>JAEBUN010000005.1:0-1223408 GCA_023014365.1 Lepiota brunneoincarnata
CACCTTGTTACGTTGTCACGTGACGGCCCTACCCCGGCCCGGATTGTTCCGTCGTCGGGTAACATAGCCCGATGGCACGTGACCGGTCGCACGATCACGTGACTTTTCCCAGACGCAAGCGCGCGTCTAAGTCAGCGCGGTAAGTTTCGAAACTCGAAGTTAAGTTTTTAATCCTATTTTCACCTGTTATTAACGGGGGGATTATAAATACGTTCCGCGGATTTTGATCTATCGATCAAAATCGCAATCGATCGCTATCGGCGACAATCGATTGGACGGCAGGTATCTGACGGATATCGTGCGCCTGATGAGTCTTTATAAGACGAAACGGGTGGGTGGTTGGAAACCCCAACAACCCGTTGCGCCCCTCCGTCGCGACTCGTGTTTATACGCCCCCTTTCCTAACCCTAAACACATTTCAGAGCCAACAACTCTCTCGACCTCCCCCGATCCCCCGCAATGCCCCCTCGTACCAACAAAAAGGCGGGATCCTCGACTGGCGGCGGCACTGCCGGGTCCTCGCGGGCCCGTGTACGTGCTGCGTCTCCGGCTGCCTCGGTCGCCCTCGCGGTCACCCGATCACTTGGCGGCCTGCGCCACGACGCCGCGACCGGAGAGGTCTCGGTGTCAGAGACACAACTCGGGTCGGCTCGCCGCGCGCCCATCAGGGCTGCTGCATCGCTTGCCGACCTCCTGGCATGTATGCCGGGGTCTTACAGGGATGCTCTGCGTCCGTACCTGGTGGAGGGCATGAAAACCCGCCGCCAGGTTGAGACCTGTAAGGTGTCCCTCCGTCGCTTGGAGGAACACCAGACCTCGGGTACGTTCCCATCCGAGCTTAAGGCTAGGAGGACGCCGTTTGCGTTCACCAAGTCTTATATCTCCGAGAACCCGCAAGCTGTTGCGGCGTTTACGGAGAGCGATGTCGCTTACCGAAAGGCTGAGCTGACGAGAGGCATTGCCCACAAGCGTGCCGAGCTCTCCTTCTTGGAGGCACAGCTGACTCTGTCGCCCGTTGCCGGGGTGACTGAGAGCCCACTCTGGGAAGCAATCCAGGGCTCTCTCGGTAAGGTCTTTGACCGGATCCGACACAAGAGTCAGGTCGTTCGATACGGCGCGCCCACCGCTGACTCGCATGGGCATCCTGTGAAAATCGGATGGAGAGAGGACCCTTCTATCCTCAGGGAGTACGTCGAGTTGCTTGAAGACGTCCCCGCCATCTTCGGACGGGCCGTTGCCTTCGTCGAGGATCAGATTATCGCGGAGGAGGCGAAGATGGAAAAGAAGAAGGCATTGAAGGAGAGTTTCGAGATGGAGGTCGATGAAGCCGCTGGCCCGTCGACCGCACCCGCCATCACCGCTGAGTCCATCGCGCAGATGGTCGACAAGCGGGTAACCGCTCTCCTCAAGGCCAAGGAGAAGAAAGGGGACAAGGTGAATGCGTACTCGATCCACGCGTCTGATATTCACACTCATCCCGACTTACTTTCTTTCTTATCAGAAGACCCCTGCGACCAAGAAGGGAGCGGGAGCCCGCGCGAAGGAGGAAACGATAGCGGCGGCCCCCTCGGGGTCGTCCAATCGTGGAGGCCGACGAAAGCGAGGCGCCGGCAGGGGCGGGAAACGCGGAGGCAGATCGAGGGGGAACTAGTCCCCCGCCTCCTCCCATTTTATGAGGGCGAAGGGGAGGAAGAGGTGCATGCGGCCCTCTTTCCAAAGGTTAGTCCTAAACCCTTCGACTGGTCTCGACCCAGTACGTATCCGGATTGGTTACTGACGGTTACCCCTCAACACGCGTACAGATTTATTGTGTTACGGACTCCTGTAGTAGTTCTAGAGTCCATGCGTTACCGTAGCACAATACACATGATTGACTGTGATATACCGCGTGAATACAGCATGCATCTGAGTGCGGGAATGAAGTATATGCTCCCGACTAAGTCGAACGTGAGTTTAATCAATTCGGCTTGGGACGATTTCGTCGATCGTCTCCGTTGGTCGATGTGGTTTAAAGCCACTGACGCCGAAGATGCTAAAGACGACTTTGATCCAGACTACTGGTCGCCGAAGCCTAACCGCGTCGCGATGCACCAGTTGGATAGGGTATTCGAGTATGGTATCTGGTGCGGTCGTAGGGCCATTGATAAAATGGTTTCTGATATGCCGACAGATGAACACGAAGGGGACCGTTACAAGCACGCGCTTGCTCCCCCGGTGGCCAAACTCCGCGACTACTTGACGTCCCACGAACTCGTCGTAGTAGCGACCGATAAGAACCTTGGTTGCGCAGTTGCCCCGCGTGCCTGGATCATTGATAAAGCGCTCTCGTTATTGTCGAACCGTGTAGATTACGAACCGGTTAGCGCCGTTATGGCGTACAATATACTTTGTGATAAAAATAACCACATTAAGAGCATTGCGAGATTGTCGGAAGATTTCGGCATTCAATCGCAGCTTCCCCGCTTCTTCCGGAGTCAGCTATCGGTCGAACCTAGTTCGATCCCGACGTTTTATGTCATTCCTAAAATACATAAGACACCGGTAGCTGCCCGGCCGATTCTACCGTGCCACTCCGTCCCGCAAGGGCCTGCAGGGAAGTACGTAAGCAAAAGTCTCAAACCGATTATCCAATCGGCGCCGTACGTTATACATGGATCTAAGGATCTGGCGATAAAATTGAGCAAGTTGTCGCTACCGCAGTTCCGATTCGAGAACGGTATGCTTAAGCGTCTATACTTTGTCTCGGGCGACGTCGTCGCTTTCTATCCACACGTGGATGTTCAAAAGGCACACTCCTATGCCGAAGAATATTACACCCGTTGGTTAGCCGAGTCAGAGCCGGAAGTCGAAGATGCTGACTTCGACGCAACGCATGCAGCAGCTAAAGTACAGCTGTTACGGGAATGCATGCGGGCAGCGGACGACAACTTACTGGTGCAGTTCCAGGGTAAATATTACCGTCAGGCCCGTGGTCTAGTGATGGGTGTGGCTTCGAGCCCCGATCTCGCGAACATCTACGGCGTACACTTCGAGGAGGAGTGCGCAGCCCTGCGGTCACCCGACGTGGCGTTCTATGGACGCTACATCGACGATTGTCTCGCTCTCGTGTATGCGTATCGAGAGGAGGATGCTTTACGGCTACTCAGAGATAATTTAATGTTCGATAACTGTACCATTACGTGGTCATCTTCGGATCAATACATGGTATTCCTAGACATGATGCTGTTTACGGCAAACGGTCGCCTCCACCATAAGGCGTATAGGAAACCGATGAACCACTTTGAGCGCATTCCTTGGATCAGCTTTCATCCCCTTTACGTTAAGAAAGGGACGTTTGTATCAGAGCTGTCGAGGCTTGCCGCGCTTTCTTCGCGTTTCGACGATTACGTGAAGGCATGTAGAGAAGCTTCGGATATCTACATTGCGCGTGGCTACCCTCCATTGTTGATCGCCGCTTGGCTTCGCGATAACTACCGAGCACGTTGGGATGTACGGCTAAGGGAGTCCGTACCGCCAGCGAATGGCGTGCTTGTGCTAAAAAGCGAATACAACATATCCTGGGACATGTTTAATGCTCACGAACTTGAGGACAGTATGAAGACTGGGTGGGCGCAGGCAATGAATGTCTTCGCCCGTGCAGACGTCCGGGGGCGGAATAACGTACCGCTTCCGTACGATCTGACCAAACTAGGTATCCCTAAGAAGGCGTCCGAGTTGATGCGTCTCTTTACTAAGATCCCGCGTGCTGAAGCCGAGGTTGACTTGGCGGAGTGTGCAAAGGATTGGTGTTTAGATTCGGGTTGGCAAGGACCTTTCTTACGCCTAGATAGACTCGGTCTCTTCGGTCGCCGTCTGTTGGTTTCGAAGAAAAGAACCCGACAGATAATGGACCTTACGTCAATTTGGCGTGCTTCTGTTCTCGCGCGGCGCGACCGCCAGGCGTTAATAACCGACTTCTTCGCCGAAGCTCGAGCTCCCGTGGCCTCTTCTTCCGCTCCGGCGGTAGAACACCACCGTGAGAAAACGCCTGATCCGTGGATCGCGATTGCGAACTTCGATTGATATGGCTTACGTGGTATACCATGCCAGCCGTAGTTGTCCGCACTACCTAGCTGCGGCGACTGGTACCAAGTCGGCGCCCACATGGGGAAATCCCTGGACGTTCGGGTACCGACCTCTGCGGGGTGATTCCCGTATGTCGGCCGGCCCATATTTGCTGATCTTGAGTAACCTTCCTGGGACCCCGTTGTTAGAAGACTTCGGGGTTGCACGACCTGCGCTTCGATCGCAGCACGCGAAAACAGGTTTTTAAATAGGTGGCCTTTTATCGGTTTGGGTGTGATGGTGCGGCGTAACCCGGAACCACGTCTGGGGGGGCGGTTATGCCCCCTTCCTAAGTCTTTCGAAAAGTAGCCTTCGCGTAAACGGTAAACAACGTAAGTTCGACCCCTGATGGCGGTTAACTCGCTTTAAAACGCCGGTTATATGCCGTGCGGAGCGTTCTTTGCGGTAAGTACTACCTTACCTTCCCGACGAGGGCGGCATACTAATACTATGCTACCCCCTAACCCGAACCCGAACCTAACCGGACCTAACCGGCTCGGTCGGGCGGGGCGTCCTCTAGCAGACCCGTGGGAAGGATAGCCATCTAAGGTAAGTACACCGCCACCGGTAAATCATGTCACCGGTGCCGGGTTTCACAAGTTCTCACGCTTGGACCCCGTGCGAAAGTGCACCTTGTTACGTTGTCACGTGACGGCCCTACCCCGGCCCGGATTGTTCCGTCGTCGGGTAACATAGCCCGATGGCACGTGACCGGTCGCACGATCACGTGACTTTTCCCAGACGCAAGCGCGCGTCTAAGTCAGCGCGGTAAGTTTCGAAACTCGAAGTTAAGTTTTTAATCCTATTTTCACCTGTTATTAACGGGGGGATTATAAACACGTTCCGCGGATTTTGATCTATCGATCAAAATCGCAATCAATCGCTATCGGCGACAATCGATTGGACGGCAGGTATCTGACGGATATCGTGCGCCTGATGAGTCTTTATAAGACGAAACGGGTGGGTAGTTGGAAACCCCAACAACCCGTTGCGCCCCTCCGTCGCGACTCGTGTTTATACGCCCCCTTTCCTAACCGTCCCGGTCGGGCGGGGCGTACTCTAGTAGACCCGTGGGAAGGACAGCCACCTAAGGTAAGTACACCGCCACCGGTAATTCATGTCGCCGATGCCGGGTTTCACATGTTCTCACGCATGGACCCCATGCGAAAGTGATGCTTGCCACGTGATCACATGACGGCCCTACCCCGTGACTTGCCCTCGGGCGGCGGGTAACATAGCCCGATGACACGTGACCGTACTCACGATCACGTGACTTTTCTCAGGCGTAAGCGCGCGCCAAAGTCAGCACGGCGATGGTTTCGAAACTCGACGCTAAGTGTTTAATTCATTTTCACCCATTTACTGGGGGGATTACGTACGCGTTCCACGGATTTTGATCTATCGATCAAAATCGCAATCGATCGCTATCGGCGACCATCGATTGGACGGCAGGTATCTGACGGATATCGTGCGCCTGATGAGTCTTTTATAAGACGAAACGGGTGGGCAGTTGGAAACCCCAACAGCCCGTTGCGCCCCACCGTCGCGACTCGTGTATTGACTCCCCTCCCCTAAAATGAAGGTTCTAAACACTTGAAATTTGGAAAATCCTAGCCTCAGGGAGGGTCTAACCTGTACCTCTTCAACAAAAAGGGTATATAATAATTGCATAATGATGCATTGGGGGGGATTAGAACATGTGATATATCATGTGATATTAGATCATCACATGACATTTTAACCTCGCACAAACAACCTCATTCCGTCGGGGGGTGGGTTCCAACAGTAGCAGGGTTGGATAATTCAACCTACTCCACATGTACAGTCATGATTATCATAGTCTAATGAAATCCAAGTAGGTCCTCCTTGGCCATAATCTCAGCTCTCAACATCAAAATTCTTGTGTCAAGGCGTGAGGAAAGATCTGTTGAATTTGTTGTCAGTGAAATCGCCTGGTCAAGGTGCTGAGCAGCCAATTTCAGAGTGCGTTTCCATTTTTCCTTTATGAGGATTGTTTCGAGTTCTTCCTTTTCTAGTGCCTCAGCCTCCTTCAACTCCAGAACTGCAAGTTCAAACATGGAAACACCTCCAATCCAAGTGCTATTTACGATCTGGTTTTGGCGACTATGGGCGTCCTTCAAGAACGCACGGCTAGTAGTGTAGGCCTTGGTTGTTCTATGCGCAATCCCGAGAAGCAGAGATCGGAGTGCCAGCTCATCAGGCGTGTCAAGGGTAGTATCAGATGGTGTTGATGAAGGCTTCGGCGATGAATGGGGGTTAGGGATCACGGGAAAAGGTAGAGTCGAAGACCAATCTCTGATATGAAGGAGCGCAACAGTTTCGGACACACGTGCATGGGTGTTCCAAACTAAATCATCGTGAGTAAGCTCGAGGTCAGGAAGTGACACACATACAGATGGCAATCTCTAGCATCTCAAGAGTCAATGTAGACCGGGGAGGCGAGATTTGATGTGCATACCGTCAGAAGGGGAGAGTGTGATAGCCTCTATAAAGTGCGTTTCTCGCCGACCAAGTCTTATCTGTTTATTCTTGTAGAAGGCAACTAGGGAAGGTCGGTGAGTTGCGAGGTGACGACTTGAACGCAAGACGCACTCTTCTTTTTCAAAAATACCTCTGTAGGAAGTTCTTTTCCACCGAGCTTTTTATCAATGAGCCCTGGAATGGCATCAAATAATGCTTGAGATTGTTCAAGATTACCCAACGACCAGTGACATCCTGTGCAGAGTGAGGCAATAAGCAGGATCAATGTGTTTTAAGCATACCTGCAGCAATAAAATAGTATGTTGCATGACTCCTACGGTCGGAAGTGAGGCGGCGTGGGAGGTAAATACGAATATCCTCACCAAGTATTTAGTTCTGTCATATGGAGGAACGCATCGGCTGCCTCCTGGTAACGACGCTGTGCAAGGAGGGTCCAAGCGAGCTCGAACACAAGCTTACGGTAGCGTTAGCAAAGTGCGCTGAGAGAACGAAGGTGATACACACAAGACTGTCAGCTTGAGCGAAACTTAGGGGACGGTCAGGCCTTAAACCTCTCTGGAGAACGTTGATGGCGTTATCGGGGTCGTAAGTCATACGCAGGATTTTGGCCTAAGATTAAATTTATATTTACCAGAGGGAAGGAAAACGGCAACAGAATACCTTGTTCAAAATCCATAAGGCGCCATTCGGATATCGTTCGTATGTTCTAGATACTTAATCAGCAAATACAGTCATTCCCAGCAAACAACCCACTTAACCTGTTAACAAGATCCCGATAATCATTAACAATTGCAGATTCATCTGCCTGGTATCCCGATAGGAGCAAAACGGCCCCGTGATATGTCATCAGAACCAGTCTGGAATAAAGCGAACTTGAGAGAATAGGCATTACCGACGCAAAAGGCTTACCCCGCGAATACCGAATGTGCATCTTTTCGTGCAGCAGCAACTGACAGGGCGTTCAGAGCGAGCTTCCTGTCACTCTTGAAGCCAAAGAAACCGACGACATTCCTGTGGAATGGATTAGGTTATACTCGAATACGGTAGTCGGAGCGCTCACTGTATGCGCTTGGGAAGGAGCGAAAATACAAGATTGAAGAGGCCGTAACCTGGAAAGCGGTAAGGATAGTTCAGAGTAGATGGGGGGGGGCTTACCAAACGCGGTGCCAGATATGATGAGATCGTCGATTGGACCATCTGGCTTGGATGGGTGGAGGTGTGGATGATGGTGGACGGCAGTTAGCGAGGGGGTGGACGAAGCGGAAGTCCATCGACCAAGGAGAGTACTGCGTTTCTGGCTGACGACAGTCTTGGGCTCCGAGATATTGAGTGTAGGGAGTGTGGTAGCGGATGACGCGGCAGAAGAAGCAGACGAGTACGAGACGGATCCGGCGAAGGTGGCAGAAGACCCACGGCCCACTGGGTCGAGAGACGAGGATGGACGAGGGAGATAAACGTCGATCCCGTTTGGAAAGACTGTTTTGTAGAGCCTGAAAGGCGGGTACGTTGACTGTAGTTCGTTTGGAGGGTGGTAGATACGAACTTGGTAAACTTGGAGTGTGCCCTAGGGGTTGAGAAGAAAGTCGGCTGATTTCTCCAGTGGAAGGAATGTACAGCTTACGAGTTGAGAGAGTATCTGAGGAGAAGATTAGCTAGGCAAGAAGACAAAAGAGGATCCTTACAGGCACTGCAAATAACCCGTGTACGTCTCGCTATCGACCAGTTAACGTGTATAATATGCTGAAATTCCAAAGATTTACCTAAGCGCATGAATGAGCCCGAGGAGCACAATAGTGTCAGCGTTGAGGATCTCCCATTCGAGACCAGGGTGGAAGCGATGATTCTCGACGTGCTTTCTAACCTTTGCATGCTTGCGCGTACCAGACTCCGCAAGGGTGAGGTAACGATGAGCCTCCTCGATTACCTGCGACTTGATAACTGTCAATGTTCAGTGTCCCAAAACGTAGCTCGGCGGTGGCGTACCTCCATACCCAATGCGGCCTCGAGAAAGGCGCAAACGCCGAGGCCTAGGATATGAAACGGATCGTCGCTGGTGGAAAAATGAGTCTTTGCACCATCAATGTCATTCTCAAAGAGAAGGTCGAAACCGTGGGTGGCGTTGTTGAGACTGGCGAGCTCGTCGCTGTGGTCCATTACGAGAGGGTTTTGTTTACCCGTCGTTGCAATCATTTAAGGACG
Organism: Lepiota brunneoincarnata; assembly: GCA_023014365.1. NCBI lineage: Eukaryota > Fungi > Basidiomycota > Agaricomycetes > Agaricales > Agaricaceae > Lepiota > Lepiota brunneoincarnata. The sequence continues at coordinate 8,806 of JAEBUN010000005.1, forward strand.
AGGTATTCCAAAAGTGGAAAGTCTTTCCCATCCGACACGCGGTATATCCAGCTCATCCCGGGTCTTTTCCTTCAACCACTCCCCTACCCCGAAAAAATGGCCTCTCTTGCACGGGCTCGTCTTCCTCGTCGTCTCGTATGTCCTTCACCGCCCTCGGATGCCGGCTCTCACACTCACCTCCCTTTCTAGCCTCAGCTTGGCCTCCGTGCCATCCAGACTTCTGCAGACACGACCGAGCTCAAGGAGCCGCCCTCCGACCCCTCCCAACCCTTCACCGTCAAGCTCCATGAAGACTCCTTCCGTGCTTACAAGTGCGACAAACCCGACCTTGAGGTCCAGGTCACCGGCAAGGAGCTCCTCCATATGTACAAGGAGATGCAGACCATGCGTCGTATGGAGATGGCCGCCGACGCACTCTACAAGGCCAAACTCATTCGTGGATTCTGTCATTTGGCCATTGGTCAGGTGTGTTATCTCCCCTCACCCGTTCTCCCCCTCCTAACAGTGCCCCCAGGAAGCCGTGTCGGTCGGTCTCGAACATGGTATCAATAAAGAGGACAGGGTTATTACTGGTTATCGCTGCCACCCGTTTGCAGTTATGCGCGGCGGCACTATAACAGGTGTTCTCGGTGAACTTCTCGGTCGCCAAATCGGCATGTCGCACGGCAAGGGTGGTTCTATGCACATTTTCACTCCCTCTTTCTTCGGTGGCAATGGTATTGTTGGTGCCCAGGTTCCTGTTGGCGCCGGAGTCGCCTTTGCGCAGAAGTACCTTGGCCAGAAGAACTGTACATTCGCTCTCTATGGCGACGGTGCCAGCAACCAGGGCCAAGTCTTTGAGGCTTTTAACATGGTATGCCCATATTTCTCCCCCCTCCCCACTGGCACAATTGATGATGTCATCCTCCTCCGCAGGCCAAGCTTTGGAACCTCCCTACCATCTTCGTTTGTGAAAACAACAAATATGGTATGGGCACCTCTGCTGAACGCAGCTCCTCCAACACCGAGTACTTTACCCGTGGTGACAAAATCCCCGGTCTTCAGGTATATTTTGCCTTGCTCACTCCGATATATGCGCATATCTGATTGTTCACATGCTTAGGTAAATGGAATGGATATCATTGCAACCAAACAAGCCGTCCAGTACGCACGTCGCTGGGCTGTTGAAGAAGAACGGGGTCCTCTCCTCTTAGAGTTTGTTACATACCGCTACGGCGGCCACTCGTATGTAGCTCTACCGCCTGCCTGCACATCCCCGTTACTCACCTCTAGTCTAGTATGTCCGACCCCGGCACTACCTACCGTACTCGTGAGGAGGTTCAGCGCATGCGGAGCACTCAGGACCCAATTCGCGGTCTCCAGCGATATATCGAGGAGTGGGGTTTGGCATCTGAGCAGGAGCTCAAGGTAGCACATTTCTCCCACGCCCCTTCCCTTCCCCATGCTCACCCAAGTCCATTAGACCCTTGACAAGGAAGCCAAGGCTAAGGTTGATGCCGCTGTGGAGGAGGCCAAGACTTCCCCCGAGCCCCTAGTCAAGGACCTCTGGACCGACATTTACTACAAGGGTACAGAACCTCCTTTCATGAGGGGCCGCGAGCGCGAGGAAATCCACCATTATTAGATAGCATCTTCACGCATCCATATCTTTGATGCGTTTATTCCCTTTAATTCTAATGCACGATTACCTAGACCGTTTTCCGCTTTTGGCTCTGATGGCTTTACCCTGTGTAAGCCGAAGAGAATTACCCGAAGTGACTGAACTCAGATCACTGCACAACATACAAATTTGGGATCATGGGCGTCTAACGGCCTCCTAGCGCACGCATTATGCTATGGCACAAGCTCACTGCTTCAACGGACTACCTGACATTGCGATAAAATATCCATCTGAACACACCGCACTCGCAGAACCCTACCTAATCCACCCCCACAGAATGCCATCGTTCCCTTTAGCCTCAGGAGCGAATAACTTGCCCCGAACGCTCCCCTGTCACTTCTACACAAAAAGACACCCTCGGTGGTCGCGGAGCAAGCCCTTGCGCTAATTGCGCCTGTCTCCCCGAGTTTACGCCCCAGACCCTTTTGGTGACATATCACAGCATCGTTTCACTACTGTCAGTACCAGACAGATGAGTGCCCTATTATCAGGATGTCGACAAAAAGTTAACTCGACCGCTTGCTGAGAATCGCTCACTCTGTATCTTGATGTATCGGGACGAAGCCCTGTGGATATTAAAAAACCAGTAACTTCGATTTTGAAGGCCGACGTATGATCTACGACACCGATCCCAGGAAGGCCTAACGCAATCAGTAGATGGAGATGCTAGATATTTTAGGTCAACTGAGTGGTATTACGTTGGTGGGGGGTGCTCTTATGTCGTTAAACGCAATATCCACCGCTCTGGTTAAGTTATCAACTTCACGACATGTACCATATGGTAGATCATAATACCCCCAACACTTTGAAAAACCTACGCCCGTTAATAGCCATTGCTGCTTAACACGCTCACAGCTGTCGTCGGGCATCCTCTGCGCACCTTGTCCACTGACATCTCCCGGCCTTACACTGATTACACTTCGGTCATACCATGAACATACTCTCCGCTGCCCAGACCATAATCATCAAAGACAGTGAATTTGTGGATCACTCACGACGAGCTGACTCGTCTGCTTACCACAACACCCTACTTACATTTCTCAGGTGCTAGTATCAAGATGGCAGCATCATAGGGGTCGTAGCCCCATTAATGAGATTGCAGAACACTCCATTTCGGTAGGTGATCTTTAGCCGCACAGAGCCTCACATTGAGGCTGCATTCTTCAACGATGATATGGCCATCATGTCATATACCGCCGACAAATAATCCTACCCTTCTCACACGAAATGGACAAGGAGATTATGGTGCTCCTGTGGGGTTGATAAGGTCAGCTGGCAGACAACCCGAGTATAGCGACTAGGCTGGTCGTCTGTGTAACTATCCCTTTACTGAACACTTAAATACAGCTTTGACACAGGCCCGCAGCCCATCTTTTGTTTTTGTTTTTTGGACTCGTTAACACTGCATGTCCATTTAACAGCGAAGGAGGCCATATATGATGTAGTGGCGTAGGTAGGTAGAGATTGGGCTCAGGGCGCTCGGTGTTGTATAGTTTTTGTCGGTGGTTGATCAGACTGACGGCTAAGCGTATGCATGACTACTTGCACTGTAGCGGCGGACCGATCGCACCATTCCGAGTTTGCCAAGGGACAATTGTCAAGCGAGACCTCCACGGGTCCCGACTCACAGAATATGTCAAAAACCAGTGATGCGCAGGATCTGGATTAAAACTCTTCCCTGGAGAAACAGACAAGGTCAACAGAGTCCCCACTGGATCCGGGGGCTCGAGAGCAAATTGGCACCTTCCCCCTGGTCCTCAACATATTATATGCATTGTCAGACCACTCCAGGATATGTAGCCACAAGAGAAAGGGGTTACGAAGATCACCACAACGGCTTTGATGGGTTGCAACGGGTTGCAAGGCAAACGCAGTGCGAGCCTCACGTATGTGCTATATTTTATCGCCCTGCGTTGCCGACGCGAACAGGATGGGAGATTGGGATGCACCTCAGGGACGTCTTGGGATGTATTCTACGCGGGCAGGACCTTTTGATGTTCATCCTTATATATGGTTGATTATTGGAAGAATGTCGGACAGACACTGAATCTTTGAACTCGGGACGTGAGCTCTAAGGTCACGTTTAACCGCATGTATTCACATGGCCCCATCATTGCGTAGGTTGTGCGGTTGAGTTAAAAGCAAGTAGGTTTCCTAAAAGGTGGACTGCTAGGTCGGTGCAGTAGGTATCTTCGATGAGGTTGCATACTGAACTTCCACGAACGTTTTACCCATTGTCCAAGTTCACACCTTCAACCGTATCTGGGGTATCGCGCCAAGAATGTATAATATTAATCTCAACTAGCACCGACCTTCTTCGCATACACGTGGAAGGGGGGGAAAAGGACGACCAACCGTAACAACAAAGACAAAAGGAGAGAAAAAAAGTCGCCTACCAGTGTCCTATGAGTTTATCGAGTCAAGACTCGGATAAAGAACGGGTAGGAGGAGGGTGGTGCAAGAGAAAAACCGATGAGTGCTCTCCAAAAAGTCAACAAGTGGATGATAGAATGGGACGGACTGGTAGGCCACGTCTTCCAACCTATACCATAATAAGCCACGAGTGAGAGAAAGGAGGGTAGGAGAGGGGCGGACACTGTTATCTATAGAAAGTCTTCAGCCCTCGCGCGTTTCTTGCCGCGGGGTTCATCGGCGGCGAAAGCTGGCGCTGGGTCAGTCGTCTTGGCAGTGTAATATTTGGGATGTACAGCTCTATGCTCTTCCTGTAGTAAATTTTGCTTAGTAACGTAACCCTAACCCAAAGGCAAGACGACATACGGGAGAAAAGTTGGCATCCGGATACTTGAGTTCAGTGTTCTTCTTGAACTCAGGATTCGTCTGTGCAAGAGCGGGATTGGGAAGGGTCAGCTGAGGAGGTTTTGATTGACCTTGTGGACTAGCATTGGTGGGGGCAGGCGGTTGACCAACCGGTGGTGGCGGACCGTTGGCCAGCGCTGAGATGGGTGGTTGGGGCGTAGCGGATGACGATGGCGTCTGAAGGGTGGCGGGCACAAAGTTAGGTGGGGGTGGTGGGGACGCACCAGGAACGCCGGGTGGAGGTGAGAATCCGGGAGGAGTGGCGCCCGGGAGGAGGAAGGGGGGATGAGGGAAGGGGGGCCTCATGCCAGGTGGGAATGGATGAGGGGGTCCCGGCGGGAAGCCAGGGGGAACAGGGAAGCCAGGAGGCGGAGGACTAGAACGAAAATGAAAACAATGAGCATTCGTCATGAAGCAAGGGACGTGCACCTTACCCTGGGGGCAAGCCCGGCGCAAAGGGCGGAAATGCGGGGGGTTGTCCTGGAAGACCTGGAGGTGGGGATGTACCAGGAACAAAGGGTGTCGGTGGTGCACCTGGGACGGGGACGGGTGGTGCAGCGTATGTCTGTGGGGGAGCACCATAAACAGCACCTCCTGCGGGAGCATCGGATGTTGTTGCTGTCGAAGGTTCAGGGTTGTTGAAACCCATGAGAGCCTTATGGGCTTCGAGCTGAGCCTTGAGCTCGTCCTCAGACATGAGTCTGTTTTCGATCTTGGCACGTTTAGGCTGGGGCTGGGATATTGTCCCAGCGGCGAGGCCAAGTTCGATTTCCTTTCTGCGCTTAAAGTCGGCAACGTCCGGTGCGGGAATGCCTTCCATTCCAAAAATCTCTACTTCGTATCCATCGCGTCCTGGAAGAGCATTTTCAATGCGGGGAAGGCTATAGAAAAGTTATTAGGAGACTGATGAGGGGAGGTAAGATCAAGAACCCACTTTTCGGGCTCCAATTTGTGCACTTGCTGGATATGAACGGCGAGACCTCCTGCGGTGTTGAGTCGACGAGGACACAGACCGCATTTGAAATGCTTGGCCTTTTGGTGCTGCATCAGGACTAGAGAAAGATGAGGGCACAAGGAATGGAAAGCGGGAGAAAAAAGTACCTTTTTCATCCTCAAACTCGCGCTCGCAGTACCAACACCATGGACGGAGAAGCTGAGAAAATGAGCATGGGGATTGCAGTGCGGAGCGAATGGGCATTACCTGCTTGTTCTTTTTCTTTCCCATTGTTGCTTGTGGTCGTGGAAGAAGAGAGAGTTAGGTAAGTCAGTCTAGTCATGATAGAGTTCCCACAGTATTTTATATGGAATTGATTATCTAATACAATACTTTGCTCAGCCGCTGCACCTCGTTAAGCAAAATGTCGCCCTGCTTGACGACCTGCTCATACTGTGCGCTTTTAAGCGAAGGCCGGGTCGTCTCTACAATACCATTGACCTTGTCTATTGAACAATGTAACCGACCGTTGGCGATGAAGCGTGAAAGCTCGCTGGTGATTAGGATGAGTTTGGAAAGCGGTGTGGGGAAAAAAGAAACATACTTATCAATGTACTCGACGGTGACGCCGAAGGCGGCGGCCAAGCTATCAAGAGTGAGACTGCGGTAAGACTCTAGTAGCTGGCTGTATGCGAGGATACGCATCTCGCGAACATAATACCGGGTGTGGGGGGAAAGGATGCGAGAAGAGAGGAGATGGGTTTGTTCAAGAGTGGCTAGATGGAAGGTGTAAGCGATGGAAACCATGCAGAGAGGATGAGAGACAAACCAAGGGCAGAGAAGAACTTGTCATAGCGGCAGTTGTAGAGGTTCTTGACAAGGTCGCCCAGGACGGGGATATCTGGCAGGACCTGGTTAACCTCGGGGGCATTGATGACTTTTTTCTTGAGATCGACGCGTTTGAGAGTAAGGGTGTTGGAGATGACGGTGAGGGCGACAAATTTGTTGTATGGAACGAGTTCGGTTGCAGTGAAAGTTGAGAGTGCATCGAGCAGGAGCTCACCGCCGCGCTTGAACTGGCGTATGGAAAGGAGGTGAAGGCCATTATAAACTTTTAGGCGATTGCGACGGTCCCAATCACCACCTTCCTCAATCAAACTGGACTAGAGTCAGAGAGAAAACTGTGTTGGGCAGAGATTGTACGCACGCCTCAGCTTTAGTAACATAGGTATTGATAAGATCGTGGTCGCCAAAGAAGAACCCAATACGAACGAGGGTTAGGACAATGTCAATCCTCGAGCCCAGTCCCGGGGTCTTTTCGAGAGCCAGTTTCTGTGCTTCTACTGCTCGATCCTGACAAACATCAGGTGCGGTTTTATCCCGATAAAGAAACGAGATACCTTGTCGCCGATTTTGGTGAGATAGTTTGCACGGGCCTTGAGTGCATCCGAGATTTCCGACTCGCCCTCTGTCTTTTCTGCTTCTGCGAGACGTTCGTCGAGAGTTCTAAGCTCCTCCTGATTCCCCTTTTCAAGGGAGTCGAGTAGCGATTTATCAAGGGGGAGGACAGACGAGGTGGATGTTATTGATTGGTAGTACGGAGCCATCTCTGCAAATGAGATGAGTACATTGAAATAAATGCCAAGAGCGAGTGCGTACGGTCTGCACGGATGCCTTCTAGGAGGCTTTCGCGTGCGGTTGCATGTTTATGAGAGAATGCATCGTTCGAGAGAACAAAGAGATGCTGAGGGAGTGCGAGATTTGGGATTGGGAGGACAATGTCGTTGGCCATGATAAGCAGGAGGTTGTACGCGTCATTATTCGAAATGACGCGTCCCCTGATTTTCTCACGCATCCTCTTCCAATGTCCCTCGCACAGGCTGAAGCTGCCCCAGGCCAGGCTGAGAGCATATACAAGCAGATTCTCGAAGACAATCCAAACACTGCTGATCCCCAGATCCTTCGCGATAAGGAGGCTGCACTTGTCAAGCTTGGCGAGCTCTATCGCGATCAAAAGTGCGTCCACCACACAAATCACGGTTGTACAAGCTCATCATCCTCGTTCTAAGAAATGCATCCGCACTTGCGGACGTGATCACCCTCTCACGTTCATTCATGTCCTCGACTGCGAAGGCAAAGACCGCTAAACTCAGTCCGTCTCATCCCTTCTCTTGTAATCCCCTTTCACCCACTCTCTCCCTCTCTAGTTCGTACCCTCCTTGACTTTTTCTCCGCTATTCCGGACAGCCAGCCCATTCAAATACGCACACTCACCGACAACATTGCATGGGCAAAGTCAGAGAAGCGTGTCTTCCTCAAACACAGTCTTGAAACCCGTCTCGTCAGCCTGTACGCTGCTCTCACTCTTCCCCTTTGTGCAAGCCCTGAAATCCCACAGACAGCTGGAGTCTCAGCAGTTCCAGGCCGCCCTCACTCTCATTGACAATCTTCTCACTGAACTCAAGCGCCTGGACGACAAAATGATCCTCACCGAGGTTCATCTTCTCGAGTCTCGTGTCTACCGCGGAATTGGTAATTTCCCTAAAGCCAAGGTAAGCACGAAGCTCTAACTTACAGGATCACCAATCTTCATCTTTATAGGCCGCCCTCACATCTTCCCGAACGGCCGCCAACTCGATTTACTGCCCACCCACTCTCCAAGCTTCCCTCGACCTCCAGTCCGGCATCCTTCACGCCGAGGACAAGGACTACACGACCGGTTACTCCTACTTCTTCGAGGCGTTCGAAAACCTATCGTCTCAAGGTGACGACGGTGCCCTCGACGCTCTCAAATACATGCTCCTGTGCAAAGTCATGCTAAACCTGGTGCGTTTCGCAAAATTGTTTCGTAGCCCGCAACTCATGTAATTCTAGCCCGAAGACGTCGCCTCACTGCTGACAAATAAACTCGCCGTGAAATACGCACACCTCCGGGAAGTCGAAAGCATGCGCGCCATCGCACGAGCTCACCAGGAACGCAATCTCGCGGATTTCGAAAAGGCCCTTTTCGATTATAAACACGGTATGCGATTTTAATTTCGTAAGTTCAAATGCTCACATACGTGCAGAACTCTCCTCCGATCCCACCATCCGTTCCCACCTCGCCGCTCTATACGATACCCTCCTCGAGCAGAACCTCCTCCGTATCATCGAACCCTACTCCGTCGTTGAAATCTCCCACGTCGCTTCATTGGTGGGCCAAGGCCAACAAGCAGTCGAAGCCAAGTGAGTCCACCAATCATACAAAGGTTTGTCCAGAGACGAGCGCCCCTCCAGGTTATCACAGATGATCCTCGACAAGGTGTTCTACGGTGTACTGGACCAGGGGCGAGGGTGCCTTTTGGTCTTTGACGAGCCCGAAGCTGATGTATGCCCCCGCTTTTATATATACCCTTGTTTGCTGGACTAAGACCCTTATTCAGAACACATATGGTGCTGCGATCGACACTCTTGAACAGGTGGGCAAAGTGGTGCAGTCGCTTTATGCCAAAGTGTGTCTTATTCTTGTTTACTTCCTGTTTTCGTTTCGTTGACGCATGGGATTGGACAGACCGTAAAAATAGCATAATACCGTATTATAGGATGATTCCTGCTACCCTGCCCAAGCTATCCGGAAAGTTAACAGGCTGTGGCGCTATGCCCGCCCATTAAGTCTAACCAACGCAATCAGTAACATAATACCCGCAGAAAAGGGGGGCCTGTGGACTCAACCTCACGGATAGAGGAATATACAGTACCTGACGCAGCCGTACCGACCTTGGAGCGGGAAACGGCCCGTCCATATGAGATAACCATATCACCTCAATTCTCGTGCGTTAGCTTGCGATTCAATATCCCCACCATCAGCCATGCTCTCTGGCTCTCTAGTTAAGTCGACTGGCTGCCAAAGAGAGTGCTCAACATGGGGCTAAAATAATAGGGAAGCTCTCACAGTAATCAAAGTGACTAGCCAAGCCCCGTTCGCTCGGCCCTCAGCTCCCTATCCCGGATCATGCTCTATGAACCATCAATCCAGTGTGGGAATAGCAACTCCAGCCTGACAGCGGAGTCGCCATTACGAGCCTGCGATTCCCTCAGTAGTTTCTTTCCCCCGATGCCCTTTACCAACACTGGTTGTGGAATTGTCTCTGATTCATTCCGCACTGATTTCGTTTCCATCTCTGCACGCACAGCACGTTATTTTACTCAGTAATCCAAAAAAAGAAAAACTATCACCGGGTATCAGCACACCCTCATCATGCCTCTTCTTTTGATGGCGTGGAGCTGTTGGGAGGAATACCAGAAATACTGACGGTGGCACAGGACTTGGCAAAGGACTTGGCACAGGACCCAAATCAGCTTCTCGAAGTGATTTCATGAGGGCGTGAAAGAAACTACCCTCGGAGACGTTTCCTGATGTATTGTAACCGACCTCTGCCTTCTCGTTCTTTCCGTCTGGTAAGATTTGACGTAACTTATAATGAGACACAAATTGGGTTGGTTAATTTGCTTGCACGAACTTGTAAATGAGCTTTGCGTCTAGGATTTGGCACTGTACCCCGAGATTGCTATCAGTTCGGCGGCTCCCCCCAGAATATCAACATCCTATCACTGCACCACCACGCGCTTACCAGGTCATTCCCATAGCCTTTTCTTCACAAATTCTGCGATACACGCCGCCATGCAGATGCCAGTAGATAATAATCAGAATGTGAGAAATACGAAGCCAGGGGTGGGGAGCAAGGAAGCAACTGCCGCGGCACTAAGACATCGTTTGTGGCAGAGTCGAGGTCCTCGGAATAGATTGACCAAGTACGGACAACAATTACCCAGATTCTGCCAACCCATTCCTCTGAACTGTAACCATCGCATGATCACAACAATCAATCCTCTCAGCATCGTCGCTGAGAATCCAGGATACACTGATATTATGTGTGGCATTGCCCGAATGAATCTATCAAATAATTCGCTTCCATTCACACGTTCTGTAGTGTAAAGCACTTGTCGCCTGCTGCATGCTTGTCGCTGCTCCTTCGCTATGGTCCCTGGAAAGCCTTCCACCATATCCCAAAGGTCCCTTACCCATGATCCAGTTCTCAAACGGCGACTACTGCTCCAACTACTGGCATTCCTTGTTCTGGAAACCGTATTCATCGCTCTGGTGGTCGCGTGCTTGCTTGATCCAATCTTGTGCAACTTCCCCGTTTCTTCCACCCAGGCAAGAGCTGGAATTACCGTTGTTTTTATCATCTGGCACACAATCGCTATCATGAATGCGCAGAATATCGTCCTTCATGGATTCAGTAGTGAATGGTATCGCCGCTTCCTTAAAACCCAGGGACTAGTACCTGGACATACAGACCTTGTCTCGACCACCACGTCCAGTATTTTGGATCGTGTTAAATATTTTTTAGCCAAAGAAGCAAGCCTCACCTATCGCCTATCATTTTTGGCTTCTTGGGCGCTCATCGCTCTCCAAGGTATCGCGCCTGGAGCAATCAACCTCGACAGTGCCCCATCGTTCACACCAGCAGCACTCAATGTGACCAATTTTACCATCACCCATGGTGATCCACAGCGTGATCGGGGTCTCCTTGGTCCTATTATACGGGCTAGCTTTGTGCTCGACATCGAGCAGCAAATGGGATCTTCATTTGGATTTTCCACAGACGATAACATGATCGTGGGGTGGCCGAATGTATCCGTTAACGACCTACCTGGAGAGCTCCAATTCGAAACTGACGTTTTGACATTTAACGTCTCATGCTGGTGGGAACGCCCTTCGGTGAACACAACGGAATGGAACACTACATGGTCTGCTGGTGGCCATGTCTGGTATCCATATCTTACACCGTTCACAGGCCTAGAAATGTTTGGAGGTGAGTCAGCTGGTGATCAGCTTGAGGTTCGCCTCTATACCCATTGGCTGACTCGGGATCATCTCAAAGGAATGATGGCAATGTATCGCTTTGATATCAACCAGCCTCATCCCGTCAAGGATGATGCTCCAGACCTACTCGGCGCGGTGCCGGCAGTCGGTCTATCTGGATACGTCTTCTTCGGCAGGAATAGCTCGGTTCCTTATGATTTCAAGTCTAAGAGCAGAACGTTAAATTTCGACGGCCTGCCGACGTTGTACGACCCTAAGGGTTTCAACTTCACGGACATCAAGCAGTTGTCAGCACATTTCCAAACTCCACTCGCGACTTTCCTTCTCTGCGATCCACACGCACAGATTTTGGACGGGGTGGCTTCGCTCGAACCAATAAACAAGACCATCAAGGTCGTATCAGCGCGTCCAGCAGTCAATGGTGTCCCGAAGGTCGGCAACATTTCCCCAGATGCTGCAAATGCATTGCTGGCCTTGAGTCTAATGGACGTAATGGAGACAGACGATGATATAGCAGAGATGCGTATGGGAGCCCGTGCAGCGAGCGCACTGCTCAACGACACCTCGCTGAACTTCGACCCGCCAAAGAAAGGTTCGAGCGTTAAGCTCTATGACGTTGGCATATTGCCGTTGGAGGATATCGAGCGTAATCTCACCAAATATCTGAACTCTGCCGCTAAAGCATTTTCGTCTTATATCAGGGATTATGACAAAGACCCTTCTCCAGATTCAAACCTATTTTTGGTTAGCACGCAGGGAACATCTGAGAGTCCCAAGTCAGCGCTGCTTGCCAACAAAGGGTTGATGGTCACGACGATCGTGCTCGATGTCTTCATTGCGCTTGTATTGATTATGGAGTGCTTTTTTATGAAGGTTTGGAGGGTGCCCGGGTTCAAGCTAAAGAACCTTATGAAGTATGGACGGCTGGGGAGCTTTGAGAGGAAAAGGTATGTTTCCGTTTTTTTTTCCTTATCATAGCCTATGGACTCCGATCGCGATGCATAGATCAGTCAATGAGGTAGCAACCGAGCTGTCCGTTGGGAAACCCGGGCTCAACGGCCTCGCCGCCCGCCTCGTCGGCTTCCTCGTCCTCGAGTTATCATTTACAATCCTTGTGCTCAAGTGCGCCGCCCAACCGATCTTCATTTCTCTCCCCCTCTCTGCAACAGAAGTTCGAGGTGGATTCACGGTTCTGTTCATTCTTTGGCACACACTCGCAGTCTTCCTCCTATCTGGCCCTACCGCGTTTGCATTCAGTAGTGAATGGTCTCGCCAACGACGGGAGGGCAATCGTTTCGTTTTAGGATCCGCAGATCGCGTTTCCAGGTTGACATCCGGTGCAAATGACCGTGCAAATTACTTCTTCGGGCATGGGAAGCCTACCTCAACATTTCGGGTGGCATTCATTTTATCCCTCCTACTGGCGGCATTGACTTCTTTTGCCCCTGGCTCTTTATTCGTGGACAGACGCATAAGGGCCGTCGAGATGAACGTAAATATTGCAGACTTGATGGATGTGGACTCTGGGCAGGCTCCAGGGGATTCAGACAATGTGGACTATTTGTCGGATAGGGCGCTTGTTTTGGGGATGTTGGAGCATCATGAAGACATCATATTTCAGTATGATGTTGAGCCGAACTGGATTACGGCGTGGCCCAACCGGAGCTCTGTTAGTGACGTGGTGGGTAATGTTGAATACCCAACAGACGTGATAGCGTTCAAGTATAACTGCACATGGGAGCTACCTCGTATCAAGGCTGGGGATGATACGAGGTGGATCCTCGGTGATGATGCCTGGGTACCTTGGGGCGAGCCATTGGACCATATGGATTATCGTGGAGGTAATTTTGACTTATTTCATGTTCAAGTGAATCTCTGATGGCGGTGCAGGAGTATTGCCAATGTTTCGTATGGATCTAGACATCCAGCCTGACGCACGAACTGCGTACCTATTTGTCGGTACAAATGATTCGTTCCCCGTTAGCAACAACACGAACGAAAGATCCATCATAAATCTCAATGGCCTACCGACACTCTACCATCCGTCGGGGATAGACATTAACGATTCGGACACTGGATCTTCACATTGGATCTCACCACTTTCCTCATTCCTCCTTTGTGACCCTCAAATCGCGATCTCGGGAGGTCGTGCTCAGTTGAATATAGATAACCAGTTAAAAGTCGTTGAGTCTGGCAACCCGCCTATAGGAAATATACCCCTCGCAACCGCCATCATCATCTTCTCGTTCTCGCTCACCGAAACGCTCGACATCCCTGATGAAACTTTCAACACATGGGCGACACCTCTCTCCACACGGGTGTTCTTGACCGACACGTCCATGGTATATGACAACTTTCCCCGAGGTGTTCCTGTGCGCGACCTGGACACCATCAACACCAATCTCGACAGTTTTTTCCTGTCTTCTAGTAAAGCATTCACGGACGGAATGCATGTCGACGCTACGGATGGATCAAGATTCAAGCCAAAATTGACCTCCATTGTAGGCGTTGGCGAGGTGGAGGAGTTGGCTCTAATTGGCACCACTTCATTGGGGATTGTAGCGCTGTCTCTCTGGGTGCTTGGAATGGTGATGTTTGGGTGGTTGATGTGGATGATTACGAAGGGGGAGGGAGTTCCATTTGATTTGGTGCACTTGGTAGAGGTTTTGAGGGACGAGCACTTGGATGAGCCTAAGAAGTGCGTTTCTAACCCGGAGACGATAAATACCTGACCGTCTTCCACAGATCATCTTCTCTCGGCGATATCATTGATATTTCCTGAAAGTGGGAGCATGGGTGATGTAAAGATTCAAACTCAAAGAGGGACTCGGGTTGGTAGACACCAACAGAAACACTTGATACGTCTTGTGTACCCCGTGTATGTGTAAAGTACCGAGGGATGTGGCTGTACATACATGAATGCATCCATATTATGTGGGAGCATCACATGGGATGACGCGCTCCTTATCAGAACCCTGCAAAATTTAGAGCGCTGGCACACCCCTTTTTCAAAACTCTGGCCAAGTTAATGAGGCCGAGAAATTCGATCTCAATTTGTTTATATTCGTCATCAAACTCACCGATAAAACCATAGCAGAGCCAGCCAGGGCAGCAACTGCACTAAGATACGACTTTACTCGCAGTCAACGAAAGCTGCTGGGATTGGCCAAAGCCTAAAAGCTGGCAAGGTGAACGTGGTGAACGGATCACCCCCCGGAGCATTTCCACCAAGAAATGCTTTGGATACAGACCGCATAAAGCGACCCATAACCTTTTTCATATCCAAGGTAGGAAGCGGCTTCAAAAAACCCAGAAATATCTGCTAAGATTAGTCAACGTAAATTGATCGTAAATTCGCGTTCGTCCAGATTCCCTCCCCATTCGTAAGCTGTGCCTCGGTACCTTGGATATTTCCGGTAGTCACTTACTCTCAGGCGAAAAAGGTATATATTACAAAGGAGCTTACTTCATTTCTTCCACCCGGGAATTTGATGAAGAAAAATTTATCAGACTTTCTTTCCAGCCGTGATCCCCCTTTCGTCCAGTGACTAGTCGTTAGCACGGATCTTGTCATGCAACCCTACCGAAATAAAATTTCCTTAAAAATACAGAGTACATGATCTTTTACATATAACATTTACAAGTCGCATCTGTTAGAGCTCTGATTCCTGAACAGCGTCCATCAGATGCCTTAGATCAAAGCATCACCGGGATGCCGTCCCATCAACAGCACCAATATTCCATAAGAAACAACAGAAAGCACGTAGAGGCAGAGCGAAACAACTGCCACTTCGATATCCCCGACCAACACGAGTCTTCCAACCGGTCCCGTCCCAGCAGTTGGAATGACAGGAAATGAAATGTTTGATTTGTTTGACCCATCGACGTAGAGTCCATCCGTGAAAGCCTTGCTGGTGGAGAGAATGAAATCGTTCATATTCTGGCCAATCGTGTCAAGGTCTTGGACGGGGACACCCTGCGGAAACGCCTCCCACTCCATTGATGTGTTGCTGAGGAATACCTTCGCACTTTCGGCGCCAATCCATTCCTTGAACTCTATGAAATCTGCATCAAGAGGGCCGGATGCTGCCAGGGTGAAGATGGTTCTTGCCGTTGCAACCGGAATGTTTCCGACAGGCGGGAGGCCTGATTTAATCACCTTCGAGGGCTTTTGGCTGGTCACCTTTGCCTGACCACCAGATAGTTCCAAACGAGGGTCGCAGAGAAGAACCGTGGAAAGAGGGGACACCCAACGGGAAGTGATAGAGGAGGAATTCAGTGCGAGACCAGAAGGGTGAGTCAATGGTGGGATGCCACCGAGGTTTATAATCGATCGTAAGTCTTGGTCAGAGTTAGCTGGGAACGAATCATTCGTCCCAATGAACAGAAAGGCAGATGTTGCATCTGGTTGGTCATCCAGAAAACGAACCAGTGGGAAAATGCCTGGACAAGATACATCAGCATCTACATGTACTCAGCACACTATGACAGACCCACCCCCAACATACGTTACATCTGGCAGGGGAGCCCTCCGCAACGCCCATAACTGCCCATCTAGAATCCATTTTGTATCGTCACCGTTGGATTCCATTTGTGGAACTACCCATGAACAACCAAAATTGAAGTGGGCGACGTCTGTGGGGTATGTGGTGTTTTCTTTTATGTCCTGCCAATTATCGGGCCAACCCATTATCCAGTTGGGTTCCATGTCCAGCCCATATGTTATTTCCAGGCCATGCTCCATCAAATCCATGAAGCTAGCGCGTGTGTCATGAAAATTAAGGTTGTTGAAATTTCCCTGATCTTTGGAAGTATTCAACAGTCCCAGGTCGCTCAGGTTGATTGGAATTTGTTCGATTTTCTGAATATCAGAAACTGAAATGGCTCCCGGTGCCACAGTTTTCAAGAGCAAGAGCAGAAGCGACGTGAGGAATGCAATGCGGAAAACCATGCTAGGCATCCGGGTGAAGAAATATCGAACCCTGTCATCATTGCCGGACGTCAGCCGCGACACACGGTCAGTGGTTCCAGGTATGAGAAGACGTGTTCTTGCATGCCGGAGGGACCATTCACTACTGAAGGCGAATGTTAGGGCATCAGAGGCCAACCAAACGGCCTTGCTAGTCACAAGCGCCAGCTGGCTAGGGAAGACGAGACCCTCAACCGTCGCACCCTCCGAATCACTTGAATGATATGAGGCGAAGATCTTTGCGCCAGAATCCATATACGTATTCAGGTTGTGCTGGATGACATCAATTGGGAGGGTCCCGACATGGGCTGAGCCGGAGGATTTGGCATCAAAATTCAAGGACGAGTCATTGAGGAAGACCCGAGCGGCTTGAGAGCCCATACGAACTTCGGCTATATCGCCATCATACCCAAGTTCGCCCAGTAGACTGGATGCAAGAACAGCATTGGCGGCACTGACGGGGATATTTCCCACAGTGCCTTGCAAGGTGCTATTCGGGGGTTGGGATGCTGTGAGAACACGGATGCTGTTATCGGCCGGGGACATTTGGATACGCCCGTCTAGGACTCGGGCTTGGGGATCGCAGAGGAGGAAGGTGGCAAGTGGGCAGTTGAAAAACCCATCTCTGCCGTCAAAGTCGATGAAGTGGAACCCGGAGGGATTGTACAATGAGGGAAGGTGGTCAAGGTTCACAAGGCTCGTGTTGCTGGGGAAGGAACCCTGGAATGTACTATTCCATCCATAAAACAAGTAGCCAGATAATCCCGGACGCGCGGCTGTTGCGGAAAGGACATCGGGGAAAGACCCAGACCGGAATTCTTGGTCAGGGGAGAAGCGGTACATTGGAAACAGGCCTGTATATAAAGCTTGATTAACTGATAAACCTTCCGAGACTTCTGGTTTTAACTGACCACCGGTATATTCCTGTCCAAATTCGGGTGGTGCTGGCGGATACCAGGCGAATCCACCCGCATGCCACGTCGTGTTCCAGGAAGTCATGTTGAATGTAGGCTCTTCCCACTGGCAGCTCATATTATACAACCAGACATCACCTTGATACTCGACATCTTCATCACGATGATCAACATCGTCTGCCAGCAATACCGGCCATTCAACGAGAACACCCGACTGCGTTTTTCGACCGAAATCAACACCCTGCTTCTGCTCAAGGTCTACGGGGATACGGCCTTGAGCAGCGACAAACGGCCTATGTATGAGTGTCTCTTTTCCCCGGGGTCGTATATGGAGTGATACCAAGCGTGGTAGGGACTGGGTGGGGGACACTATCGACTCGAATAACACCGGGGGCGATGCTCCCCAAGGCAACCAGGGCTACAGAGGCGAAGAAAGAAGTACGATAAGAGATGCTCGCATCTTTTGCCATGAAGTATCTGATTTGATCCCGCAGTCCGGAGGTGATGGTCGAAACCAGATCGGTATGACCTGGAATTAACTTTCCCGTAGCGCCAAAGCGTTTGTACCACTCGCTGCTAAAGCCATGCAGGACGCAGTCCATGGCGTTCATGATCGCGAACATGTGCCACACATTGAACAAGACGGTAAAGCCAGCTCGTGACTGGGTTTCTGAGAGTGGGAATCGGCAAGGAATTCGCCTGATTAGGCATGCGATGGCGAGGGAAATGAAAGCAGCTTCCAGAGCTACAAATACGAACATGCGAGTGAGGAGTCTCCTACGAAGTTCGAGATCATGGGACAGTTGAGTGTGTTGCAGAAGCCCAGCTTCTGCATGTGCCATTGTTCCCAGCAGATACGGTGTTAAAAGTGCACAACAGCTGCAGTCAGTGTTATATACAACCCTCGTGCTGCGTGGGAGACACCAGGGTATCGCCGCCAAAGCAAACAGTCCATGATGATTGCAGCAGCCACTCATGCCTAAAAGGCGTGTTTGGAAGAAGGTTGTTGCACTGTTAACAAGGTACAAGATAAGCCCGCTGGTCCATATCAGTCGATGCTTATCACAACTGTGGAAAATGATTTTTATCATAAATGCTGAATGAGCTAAGGTTTTAGGTTCACTATAACAACTAACAGGAAATGTGAAAAGGCGTAAATGCTCTCCGAGCCAATTAAGCCTAGCGGTGCTGCGTCCCCCTAGCACCTAGTCGCAGATAATCTGAAATTCGAATAAGTCCTGTTGGAATCTGCTAATTTTACTCAATCAATATGTAAGTGTGCTCACCCCATTACATGGATACTATGACAGTGTGAAAAGAAAAGATCGTGCATTATGTAGCCCCGGAGACGGAAGGCCTTCTGGTTGTTAGGACGGATCGATCATCACCAGATCCTTATTTCTCTCACACCGCCCTGATGTGCTCCAATGTGATCAGCACAACCAAAAGTCACTGAAGGAACTACGGACCCATCTATTGCACAGCTGCCCTGGGCCAAGTCCGAAACGTTCTCAGATTGTTGGGATATCCAATCGTTTTTCTGTCCTAGGTTACGTTCTCCCAGCATCGAGTGGGAAAATGTAAATGGCGGGGCTCTACTTTGTAATTTCAGATCTACTAGCGCTGTGCCCTATCCATAGGACTTATTAGGCGGTCGTGCCGATGTTATACCGCGGTTCGATCAGGCTAGGTCGCCAGCTGGAATGCTGTCAAATGTGCAGGGACAACTGAGGTCGGCTGTAACCCCCTAACCCCGCCCCCCGACTCCGGTGCCTGTGCAATACAATTACCCATCAGATCTCCAAAATAGCCCCCACAGGAGGGACTATAGCAGAGAGAGTCCACTTGCACCGCCGTCAGGTGTCAATCTCGCAACCGAGTTCACATGCGGTTGTGGAACACGACACCATCGCACCAAGATGACTCCCATCCACCTTTCAATCACAATCTCTTTTGTTTCATTCCTCTCAATATACAATCGCTCTCAGGACCTAATCATTCCAAACACTGTTACCCTGCTCGGTGAGTATTTCTTGCAAGAAATGGACATTGTGCTTGGATACTTGTATGTATTTTGTCCCGTGCATTGACAGAAACAGGCGCTGATCTCTGTTCAGGTCACTCATTCGCAGCGGTCTGTAATAACAAGTTGAAGTTGGTTTTAGAACGTCTAACTCTCTTAGCAGGGTATGATATCCGAACAAAGAAGGCTTGGGAGTGAGTCATTACGTTTATACTATTTGCGTTATCCTGACGGGAATCGAAGTGAAACTTGTAAGTCGGACCTATCATTGGGTGACACCTCCTAAATCTTATATGCAGTTTCTAAGTTGGACGAGCAAGTCGGCCTCTTGTATCTATGGCCACAGTGATATTCATGGCAGGCATTCAAACGGGAATTGCAGTAACAAATCCAGCTGCCCCGACTGATTCCATTTATAAAGTTCGTGCCTATATTGAACCCAACCGAATTCATCAAGATGTGACATGCAAGCATGCTGCTGAGACCAAAATTTGACAGATCCTCTAGGAGCAGTGTCAACAATGATATTCATTGCCGCTGCTCGCTCTTTGCGATCAGGCCGGTAGATAGCCCGACCGCCACACCCCGAAGAAGATGCCTGCAAGAAGGGTTGAATTTAGAGCCCTGGTCGGAAAAGCCGAGACCAACATTTACAATAGTAGATAATCCAACGACCGGGTGCAACCCAGTACCGAACACTGCTCAGTGGACTCCAAGTGATGGCATACCACTAAACTCAAGATAACCATGCAAGCCACTGTCTGAGCCACCAACCTATCTCTCCAAGGAGGTATAGCAAGTGGCCTTTCCGACACGGAAGATTGCTAACTGTGTGCCAACAACACCAAATGGTGGGGATGATAGTGAGATCCCGAGCTCGGTGCAGCTATTGAAGTAAACTAGCCCCGGAGCCCACCCCATGAGGATGCCCTGAAGCGGGTGCAAGTTCTTGGGAAGGGGCGGTGTGCTCGAATGCAAGAGCTTTCCCCCACCTTGTGTCTTTTCGGAGCCGTTTTATTTTCCTTTGAAACTCAACTCGTGTCTCATTGAATATCATGGATGAACGTCTGAATCATTAAATAAGCTATATGATGCAGTAGTAGGGACGGAGTGCTTTCTACTGGCTGGCGGGACTGACATTGCGCTCTCTCTCTCCACAGGTTTCAAGCCAGATAAGTATCAACTCGAAGCTCGACGAAAACGGTTAGCAATGTTTGGAAAGGAAAGGAGACGATTGCCGAGTATAGTCTGCGATAGTTCTCGCTATGGCCTCAGTGTATGTACACGCCGGTGCCAGAGATAGAATAGGCAATTTTCAGTCGTCTAAGTCAGCGACAGCACCCCGTATGTACAGACCTTTCCAGGTTCAATTCTCAAGCACAAATGAAGACAGGGAAAGACCCAGAACTAACCTTATATGATACCTGTTATCACCCCCAAGAGACCTGCTGAAACTGCTACTTATCAACAAACTCTACCCATCTATCCGAGCGGGGTGTTATAGATATGGGGAATGTTATAGGCCTCCTATTAAAATATTCATCGTTAATCTAGATGCAAACGTTAAGGACAATTGAGGAAACCCGCCTGATGAACCCGTCGTAGAATGTCAGCTTCGGTGCTTCACCTGTGGGTGTAGGCTTTGGCGTCATGTTGAAACATGCGATGACTGACGAGACGGTTATGAATAGTGCTGCTTCCGCGAACTGTCGACCAGGGCAGGATCTGGCAGCAAACAATGACTGTTAGACAAGAGTTGAGCAGCAGCTCGCAATCAATATACCTTCTCCCTAAACCCCAAGCAATATTCAGTACCTCTCGGCATCGGGTGCCTTCATCACCTAAAAAACGTTCGGGCTTGAAGGTATCGGGATCGGCGAAGATCTCGGGATCACGGAAGATGAGCCTGTGTAAACTCATCGATTATTTCGTTGTGCAACATCGGGAGCCCCAAACGCACCATAGGTTGGCACAAATCATTGAACCTTGGGGGATAAGCATCCCGTTATAGATATCGTCTTTGGCTACGCCATGCGGCAGACCTGCGACCGACGCCACGCCAATGAGCACAACGCTCATTTCTTGCAAGAAATACTCACCGAGCGGGGTAACAGTGTTATACCTCAAAACCTCCAAAATGATCGCATTGATATATGGAAGGCGCTCCCAATCATCAAACGTTGGTAACCTCTCCCCCTCGGTGACACGGTCTATATCTTCCTGCGCTTGCTGCATGACGAGTGGGTGGAGTGACATCAGTGCAAAGAAACAACGCAGGGTGCAACTTGTCTTCGTAGCAGAACGAGGTCAATTTGACGTGAAGAAGACAAAATGGAAGGCTCACAGAGTCCGTAGCAGCGCCGTACATAACCGATGCGCAATCCATGATGAGCTCTTCCTTCTGCTTTGCTTCAGCGGGAGAGAGAGAAGCCTCGGAGGCAATGTCGTCGAGGGAGGTGGAGACGAAACACGGGACAGCAGTCCCCTCATCCTTTCGGAATTGAAAGAAATAGGTCGAAATCAGCTTGCAACTGAAGCTAGAGCACAACGAAGACGACACACGATCTTTTGTTTGGTACGCATGAAGGGATCAACTCTGCACGCAGTGAAGACCTTCTTGATCTCATCCAAGTTCTTGCTGAGACCCGAAAGTGACAAGAAAGTTGGCCAGTTCTTCACTATTTTACACGAGTGTCATCTGTGGAGCTGCCAGAATGCAACTCGGATAATGCTTACAGTTGGGACATACTTCGATCAAGAATGCCGTCAGTCCGTTGAGTTGCTCGGCTTGCTTGAACGATCTCTCCATTTCGTGGACAATGGGATCGTCAGGGCCGGATACTCCATAGCCGTATGCTCCCAACAAGATAGAGCTGGAGGTATGTCTATGGCGGAATTGTTAGTTCATCGAGAAAAGGTTCAGAGGGCGACCAACTGCTTGATATGATCCTCGAGATCATCAGGCCTTTTCAAAAGGTTCGCGACTAGAACACGGGACTCCTGCTGTTGATGATATCGATGTTTGACTGATGCTGGACCGGAGAAATACCGTTGGACTGCAGTTCGTCGGATTCGGTGCGCTTCGCCAGAAATGTACGTGAGTACCCAGTCTAGGTCGCAGCTATATGTTATATTGGGAGTGTGCCTCGAAAAATGCGAGACAATGTTTTCAAGCCTTACAGTTCTTTCATGGCCATTAGTGGTCGGTTAGAATAAATCCCGGACCTTTCGTCCATCAAGTCCCGAACAACCTTCAATGAATTCAGCACGATCATGGGCGTTCCAAGCATGGTGAGATACGTGATAGGACCTGGGAAAGTGATAGCTAAAGTGTTTAGTTAGGAAGTTTCTCAAGAAGACCCACCGTATTTCTTCGCCCAAGCCTCGTAAATAGGCCATTCATCCTTTTGTGGAATCTGGAACATATTCCCAACCAAAGGCAGTGGACGCGGGCCGGGCGGAAATGGTCTTCCTCCTCTTGTCCTTGAGAGAAGATAGATTATCCATACACTACCAAGAGTGAGGACAGCCCTCTCCGTACTAGTGAGAGACGACAGAAATGTCGAGATACTTGTTGCCATGGGTCAGAGGCGACTTTGAGTCGAGATGCTGTAAGAGCAGCAGAGGGGGTGAGGCAACGGAGGCGCCTGTCTTGACCTGGACAGCTTTGAACCAGATCCGAATGGGGTGGTGCTTCAGACCTTCCAATGGAAAGGAGAAAGCAGCGGGTTAAACGAAGCGGATCGCCACAACATCATGATGGGAGATGGAAGCCATTGTTCGGGAGTCCAATTAGGGACCATTGACGGGAAAGGTGGTTTTAAGAGGTAAAATTCTAAGATCTGATTATCGCAGCCTCGGTAACGAACGTCGGTGACGAACCCGTGACGAACCTCGGATCAGGACCCACCAGCGCCCGTGCCCAAGGCATCAGTATCATTCCACTTGGCACTCAACATTCCACCATCGCTCGCGACCTCACTTGCCTGTAGATAGAGAAATCTTCTGTTCTTTCCCCTGAGCACGACCGTAGAGTAAAGTGCTGGAATTAGCGATTCTGTTAAACTGGCGGAATGCTCATCTCCGGTGTCCCTGACTGCCTCGTGGATACCGTGTTGTAGATAGGATATACACACATAGTTTACAGGTAGTTACACTGTCCGTTTACCTCCCTGCCCCCTCTTCGCCCCGCCATTGCCTCGTCCTCGTGAATATATGCCGTCCTCTTTCTTCACCTTCCTGGGCTGATTTCAGCATAACATTTTCTCTTTTCTTATGGGTCTTTCTGTGCCTCGCATGCCACCTCTTTCATCCATTTCCTAAAATTTCGATAACGTAGTTGTGAAAGCTTCTTGTTTTCTCCTGTTTCACCTTCTCCATCTCCCAGACATGCAATCGATCGTGGTTTACTTGTATATGGGGTGCGGACCTCGGGAACTTGTTCTCCAGTCGATATGCGACCCAAGCCTTCGTCTATCTCTTTCTCTCAAACTCTTTCTTTCTTTTGGCAATGACTTCCTCAGTCTTGAAGCCCGGTGGTAATTTCACCGACCATGCTTGCACCCTTCTTTGTTTCATTTAGTTTCCACTTGCTTCGACTCGTCTCAACTGTAGGAGAGGCTCTTGCTCTTCATCGTCTGGGTACTTGGAGATGTGTTTCGGGCTTCCGATGCACTATCCCTGCTATGGATCATCTACTGCCTGTCGGAGCATCAGCTCAAACGGACTTTTGCGAGAGCAGACCCCGCCGGAGAGAGTGTATATGCACGTATATTCATTCCTATCTCGTGGCGACATCTTGAATATTGTTTGGCTGTCTGCTGTTGTAGGGTTAGGGTCAACAAGGCCAAATTAATGTCCATTTCATACTCGCACCTCCGCGTCAGGTTTCTCCGACCAGTTCTGACCTCCTTAACCATGCCTCAGACACGTAAAACTACACATGCATACAATGCATCTACAACGACTGACAGTCAGGATGTCCCTCCCCCGAAGAAAACGCGACTATCTAGCCCAAGGGAGTCGACGGAGCCATCAAGGGGGGAAACCAACGGCGGTTTGTTCAAATTATATATGTTGTGGTGCATACCTGCTCATTATATGGGCCTCATGGATGTTCAGAATTACCCCCTCCTCGCAAGTCCAGGAAGTCCAAAATCTCGAGGAATGCGGATCATACAAAGTTCTTGCGACGCCTCAGTAGCCCATGGAAAGTTGGAGCGCATGTCTCTGCTTCCGGTGGAGTGGAAAATGCGGTCGTGAATGCTGCTACTATTGGGTTCGTGTATTCGATCTTTCACCATCGTCGCTTCTCACTCGAATTGGTGCTTGGCACTTTCAGGGCCAATGCCTTCGCACTGTTTCTCAAGTCCCAGAGGAAGTGGGTTTCGCCTCCATTAACAGACGAATCGATCAAGGCATTCAAGGCGAAAATGGCTGAACACGAATATTCACCAGATGTGGTATTACCACACGGAAGTTATCTAATCAACCTAGGAAATCCTGATGCGTAGGTCCCAACCACTGCTCCCAACGCTTCGGTGTAGTGACCACAACGATATCAGGGAAAAGCGAGAAAAGTCTTATGAGTGCTTTATAGATGATCTTAAGCGATGTGAGCTGCTTGGGCTCAAACTCTATAACTTTCAGTGAGTCGGGCATGCTCATCCCTCACCCTCCCTCAACGTGGCCCATTCCACTCCAGTCCTGGATCCACAGTTGGCGCTGCCACGAAAGAGGAATGCATCTCGTTAATTGCACAGTGCATCAATAGGGCACACGGTGAAACTACCCATGTGGTGACGGTGATCGAGAATATGGCGAGTCTTCGGGGCACGCACCGCCTCGTTGTACTAATGAACCGCTGCTTGCATTTCTCAGGCAGGCGCTGGAAACATCATTGGCTCGGACTTTGAAGATTTGAAGGGAATTATCGACCAGGTAGAGGATAAGTCAAGGATTGGAGTGTGCTTGGATACTTGTATGTATTTTGTCTCGTGCGTTGACAGAAACAGGCGTTGATCTCTGTCCAGGTCACTCATTCGCAGCGGTCTGTAATAACAAGTTGAAGTTGGTTTTAGAATGTCTAACTCTCTTAGCAGGGTTATGATATCCGAACAAAGAAGACTTGGGAGTGAGTCATTACGTTTATACTATTTGCGTTATCCTGACAGGAATCGAAGTGAAACTTGTACGTCGGACCTACCATTGCGTGACACCCCCTAAATTTTATATGCAGTTTCTAAGTTCGATGAGCAAGTCGGCCTCTCGTATCTCCGTGGTATGCACCTAAACGACTCAAAAACGGACCTCGGCTCCAAGAAAGACCGACATGAGAACATTGGACTGTGCGTTTGTTTCTACATTTCCCTTTTTTACTTTCTCATTTCACACAGAGGTTTCCTTGGTCTCGACACATTTCGACACATCCTGAACGATGTTCGCGTCCAGAATATCCCTCTCATCCTGGAAACTCCGAGTTTTGAACGACCTTTGGACGTATGGGGAAAGGAAATTGGAGTCCTGCAGCAGCTTTCGGGGGCTTCAAACAAGGAGGCACTGCGTTCCGTTGTTGGGGATGTGCAGTCAGATGATGATCTGGCTGAAGTGATCAGGAGTGCGGTGAAGTTAGGTGGGGGAGGAATGAGAAGCAAAAAGCTGAGCAAGGACGATCAGGCGAAGAAACGTACGAAAAGGAAACGGAAGGAAGAAAGTAGCGACGAAGACGAGGATGGTTTGAACGGTTGAGACGATCAATAGCACTTTTGCGTTGGGGGGCAGAGCACGCGTCACTTCCCAGAGCAACAATAATATACTAATCAACGCCTGTAAACCCAGGTTGTGTATTATAGCATGTCGGCCCCTGTTCCACATCTACGACGCCTCGACCCCAAACTCCTTGGGACATACTCCAGGGACGAACATCATACTCAGAGGGCCCTCCTCAAGTAAGTAGCCCCCTTCAAGAAAGGAAATAGCTGGTCCGTTCTTCTTAGACGGACAATCCAGATGAGATACTGACAGCAGACCCTGTGGCGCACCCCACTATAACGTAGGGTGCCATCAAGCGCGGACAAGACATACTTAAGTTGGCTCTGCTCGTTCTTCGCTCCTCGTTTGGGCTTGGACCGGAACCGTAGGTTTGTCCACCCGGCACGTCGTCTCTAATGTAAGGGCCTATGTACTGTATGTTCTAGCCCTGGCGCCCGAGGAACCGCTTTGCGCACTAGAATCATGAGAGGATAGAAGGGGGTACCATGGCGCCTGTCCTTAGTACCTCAAACATGTTATGCAAATCGGCAGCACACAGCCTTGACGTCCTCGCTTTTGCCTCCCACACAACCTACCGCGCCTCCTATGAAATATTCATCGGCCAGGGAGTAGAAATCTTGGTGTACTTGGCTTTGCATTTACGGGGGGCACACGCGTTATCTCAGCTGTGTAGATCACTTGAAACTTGTCCCTGCTGCAATTGGTGCAACTGTGCAGGGTACTGTTGGATGACCAGGCTGTAGACCATACCGCTCTCGAGCCAATATCAGGGTCGTCGATTAGGTATTGGTCTCGGTGCTGCCGAGAGAGCCGATCTGTGTTTCCCGCTGGGAAGGCAAACTACGGGTTAAGCGGGTGCAAAACCCATGGAGGGACATTTTAGTTCTGGCAGAGCCCATCGCGTTCCGGGGTCTACCAAACCATCCTATCTTCCCTTTTGCACCTCCTGTTGTCGCATGCTGCTAACGCACCCTCATATACGGTTAGTCCTTATTGCAATAGACATCACCCTTTTTCTTTTCTGAACTTGGGTCCCTCGGCTCAATATTTCATGCAAGCGCCCGTCCGGTGTGGCGACGCATCTACCCGAGCTCCACAGACTACGGCCTGATCGCAGAGCAAGGACACTCGCCATGAACATTATTATAGACACTGTCTTCCGGAAGATCCATGGATTTGGTTAGGCTTAATGCGACAACGGATACAAATGCAAGCAATCAGATAGCTGGACTTGCAACGTCGAGCTTCCACTTCAACCCCTCCTGTCATGAAATCCACTGTGGCCGTCACAATACCCGTTGCATACATGTTTGCGTTGGCCGGTATAGATGTGCAGGTGACAGGCCAAAATACACCATTAAAGGTCCCATGACCTCCTTCCCTCCACTCGACATGACCTAGTTACATTTTACATCCCACAATATTTACAGCATGGATATGCACTCTTACTCTGCTAAGCACACGGGTTGGGGGCACCATGCCAAGATTTCCCCTACAACGTAGACCAATGTACGTCCCTCTGGCCTGGACCGTACAACGATGCGGCTCGGAGTGCCGTTGCATCGACAATTATGAGCAACACCCTGGACAATTATACTGCGCCTTGTTCACGTATGTATTCTGATCCATGTCTCACCTGTTAAAATTTCATTCATAAATATTTCCTCAGAGATGATGCATGCAATGGTGACAGCGTGGAGTTTGTCATCGACGACAGCTCTAGTATGTTCGAAGTGCCTTCCGATCTCGAGAACGGAGTCTCGCCCTTTCGATGTAGTAGCATGCGGTCCCGGGACTGGTAAGGGGTGACAGAGCCAAGTAGGTATCTTGCCTCCGTCCTGCACCCCACTATTCCCACTTTAATTTGTCGTAGCATTATGTTAGGTATGGCTTTGTCTTCTGTTCGCAAACCTGGCATTCACGAACTATTTCACTGATTTCCTGTGGAGTTTATTTAGCGTTTCTACATTCCGAATCCTGTTTCCCCGAGTAGCTTTGAGACCTCTAATTCGAGCATGAATTCCCAAAACAAAAGGTTCAGCCTGGGTCATGTTGTCGCCCGTCATGAGTCTCGATTCAATATCCACTTCGCATGTACTCAATTTAGATGTCTCCCAAAGCCAGCACGCGGCTACATCGGTTCCGAGCGGGAGAAATTGACGATCCTCCTGGACGGGCGGCCGAGGAATATGGTCCTGATGGAAGGTCTCGGCGTTTTTTGTGTGCTCTGGCCGGAATGGTCAAGATAATGCACCCACTGCATGATATAAAGTTCGGAATAACGGCCTCCATACTGCTATCCCATGTTCTTCCGCTTCTTTCTGATTCTGTAATTCTGCTCTTTCAATTGACGGGTTGCGTGAAGGAAGGCCCCGTGCACAGGATTTGGATGCGTTATTCAAGCCCCTCCCGGGTGGCAGCATCGGCGTGGCCACATCAAGCCAAGGAACCTTTCGCGAGCGGCGTACGCACTGTCTTTTGGAGGTGTTTGCGAAGCTCTGCACGGAAATCCTGTACACATCCATGGGATATAATGCAGGAGCTCGATGCGCGAGGTTCAGTGTTTTGGGTTTGAGTGAGCAGCAGATGGTGTTACCCATGCATTTTTTGCTTTATGATTTGATTAGGTGAGGTATGGGCGAGTAAACTGCCGCCGCCGCTTGAGACACCCGAGGCACGAGGTTTGGAATGATTAGGCCGTGATAGCAATCGCACATTGGGAGGAATGAAACAAAATAGATTGTGATTGAAAGGTGGACGGGCGTTGTCTTGGTGCGATGGTGTCGTGTCCCACAACCGCATGGGAACTCGGTTGTCAAATTGACGCCTGACGGCGGTACCCGTGGGATCTCCCTGTGATAGTCCCTCCCGTGGGGACTATTTTGAAGATCTGATGGATAATTGTATTGCACAGGCACCGGGATATCGTGCTTTTTACTCAAATGATTTTCGTCGGAAAGTGTATAACGTGTGTGGCCCTTCCGACAGTAGTCATTCGGGTGTTCCATCTCAAAGCCACACCGCTCTATTTTGCTGTCGGGCTGTCAGAACCGGAGTTGACAACCGCAAGTGCCCCAGCCGACCTCATTTGTCCCTGCACATTTAGCAACATTCCAGCCGGCGACCTAACCTAATCGAACCGCGGTATAACATCGGCGTAACCGCCTAATAAGTCCTATGGATAGGGCATAACGCTAGTAGATCTGAAATGGCAAAGTAGAGCCCCGTCATTTACGTTTTTTCACTTGACCTTGTGTAAACAGAACCATAGCCTATGACAGAAAAAAGGATTGGATATCCCAACAATCTGCGAACGTTTCGGACTGGGCCCGGGGCGGTTATACCATCGATGGGTCCGTAGTTCCTTCAGTGACCTTTGGCTATGCTGATCACATTGAAGCACATCAGGGCGGTGTAAGATAAATAAGGACCCAGCGATGATCGATCCCTCCTAACAACCAGAGGACCTTCCGTCTCTGGCATTACATGATGCACATTCTTTTCACACTGTCATAGTATCCATGTGATGGAGTGAACACACTACATATCATTGATTAAGTAAAATTAGCAGATTCCAATAGGACTTATTCGAATTTTAAGTTATCCGCGACTAGGTGCTAGGGGGACGCACCACCACTAGGCTCAATTGGCTCGCAGAGCATGTACACCTCTTCACATTTCCTGTTAATTGATATAGTGAACCTAAAACCTTAGCTCATTCAGCATTTATGATAAAAATCGTTTGCCATAGTTTTGATAAGCATCGATTGATATGGACAAGCGGGCTTATCTTGTACCTTGTTAATCGTGCAACAAACTTCTTTCAACCGCGCATTTTAGGCACGAGTGGCTGCCGCAACCATCATGGACTGTTTGTTTGGCGGCGATACCTTGGTGTCTCCCACACAGCACGATGGTTGTATATAACACCGACCGAGGCTATTGCGTACATTCAACACCATATCCGCTGGGAACGATGGCACACGCAGAAGCCGGCCTTCTGCAACACACTCAACTGCCCCATGATCTCGAACTTCGTGGAAGACTCCTCACTCGCATGTTCGTATTTGTAGCGCTGGAAGCTGCCTTCGTTTCCCTCGCCATCGCATGCTTAATCAGGCCGATTCCTTGCCGATTCCCACTCTCAGAAACCCAGTCACGAGCTGGCTTTACCATCTTGTTCAATGTATGGCACATGTTCGCGATCATGAACGCCATGGACTGCGTCCTACATGGCTTTAGCAGCGAGTGGTACAAACGCTTTGGTGCTACGGGAAAGTTAATTCCAGGTCACACCGATCTGGTTTCCACCATCACCTCCGGACTGCGAGATCAAATCAGATACTTCGTGGCAAAAGATGCGAGTATCTCTTATCGTACTTCTTTCCTCGCCTCTGTAGCCCTGGCTGCCTTAGGGAGCATCGCTCCCGGTGTTATTCGAGTCGATAGTGTCCCCCACGCGGTCCCTACTACGGTTGGTATCACTCGGTATACGAACTCGGGAGCGGATATAATCGCAAGTAGGCCATATGTCGCTGCTCAAGGCCGTATCCCCGTAGACCTTGAGCAGAAGCAGGGTGTTGATTTTGGTCTAAAGACGCAGGCGGGTGTTCTAGTTGAATGGCCAGTATTGCTGGCCGATGATTTTGATCACCGTGATGAAGACGTCGAGTATCAGGGTGATGTCTGGCTGTATAACATGAGCTGCTGGTGGGAAGAGCCTACATTCAACATGACTTCCTGGAACACGACCTCGTATGCAGGTGGATTCGCCTGGTATCCGCCAGCCCCACCCGCATTTGGACAGGCATATACCGGTGGTCAGTTAAAACCAAAAGTCTCAGAAGGCTGAGCAGTTAATCAAGTGTTATATGCGGGTCTGTTGCCGATGTATCGCTTCTCCCCTGACCAAGAATTCCAGCCTGGGTCTTTCCCCGATGTCCTTTCCGCGACAGCCACGCGTCCAGGATTATCTGGCTACTTGTTTTATGGATGGAATGGTACATTCCAGGGTTCCTTCCCCAGCAACACGAGCCTTGTGAACCTTGACCACCTTCCGTCATTGTACAGTCCCTCCGGGTTCCACTTTGTCGACTTTGACGGCAGAGATGGGTTTTTCAACTGCCCGCTTGCCACCTTCCTCCTCTGCGATCCGCAAGCCCGAGTCCTAGACGGGCGCATCCAAATGTCCCCGGCCGATAACAGCATCCGCGTTCTCACAGCATCCCAACCTCCGAATAGCACTTTGCAGGGCACTGTGGGAAATATCCCCGTCAGTGCTGCCAATGCCGTTCTTGCATTCAGTCTCCTGGGCGAACTTGGGTATGATGGCGAAATAGCCGAAGTTCGTATGGGCTCCCAAGCCGCTCGGGTCTTCCTCAATGACTCGTCGTTGAATTTTGACGCTAAATCTTCTAACCCAACCCATGTCGAGGCCCTCCCAATCAATGACATCCAGCGCAACCTGAATACGTATATGGATTCTGGCGCAAAGATCTTCGCCTCATATCATTCCGGTGACTCGGAGGGTGCGACGGTTGAGGGTCTCGTCTTCCCTAGTCAGCTGGCGCTTGTGACTAGCAAGCCCTTGCTAGTCGCAACGATGGCTCTGGTCACGGCAGCTAGTTCGGTGCTCATTACTGTCCACTTCGTGATTAGTTCATGGAAGTTACCATCATTCAAGTTGAAAACGTTGATCCAGCATGGGGGGATAGAAGACAAGTCAGTCGCTATAGATTCCCAGTCCCTCCCACCACTCACCGAACTTCTAGACTCGCACATGAAACCAAAAGGTATTACTCAATCTTAGCGTCTCACCCTGACCCATCATTCAATCTCAAATCCTAGGTCTCAATCCGGAGCCAGACATGATCGGGATGAAAGCCGGCCAAGCAATCTACAACTCTGTTTGCGCCTCTGTGGCTTTGGTTTATTGGAACTGGCCTTTATTTCACTCGCTTTCGCCTGCTCCTCTACGCCAATCGTTCTCGACATTGCATTATCGTCCACAGAGGTGAAAGCAGGATTCACGGTTCTGATTCTCATGTGGCAATCCCTGGCCATTTGGTTGGCCTCTGATGCCCTAACATTCGCCTTCAGTAGCGAATGGTCCCTCCAGCATGCAAGAACACACCTTCTCGTACCTGGAACCACTGACCGTGTGTCGCGGCTGACGTCGGGCAGTGATGACAGGGTTCGATATTTCTTCACCCGGATGCCCAGCATGGTTTTCCGCATTGCATTCCTCACATCGCTTCTGCTCATGCTCTTGAAATCTGTGGCACCGGGAGCCATTTCAGTTTCTGATATTCAGAGAATCGAACAAATTCCAATCAACCTGAGCGACCTGGGACTGTTGAATACCTCCCAAGCTCAGGGAAATTTCAACAACCTTAATTTTCATGATACGCGTGCTAGCTTCATGGATTTGATGGAGCATGGCCTAGGAATAACATATGGGCTGGACATGGAATCCAACTGGATAATGGGTTGGCCCGATAATTGGCAGGACATAAAAGAAAACACCACATACCCCACAGACGTCGCCCACTTCAATTTTGGTTGTTCATGGGTAGTTCCGCAAATGGAATCCCACACTGACGATACAAAATGGATTCTGGATGGGCAGCCATAAGTGTTGCGGAGGACTCCCCTGCCGGATGTAACGTATGTTGGGGGTGGGTCTGTCATAGTGCGCTGAGTACATGTAGATGCTGATGTATCTTGTCCAGGAATCTTCCCACTGGTTCGTTTTCTGGATGACCAACCAGATGCAACATCTGCCTTTCTGTTCATTGGGACGAATGATTCGTTCCCAGCTAACTCTGACCAAGACTTACGATCGATTATAAACCTCGGTGGCATCCCAACATTGACTCACCCCTCTGGTCTCGCACTGAATTCCTCCTCTATCACTTCCCGTTGGGTGTCCCCTCTTTCCACGGTCCTTCTCTGCGACCCTCGTATGGAACTATCTGGTGGTCAGGCAAAGGTGACCAGCCAAAAGCTCTTGAAGGTGATTAACTCAGGCCTCCCGCCTGTCGGAAACATTCCGGTTGCAACGGCAAGAACTATCTTCACGTTGGCAGTATCCGGCCCTCTTGATGCAGATTTCATAGCCTTCAAAGAATGGATTGGCGTCGGAAGTGCGGAGGTATTCCTCAGCAACACATCAATGGAGTGGGAGGCATTTCCCCAGGGTGTCCCCGTCGCAGACCTTGACACGATTGGCCAGAATATGAACGATTTCATTCTCTCCACCAGCAAGGCTTTCACGGATGGACTCTACGTCGACGGGTCAAACAAATCAAACATTTCATTTCCTGTCATTCCAACTGCTGGGACGGGACCGGTTGGAAGACTTGTGTTGGTCGGGGATATCGAAGTGGCAGTTGTTTCGCTCTGTCTCTACGTGCTTGCTGTCGTTTCTTATGGAATACTGGTGCTGTTGATGGGACGGCATCCTGGTGATGCTTTTGATCTAAGGCATCTGATGGACGCCTTTCAGGAATCAGAGCTCAAATAGATGCGACTTTTAAATGTCGTGAAAGATCATGTACTCTGTATTTTTAAGGGAGTTTTGTTTCAGTAGGGTTGTATGACAAGATCCGTGCTAACGACTAGTTATTAGACGAAAGGGGGGATCACACGGAAAGCAAGTCTGACGACAATTTCTTCATAAAATTTCACCCTCCATGGATACGCCGCACCGAAGTTCAGTCATTGATGTACTATTTTCATAGTTTCAGGGTCCATCAAATCTTCTAAATCCTCTTCTAATAAGGGCAGAATACTTCTCCCCTGCTTTCTCCTCCGCTTCGTCTAGTTCAATTCTTGATGGTATGTATAGCCCAGCCAAGCGAATATGTAATTGAACCAGGGCATGTTCCTACCGACCATAAGTTTGGGGGCTTCATTTCTCTATCGCAGCACCACCCCAGCCACGCTTCTGTCCTTTTGTCTGATCATTCGAGAATATACACATATATTCCATCGGTTATTATGTAGGTACATACAGTCAGCCCCACGTCCCTAGATTTCGCTAGAACTGACATGGAATAAATAGTGTCACCCTCCTTCACAATCAATTTACTGACAACCCGCTGTGCCCCGTCGATTAGCCTGAATCGATTTTGACTAATCATCCTAGTTCTGCATTCCATCTTAAGAAAATTCTTCCAAAGCTTTCTTGAGCTTGAATTCTACCTCCCTGCCCTTCCTAGCAACCATATCTTTCCATTCCCATATCGTCGATTCGAAGGCAGAATGTCCCTGCATAGTTTTCTCTGTGGATGTTTTCCATATCCTCGCCGGTGATATGATCCTAACAACGTCCAATCCCGTGTCGCGCAGGGTGCAAGTTGCTCCTTCTCTTCAATTGATGGGCTAGAAATATCACGAAGGATCATTCTCAGCACTTCGCGAGCACAACAACAACGGCCAGCCGATCACCATAACGATGTTGTCTTGTACGGGTCGCCCCAAATTCCTGAGGACTCCTAACGTAGTCGACCAGGACGGGAAGGGTCATAATCAGCGCCATAGACCGCCGCCGGCCGGTGGAAAATAAGCGCGATAACCCTCAGTAACCCACTTGCAATAGTAAACGATCTAAAATGAACCACACCGCAGCTGATTATTGGAAGTTCCGTCCACCTTATGCGCAGCATATAAGCCGACGATCTATAGCGCACACGTCCCGACTCTGGCACTCGAGGGCCGCAACTAGTTTATGCACTGGGGTCACAGGGGCCTAGACCATAATGTATAGGAGGTCCCATTGGCGTCCTCGTCTCCTCGTCTCTTATACGGGTTAATCAGGATCTCGATCAAAGGGTCCCTTTCACCCATTTCGGAGCGGAAGGTCAGCCGCACCAAGCTTCGGTGTTGTAGAACGAAAATGCGGTGTCTTCTGTAGGCCGCTCGAAAACCACTGACCCACCGTGGGCACTCATATCCACTCACCTCGCGAATATATGTGGGTCCCCCGTGACATTCGATGTGATTAAAGGCATTCAGGGCACAACTTATCGCCGGCGGGGGGTAAAGGGGTTATTAATATTCCCAATATTCTTTCGATAACGGAAAAGTGCGAGGCAGGTCTATTCGTAGTGGGGTATTAAGGACATCCCAATGGGCCATACCATTCCCGATCCGATAGCGGGAATGATGGTTAGATCTTAGACCTTTCTGCCGCTAAGCGAGCCAATCCACGCAGTCCGGAGGTCCTTCTAAGCGGCGTTCCCTAATCCAGCTTACGCATGTGCGCTGTTTCATTACCCCACAATCGTCTAGAAACAATGTCGTTAACGGCTTGGCGAATTCGGGGAACGCCTTAGACTCTATCATTAGACTACTGGGATCAACCGGCGATATGTTATGGGTATGTGAAATGGGCGGGGATGGGGTGCGGAGACGAGAAATGTGTGGGTATCTATAGAGCTTTAACAACTCGACTCCAGCGTCCGTGTAATGATTCTAGACCAAGATCCCTCTCGTGAACTTCCGTTTCCGCAATCCTCCAAAATGGACTCTCATCGATACGCATCGGCAACTGCCCCATAAAACACCACTTCAATTGTCGAAATACCCCAGAGTATTCCGTCGCATACGCCACCATTTGCGATTGGTGCCATCGTTCCCAGGTAAGAGCACGGAATGACTCCCGGAGACGTAGAGCGTGGTCGAAACTTGTACCCTGCAAGTCGGTAGATTTTTGCACTTCATCCTCAGTGAGGTACTCATTAAGTAATAGGTTTTGGGGGAGAATCTTGTTAATGTAGTATCGATCGACCGAGGGGTCAAGGAGGATGTGGCCGTTGACGCGATATGAATCGCGAGTAAAGGCGAGGGTTTCGAGTCGGGAAAGTGGTTTGAGGATCTCCATAGTATATTCATGGTCAATTGCCCAGTCGTAGCGCCAACCGTGCTGGACGCCAGCTGATAACCACAAGTGTTCGAGGGACATGATTGAGGCGATGATTCTGAGAGTTTCATCTGGGAACTCGGGGGTGTCAGACACAAGATGTAAGGCGAGTAAATGATCGAAATGGGGTTGATTGTGTCGGGTGAGGATGGAATCCATGATGGTAGAAGGAAGGGGGCACGCCACATCTAAACATGAAAGATGTGAATTGTTGTGGATGAAATCGATCATACCGTCTTCTGAGGTCGAGGAACCCTGAGTCCATCGCAGGGATTTGAGAGATGGGATCCGACCTCTATCCGCTAGAAAGAGTGATATGATGGGGTTGGCATCGACTGAGAGTGAGTCAATAACAGCCCCTTTGTCCAGAATTCGGTCGAGGAGGCTGGAATCCTTCAGTCCGACCTGGTTAAGGACTACGTCACGAAGGGCAGGGAACTTGATATCCTTATCGATCGCTTGACAGGGTTGGGATAGTGCGTCAACCTGCCCATACCAAACTAGATGGCAAAGCGAGGAGGCGGTGAGTTCTAGAAGGCTGGCCATGAATTGTGATGTATTGCCTGGTGTTGGTGTGGTCATTGACCATCCAATGTTGACATATAGGCTTTGAAGAGGCCAATCCAAGCGAGTAGAAGAGACTTTAAATTGGGTGTCGAGGATAGGTCCGTTAAGTCTAAGATGGGAGATGGGGGAAGACATGATGGATTCCATCATCTGCGCCGTCAGGGGGCCTTCATCGTCCCAATCTAGGATAAAGAGATTCGACAGATGGGGTAAAAGGTCACAGATGCTGTGGGTGTAGCGGGCTTCCACTTGCTTGGCAGCCTTAATACGACGGAAGCGCTCCTCTAACGACAGGCCTTGCAACTCCTCCAGGTCTATGCCCTCTCGTGTATTAAAATAGTGGCGAGTCGTAGAAACTGTCAAGCGTCGAATGCAAGTACCAATATGGCGGGCGGATGTTTCGGGGCTCTTCGACTCTGTGATGAGCTTAGCTAGGAGCTCGAGTGCATGTCTGCTATAATCCAGTTTGACGTGAGCGAACTGCAGCGCGCGCGCGAGCTGGTTGGCGTCACGGTCTACTAAGGCAAGGTACTGGATGTCGAGGGGAGAGAGATAGGGAACGATGTGGTTGACGAGCTCGATGGGAAGTTGGAAAATGGGCAGAGTCGATGTAATGGGCTCATCACCGGTGACGCGATCAAGCGACAGGGGCACGAGGGGAGCAACGTCGTAGACCATAGCGGACGGCGTTGGCTTGAGAAAGTGCCTCTGCTTTCTGTGCAACCTAAACATGGTGAGCGACTAGAGAACGACAGAGGACGAATTCTCACCTCCTTGGACTTTAAAAGGGAGGCGCCGCGCGGATAGAGATCAGAGAAGATGGGGTAAGGAGCAAGAAAGCATGGGCTTTTGTAGGAATGTAGGGATGGCAAAAGTACCAAGACCATATTCAGGGTTCGACGTGCAGGATGGAGAAAATTACTGAACCCTGGCATGAAGGGTCGAACCCGAATATTACTGACACATGCATGTTCCAAGTTAATGGTACGTCCCTGGCGGCGCCGCGTTAGGGTGGTAGGTGACTTGGGAGGAGAAAGTCGGCAGGGGAATAGTTGGATGGGTAGGACGACGACATGGTACGAGGAAGACCAGTGATGTTTTCCATAGATCTCAAGATTCTGAACAAACATGCGGATTCGGATTGCCTCACGTGACGCAGGGTACCGGTGTGTGAGAGAGAGGAAGAACGTTCGATTCAAGATAAAATTGCTGATAAATTACACATCCCATGCCGACATCTCGTCCACAGAACCGCCACGATCTCTGCCATGCCCCAAACTCGTGCCTACACAATCGCCGTGCTGCCTGGAGATGGAATTGGGCTGGAGGTTATGCCCCCGGCCCTGCGATGCCTAGAAGCTGCTGCCAGGCGCTTCGGCTTTCAACTGCACTTCCGTCACTATGACTGGGCTTCTTGTACTTACTACCTTAAGCACGGTACGATGATGCCACCGGATTGGAAGGAGTTAGTTCGTGCTTGTGATGCAATATACTTTGGCGCAGGTAAGGCTCAAGTGTGGTTTTCCCGCAGCATCGGCGCCCGCATCGCTTAACCGCTTATCATATGCAATAGTGGGAGATCCTGCCACTGTGCCGGATCACGTATCCTTGTGGGGAAGCATCCTTTTGTTTCGCCGGGAATTCGACCAGTACATCAACCTCAGACCATGCCGCCTTATTGCCGGCGTCACTTCTCCCTTGGCTAACAGAGATGGGAAAGATATCGACTTCGTCACCGTGCGCGAAAACACCGAGGGGGAGTACAGTTCCATCGGTGGCCGTATCTTTGGAGGGACAGAGAGGGAGACGGTGATACAGAACACAGTCTTCACCCGAACGGGGGTAGATCGGGTTATCCGTTATGCCTTTGAACTCGCTAGAAGCCGCCCTGCAAAGAGACTCACATCCGCCACAAAATCCAACGGAATATCCATCACAATGCCCTATTGGGATGAAAGGGTTGAGGCGATAGCGAAAGAATATCCGGATGTTAAAGTTGATAAATACCACATTGACATCCTGTGCGCCCATTTTGTTCTGAGGCCCCACATCTTTGATGTCGTCGTTGGCTCAAATTTGTTCGGGGACATTCTTTCTGATCTCGGACCCGCATGCACTGGAACGATTGGTATAGCCCCCTCCGCAAACCTGAATCCCTCCTCCAAACGTAGCGATCCTGATTGGTGTCCCAGCCTTTTCGAGCCAGTGCATGGGAGCGCACCTGATATCGCAGGCAGGGGAATAGCAAATCCAGTAGGAATGATATGGGCAGGTCAAATGATGTTGGAGCATCTCGGAGAGAAGGAAGCTGCTGCCACGATGATGCTTGCCATAGAGACTGTGCTGAAGGAAGGCAGAGAGGCACAGCTTCGGGGTGAAGGGGATTTACTGACACCCGACATGCTTGGGAATGGGACGACAGAGGGGCTTGGTGCAGCGATTGAGAAAGCAATTGAGACCGTTCACATACACTGAGCGCTGCCCATAGCTAAGTAGGTAGTTGGTAGGAACAATTTGTCGACGAAGCTGTGTATCAAATGTAAAATTGGAAATCTCCAAGTGGTCACGCGTGGGTCTCTGCACAGCCTCCCAGTGCCTTCTTTTCCCTCTACTTACACCCCACACATCACCCTTCTAACTTCAGGAAGCGTAATTATGACTAGACCTATGGACCACAGGTACGTTCTTGTCTTGTCTTGAATCCACATTCGGGACTGACTCGCTCTGGCAGTTTATGGCAGCTTACAGGTGAGCTGTGACTCCAAACTACTCGTTTTCGGTCTACGAACTTGATTTCCAGTGGTTCGGACGCACGGTCTACGCCTCATTCGACCAGAAAAGGCCTGGCGTCCAATTGTGAGGGTAGAAGTGGATAAACACCATACCTACGAAACAGTACTTGGATCCGATGGACAGAACGTCAACCTCAAGGATAACTTTTCATTGTGCGTGCTCGCTTTCGAACAGGCAATGAAAACATTGACTTTGCTTGATAGCCAGGACGCAAATTCAAACTCAACACTGGACATCAGAGTATTCCATCAGTCTCAGACGAAGAAAAAAGGAAAACGGAAAAAGGAGGTCGCGGCCTCAACCGGCCATCCTTTAGGCCAGCTTATAAAGAAGCAGGAGCTGGAGCAAAGTAAGGCTCTCTAATTTTGACTGATCACTGTTTGTAATCTTACCCCGAAATCCAAGGAATCGAGCTTCGACTTCAGTGTCAAGCACAGAACAAGAAGAATACGTGCGCCAGCAGAGGCAAACCGCAGAACGGTGCCATCGTTATTATTCGTATTCGGCCCCCATCATCATACGCATCGTCATCTAAAGAGCAGGTGGACACAAACGTTTATACTTCCGACACCGAGTCATGTACGTGTCCCTATTCGAAACCATAGCGGCGGCTTTGTGGACATTGCTAATCTTTTGGATCCAGCTGATACCCTTACCATGCCGCCGTCCCCCGTTGACAACGACCCTCCTCCATCTATATCAATCAATTCACCTCAGCAGCTTCGACGACGACGCGTGGGCTACGCTATCTATTCCGATGAGGAACCCTGTTCAAGTGGCGGAGAAGAGGATGACCCCAAGCAACCTCTCAACTTCTCACATCTTGCGGAGAAAGACTTCCAAAACGAAGACTTCGAGCAAGACCCCGACCCGTTCTCCCCAATTCCCATACGCTCCACCCTTGCAATCGCCGTTGACCAGGTAAATACCTGGATCGCGGCCTCTCTCCTCCCACAATACACACAAGAAATCAAAGTTCCTCCACCCACCTTGAATCCTGCAGAGCGCGTCGTTTCGGCATTTACGCTATACAGTGAGCTAAAAGACGCGGACGTGGAGTCTGACTACCAACCCATATTTGAGCGTTTGCAGAGGGAATGGCAATATGTTGGTGGACTGGTGCGTCTCTCTACACAAGGATTCTGGCTCAGCTCACACTTACTGGCACCCCTCCGTAGCTCGCGGCCCTGGCAGCCGTAAACGCAGCCGTCTTTGCGATCTCACCGGATTCTCTCTTCCAGATTCAACCTTATGCCCTAAATGCTATCGCTTGCAGCAGTATTGCCTCGGGACTCGGTATGGCCATCGACGCATGGTTCCTCTTTCGCTATAACTGGGTTGACCTCAGGACCTTCATCGTACGGACTAGTCCTACACCTCTGAAATGAGACTATACCCACACTTATGCTCCCCTCTAGTTTCGCGCCCTGGACGTATATGGCTCCTATTTCTTCTTCGCCTTATCCGCTCGCATGCCTGCGATGTGCATGCTCTTCTCTGCCTTGGCTCTCATGGCCTTTCTTGGCTTTGTCGCATTCGAGGTTTGGCCCAGGGGCGTCTTAGTTATGTGTTTCTTCGCGGGCCTGGTGATGTCCCTGCAGTTCCTCGTCTACGGAGCTCATTGGTGTGCAAACAAGATAGCAGCTGGTGGAAGAGCGAGTAAGCAGGGGATGAGTGTAGTGGTTCGGAAAATGACGCGGACGTCGGTCTAATTGGAAAGGTTAAAAATCCTTGACGCATATGTGGTGGAATAAGTTAATTCTTCGCGTGTAGTATCTAGCAATTAGGGTAGGAGTATTTTATACGGGAATAAAAGTGTAGCCTTATTTAGCCTTATTTCCTTCTATTTACGGACGCCCCGCCATTCATCAAATCCGGCATCATTCCATCTCCACTTCCACAGCCATCAAACATCAAACTCTATTTCGTCAGTCAGCCTGTTGTCACTGCTGGCGTACGAAGCATGAGATATCCTTTGTTTATATGCTAAAATATCAGACAGGATATCATAGCTGTAGATATAATAAATATCCATTTGTTATCCTGTTAGATATTTTTTATTTTGGTTCAATATCACAAAATGGAATATTTAGAATATCAGGAAGTATATATCACAGTTGGATAGATGTCATATGCCACTGTTATGTTGGTGGAAACTAAAAACAATATTATGTGCAGAGATATGACACTGACAAAAAGCAAAATATGTTATGTAGAGATATATATAACATAACTTGGTTATTGTCAGCAACAATATATAAATTCACATACTCAGAATATTGCAGTGTTTGATACCCATTGTGTGCACTACAGATGATGGATATCAAATGCCACTATACTCTAGATATGGAGTATGATACTGTTGTTGACAATAACCCAGTTATGTAAGGTATATCTCAGAATGATATATCAATATTTCTTTGGTTTACACTTACATAACAATAACATATGGCATATATTTAATAGATATTCAATTGCAACACATACTTCCTGATATTCTAACTATTCTATTCCTAATATTGCTAAAATGAAAAATATCTAACAAATAGTTCAAAGCAGAATAACAAATGGATATTTATGAGGGTAAGAACCTGTGCCATTGGCATGGGGCATGATTATGCTTTAATTCTAAGTCACACGTAAATCCGAGTTTGTAATCCTGAGTACAATTCCAGTTCTATGTACATTACAAATGACTGAACAAACCTAAATTAAATGTTGCATGAAAAAGAAAAAGATGAATGTTCCATAAGAGAAGAAAGATAAATGTTTCATGTTCTAACTACAAATCCAGTCCATTGAAAACTTCCTTGTATACTACATTGGTGGTTCTTTTGGTAATATTTTCTTCAGGAAATACTACTTTGATCCTGTTTGCAGATGTACATTCAGATAGTGCTACATACACTTGGCCATGTGAAAAAACTGGTGTCTGTAGATTAATTCCAACATGCTTTACTGACTGTCCCTGTGACATGTTAATATTCATTGCAAATGCAAGTTGTACAGTGATTCCCCACAACTTGAGATGACTTTTTGTTGACTGGAATTAACAAGTATTAGGCATATTAAACAATAAAAAAATTATAGTAACATATGCAAGAATGTCTCCTCTACCCATTAAAAATTAGCAAGCATTATCAGAATTATATATCAGTAGAAATTGTGTTTTGATTCAAGGGGTGTCAATTTCCATGATTCCGGACAAGTTGAGATGCACATGACACTTCCATTTTTGGGACATGTCACATCCAAATTGGGTATTATGTGGGCCTTCAGCTTCATCCATCTCATCATCTTCATCTCCTCCACCAGTATTAGAGGTCAAGAAGTTGGATAAGGCCAGTTTTCGAGGTTTCTTAGGCTTGGAAGGCTATTTAATCTTAGAAACCTTTTCAATGGCCAGTCATTGGGTCTCCTCCTTCCAGGCAGTCAAGATAGCCTCTATCACTAGATCAGGTGTGACATCACCCCTTTGTCACACATCATACCAAAACATAGCTACATTCAAAGTGGGTCAGATTCCATTGAAATCAGTGCAACTTCTGGGCTAGCCGCCCCCCATATGCTGGAGGTAAAATAAGTCCAGCATGGCACATTGTCCCCCAATAATCACACTCAAACCAAGGCTAAGGTGTTGAAACTGCCAAAAATCCTAGACTAATGCACAGATTTCTCTTCCACCACTGGCTCAATTCACACAAAAACTGAGTATATTATTGGTATCAGGTACTACTATTTTTCCTATTTTTCTGAAACATTTTCACTCACCCAATCAAGAGACATTTGTGTTTGTCTCAAGTTGTCATGGCATTTCAAGTTGTGGGGAATCACTGTACTGAAAATTGCCTGCATTGGAGTGGAATTGGAAGTGTTTCATCATTTGGCTTTAGTATAATTCTTGGAATTAACACTATTGTCCCTGCATATTTGGCATCTCCAGTTATAACTTTGCACTGTATTACCCTTCTCCTAATAGCCATTACAACCATTCTTGTCCTATTGCAAAGTCCTTTTGATGCATCCAGGTTTCTTAGAAGCATCACAGGAGACCCAACCTTCAGAGCTAACCTTGCAAGTGGTAGTCTGCTTGCTCGAAGTGATTGAAGGTACTCTGCTGGATATGGTTGGTAGTCATTCAAGGTTGGGTTTTCCTGTTGTACTGAGTCTGCACTCATGAGTATATGAGTCTCTCCTGGAAATTTATCAAGAATGGTTTCATTGATATAATCCACCTCATCATTCCTTGAAGACAGAATTGTTCTGTCTAAGAAGTACTGGTCAGGCTTGTTGCCCTGTCCAATTTGAGGATAAGTGGAATCAATAAGGCTTTCTATAGAGTTCTCAGGGCAACATATTTCAGCAGGGATTTCAACAGTCTCAGCATTATCCAGGGTGTTTCCTACACCTATCCTGAGCAGCCATGCAGCATGTTGCTCTCTTTCTGGAGTGTTGTCTAATCTCATATTCTGCTGTAAGTAATATATTGTGACATTATTCCAGAGTGGACTATGAATGATAGAAGCACCAATAATTTCTTGCCTTAAGCCCTGTAGAACTACTGGCAATGTCTGACAGAAGTCACCACCAAAGACAACTGTAATTCCACCAAAGGGTAAGTTTGTTTGGAATAAGTCTTGTAAGCAGTGATCAACAGCATGAATTCTGTAGCTATGTTGCATTGGAACTTCATCCCAGATAATGATCTTTGTCTGCTGCAATACTGGGAACATATGAAATGTATGTGTAATTAGAGATACAGAAGTTTCATCTGCAGGTATTGGAATTTTAAACCTGGAATGAGCAATTCTGCCTCCCTCA
This sequence comes from Lepiota brunneoincarnata, assembly GCA_023014365.1. Classification (NCBI taxonomy): domain Eukaryota; kingdom Fungi; phylum Basidiomycota; class Agaricomycetes; order Agaricales; family Agaricaceae; genus Lepiota; species Lepiota brunneoincarnata. The sequence continues at coordinate 52,869 of JAEBUN010000005.1, forward strand.
AGTAATAGAGCAGGAATTCCAGAAGATGCAATGCATAGTGCAATATGACTCCTAGATCTGACCACAGCAGCAAGAGTATTACATACAAATGTTTTTCCACATTCACCTGTACTGTGAATGAAAAATATTTGTCCCAGGTTGTTATCCACAGATTGAATAGCAACATTATAGACATTGGCTTGTTCTTGATTAAAGAGCTGGGTGTTTCTTACAACCATAGCTTTCAGCTCAGCACAATTGTAGTTGAGTTGTTCAGCTAGGATAAAGTTGATAGGAATATCATCCCAAATTTCACCAGTTCCAGGACTCTGTGATAGAGGCATAGGTGGGAAGTCTTTAAGAGTTTTTCCTGAGCTCATCAGGATTTTATCAAGAAGATGTAAGCCATAGTCATATCTTTGCTCAGGTGTAAATACCCAACCCTGGTAATGGGGAATCTGTTCTAGCCTCCTTGCAAGATCATCACATATAGAGTGCTTGAACTGATCCCAGAGTGTCTCTGGTGAAGATGGATTGCAGTTTTGTAAAATAACTGTAAACAATGCATGCAATGCAGATCCAGTCTGCATATAACTAGCCTCATCCAAGCACTGTATCCACTCTCTATCATTTTCTAGAAGTCCTCTTGCCAAACATGCCTCTCTAAATGTATTATAGACAACTCCATCAAAGGTGCGTAAATATTCAAATGATGTTGTACCTGGGACAGAAGTCAACAGAAGTCTGAGGTAAAATCTTTCACCCTGTACTGGAGATGCAAAATACATCCTTCCAATTGCAAGATCACCCTGTTACCTTGGAGACCACTGTTTATTTTCCTTTTTGTATGCCCAAGCTCTTGGAAAGTCCTGATATAGTGTGTTATGTGCATCAGGATAATTCTGATTGGCTTCAAACCAAGCTGTGAGTATAGTTTTGTCCAGGTTATCTCTAGCAAGAACTGCTTCTACATGATCATCCTCATTATAGTAGATCAACTGTTGATTAGGCAAGTAGACTGGCAAGTGATAGACTGTTGGTGATTCTACATGCATAGAGAATTCAAATATATGCCAACATGCTTCAATTGGAGAAATATAGTGAGCATCAAGATACTCTTCGATTTCATCCTGCTGCTGATCCTGATTGGTTGAAAGCTCTAGAGTAGCTTGATCATGACCTTTGTAGATATATTTGTGAATGTACTTGACAGCCTCAACTGCAGCACAGATCTCTACATCAATGTGGCATCGATACTTTGAGCTAAGATATGCATTATAAGGTACAACCCATCAGTTATCATATGTAAAACCACCTTGAACAAAAGTACGGCCATTATCAGGTCTAGCATACTTGGGATAGCCATCTTCCCCATATAGTGTGGCAGGATTGAACTCTTTTGGATACTTCTTGCTACATCTCCTATTTACCATACACTTGGCATTTGGGTGGTCATTTCTACAGGGACCATATAACATCATGGTAGTAACCACATTGTATAGCTCAGGTTCATTAACTGGATCTGGTATCACAGCAGACACAATAGAATCAACATGTGCAGCATTCCAGATCTTGTCAGCAGGATCCAGGAATATTAACAGGTGTATGTGTGGTAATCCTCTCTTCTGGAACTCTATGGTATGGACCATTGCAACTGCTTTTCCAAAGAGACCTTGTTTAATTTCCTTCAGAAGAGCTTCTTTCTTCTGTTCAAAAACTCTAGCAACAATATCAGGTTGGTCTGTTGCTGTCTGAGGCTTCTGATTATCACTTGAGTCTCTAAACAAAGCTTCCTGAATTTCAGGCCAGTTTGGATTAGCAGTTATAGTCAAGAAGATATCAGGCTTCCAAAAAGTTCTGCAAATAGCCATAGAATCCTGGAACAACTGATTCATATGATGATCACTTCCAATATGTGTTGAAGGTAAGATTATTCTTCTGCCATGGTTTTGGAGATTTAGGTTTTCATCTCAGTCACCAATAGCAATATCTTGAAGGCCTTGGTAAACATCAGCTCTAATTTGTGTCTGATGAGTTCTAACCCAGTTGAGATTACTCTGTTCAATGGAGGCCCAAGCATCAACAACATATTGTTGAAAGAGTTTACCACCCCAAAAGAGTGGAGGCTGAGGATCAGATCATACATGAAATTGATAGGCATAATATGATCATTGAGTCACAAATTTTGATCTGGTATTGCCTGTTGGTCCAGGATGTGATCTAATTGCAGTATGCCATCTATGTTCACCATATGGAAAGAGTAACACATAGTGTAAGGAAGAGTAGAAAGGATGGAGGTGACTAATTCTCTGAAGTCCACCACCACTCAGACATAATATAATATCTCTATAATCAGAGCATTCCTCTAATCCGCTGCCTGGAATTACTGCTGCAATATCATCACCTGCAGGAGGATTGTATCTTCTTTGGTCCCATGATCTATCAGCATGTAGCTTGACAAATACTACTGGTTGCCTGTTCTCAGGTTGTTGCTGCAGAATATCAAATGCACTTTTATGCAGATTAACATAGGAATGCACTTGAGACAACATATCTCCAAGCTCAGCAAGTACAGCATGATCACAAAACCCTTGACTATTCTGGGCTCTGATATCTGCTTGTTGTTGAGAATCATAAATGTAGATCTGTGCATATACTGGAGATTGACCTTCAGCTGGCAAGAGAGCACCTGAGAGGTGATGAAGTTCACTACTTATTTTAAAGCAGTAAGGACCCGAAGCTTGTGTAATTGATTCATCAATCTTGGTTCCAAGTGATGTAAATGCAAAGGCAGTATTATATCATCTGATGTTCCTCTGAATGAATCAGATTGGGGACTAATACCACACATGTGTCGTCTCAGGACAGAATGCATTTCCCTATATGCAGGTAGTTGGACTTGGCCCTGAAGGCAACAAACACCAAACTTGATATTATTTCTGGTTGATGGTGTAAGTTTCTCAGAGTCAAAGTGAAGAGCTTGACAATGTGAACATTTAATATCCATGTAACCTAAGAAATGTGGTTCAATGGGTTCTTGATATGGATGACATCCTTGAGGAATAGGATTTTGACCTCGAGCATGATTTCTATGATCCTGAGCACAATTTCTATGGTCTTGAACAGGATTTCTATGCTCTGCATCATCTTCAACTCTAATATTCTGAGGTTCATTGATCAGAACCTCATGATCATTTCTCTGCCCTTCAGCTTGAAATTGCTCAAGATTTATCCTGGCTTGGTTATCAAGCTCATCAACTTCATTCTGAATACCAAGATTATCCTCCTGCTGAAGTTCAGCTTGTTGCTCATCTCTCAGCTCTTGGAGATGTCTGGCCAAAATGTCTCTCTGCAATTCTGCATCTCTATCTGCCTGAGACTGTATATTCTCTTCTATCCTTTGTGTAAGTGCTTGTTCTAGTTAAGTAAGTCTTTGCTGTTGTATCCTCTCCCTATCCCTAAGTTCCTGCTCAAGTTGTCCTATCCTTATCCTATCCTGATCATGGGTGATATGCACTATATGCCCTCTATGCAATTATTGAAAGCAGGATTAGCCTAACCACCTGAAGTATTATGCTGTGGCCTCAGTAGTTGTGCAGCCATACTGCTTCCTCTTCCTCTTCCTCTTTCTCTTCCTCTATTCCTACTTCTTGTCTGTGGAGGTGCAGGAGGCACATTTCTGGGCATAGGATGCATCATTGGTTGGTTAAACCATTCTGGTATAGGAGTTTCAGATATAGCAGATGGTTGAGCATGAACATTGGATGGGCCAGCAGTAGATGTTGAAGGTCCTGCAATATTAGAAGGCCCTGCAACCATATGTGGTGCCACCCTACTATCTCTACCCATATTTGCATTCATCACAAATGCTGACTGTAGAGTCTGGATAGGTGCTGGATGCTCATCAGATATACCAACAGGTGCAGGAACTATATCCCCAAAATTGGGTTGGAGAGGAACAGCAAATGGCTCTCGATTTTGATTGTGATGTTTATCAGGGTCTGTTATTTCCAACTGTCCTAACTGGTCTGCTGACCAGGTTGATTGGTGCAATTGTTCAGGAGTAGTCAGTGGTGAAAGAGGGTTCCTGTAAATCACATCAAGTCAAAAACAGAAACAATAGATATGCCAATATATGACTAACATTTTTGTCAACCAATTCCTCAAGTTCACAATTTGACAAATGCACTATAAGATCACACTGTTTCTTTCACTAGTTAACCATATCATCACAATAACAAAAGCCCAACTCACAATAGCAGTTGAATAAACCACTGGTATATCACAGTAATAGAGTGTGTGCTTTAGCAAGTTGGTGTATCACACTTCAGCAGTAGTGGTGTGATGTATATCCCCCAGTTGTGGGTCAATCAGTGATTCAATGATATATCACAGTAGTGATGTTTATTTGGCCCCAGCAATACCCAATAGTGATGTATATGACTCAAGAGTAAGCCAATCACTAATGAATCACCACTATAGTGATATTTGTGACTGGAAAGCAAGTCAATCACAATAGTAGTGATGTTTGTGACCCCACAGTAAACCAATCACCAAAGTATCACAATAATAGTGATGTCCCTGACCCTTGTAGTGAGCTGATCACAAAAGTAATGATGTATCACTGATATATCACAATATAGCAATGACCCTGTGAGTTTGAGCTTCACTCTCCCTCACATATAGGGAATTCTGGCTTCTTTGGGCCTATTATGTCATTTTGGATGTGAGGCATGAAAGTTGGTGTCCACTAATTGACATCCCCTAGGGAAGGGTGTATATTGCAATATTATTGGCAGATTATCTAATTTTTTTGATGTACTGTTGATCTGGTCCAACAAAGGGGATAACTGCTGACATAATTACAAAAGCTGACCAATTCTGACTAAGCTGACTAATTCAGGGTCCACATCCCATTCTTTATAGATGAGCTTACACTTGTATGCCTTCGGCACACATATTTGGGTGACTTTAGCATTATAGGAAGATTTGAGTGAAAAAAAAGTTTTTTGAAAGTCACATGACTTTGTTTACTGATGTTTGGTATTGAATGAATTGATCACATGATCTTATTTGATGATCTTAGCATTATCTGAACAGATGCCCAGACCTTTCAGCCTGGGCACTTGGAGTATGTGCTAATTGTTTATATTACCTGAAGCTTAGCATTGTCTAAGTATATTATGTTACTTATATTGTGAATACAGCATGAAAATAACCACAATCCATCCATTTAGCATTGTCTGAATATGTTGTGTTACTTATATCTTGAACACAGCAGAAAACTGATCACAATCTAGCCTTGTCTGAATATCTTATGCTACTTATATCTTGAATACAGCAGGAAACTGATCACAATCCATGCCTTTGGCATGCATGTGTGATCAATTTCCATTGCAATCTAGCATTATCTGAATATCTTATGTTACTTATGTTGTGAACATAGCAGGAAACTGACCACAATCCATGCCTTCGGCATGCATGTGTGGTCAATTTCCATCATAATCTAGCATTATCTGAATATGTTATACTACTTATATCTTAAACACATCATGAAACTGACCACAATCCATGCCTCCGGCATGCATGTGTGGTCAATTTCCATTGCAATTTAGCATTATCCTAATCATGTTACTTATATCTTGGACATAGTATGGGTGTGTGGTCACTTAGTATTGATTATATCAAATTTCCACTATTAACTGAGCAGTTAGATTTATCTGTAATTTATTTCTAATTTTCCTGAATTTTTAACAATTATTTTTACAGTTTATTTGTGATTTACAATGATGTTGGATGTATCCAATATTATCCAAATTTTTGGGAATTTATGCGTATTTTTAGCGAATTTTTATGGCTGGAGAGGGATGGTGGCATGGTGGACTGAGCGTGAGAAGCGCAGATGGGCATTGATCCGGATTTGTCAGCAATTGCCAGAATTTCGATGTTTACAAAGAACTTCCAATTGCTCGACATCCCACCTATCGATTTATTTGTGGATTGTTTGGGGGCCATGGTGGAGATGTAAGACACGTGAATCCCAAGTTCAGCGCGAGGGGAATGAGCATATAAGCGGAGACATTGAATATCATGTACAATATAAAACTGAGTGTTGCACAATATTGTGCCTATTGATTTGCTTCACGACTTTGAGGACAGGTCCACCCATGGGAGGGGTAACATGGGATTAAGCAGCAAATATTCCAAACAAATGCAGGGCCCTGGGACGAATTTCCTTCAGAATTACAGTGTAATTACAATTTCTCCACAATCTCCCTATTGATTCTGTTCCAGATTTTTGCGAGGTCTTTGCGATCTGTACCCCAAAAGGCCCCAATGTATTATAGCAATTGAGCCAGTAGAAGCCACTCGAATTGCGCTTTTTGCATTTTCCCCTCTGATGGCCATCAGGGGCCATGTCCAATTCCTCAACATCCCACCTAACGATAAATACCCGTTAAATCAGAGGATTGCCATGTCCATAGCCGCCCTCGAATCCCAACTTTACATTGAAAACCAATGCCTCTGGCACTGGGAATACCCCCATCAATATTCCGATCAATAGTCTTATTCCTCATTGTTTCCCCTATCGATTTGCTTCGCATTTTCGCCAGGACGGAGGGCCAATAGGCCTCCCCAAGCCCCCAAAGTATTGTGTTGAGTGACCTACCGTAGCATCCTCCATACCCCCTTCTTCTCAAACAAAGATTAATTTATTCCTCAACATTCTTCCTATCAACCTCCTTGGTTTCTTTGCCGTTCACATCTCGCTACCCACCCCCCCAGATTCCCCAAATTTATAGACTCCCAAACCCCCTCCTTGTGATTGACTCCCCCAGCCAGCCAATCAGAAAATATTACAAATGCTGACCAATGCTGACTAAAATTTGTCAGCCTCCCCATCATCTCACGGCCTTGTCCCATTCTTAATAAGACTAGGGTAAGACCCTAGCTGTGCCTTCGGCACAGGGAATATAATTATAAAATTTTGTTAGGTCACATGACTTTGTTTGGTGATATTTGTTTGTCTGTATTTGTCAATGTATTGATCATATAACCTTATTTAATTATCTGAGTTAGTCTAGATACTTGAAATGTATTAGTTAAATGAGTTTAGGATAAGTTTTTTCTGAATCACATGATCATGTTTACCAATATTTTAATGACTTTAGCATTATCTGAATAGATGCCCAGACCCTTTGGCCTGGGCACTTGGAGTATGCTTATTGTTTAATATATATCTTGAACAAACATTTTAATAATAGTTGAGTTTAGGAATATTTAAGTGAAAAAATGTTTTATGGAAGTCACATGACTTTGTTTACTAATGTTTGGTATCAACTGAATGGATCACATAATCCTGTTTAATAACCTTAACATTATCTGAATAGATAGCCTAAATCCTTCAGCCTGGGCACTTAGAGTATGTATTCTACTTGTTTTGAGAGAGATTCAATTTTTCTGAGTCACAGAATCTTATTTACTGATATTTTAATCATTTTAGCATTATCTGAATAGATGCCCAGACCTTTTGGCCTGGGCACTTGGAGTGTGCTAATTGTTTATATTATCTGAAGCTTAGCATTGTCTAAGTATGTTATATTACTTATATCTTGAATACAGCATGAAACTGATCACAATACATGCCTAAGCTTACACTTGTGTGCTGAAGGCACACAAATTTGGGTGACATTAGCATTATAGTTAAGTTTAGAAAAATTTGAGTGAAAAGAATGTTTTTGGAAATCACATGATCTTATTTGATGACCTTAGCATTATCTGAATAGATGCCCAGACCCTTCGGCCTGGGCACTTGGAGTATGCTAACTGTTTATATTATCTAAAGCTTAGTATTGTCTAAGTATGTTATGTTACTTATATCTTGAATACAGCATGAAAATGACCACAACCCATGCCTTTGGTATATATGTATGTGTAGTCACTTTCCAATGCAATTTAGCATTATCCTAATATGTTGTGTTACTTATATCTTGAACACAGCAGGAAACTGACCACAATTCATGCCTTCAACATGCATGTGTGATCAATTTCCATCACAATCTGTTATGATCCGTGCTCCTTCTGTATCCGAGGATAACTGGAGACGGCCTTCAATCACTCTACAAGGTGTCCGAGACGGTTGGCCTTATAGAGCTTAGTGGATCGCGCTCAATGAGATAACGAGGGAAGACACCAAGTTAAGGCAGAGAGGTAAACGACCGCTGTTAACAAGATTAAAGCTTAGGGCTTTAATCTCTACTTGTACAGGCCTTATATACCTATGAGGTGCTATATACTCGTTATAGGTTACTTGGCTGTTCTACTGGTCGTGCGCAGTCCTGACCATGATGCACATCCTGGCTGATGGCATCCTAGTGTTATTTATATTACAATGAGTCAGTACTCTTGCTACTGCTGTGCGATGTTCCATCGCTTTCCTCTGACTCATAATCTTCTTCTCCCGATTGTATCTCCATGGAGTCCTTTCCGTTCTCGCTCTCCATTCTCTCAGTGCTTCCATCCGTATCGGAGGCTGGGTCGGTTGATCCATGGTTATCTTCCTCGTCCTCGGGGTATTCCAATATATCCTCCAAGGTTATCTCCATTCCTGCTTCTCTCGCCAGGTCCTGCATGGCGGTGTAATATTCCCCTTCCTCGTCTTCGTATTCTTGTGCCCGTAATTGGTCTGTAGTCTCCTGTACCCATCTTGTAAAGTCGAACAATAGTTCTTGTTCCTCCCAGTCTGGACTGTTTATAACACAATCTAGCATTGTCTGAATATGTTATTTTACTTATATTGTGAACACAGCAGGAAACTGACCACAATCCATGCCTTTGGCATGCATGTGTAGTCAATTTCCATTGCAATCTAGCATTATCTGAATATGTTATACTACTTATATTTTGAACACATCATGAAACTGACCACAATCCATGCCTCCGGCATGCATGTGTGGTCAATTTCCATTGCAATTTAGCATTATCCTAATCATATTACTTATATCTTGGACATAGTATGGGTGTGTGGTCCCTTAGTATTGATTATATCAAATCTCCACTATTAACTGAGCAGTTAGATTTATCTGTAATTTATTTCTAATTTTCCTGAATTTTTAACAATTATTTTTACAGTTTATTTGTGATTTACAATGATGTTGGATGTATCTAATATTATCCAAATTTTTGGGAATTTATGCGTATTTTTAGCGAATTTTTATGGCTGGATGGTGGCAGGAAGATCAATGGTGGACTGAGCGTGAGAAGCTCAGATGGGCATTGATCCGGATTTGTCAGCAATTGCCAGAATTTCAATGTTTCCAAAGAAATTCCAATTGCTCGACATTCCATCTATTGATTTATTTGCGGATCATTTGGGGGCCATGGTGGAGATGTAAGACACGTGAATCCCAGGTTTGGCGCGAGGGGAATAAGCATATAAGCGGGGATATTGAATATCATGTACAATATAAAACTGAGTGTTGCACAATATTGTGCCTATTGATTTGCTTCAGGACGTTGAGGACATGTCCACCCATGGGAGGGGTAACATGGGACTATGCAGCGAAGATTCCAAATAAATGCAGGGCCCTGGGACGAATTTCCTTCAGAATTACAGTGTAATTACGATTTCTCCACAATCTCCCTATTGGTTCTGTTCCAGATTTTTGCGAGGTCTTCGCGATCTGTACCCCAAAGGGCCCCCAAGGTATTGTAGCAATTGAGCGAGTGGATGCCACTCGAAATGCGCTTTTTGCATTTCCCCCTCTGATGGCCATCAGGGGCCATGTCTGATTCCTCAACACCCCACCTATTGATAAATGCCCGTTAAATCAGGGAATTGGAAAGCCTAGGGCCGCTCCCCAATCCCAAATTCACATAGAGAACGAACGCCTCTAGCACTGGGAATACGCCCATCAATATTCCCATCAAAGGGGTTATTCCTCAATGCCCTCTCTATCGATTTGCGTGGTGTTTTCGCCGGAGGGGAGAGCCAGTAGGCCTTCCCTGGCCCCTAAAACATCGTGTTGACCGAGCCACTGTAGCACTCTCCAGACCCCCTTCTTCCTGAACAAAGATCAATTTATTCCTCAATATTCTTCCTATCAATTTACTTCGTAATTTCGCCTTTGACATCTCACCCCCCACCCCCCCAGATCCCCAAATTTATAGACTCCCAAACCCCCTCCTTGTTATTGACCCCCTCAACCAGCCAATCAGAAAATATTACAAATGCTGACCAATGCTGACTAAAATTTGTCAGCCAGCTATCATCCCAGGCTCGTTGTCCCATTCTCTTATAGACAAGCTTATGCTTGTGTGCCTTCGGCACACATATTTGGGTGACTTTAGCATTGTAGGAAGATTTGAGTGAAAAAAAAGTTTTTTGGAAGTCACATGACTTTGTTTACCATTGTTTGTGCATCAGTGAATGGATCACATGATCTTGTTTGATGACCTTAGCATTATCTGAATAGATGCCCAGACCCCTCAGCCTGGGCACTTGGAGTATACTAATTGTTTCAGATTATATGATCTTATCTACTGATATTTTAATATTTTTAGTATTATCCAAATAGATGCCCAAACCTTTCAGCCTGGGCACTTGGAATATATAATCTACTTGTTTTGAGAGAGATTCAAATTTTTTGAGTCACATAACCTTATTTACTGATATTTTGATCATTTTAGCATTATCTAAATAGATGCCTAGACCCTTTGGCCTGGGCACTTGGAGTATGCTAATTGTTTATTATATATCTTGAGCAAATAATTTAATGTTATCTGGTATTATCTGAAGCTTAGCATTATCTGAATATTTTATGTTACTCATATCTTAAATACTGCATGAAACTGACTACAATCCATACAGTGACCCACAAAACCGTTCCAATGTTTTGTACTTTTGACTTAAAGTAGTAATAGCTCAGTAAATAAAATAGCTAAATTTGTGAATATATTTATAAACATAGCCAAATATGTCATATCTGACCCTGCAAAGTCGCGTTATGTAATACTTCTAAATGAGGCAATTATGAATTTTGTAATCATTTTAAGTCATTGGAACGGTTTTGTCAATAGTAATTTTTAATACTAATCCAAGCAATCACATGACTCCGTTGATTGTGAATCAACAAGATCATGTGACCACGTGTCTTTGACATATAAATAGATGTGCTGACAGCCATGTCCCATCATTCTCAACCCCCCTACCTACCATGAAGCCATTATCTTCTACTCTAAAGCAAACCATCCTCTCTTTGCTAAATTCTCATCATTCCTATACTAAAATTGAGGCAATTACTGGTGTTGGGCGCAGTACCATATCCAGGCTAGCCTCTAAAAATTGTTCCAGCCTTACTAAATCACTTGGAGGACGTCCTTCAAAACTCTCTACCACTAATATTCGGCATGCTATCCATCTTATCTCTGCTGGCAAGGCTGAAACTGCTGTAGATATAGCCAAATCTCTTGCTCCCATCATTGGGACATCAGTCTCTTCACAGACTGTAGCAAGGCATCTCAAACAGGCAGGAATGAAGGCTGTAGTCAAGCAAAAAAAGCCTTTACTCTCTGACAAGCATAGGAGGGCTAGGCTGGATTTTGCTCTGACACACCAGCATTGGACTATGGAGGACTGGAAGCTGGTTGTATGGTCTGATGAGACCAAAATTAATCGTTTGGGGTCAGATGGGAGGAAGTGGGGATGGAAAAAGAAGGGAGAGGGGCTTAGTGAAAGATTGGTCAAGGGAACTCTGAAGTATGGAGGAGGATCAGTGATGGTTTGGGGCTGTATGCTGTGGGATGGCCCAGGCTATGCAGTGAGGATTGATGGAAGGATGGATGCAGAGTTGTTTGTGCAAATTTTGGAGGAAGATTTGAAGAAGAGTCTCCAGTGGTACAAGCTTAAACCCCGAGATATTATCTTTCAGCAAGATAATGACCCCAAACACAAGAGTACACTGGCCAAAGAATGGTTTCAAAAAAATCATTTTAGGCTCCTAACCTGGCCAGCACAGTCACCTGACCTCAATCCCATTGAACACTTATGGGAATATGTGAAGAGAAAGTTGGGAGAGTATGAATCTCCTCCCAAGGGTATGGAGGAGTTGTGGCAGAGGGTAGAAAAGGAGTGGGATGCTATTCCAGCTTCTGAGTGTCAGAAGTTAATTGAAAGTATGCCTAGAAGAGTAGCAGCTGTACTCAAAGCCAGGGGGGGCTACTCTAAGTACTAGAAATAATAGGATAGCCTAGTATAATATGTCATTGACAAAACCGTTCCAATGACTTAAAATGATTACAAAATTCATAATTGCCTAATTTGGAAGTATTACATGACGCAACTTTGCAGAGTCAGATATGACATATTTGGCTATGTTTATAAATATATTCACAAATATGGCTATTTTATTTACTGAGCTATTACTACTTTAAGTCAAAAGTACAAAACATTGGAACGGTTTTGTGGGTCACTGTACCTTATTTTCCATCATAATCTAGGATTTTCTGAATATGTCATATCACTTATATCTTGAACACAGTATGAAGCTGACCACAATACATGCCTTCAGCATGCATGTGTAGTCACTTTCCATTGTAATCTAGCATTGTCTGAATATGTTATATTACTTATATTTTGAACACAGTATGAAACTGACCACAATCCATGCCTTTGGCATGCATGTGTGGTCAATTTCCATTGCAATCTAGCATTGTCTGAATATGTTATGTTACTTATATCATGAACACAGCAGGAAACTGACCATAATCCATGCCTTTGGTATGCATGTGTGATCAATTTCCATTGCAATCTAGCATTATCTGAATATGTTATACTACTTATATCTTGAATACAGCATGAAAATGACCACAATCCATGCCTTTGGTACATATGTATGTGTAGTCACTTTCCAATGCAATTTAGCATTATCTGAATATCTTATGTTACTTATATTTTAAACACAGTATGAAACTAACTACAATCCATGCTGTTGGCATGCATGTGTAGTTACTTTCCATCACAATTTACCATTATCCTGATCTTAGTATTGATTATATCAATTTACTTTGCATTTCTCTCACCTGTAACTGAGCAGTTAGATTTATCTTTAATTTATTTCTAATTTTCCTGAATTTTTACGATTATCTTTATGGTTTTATTTGCTATTTACGATGATTTTGGATATATTGGTTGGTCTTGTTTAACAATAAGTATTCTTTTGTTATTCTCCGAATTTCCACGAATTTAAGCGTATTTTTAGCGAATTTTTATGGCTGGAGAGGGATGGTGGCAGGAAGATCAATGGTGGACTGAGCGTGAGAAGCTCAGGTGGGCATTGATCCGGATATGTCAGCAATTGCCAGATTTTCCATGTTTCCAAAGAAATTCCGATTGCTCGACATTCCACCTGTCGATTTATTTGCAGATTTCTTGCGGGCCATGGTGGAGATGTAGGACACGTGACCCCCAGGTTTGGCGCGAGGGGAATGAGTATATGAGTGGGGATATTGAATATCATGTACAACAGAAATCTGAGTATTGTACAATATTGTTCCTATTGATTTGGACCTGAACTTTGAGGGTATGTGCACCCAAATATGGGGTAACATGTGCCAAAGGAGCGAAAATTTAGAATAATTGCAGGGCCCTGGGATGAATTTCCCTGTAAATTACAGTGTAATTACTATTCCTCCACATTCTCCCTATTGATTCTGTTCCAGATTTTCGCGAAGTCTTTGCAATTTGTACCCCAAATGGGCACCAAAGTATTGTAGCAATTGAGCCAGTGAAAGCCACTCAAATGCGCTTTTTGCATTTTCCCCTCTGATGGGCCATCAAAGCCCATGTCCAATTGCTCAACATTCCACCTATTAATAAATACTCGTTAAATCAGAGGACCGCCATGCCTATAGCCGCTCCCCAATCCCAAAGTTACATTGCAACCAAACGCCTCTGGCACTGGGAATACCCCCATCAATATTCCCATCAAAGGTGTTATTCCTCGGTGTTCTCTCTATTGATTCGCTTTGCGTCTTCGCGAAAAGGGAAGGCCAGTGTGCCCCAATCGGAATCCCAAGTATCATTGTTATTGAACCATTTCCCAACCCTCTAAAGACACCTCTTCCCCCACAAAGATCAATTTATTCCTCATCATTCTTCCTATCAACTTGCTTCGTAATTTCGCCGTTCACATCCTGCTATCCACCCCCCGGATCCCCAGGTTTATAGGCCCCCAAACCGCCTCCTTGCCATTGACCCTCCCAGCCAGCCAATCAGAAAATATTATGTCAGAACTGACTAAGCTGAGTCATCCCCCCATCATCCCACGGCCTTGTCCCATTCTCTATAAGAAGATTATATCTACAGCTATGATATCCTGTCTAATATTTTAGCATATAAATAAAGGATACAGTAGCTGCCTAAACCTTTCCAATATTCTCCAGATCTCAACTATTCCTTGAATAGCTCTAGATATACTAAAGCTAGAGATCTCATATTTTAAATATATATACCCCTATATCTTATCTACTAATTTATATAGTAATAATTACATAATATTCTATATTTAGAGGTTAATGAATTAAACAATATTTATAGTATATTGGAAAGGTTTTGGAACTCTTAATATATAATCACACGATTTTGTTTAATGTAATCAAATAAATGCAAATAAAATCATGTGACTCTATAGGATAGTGTATATATATAGGTACTCACTTCCCATGCTTACACCAACTCCCCAACCTACCATACTCTACTATAAGATCACTTTCTACTACTTAGATCAACCACATTTTCTCTCTCCTTGACAAGAGGATTTCTGCTACCCAAATCTCTTCTACTATAGGCTCAGACCTTAGTATGATATCCAGACTTTGCTTCAAACATTGATCAACACTCTCCAAGTCTGTTGGTAACTGTCCATCCAAGCTTTTCTCCTATAGTATCTGCTATGCTATCAAACTCATCACCTTCTAAAAAGCTGATAATACTGTTCAGGTTACCAAATCACTTCAATGCATGACCCAGCAATCTCTTTCTACCAATACAGTTTGTAAGGTATTGAAAAGAGCTGGAAGGAAAGCTGTAGTCAAAGTAAAACAACTTTTTCTCAGCTTGGTTCACCAGCAAAAGAGGATGGAGTGGGCTAAGAAACATGTCAACTGGACTTTGGAAGACTGGAAGAGGGTAGTTTGGTCAGATGAAACTAAAATCAATCATTTGGGATTAGATGGAAGACATTGAGTTTGGAAAAGAGGGTCAGAAATAAGGTGTGACACAGATATGGGTAACATCATGAGTATCTGGTCACAAGTAGCCTCAGGTATGGGTATGGGTTGGAAATTCTTATACCTATACAACACTATACCCTTTACTCACAGGTTCATGGATTTTGCATATCTCACTTAGCAATTATCTATTGAAACTTTTTTATTCTTGTAGGTACTGATTTCTGACTGAACTGCTTGTTGCTATCTAGACTGATTGTTTACTAGGGCCATGAGAAATTTATCCATTCATTTGTTTGATCAAACTTGAAGACCCAAGCACTGGAGCCTCTAGCAGTACAGCCCTTATGGGCCTACACAATCTCATTGAGGTTAATGACAAAAAACAAGATCTGGCTTGGCTATTTAAAGGTGAGCAGATTTCCTTCTCTTTTTTTTACTCGACCAATGATTTCAACAAAGTCTTCAGTAAAGTCATTGCATTCATCACTTCAATCTACCTTGTTCTTGTTATCCAATATAGCAAGAACTAGTGCAAAGGCAATTAGGCATAGTATCAAATGCATCAAGAAAGATGCTAGTGCAATTGCTCAACTTCTTAAGTGGACAAAACATGTCCTATCCAACATTTCATCTCTGGTTGTTAGTGATAAGGAAGATAACCCAGGTACTGAAGATTGAGCCAGCACCAAGATGAATGAATTACCAGATATTATCAAGATTGGGTCAAATGATAAGATCATAGATACCCTTGAGAATGATCTTGGTATGTCCATTTTCTATTCTACCATTGCTATCTCATTCATTTCAATTTGTAGTGACTGTCAGGGAACTACCCCTGATGGTAGGTTACTCTATCCCAAGTGATCACCCATTGGTCTCAGCCCTCTGGCTGCCTTGGGGTTCCCTGAGCATTGTCTAGCTCAGGCATCCTGAGGGATCATGGCCCAGGGTATCTTGGACCTTACCTTGACACTCTCATCTCCTTTATCACTGTATGTATATACATATTCTATTCTTGTACAATGTTTATTGTTAGTTGTGCAGTATCATCTGATTGCTGTAGCCATAGTGATCTGGTCTGTGCACAGACTGCTATGTATAAATATGTAGCACAAGTAAGGATTGCAATCCCCATTCAAATATTATTTGGGTTTTAGGCTTATTCATTCCCCTAACACTTGTTGTGTTTTGTGATGTTATTGCTGCTGTATCAAAGAAGAGCAAGTAGGACTCTTTAGAACATTTTGTAGTACCTGTAAGCTTATTCCCCTTGTGAACTGAGAGCTAAACACCTACAATTTTGCAATAACTATAGGTTTCATATCTATATCTGTGATTTTTCCACTGTACCTACAGATTAACATATGTATCTGTAATCTATCATGGTGTATGTGTACCCTTAACCATAAGGGTGACCTGGTTGCCACATTGTGTTGGCTGAGCAGAGAGAAACCTTAGAGAATCAAGTAAGGTTTCTCCAAGCTCACCTACACTACTTATACTACCTGCTGTAAGGTCCAAGTTGAGTAATCTACTCTGCATAAATGGCTGTGAGGTGTCAGGGATGCCTAAAGTAAGTATAGTTGGGAATGGGCTCAGGATAGGGTTGTGCACACCAGTGAGGGTTCACATCTATGTCAGAGGGGTGTAGGAGGGAATTCTGAGTGCTGGGGTGCTAGGGGACAGATTTCCAGGCCCAGGAAGGCTGGAAATTGGATTTCTGAATGCAGGAGGGCTGGGAGTCAGATTTCCGAGCATTGGGAGGCTGGAAATTGCATTTCTGAGTGCAGGGAGGTTGGGGGTTGGATTTCTGAAGGTAGGAAGTCTGGGGATCGGAATTCCAAATTTGTAGTTGTGGGCAATGATCCAGAGTTTCCCTTACAGATATGGTGTTTGAGGGTACAGGTTAGGGAAGAGAGATATATAACATATGAGTCATAATGGAGGAGCATAACAGGTTTAAGGGTTTAAGGTTAGGAATGTATATAACATACAAGTTGTAATAGAGGGGTGCAATGGGTCATTGGGGTTTCCAACTACCTACTTGTTTCATCTTATAAAAGACTCATCAGGCACATGATGTCCATCAGATACCTATCATCCAATTAATAGCCATGATAGCAGTATCAATTGTGATCCTTATCAATCAATAAGAATCTCTGGAACATATTATATAATCCCCTGATAATCAGTGAAAATAGATTAAATAACTTACTATTGACTTTTGCAAAACTTACCATACTAACTTTAGCACATGTATTGGTGCTGAGAAAAGTCACATGACCATGGGAATGTGCATATGTCATCAGGCTATATTACCTGGTCAGGCCAGAGTAAGGCCATCACATGATCACACACAAAGTCAGCAAGTTGCACAAGGTCCAAGCATGGGAAGCTTGAGAAAACTGGCACCAGAGACATAAATACTTGGATGCAGGATACTTACCTTAGGTGGCTATCCTTCTTATGGGGCTGCTAGAGGACACCTTGCCTGATGCTGACAGATATTAGGGGAACTCAAGGGTTGAGTTAGGGTTCATAGTCCAGCATAGTCCAGGGTCTTGGATTGCAGGCTGTGGAGGGAAGAGTGTGGAGGGAAGGGTGTGGAGGGAAGGGTGTGAACTCTGGAGACAAGGATGTTAGGTGGGAGGATGAGGTGTAGGTGTGTAGGTGTACAGTAGAGTACAGGATAAGAGAGTACAGGAAGGAAGGCACAAGGAAGCAGAGTGTAAGGTGTGCAGAAGATACTGTAGGTAGATTCAAGTTGATCTAAATGAGGGGACTACACAGTGGAACAGATGTATGTATAATGCAAGAAATTCCAATATAAATTCAGGAAATGCTTCAATTGTCATAGGAAAAAATGGGTTGGATTTGTATGGATGAGGTGGTTTGGATAGTACTAGATGTAACTTACTTTGTGGATGATAAGTTGTGCTGTGCATGAAGGTATGAAATAAATGATAAGTCAATGCAATATTCTGTGGTTGTACCCACTACCTGGCTCATCTATAACAAGTAATGCTGTAAATTGCCTTACAAAATAAGAGATAAATCAGTATGATATTCTGTGGTCTTCAAGTTATCATGGACAAAGTGTTAGTGTACTCACCTCAGTAAGATGACTTCAATAGGCATAATCAAGACCTGGTTCATCTATGACAAGTAGTGCTGTGAATTACTGGGTGACATCAATGATAAATCAATAAAATATTCTGTGCTATGTCAATTGTTGTAGATGAAGATTTATATATTTATCTCAGTGAGATAATTTCAATGAGTATGAACACAAGCTGACTCATCTAGGACAAGTAACATTGTGAATTCTAACAGATATATATACACCCAAGTTCATCTATGACAAGTAGTGCAGTGAACCACTGTGGTCATCCAAGGTTGTGCATTGTTGTGTGAAATGAGAGATTGCACTCATATTGGCTCCACATACATAAGCCAACTGCTCCATAATGAATTAGTGCATTATCATCCAGTAGGTGAGCAAATGTGGAATTGAGAAACCTATGAGAATGGTTAGCTTAGAATGAGGGTGCTGAAGCATATTATTATACCTTCACAGAATGTTCTGCTGTAGGAGCCAGTTCTCCTCCAGCACCAGTGTACTCAATAATATGAGCCAGGTTGTCCTCAACCTTCACAACCTATCCTGTCTGACTGTGGTTGGAGCTACTAATTTCAATAGTTATAAAGTTCCCTACTTTGATATACTTACACAAATCTACCCAAGGTATGCTGAGAATACCCTTGCCTGTAGTAAGGTCAACTTTGATGTGCTTGCATTCCACCAGTGTGATGCAGCCTCATTTATTGGTAGATTTCAACATAACTTCCTTGTTGTTATCAAAAATCCATTCCAGGGGCAGGGAGAAGGTCACAGTGAGAATGCTGGGATGTTGGGTTTAGTGGAAAAGGTTGAAATGGGTGGTGGGGATATGGATGGCAGTTGTAGAAATTGAATGATGGTCAAAGTCCTTGCAAATGAGGCCATATTTGAATCTAGCATTGTTGTGATAGTAGATAGCATCCTTAACCTTGGAAAGTTTGATCCCATAGCATGCCTTGAGGGAAACATGTTATCAGAATTCCCTTATCAGAAGCCTCTCCAGAAGGAACTCTTATCAGAAGTACTAAGTATATAAATAGATAGAAGAACTGTCACTCTGAAACAATTAGAAGTGTACATCAGAACAATCTATAATTAGATAGATAAGACTCTGACTCAGTATAACTCACCTTACCTAGGTCCAGATATATATAATAGGAGCACAGCCATATACAGTAGTATATAAGGGTATTGTACTGTACCTTGTATCCTTAGTGTTATAAAGTTCCTTGCCTCCTATACCTCTTTGCCATAACTGGCTGGACTATAGTGCATCTGTTGTCTCTTGCCTCAAATGCTGTGCTACTCAAGAGCAAACCCCTAGCCCAGGTAACAAAACAGAGTTGAATAAGGCAGGGTATCAAAACTAGGGTAACACCCCACTCTTCTACTGCCATCATCTACCTGATATCTCCTTTGTATGTTCCCCTACATACTCACACCTATGTCCTAACCATTGATTGAGGCATAGGATCTTGCCACTACAGAGTCTTCTTCTAGTCTTGTGGATTGACTTTGTTCTCAATGATACCGTTGTGATGAGTGTAATGAACACCAAGTGCCTTCTCTAGGAGGGAGAGCAGATTTTTGTTCATGCTGGCTTCAATGGAAACATAGCCATGCATTAAGCTGGTTATGAAGGCTAAGAGTATTTCATACTTCAGAGCTGCCATCTGAAGAAGAAAGAAAACAAGTCCTTCCTCCATCCCATACTAGGGGGATTGTGAATCCATGAGTTGTGAAGCTTGAGTGAATGGTGAAAGAGACTTACTCTGCAAGATATTCACCAGAGCAGATGTGTGGCTAGCTCTGGATCTCTCATAAGTTTCTCTTCCTGGGTAGTCTTGTGTTTGGAGCACTCTCAAAGTAAAGCCAGAGGCATGGCTTGCAAGATATTTGTTGCTGAAGAGCTTTTGCTTTGTATGTAGCATTTGGAGATGCATTTCAATAAATCATTGAGGTGTCCTCTATCATCATCAGAGTCACAGTTGGCATTGATCTCCCTGTAGGACATATAGTTGTTGCCAACATTGTTATCTTGGAGGTCTTGTGGACTTGAGTCAGTAGATATTGGAAGCAATTGGGATGATGTACCTATATCTTGCTCCTCCTCCTCCTCCTCACTGGAGGAATCATGGTCTGCATCCCAAGCCTTAATATCTACAAAGTGCTGATTGTTGGTAGGGATCTATTTCAGGGTCATGAGCATTTTTCGTGGATCTGGTACAGTCATTGCAGTGTTGAGCACCAGTATGTTCATCAATGTCTTAACCTAGCTTTTGTCCTCAATGTGTCTTTATTTTTTATTTTTTTTCTAAATGCCATTCCAGAGAGGCATGCAGCCATTTCATGTCTTAGCAAGGTGCACTATTTTTATATGCTATACTACAGGGCTGTCTACAAGAAGATTGATTAATGGATACTTACCATGATGGGGTGATGGTGGTATTGCAAAAAGTGTGAAAGCATGGGAATGATGGTGACTGGCTGTTGATGAGGGTTGAGAGTTTGGATGTCAGGTATATTGGGGGTATAGGTTGCTGGTTGCCAGTTATTTGGTAGGGTGTTTGGCTACTGAGCATACCCACCTTGTTTGTCAATAGCCCTTGGATTGTTTGTTCGTTAGGCTATTGCCAAATAACACTGCTGAAAAGGTAGAAATGTTTATGGGTTTTTAATATAGATAGGGTACTTGTTTTCACTAAGCTTAGCTAGAATTCAATAAGCTTAAGCTAATACAAGGAGTATGAGATAGATAGTAAACAGTTTTGTCTTTTGGGGTGTTCTGGGGGTGTGTTCTGATAGCAAAATTCAAGAGAGTATAGTTTGAGAGGTTAACAAACAGCCATTGAAGTTATCTTAGCCATATGGTGCAACAGTGAAAGGACAATCCCTGTCAATTCAAAGTACTGGGTCTCTGGTCTCTGGTCTCTGAACTCTACTCTGGGCTCTGTCTCTTCCTCTATCTCTGGGTTGATTGATGACTGAAGAAATCACACTTAACAATTGCACACTAAATAGCCCTCTGAAACTATTCTTGATCACAGCTTGCAGACTTGCATGTGGAAGTGGGGGTGAGACTTCTTGCTTCTCCACAAATAAGTGCAACCATATTTATATTGTGTAGAGACATATGAGAAATAGTAAATATGAAATAGAAAACAATAAGCTTAATTGTTACAGACACTGGAATATTTTGGAAAGTTTGGCAGCATTTCTGCCTTGCCCTGGGTTATGGGTTTTTCTTTGATTGATGAATGGCAATCCAGCCAGACATGTTCTGTGCACAGCTGTATTATTCTGCACCCATGTGAGTGTGTTAAGCCTCCAGATCAAATATGATCAGACTGTATAGTGGATGGACAATCCCTTGATCTGTTGTAATTAATCTCAGTTAGGCAGTATGCCAAGGTGCCAGGATCCACAAAGCACTAGTTAATTAAGAAGTCTTTGATATTTTCTAGGGTTTTAGGCATCAGTTATCACCTCCTGAATATTGGATATTCCATTCTGAGGTCTTATTATCATTATTAGACTTGCTATAGGTGTAATGCACCTGCAACAGCCACTGTTTACATTTTCTATATTTGAACACATCTGAGTTCATCAGAAAACTGCTCATAAGATCCCTTGATGCAACCAGAGTATACTCAATAGGCTATGTAGAGTCCTAAATCTCTCTAGAAAGTATTCTGATAGCTTGGTTCACTAAGCTTAGTGTTAATGAGCTGGTATGAACACTTCTGAGGCTCAAATATCTTTATTTTGGTCAAACTGGCTACTATGGGACATAGTACCAATCTGTAAGGGGACTTGCAGTGATGCTCCCCCTTACGCAAGGTACGTCTAGAGGTCTGTGGTTTGGCATCTGGGCTCGGCCTCTCTAGCCAATGCCTGATGCCCAAGCCTGGCCTTGGCCTTTGGCCACCCCCATCCCCAAGCCTAGTCTAGTGAACAATTGTATTACCTAATGTTGTTGTGTATTATGCACACATGTTATTTCTAGTAGCCTATATAGTGTTGGACTACTTGGTCTGTGCACATGCCTCTATGTACTTAAATAGTGCAGGTGTTGATTGCGATCAGCACCTGAATATCAACTTGGTTCTGGTGCCATTTCCCCCCCTAACACAATCCTCTATAGAGTTTTTTAATGACATAGCCAATGATTCTATATAGAGAATCATTCTGGAATATAAAATTTATGTATACAGTGATCCACAAAACCGTTCCAATGTTTTGTACTTTTGACTTAAAGTAGTAATAGCTCAGTAAATAAAATAGCTAAATTTGTGAATATATTTATAAACATAGCCAAATATGTCATATCTGACCCTGCAAAGTCGCGTTATGTAATACTTCTAAATGAGGCAATTATGAATTTTGTAATCATTCTAAGTCATTGGAACGGTTTTGTCAATAGTAATTTTTAATACTAATCCAAGCAATCACATGACTCCGTTGATTGTGAATCAACAAGATCATGTGACCACGTGTCTTTGACATATAAATAGATGTGCTGACAGCCATGTCCCATCATTCTCAACCCCCCTACCTACCATGAAGCCATTATCTTCTACTCTAAAGCAAACCATCCTCTCTTTGCTAAATTCTCATCATTCCTATACTAAAATTGAGGCAATTACTGGTGTTGGGCACAGTACCATATCCAGGCTAGCCTCTAAAAATTGTTCCAGCCTTACTAAATCACTTGGAGGACGTCCTTCAAAACTCTCTACCACTAATATTCGGCATGCTATCCATCTTATCTCTGCTGGCAAGGCTGAAACTGCTGTAGATATAGCCAAATCTCTTGCTCCCATCATTGGGACATCAGTCTCTTCACAGACTGTAGCAAGGCATCTCAAACAGGCAGGAATGAAGGCTGTAGTCAAGCAAAAAAAGCCTTTACTCTCTGACAAGCATAGGAGGGCTAGGCTGGATTTTGCTCTGACACACCAGCATTGGACTATGGAGGACTGGAAGCTGGTTGTATGGTCTGATGAGACCAAAATTAATCATTTGGGGTCAGATGGGAGGAAGTGGGGATGGAAAAAGAAGGGAGAGGGGCTTAGTGAAAGATTGGTCAAGGGAACTCTGAAGTATAGAGGAGGATCAGTGATGGTTTGGGGCTGTATGCTGTGGGATGGCCCAGGCTATGCAGTGAGGATTGATGGAAGGATGGATGCAGAGTTGTTTGTGCAAATTTTGGAGGAAGATTTGAAGAAGAGTCTCCGGTGGTACAAGCTTAAACCCCGAGATATTATCTTTCAGCAAGATAATGACCCCAAACACAAGAGTACACTGGCCAAAGAATGGTTTCAAAAAAATCATTTTAGGCTCCTAACCTGGCCAGCACAGTCACCTGACCTCAATCCCATTGAACACTTATGGGAATATGTGAAGAGAAAGTTGGGAGAGTATGAATCTCCTCCCAAGGGTATGGAGGAGTTGTGGCAGAGGGTAGAAAAGGAGTGGGATGCTATTCCAGCTTCTGAGTGTCAGAAGTTAATTGAAAGTATGCCTAGAAGAGTAGCAGCTGTACTCAAAGCCAGGGGGGGCTACTCTAAGTACTAGAAATAATAGGATAGCCTAGTATAATATGTCATTGACAAAACCGTTCCAATGACTTGAAATGATTACAAAATTCATAATTGCCTAATTTGGAAGTATTACATGACGCAACTTTGCAGAGTCAGATATGACATATTTGGCTATGTTTATAAATATATTCACAAATATGGCTATTTTATTTACTGAGCTATTACTACTTTAAGTCAAAAGTACAAAACATTGGAACGGTTTTGTGGGTCACTGTAAGCATGAAATCAGCATATCACTGCATGTGCTCTTAGTTGGTATGGCTAATATAGTTGAAGGCAAAATAACTTGAGGTCACCAACAAATGGCTTAGTGACTCTGGTTCAGTATGAGCCAAGGTAAGCATGAGATGATAATATTTATTTGTTAAAGGCCTTACAATATTTGGACCCACCTTGTTTGTTGATAGCCCTCAAGCTGTTTGTTTATTGGACTATCACCAAATAACACCACCTTCTCATATGTGCCTTAGCTCACTCCAGTTTGTTATTTGTTATTGCTGGTATATAACTAACAACCAAATATTCAGAGCCATGGCCATTGTATTTATTGTACTAATGGGGCTGTATAGTAGAAGATTTATTAAGTGCTTACTGTGGTAGGATGATGGTGGTTGCATAGAAAGTAGAAAAGCATGGGAATATGTCAATGTGATACTGATGAGGGATGAGAGTTTGGTTGTTGGGTATACTAGCCATGTTAGTCACCCAGTATGATCCAAAGGGGAGTGTGAGATAATGATTATTGTTTGTTAAACCCTTTGCATTTTTTGGCTCACAGGTGTATCAGCTAGAAGTGTTGGTGAGAAGCATGAGAAGTAATGATTGTTTTGAGAGTCACCAATATGCCCAATGTCCAGACAATGTCAAACAATAAGGGTTATTGCTGAGCACAGTCTTGGTAACTCTGGTAGCTGGTATACCTGACAACCCAACTTTTTGGGGTCATCAACCATCAGCCACCATTGTTTTCATGCCTCCTTCCTTTCACCAAAACCACTACCACCTTTGTACTGTAGTAATTAGTCATACCTTTAGTATATCTGATGAAATATATCAGGTGATGGAAGATGCATGTGATTGGCTGTGTATACACTAGCTAGAGCCCAGGCAATTCATCTAGGATGAGTATTTGCCCAATAGAATACTTGTGGTGGATCCTGGCCACTCATCAAAGATAAGCACCAGTGTGTTAATGGTGTGGATTGGTTTCACAGGTGTTGATGTCCAGGATTGGTGGTCAAGGACAGAAAAGTGATATGTGGCATTCCAAATCACTTGTTGAAGATGAATGCAATATGGGCAGTGAGTACATTGTCTGGAGTTGTACAGGCATTGAATAGATGCATAGTTTACACTTGAGGGAGGCATTGGCTTGCAAGGCAGTGGATATTGGGAGGATTTGCTTCCAGATGTAGTGCATGGAGATGTGCTGCAGCAACTTGATGGAGTGTCCTCCCTTGTTGATACCATCAAGATCATGGATGGCATTGGTTCTCCTATAGGGATAGCATCATTGTCAACATTGTTCTCTATAATTTCTTGTGGGTATTGTTTGGTAATGAATATCAGCTGTAGTTGTAATGACACACCCAAATCATTCTTCAGCATTTACAGGGTGTCCAAAAAGTGCCAAATTTCACAGGGGATCTGGTACAGGATCATAAGTCATCAGTCATCTCATCCATGGATGTTGTGCTGTTGCTGTGTACCAGCTTGTTTATCATTGATACCTTGCACTGACATTGTTAACCTCTATGTTTATTTTCAAAGGGTGGCATTGTAGATATTCACATATTTTGTATGTCTCAGAGCCATGGCTATTTTTATTTACTATACTAATGGGCCTGTCTACTAGAAGATTGGATGCTTACCATGGTGAGATAATAGTGGTCACATGGAAAGTGGGAAAGTGTGAGAATATGTGGACATGCTATTGATGAGGGACAATTTTTTGGATGTCAGGTATACCAGTAATGACAGTTACTAAGGTGATCTAAGCATGAGATGATAATCATTATTTGGTTCTCAGCTATATCAGGTTGAGAAATGTCCCAATGTCCCAAACAATGAGGGGTCATTGCCAAATACAGCTTTGGAAAGTCTGATAGCCTGTGTACCTGATGGCCCAACTTTCAGCTGTCATCAACCATCAGCTACCATCATTCTCACACTTTCTCTCTTTCACAGGAACCCCCACCATTGTAATACCATAGTAGTTAGTCATATCCCTAGTATATCTAATAAAATTGCATTGAGCCTCATTGGAGAAGGAAGATGTGTGCAATTAGCTATGTACACACTGGATAGGAGCCTAGACAATTTGTTGAGGACAAGTATCTGCCCACCAGAGTGTTTGTGGTGGGTCCTGGCCACTCATTGAAGATGAGTACCAGCATATTGATGGTATCAACTGGTTTTGCAAGTATTGATATTCCAGGATTGGTAGTCAAAGACAGAGCAGCAGTGTGAGGCAGTCCCAATCACTTATTGAAGACAAGTGCTATATGGATGGTGAGTCACTGGCTATGTCTATCTGGAGTTGCATAAGCATTGAATAGATGCACAGTCTATGCTTGAGTGAGGCATCACTTGTCTATATACTAGTACTACCATACTCTGAATACCAATAGGAAAATAGCCAAGGCTTATATGTTTGTGCATGTATATATTGGCCCTGGTGTGTACCAAAGCCCTCTGCATATTCAATTTCTGCCCTAATCCACTTTGGAATCTCACAGAAGTCAAGTCATTTAGAGAGGGTCACTGTAAGTCCTCCATCTTTTGCTTCCTTTGTGGATATGATTGATAGCTGTCATGCTTGTCTAGCTGGATCATATTCTCCTCTAATGTTATCATTTCTGAAAAGAATTCTGCACATGAAATGTGTTTAGTTGCCACATGCACCACAAATAAGGCTCAGGTTTCTCACCTTGCAATCCAGCAAGTAATACTATCATCATTCATATTGCCCAGAACTTCTTCCTAGATCCTACCAAATAGCTTAAGCATGCATTTAGTGTGAATAGCTGAGTTGGATTTGGGAGTGCACTAATAATGGTAGTATGCTAAGAGTATACAGGAGTACCATTATTGCTCCAATAAAACCCTGCTAACCTGAAAGCTGCAGGTTGACCACCCTTGATGGCTGGACTTTATAGTAACTTTCCCCATGTATCCCATACTCTTCAGAAATTCACTGTGTGTGCCAGCTGTCTCTATCATAATGAAGACCATGATGGGTTCATCTGCTTTGTGCTTATGGGTGAGTATGTTGGCATAGGTTCATACACTAAACAAGCCTTCTGTTATGAACAGTCCAGACCGGGAGGAACAAGAACTATTGTTCGACTTCACAAGATGGGTACAGGAGACTACAGACCAATTACGGGCACAAGAATACGAAGACGAGGAAGGGGAATATTACACTGCCATGCAGGACCTGGCGGGAGAAGCAGGAATGGAGATAACCTTGGAGGATATATTGGAATACCCCGAGGACGAGGAAGATAACCATGGATCAACCGACCCAACCTCCAATACAGATGGAAGCACCGAGAGAAGGGAGAGCGAGAACGGAGAGGACTCCATGGAGATACAATCGGGAGAAGGAGATTATGAGTCAGAGGAAAGCGATGGAACATCGCACAGCAGTAGCGAGAGTACTGACTCATTGTAATATAAATAATGCTAGGATGCCATCAGCCAGGATGTGCATCATGGTCAGGACTGCGCACGACCAGTAGAACAGCCAAGTAACCTATAACGAGTATATAGCACCTCATAGGTATATAAGGCCTGTACAAGTAGAGATTAAAGCCCTAAGCTTTAATCTTGTTAACAGCGGTCGTTTACCTCTCTGCCTTAACTTGGCGTCTTCCCTCGTTATCTCATTGAGCGCGATCCACTAAGCTCTATAAGGCCAACCGTCTCGGACACCTTGTAGAGTGATTGAAGGCCGTCTCCAGTTATCCTCGGATACAGAAGGAGCACGGATCATAACATTAGATTAAAGCTTCCTTTGGACAACCTCCATCGTACACCCCGTGGTATTGGTACGCCTTGTCGCTACCCTTCCACACCGGCAGACGATACGCTTTATCGCTATCCGAGTGCCAACCGTATCTGACGACACGCCTTGTCGCTGTCCGGTGATACACCCCCGTAGAGCAGGCCACCATACCCTCTGCACCCTTGGTCAGATGCACCGAAAGCGTTGATAGGTCATCCACACCTTTAAGTGTTGATTGGGATAACGCACCCGTAAGCATTGTATACAGGTCATCCGCACCTTCAAGCGTCGATTGGGATAACGCACCCGCAAGCGTTGTTTATTCACCCTCACCTTCACCTTCGACTTTTTCCCTCTTCACCCTGTCTACAAACCGAAACGACCCCCTTGCCACCGACTACGAAGAATCCAACAGTTCTGACTGGTCGACAACCGACTCCAAACCCGACTTCACACCCCCTCCACCACGGACCCTAAAAAGAAAACAAAACCTATACCCCTCACTCGTTCACCCTCTGGTTCCGCACCGTACCCTACACAACCTACCGAGAGAGTTCAACGTCGAACAGAAGACCCAGGATACCCAGCACCCCCAGCATCAGTTCTTCAATCCCTACCCAAACAACCACCACCTGAAAGAACTGCCACCTCTACCCGCTCAAAGCTCGGGGAGCCGATTCATAGAACATCTACCCCATCCTCCGGTCCTCAACCCTCAACAAGTACAAGAACTAGCGACAACACTTCGCAACAGAAACCCCCAAGAACATTCTCACCCCTCACATCACCACTTGGATCACCGGTACACTCACCACCTCGATCCAGTTCCCCTGTACAATCCGAACCATCCGAAGTTAGCCCCACTACCGGGTCTATTCACACTTCCGACGAGGAATCCACAACCTCTGACATTAACAATATGGCCTCCTCCGCAAAAATCAATACACCCCCAACCTTTAATGGAGAGACCGACTACTTCCGCCTCTGGAAGGATGCAGTACAACTATACATCGATGCAAAGCCAGGAGCCTTTCCCGATGACAAGACCAAGATACAATTCGCCCTTTCATACATGTCCACCGGCCCCGCCGCAACATGGAGAGGAGCATTCTTGGAATCAAACAAAGAACTTGATGGAAGCCAGACCCTTCCGACATGGAAGAAATTCCTCGAAGGACTCGATACATCCTTCGCCCCAAACAATGTCCCCGCTGACGCAATGGACAGAATCCGCCACCTCAAACAGAATGGACGATATATCGACGATTACATATCCCAGTTCCAGATACTTGCCTATCAGGCCGACCTTGGAGATGGAGTGGCGGCGGTCAACTATTTCAAGAACGGGCTGGATCGCCCCGTCGCAATCAAGACAATTAGCCTCAATCCAGGAAACAAACTCAGCAACTGGTTCAAGCAAGCTCGAACAGCATATCAAATACTACAAACTCAACGCGACTATATGCAAACTCGAGGAACTCCCTCGTTTTCAACGACTTCGCGCACTCGCCCATTTAAAGGGAAAAGAAATGCTTTTACGCGCCGTGTCCCACTGCCCTATCAAGCAACAGACCCTAACGCAATAGATATTGACCAACTCGCTGAAGCAGTCTACAACCTCGACTTTGAGGACGAGCCAGATCTACTCGCCGAGGAAGCTGATGAAGATGAGGAGACCGAAGAAGACAGACTCCACCAGTTGGTACAAGAACGCACCCGCGAAGCCCTCAATGCAATCCTCACGGACGCCCAAAGAAAGGATCTCAAAGAAAAGAGATGCTTCAACTGCCGCAAGACTGGACACTTTGCCCGCGAATGCCCCACCAAGAAGACAATATATCGCCGATCCGAATTACCCCGCAATTTGGATGCCAGAAACCGGTCAAATGCGATATCCAGAAGAAGACAAGCAAGCTACAGGAAAAAGAACTTGCTATACAACATACTAGAAGATGCAACCGACGAAGAAGTCGAGGATATCTACGAACATTTTGCAAATGAATCCAACCACCCAGATGCCCCTCTGGTTAAGGATTTTGCCTAAGGAGACTAGCCACCACGTCTAGCCCTCCACAAAGACCTCCTTCCCTTTCCTATTCACAAAATGATATTAATGTTGTAAAGTTACAGGAATCGTCAGCACGCGTAATACATCTACCCTGTCGAATCCGAAAACACAAGTTCACTAAGGAAGGACCCGAAAGCGTGGAACTACTCGCCCTACTCGACTCAGGAGCAGCAGGAAACTTCATTGACCCTGGAATGGTCAAACAACATTCATTCAAAACAACACCCCTTG
Source organism: Lepiota brunneoincarnata (assembly GCA_023014365.1). Lineage (NCBI taxonomy): Eukaryota > Fungi > Basidiomycota > Agaricomycetes > Agaricales > Agaricaceae > Lepiota > Lepiota brunneoincarnata. Next base: position 83,111 of record JAEBUN010000005.1, read on the forward strand.
ATTGACCCATCGAAGTACGAAATGCCGATGGATCTGTTAATGAAAATGGAACAGCCACCCACTACACGACCCTCAACCTAACGGTTAACGGGAAGAACATGGAGATCAAACCAAAAGTAGTCTCCCTCGGAAGCCCAAGACTCATCCTTGGATTCCCTTGGCTTGCAGAACACAACCCAGACATCGACTGGGATGCCAAACAACTACGCTGGAGAAACGAACGTTGGGATAACACTATATTCCGAGAACTCATCCAATCCATGGAACCCGATTGGATCTACAACGACCAACTCAACCACATCTCCACACTAGAGCCCACAAGCTTCGAAGAAATCAACTTCAAAGCCTCCGCATCACAATTTCTCGCCGTACAACACGGAGAAAAGAAAAACGACGACCCAAGAAAAGTTGTACCCATGGAATTCCACGAATACCTCCCAGTATTTAGCAAGAAACAAGCCGAACGATTCCCCCCACAACGACCATGGGATCACAAAATTGAACTCAAGGAATCATTCAAACCAATTGCCATGAAGTCCTACCGACTCTCCCTCAATGAAGAAAAGGAACTCGACACGTTCCTAGAAGAAAACCTTCAAAAGGGATACATTCGACCATCCGAATCGCCAATGGCATCACCTTTCTTCTTCGTAGGAAAGAAAGATGGAAAACTACGCCCCTGTCAAGACTACAGGTACCTCAATGAGCATACCGTCAAAAATGCGTACAACCTCCCCCTCATCTCTCATATTCTCGACAAACTCCGAGGATCAAAATACTTTACCAAACTCGACGTACGAGCAGGATACAACAACATCCGCATACGCAAAGGAGATGAATGGAAAGGAGCCTTCAGGACACCCCGAGGATTATTCGAACCCACGGTTATGTTCTTTGGAATGTGCAACTCCCCAGCAACATTCCAAACCATGATGGACTCATTATTCCGAAAACTCATCGACAATGGAGGAGTAATCGTTTACATGGACGACATCCTCATTCACGCAAAAACAAAACAAGAACTTCGACGCCTCACAAGAGAAGTACTCAAGATACTCAAGGACAACGATCTATACCTCAAAACCGAGAAATGCGAATTCGAACGACAACAACTCGAATATCTAGGAGTTATTATCACTCCCGACTCAGTTTCGATGGACCCAGCAAAGCTCAAAGGCATCGCTGAATGGCCAACACCAACTACCCCGCGCGACATACGAAAATTCATAGGATTTTGCAACTTCTATCGAAAATTCATACACCAATACGCCACATGGGCAAAACCTCTCAATGCCCTAATGTCCAAAACCAAGAAATTCGAATGGACAGAAGAATGCCAGAACGCCTTCGATACTCTCAAGAGAAAGTTCCAAAGCGAACCGGTATTAATGGTCCCCGACCGAGACAAACCCTTCGAAATCGAATGCGACGCATCACTATTTGCATCAGGAGCAGTCCTACTTCAACGCGACAACAATGGAGTTAAACACCCAGTCGCATACTTCTCGAAAGGATTCTCACCAGCTGAACGCAACTATCATTGCTCCGAACAGGAACTCTTCGCCATTATCCGAGCACTCAAAGAATGGCGTCACCACATAGAAGGATCATCACACAAGACCATCGTATGGTCAGATCACGACAACCTTCGCCGCTGGAGAAAACCTGAAGACCTCAGCAGAAGACAAGCCCGATGGATTGCCTACATGCAACGATTTGACATCGAAATCCGACATATCCCTGGAAAGAAAAACGGACCAGCAGATGCCCTTTCCAGACGACCCGATCATGAACCCAAGACAAGAGACAACAAACAGGTCGTTGCACTCCCTGACAAATTCTTCACCCCAGAACAGCCACAACATATCCATATTATCGACGAAAACACTAAAAAGGAAATAAAAGAGCTGTGGAAGAAAAAGAAACAGACCGACATCGCCCAAGAAGATGACTCAGGACACCCACGTGTTCAAGGAAAGCTATTTATACCACAAGATCTACACCTCAGACGCCGCTTACTGCAAAGAGTACATGACTCACCTACCGCAGGACACCCTGGAATCGCAGAAACAACCAGAAAACTCCAGGAATACGCCTACTGGCCCGGGATGCGATCATTTGTCAAAAACTACGTCAAAGGATGTGGTGCTTGCCAACAATACAAGATAAATCGCCACCCCCTGAAGCCACCACTTCAACCTATCCCTGGATCCCGTTCCACCCGTCTATTCTCGAACATCTCGATGGATCTTATCACAGACCTACCCCCGGACGGACCCCATGATTCTATACTGGTCGTGGTCGACCAGCTTACGAAGGGGATAATTCTAGAACCTACTGCGAAAACCGCCAACGCGGACAAGATCGCCGAAATTCTTATCAAACGGCTATTCTCTAGATTTGGCCTTCCCGAGAAAGTTCTCAGTGATCGCGACCCCAGATTCGCTGCCAAATCCATGAAAGAATTCTACAAACAACTTGGAATTGAACAAGCACTCTCTACCGCCTACCACCCCCAGACAGACGGACAAACAGAGCGATTCAATCAAGAAATAGAACTCTACCTTGGCATCTATTGCTCATCGAACCCGAACAAATGGGTAAAGGCACTCCCACTCCTGGAATATGTCCACAACTCGAAAACACACGCTGAACACCAACATACCCCATTTGAACTCCTCTATGGATCAAGCCCCAAAGGATTTCCGACCTCCGAGGAGCCAACGAACATTCCAGCAATAGGAGAGAAGTTTAAATACCTCGCCAAGATACGCCAAGAAGCCCAAGCTGCGCATGAACAAGCCAGACTAAAAATGGCTGCAAGATATAACCGGCCAGATATCAATCTAAAAGTTGGACAGAAGGTTTGGCTCGACAACCGCAACCTCCCAATTCAGTACGCCTCAAAGAAACTGGCCCAACGCCGAGAAGGTCCCTTCACCATAACAAGAAAACTCGGACCCGTTACCTATGAACTAAAATTACCCATCAAATGGAAGATCCACAACAAATTTCATGCGAGCCTCCTGATGCCTGCAGAAGAGAACGACACACATGGGGAATACAACACAGCCCCACCACCCGACCTTGTAAATGGAGAAGAAGAATACGAGGTCGAGTCAATACTGCGCCACAGAAAATTCCGGAACAAGTATCAATTCCTAGTCAGATGGAAAGGATACCTTCCCACTGAGGATTCCTGGGAGCCAGAAGCAAACCTGGAGAACGCCAAGGAAGTCATTGAAGAATATAAAAGGGCCCACAAACTAGACAACCCCACCAATGACCCAACCACCCAACACTCGAGCAACCACTCCAGACCTCCCAGAGCCAGACAACGATGGACGCCTTCTCATCCGGGAAAGAATCATATCCCTGGCGAACCGCGTCGAAGGAAATAGCCAACCTAACCCTGCCACCGATACCGCTGACGACCAACCAGACAGGACCAACAGTCCTTATATCATCCGGCATACCTTCCTTCCCTCCAACCAACCCGAGATACGATCCATCCTTTTACACGAAGTTCCCTTTCATATTACCGGAACCCGTCTTAAACACAGTCCAGCGATGGTACCCCTGGTCGACACCTGCTGGAAGACATTTACTGCTCTTCTGTATCACAAGCGCCTCGTCCACGACCGAGCAACAGAATTCGAAAAACTATGCGCCACTATTCTTTCTAGTGCAACAGAGGAACAGGACCGCAACACCATTTCTGCCATGCTATCAACCGCTCTCACCGAATTCCCGTTCGAGAGTCCGATCCCAAGCCCGAGCAATGGAAGCGGAAGTCAGGACCGCCCTATCCTACCTATCGGGACCACCACCCAACCTTCCAACCCTCCCATGGTGGATACGAGTAACCAACCATCAAGTGTTGTACAAGCTATATCTGCTTCTAATGACGCCCCCATCGGGACTACCACCACTCACTTATCCACCACCCGAACTCGCTGCAATTGCTGCCGTCGATTCGGCCATATCAAAGCAGGATGCCCGCGCTACCAATGTCGATATTGTCGAAAGATTGCCCCAGGCCATTACGAGAAGCACTGCGAGAGAAACCCTTACCAGCATCAACCCGCAAGTATGGTACCTGGCCTGTATCGCCGCCCACGAGGAATACCAAGCAGAGCTCGATCCCTCACACACGAAACCACAAACAACAATATTCGACACATTGTTGCAAGCACCGAGCAGCGCCCCGCTTCAGCCAGACCCCTCCGCACCCGAATTCAAAATGCCCCCGTCGTCATTCCGACCACCAACGCCACCACCACATCTGCTAGTGGAAGCCACCGACTTCCTGAATCGATCTTTCGGCACACCCGCCACCATTCACTCCAGAGAACCCATCGTCATCGACCTCACCCAAGACCCGCCATCCCCAGACCACCAAGCTACCGAAGCGACTCCCCAGAACCCGACCCATACTTCGACTGGGACCCCATCGCCGAATCAAACATTACAGGAGAGCCTGTCGGATTATACTGAGGATATGTCTGATGAGGACATCAGACCTTACGAAGGGGATAATGTTATGAACAGTCCAGACCGGGAGGAACAAGAACTATTGTTCGACTTCACAAGATGGGTACAGGAGACTACAGACCAATTACGGGCACAAGAATACGAAGACGAGGAAGGGGAATATTACACTGCCATGCAGGACCTGGCGAGAGAAGCAGGAATGGAGATAACCTTGGAGGATATATTGGAATACCCCGAGGACGAGGAAGATAACCATGGATCAACCGACCCAACCTCCGATACGGATGGAAGCACCGAGAGAAGGGAGAGCGAGAACGGAGAGGACTCCATGGAGATACAATCGGGAGAAGGAGATTATGAGTCAGAGGAAAGCGATGGAACATCGCACAGCAGTAGCGAGAGTACTGACTCATTGTAATATAAATAATGCTAGGATGCCATCAGCCAGGATGTGCATCATGGTCAGGACTGCGCACGACCAGTAGAACAGCCAAGTAACCTATAACGAGTATATAGCACCTCATAGGTATATAAGGCCTGTACAAGTAGAGATTAAAGCCCTAAGCTTTAATCTTGTTAACAGCGGTCGTTTACCTCTCTGCCTTAACTTGGCGTCTTCCCTCGTTATCTCATTGAGCGCGATCCACTAAGCTCTATAAGGCCAACCGTCTCGGACACCTTGTAGAGTGATTGAAGGCCGTCTCCAGTTATCCTCGGATACAGAAGGAGCACGGATCATAACACCTTCTTGGATCTGATTCAGAATGTAGTCTGCTAAGATCATAGACTGATGGTTGCCTGCAACTATGACTCAGCCATTGGCATTGTTAACAGGATATTAGTGGATGGTCCTATCAATACCTACACTATCCCCTACCTGGATTATGGCTTAAGCTCTTCCATTCACATCCAGCATTCCATCTGGTATCAGAATGTGAGTCTGTAGTGTTCAGTAGACTGCAGGTGATTTACTAATCAGCTTGGCTGTAGACAACCCAACAAGTTGAATATTACCATATACCAAATTTTGAACTTGGCTGCTTTGGTGTAAGACACCAGCTCAACTTATTTTTTCCCAGCCTCTGGGCTCCTGAGTGCTTGAGTTATCAACACCCTTATTGATTATCTGACAGCAACATGCTTTCTTTTATGAGAATGGCATTTGTCCAGCAATTGCTTCCCTACTCACTCATCAAATTGCCTTGGAGTGGCCAGCAACATACAAAGCTGAGGAAATTCATGCAAAAAAAAGCTTACTCTTGGAGTACTAAAGTTATTCCACAACTTGCAGTGCCATGCCTTGCTGGAGCAATTTGTACTAAGCTCAACAATCCCAATATCTCAGATAGCGACTGGGAGTGGGCATTGGACTTTTTCATCATGCATATCATATGAGGGATAAAACACAGCAGTAACCATCATGTAGAACAACATGTGACACATGATGCCCTATCCAAGTTCTTGGATGAGGCATCTCTCTCCCCCAACACTCACATTAATGGGGAGTGGTATATTAATGTCACAATTGAGATAGCTGGCCAGGGGTGAGAGTGTTTGCAGTGGATGATAGCTTCCCACTGTGATATTGCCCAGCAGGCTCTGCATATTCAGGATGAAGATGTGGAGAGAATCACACAGATCAACTTGTCCAAGTATTCTAGAAATCTCTCCAGTCATCTTATAGACATCAGCAGATTTTGTGCAGTACTAGGTTCTCAAGCACAGGGCAAGTTACGGGTGGCCTACATCCAGGCTTACACATCAGAGAAGTCAGTCATCTACAATCCCAAAGCTGGCCACCATGCCAAATTCCTTACTGTTAAGGAGGCAATGGGTCCTAAGCATCTGACCAAAACAGTCTCCAACATTCATATGCTTTATGAGTATGCTACTGAGGAGATATTTTCCAGTGTATGGCTGGAGGTTTGCATTCTATACAACATAGCTCTGTGAGCCCTACTTGAGTTCAATCCCAATGTGCTTTGCAGCTACCTTTGTGCCTTCACCTGCAAAGAATAGTGGTAAGTTGTTTTGACTGTAGGCTGTCTCCTTCTAATTTCTTTGAGCAGAAAATTTTGTATTATTCAGATTCAGAGCTTCAGTCAGGTGCTGGACCTTCAAGCCTATGGACTGTCATCAACATGGTTCCAGGCTAATACTCTTGCCCTCAGTCACTTGTGTATGGCTACTTAATAGCCTCCATGCTTGCCCAGACAATGGTCTATCAGCAAGATATCTGATGGATGCTGTTCTTTCACTCACAGAGGCAGAGGGCACCAACTGTAATGTTCTTGCTTACAACACATCTGTATGGCCAAGCTGGTAGTATGAGGAAGAGGAGAAGGACCCCAATGATGTTATTGTATGCCAAGTACCCTACAATCCATATGGGTATGTTTTCCTTTAGAGAATCATGCTCATGGATGTCCCATGCCTGTAGTGTAGTGGACCCATTCTCTCTCCCCCCACTTTCAAATCCTGGTTTGGTGGACTCACTTTTGCAGATGTTAAGGCTAAATACTAGACCTCTGAACTTATCAACAAGGATGTTATAGCCACCATGCAGTCTACAACAAACAAGCAGAAACTGGTCAAGTACATCAACCATATGGGCAGGGAAGAGTCCAAATTATTCAATTTTGCTAGCCAAGGACATTTGATCCCTCCTCCTGTATATAACAATGGCTCTGACCCTGAAGATACCCCACTGCCACCCGACAACAAGCCTCAAGATATAGACTCAATTATCTCAAGAATCTGGCACCAATTCATCTGCAATCTCATGTCAAGGTCACCCAATCCATGTGGGATCACCAAAACTTAGCACATGAAGCTCAATGACATTCAACAAAGATCTGCTGATGAAGCCCTATACAAGTCCATCAATCTCCATCAATATTTTAATAAGTTCTATTACTGGGGTGTAAGTAAAGACTGGTGGTAAAAGAGTTTCAACTAGCTCTTTTCTGCTCCTGGCTCCAAGATGTCTTCAGTGGTCCAGTACACCAAGGTAATATGTAGTAATGTAGCAGTAGTGTACAATAATATAGGTACAATATACAGTAGTATAGTGGCTATTTATTGACTAAACCAACCACTCTTACATGACATACCTCAGAGAAATATCAAACAAACCTCAAGTTTCTCAATTTCCATAATAGGAAATGTCATGGTAATTAATCTGTGCATGCCCTGAGAATACTGAAGGACTGTAGGATATTCTAGATGAACAGTAGCTAGCAATTTCCATTATGCTTGTATTTCTTTATCCTCATATTTCTCCCATCTCCACTTCTTTCTTTAATATTTCTAGAGCATACATGAGCTCCACTATCACCAGAGTGTAAATACCCTATGTATTTTGTAGGGACCTTATTTAATTCACAAAGCTTAGCCCATATTTGAAGTCTTCTCTCCCTCTTTCTCTCTTTCACTCTATAGCTCTTTCCCTACCTTGTTTTGCCTTGTCTTAACATCCCAGCCATTAGAGGTCACTCATCTGACATCCCTTTATCATCCCAAGTTGTCTCAAGTCCATGTGTTGAGCAGTTTTTATTAAATTCCTCAATTTCATCATATTTTCACTACTATACCTACATAAACTGGGTAGAAGCCTCAACAACAGACAGATATTGTAATGCTTGCATACCTAAACCCCCAAACACCTCACCTATTACCCTTTCAGTTCAGAAACCCTGGCAGTAGTGTTACAGTAGTGTACTGTACCCTGGTGGCAATGTGGCAGCAGTATATAGTAGTGTCACAGTAGCATGCCATAACCCTGGTTGTAGTGTGGCAGTAGTGTGGGGGTAGGATACAGTATTCCTGGCAGTTATGTATAATAATATGTGGCAGGCCATTAATCCATGGTATTGGAGTAACAATAAGTGTTTATTAGTAGGTATTAACATTGATTATAAGTAGATAAAGTCTATAATATTAATGTAAGGTGGCAGTAATGGGTGGTAGGTGGTGGTACCATGTGCAGCAAATTCTTAAGGCCCATGGTATGTGTGTGCACAATCTTGCACTTCCACCAATTTTTTAACTAAATCTCCAAGGAGAATTATCATTCATTTCATGGGCTCATTGATGACAATCTGCATACACATATTTTGGTGTACTAATGAATATATTCAATTAGTTCCTAGCCACAACTTGCTATTCCTAAGGGAGATACATCTGTGATGAGATGCATGCCCATGTTCTCATATGTGTCAACCAACTTGTTCATTAGCCTACATTCCTTCTAGAGATTTGTTGAAGACTATCTGCTGAGAGAGTTTGAGTTCTACTCACACATGCAAGAAATAGCCCCAATAGCTTTCTGCCATAGACCTCTGGTAGCCTCCCACCTATGTTTTTTCCCATAGCTAAGTTGTGCTCATATTTCAACCAAATGTAGCTCTCATAACCCCCATATCTACTGCTTCATTACTTGTCCAACAGCCAAGTCCCCTCCTATAAAGCACCAACTTCCTACCCTTCATCATGCCTAACCATACTGCTGCCAGTGCACTCATCAAGTTCTTTGTGTTCAATGGAGCTTCTTGGAAGTGGCCAGCATGGTAAGAACAAACTGAAATCAATGATAGTCTCTTTCCTGGAGATGACAAGGATCTCCTCCCCACCTGGACCTATAAGGATGCTACAGATGTTGAATCTTGCCTCCATGCATACAATTAACTCAGCTTGGAAGAAAAGAAAATCCAATTTCCCCAATGATTGTCAGATACTAAGCCCTGACCTGCATTGGTGTCTTCAGATCTTCACTCAGCAATCTTGGAACACAATTCATCTCCAAGTATTGGGGCTCAAGAACTGTTGAAATAAAATAAAAGCAACTGCTCTTGCTGCTTTCAAAGATGAGCCATAAATTGTTCTTTTTCTGTTCTATGAGACCTTACTTTGTCAAGATTTGGAGGAAAAGCCCACAAATGTTAGGGCAACCTGAGGGCCCAGGCAGCTCAAGGGAGCTGAGGGGAGTGGAAGTGAACCTACAGGGGAATCCTAAGTGTTATTGACCAGGTATGTACATATAGAAGGCTCACCTACAGGGGAATCCTAAGAGAATAGGATGAAGAAACCCCTGCAGGCAAAAACTGTGTATATACATGACTTATATAAGCAACATTAATGAATGGGGGGGTGAAGCAAACTATCCCAGGACTGCTAATGTAGGAATAAAGAGAGATCAAAGGAGGAAGTGAATATGGTGATAAGGGAGTGTCATGTAATAGGAGAACATAAGAGAGATATCAGGGGGAGTCTGGAGAGGGAGAGGGTGGGCTTGTGAGGACCTTTATGGAATGCTTGGGTTGTTCTGGGTATCTTGGGGCTTCTGGCATTTGAAGGGAGGAAGGTATAGTGTGCTGGAGGGTAAGGGGACACTTTGAGTGGTCTTGGGAGTATGGAACATGTTAAGGATGTCTTTGGAGTCTCTAAGGTGTCCCTTTACAACAAAAGGGCAAGTGAGATGCACTACCCATGCCATTGCAAAGTGGAAGGAGTGTGCCAAGTTATTCCACACCACTGAGAATATCAAGAAAGTGGAAGATATGTTGGTGGAGTTACAGATGATGATGGAAAACTTGGGTGTGCAGATTAATGGGAAGAAGCCCAGTGCAGCAAATGGTAAGCAAATCAGTCTAGCTAGTACTCTTTACCACTTATCTGAGGTGCAGGATCATGCAAGGTGTCTCAGATACCAAGGCTCTCAAAACTTTAGCCACAGAAGAAGATGTCACAGACCTTCTGAATGCCTATGAGGAGTATTTCAAAATGTGAGCTGACAAGGATGAGCCACCTATTCCAGCTGCTATTACAGATGGCAATCAACTCAACAATTGCAGTGGGGAATTTGGCATGGAGGTAGAACAATCCATGCCATTCATGTCTGTAATTCAATATCTGAGGTTCAAGAATGGGTTTCCTCTTCAGTTCAGCATCTACTGCCACAGGTATTTCTGATTGCAAAGGAACTTTCAGTTGCTCAATGATCTCTGGCAGGGACAGTATCATGCCTTGGGATGATAGTAAGCTCTTCAACACAGATTCCCCCCCAGTGAGCTGAGCAGAGTATCACTACACTGGCATCAACTGGTTGGGATTCACTCAATCATGTGCAGTATATTCACTACTGAGAAGGACCCACATCACCTAGCTGGGGTACTTATTGGGGATGAAGTTGGGCTTGGTAAAATAGTCCAAGCAATCACTTTCATCACCTTTCTAAACCAGGTTATTTGGCTTCAAAGCTATAACCAAAAGCTTCCTCCAGTTCTAGGTGGGTTGATTACCCAGGTACTTTGGCTTCTGACTAAAATATAATTCCAACATCTTGGCCTTATCTATTTGGCAGTACCAAGATCCTGTCCAACCTATATCTCATCATTTGCCCTGGTACTCTCATTGCTCAATGGGTCAGTGAGCTGAAGATGCTATTCCTACTGAGATGCATTGATATTCTCATTTACAATAGTCAAGCAGACAGAGCTGCCTTCTAGGGTCCCTCAGAACCCTACCAGACCTCAAAACATGAACCCTACCACCATATTATCATTACTAGCCACTCAGTACATGTCCCTGCCTTGATATTGTCTCCCATTGACCCAGCACTCATTGCAGGTCCTCTTTAATAATATGAAAAAGATGCACTGGGCACCAACCAAGAATAAGAACATATATCCTTAAAGTATACCCCAGCCAGGCCTTAAGAATTTGCTGCATGCAGTACTGCCACCTACTGCCCACTACCGCCACCTTACATTAATATTATAGGCTTTATATACTTATAATCAATGTTAATACCTGCTAATAAACACTTGTTGTTACTCCAATACTATGGTTTAATGACCTGCCATATATTATTATACATAACTGCCAGGAATACTGTATCCTACCCCTACACTACTGTAACATTACTGTGCACTACTGCACACTACTGCCACACTATAGCCAGGGTTACAGCATGCTACTGTGACACTACTGTATACTGCTGCCACACTGCTGCCAGGGTACAGTATACTACTGTAACACTAATGCCAGGGTTTCTGAACTGAAAGGGTAATAGGTGAGGTGTTTGGGGGTTTAGGTATGCAAGCATCACAATATCTGTCTGTTATTGAGGCTTCTACCCAGTTTATGTAGGTATAGTAGTGAAAATATGACAAAACTAAGCAATTTATTAAAAACTGCTTAATGCATGGACTTGAGATGACTTGGGATGATAAAGGGGTGTCATATAAGTGACCTCCAATGGCTGGGATGTCAAGGTGAGGCAAAACAAGGCAAGAAAAGGGAAATAGAGCAAAAGAGAGAAAGAGGGAGAGAAGAATTCAAATATGGATTAAGCTTTGTGAATTAAATAAGGTGCCTACAAAATACATAGGGTATCTACATTCTAGTGATAGTGAAGCTCATGTATGCTCTAAAAATATTAAAGAAAGAAGTGGAGATGGAAGAAATATGAGGATGAAGGAATACAAGAATAATGGAAATTGGTAACTACTGTTCATCTAGAATATCCTACAGTCCTTCAATATTCTCAGGGCATACCCAGATTAATTACCAAGGAATAGGGAGGGGATGAATTCAAGTTAGGAGGAGGGGATATTGTCACTCTGAGGGCTTTTGATCCAAGTTTCTGACATTTTCTTTTATGGAAATTGACAAACTTGAGGTTTGTTTGACATTTCTCTGAGGTATGTCATGTAGGAATGGTTAGTTTAGTCAATAAATAGCCACTATACTACTGTATATTGTACCTATATTATTGTACACTACTGCTACATTACTGCCACATTACTGCACATTACCACCAAATTACTGTGACACATATGTGTGGTAGTGTGGTAGTGGTAGCAGCAAATTCATCATGCCCTACCCCAGCCCAAGGGATATCTCTCTGGTACAATCTTTGGCCATGATTACCTCATCATCATTGTCAATGAGGCCCACCACATGAGGAATGAGGGGTTAAAACATGCAGCTGCACTGTGTCTCATACAACAAGGAAGGATGAGGCTCATAATGATGGCTACCTCTCTTCATATATAGTGACCCACAAAACTGTTCTAATGGTTTGTACTTTTGACTTAAAGTAGTAATAGCTCAGTGAATAAAATAGCTAGATTTGTGAGTATATCTATAAACATAGCCAAATATGTCATATCTGATCCTGCAAATTTGCATTATATAATACTTCCAACTTAGGAAATTATGAATTTTGTAAGCATTTTAAGTCATTGGAATGGTTTTGTCAATGACATATTATACTAGGCTATCCTATTATTTCTAGTACTTAGAGTAGCCCCCCCTGGCTTTGAGTACAGCTGCTACTCTTCTAGGCATACTTTCAATTAATTTCTGACACTCAGAAGCTAGAATAGCATTTCACTCCTTCTCTACCCTCTGCCACAACTCCTCCATACCCTTGGGAGGAGATTCATATGCTCCCAGCTTTCTCTTCACATATTCCCATAAGTGTCCAATGGGATTGAGATCAGGTGACTGTGCTGGCCAGGTTAGGAGCCTAAAATGATTTTTTGAAACCATTCTTTAGCCAGTGTACTCTTGTGTTTAGAGTTATTATCTTGCTGGAAGATAATATTTCAGGGTTTAAGCTTGTACCACTAGAGACTCTTCTTCGAATTTTCCTCCAAAATTTGCACAAACAACTCTGCATCCATCCTTCTATCAATCCTCACTGCATAGCCTGGGCCATCCTACAGCATACAGCCCCAAACCATCACTGATGCTCCTCCATACTTCAGAGTTCCCTTGACCAATCTTTCACTAAGCCCCTCTCCCTTCTTTTTCCATCCCCACTTCCTCCTATCTGATCCCAAACAATTAATTTTGGTCTCATCAGACCATCCAACCAGCTTTCAGTCCTCCACAGTCCAATGCTGGTGTATCAGAGCAAAATCCAGCCTAGCCCTTCTATACTTGTCAGAGAGTAAAGGCTTTGTTTGCTTGACTACAGCCTTCATTCCTGCCTGTTGGAGATGCCTTGCCACAGTCTGTGAAGAAACTGATGTCCCAATGATAGGAGCAAGAGATTTGGCTATATCTATAGCAGTTTCAGCCTTGCCAGCAGAGATAAGATGGATAGCATGCTGGATATTAGTGGTAGAGAGTTTTGAAGAATGTCTCCCAAGTGATTTGGTAAGGCTGAAACAATTTTTAGAGGCTAGCCTGGATATGGTACTGTGCCCAACACCAGTAATTGCCTCCATTTTAGTATAGGAATGATGAGAATTTAGTAGAGAGAGGATGGTTTACTTTAGAGTAGAAGATAATGGCTTCATGGTAGGTAGGGGGGTTGAGAATGATGGGACATGGCTGTCAGCACATCTAATTATATATCAAAGACATGTGGTCACATGATCTTGTTGATTCACAATCAACAGAGTCATGTGATTGCTTGGATTAGTATCAAAAATTACCATTAACAAAACTGTTCTAATAACTTAAAATTCTTACAAAACTCATAATTGCCTCATTTGGAAGTATTACATAACGCAACTTTGCAGGGTCAGATATGACATATTTGGCTATGTTTATAAATATATTCACAAATTTAGATATTTTATTTACTGAGCTATTTTAAGTCAAAAGTACAAAACATTGGAATGGTTTTGTGGGTCACTGTAGCACCAAAGGTGATAGCTCACCCCATAAGTCCTTTCCAGTTGGCACTCACTCACTTCTTCTTAGGATATTGCATCCATGGCTTGACTGGTTGGCATACCACATTTCTTTGATAAGGTCTCCTTCATCAAAGAAAAAAGTGATGCATCCATATTGCACAAAGTCAAGAAGCTGGATGATGATGGAGAGGCAGCTCTTTTGGAGCAAGTCAAAATTGTTCAATGTCTTCAAGGCCAATGCATTGGTCATTTCTTGTGCAGGCCAACTGAGAGTACTTACTAGAAGGGTCAGATCCTGTTACCACTCCCACCATATATCTAGATCACTGGCACCTTGCACCTTACAGAAAGGGAAGCTACACTTATACAAAACTGAGCAGAAGCTGCCAAAGCAGCATAAGTCTTTTACATCCTTACATTTATCAATCTCACATGATTTTCCTATAAGCTTCTGATGTCCAGTAGCTCCTCCAAGATCCAGACCAAGGTTAGGCAATGAGTGACTATGGCCATCTCAGAAAGCTGACCTTTCCTTATAGAGATTCTACCTTGAGTATTAAACAGCAGTTGGTTACACTCAAGAAGATCCATCAGAGAACTAGCCCTTTCAAAACCCTAGCTGATTGGGAACCTGTCAAAAGCACCAAGATGGAGGCTTGTGCCCTCATCTGTGCACATTACCTGACCTATGACAATGTGCCAGATAATACTTTTGTAGATGGATGAGTGGTATTTTTCAAGGGGCTGGACCTACTGCCAAAGTATATTAAGAAGACAAGGCATATCATTATCTACTTGGAATTCACTTCCATGACCCTGCTCCTCCAGAATCTAGGAATCTCCCAACTGTACCTGATCTATGACTGATATATTCTGTATCAGGTTTTGGATCTGCATAGTATCCCCAGTTTGGTAATAAATGGTAAGATATCACTTCAGAAGAGGGACAGGAGAATCAAGACACTCTACAACAATGAGAAACTTCAGCATGTCCTGATTTTCTCAAGTATTGGGACTGTAGGTCTTAACCTCTCGATTGCAGATGTCATCATATTCTTCATGAGTTTATTTTTCAAGTACTTGGACTAAACTAACTAATCAACCAAGGATCAACCATGGTCAGCCCAAGATGAATGTCAAATCAGGGGTCAAGCTCACTACCAACCTCAAAAAAAGACTATCAGAGTGATTTACCTACTTACCAGTGAATCTACAAACCTCCTGATAAATGATGTAGCATGTGGAAAGCATGATACAGTAAGGGACAAAACCCTTCCAATGATTTTTATACTTCAACAAATATGTTAATAACTGCCCACCTACTAAGGATGAAACCTTCATATTTTAATTGGAAATACCTATATGACTCATATATCATCCTGCCAAATATCATTACATCATATGCCATTTTGGGAAGTCAGTGAATTAAACAATTATTTAAGATCATTGGAAGGGTTTTGTCCATCTCTAAGAAATTACCAATAATTACACTTTTAGTACTTTGTATACCCTCCCCTGGCATCCAAGACAGCCTGAACCTATCAGGCAATACTCTCTATCAGATTCTGACACACGTCTGCTGAAATCTGACCCCATTCCTTTTGTGTTCTCTCCCATAATTCTTCCATTCCCTGAGGTGGAGTGTCATACTCCCCTAACTTGATTTTAAGATGAGTCCACAAATGTTCAATTGGATTAAGGTCTGGAGATTGTGGAGGCCACACCATAACCTCCATTTCAGCTGCTTTGAACCATTTTTGAGCTTTGATGTGCCTATATTTGGGATCATTATCTTGTTGAAAGACAATATCCTTCACCTCTTTGTCATACCACTCCAGGCTCCCCTTGAGTTCATCCTCCAAAATGGTGACAAATAGATTACCGTCCATCTTACCATTAATCTTGGCTGCCAACCCTAGACCCTCCCACAGCATACAGCTCCATACCATGATAGAACCTCCTCCAAACTTTGTGGTTCCCTGTACCAGCCTATCACTAAGCCTCTCCCCTGCTCTTTTCCAGACCCAAACCCTGCCATCTGACCCTAAGCAATTGATTTTGGTCTCATCTGACCAAACCACCCTCTTCCAGTCTTCCAGGGTCCAGTCTGCATGTGCCTCTGCCCACTTCAATCTTTTCCTCTTGTGTATAACAGAGAGTTTAGGCCTTTTCTGCTTGACTACAGCCTTCATTCTAGCTTTTTTGAGTGCTCTGCAAACTGTTTTGGAGGATAGAGATTGGTCAATGACAGGATAAAGGGTTCTGGTGATTTGGGAGGCATTTTCAGCCTTGCAGGATGTGATAAGATGAGTGGCATATTTGATATTGCCAACAGAAAGCTTGGTTGGGCAACCACCAAGTAAAGAGAAAGAATATGGTTGCATTGAGTCATAGAGAAAGATTATATGTTAGCAAAATGAGGTTGGGGGGGTGGTGTGAGCTACGGGAGTGAGCAGCTATGTTTATACATTATTCCAACCAGTCACATGACATTTATCTGCACTTATTTGGCTGTAATAAACAAAATCATGTGATTAGAGTAGAAATGGACAAAACCCTTCCAATGACCTTAAATAGTTGTTTAATTCACCGACTTCCCAAAAAGGCATATGACATAATGATATTTGGCAGGATGATACATGAGCTATATAGGTATTCCCAATTAAAGTATGAAGGTTTCACCTTTAGTAGGTGGGCAGTTATTAACATATTTGTTGAAGTATAAAAATCATTGGAAGGGTTTTGTCCCTTACTGTATGTTTAATATTTTTGTGAATAAACAACTGGGGGAAAGTTTGCCTTTTGATATCAGTTGTTACTTCAACCAAATTGATTATATTTTTTCCAGAATTGCAGTTGTTGCTGCAGGGCAAGTTCACTGATCTCAAAGACAAGGAGATGTCCAATGAAAACAAGAAGAGAGTGCTACTCTACCCAAGGGGACAAAACATCGCTGCAAGTCAATCATAGTGGACAATGACAACAACCACTCTCCACAACCCACCAACATCATTGAAGATATATTAGGTTCAGTCAGTGAGGCAGACAACTCTGCACACTTATCAGGTGAGGAAGCTCTTACCACCAGTATACTCATCTTCTTAAGTACTCCCACCCTTTCCAATGGTAAGCCAATCATTCACAGCCTGCTTAATGCTAACAAACTGCTGCAGACACAAAAACCACTTCTGAGCCAAGTATTACCCTACAATCCTTGCCACCACTCCCTACCAACAGAGGTAAATAATACTGGATATTAATACACTGATTTTCACAAGCTGACTCCTTGTTAGATGAAGAAATGTCAGAACCAATACCATATCAGATAGCTAGCCCTCTCAGTTTCCATTGAAATCCTGTAGATCCTATGCACAAAAAGCTTTGATGAGCCTTACATATCCATTAACTACTTCATTCACTTTCTACCAGCTTTCCTCATCTATCAAGTACAATGCCTACATCAGGATGATTGCATCAGATGTACTTGGTACAGTGAAGGTCCAACATCCTTGGGCAGCACTGCTGTTTTTGCATATAGTAGCCTTCACTGTGGATAGGGAAGTCTACCAGTAAAGATCTAACAAGCCTATACCAGGATGATTGCATTGAGCAAGCTAGGTGCAGTATGGTCTAACATCCAGGGATGGCACACCACTCCACCTCAGCATGAAATACTACACTGCTGCTGGTTTTTTGTAGTTCTATTTTTCTTATCCTATTATCTAATGATCAGTCTCCAGAAAGCTAGTAAAGAGAAAGGGACCATAAATTACATTGACTCTATCTGAATGAATCTAGCTAATGATATCAGATTGTTCAGAACAAGTGAATATTAGAGGGAGGGGATGTTGATACACTAGTGCAAACAAACTTCCAATTCTCATCACACACTCTCTTATGCATATTAAAGAGGTAAAAAAGGGGAAGAAAGCAGAAAAGACATGGGAAAAGGCAGAGAGAAGATGAGAGAAGGGAAAGACAAGATATAAAGGGTCTTATAAACCAGAGCAGATCTCAAAGTATATTGAAAAGTATTGGGTGAAAAGGGCTAGAATGAGCTCCACCATAAGACAACATTATCTTTCCATGTCCAAACCTAATGAATGGATAGTTGCAAGAACCAACAGAGCTGCTAGATGATTGAGATGTGGAGTTCATCCAAGTTGATCACCCTAACCAGCTAGAGAAATATATAACCTGAGGAAATTGACCAATACAATAAAACAACTCATGTATGTGATTCAACTAAGTTATATTCCTGAAGAACAGACTGACCAGAAACACAGGGAGGAAACCAGACAAACAATATTAACTAAAGCCCAAGATGATCTCCCTAACTTTCAGTAATTTACACTCCCTTAGGTATCCAAGTGAGTCTGTGCAGATCTATACAGACTCACTCAGACTCTGTACAGATCCATGCAGATCCAAGTAGACTGAGATGAATCTGAGCCACCAATAAAATATATCTATTGCTGGAATTTGAACTCAAGACCTCAAGGAAATACAAGTAATAACAGTAATTAAGACCACTATACCACAATCCCCTATAAAAATTTGATCACCAAGTTATACATATACCACTTATGAACAGTGTAACATGCTTATTACCTATGTTATCAATTGCTTAAATACTAATTAGCTATATGAAAAAAATGTAGGATGGTATCAAATTTAATGCAGATTCCAAATATATTACTCACATAACTCAGGGTAATTCAACTGTTGAGAAAAATACAAAAAACTCAAAAAAATGTGGTGGATATAAGGAATATCAGAAGAAAATTGTAAATAACTTGTGAAGGAGATCTTTGCAGCCTATGTGACTATCATATTCCTGGTTGGAATGAGATTCCAGATCCAATAGTATAATATTTCCTTTTATGGAAATTACGTAATTTTCAAAAATGATGTCATCGGATTCGCAATTTTATTCTGATCAAGAATATACTACTCATATGTTCTAAAACAATTTCCTTCACAAGTTATTCACATTTTTCTGTAAATAATAAATTCAATTAACTCGGATCCTTGCAAACTGGATTTTACTCAGACTAGTTTGTGTAGATCCATGCAAAAAATGTAATAAATGTTAAAATTTTCTATACAAAAGTCTGTATAAATCTGTGTAGATCCATATAAAAATCAGTGCAGATCCATACAGACTACTTGGAATATATGGAGGAGTGTAAAGACTTCCCAACTTCAAAGCACTTTTTGGAGGTAAGCTCAATGACATTGAGGATGAAATGGGAAGAGAGCCATTCACAGCTGGGGAGAACTCTACTAAGTACAATGAACTCTTTAGAAAAAATCCAGCAGATTTAAGTGAGCTCACTAGTGTCAAAGACAGTATAGGAGAGCAGAATGATGATAAAGGAAGATGGCATTTTTTGAAAAATGCTTTGGGTATGATCACCAGGAAGGTAAAATATGGCAAGAAAAATAGAGGTATGCAGTCTTAGCTATTACTTGGTTTTGCTCACTAACTCATTCTTAGTCAAGTTCTCCAACTTCAACTTTATAAATGCTATGTCAGAGGACAGCCACATATGCAGTCAGGCCTGCCCTCATCCCCCAAGGTAGAGACTATTTGGAATGACAGTAAAGCAAGAGTTGCTATAAGTGGCAATGGAGTCTCTCTGGTATATTCCCTTCCCAGATTTCTCATATCCCAATGTCATGTATGTACCTCCCTTTTTGTCTTGGTATTTACTGAGGATAGTATAGAACAGGACTTATGCTATCATGATAGTTCTTGGAAGATCTATGAGGGTCACTTGTAGTAGATGTGCCAATCAGAACCCACAAGACTATAGAGATGCATATGTTCAAAGACTAGGACAACTTGCTGGGATCACCTATGTTTCCAGTTCATAGCATGGTATTGGACATATAGTAAATAGGAAATATCTACTATATTATTTTCACTCATAGCTCTCTCTCAAACATGAAGATCCTGTTGCCTCAAATTCTATGATCCAAGCAGATAAACAATTTACCTGTGTAGTCAACTTACTACACAATATACAAACCCTCTTATATCTTGTGAACTAGGCATTTGAACAAATTGATCTAGTCTAGTTTGAGGCAACAAAACAGCTCTGAGACATGGTCAGCAAGAAATATGCTCATGTAGAAGCACTTGGGTCTGTAGACCCTTTGATTTAGGTTTCTAGGACCATTATGTACAATAAGCAGACATTGTCTCACAAGGATACCCATGATCCTCCACAATTATGGGTGCCCATAGTTTAACTTGGCATATTCACAGAAGGAGGTAAGCTGTACATTGAGAAGCTGAATCTCAGGATACACTACCTCCTTGGAGATGCTGTGTTCATAAAAGGGCAGATTTTGGGGCATTGGGTGAGAGAGTGGAAGGATGGTCAGAGGATCTCCATCATTTATTTTACACATGAGAGTTTATGGAGGCAACAAAAATTATCTTATTCCTGAGCTCCTCAAATAACCACCAGTAGTTGACCAGTAGTGATCTTTCTTGTCCCAGTTGTCACTTTTCTATTGCTGGAATGAGTAGGAAGGCTCTTGACTCTTACTTCACCAATGGCTATTCTTATGGTTCAAACAAAGATACCTATGCACATTATTTATCATAGATAAAATAATTTCAACCCTTTATCCAGGAGCTTTAAGCTTGTCTTGGAAGAGAGGAGTTGGATTGTGTCTAGGAATTCCCTTGCTTGTCTAGGACATAGGAGGCCTGGATGCTGATTCAGGTATAGTCACTTTGTCATGGATGAGTGAAATTGGTGCTGTCAATCTAAGTGTACCCTGTTCATTGTAGATGAGAGAAATCATTCAGGTGTGTTACTCATCTTAGACAGGTGTAATTCAAGTGCTAATCCAAGTACACCCTTGTTCATCATAAAGAGAGAACTTAAATGGCCAATCCCAGTATGCTTCACCCATCTTGGACAAGAGCACTGCAATGGTTAATTCATGTGTGTTTTTCTCATTGTGGAGGAGAGACATCCAACAGCCAATGCAGTCATGCTCTAATCATCTTGGTCAAAAGGAATTCAGCTGTTTATCCAAAGACATTCTGTCTATCATGGACAAAACACACCTAACTGCCTGTCTAGATGTATATTACCTATTGTAAACAAGAGAAATCCAACATTTAATCCAAGTACCCTCTACTTCTTATGTAAGAGAGAAACTCAACTGCCTATTCAGCTATGCCCTACTCATGCTGGATGAGAGAAATGCAAGTGCTAATCCAGTCATACACTATTCATTGGAGATGAAAGGAATTTTCCTACTAATATAATAATAGTCTACTTGTCTTGGATAAGCTAAAGCTAAGTGCATATCCAACAAATAGCTCACTCATCTTAGATGAGCAAAAGCCAAGTACTTATCCAACAATACTTCACTCATCTTGGACAAGCTAAAACAAAGTCCCTATCCACCCACAGCCTACTCATCTTGGACAAGCAAAATCCAAGTCCTTATCTGACCACAACTCACTCATCCAATACTGCACCACCATGCTTCTAACAATATTGGCAGCAATTTTGGGCAAAGCTACATCTACATTTGTCTTAGTGACTAGCCAAGGACCACTGTAACAAGATTATTGCCTGCTCAAGAATAAGCTTCACCTCATGTATCCCATGGAATTATTCCAAACTATGATCCAAGCCCAAATCACAACCAGAATAGACAAGCTTGGTTTCAAGAATTTTTGGAAAACACTTGTTTAGAATAAACATGGACTTTACTTGGAAGCTTCTCAAGTTGAGGTTCAGGAAGTGCAGGATAAACTTGACTTACAAAATGTGACTAACAACAGCAGAATGTATTAAAGAGGTTGCAATCACAGCAGGTTCTCCCAACATTCACAATGTCTTCCCTGCCCCTCACAACAATAACAATAACAACAACCACTATAGTCACAATGACTCCCATCATGCTGGTGACCAATCCACCCTTGCTGCTTGCCTAGCCTGCACTATAGAGAAAGGAGTAGAAGAGGGAGGGATAACCAGGGAGGAATCTTTGAAATCATCATGGCCTGTACAATTATAAACAGTCAATATTCAGTCTCCATGCAAAAAAAAACAATGAAACTCAAGCCTAAAACATCCATTAGGCATACATAATAGCCATGCATGATGGTCTGCAAGGTTACACCATTCTACAAATCATGCAACAGGTCCTCTAAACTATTCAAAGTGATAGTGAGCAATGCAGCAGCACATTCATTCCCCCCCTTACCACAAATAATGCTTGTCAAATGCAGAATTTGCTGAACAAAGGGCTGAATTAGCATGATAGCTCCATATATCAGGATTGTGAACTTGGTTGTTTTGTCTTAGTCTTACATGCCCATCTATATCTTTCTGTTTTGTCTGCCTCCCTCCCCTCCAATGAAATATGATGTATGCCTGGTAATATGCCCCATAGGGTGCTTAACATGTGAGAAGAGAACTAGAGAGGTGGATGAGTGGCTGCAGGTGTAACAGCCACCACTTGTCACTACTAGTGGTTATGTGATAAACCCAGGACAAACCTTTCAGAACCCCCTAGTGAACCCAGATCAAACCTTGGGTCAAAATTCTCAGAGTGTGCACATTAAGGAGTCTATCATAAATCTGTTTGTATACAAGGAATGAGCCCTGAAGACTTGTCCATCTCTTTCAGACAACCACACCCCATTTGTCATAGATGAGAGATTCAAATTTGAGTACTGGCCTTAAGTATTCCCAGCTCCTGCTTCTGCACACCACCACTATGGTACTCCACCCTAACCCTACACTGCTATCACTATAATGTTTAACATATTAACTATTTTTAAACTACAACAATATTTGTTTGTTTGTCTTCAATCAATAAACTTAACATCAAAAAGTAACTTTGAAATGCATCATTGTGTGACTAAGCACATTGGTGTGACAACATTGAGGCTGGCTCCCACACACTCCTTACCACTTTCCTTCTACTTCTTATATACTCTTTACTACTTTCCTTCTGATTCCCATACACTCCTTACCACTTTCTTCTATCCCACATAGCTCTCTCTATAATGTTCAACTATGTGGTTCAGCTCTTCAAGTGTATTTCTCACTGCATGAGAACATGCTCCCACAAAAAGCACATACCCAGCTAGACCTAAGTCCAACCCACAGAGCAGCACCTACCATTTGGAATGGTTCAGTCATTGCAGAGGAAGACACTACAATTTCAGCATCTTAACAAAATTTGATGCTCTGGTAGCTTAGTTACAAAAAGTGTGTCCCTATATATCACAATAGGCAGGGATAAGTAATATAATGGATATGTAGGAGAACACATGTAGTGAATTTTGTAAAGACAGTGATGGCACAACAGTAATAGTCATCTTTCCCAGCTACAAGGACATAGATTGGGTAAGATATCTTTGATTAACTACTATTCTTGACAGATTGATTTTGAAATTTGGGTATAGCTCTACAACAAACTTCTGGAAAACAACATAAGAGCTTTTGTTCAATATCAATATAGCTATGTAGGGTTTTAGGAAGGTGGTAGTTACCAACTATTTTTTAAATTCTGATTTTCCTACCTACTTTTTTTCTATTTGGCTCTGTTGTCTATCCAAAAAAGTGGTAGTTGGGCATACCCTTGCATCATAACCCCTTGTATAGCTAAACTCTAGTACTGCATATACCTCATATTTTTGTATCAAATGCATGCCAGTATAGACATTTGGCAGGAGACAGCAAACCTCCTTGTCTGATATACAGAAAAGCTGAAATCCACATTCAACTTATTTAGTTCCCTCTAGCACCATGCACTTGCCATCACTTACTCTTCCATCAGCTTACCTTTCATCTAGTAGATGGATTATAGTCAATACATAGAGCTGCTCTACAAGGGCAGCTGCATCAACCTCTTCCAAATTCAGCACTTAGCCCAAAAGCTAAATAGGTACTTTCATTAAATGTGGCATGAAGATGTGCTCCTGAGGATGGACTTGCAGGCAAAACATGGTTTCTTGGTAAAGGACCTCAGCCTGGCTACCCCCAGCTACTCCTTTATTGATAATTATTACAATACCACCTTCAAGAATTGAAGGATCATTCTTGAGGCAGTTCTCGAGTACCCTCAGCACTCATAGTCCTTCATTAGTGGCTACCATTTTGAGACTGGGGAGCATTACTGGAATATCCAGATGCTCAGGAAGTGGCTCTATGCTTACTGCAAGTTTCTGATCTTCTAGACAACATGACTCAAAATCCTGGGAGAGTCTTCCAGCTGCAAGACTAAGCTCATCTGCATTTAGATCTGCAACACCTCCACCTATATCTAAGGGCTCCATGTCATAGGTAACCTACCTTGCCATTGTTCGTCAGTACAATAATGTGGAGCATGTTGACATAGTGGGCACCCTTCAGTTTGGGCACAGCAAGTCCACCAAAAATCAATTGTATAGGATCTCTTCTAATACTTCTCTGGGGGTAGCAGAGGATATCCTGCCACTCTTCCTCCAGTCCAGCACCAAGTGGCACAGTATGTACCAAGTTACCTGTAGGAGTCAGCTAAGCACTTACAAACTCTCACCCACACCTAGAAGTCTTTCCACTCTCCCATATATTCTGAGTAGTCCATATGGATCTGCACAGATCTGTGTGGACCCACACAGACTAGTCTGAGTAAAATCCAGTTTGCAAGGATCCGAGTTAATTGAATTTATTATTTACAGAAAAATGTGAATAACTTGTGAAGGAAATTGTTTTAGAACATATGAGTAGTATATTCTTGATCAGAATAAAATTGCGAATCCGATGACATCATTTTTGAAAATTACGTAATTTCCATAAAAGGAAATATTATACTATTGGATCTGGAATCTCATTCCAACCAGGAATATGATAGTCACATGGGCTACAAACAGCACTATAAAGTGGTGGATAACTTGCATTCCATCTCCAAACCCTCCATCATGGATGACCTGGACTGGCTTGCCAACCTTTTATACAAGAAACTAGCAAAACTAATGCTGAAAAACCCCTAGATCATGGGAAAGGTGCTCCTTTGCAAGGCAGAGGTGACTGAAGGGAAGTGTAAGAGGTTGGAAATAATTGACAGTGATGAGAAGATTTAGGAGACAAAAAAACAATAGAGGGTAGAGAAGGCAGAGAAAAAGACTGAATTGAGGGCTTAAAAAGCTTGGGAGATAGCAGGTTATGTGATGACAGAAATGGAAGTGATAGGAACAGAGGCACAGACAGAAAAAGACATGAAGGAAAGTAATGAGAGAGAGGAGAACAAAGGGAAAGGTAAGGGCCAGGAAAAGGAGCAAGTGACAGCCATGCCCAAATTGCAAGATGCAGGTCTTGAGAAAAGGCAGGCAAAGGAAACAAAGGTCAAGGTGATGGTCAGCAAACCTCTGGATAAGGAGGAGGAAGGATATGAGAGGGAAATAGCCTTGTGGGATAAGCAGAAGGTAGGAGGGGACAAAGGCAATAGAAAAAGAAAAGAGAAAATGAATATAACAGAGCAGCAAGCAAAAAATGCAGCAGCTGAGGAAAAATGACTAGGACCTAAATTGAGGAAGGTAGGGGAATTAGAAGAAGAAAAGCCCCCAAAGCAAGTAGTGCATACTCTCATATCACATGTCAAGGTTGCTCCTTATATTCTATGCACCAATCAGGCCAAGATGATAGTTGGGGATAATAAAGATGCAGAGGTGATGTTATGATCCTTGCTCTTTCTGTATTCAAAGATAACTGGAGAAGGCCTTCAATCACTCTACAAGGTGTCCAAGATGGTTGGCCTTGCAAAGCTTAGTGGATTGCATTCAATGAGATAATGAGAAAACATGCCAAGTTAAGGCCTAGAGAGGTTAATGACCACTGTTAACAAGATTAAAGCTTAAGGCTTTAATCTCTACTTGTACAAGCCTTTATATACCTATGAGATACCATATACTTGTTATAGGTTATTGGGCTATTCTATTTGTCCTGTGCAGCCTTGACTATGATGCACATCCTAGCTGATGGCATCCTACTGCTATTCTTATCTTACAATGAGTCACTGTTCTCGTTCTCCATTCCACTGTTGTGTAATGTTCCATTATTTTCCTCTGACTCATAATTCTCTTCTCCCAATCCTATCTCCATGGATCCTTCTCCATTCTTGCTCTCCATTCTCTTGGTGCTTCCATCTGTGCTGAAGGTTAGATCAGTCAATCCATAACTATCTCCTTCATCCACAGGGTATTCCAGAATATCCTCCAAGGTTACCTCCATTCCTATGTCTCTTGCCAGGTTTTGTATGGCATTATAGTATTTTCCTTCTTCATCTTTATATTCTTGGGCTCATAGCTGGTCTGTGGTCTCCTGTACCCATCTTGTAAGGTCAAATACTTGTTCTAGCTCCTCTCTGTCTAGACTGTTCATAACAGGTGACAGTTATTGCCTTTGACTCATGGAAGGCAAAGAGCCAGACCATTGGTGGAAAAAATCCCTACCAGAATTGTACCAAGACAGAGGTTGAATTTGTGCCTCCCAAATCAGGTAAGCATATTTTAATTCAACCCTTGGGATGCACTTCATATAAAAGTAACACAGGGAAGAGAAGGATGAAGTGTGTGTACTGCACCACATCTAAGATTAAGTATGAGGCTGCTTCCTCAACTGTCAAAATTTAGCTCCCAAAACACTTTGCTAGGAGCTCATTACTCAGTCAGTTCAGTGGAAAGGATATCAATAAATCAAAGGTCAGTGCAACAGAAGCAAAGCAAGGAGTGGCAAGTACCCTGGAGGTAGATAAGTGCCCAGAGGATAGGTACCCAGGGGATATTTGGCTGACACAAGAATTTAGTAAGTACCAAAAACAGCATCTTTGGGTTCCAAACACATTTGGTCCTACCTGGGGCTGATACAAACTCCAACAGAGACCATCCAAGAGCTTGCATCTGGGATGATCCAGTTATCAGTAGAGCTAAAGCTCCACCAGATGATATTAGAGTGTCAAATTCTCATTACTGAGCAATTGCTGGAGGTGTTCAGGAAGAATTATCTTGAGCAGTGGCAGATAGAGGATCAAAATGACTGGGAAGCAGTAGCAGTTTACTTCAAGGTACATCAGGTAGCAAAGAGTATTGCTAAGCTGGTGCCCTAACACAGGAACCTGATGCCTAATATCAATATGGACTTGTTGGGAGGCAAAACCTATACCCAGGACAGCAAGGATATGGCACCTACTTGATTTGGAGAAGGGGGAATCCCAGGCATCAGCCAAGCTGATAGGGATGAGAACAGGTTAGAAGAAGATGAGTCCAAGGGGTCTACTGGAGAGGATGAGAGGTTGTCCAATGAAGATGATGAGAATAACTAGGGTGAAGATGATGGCAATGGAGGGGGACAAGGGAGGGATCAGTGATTGGGTTATTAGGAATCCCACCAAAGTTGGAATTTTTTTGGACACTTGTAGCTCCCACTGCTCTTTTTCTTTTTACATTTTTGTACCATTGCATCTCCCATGTCCCCTTTTTTAATTTTTTTAATTTTCAATATACACATGCACATAATACCCCCCTCCCCAAACAAGTGAAGTAATAAAAGGATCAAAGTAAAAGGCACCTGAAGCAATATATCAGTGGCTGAGAAGATGACCTGTAACCCTAAGAGTTGAATAGCCACATACAGAGGCTGAGTGTCCAATATCTGGAGAGGCATCTTTTTCCCAGCATGTTGGCTTATTGCAAGCATATTGTACATTGTCAATGTAACACATGCATCAGTATAATGACCTAGTCCAAGGCACAAATGATTAGTAGACATAAGCTGGGTTATGGCACAAGTGAACATCTGCACTCTTGGACTGGACTCAACTAATACACTGGTATCTTTCCAGAAGTCACTTGTAGATTACTGACCGTCATTTTTGCACTCAGAATGTGCTTGCACTGTTGAAAAGTGGATTACTTTACGAGATCAAAAACGAAGTTTGTTAACAAGTTTGCTAATTCTGACTTTATAAGTTCATGGGGGAGAGATTGTCGCAGATCTCCAGAAATATATTCAATTCTAATGTTTTTAGGGTCTTGGTAAGTTAATTTCTTAGTCTCTAACTAGACAGACAGTTGTCCTATCTGAATACAATGGGAACTTTGACAGTTGTTACTATATAATATGTTAACTAATATCTTCATGATTCAATAAGTCAGGTAAAACGCAAGCTTTCGCAATCAGTGAACCTCTGTAGACCTAGCAGACAACATGTTCTAATGGGCCCTAGCATACTACGTCCTTTTCTCTTGATAATACTATAAATTTACACTACCCAGCAAGACAGGCTTTTGACAAGCTCCTGCAGTAAGTGTCTTTAAGCTAGTAGGCCTAGCAGACAGTGTTATCTAATGGGCCCTAGTGCACTACAGCTTCTGAACAATGCAATAAAACTTTATACTACTCAGCAAGACAGGCTTCTTGCAAGCTCCCACAGTAAGTATCTTTAAACTAGATAGACCTAGTGGACAGTGTTTTCAATGGGCCCTAGCATACTATGTTCGCTTCTCAATTAAACAGCTTTACAATTCAATGGTATACTTCTGAGGCAAGGCCTCTAAGAGGAACCCAAAGAAACAGAAGTTAGTGAACTTTCTACTTAAGAACAGAAGAGTCATAGCAACTTGTATTCAGTTCTTGAGTCAAGCAGAAAGGGTCTGCCAATATCTCAATCGTTTCAAAGGGTCTGGTTTTAAAAAGTATAACTCTTTAAGTCTCTGGTGGTCTATGACCGAAGAGAATTGCATAAAATTGCTTTATATTCCTATCCTAATTGACCATACAATTAGGGAGGGGGGAATAGGCAAGTGGTTACAAGGATTGGGGGGGAGGGAGAATGGAACACGCGATATATGTAGGAGGGGGAAGAGGCACTTGGGGCATCCTGTCATTACCAATATGGGGCTTGAGGGCCCTTCTGGGTTGCTGTAGACATCCTTTCCCCCATTGTTGTAGTAGCTGCTGGTGAGGGATCAGGAAAGCTGCAATGAGGATCAGGGGCTCTGGCCCTCCTGCATGCCTTTTCCAGGTAAACCTCAGCCATGGAAGAGTGACAGAGAGGCAGTTGCTCATCGGGGACAGATAGGGGTGCCAAAGTTCAGTTCAGTTCAGTTCGGCACCCCCTCAGCTTGAACCTGAACCTGAACCTACTCAGATTTACTGAACCTGAACCTGAACCTGAACTGAACCTCCTGAACTCAGTTCAGAAGGTTCAGTTCAGGGTTCAAACAGGTTCGAACTTGAACTTTTTTGTACTATGTTATAAAAAGTGTTTATATTGGCAATAAATTAATCAAAGTTCCATTCCTTGAGCTCCCATTCCTTTGCTTCTGCTCCTCCATCTAGAAGTCCAGTTTTGTAACCATCTTTTCCATACACATATATTAGCCCCTCCAAAAAAAGAAAAAAACAGGTACAAATAACCAAAGAAGGGTAGGAAGGGTGAATAAGAGTAAAATGTTAGAATATGAGTGATCATTAGCCTCAGAAACTCATATATGCAAGAACTGATGTATTCTATACCTGTTAGAAGACAAGTAATTGTCATGAGAGGAAAGTGATAAAGACTTCTTACAGCCTCAGAAACTTGTATGTGTGATTCTGTGAGAATTGAGACTGCAGGGGATTCTTGCTATGGTATTTAAAGTAAAGCCAGAACAATAGAATGAGTAGATAACTATCCTGGCATGCTGGCTACCTTTTACATAGAGGATGAGAGAAATAAAATGCTCAGGAGCCAAACCACAGGGAGGTGGGTGATCATAGGGACAAGCAGTCAATGCTTGGACCCCCTGTGCATCATGACACTCACAATTGGTTTTTATTTCCAACATAAAAAAGATAAGCCCAAGCATGTTGAAGCAAGGCAGTGGGCCCAGAAGCCCTGCAAGGAGGGAAAGTGATGAGACAGCAAAGATCCTCAATTTGCAAGACAACCGCTAAGCGCAACCGGACGTGAGTGGGCTTGTTGGAAAGGCACGGGAGAGACCTTCCAGATGTAAGTTACTGTATCCCAAGGCGTTGATAAATGGCCCCAGAACAGAGACATCTGTGTGGGGATGGTGATCAGCCAGGAAAACGTGTTTTACTTCACTGAAAGAGTGTTTCCCAGGATGTGCAATATGGCGTTGGAAAGCCCTTAAAGATGCGCATCGAACGGTGGTAGTAATAAGAGGAATGGTGCAGTGTGAAATTACGAAATGAGGAATGAATCTAGGCAATGTTGATGGCGATGACGAGGGAAGGGGTGGGTCAATTGGGGCATAAAGTGGCGCGTTCAAGAGGTGTCAGCAGGGGCTATCGAACAGCGAAAATTGCTTGCTGATCCCTGCAGTTGTCCCCGAGATATACATCAATCTTCCCATTTCTACTGGGAAAATTGTTGTAAATTGTTGTATTTACTGCGAGGCTCTAACTTATCGGTTCGAACGCGTTCAGGCCCATCATTTTTGAGCCTGAACCGTGAACCGAACCAACAGGCCAGGGGCTGAACCTGAACCTGAACTGGACTGAACTTTTAGGTTCAGTTCAGGAGGTTCAGGTTCGAACCGAAGTTCTGAACCGAAGTTCGGCACCCCTAGGGACAGAGGAGTGGAGAGGGGCGGGCGGTTGTAGTATCTGTTCGTAATCTTCGTCGAGAGAGTCTGGGTGAGTGCCAAAGTCGACGGCGATGGCAGGGGGTCCCTCATTCAAAGTTGCTGGCGTTGTGCCCATGTGCTCAAAAGAAAAAAAAAGGATTCACTCAAAAAAATCGCGAGTCAAATGAAGGCCCCCTTCGGTTCAGCACGGGAGCAGTTACCACCACAGCTGACTTGGGCATTGGATCATTGCGCTAGTAATTTTTTTCCTGATGGTTGGTCCGTCAATCTCATCAACCAGGGGGTTTACGTGTCCCTATTCGAAACCATAGCGGCGGCTTTGTGGACATTGCTAACCATTTGGATCCAGCTGATACCCTTACCATGCCGCCGTCCCCCGTTGACAACGACCCTCCTCCATCTATATCAATCAATTCACCTCAGCAGCTTCGTCGACGACGCGTGGGCTACGCTATCTATTCCGATGAGGAACCCTGTTCAAGTGGCGGAGAAGAGGATGACCCCAAGCAACCTCTCAACTTCTCACATCTTGCGGAGAAAGACTTCCAAAACGAAGACTTCGAGCAAGACCCCGACCCGTTCTCCCCAATTCCCATACGCTCCACCCTTGCAATCGCCGTTGACCAGGTAAATACCTGGATCGCGGCCTCTCTCCTCCCACAATACACACAAGAAATCAAAGTTCCTCTACCCACCCTGAATCCTGCAGAGCGCGTCGTTTCGGCATTTACGCTATACAGCGAGCTAATAGACGCGGACGTGGGGTCTGACTACCAACCCATATTTGAGCGTTTGCAGAGGGAATGGCAATATGTTGGTGGACTGGTGCGTCTCTCTACACAAGGATTCTGGCTCAGCTTACACTTACTGGCTCCCCTCCGTAGCTCGCGGCCCTGGCAGCCGTAAACGCAGCCGTCTTTGCGATCTCACCGGATTCTCTCTTCCAGATTCAACCTTATGCCTTAAATGCTATTGCTTGCAGCAGTATTGCCTCGGGGCTCGGTATGGCCATCGACGCATGGTTCCTCTTTCGCTATAATTGGGTTGACCTCAGGACCTTCATCGTACGGACCAGTCCTGCACCTCTGAAATGAGACTATACCCACGCTTATGCTCCCCTCTAGTTTCGCGCCCTTGACGTATATGGCTCCTATTTCTCCTTCGCCTTATCCGCTCGCATGCCTGCGATGTGCATGCTCTTCTCTGCCCTGGCTCTCATGGCCTTTCTTGGCTTTGTCGCATTCGAGGTTTGGCCCAGGGGTGTCTTAGTTATGTGTTTCTTCGCGGGCCTGGTGATGTCCCTGCAGTTCCTCATCTACGGAGCTCATTGGTGTGCAAACAAGATAGCAGCTGGTGGAAGAGCGAGTAAGCAGGGGATGAGTGTAGTGGTTCGGAAAATGACGCAGACATCGGTTTAATTGGGGACGTTGAAGGTACTTGACGCACATATGGCGGAAGAATGCTCCCGATATCCAATAGCATCAGTGGTGAACAGAATCGCGGATGGCTTGTTTTATGTAGCTAGCCACGTTTTGAATGCACCCCCACTTCTGCGTTCACCTTCCGTAACCTAGCCATCTGCTGCTCCTACAGACAAACCCCTGGATATTCCACCAACAATGATATGCTGGTGTTGCTCTGCAGCTGGATAAGCGTCATCCCGCCAGCCCCGGAAGTCGATGTTGCTCGGTAGACAACTTGAACAATTCACTCAGCATTCAGATAGAAAAACAACATCCCTGGCACACTTTGGCTACTTAAATCCACTTCATTGCTGAGTGTAACCAGATGCATTTGCAACTGCCAGCTGCAGTGTCGCGGCTCTCAGAAGTGAGGCACTTCACAGAACAGCATGGAATTTCGAAAAAGATAGTACTTTACTTGTATATATCATCGGAATTAGCGTATCTCGAAACATCGAGAAATTGTGTTGCCCAGAGAGCCAATTATGGCGAGAGAAGGACCCTGTTTTTTTTTTTCGCTAAGTTGTTCTCGCCAAAACTGCGTCCGTTTCTCCGGGTTCACTCCATTATCAATCTCCGAGTTCCTTTAAAGGAAGTAATAATATCGTCGTTTTGATATGATCATTTGGGCATGTTCGGCTAAATAGGATTATAAATCTGAAAGAGAATCGAACGATCGAAGGACTGGTCGCGGGTGTGGCCTAGATTATAAAGCCTTTGGGTTTGTTTTGTCGAATGTTCAAATTGACGATTTTGTCTCACCCAGTTGTCTTTCTCTCTCAACGCGAAATGGCTCAGCGTCCCCAGCAACCTCGCGACCCCCACGTACTTCTTCCTGATATCCCTCAGGACCCGCCCACTCACGAAGACCTAGTCAATGCATTTCAATATAAACGATCCAGTTGCAGAAAGTTACTGTAAGTCATCCCATGATTCATCTGATGGCATCACACTGACCCTTTTTGATAGATAACCTTCATGAGAACGCTTCCACTCCAGGCGACCTGGGCCGAGCAATTGTCTACGAATATCGTGTAACTAAATCAGCTGCTGATGCTGAGGTCGCCCCTGGAGGTTTGTCAACCTCACGTGTAATATTTTCCAACCTCCTGAAATTGCTACGCTCCAAGGTATTGATGGGATCACGCAACAACTTAATGGGTTGAGGCAACGGATGGAGGAGCAATTCAATGCGGTGGATGCACAGCTCGCTGCCATAGAAAAGTATGTTAACCGTGTGGATAGAAATCTCGCAAAAGTAAATGCCTCACAGCTTCCATTGATGCCGTTCCAGAGCTCATCCCCAGACCTCCTACCCAGACGACCAATGCGGCAAACGGAAATGGGCGCATATACCCATACGTCGTTATCCCATTTAATGATGGGACTGATCCCACAGGGCCCCCTGTACGTTCCAACTACTCTCTTGGAATGCTTAGATTTTCATTGATGATTTTCCATGTAGCACAACCTTCCAGCCCTCACGTCAATCACCGCAATTGATGGACTTCCAAACCAAACAGTTTGCGAGTATCTCATAGGGTATGGGTATACCCTGCGCCAAATTCCTCGTGCCGTCAATCCTCGCCGCGAACTCCTCAAGGCTGAGATTGGGTGCAGGATGAGGTAATAGGAGGATGACTGTACCATCAGGAAGCTTGCTTACGTCAGTCATGTCGAAATGAAATGAGAAGAGCGAGGCATCTTCTTTACCTGATGTTGTTCGAACCTGCTGAAACGATTGAACTATCTCTTGCAGTTGTGGGACAGCCATTTAAATCAAAGTCAGAAAAGTTTCAATAAGGGTCAGACTGAACATGCAAATCCTAAAGATAAGAACCGTCCATACTCTAAGCAACCCCCAAGGTACTTAGCCTCGAATAACCCAAGGGGTTCAAATGTAAATTACAAATAAAGAAAGACCGAGTCATCCTCAGTCGGAAAAGCGAAACTTACCCACTGAAGCGGAAAAGGACAGGTTTTTGAAAGAAGGCCGTTGTTTCCGATGCAAAGATACTGGGCACATCGCGAGGAATTGCCCCTCAGTTCAAAGCATCAGCCTACCACTTCAAGCGAAGGGCGCGTTCATAAATCGCCACATAAATCATCTTGATTCGACCCCTACAAAAAGGCCCTTAACTCGAAGAAATTAATCCATACCGCCGTCAATTCCTCAATGGGATTACTTTCTATTGCCCAACCTGCCGATTTGTCTAACAACCTATCCCCTTCTTCTGTTTCAAATCCTTCTCCATCCAATCCATCACTTCCTCCATTTTCTCGCGCTCCCACGCCTATATCGAACAATAACGAATGCCATTCATCCGACCTTGAAGAGTTACAAGATTTCGATGATGTCAACTCCCCTTACGATCTCGACGCGCCTGGAGAACCCGACGAGGACATCTCAATGATTGATTCCTCTAACAAGAAAAAATAAAAAGACTCCGTTCAGGAGTCCTTTGAAGGGCGTATGTACCGGATTGTTTCCTTTCTCACTCCATTTGTCATTGTGTCCATATGTTTGATCCCGTTTCCTATCTCCTTGCCAAAACCGATGTATAAAAAGCCTACCCGTCTCATGTTGTACGGTATTCTTTCTTTCTTAAAATCGATAGCCACTTCCTGTCGACTCCTCGGATTGCAAACTCTCTCTCTCTCTCTAGTGTGCCGTGACCGATTCACGCTCGCGTCACAGAGGGGCGGGTGGCTTGTATCTGTCCGTAATCTTCGTCGAGAGAGTCTGGGTGAGTGCCCAAAGTCGACGGCGACGGCAGGGGGCCCCTCATTCAAAGATGGAACAAGCTGAGCTGCTGGCGTTGCGCCCATGTGTTCAAGAGAAAGAAAAAAAAAAAGGATTCACACTCAAAAAATCGTGAGTCAAATGAAGGCCCCCTTCGGTTCAGCACGGGGAGCAATTGCCACCACAGCTGACTTGGGCATTGGATCATTGCGCTAGTAATATTTTTCCTGATGGTTGGTCCGTCGATCTCATCAACCAATGTCCTGCTTTGTATGACTCTGACCCGGCGGCTTCTCGAAAGTGTACATGTACAAAATTGGTTCAGGGCCACGTACTACAAACAGACGAGGGCCATGTGGTCAGAATTTTGCTCGCACTCCTCCCATGCCCTCACCCGATCTTCTCTCGCGGATGCAGACTATTCAACACTCAACGATATAGGTATATAGTCAAGATTGCCGCG
Source organism: Lepiota brunneoincarnata (assembly GCA_023014365.1). NCBI lineage: Eukaryota > Fungi > Basidiomycota > Agaricomycetes > Agaricales > Agaricaceae > Lepiota > Lepiota brunneoincarnata. The sequence goes on from JAEBUN010000005.1 coordinate 118,548, forward strand.
AAATACACCCTGGTATTATGCCATGACCGGGACCACGAAGCACGTTCTAGATCCCAGACGCCCCCCACACCCACACTCTCCCGCCCGACCTTGACGTGATCAAGGTTGCGCAGGAGTGGGTTTTCGACCTCCTCAGCCGCGATCGAGTCTCAAGATGCATGCACCCTGGTTGATCTCCTCTTGCCCGACTCCTTCTCGCGCGACATGCTCAGCACTCAAAAAGATCTCTCATTGCTGCAAGCTTGTGAGGATATAGCTAGGGTGTAGAGTAGGATCGTCATGAGCTTCAGAGCTACTGTTCCGGGACAAGATATTATGACACGACATTGCAATAAATTAGCAACAATCCTTAATAAGGTTAACTACTCAACAAGGGGGGTAAGTGTTCGTATCTCGTGAAAGGAAAGAGAGTAACAAGAACGGTAGCAAGCTACGGACACATTTTGGTTAAGACTGTTTTAATGCTCCTCATTAATGAGTATATATATTCCATGACTGATGTAGCAGTATTAATAAATCGAATATCGTGGATCAAAAAAAAACATACCTTTCGCCACTGTAAACCCCAATGCTCATCAATAGGGCCTTGAATGCCAAACGAGACACCCCTGAACCACCAGAACGTCCAAAAGACGATGGCCGTGACGACGCCAAACACAATAGCTTTGGTCTGGTCGGAGAAGCGGCGAGAGGCAAAGACGAAATGGTCGAGGACGTGGGAAAGCATGAGAACTGAGAAATAGAGGGTTGGAAGCTGAGGAAAAGCGTGTCAGAGCAGGCTCGGGTGTGGGATATGGACGACGCACATAGTGGTGGATGTATGTTACACGACCCATGATAAGGAACGGCACTGCGCGAACAATTAGCATGAACATATGAACAGATGTATGTGATGCGACATACCAAAGTGGAAGAACCACCCAAAGAACGCCACCTTACCCACGTATAAGAAGTGATCCCACTCTCCTATGCCATTGTGTTAGTCCGATCCACAGGCCGCGCAAGTATACGACAACTCACGAGCATCCATATCTTGATATTTCCTCTGCCGCCTCAACAGATAGAATAAGGAAAGTCAAAAGACCCACGCCGAGACTGACGGTTCCACCCCACCAAATCACCGGCGTTCCGATGAGATAATACTTCCACTGCGAATCTCCCCACCCACACATCCTCAAACCCAGATGCAAGAATGGCCAATCAAACGGCTTAGATGCAAGGATGTCTTCCTTATCCGGGTCCGGTACGAGAGCGTTGTTCGAAGTCATCATGGCTACATTCAGATGCCAGAAATCGCGCAGGAACGGCGACTTGTAGAACTTGGTGTCTCCCTTGGGCACTATAAACGTCACTAGATTAATACAACGCGGAAGGCGGAAGTTAGGAACAGGGACTCGCGTCGATCATTAACATGGCTTTCCACATTCCAATACGTATGCGTATCACCCGGATTATTCTCCTTGTCACAACTAACCTCGACCTGCTTGAATCCCCACTGCGGTAAAATCGCATTCGCAGCCCTCAAATAACACCCAAGCTGGTTATGTCGGAACCTCAACCTCGTTGTCAACGAGTGGATCCGATCCACGTGTTTCCCGCGCTTAATATCATCGACGACCTCAACACGCCAAATATCGTGCACATCGCCAACCGTATCGTTGCCAGTACCCGGAGACCTCAGTAGTTGAGCTTGGTGACGGGTGCAAGGACGGTGTGTGAATGGAGGTTCCTGCCAGTTCGGGCCGTGACTGAGTCGGATCAGGTCACCACCTTTGAGGAATTGGATGTCGCCATTAGGGTTGTATGGTGGCTTATCCCACGGCGGAAGGACAATCCCAATCGTTATTGCTGTCCTTGTAATGATAGCACGTAACCTGCTGCTGGCTTGAACCAACAGGATATGTCTGGACGTGGGAATGCAAGAGGCCACCACCGTAGCCGATGTTCTTTAAAGTAAGTTTCGAACCGAAAGCGATTTCGAGTGGATTCTGGGCGAAATCATTGCCGACGAGATTGGCTTGGAAGAGAGAGCTCATCTGTGCGTCGCCTGGGCCGGAGTGGTTGAGGACCATAAAATGGATTTTGAAAGAGGCCATGAAGACGAGGATGGGGACAATGATGAGGCATAGGACACGAGCAGGCCCAGTGATTGATTTGCTCGCGCTGGGGAGGAATTTGAGTATAATATCTCTACGAGGTGGGAAAAAAACGCACGAGTGTAAGCCTTGTGTCTCCAAACTTCTCCCAGAGGTCTTCAATGGTATAAGCCCCTATTAAAGCAGTCACGAAGAGACCTATCATTTTGACACTGCAACGCGTGAGCAGAGTCCGATGCTGGGAGATGATGAACTTACCTTGTGACGGAGCCAATCGAGACGCCAGTTAGGAATAGCCACAGCCACCAGTCGAAAGAGAAAGATCTGAGAGAGGAATGAGTTGGTGCTCCGAAAGCAAGTAGCTCTACGCACTGATATTGTTGATTATGGAATTTTGTCAGACAGAACACGGCAAGGAATGTGAAGAAGAGCAGCATGGAGTCGAGCAAGATAAACCTCGAGATCGTCAGCCACGCGACGTCTGTTGTAAACAGTGAGCCTCCAACACCAATGTCCATAACATGAAACGCACCAAAGAGAACCATGAGCGCAGTAAGGTGACATGCCCACTGGCTCATCCCCAACTCGACGGCAGTATACCATCCAAGGGGAACCATCGCAACACCAAAGGTCGCCATCATGACCCTCATCGCAACGTAGGGAACATTCTCCGGGTACGTTTCCCCGCTCTTGAACTCATAGCTCCCATCATAACCTGCCAGCAGGCCAGCCAGCCCTACGAGCATCTTGCCAAGGGGCGGGTGCACATCGAAATAAAACTCGCGCTTGAGATAGTGCGAGGCGAACTTGCCAAAGTGGGCTTCATCCCAAACGACGGTGTTCGAGGCGCCAATTTTGTGGAAACGGGTCCAGCAGGAGAGGAGGGTGTAAATGATGGGAGGGATATGTTCGAGGTTTTGGAAGAGGAATTCGCGCTGTGGATAACTAGTAAGCTTATAAGGATTGGGGGGGAGGGAGAATGGAACGTACGATGGATGTGGGAGGGGGAAGAGGCGCCTGGGGCATCCTGCCACTACCAATGTGGGACTTGAGGGCCCTGCTAGGTTTATTGTAGACATCCCTGCCCTCGTCGTCGTAGTAGTTTCTGGCGAGGGATTCCTTGCCGTTGGGAAAGTCGCCATGGAGGGCAGGCGCTCTGACCCTCCTGCGTGCCTTTTCCTCGGCCATGGAAGAGTGATAGAGAGGGAGTTGCTCGTCGGGGACGGAGGAGTGGAGTGGGTGATGTATCTGTTGGTAGTCTTCGTCGAGGATGTCTAGGTGAGTGCCAAAGTCGACGGCGACGGCAGAGGGCCTCATTCAAAGGTGGAACAAACCGAGTGGCTGGCGTTGTGTCCGTGTGCTCAAGACGAAAAAAGGTTGGAGAGAAAGCAATGTTATGTTTCAGAGCACATGATCATCAATCAATGCCACGTCAATTGTGTTATACTACACAGTACTTCTACTACCCTTGTTGGTGTCGTTGGTATCGTGCTGCATTCACTGATCAGCTGCATTTTGCGAATAAAGCAGAATATAATCATACCAGTCACCATGGCGTGCCCACGCTCATATGGTTCCAGTGTCACCTGCTCTAGTGGCTTGAAATGGCTTTTCTTCAGCGTCTGTACCTCGCTCGCGTACACCTGGTCAGGTGGCACAGTCGAGTCAATGCAGCTCGCCTTTATTGAGATAATGACATGTCCCTGGTCCTTGAGGAAACTCTCGGCATTGTGAACGACGATACGGGCCTGGTCAGGCTGGGCAACATCGGCAAAAATCACGTCGACTAGTGAGAGAAGCATTCGATATTTGTTTGGAAGGCGTGCATCCTCGACGATCGCTAGAGGAAGTTTGTAAATACCCGACTGTTCTCAATCTGAGAGTACATACGGATGACATTTGTCCTCTTTTTGGCCATATTGATGAGATCGCGTCCTGAACGCGGTGAGAATTCAACGGCGTACACAAGTCCTTCCTGTTCCCAAATCTCAGAAATGCGGATGAAAATCCCGACAGGAAATACTCACAGGACCAACGATATCCGCAACGTGACTCACACTCGTTCCACTGGCTGCGCCCAAGTACAATACCTTGACACCCGGCTGAATGAAAACGTCGTCCAAACCGCCCAGCACACCCGCAGCTAGTTTACTTCTGAAGGGATTCCACACCCGATACTCAATCTTCGTGTCAGTCCTCCCCGCCACCGCTCACAGAGATTCGCTTTTCGCCATATACGGATTCCCCTGGCACGAGGTTTTTGGTAACGAGCATCTGCTCTTTTCCTTTCGCAATAAAGATTCCTGGATGTCGGTGAGGTTCGACAATAACATTGGATCCGCCCCTGCCCCCCCGGCCCTGCTGGCCTGCCGCCCCTTCCTGGAGGACCACCACGGCCGCCGCGGCCGCCACGGTCACCTCTCCCTCGACCTGACAGACGAAGACAAAAAAAATCAAAAAAGAGTTTTTAAGGAAGTAATCCGAACTTTGAACAGCACGCACCTCCACCAGGACCACCTCGGAATCCTCCCCCTCCCCTCCCTCCTCCTCTCCCTCTATCACCCCCACGGCCTCTGCCAGGTGCCCCTCTTCCGCCCCCTCGACTACCAAATCCTCCTCGTCCACCTGATGCGCCTGTTGAATATACAACATGAATATTATGTTTTCCAAAGAGAAAGGACGCGGAATATACCAAAAGCCATAATTTTTAGACCAAATTATTGACTGCGATAAGCGGGAAAGCCTGTGGGAACAAACTTGATGTGAATTTCGCCCAACAATTTTCTCACCTGCCTTTTCAGGAGATCGAACAAGCAAGTGTACATTTCATCTTATCTTATCTTGCCATTCTCAAAATCCCAACTCCTTCCACACCATCGACCATCATGCCTCAACACAAGAATACGGGCATCCGAACCGCACAAGAACTATTCTCGAGCAACGCGCATCAAAGCCCATCCCAAGCTCTCGCGTCCAATCCCTCCTTGGCAGACCGCTGGCCTCTTTAGCGGCGGCGGCGTACTGCAGGGGTAACGCACAAGTCTCCCCAAATCACGACATAATACATCACGCGGCACCTATGAAAGGCATTAATGACACTCTGCTTCAGTTTTGAGCTGGCAAACCCCAGCATCCCCCGTGAACCCAAGTCCTCGCCGGACCTCCATATCCAGAAATGACGTATCTCATCACACGCCGTCCACTTCCATCGGCCCCCTCGGCATCACAGTGCTGTTGACACTTCAAACACGCAAATATATCTCTATACTTGTCTATGACATTCTCACATCTTAAAAAAAACGATTGCAAGGTCATACCACGCGTGGCCCTCAAGGTCTCGGTACAACCTTCTTCCGGAGCTCACTCGAACTTGCTTTGGTAACGTCAGTGCCCCCACACTTCAACCAAACTACATTTCCTCTCTCTCCTCTTTCACGGGGTTCTCGACTCGTGAGTCTCGATTTTGTGTAAGTTCGGGGTCTTGAAGAATCGAGGCGACCTTCTATCTAAAGTGCGAATTAGCATCCGGCTATCAGAAATTTCGAGCGACATTGTCAGGTAAAGAAGGTTCCCCGGAGCATCCACAGTCTGTAATCCACCTCGTTCTCTCTGAGTCCTCTATCTGTGTGCACAATTTGCGAATCGCATCGATACCGCCCGGAACCCAGCAAAAGTGAGTGTCGGGGCGTTTCTTTCTCGTAATAATGATACATTCTCCTCTCTTCAATATTTGAGGATTCTCCGCCGGTGCTTCTGATATGAGTCACGATTCTCGTCGAAATATCCGTGCGGCCTTCCATCGTCCCCGTCTGGGGTGCGCCACCGTGTTTACGTCGTATAAATACACATGCAACTCTTGAATAGGTACTAATCCTTCACCCTCCCCCCCTCTATTTTACAGGTAACCCCTGCACGGAATGGTATCAGCTTCGTCTAGCCCCTCACCCCCGACAACTCTCGAAAGAGTTCCCTCGATAAGAAAATTTTCGGTCTCCTCCACGCTCGACACGACCCATACGCACAAGAAATCATCCTCGAGTGATGATGAGGCTTCAAAGAGTAACTCCGACCACAATCACGACGAGAAAATCCTAGAGAAGGGCTCACAAGACGAGGATTCGCACGAGGCGGCTCATGCTGAGCAGAGCGGGCAGACGCAAAGCGAAGATGATTTTCCGGATGGTGGGCTGAGAGCTTGGCTCGTTGTCTTTGGCGTGCGTTCCTCTCTTTTTTTTTTCGTCTGCTAACCACGGTGCCTGACGTATTTCACTATCTATAGTCCATGTGCAATGCATTCTCAACGCAAGTCGTTCCTGGGCGGCTTGACCGATATTATATCTTATCTGATTTTATAGATTTGGTTACGTGAATTCATGGGGCGTACGTCCGCCACTCCTTTTGCTGGCACTCTGTTATTAACTCGCCGTAACTAGGTCTTTCAGGCATACTACCAAGAAACACTTCTCAGGGATTTATCTCCTTCAAGCATGTACGTATAGCGCCCACTCTCGTTGCCAAACTTATCAATCAGGATTTTCTTTCACACAGCGCATGGATCGGCTCAATGCAAGTACGTTCATTTCCAATCTCAGAACCCCCAGCACAATTTCATGTAATTGCATCCAGTACTCTCTCATTTTCCTTCCAGGTCTCGTCATCGGCCGCCTCTTTGACTTAGGGTTACTACCCCATTATCGCTCTCTCCTCTAGCATTGTCCTCGTCCTCGCAACATTCCTCACTGGACAATGTACGGAGTACTGGCAATTCCTATTGGCCCAGGGCATCGCTGTTGGGGTATGTCTGCCCTTGGGATCATGGCCCACTGAGTCGGAAGCTGATGGCAGAATTTTACTTAGCTTGCATGTGGCGGCGTCTTTGGTCCCACCAATGCAATCCTTGCGCATTGGTTCAAGAAGAAACGTGGGCTCGCAGCTGGGATATATGGCTATTGGATCGTCAGTAGGGGGTACGACTCTGCCTATTGCTGCCAGGAGTTTGATTCCCCGTGTAGGGTAAAATTTCAGACTCTTTTTCCTCATCGGTCTCTGAGTTGTTGCCACAGGTTCCCGTGGACAATGAGAATTATTGGATTTATTCTATTGGTGACGCTCACCCTTGTCCAACTTGGTATGTTTCTCCACTCCAGTCGAAGATAATGACCCTTAATAATGCTCGTGAAAAGACAATGAAACGCCGTCTGCCACCCGTCAATGTGAAAGGCGGCCTCTTCAACTTCGCTGCATTCAAAGAAACATCTTACACGATATATTGTCTGTCGTCATTCCTGAATTTCCTGGGTCTCTACACAAGTATGTTTCCCTTAGACCCTACTATCATCACATCGCTGACAAGAAGCAGTGTTAACATACGTAAACGTAAGCGCAACGCAACTAGGCAGCTCACCCCAACTCCCAACCTACTTCGTCTCCTTCGCAAACGCAAGTTCTCTTTTTGGAAGATGGGCCGCAGGACTTCTCTCAGATCGCATGGGTTCGCCCCCTCCCCTTCCCCAGCCTTGCTCCTGCTAACATTTTAACGCCCACCCCTATCCAGGCCCAATGAACGTCATGATCCCATTCACTCTACTAGCTGGCATCCTCACCTGCATCTGGCCTTTCACCCGCTCCACTGCCTCCCTCATCGTTACTACCGTCATATACGGCTTTTGTTCGGGCACGTACGTCACGCTTATGACTAACCCCCTGATGGAATTTGGAGGTGAAGGCGATGTAGGGAGACGACTCGGGATGTTTATGAGTATCACTGCTATTGGTGCACTTATGGGTCCGCCGATCTCTGGTGCGATTAATGCTCGGACGGGTGGGTTTGAGGCTGTGGGATTGTATGCGGGTGAGTTCGTTGTTGTCTTTTATGTGTATATTGGCAGTTTGACATTGATATGGTACTGCTAGGGTGTGCGGTTATGGCAGCTGTAGCGTGTATGATTGTTGTGAGGTATCTTGTGCTGAAACGATGGATTGGAAAGCTATGATGACACATCCTTGAGGGGTTTCAATCCGTCTCTTTAGACTACTTGACTAGTAGAGCTAATACGATAAGAACTCTGTTGCAATCTTGGCTTTCGTAACAACAGATTTGGGCACGCCGTAACTACTTAGTGAAACATGTATATATAGGATAGAGATCAGTATCAGTGGGTCCAATAAAAACGGTCTTAGCATATTGACAATGATCTAGTTCGGGTCCATGTCGTTTATCCCAATTGGGTAAACGTAGTTCCGCGATGCCAAACATACCCTTGCAGAGTCGATAAGCCAGGAAAACGACGAGTGAATATTCTCTCGAAACGCTCCAATACAACAATAACAACTCTGTTTCGTATTTAATGCACATACATGGGTTTTCCGCTTATTTTCGTATCGATAACAATCATAGAGCACATACAAACAAATCATTCAGTTCAATTTCAAAGCTTGCCAAGAGCACGACCTCGGCTTGGCTCGCGGTGTTGAGCCCCACATTTAGAGGCCAATAGTGACTGGGCTGCAGCCAATAACGACAAGGCCGGACTAAGAACAAACATTTCAATTCCAAATCCGCCCTATAGGTGGATTCAAACTACTCACAAAGTCATTATTCTCGCAGCAAACAGGTTGTTGAGTGCATTGGCCTCCAGAACCAATCCCGAGAACGTTGATGGGAGAGCAGTTGGCACCAACGATGGCCGTGATCGGTTCGACAACAACGTTAATGATGGTAAGAAGTCCAGTGATGAGGCTGCTGCTGGCTGGCTTGAGCTGGCTCTGGTTGCAGCAGTACAAGTGGTCAGTGTTGCACTGGCTAGCAGGGGGCGGAGTTGGGCCTGGGTTGGGCTGTTGGAGAAATTTGTTGCCGGTCAGCAATGGGTACTACGGCGGGGTCAGATGGACTGTGCCCATACCGCGGTGACGGTGACGGTCTGGGTGGCAGCAGCCAAAGTGGCGAAAGCGAGAGCAGAAGCGATGGCGAATTTCATTGCGGAGTTGAGAGTAGTATCTGAGAGCTGTAAGCAAAAGCTGTTCGGATGCTGAGGTTGGAGGTGAGATGGGTGGGCTTTTATGTGCAACCTGGAGAGATCTTTGGCATTGTTTTGTTTTTTCTTTCGTTCAATCGTTTTCATTTGTCGATTTCCGTTTTCTAGAATTACTGCGTCCTATTTCCGTGTGTGGAGCAAACTTAGCGCACAAGATAATATGGATGCCGGTAGTTGCAGGTTCGTGATGCGCGCGGTTTGGTTCGAGTGAGACGGTACGCACGAGGGCAGGGCAGGTGGCCTGGGAGGTTCTTGAGGTAGGATACCCTGGCATTGTTCGCGATGACCTGTGGTGTTTTTTTTTTCTCAGGACTGCAAACGTGGTTATGGAAGTACCGGGTCGATTTCGTGTTTTATCCCGTGGCGAACATTGAACGCCCCCGGCACCTTGATGCTGCCCCGGTGGCTTTGTGATGCATGTATCGGATAATAATGCATCGTAGCTGTGCAGCTACGCATTGCGAACATCGATAAAATACGGTGATTGTAATGACCTCCTGATTGTAAGGGGTTGAATACAATGTTCCGTTACGCCCAAGGAGCAGATCACGTTCCTCTGTCAGATATTTGAACCATGGAGGCAGAATCAACGTAAGTACTAGCCCATGCCCAACAGTCAAAGTCTTTCTGATTATAGTAATCGTAACATACAACACAGAAAAGTTATCAGACCAATGCCTATAGGGGGTTAAGACGGATTTCTGCACCCTTGATGCTCCACTAGGCTCTCAAAAATATATGAAAACAAAATTGTGTCAATGAACAAAGGTCCGAAAATTCCCTGCTAAATTGACGCCACGGGTTGTGGCCATGCGTTTCGGACCTGCACTCAGCGCTATCCTCCCTCCACACAATTAGAATCTCCGCCGTGCACAGGCACTTTCGGAGCCGACGCTTTGCGTCATGCGCACTGTCCTCACCATTACCCCATTGTCTCGCTTCTTGATACGATGCCAGGGAACTGGGAACCGAGTAAAATCTTTTCTAAACGCCAGGAGATAGTCTTTTGTCATGGTGGCCGCAGAGCATCCAAAAAGTATTATGTAGCGTAAATGATAAGCTCAGCGGATACTGACCTCATAAATGACATCGGTGGCTCTGTGTAGCTAAGACACGAGAGGAAAACCATGGAAAACCACCTGTTCACCCCCGAGAACCTGAATTTGAAAATCAATGAACTAACCCTGAATGTCACGGGTATTAGAAACCGCACACGGTTCTATCGAACACCACAGTGACTAACGAACAGATTTTCAGGTTCGTCTCGACGTCGGCTCTGTAAGGGCTAATCAGAAGATTGGAGTGGGAGAATCATATCGGATTGGCCAGGTTATTGAACGTTTGAGTGTGGGGGGATTCCCACGTTGATTGAGGTCGTACTGCTGTACGAAGACACTGGCATCGGTTATTTTCCCCTATTTGAATTTTCGGAAAAATCACATTTTCCTAGCGTAGGGATGTGTGTTCGACGGGAAAAGGAGCTGAAGGTGCAGTCAAAACCACTCGAACAGGCCAATCCGGGAAAGCATTAGCACGGGCCGCCTCTGTTAAGGGTCATCAAGAATGCTGTTAAAGCAGGCTGTGAATATAATTGTTGTGTCGGATGGGATTTCAGTGGAACGTCCGAAACCATCCCCCGTTGGCCTCCGTAATTGTCCAGAGTCAAGGAGTTGTTTTATCTTAATATAGAATCACTGACAATGCTCTGCGTATGGTGCCAAATATCATCGAGCCCCGCTGACATGACAGTTAGCCCACACATCGTGTGGAGCGCCCCGCAGGGTCCGGCAGCTGATCAAAGTTCACAGCGCCCAGAGTCAACGTTGACTTTTGAAGCTCTCCGCTAGTCAATGAGTTGGCTGACATAACCGGGGCGTGGTTCTCTCGTACCTGGTCCCTTGATGCTCCAAATTCTTATTCTACAGTGCTATTGTGTTGTTGAGAGCGGAGGTTTTCCATGCACTTGTACGTAGCGGTATGACAGCGCTCAGATGGGCAGCGTCCCAGACGTAACCTAAAGCAAATTATCTATTGGACATACCCCCGTGGTACAACGTACCAGGGTTAGAGTCCGGAATCTGACGCCGAGCCTCTTGGCCCCCCGGCCTTGGTCTCGTCCACAACTACGCTTGACTTCCTTCTGACAATTGTGGTGCAAACTTGTAAAATTCAACACGGCATAGAGGCACACATTGACCGCCCAAGGAAGTTATACAAACATAGGAAAGATAATATCCGCAACCCTTGATGCGGTTCAGGTAGGCGAATCGTGGCAAATCGATAATGTCTGCGGAGTGGGAGTGGATCAGAAGGCAGACGTACCAAGAAAGTCACCACGTCAAGAATGGTGGAACTATCAACCATTGAGCTCCATAGCCTTGGCTCCAAGGACGGACAATCTTATAGATAATTATTAATTTTACGTTCTGTGTCGTGAAATTTTACTGCTGAAATAGGTGTCGTCTGGTGAAAGATATATATTTCAAGGCCCGTGCCTTATGCGCCAATCCAGTAAACGTAGTTGATGCCCCGCCCGAAGGACTTGGTGCAAGGCGGAAAGGGACATATACAGTACCTTCCAACTAAGCATTTCATTGAAACACACGGACTTCATTGGTGTATAAGGCGGATATATCTGGTTCTTATTTAATCTCGTTTGCAAGGGTTTTCTCGTTTCATTTCACATCAACAATCACAGAGTACAAACAAAGATATCGTTCAGCTTATTCCAGTGCGGCCTCGACCCGCAGTGTCGAGCCTCACACTCAGAGGCCAATGGTGACAGGGCTGCAGCCAATAACGACAAGGCCGGACTAAGAACAAACATTTTCAATTTCAAATCCACCCCGTCGGTAGCTTCAAACTACTCACAAAGTCATTATTCTCGCAGCAAACAGGCTGCTGGGTGCATTGGCCTCCAGACCCAATGCCCAGAACGTTGATGGGAGAGCAGTTGGCACCAACGATAGCCGTGATCGGTTCGACAACAACGTTAATGATCGCCAGGAGTCCAACGATGAGGCTACTGCTGGCGGGCTTGAGCTGGCTCTGGTTGCAGCAGTACAAGTGGTCAGTGTTGCACTGGCTAGCAGGGGGCGGGGTTGGGCCTGGGTTGGGCTGTTGGAGAAATTTCGTAGCCGGTCAGCAATGGTACTACGGCGGGTTCAGATGGACTGTGCCCATACCGCGGTGACGGTGACGGTCTGGGTGGCAGCAGCCAAAGTGGCGAAGGCAAGAGCGGAGGCGATGGCGAATTTCATTGTGGAGTTGAGAGTAGTATCTGAGAGCTGTAAGCAAAGCTGGTTGGATGCTGAGGTTGGAAGTGAGATGGGTGGGCTTTTATGTGCAACCTGGAGAGATCTTTGGCATTGTTTTGTTTTTCTTTCGTTCAAGTTTTTTGGTCCGCCGACTTCCGTTTTCTGGAGTTGCTGCGTTCTATTTCCGTGTGTGGAGCATACTTAGCGCACAAGATAATATGGATGCCGTTAGCAGTGCCAGTAATAGCAGATCGATAATGTATACGCGGCATATTCAAATGGAAGTATTCATTGGCGACGTAAGATTTTCAAATCTTGAATGGCCTGAGAAAATAGTTTGGCGTCTTCACCGTAGCCCGTGGGGAGTTTTCACGTAACTCGGGGCTGTTATGATGGCAGGGGATCGTTTGAGTTCAAGAATGAACGGTTCCCGGCGCTTTGTGGCTATGTAGTTGGACCACCGTAGCATAAAGGCTGTAGTACGACGACGACGACAACAACACTATGGGACACTAATAACATGGCCCACTGGTTGTGACCTGATAGATGCTTTTTCAGCCACTGCGGGCCTATACCCAGGTGGTGCATGATAGCAAACCCTGTGGCTGGCCTGTGACGGACGGTTAATGTCGTCGCTTTTACAGGCATCGCATCACGCGCTGACTGGATGTGCCAACGGAACAGCACAGAGGAGCTAAGACGGATTTCTCTTCCCTTGATGCTCCACTAAGCCTTCCACAACAAAGGACATACTGTACCAACAACTCCAATATCGATTATGACAGCACCTCGCAAACAACTTGAATGCAAAGTTGTGAGGTTTCCGTACCCTTAACCTGGTGGCATGAATTATGTATATACCTCCTGTCTTCATCTCCGCCGCTCAGACCCTCTGGGGGTGAAAGACAGCACCCGTGTTTTGGGCGGCGTCTTTCGAAACTACTTATAATGCTCCCTTGACAAATTATTCGGGGACTACCAAATTTTTGCTGAAAAGTTTGAGCCCCCAGCAGCAGCTTGACCCCATTCTATAAGAACCAAAACCTGGTTTGTACAAGTAAGGATACGCCCATGATGAATATTTGAATGTTGGTTTTATCAGTGACATCGGTGGCTTCTCGCGGGCGCGAAACGATAAGGATTGGCAGCTGCTCCGGGGATCCGAATTTGAAAATCGTTCAAGCTGGCCTCAGTGGCATCATATGATGGCCAATGCTGTTATATCGAAGACAAGAGTGACAACATAGACAGCCACGGATTAAGTTCGTCTCAACGCCGACCTTGCAAGGGTTAAGCGGAAGATTGGAGTGGGAGAGTCATGCCTTGACGCACCGAGCCAGCCGAGCTGAACCTGAATAATCAAAATTACTAGGGTAATTGTCTCTGTCCCCTGTTCCCGTGAATAGGATGTGCCGAAAATGCTTCCCCCTTATGCACGAAAGAGTGTTCGGCAGTGGGGGCCGAAGCTGGAGTGGTAGATGGTAGCAGCAGACGAAGCGGGCGAAGCACTGGGATGCTCTGCATACTACCAAGGGTTACAATGATATGGAAGTGTTTGCACAAGTTTCATCTGAAACTGGATGAGGTCTGCGGCCTGCCTTTGGGCTGACCAGCTGAGGCTCAGCAATCTCCTTAAACACATCCAAGAACACAGGTATATTGCTCTGCATACCCTGTAATTGTCATCGAGCCCTCGCGATGACGCCACAATCATCTTCATGGGGCTACATCGAATTCAGCTCCCAGCAGGCAAACGTTTGCAAAGGACCGATTTCCGAGACCCTCCGGAATGACAGTCAAATATGGTAGTCTCGTGCCTGGTTCCTTGAGACTCCAGTGGTGCACCTAACAACATTATTGTTATGAAATGCGGAGCCCTTCACGCAATGTAAGTAAAACCATCATTATGGCACTCAAATGGGACAATACTCCAAACATGGCAAGGAACGGAAGCATCTCCGACGGTGTAGAAGCGAGGGCAGGACTTGACCACCTACTCTTGTTCTCCCATCTTTGAACAAGCATCCCGCCGACAAACAAACTTGGCTGTTCATTGCGGCGATGAGTACGGCAAAGAATGACCACAATCCTCGACGTTGTTAGGGTTACAGATCGATTCGTGGCGAAGTATTTTCAGAGCAGTGGGAGTGGATCAGGGGGCAAGGCATTCGATAGAGACCAACCGAGAAAGCCGTTACCGCAATACCAAACCACTTACCTGGTAGGCTGTTCGATCCGTAGCCTTCGCCCCTATGAGAGCAGTGCCAAGGACCGCCATGACAAGTTGCAAGCAAAATAAGTATTGCTCCCTCAATCGCTGGTAACTGGCACAACAGAAATAACATATGCACAAATAGAAATTCCGGCAGGCTGGCGGGCGCTCTGGACAGACCAGTGCCGTAGATGGAATCAACAGCTCCGGTTTCCCCGATACCCTTGGGCCGCTTTGGGTCCGAGTGCCCGAATGAGATTAAGAGCTGTATCGATGACTTGGTTAAGTATATCACCGAGATGTCCACCACACTTGTTCATAGCGACTCGTCGCTCGATTCTGGAACACACAGCATAGCCCCGTTTGCTAAATTCTTATTCAACCGTGAAGCTGACCAATGAACTTACTAGGGCCCGGCCGATAGGTGTGCATGGGTACTCTATTCATGCCTATTCTTCCGCAATGATTGGTGTTGTTTTCGACATTAGGGGTGTTAATGTACTCGCGATGTTCAAAGCTGCGGCGAAATAACTTGATTGTTGTCATACACAGGTTCCTACTGCCCCTCGGTCCTCATCTTCATAGCCTGTGGACATTATGAGATATCGCTGATGAATAAGAACTACAGATCTACTGCAAGCTTCTGTTGAAGTCAGAGTGCAGGTTGCCGTATATATAGATATGTGTTCACTGCAATCAGGGGGAAAGGCTTGATGTTGGGGTTGCTTCTAAATGCGTTCAAACATCACTGAAGAGCTTCCACAGAATCGAGGAACAGTAGTAATGAGTACAGCAGAATGATCCTACAAAGCGGTCACGGGAAGGATCTCCAAGAGAGCTCGAGATTTTGCTATATGCTCGCGACACAACTAAGAAGCGACCCGGGGCATATGCGTCAACGTGCACAGACAACTGACGGAATTTTCACGTGTGACATATTCTGCAAAACTCGTTCACTGTGGTTTGAATAGTTAATCTGGTCCATATTGTCGGCGCGTCAATCGGTCTGAGTGTCCAGTGAAAAATAAAAGTTCCGAGCTGATATGGGTAGCCGCTGAATAGAATGGCCGCTGATCTTGGCCTCGATTTAGCCTAACCAACAATCACTCCGTAGAGCCCCTGCCCAACCCGGCCTAACACACAGACTCTTGGATCTTGTAGACTCCAACAGGATCCCTTATGATAGGATCAATCCTGAAATGTCGGCCGAAACGTAGACACAAAAAGAGAGCCTGGCGTACAAACCGAAGTTATGGCTTAGACAGACTTACTAGGAGGCGGGAAATCCGGACTGCACCGCTCGTGCCGGCGAAGAGGGTAACTCCAGAGTAAAGATACGGATCTCGGCGGACAGATGCACCAATAACCTCAATCACGAGGTGTGGAGCCTCGTCAGGAGTTTCACCCGGACCATCGATATTACCAAGCTCAGGAACATCCTTGGGCATTCCGAGTGGGGTACAATCCGTACGACTGACCGGGTGTGATAAGGGCGGGGTTATCCTTTGTAATGACGCCGAAACCTTTACCGTTTCGTCCACTGCAAGTTGTTGTGAAACGAAGTGAAGAAGCAACTGAGATCGATCCTACCATCTCATCGAGAGAAGAGTGTGGCACCTAACACATTTCCCAGAGCCAGAGCCTAAGCATGTGACCACGTCACCATCGATTCGCCAACGCTAACGATGCAATCTTTGGGCCGAGCGACGATTTCGATATAATCCAGATTTGTCTCGGGGTGAGATACTGCAGGCGGATATCGGGCGGAGGCATTGTGCACAGCCGCTGTTGAAGGGACTTGCTCAAGGGTGAAGGCGAATGACATTGAGAGGGGGTTGGTAGGCAAGCGAGCAAAGTACATACATACTACGTAGGCCACCTATTTATGTCTCTAGCTACACGAGGCGGCAGGGACAGCCACGAGGACGGGACCTCTGTTTGTCCGTGCGCACCCAAATTCCGACAGCCTCCAGCACCAAGTTACCAAGAAGGGTGTGGAGGCCTTTGCCTGTGGGCGGTTCAGGACACCCGGTACATAATTCCGGGGCCCAGCGACTCAATCACCCCACCTTGCATGATGGGAAGCTGGGGAGACTGAGTAGGAGGTAGGCAGCAGAAGGAATCAGTAGCGAATCATTGCTGAGTATAGTTAGAACATTAAAGAAAGGTATAACCCGCAAAATACGCCCCATGAAAAATGAAGAAACAGGTGGCTATACGAACTCTCAATGCCGTTGAGAGATGAATCGTGGCGAATAGAAGAGGTATCAGAGGACATGGCTTTCAAGATGGAATATAACCAAGAAAACCACCATGGCGATAACCCCCGATGGAACCGTTTAACGTTGAACTAATCGTGGCCTTAATTCCAAGGGAGGGATTCTCTATGAAAAGTTGAATGAAATGTGGGGTATGTCCAGATGGCTAACCAAAAGATCTGTCTTGGTAACTAGTGTGACTTGGAGTACTTTTCTTCGGCTCCTTAGCCCTGAGCCCTCGGCACATGGCGAGACCCTGACAACCTTGGATATAGCACCCACGGCCGGTTCTTAAAGCCTCGAGCTCCCAACTTTATGAGACCTCTGTGCGCGCACTTTGGGTTGAGCTTTCGCAATGAAGTTATTTCATTGAACCAGGGTTTGATGTCTTAAAACACTACGTTAGCTTGACTTATCACAAATCCAAATCCCGAGGACGAAGAACAGAAAATATGGGAACAAGAAGTTTGATCAAGAACAAACTCCGATAGATGCACATTTTATTTAGCTACTGGCACTCTTCCTACCCAAAACGTTCGCCACCAAGCGGCCCAGGTATAACTCTGTTCACCCCGTTCTTTGTATGGTTCCGCATGTATCCCGGCTCGTGGCCTACAAGTTCTATCCGACGGGAACGCGCACCTGCCATCCCCCACCGTGTCAGTATACTTCTCGAAAGCTTATTGGTCGACGGAGCAAGGCCCACCGCTCCCTATAACCAGATTCCCTGGGAAAAGTCCGGTGGCGGAAGTGTGGGAAATGGGTATGGATAAAGCTTGTGCCGTGATTTAATATTTTCGGATACTTTTATGGTTACCATGCTCCTTTTCCAGAGACATTGCATCTGAGGTTCTTAAATGGGACGTCGACACCACCTCGAAGCACAGAACATGCGTGCTTTTCGCGGGTCTGGGGTCTGTGTCTTATAAGACTATTCAGGCGATGGCGAAACCAGACTTCTTGGGTCTGACAAACGCGCAACTTCTATGCAACTCGAAACTTACCAAATCAGACATGGCTTCCGTATATGCCGGCGGTCGGAATCGGCTGATGGGCGGAAAACATGTGGCAAAAAAATTGGGGGAAGGTTATCTACGTTAGTAAGACTATCTTGAGGAAACCTATTTAATCCCAGTCGCCCAGCACTTCGTTGAGCATCCCCTCGGGTTCGACTCTCACTGCTTTTCCTACAATGTCACAGAGCCAGTGTACTCCTCCCAGACTTAAATTATGCACTTAGAACCTCTACAGCCACAGAAAAGACCCCATCGTCATGCAGCCTGGATCCAGATGTGAAAGCCATCGAATCAGGGACAGTAGAGTTAGACCCTGCCGGAGTTGTCGATCATGACGACTATCCAGACGGTGGACTAAGGGCCTGGCTAATCGTAGTAGGGGTGCGTATTTCGTTGGACCGGATCATGGCGAACCAATTCATGACTATATTAGACCATGTGTTGTACATGCTCAACGTTAAGCGGATGCAACTCACCCTCCCGTCTTTATATATTCACATTGTCCTTGCAGATTCGGAGTCGTGAACTCGTGGGGTGTAAGTCACAGAATAACCTATAAAGCAAACCGATTCAGCCCCTGACGATCCACCAGATTTTTCAGTCTTACTATGAAACACATCTCTTGAAAAATTCATCTTCATCACAGATGTGGGTGAAAGAAATGCTTTATTTTTTTTTTTTCATTCCGCACTTACATTCCTTTGAAGCGCCTGGATTGGCTCTGTGCAGGTGCGCTAGTTCTACTTTGTCGGGCCAAGCCATCGTTAACTTAATCCTCCCCAAGTATTCCTTGGTGTTTCTTCCGGGCCAAATCACAGGGAGACTATTTGACCTCGGGTACTTCAAATTACCATTCTTCCTAGGATCGCTTCTCCTAATCGTCGCAACATTCTTGATCGCACAATGTCGAGAGTATTGGCATTTCTTGCTCTGCCAAGGTTTTGTCGTGGGGGCAAGTCTTGAAACTGCACTGTTTTCCCGGAAACTACTGACAGTTTCATCCAGATAGCATGTGGTATATGCTTCGGGCCGATGCTCAGCGTTATAGGCCACTGGTTCAAGCACAAGCGAGGCCTTGCATTAGGGCTCACGGCGGCGGGCTCTTCTGTTGGAGGAAGTACTTTTCCAATTGCCGGACGAAAACTTATCGGAATAGTGGGGTAGGGGTACACAATGTAGTTCTCCACGTCATCATCCCACTGACTTTTGCTCCCCAGATTCCCTTGGACAATGCGTATCATGGGCTTTATCCTCATCTTCACCCTTGGTGTCTCGAATATCGTTCTCGTGAGACGTTTACCGCCAAAGAATGTGCCTGGCGGGCTATTCAACCCCAAGGCTTTCCGAATGCCCGCGTTTACGGTATATTGTTTTGCCAACATGGTTGCGTTCCTCGGAATTTATACGGGTACGTTGTCGATTTCATATCTTCAACCAATTGGAAAGCGTTGATGTTTGCCACAGTTTTGAACTTTATTGATGTCGGTGCCGTCAATGCGGGCATATCGCCCGACTTCTCGTTCTACCTAGTAAGCATTGCCAATGCAGGTTCAGGGCTGGGTCGACTCGTGACAGGAGTCATGGCCGATAGATATAGTATGGTGCTATTGCTTATATCTATTCTTACGTGAAGGATTGATGTGGCTGTTGACACCAGGCGCCATTAATGTGATCACGCCGATGACTATTGCTGTGGCAGTAACGACGTTGGTGTGGCCATACGCCAAGACCAAAAGCTCCTTGATCGCCGTTTCCGTAACCTATGGGTAAGAAGACCCCATGGGATATCGCTGTGGCGGAATGTAACTAATTAAACCCCCCCCCCCCTTCCCGCCAGATTCGCTTCTTCTGCTTATGTCTCAGCATTTAGCATGCCGCTCTACAGCATGGGAATGATTGAAGATGTAGGCCGCCGTTTGGGCACAGTAATGGTGTTCGCTGCCATGGGTGCGCTCGCCGGACCACCAATATCAGGAGCTATTATTGGTGCGACTGGAGGCACTAGAGCTGTTAGCTATTACGCAGGTAGGTGGTGGTTGTTTTTTTTTTTTTTTTTTTTGCCCGGATACATCATCCGCTATGATCGAAATTCAACGGTATCTCCAGGAAGCACCATTCTTCTCGCAATAATTCTGATGCTGGTAACTCGACACTTGATATTGAAAAAACTTTGGGGAAAGTTCTGACTAGGAAGGACACCATCATCCATCATTCTGAATGTTTTGTCTATGGAAGTACGAGAGATATCAATATTGACCGGATACAGAGTCATCTCGAAGACGGTATTCACATTCCTGATACTACTACCCTTTATATCGATCTTTTCTCATGTTAATGGGGTGATTTGTATAAAGGCGTCGAAAACACGATCATCCGCAAAGATCCAGATGATGAATTGATGGCTTACCAATGGGGCGCACTTGCACCGTAGGCTCGGCAGAGAGAAGTCTCAGAGCACTGCCTTGCGTGGAGGAAACGAACCCATTGGACAGATCACATTGATATATCGACAATCATCACACTATATTTGAAGCGTGGACAATTGATGGCAAGGGGCGAACTGCATGCCGCAAGGCTAAGCCAGAGGGACCCCAGAGGGGAGGGGTGGTGGAGGGTCTAGGCCGTTGAAATCGTCCTGCCGGTTACTTTTTCGGATCCGGGGGATGGACAGAGACGCTCAGGGGCAGAACGCGCAAAAAATACACAGAGTCGGATATCCCAGGAGAGCCCCACTTCGCCGAAGATGATCTACAGAGTTGTTTAAGAGCCGATGGTCTGATTTTTCCGTGGACGTTTTGCCGCCCGCAGCAGTAGTCACCCATGTACATACATATGATCAGAGGTATCACCGTACTTGAACCGGGATCACGAATGCTGGAGCACAGATGGGTGATGGGTTTTTTCCAGGGTTGTGGACAAAGGAGGTTGAGGATTAACATGACCACTCTCCCACCATCGAGTGGAGGGTCCTTCCGAATGCTCACCTCCGTAGTTCTTCCGTGATCTGAATGCGGGCCTGTTCCTGTGCAATTACACACACCGGGATTACGGGTTCTATGAGCTGGAATAGAACAGATTCTGATGGCGAGGTGGAGGTGACTAAAAATAGGTTCATACTTACCGGTAAAGACTGGGCCCCTCTGTCGGAGGGGAGCGAACATCTGCACAGCATGGGAAGCTTCATTTCCGTAGGGCTGGAGGCATTGTATCGCACTTTGAATGGGCCGTCCCCTCGGCTGCCTGTTGATCATGATCACTGATCAGAATGGCGGCAGAGATTGGGACGGGGCTCGACGTCTTTCAGGTCCCCGAGAGGGACCCTGAAATTGTAGTACGATGTTAGGTGACAATTCCATAGGATCCGTTTAGTGCGGGAGAGGCATAGTGGACATGAAAATGCTTGGCGTCTAGCTTCAGGGGGATGTGTTGATCAGAGGCGTACGCACTGCTGACATGCGATCAACGTATGTACGTCAAGAAGGCTGACACAGGAGGACTACTATCTGTAAATGCGGGGAAACGCCCTCGTGAACAAGTCTTGTAGTGCTGCTGTACCTCTAGCTTCAGAACTAGTGGGATCAGAAACGCATTCCGGAACAAAAATTATTTTATTTGACAGATCCTTAGGAACACCTGATGGGAAGGAAGACAGATCATCCGCATCGTGCCACAAGATTATCCAAGGTCAGCCGGGCGCGCTTGCCCTTTGATAGGGAATGCCGCCCACCTATGAAGGTAAAAAAACACCCGGTGGATCGGTCCCCGGTGGACTTATGCCGGAGACCTGGCACCCGATTCTGCATAAGCTAGAAGGGGACGGACTTAGTAGACCTTGCAACCATTTTATCGCAGGTCCGAGGAGAGCGGGGAATGATATGCAAGAATACGTTCGTTGCTAAAATATGTGCCAAGCTCTGGGCTTGGGTGCAGAACTGCACCGCAATCTCCAAAACGTACAGTCTCCCGCACAGAGGACGCATTCCGAATATTTTACTCAGTTAGGAAAGGTATCGCCGATTTTCCATTATTAGTGAACTAAAATCGCGATTCTGCGCGCCCCGACTAGGGGAGGGGGGGGGCAGACCTGGACGTAAATAGCACTATCTGGTTTCCCGGTCAGGTCGAACAAGCTCCTTTGTGGCCAACACATCCGATGTCCAGTTGCTCGTAGATACTGCTAGTTGGTGCTCCCAGGTCAAGCACTCCCTACTATCCGGGTTTCAGGTCTTATAAGAACTCAAAGTATCACCGCAAGCAGGGAAACCGATTGTTTGGGCTAGCTGGGGTGCTTGGAGCGAGTGCTGGAGAGCTCGGAGAGTTTCACAGAGCGCCAGACCCGACACAGGTGTTTCACCAGAGCTCCGAGTTGCGCATGCAGATGGGTCTCTCTTGCTGCCAAGTAATCTGTTTCCCGCCCAGGCTATTTGCACTTCGGCTGATGATCGAGGGACTTTACCGGCAATGAAACGGTCAGATATAGCCGGAGGTTGCGGCAATTTGTTCTACTTTTCTGTTTTCGCTTGATGAATTAGTGGGGCCGTGGTTGGACGTTGCCAAGTGAGATGACGTCGCCTGGGCGTATTCAAACATCGGTTGACAAACACAAGCGAGTGTTTGAGTGCCAGAGTGTAGAGCGTAGGCTCTTCGGTTGCGGGAGACGCGTTGTGTAACGACAGACTTGCTCAGGTTAGAAGAGTCGCATGGGCTGGTTGGTGCCCCCAACAGATGCGCCTTCGTCTATTTCTGGTTTGATAAAATGGCTACCATGACATCGTACCGCCCAAGATCCTATCTGATGGTTTTCGGGGTGGGCGTCCCACGTCGAGTGTCATTATTGCTCAGTCACTCTGATTAAGCAGCACAGGATTACAGCCTTTGACGGGGCGGCGCCGGAGAGGGCGGGCGGCATGCGTCGGTCAGAGTCCAGTTGAGTCAGCGGTCACTGATGACGCTGCGGAGTTTGGAAAAATCGGGCATAGCCGAGAAGGGTGTGGAGGGGCGAAAAAAGTTTGCGACGACTGTTGAATACCACTACCACCGTCTTTCTGACCATCTACACCAAATCAAACGTTTTTACCTCTTTCTCAAGTCCTGTCGACAACTCTAGTCGACCCTTGAGAAATCAATAAGCAGCTAATTCATGTCAGCGTGCGTATATCTGTTTTTCTGTCCCCCCTTTTTCCAGGCGCTTACAGGCTTAATCTGCCCGCAGAGAAGAATTTAACGATGTCGCCGAGAATGAGATCGAGTCCAACTGGGATCAGATTGTCGATAAGTGAGTGCGATGGTGTGCGATCAGCTTTTGAGAAAGTCCGAGCCTTATGTGCTTTTCCAAGCTTTGATAACATGGACCTGAAGCCCGAGCTCCTCCGTGGCATTTACGCATATGGGTGGGTATCGTGCTTCCTTGTGCATGTACCACGAGGTCCAACCATGCAATTTTTTTTTTTTTTTTTTAGCTTTGAGCGTCCGTCGGCTATCCAGCAGCGTGCTATAGTACCTGTTGTAAAGGGTCACGACGTCATCGCGCAGGCCCAGTCGGGAACTGGGAAAACTGCTACTTTTTCCATCTCTATCCTCCAGCAGGTGAGCTACCTCCGAAATCGCAAAGGATCAGCTGCTTACCTCTTGTGATAGCTCGATATGAGTATTAAGGGAACTCAGGCCCTTATCCTTGCGCCCACTCGCGAGCTTGCCCAACAAATCCAGAAAGTTGTGATCGCATTAGGTGATTACATGAACATTGAATGTCATGCCTGCGTTGGCGGTACTGTCGTCCGCGAAGATATGGCCAAGCTCCAGGAAGGTGTTCACATCGTTGTTGGAACGCCTGGCCGCGTCTATGATATGATCAACCGTCGCGCGTTGAGAACCGACCACATCAAGATATTCTGTCTGGATGAGGCCGATGAGATGTTGTCTCGTGGCTTCAAGGATCAAATCTACGAGGGTGAGCAAAGAACAATCCGGCACGTCAAGACAGATGCTGATGCACCTTTTGGCAGTCTTCCAACTTCTTCCGCAGGACACCCAGGTCGTCCTTCTATCTGCCACTATGCCGGCTGATGTTTTAGAGGTTACCAAGAAATTTATGCGTGATCCTGTCCGTATTCTTGTGAAGAAGGACGAGTTGACCCTCGAGGGTATCAAGCAGTTCTACATTGCAGTAGAGAAGGAAGAATGGAAGCTCGATACCCTTTGTGACCTTTACGAGACCGTCACCATTACCCAAGCCGTGATCTTCTGCAATACCAGGCGGAAGGTTGATTGGTTGACGGAGAAGATGCACTCCCGAGAGTTTACCTGTGTCTGCCATGGTAAGTGAGGTGATGAGGGGCAACATCCATAAATGCTTATGAGAATCTTCTTTTCTAAAGCATGGTGATATGGAGCAGAAGCAGCGAGAAGTTCTGATGAAGGAGTTTCGATCTGGATCATCTCGTGTTCTCATTACGACGGACCTTCTAGCCCGTGGGATTGACGTTCAGCAAGTGTCGCTTGTTATCAACTACGATCTTCCTACGAACCGCGAAAACTACATCCACCGCATTGGTCGTGGTGGCCGTTTCGGGCGAAAGGGCGTCGCGATCAATTTTGTCACTAATGACGATGTGAGGATGTTGCGGGACATTGAACGTAAGTCGCATGTTACTTGTGTCGGTATGATACTCATACCGGTGATGATGCCACCAGAATTCTATAATACTCAGATTGATGAAATGCCACTCAATGTCGCGTGAGTTGTTATTGCACCTCGGCTGGTCTGACTGCACCTAACTCATGGCTTACTTTTCTAGCGATCTCATCTGATTATGTTTTTTCCTTCCATGCCCTTCTTCACGCTTAGTATGATTCTGATATTTTTTGGTGACGAACCGACGTCATGTCTAGTTCACGTCTTCTCCATATAATACATACCACAAAAGGCGGCGAGCCACGAATTAGTCTAACGCCTTGAATTGTTTTTTCTCGATTTTGCCTGCCAGTAATTACTCGTACAATGTATTGGGGAGCGTGGTGGATATACACGGATCGGTTAGCAGGATGATAGTATGATAAAGTGTTTCATCTGATTAAGTGTGGGAAGCGAGAGAGCCATGAGCCGGTCGCGAGAGAGGGTGCACAGCCATGCGAGTCCGCCATCAGGGAAGCGCACTGGATAAGCCGACGAGGACCTCCGTCGCAGCCCTGGGATCCGGGCACATGTGTCACGCCTCGCTGCACCGCATGATCAGTGGGAGGCTGAGCATCAGGATAGTTATTCGGTTGCGCACGTTTCTCGCCCGGTCAGCCAAGGTCGTTGAGCACCAAAGTCGTTCCGCTATGGCACCACTTGCCAGGAAACCAGTGCAGTCTGTCATTGCGATTGGTTTGCTAAAAGAGCGACTGTCTGATCGTCAGCTGCAATCCCACAACACCCGCCTCTCCTCCACCTCCCCGTCCTCCCGCTCCTCTCTCTCTCTCTCGCTCTCGGCGGTTTCTTGGCTTATTACCCCGTGTTTGGGCCAGGTGGTATCGTAACACCTATATCATAACGACAAAACAGGCATTCAATACCAATTTGACCCTTGCATCAATCATCCCCCCCCATTTCTATTCCCACATCTGTTGCGACAACAACCACCCCCAACCCGCTCGCTTCCCCTCTCTCTCTCTCTCTCGCGCTCTCTCTCTCTTACTTGACACCACCCCGCACTCCACCCCTCTCCTCCCCAAAAATCTCGACCGAGGCCTCCGTCTTTAGTACCCAACAGCACAGCTTTCTGTCTACGCCGTACTACACGTCCTCGTCGGCGTTGAGCCAAAAGGAGTCTTTCGTATACAGTGACATCCAATCAAAGAACACACCAGATTGGCCCCCTCGGGTGACCCGTGTTAAGACCATGGTGAGTTGTCGAATCTTGAATCTTGATGAACTGGCGTCAGACTGGCATCTGTTCCGACGCCCAGTTTGATCCATTCCCTCTTCCCCCCCCCTCCCCGCGTTTGCGTTTTTTTTTTATTTTCTTCTTTCCTTGGGTTTGCGAGGTGGGCTAAATTAGCCCACTTTGCTTCTCATCTCCTTATTTCACCCGTGGTCTTCTGCCCCCCCTTCACGTCTGTTCCACCTTCTATCATCACCCCCATCATCACATTGTTCGTATATAAGGCCTGGTGTGCTGATTATACCCCCTCCTTCATTCGTCTAGCCTACGACGTACTCTACCCAATACCCTCACCAACACATTCTCCACTCCACCACCATGTCCTACCACCGTGGAGGACAATACAACCAGTGGTCCCTAACCCCAGCTAATGGCGCTTCATCGTCCTCCGACCCCTCAAACAACCCACCCCCGTCCGCGTCACCCTTCTCCCCCACATATTCCGCTCAGCCGTCGCGCAATGCATCGGAGATTATACCCCGACTCTACATCTCTGATCTCTCATTCGCAGAGAACCCAGTCTGCCTCGCGCAGTACAAAATCACCCATATCCTCTCCACCCTCCCTGACAAAATCTTCAAACCACCCCCAACCCTCCTCCCTGCCCAGCCTTTGCGCATGCAGGTTCGAGTCGAAGATCTACCCTTTGCTGAGCTCGCCGCCCACTTGCCGGCGACGACGGCTTGGATCAGAGAGGCCCTTGCCCGAGACCCCGAGGCACGCATACTTGTCCATTGCGTGGAAGGGATCAGTAGAAGTGTCAGCGTCGTTGCTGCGTTTCTGATGGCGCAGTACAACTGGACGCCTGCGGAGGCCGTGCAATACATCAAAAGCAAACGGAGGATTGCAGAACCTAATTTTGGGTTTGTGCAGCAGTTGCATGAGTATGCACGGGATTCCCTAGGGAGGTCATAGTCATGGGCGGGGTTTTTTTGTTTTTTTTTTGTTGTTTTTTTTAGCATGTGGTGGGGGTGTTCGAACCATCGATTCCCTCCCCCTTCTCTCTCCATTGCGTCAGCTTCCCCCCGCTACAGGAATGGAAGGGCACATCCGACACAGCTTTGTTCTCCCCTTGAAGCGGACTTTAATTCTCTCTTTGTCCTTCCCCATCAACCCTAAAGACATTCCTGTATTGCTGTTGCGGAGACCTGTGACTCATTGTCTGAGCGGCTCCAGGCGGCTAGCTCCTCTTCGTACCCACCACCGATCATGCTGTGGCACAATGTAAATCTTTTTTTTTCATTTTTGTTGCGAATTCATTCTTCAACAAACGGGGCATGTCCGACTATGACTTCTATTTTGTGACGTCCGACACCTCGCGTATACACACATCCCTGGTGAAAGTTTTTGATGATGTTATTCCATGGCCTGCATGAACAACTTTTTTTTTTATATCCTATTGTATTATTGATAATTTCCGTTTTGGTGTTTTCTGCTGTGCATGTTCGATAACTACTACCCACAAACGTATCAAGGCAATTCCGGATCAGGGCTAACTTTTATACTACTACTATTACTACTATTACTATTACTACATAACCAACCATCTTTCTAATCGAATCACAGTCTTTTATTAATCTTCTTATTACCTTATTAACTATTTGATCACCCATCTTTGGTTTATTGTCTGTACTTGAACAATGGGACCCCCCCTTGAAGAAGCTGCACTACATATACACCCCCCCCCCCACTTGTTTCGTTTCAAACAAAGTGACTCGGTTAAGAACATGCCTTACCTGAGATCTTCACCTGTTGAAGATTGAAGAACCAAAAAAAGACCCAGACAATCCATCCATGTGGGCGGTCTAAAAACCGCAAACGCGCCCATTAGACGCATGCCAACCGGGTAGAACCAAAAAAGAGAAAAGGAAAAACAGAGAGAGACATGATAGATTAAAAGCGCTTAGCCCGACAAGCCCGCCAGTGGCAGGAAGGAGAAACCAACAAACCCCCCCGCCCACCACACATACACAATGACATACCCCTCCCTCCAAGGTTGACAAAGCTTTTCCGATCCTTCTACGTCCCTAGATGGGCTGACCTGACTTGAAAGTGACCAAAAAGTCACTCTGTCAGGCGACCCCCCTCCCCCCTGCCTCCCCTGCCCACCTGTCCTTAGTTGACGGGCCGCCATGCTCACAATCTGAAACGCCTTCCCCCCCTTCCTTCCACACACCCCTTTTCCCCTCTCAACCGCAGGCGCTGTCTGCCACGAGTTTGGCGGCGGTCCGCCAAAAGTTTTTGACAAGTGCCTTGGGTATTTATTACTCGTTGAAACTACATTACACTCAACCCCCCCCTCCCCCCTCGGGGCGTGGTTAACCTGACTCGGTTTGTCCCATATACATGCAGTCAACTCCGTACCGCCATCCGCAGCTTGTCCAAAGCGGATCTGGATTTATGATAATGTGTTATGCAGAAAGAAAATGCTGACAAGCAACTTTCCACCCCCCATCCCCTTACCCCGGAGTGGTGATTGGTTGTCGGATGTCGGATGCTCGCGCGAAAAGAGCCCGCGGTGGTAAGTATCCTTGATGCTGGGCAGGGAAGGGGGAGGAATGGAGTAACTCTCTTACTCTTACTGGTAGGCCGCACCACACACACACACACACACACACACTTCTCGGCTGGTTGTATATGTGTTAATGGAGCCGATATCGGGATAATCAGAACACAAAGCCGACGGAAGGACCTTGAAAAAGAATTCAAACAGTAAAGGGTGCAAATGTCATCTGCTACGCTTGTCTTCGCAAGGTTCATTCTCTTCGCACTCATTTGTGATCCATCTATCACCCCCGGCAATATAGGAATTCTTGGTCATCTCCCCTTCCTCCGTTCACTCACACACTTCGTTGGTTTGCGGCTGAACTTAGAGAAGCTTCAGGTGATGGAGGGCTCAGATGACCGCCAGGTGTTGATTTACAGGGGAGCCAGGCTGGCAACTGAGCCATTGGCTCAGAGGCTGTCTAATACCTCCTCCCACCTCACCCTCGTTCCTAGTTAACACGCTCAAGAACCCCCCGCTTCCCTCCGGAAAGATGGTTCCCCCCTTCACAGAACCACTATGGTGTGGTGTTGTGTGGGAGGGGAGGGGGAGGGGGAGGAAGGTAAAGGGGGGGCTTGGCTTGGAACGATGGGCACTGCATTTGAGAGAAGCGCCCCTTGGACCCGCCAAACAGATGGGATTGATTATCTCTATGTACTAAATTACGTGTCCGTGATGTCTGTCGAACCTGATTTGCTCAGTCTACCTTTCAATCAATGATTCTGTGATGGGGGCGGAAGGGGGACGGGAAGACAAGCAATTTTTAGAATATCAAAGAGGCTGAAGGAGAAGTATTAAATCAACTACCCTCACCACACACACACACACGCCTCTTGCTTCGAGTGGGTAAGAATCAACAACCTTCCCCCACGGTTAGCGAGCGATTATTGATCAAACAAGGGGTGGGGTGGCCGGGTGCTGCGCTAGTCTAGTCGTCCGTCTCTAGGCAGCTTACGCATAGGCTGCAAAGTAGCATCTCGCCAGCATTTCAGTGACGACACCCGGGTCGGCTAAAAATAACGTAGGGTGGCCACACACACTTGGGTTAAATTGTGAGGGTTCGTGATACCATGTGTTGCATGATGGCGAAAAAACCGATGACACGGAACAGCCCCCCGGCCCTATATTCCTCGAAGCGACAGAAATATCAGAAACAACAGAAGCTACAATTTAGGGAGGGCGCACCAGAGATGCTGACGCATCGGCATATGGGGAAGGCGCCAACCGGGGCTAATCGTAGTTATCAACTCTCCGTACAACACGGGATGGACTTTACGATAGGGGGTGGGGGGGGGTTGTTAGCTGGTCATTTCGAAACAAAGTTCATCCGATCCAGGCCATTGATGTTTGAGCCCTCGCCACGGAGCCAGACCTGAGAGTGGTCACTCCCAACTCAAAAAGATGTGTAACTAACCCGCGGTTCATCCTTGATGCATCCGCAGCCTATGCTGTAGATATATCATATATCATATCGGCCGTTGCCATTTAAATGTATCATGAACGACTACGGGCCTGGTCATCAGAAGGCTGGCTTTGCAGCAGTATCAGCAGGCGATAGAAGCGTATACGATCATCCTAATTAATTAGAAATAAACATCACAAGACGTATCCGCGGTGATGGTTAGGTGATAGCGTGAACCATGAGCCGTCTACGGTGGTGGAGGGTATCGTGCCGGCGACATTTCCTTGTCATGCGCGAATGCGATCCAATGGCTGGTTAGGAGACGGTGGAGCGACGGAATAAGTTGAAAGCGCGAGGCACTGCTGAACGGAAGTATTCCTTGGCCGAGTGGAAGAGGAGAATGGTGGGGGAGAGCGTGATCGGATGTCGGAGGGTATCCCAATTATGAGTATGAAACACAGATAACCGGTCTTCTAGATGTTCATCATGAGCAACATGTGTTCCTTGATGACGTCTGTTCAAGAGTGAGACTGTTGGGGCTGGTGTGATTCTTTGAGAGCTTGACACCAGGTGACTGAGTAACGAGCCAAATCAGTGTAACGACTAGGCAGAATAGGACCTGTCACTTGCTCTCGAATCGTCAAAGACTCCCTTCTTAATCTTGTCCAAGATATCCTTTGCAGCCTCGACGAATGCCAGTTCAACATTCACTCCAGACTTTGCGCTCGCCTCCACGAAAAGAAGGCCCTCTTGTCGAGCAAATGCAGCGGCCTCGTCGGTCGTAACCTGACGAGGCTTTGAAGGGCCTGGCAGATAATAGCGCGATCAGGGCCCATAGCTTAGGCATATATGGATCTAGACCGGAGACATACCGTCCTGGCCTTCATCGCAAAGGTCGACCTTGTTTCCGACAAGTATGCAAGTCAAATGTGGGTCAGCATGTTCCCTCACATCGGCAAGCCAAGATTTGGTGTTTGCGAAACCTGTGTGTGTAAGGCTTGTAATCAGCGCCTAGCTCATGGTCGTTATGGTGCCTGAGATCAAATGACACACTCTTCCGGTTAGTTACATCATAAACGAGCAGACACCCCGCCGCGCCACGATAATAGGAGCGAGTTATTGATCTAAACGACTCTGTCCCTGCAGTATCCCAACACTGTAGCTTGACTATCTTGTCTTCATCTGGGATCGAGATGAGCTTTGAACCGAACTCCACGCCGAGTGTTGGATCCGGGTTGGCAAGGAATCGCTGGTCGGTGAGTCGAACCAACAGGGATGACTTGCCAACTGCAGCATCTCCTGTGATAATAAACTTTAGTACATAGTGCCATGCAATGCTCGACATTTGCTGGGGCGGGGGTTCGGCGCAAGAGGTATGAGTGAGTGGAAGTCGACTGTCAAGTAACGATGTTACGTCATCAACTGCTTATTTCACACAATATTGTCACGTGCACCACGCGGACCACTCCGGAACTGTGTTTTGCTCGCTGTCCAGAACAACAAAAAAAGCATTTATCCTCTACACCGTGCACAACCATGAGCAGCGCTTGGCGAAATGTTTTCACGTACGTTGTTGTTGCTATCTTTGCCCTTTGACTTATGCTCACAAACGCCCCTTAGCTACAACAAGTATGCCCAGATAACCGCACGCGCAGTCCGTGCTTCTTTCAAGGAAGAAGAACGCCTAGCTGCTGAGAGACGTGGTCTCACAGTTCTGAGGTATCAGCAATGGGAGGGTGGCAAGGGTGGGCAGCAGGTACGTACCTCTAACTTTGAAATTGGACCTGTATTTCTGACAAGTCATCAGACCGTTCTGTCGGAAGGAAGAGGCGGCCAACCGAGGTACATGAGATTATGCTGGTGTACCGAATACCTCGTTGTGAACATAGATCTCTCACATTGGGGAATAGAGACTGTGTAAATGAACATTCCATAATACAACGCATTCTGGACGCGCCATCTTGTCCGCTTACTCGAGCTTGGGAGCCCGGCGCTGAATTAAAACCTTACCATTCTTTGGATATTCGCTCTGTCCTTGTTCAATCTTTTCACTACATGTCGTCACTGCTTTCCTGTTTCGACCATCCAGTAACATATACCCGCCCCATCACCCCCAGAGCGCGCATAGAAACCACTTGGTTCGGCGGAATTGTTACAGTACGGGCTAACTGTCGGGCCTCCTCCAGCTATTCTTCAGCGCCCGAACCCAAACTTTGCCCTCTCCTCTGACCTCCTGGGAGCCTCGCTATGGGTACCTATGTTCGATGCCTATAAGTTTTTTTCCGACGGGCCAGAGTCCAGGGAGTTCTATCAGCGACATTTTAGACTGTGGTCTTCGGGACATCTTCCTCCTCTCTCGTCCAGGATCATTTGTCTTCCTTACAGGAGCAATTCCCACCACATCGGATAGTGCAAAGACATCAGGGCGTGAGCTTCAACAAACTAAACGAAGTAAATCATATAACAGGACATCCTCGAAAGTCTACGGGTTAGGTATCTGGATACTAACTCATCATTACTCCCGTCCCGGACAGTGGCAGTTATCCGAGATCTAGGAAAACAGTCGAAAGGGTCCCTAGCACTGGGAGATGTGACATTTTTCGGGTTTCGCCCGAGGGGGATACCCAGAGGCTTGACAAGCTTTAGTTGGGTGGGGGTAGTCCTTCTTGTTCCTGGGCCCTTGCGACAGGTGTCAGTCGCGAGGCGCCCGTCGCCCACAAGCTAAGACCCCAAATCAGGGCGTGTGTCACCAGCAGATGAAACAGGACCTTGGCTCTGTAGAAACGAAGACCCTAGGAACTGCGTTCAGATTGAAGTCCGGTTGTCAAATTCCTGGCAGTGCTCAATCATTATTAAGGCGAAAAAAGGGGGGGCGGAGCGGTACTCGCTTCGGGGTAGGCTATAATACTCGGTCGATGGGTATCGCCTTTGCACTAAACTAACGGGTAATGAAGGCCGATACCCCTAGAGAACATTTACTAGCTATATTCCAGCGCATGAGTGATCACAGTTGGGGGGGACATATGTATGATCATTGAGAGCGTCAACGGCTGGGCAACGAATTTGATAACACACTGATAGTGATAAAACGGCAAGTGCCGAGGAGGCCCTGAATATTCCCAAAAACCCACCCGAATCACGCTGACATCGGACAGGAGCTTAGAGCCCTGAAGGTTGAAAGCAGTCCAACCAAGTTGTTCATTTGATACATGATCCCAGGGTTCTATGATTTTCGGAGAGTTCTCGAATCTCTGCCGGACTCGATTCCTCGAGACGTTACCGCCCCTCATCAACCCCATAAATTATGACTCTTCCGGACTGCCAAACAATCATGATGATGTGGATGATCTACATGTTCGAAAGAAAAAAATGTATCAGAGTTTCTGCTGCACACACACGGCCTTCTCTCCCCATCCGCAGAGCCGAGATTCTCCCTCTCCGATAAGGTTTCCCCCTCCCTTCATGTTACTCCGAGATTAGATCCGTTGAAGCAAATCTTCCCTCCCTCTCAATCACTTATCTTGAGCATACACATTCACGGGGATCGGGCTTGGCGCCCCCCCGTGTCTGCGGTGCCTGTGTGTCAGTCCCTAGACCAATATGTATTAAGGGCCCAAAACGATCAAAAGAAAACGAGCCGAAATACTTCCTCCCCGCCCAACGGATCATTCATACCAAGTCATTCTGAGCCTCGGCTTCCATCTGAGATCTCTCGTTCTCTCTCTCACAGCTGATGATGATGATGATGATGATGATGGGCAAGATGCTTCCCATCAACGAACACACACACATCCTTTTTTTTTTTTAGTCAAGCCGAAAGATTGTCAAGATGACTCCGGAGGATTGAGGGAAGAAGAAAGCGCCATACTTTGGTCTTCCGTGAATGTATCAGGGGTCAGTTCAGGATCAACCAAACAAATGAGACGGAACGACTTGATAAATAACGGCTCTTGATTCCGGGAAATGGTTTCAACATGGACCTCTCCCCAAGGCCAAAAAAAAGTCGGCCGCGACGTCCCGAATAAAGCTCCACCTCCCCCCATCTTGATGCCGGGTTCCGAGTCCCGCAAGCCCCGCAATCTCTGGGCCGTTGATCCTTTCGGAATCGCCTCGCAACAAAAAAAATCTAATATCAAGAGCGTCCCCCGATCAACGGAGAGTGGAGCATCTGTGTGTTGCAGCGACGAAAACGGAAGAAGATGTCGGATGGAGAAGGAGAGAGAGAGAGAGAGAGATATTACTGGTTCTATATCCCGAATAGGGTTAATAGCTGTCGCTTGTCTGCTCTCTCATCACGCATCGAGAGCAACGCAACGACAACAACCACCGACGTCTAAGCAAGTCAAACACCCGGGGCTTCTTCTGTCTAGAATACAACGCTTCGTGCAGTGTTATGTTCAAAGTTTGATTATCCAGTCTAAAAACGAAACATTCGTGTCTGAGTGAAGTTATGTGATACCAGTACATCATGCAGTCCAAGATAGCAGCCAGCGCAAATGAGCGCAAAAGTCAAGTCGTAAACCGTGATTAATGAGGGCGAACAGAATCGGCATGTGGGAAAAGATGAGCGAAAAGCGGAGGGTACCAATGGACAGCAAAACAATATTCGTCCAACCCTCCCATAAATCCAAGATCAAAAAACATAAAAAAAGGCAAAGGGTAGAGCAAAGGCAAGTCCCAGGGTTTCATACCCAAAAAACCCAATAATTATTCCAGAAAAGCAGCACCACAACGGACCGGGGGCTTTCACTCGACAACCTCAAATCGGCTCCTCTTTTCCGGTCCGTTCGAAGAACTCGCAAGCCCAGCTTTCCTCATAGCCTCTTTTACTACCCATACTTATCCCTACATCGGCCCCCAAACCCATCCCAACACCCATACTCATACTCATCATCCCCATCCCCACATCCATCTGCCGCTGTTGTGACTGCGAAGCAGACGAGGAAAAACCAGAGCTCGAAACCCCACTCGGTGATAGTGGCGTTGCGCCATCCACCATTCCATTCATAAAGCTCTCCCCATTCACAATATTCTGCAGCATCGTATTATACTGCTCATCCGTCAAACCCATCCCCGAGAGCGGATTGATCCGTCCTTCGTCATCCAACCTCTGTCCCTGTTCCGGACCTGAGAGCATGCTATTCCCGGTATACCTGCTATCATTACTGGCCCCGCTGCCAAGTGCAGCCTGTGGTAGAGGTAGACAGGGTGACGGCATTAGACTGCGGTGGGGAGGAGGGAGGACGGGGTTGCAGCCGCGTTTGTGTCTGAGATTGTGACGAAGAAGCAAGGGAGGCCGCGCCACTCGTGATAGCTTGCTCAAACTGTGTGTCCGATAGTGGTGGAATACCGATCGAACGCGGGACTTTGTGGTTCATTTGCTGGATCGTTTTAAGGTGTATGAGGTGTTTCTCGAGCATCCCGAAAAGCCCATCCTTGGTGAAGGGTTTCGGGAGGATATCATTCATGCCTGAAATGCAAGTGAGCGCCCCTAAAGGGATGGGAAAATTGAACTTTCGAAACACGCACCGGAAGAGTAATAGGTCATAATTTCGCTTGGTTTCGAATTAGCGGTCATCGAAATAATTGGCGTTAGGTGGTCAAACTGGCGGATCAACGACGTGGCGGAGACACCATCCAGCTTGGGCATCACAATGTCCTGCCAATCAATTACGTTCGCGTCAGCGACGGACACAACACTGAGCGGTTAAACGAAGCCCAAACGTACCATCAACACCAAATCATACTTTTCCAAATTCATTTTATTCACCGCACCAACTCCGTCAACAGCAACATCGATCGTGCACCCAAAAACCTGTAGAAACTTGCTTCCAAGCTTCCGACTCACAGCATCATCATCCACAAGCAGCACACGTGGAGGGACCGCCCAGCCAGGCACAAACGTCGACCGCCTCACACGCAATTTTTTGCCTTTGGAACCAGATGGTGATCTGGTCTTACTCGTGGCCGTACTTGATGATAGAGCCGACGACATGGGTGCAGAGGGATTGATTAGCGGCTGGCCAGCAAAAGAATCATTCATCGGCGAAGGCATGACGCGTTCCTCACTCTCGTCATCGTCATCCTCGTCCTCAGCGGTATCATCAATACGCCGTTCGCCGGCGCTCTCGGCATTATCATGCCGATTAACCTCGGAATACCTCTGGCTTTGACTTGGGCCCGAGCCTGAGCCCGTTGAAGAGGACACACCGCCGTACCCTCCACCCGAGGAAGAGGAGGCAGAAGGGGCGCCGAAGCTCCAATCAGCCACACTGCGCGGCATGAGTTGTCCGACGGTGTACACCTGGAGACCTTCATGGGCCAATGCCTTGGATGGCAATCCATAACCCAAACCACCGTTCCATAACGATGAACTGGACGTCCCCTGCTGAGATTCTTGTGACGCGTCACTATACCCGTCAGAACCACCGCCAGCCTCCTGCCTCCACTGCGACTCACTTCCACCACCTCCTACACGGCCCTTATAAATCTCTTCTATCTTGGCTAGTGCCTCGGCGCGCGTCATCCCGTTCCCACCACCCCCACTGGGATAATCCCGTCCAGCAGCTGGAGGTGGAGGTGGCTGGGATTGTGGTTGGGCATCACCGCCGCCACCCCAACTGCCACTCCCCACACTCCAACTATTATTCGCCCGACGACTAATTTCGCTCAGTTGCATGAGCGACGCCTGTGCGACATCCGTGGGCGCCTCGTCCCTTAAACCCAGCCGCACACCATTTCCGCCTGTAGCATTGGTGGGATTGAAGGAATCGGTTGAGGGGCATATATAGGTCCTGTTCCCCGGGCGATGATGATGGGGAGGATTGTGATGACTGCTGCTGCTGTTGTGATTGTTGTTGCGAAGGTAGTTGAGGCGGAAAGCTGATGGATGAAGGGAGAAGGGACGCGGATGGGGTCGATTGCGGGTTGAGTAATGAAGTTGGGTTGGTAGGATTTCAGTTTGCCTGGAGAGAGAGAAGAAGAACAGTGACGTCAGTAAAAGCTGAAATGACGCATAAGAGAGGGATACATTGGTCCCTGTGTCCGAGGACGAGAGAAGAAAATTGTGTCCGAGTCAACTGTCAAGGAGCCGAAAGCAGAACGCTCGCGACAAGTCTAGGCGGGGCTAGGCCTCGAAAGGGAATTTCAAAAACGGAAGGGTATAGAATACCAGGAGGCCTGGGGCGGCGCAGACCAGGGAGAAAACAAGATGGAACGACCGTTGCGACGGGTTGGCATCAAATCAACAGGTCATTCAAGAGCAGATCAGGTCTGGAATTAGGTAGGTCTGGACTCCTGGTATAGCCAAGCAATGCAAATAACCGGGGACGTCATCATACGCCGTCGCTTCCGGGTTGGGTATGGAATAGGAGTTGGGAGTAGGGTAA
The DNA here is from genome assembly GCA_023014365.1 of Lepiota brunneoincarnata. Lineage (NCBI taxonomy): Eukaryota > Fungi > Basidiomycota > Agaricomycetes > Agaricales > Agaricaceae > Lepiota > Lepiota brunneoincarnata. The sequence goes on from JAEBUN010000005.1 coordinate 155,681, forward strand.
TCATTGTATGAGAAAAAAGAAAAACCGAAATCTATCATTGACAACTGCCCCGTCCTGTAAATCCGATATGCGTCAAGTAGCGCGATCAAAGGAGAGGGGAAGAATGAATCCAACCGAACGAGAACGCAACAAGAGAAGGGAAAAGCTACTTACCATTTTCACTCCCGAGAAAATATGCGATGAGGCTCTGCATGAGCCCGTCTTGTTGAGCGATACCTCGCTGAAAACCGACCATTTCGACGAGCACACTTTCGTAATTGCGTTCTAGTGTCCGTAGGCGTCCTCTCAAATCGTCGCCTTCTTCTTTGAGACGCCTGATTTCTAATTGTAGCTGATCAAATTGTAATTGATTTTGAGCTTGTAGTGTTGCGGTGGAAGGGGCCAGAAGTGTAGATGTGGGAGCGAGTGTGGGGAGGGTGGTGAGAGCGGTAGCGGTAGTTTGTGCCTGTGCTTGTGCAGCAGCAGCAGCAACAGCGGCTGCCTGAGCTGCCTTGCGCTGTGCGGGGACCTTGCGCTTGATGTTTTCCAGTGCATCACGGCGGTCAGCGTGAAAATCGGGGTGGCGGAAGGTCCAGCTCTATTTCCAGGGTAAGGGGGAAGATAGACGAGGAACGGAGTAGGACGAACATGCTCCCCAAATTGGTTGTCATCTGTGTTCTTCACTTTGTGGAAGTCATACTTGTTTAACTGGCGGACGAAGGAGGCAAAGTTGGAGTGCTTGAACATGCGGGGAAGGATGGATTTCGTGAACTCGTTCATGTCCTAAGCAGCTCGGGTCAGCAGGTATTTTTATGAGATCGGAGGAGACAGAGCACACCTTGACGACAAAACAGTCACCTTGGGGTCCCCAGGAAACAACCGACTGGAAGGCAGGGTCCTCGAGCATCCTGTGAACCGAGATATGAGTGTGAAGGGGCACGAGGAAGAGAGAAGATGACAGACTTGTAGAGCTTTTTGACGAAATCACTGGTGGATGGCATCGAATCATCGTGTGCAGAGGGTATGGTGTCCTTGGACTGGTTCATGGGTGAGTGCACAGACTCGCGCTCGGAATGCCAAGTGGAGGAAGAGGAGGGTTGGTGAAAGTGTGGATGTATGTGCGGGTCCAAATGGAGGAGATGTGAGGGTCTAGACGACTGTCCACCACTCTCCATCTTGTCTTTAAGAAAAAGACAAATCAGAGGTGTTCAAGACATATTCCTTCCATTAACGCACCCTTCCTCGACTTTCCCACGCCCATTCCTCTCATCGTTTTGTCATTTTCATCATCCAAATCCTGCCCCTTGCGCCCCCCACCTCCATCGCGCCCCTCCGGAGCACCACCCGCGGTGAAATTCATCCCGCAGACGCTCTCCATAGCTTATTCAAACCCCATGCCTCCCCTCACCCGCCCCGACTTCGTCCCTCTTTGTCCTGGTCTCGACCCGGTCTAGGCCCTGGGTCCAGACCATGTGCAGTCAACCCGTTGTAACCCTGTCCAAAAATAAGCTGCTTGTTATGTCCGATACCCTTCCCTGGGACAACCTTCCCCGTCGTCGCCACCCCGAACAACGCCCAAAGTTGGCCCACAAATATAACCCATGTCTCACACACGTACGACAAAATGCCCCGTTGACCGGCTTCAGCGGAGTTCATGTGCCCTTGCGCTTCCAAATTGTTATGCGAATAAATAACGATAGAGCTTGTCATCTTGCGTATCTCAGCCCCCTCGCAACGGATTATCACAAGCCAGTGATCGAGAGGAACGCGTTCCCGATTGATTTTTAGAGCATGGCTGTCCCTTGAAACGTTGCAATTTGATTTTTATCATATTTGGCTCCTGGCACCAGCGCTTTTCTTTCATAGGTACACACCATTCAACGTACCTGTATACTCCCTCACCGGTATTCAACCGTCTGGACCGGATCAATATAGATTAAAAAGTAATCAGCAACTCGCCGACTATTCGTATCCACCACGGCCGAGAGGAAAGGAACCATATGACCCAAGTTCTCTGATAGCAGGAAAATAATGTTTGCCCGGACCTGGCCTAGACCTAGCCCGACACTCTCAGGACGATCATCTGTTATAGAAGGGGGCGAATGCAACCGGTAGCGTGACTATTTTGAAAACTTCGGCCTATGAAACCGGAAGTTTTAGTATCATAGCTGTGCGACGCCTTGGCTCAAAAACAGGCACCACCACCACCACCACGTTGCCACACTGGCCGCTCACCCGATTATGTGCCCCTAAATGCCGATTGATGGGGGGGAGGGTTCGAGCCAAGGTGCGCGCGGTGTCCACACTGGGAACTGCTGACCTGGACCCATCTGGAACTATCCGGAACCCCCATCACCCATCTCTTCTCCCGGAGACCTCCCACCACCCCTACCCCATTCTTCACCCACGCTCACTAAATATGGTAAAGAGGGGTGCGCATCGAGTTCACGGACTGAGCACTGAGACTCTGGCTCCGTCTTGAAAGTCTCAAGATAAGATAACTGGGAACGACCAAAATACGTAGTTGGTCCAATCGAGCGCCCAATGATCCGGAAGATCCGGTTGATGAATGCTATTCCCAGCAGGATGAACGCCATCAACGCCTCAAGGTCTCAATCTTCTATACATGCATCACACTAAGGACTACAAAAGCGCTGGCACACAGGAAAAAAAAAAAGGCTTGGACGGAAGAAGCCACGTACAACGACGTGGTGTTTGTCAAAAAAAAAATCCATCCCAGCTCCTCTTCAAGGCCCACCATAATAGTTGCCGTGATGAATGAGTTTCCACAGCATCCGATTGAGTTATGTGGCATGCCCATCAAGTTTTATCTTGTTATTGCTAGATAGTGACAGGTACCGGTACCATCGGTGAGGGTTGGTGCCAACATGACAGCCACTTTGTACGATTTGCTTTATACTTCTGTGGTCACACGCTAATTCAAGTGAATGGTCCGATCATTAATTCCGGTGTGTATCAAAACTTCAGTTAGGAATTGGAAAAGGACAGACAATAATCATGTCAGGAGTGAACACAGGATGAATGATGGTGTTAGAACACGAGCATATAATTGTAGGGGAGTGTGAAGGGTAGGATTGATCAACAAGTCGATGACTGTGTTCGCATGGAGAGTGTTGTCCCTCCTCCGATAACCCCGAGGACTCATGAGAGGCCAGACAGTCCGGATTGGAGACGGCAATTCGAGTCACGGCTTTGCCCATCTCTCGTCAGGAAGCCTGAGATCGAACAAAAAGCTGGCCTGATGTTCAAGTGCTTGTCTCTGCAAATCTCACACCGGAGTCTCCCCAACAGCTTACAAAGGGAATGAGCAAGGTATTTAAATGAGCGCGTGCCCACATGACTGTCATTAGCACCACGTGATCTACGATGTTAGCCGGTCCCAATGACATATATTGAGGGGTTGTTGTCGCCTGTTCACTCCCCCAAGAAGAGACAGCACTGATATTTCGGGGGCCCCTCCCGTAAATCCCGAGTACGATGATGAAACTGTGTTCGTCAAAAAACCCATACCAGAAGTCGGAACTCGAACAGTGAACGATGACAAAAAAACACAAGCGTGTAGTCATAGAGGAACGTAACGGGTGTGAAAGAGCGAGTAGAGATACAGAGCCTATGAGCATGATCGCAGCATTACTGACAGGACTGTGGAGTAGAATGATCTCCGGGCTCGGCATTTGTTCGAGGACTACGGCAGTGTCTATACCTCTGCGGACAATTTGGGATCGGACAAATGAATCGCATGCAAATGTGAGCTAGTTTTCGCACAAAAGGGTCGATCAGAATTTGGGAGGCTTTTAAGGAATGAAAGAATTGCTGTCGAAGTTTTGTCCGCCAGCCTACTAGGCCCCACAAACCATACACCAAAGTATTCGAAGGCGAGGTGAATATTTGGAATAAGCCGGATATCATTGCCACCTTGATCGCTGTCGGCGCTCTCGAGGGGTCGCTGTCTGTTCACTCTACTGTCAAACGGCACATACAGCTCGGGTGAAACGATTTCCCCACCATACTCGGTTTCTGATACTGAGAAGCTTCCATGACGGCCTAAACTAGGCTGTTAAGAGACGAACCATGTTTCGATTCTCTGTAATTTCCGCTCTCATGTCTAACACATCCTTTTTTTTTTGAACAAGGCCCAAAAAAACTTTGTACCAGAGAAATGGAGGGAGAGGATAAGCGTCTACTTGGCCAGACGGATCCAAGAATGCCCTCATAGCGCTTGACATTGCGCTGGAAGTCCTCCATGACTGAACGACACCGGGGGGTCTCCAAACAGACGAGACTGGCAAAACTCTTGTTCAATATCATGCATTCCAGAGATTCGAATACAGATAGAGTCGAGGATCCCTGACAAAAAGCGAAAGTTGTCAATCCGCCTCTGAAATTCGACGGATGATCCGGTGCTGCCGCTCAGGGACTTGGCGATTTGCAGGACGAGGGTGGACGCAAAATCTAGTTCAGAGTGGCATAGACATGGCAGAAACACGGAGGGTGAAAAATAACGGTTCTGCATTGGAAGAGACACAATAGATGCTGTAGGCCATGCACTATGGTAGTACTACTTCTCCGCAGAGCGCCGGTTACTCTTCGGGCAAGTTATGATTATTCACCCTCGTCGAAGCATAATGTTGACCGTTGCATGTCTACAAAATGCACTGTTCGGTAAGTATATCCCATCGTCGAAGCACCCGATATCTATATTTCTCTATGATCGATTCGGAACAGGAGCAGTAGGTTTTCAAACTTGAACTTGCCCATGTCCCAAAACATTGTATCTAGAGATCAGGAACGCACAAAGGACTCTTCCCATAGCATCCACCGGTTGGCGAGTCTGAGTCCGGAAAACAGGACACAGCCACATAAATTAGCCAGTAACAAATAGTTTGCTTGGTTCCTGCCCACGCTCCGCTTTCCGGAAAATCCGGTTGCCGGATAAGCGCCCTCAACCTCCCATCATTATGATCGTGCCCAAGACCACGAAAGCGCTAGTGCTGCAGAAAGCTATTACACAGAACAAGCCCGCATATGACAACGCAGTGCTCGTCGAAAGGCCCATACCGGAACTTAAATCCGACGAAGTCCTCGTCAAGGTCGGAGCCGCTGCTTTTAACCACAGAGATGTGATTCTCTCCTACTCAGGAAGGCCTAGCAATCGTGTGCTGATGGTGCGTATATCAGGTGTGGGTAAGGAAACGCCAATACCCTGGTATTGTTCTTGGTAGTGTATTTGGAGCCGACGGGGCAGGTTCGTTTGAATTTGTCTGCATTTCCATCAGGACGTTCACAATGCTCATTCTCATTACCAAGGCACCGTAATTGCATCCTCAACAGCCCAGGATCCTCTCCTCAACAAGCGTGTCTTCCTCACTCCTAGTCGCGGATGGGACAAGGACCCTCTCGGACCCGAATCCAAGTGTGCTCAATGGCTCCTATCCCGACCTGCCGCTCACGATTCCGGAGCTTTGGCATTTTAGGAAGCGGTGCCCTCCCACCAATAGGCACATTCTCAGAATACATCGTCGTTGAACGCAACCAAGTCATCCCTACACCCGAACACTTGAACGACGTTCAAGCAGCCGCCTGGCCCCTGGGCGGAGTCACAGCATGGAGGTATGCACGCACCCCCCTCGCTCACGCTACTCCCCGTACGATCCAAGACGCACGTTAATGGTAATGTTTTTTTTTCTAAAGAGCCACAATGGTCAATGCAGATGTGCAAAAAAACCAAAATGTGTTGATTACAGGTATTGGTGGCGGAGTTGCTCTGATCGCAATGCAGCTATGTTTGGCTCAAGGTGCCTCCGTATACGTGACGAGCGGTAGCCAGGAAAAGATACAAAAGGCTATTGAGTTGGGAGCCAAGGGTGGCGCTAATTATAAAGATAGTCTGTGTATCCCTTTACTATACCAGCTCAAGTGATTAATGTTATCCTAGGGGACTGGCCGGCGCAAATCGGGGTTCTGTTAAAGAAAAACACAATGAACTCACAGCTCGATGCTGTCATTGACTCTGGGGGAGGTGATATTATGACACAAACAGCCAGATATCTAAAACAAGGCGGAAGAGTTGTCTGTTATGGAATGTGAGGCCGGAGTCCTTCCCTTTCCTTCTAGTGGTGTATTGATACATCCTCAATTAGGACCGGAGCTCCAAAGATCTCATTTACAATGCGCGAAGTAATGAGAAACCAGAAGCTTCTCGGTGGGTGATCATTACTTTTCGTGCGTCGGACGTTCTGACACTAGGTTCCGCAGGTTCGACCATGGGTTCACGTCAGGGACCTAATCAATGCCACCCGATTCCTTGATCAACACCGCATCGTGCCTGTTGTCTCCCATGTTCTCGATGGCCTACAATCTGCCGATGAAGGTTTTGAGCTCATGAAGCGGGGAGACCAGTTCGGCAAAATCGTCATCAAAATGCGGGATGTCCAAGCTTCGCAGCGCTCAAAACTGTGAGGTTCAGTGAACAATAACTGAAGACGAAAGTGTCCCGTGTCCGCAGGCTGTAGTACATAGATACGCAGGACAAAGAAGCCAGAAGTATATCATATGCGGGTGCATCAGAACAAATCAGTCATTCCCCGGTCCTTAGAGATGACTCCAACAACCTTGCTTTCAAAGTCCATCCAATCATTGCCCTGGTACGCCACAAGTTCAGAAGGAAGGTCATTCCAAAACCTGTGAATGCCAAGGGCACGTTCGAGGTTAGTCGTGACGAGCGCCAGAGCCTTCCAGCTTCCAATCTCCCCAAATGAGTTTCGTGCCAGCTATAAGACGACAAATCAGTGATCCGCCTAACGGTGAAACAGATTCAACGAACCCAAGCAGCCTCAAATCGAGTGTTGCGAGTAGCAAATCCATCCACAATTCCAATTCCCACGTTAACGCGAGCGTCCAGCAATTTCGTAACTGCAGCTATTGTGCGTCAATGGTGGTCCAGGCAATCTAATTGAATGAAGTCATTGAGCGAATCTTCCCGGAGAACCGAACTCAAGCACCTACATTCTCTGACTCTCCCAAGTGCCAGGGAACGGCCTAGGTAGCTGTCAACACCACACTCACACCGGCCCTTCCGATATCTTTGGCGATAAGATGCGCCTCAGACGCTCCAGCAAATGTCATATCAAAGTCACTAGTGATTTGCCTTGTGGAACTCCTCCTTGAGCCTAAGCAAGGTAGACATTATATCCGCACTATCAACTTTCACAACCAGGGGAATCTTTTTCTGTCGTGATGTCAGCGCCGGTCTAACTAGAAGTTTACTGACGGACCTCCCGCACGTGTTTCCACGCTGTAGTATCAGATTCGAAGAGGAGTTGTCGGAGAGCAGCAATCTGAGTGCTGACACTGACACTGAGACTGTGGCTGACCGTAACATGAAGCGCCGCTTCCTGTTGAATGATGGCTCCGTTGTCGAGCGCGTTTTCTGCTCCAGGGAAGAATTCGGTTGATAAGCCTTGGATGAAACCACCTCCCGATGGAGCAGTGATAGCTTTGGTGACACCGTTGCGGTACGCAAGTCTAGGTTTAGTTCAATATCAAGGGAATAAGTGTGCTATATCCATCAAAACTCACAGGAGGTTTCGTCCGTTGAATGTTAGCCCATCGACGGCTCTGATAATTGCAGTTCGTTCCTCCAACAATGGACGGCACAGATCCGGTCAACGCATCGGGAACAGGTCCATCATTTGTCGAAGCTTCCAAGCTAATCTCCTCCAAGCCAAGAGGAGCCCCAAACGAGACTACACCCGGCAATAGAGAGCCGCCTTGTAAATCGACTTCCTCAACGACTTCAGCAGGACGAATCTCGGTGTTCCCGCAGGAGGATCCCATGCTTGTAATGCAAATTACCGTCCCATTCTGCACGAATACGCTTTGCAGTCCGTCCTTGACGTATCCTTCAGCTAAAGGATTTCTTCCACCAGATTCCTCCTCCCCAAGCCAGATCCTCACTGACATTAACGAATTTAACGATTTGTCCGCTGAAAAACCTCCGGTGGCTGCGAAGGGGCGGGAGGCCGTCAAACTCGAACCGCCTCTCTAGCTTCACGATCGAAATTCGGGGTCCTGGGGGCTTCTTGGAGCTGACGCGGTTTCGGTACTACGTGCGGGTCCGTCAGCTGTGCAATGCCATCGATAAACACTTGGACTGGTGTTGCGCCCAATACCAATGGATGAGAATCCCATATAACAACGTCTGGACTATGATCATCAGCGTTGGTGAACCCTGTAGTACAATGTGATGCAACTCGCCCGCGTCGTAGCCTTAAATAACGTGAGCGGTGATACGGAGGTATATCATGGAGAGGATTCACCTTTATCGATGGAACCGACACGATGGCTCAGACCAACAGCCCTGGCTGGCACTGTCGTGATAGAAGAGAGAGATAGCTCAGTGCTCAATCCATAATAATGTGCTTGCTGAGCTTCGAAGAGCAGGTAGCGGCTGTTGAGTACGGGATGATCAGACTGTGGATCAATAAGCCATTCAACTCCTGAAGGAGGAATAGTTCGGCAGGGTTACCTTCATGACGACTGGAATGTCATGACTCGCGAGGATACGTGGTGCAAACTCGGAACCTCGGTATGCTTCACGCTTCTTGCGGAAATTACTTGCGAAAAGGGCGATAGTAGGTGCACCTCCCTACGAATCCTGCGATCAAACTCGAGAGGCATGTGAGGTATGAAGATTACCCACCCAGGCCTTCTTCAAAAGGTCAGGTACTAGGTAGGTTTCTCCAGCATGATGGAAAGAGGCGACGGGAAATTGGAACTCGTTTGAGAGCTGGTGCGCTCGTGTCAGGGTGGAACAAGGAAGGTCAGAACTATTATCACACACCCGGACAATCATGTCAAGATCGACGGCCTGTGCGGATGCAAACATGAGACAAGTCTAACGAGCATTATACACACGTACCTCGTAACAATGTATCGAGATCTTAGAGGGGAGGACGTTAAAAAAAGGAACCAGGGCCACAAAATGGATGACTGACCTTAACTTTACCCCGAAGCACATCCACGAGTGATTCCCACTGATAATCCTCCGGAATGTCCTTGCCATCAACAGCATCCCAGTTTCCAACCTCGACATTATCACAAAAGGCATCCTGTGCAATCTTGACTTGGTTTGCCGTGTGGTAAGCCTGCCTAAGGTTCCACGCCGCATCCATGCGTGTTTGGCCATAGACACGGTCAGGATTTTCACCTGGGTATCGAGTTGTGTCAAGATTACAAGAAACGACGCTCATTAGACATACCACAAGCGTGTCTGAAGGAGACTCATCGATTCAGCGAGTTGCGAAGTTCGAAAAAACGATAAAAGCTCACTTCATATGCCTCCAGTGGATATGGGTGACGTTTTCTGAAGGTTTGATCAATGTCTGCGGTGCTTCCACTACTTTGGATATCGTTGATTTCTCCCCAGTTGGCCTGAGCTTGATTACGAAGGCTTGGCCACCTATGAATGGGGAGAAGCTTGGTAAGGGAGAGGTTACTAATGTTCGACTGAAAGATCGTTCACCAATGTTATCAGCACTTCCAGGTAATATTTGTGCCGTAGTTACGCCTCCAGAAACAGTGAGTTCAAATGCTGCGTCATGGGTGTTGATGGCATCAACACTTCTCAACCAGGGTAGGATGGGGGCTTTGCGAGAGTTGGTATCGGCAGCACCTGCTCATTTGACGCGGTAAGCCGCACTGCACTGTTAGGGTTACGGACACTGACCATTCAAGTGCGGAGAGCTATCCACCGAGATATGCGAATGCAAATCAACCAAACCGGGGGTCACCCATCTCCCTTTGGCATCTACAACCTTCAACCCCTTTAACGCCTCGTATTCCTGTCTCGGAACCTTGCCGACGTCTATGATCAACCCACGGTCCAACAGGATGTCACCATGAACAACCTCCGACCCATTCCGTCCACCTGTCCAGATCCTTCCGTTGCGGATTAACACAGGTGGGGTTCCAGGAGCAAAACGATCAGAATGTCCTCGAAGACGCGACGCAGGGTTGAAGGACGACGGAGGACCAGCAGGGGCACGCAGAGTCTTGCAACGTTCGGTCACATTCAACCGGTGAACGATAATGTCGGGTCGAACGACCGACCGAAGCCTGTGATTTGGAACGGCGCCTCCGAACAAGTATTGCTGGGTATAGACCACGAAAAGGACCAGCTGGAGGATGGCAATATAAGCGAGCGCTTTCAAGTTGAACCGCTGACGTGGCTGCTGCGGATAGACCGCAGGGGGGTTTTGTAAAGGTAAGAGCGCACCGCTGGCAGCTGGCTTCATGACGGCGTCAACGAGCAAACCGATTGGGGTCGTTAAGCGCGGTGTTTAATTAAGGCGAGGAAGCGTGTAGGAACAATAGCCGGGCTTGTCAACCTCTTCTGTGGAAAGGCGACCTTCCTCGAGTGCGACCATATGACAGCAGCCGGAAATTTCTCATCGTCCTAAGTCCATGATGGTGGTTCTGTGATAAAGTGCCTGCGAAATAATTCTTCTGAGAGAGATGACCGCTAACGGCATGATGTTTTTGAACAACCCCTATCAATCCTCCGTGTCCGGGTGGCCTCCCTCCCCTGCTCACCACCTCTGCTGCTACCAAGCCAAGGCAGGCCGGTCAATGAAGGGAGGTGAGGCAATGAGGCAGGAAGCCTGTGAGAAGCTCTGCCGTTCTCCTGGGCCCGAAGTAAGACAGACTCACCACTACCGTCCATGTGATGCACTGGAGACGGACTTGAGGATATTCAAGCTCTCCTTTGGCTCACGGTGTCAGTCATCACAGACGCAAGCATCAAGTACTTTACACAACAGAACCATCGCGGGACATCCTGCATCCTCCCCACCGGCCTCAGTAAAGACCATGCGGACATTTAAATAGTTGTTTTCTGTGAACCACCGCTTGGAATCCTCCCTGTGAGCCTCAGTCCGACATCGGGTTTGACTCAATCGAGACCAGTCTGGATTTTGACCTTAGTTCTCCACGAAGGTCTTGCAATCCCCACCTCGTGGCTTCGTGGCTGAACAGCATCTGTGTAACAGCCCTTAATGCAGCATCTAACGCCGCTCCTTCATGCCCGAGTTGGGTGGCACTCTTGTACACGTCTCGGTGCAAATGCTCTTGGGAGATGGGAGAGTAAAACAAAACACTGAGCTGAGGATGGGATATGTCCTGTCACGGGTGAGCTAAAGGTTCGGTACTTGTCTAAGTGGACGGATATTCTGAAGCGACGTCTAAATTCTAACTGAACGGGTGATTGTGCCTCCACCCAAGATAACATGGCCAAATTTCTCGCAGAGGTGGATCTTTTGGTCGTCGCAATTGCCAACTTCCACTACAAACATTGATCAACCGTATACATACAACAAATGCCTCAATCGAATGAGCCGAGAAAACCCTCTTTCGCCCGAGTTGGCAGAAGTGGTAGTAACCCAATGATGTTAATGTTGAAATCATCCCAAGAAGGTGACAAACGACGACGGCGTATATTCGAGAGCGACAGCAACGGCCGGGCGAAGAGGGGGTAAGGAGGCAAACGGACAAAGATACCCGCATGTAGACTACGAGTATATAGACTACCTACAATGTGGTTGTCATGAAGTGGTCGGGTACACTAAACATCGGCATTCCGTCAGTTTACCGGAACCGCAAATTCCAACAGTTAATGGTGGTCCCATCAATAACTAGTCCAGGCGGCCGTACAGGAAATGTCCATGAGACAAAGGCTTTGAGCTGACGGAATAACGAACTCCCCACGAGCAGTGTGCGACGAGGCCTATATCCCGAAATCCAGCCAAATTGATAGTGTAATTGTGTGCTTCAAAGCCAAATTTAAATGAAGTGGCAAGGCCGATTCGCGTCCACGCTAAACCAAGGTACCTATGACTTCGGGAGCCCGTGCTAGCTCGATGGTGCGCTTGGATATTGTGGGATTTAATAATGAAAATCTTCGGGAAACTGAAGCTTCGGTCGTTGAACCGAATCGGACAAGCACATCAATCAAGGCAGGTTTTCTGGGATTCACGATACACGACACTATATCACAGCTACTATCAAATGTACATATTACCGGGCATGCTACCCAAAGCAATGTGTCCATCGAAGAGCAGTCACAGAACTTAAAGCGTATTTAAATGTTGATGTTGATGGGGGAGCAACCCAAGTTAACGAGACCGTTCTGTTGAAGCATATGATGAGTGCATATCTTTCAAAAATCATAACTCGAGTCCTTACAAAGTTGTTGTGGTCGCAACAGACGGGCTGGGCAGAGCAAGAGTTTCCACCAGCTCCGCCGACCGAGACGGGGCTGCAGTTGACTGTTTTTTCTGATTAATACGACCCTCGTCAACAAGAGAACATCTACTCACCGCCAACAAGACCAGTAATCGCTCCCAGATTAATCCCAAGAAGAGCAAGCAAACCGTCCATGGCAGGAGAGCTGGACTGTAGGGCCACGGGCCAGTTAGAAATCATAAATCTGTAGTTGACGATTATCCAGAACACACCGCCTGGACTTGGTTGCAGCACTGGACGGGTCCGGTGTTGCAGTTGCCACCGCCGGCACGGGGAACAGCAGTCGCAACAGCGATAGCAGGGAGGGCAAGAGCGAAGACAGCAGTGAAGCGCATATTGTAAGAGTAGTAGAGCTTTGAAGACTGAGTACTGATGGTTGGAGTCTGGCTTTTTGCCGTCTTGCTTGCACACCCTTTATAGTTTTCAGAGCCCTCCAAATCCTATGTTGTTCTCCTTGGATAAGAATGTCAAAGACTGTTGACCATCCGTCCACCAAGTTGATTTGCCAAAGACATCGGGATTGTGGCATCCAATGATAATACCACCTTGGGGAAAACTGGACGAAAATAAGCTCTCACCCAATTTCGTTGGGTTCAAAGCCGTGTCTGGCATATCGTACAGTTTCACCTATTAGGTGCCGTATTCTAACCAATCAACTGTCGCCACTGGCAGCAACTAATTAATGGGTTCGATCAAGACGGTAGACATTATTTGGTACAAGTTATACCCTGGTAATTTACCGCAGCACGCTTGCTGCAAGTCACTGTATTACTTTCCACCTTGACCTTGACAACGGGTCGAGAGGGTGAGGGCGCTAGTGATGAAGGAACCCCAATTGTTGATAACCCAGCCAAGCTCAGTCCCACAGAATAGGATGACCACTTCGACGGCGGTAGAGCGGCTTCATATCAATCGCAAAAGTCGAATGTTGATAAGACTAGGGGCGCTGGCTCGTACTTCCGGAGGAAACGGAGGCAGCTTGATCGGACACATATTTTGATGAACGGTGACGAATGTTCAAGCTGGGGCTAATGAGAGGGCACCCAAAGCTGATCCTGAAACCCTGAGCTGCCTATCCAGAGTGAGCTAGAAAAACTACAATAGTCTGCCGGTGTAGTAGGCTGACATGCCGGACAGGGCTGCGGGGTGCCTGTATAACCTTAAAGCTCTTAAGTATGAGTAGAAACACCTGCCAAACATCACCGCCAGCCGATGCCGGGCGGCCAGCTGCGAGTTACTGAAATGGGGAGGGGGGGTGAGGATGAGACTTAATGCATTAACCCCGAGGAATCCTACTGTACAGTACAACCTGGCATAACCAACAGGTCCGACGAAAGGGCTCGAAATAATACCAAGGGATCATAACCTGTGGTACAGGGGGTGACAAAGTGGCAGGCCGCTGTATCCCAGCACGAGCGGCCTGAGGGAGGTCTAGAAACATCGGTCGGTTCAGATCCTTGGCTGCAGTTGGACACAAGAGACCTCCAGTGCTATAGAAACCCTTTGCTTCGGACATCTGACCATCCAATTTCGAGGCTAAATTTTGCCAATTTTGCCTCCCAGAAGATCAGTTCTCTATGATGGTTTTCCGGGTGTTTGGAATTGATACACCTATTACGAGTAGGTGGTCTGGCGCCTGATGAAACGAGACCCGTTTGCACAGTCAATCTCAGGTACGCTTAGAGGTGCTTCTTTGCCTAAAACGTTGGACGAAACACGACTAGATATAACAGGGAACGTGTTTTTGTGGATTGAGAATTGCCGGTAGAGTCGGGGGGTAGACCTTGTCAGGTAATATCGCGGTGTGTTACTCAGATTGTCCCATCGACCTGTCATCGGTAAAGCAATGATGTGAATTTTGTGCTGCGGAGGTTCATTGAGCGATGGTTTCGACAGATCGGCGATCTTCTCGTACAATAGGACTGGGCGGCTTGGGCCTACAAGATTATGTGTAAGTATATTGACTGTATCGAGACGAGTCACGACCAACGACCTCGTCAAATCCGCACAGCTTTACTTTCCTTTGTCCGGTTGTTTCGTCTTGTTGTCGCGCGAAGCCCTGACGGCCACGGTGCTCTACCGACGATTAGATTCTCGTCGAGTTTCATAGAGACTGAGGTGGGAGTTGTGCGTTATATGCTCGTGACCAACTACCACCTTCTCACATGCCGAGTAACGGTTGCTGCAAGGCCGGCCGAGCTCGTCGAACACGATATCCGCCTCCTTAATCGATCAAACCGAACCGCCCTCCCTCTCCTCCCACATAAAACGTACCTCGGGTTATCAAAATTCAACACCGCGTAATATGAGTGCATCACCCTTCATTCCTCGCCTTGTGTCCTCATCTCCACAACATCTCATTGTACGACATCTCGCCACGCCACGCCTACCCCCGCGCCCGCAAAAACTGGTTCGGGATCCTTAGCCGCAGCTGCACACAGGAGATCTCCCCTACCCCACCTCAAAAGGGCCACTCAGACATTATATATTGTCTAGTAAATTACAGCCTGATCCCTGCTTCTGCTCCCTTCCGCAACGGCAGACCAGCCTATCACCCAGCCACCATGAACAGTATTATCGCCGAAACTTTCTAATAATGTTGCAAGGGACCTCAGATGGTATCAGGATATCGCAGCATCGTTCTCGAGATCCCGCATGTGTGTAAGTCAGTTGGATGCGGTACGGAGACATGTCAGCCAGTCCTGCATGTAACATGAGCACACGAGCCCTGATTGCAATTGCATTGCCCCTGTTCGGCTGACGAACGACCGTGGATGAATTCCGTGTATATTATTGGAAAAATAGAAATAATAAATAAGACGTCAAGGAAGGAACCGAAAGGTGTCGAGTTGTGATTTTAGGTGATGAATACCATAAGGCACCGACCATAGCTGCCACCCAGGGCCTAAGTGATGTTACTTTGCGCTCCGGGGTCACTATAGATGGGTAAGGCGCAATACTAACACTGGCGGGACAAACAGCTAGATTAAAAAATAAAAGGTGAGGACATAGGACATAGGACGAGATGGCATCGAGAGGTAACCGGTGAAAGGCGGGGGGGGGGGGGGGGGGGGGCGCTCAGTTTGGGTTACGGCCTACCCCGCCCTCAACCCGTACTTCCCACCGTAGTGGAACCATCATGGGTTCGCAGGTCGGCCGGAGTTTCGACAACCAGTGTGGAGAGCCTTGCTGACACCAGAGACTCAGTGAAATTGCAATTGGCCTCACGTAGGTTGATGATCAATCGCGTCCCCTATAAAAATATATCTTGGTTACCTGCGGACTTTGGATCCGGAGGAAAATGCTCACGCAGATGCAGTATGTCGCTGCTAGCACTCTGATGAAGGGACCAGTCAATCTATACAGGACATTTGCCGAGAGAGGGGGATCGCCTACGTTGCCCACATAATAGTAGGAACTACGAATGCAGTCTTCGCAATATGAGCTGCTAGCCCAAATGTATTAAATACTAGATGTACAAATATCAAAAAATGTGAATTGAATGTACTGGGGAATTTCTCACTGACCAAATATTCTGGACAACACAAGTATTTCAGTCCACCCTCTGGGATAGAATTGGATAAAGAGAGCGTCGCACTCACGGAATAAGGAACAATGTTCCGTCTCGGTAGAACACATAGATCACTGGCGAGAACGCTCTGATATGTGCAAGTTTGCCGGAGAGCGAGCGTTCGGCAATTTTGACTTCCCTAACCGTCTGGTAAAGCTTGATGAGGGTCAACATGACCTCGATAGCTAGGGCAGTATAATCTCTTGTAATTACCAAACGTGGTAGTTACGCACTGGTACTCGTGAACCGGCAAAACCTGTTTTGTGTCACTATCCTGTTTGATGTAGAATGCTATGCATACTTACCATGTAGCCAGCGTCATTTTCAGAACCAGAGGTAACAGGTTGGGAGGCGCAGACATAAAGCAATCGTGCAGCACTCCCAGGTGATCCACGGTATCTCTTGTGCCGAAGATTAGATTCATAATGAGGAATACCTGAGCCGCACTGGGCCGTATGGGATCAATAACGCGCGGCCTCCAAGAAATTGACAGACACACAGCTATCTCGGCTATAGCACAAGGAAACATTAGCTTGCGTATGTTTCATTTTCCTTGGACATACCTGCAGTTATTACGACGAGAATAAATACAACTGCCATTGTTCAGCCTTAGAAGTTCGATATAGGATCAAGACCGTCTACCTATTGGGTTATGGTTCCACAGGGCACGTAGTCCTCATGACGATCAATATCTTTATTATCGCAGGGAGAATTGAGTCAACTAGCCTGAAATGTAAATGAGCAAGCTGCTCCGGGGGACACTAAATCAATGTGACTCACGCTTCTTCGATCAAAGGATCGACAATACACCTGGAGCAATAGTAAGTGCTCAGATGGCAGGACATTAGAAGATCATCTTACGCCTAGCATGTGAAAATCTGTGTTAGTATTTTCGGGCTTGTTCAATGGATGGCTCACCGAATGTGAAAGGAAGCTGGTGAGGTCTATCAGGGTATCGATGGTAAATCAGGATAGAAACAAAAATGACCAGGGTCATACCAAAAACGCGTTGTCTAACATTCAATTAATTACCGCTGGGAGCAAATATTCCGAGGTTACTTACGTCAGAAGTAACCAGGTCAGGAGGCGGAGTAAGATGTAAACGACTCGGAACAACGACCATCGGCCTCTACGTGACATGAGCTAGGGTATATTTTCGGACCCTGCAGTAAGTACCGATGCACGTATGCAACCTGTGATCGTTTAACTTTCTGGTCTACATAACAGGATGCCATTCTCACCTCTCGTGAAAATACACAGAAGAAATCATATGTAACCACGGTAATTGCGATGTCTGGTGCAATATTGCTTTAGTAACCCCGTACTTCTTGCGATTCCAATAGAGGGCGTACATTCAATGTAGCTAGTAATCCGAACCATTTGAATATCAGGCTATTATTTCGCTCGCCGTGGGCTGGTGTTCAGACATTCCTGAAATGGACGGAACTGGGGGGCAAAGGGGATCATTTGCAATGCACCACATGTCTTTGTTATATATTTTAAGGGAACATGATAAGCCATCTTGTGATTGCTCTACTCTGGTCACTCCGAAACGTTGGAGCTGGGTACACACTACATTGTTCGGACCAAACACCCTGATTGGCGCCCCCCCAGGATCCCAGGGTGGGGTGGCTTGATAGTTCAGAGCCGCAACAGACCTGCTTAGACGATTCACGGGTGGCTGGTCATAACATTGAGGGCCGGAGATCTAGGTCCACTTTGATTATATATTCAATACGTTCTGTATCCGCATGGCCTAGTCATCAAGTCTGGTGCTCGTAAGCTGATCCCGATAGGTGGTTATACTGAGGTGCTCCCTTGGATTCTTCATGCTAGTTAGACCTGATGCATGATGTTGATGAATCTATAAATGAATATCAGTGCTAGGCTCCAGTTGTGGTCCCGGTGTTGGCATGGATTTTCGATGCTCACATACATTGCATGAGATTCCGGCTCAACAAGAAATATGCATCTATATTTAACAAGGTTCCAATGGCACTTCTGTCCTATGGGTAAGCCCCCTAGTGTATCCAGTGTGGCAGAAAGCAACAATCAGGGTGACGAAGTCCTCATCGTCTCTGGTTGACTGAAATCAGCTCTGATCAGTGATGAGCACTGAGCACCGGGTATCTGTACTATTTCAATCAGATGATCACATTTCGTGTTCATATCAGCGCTTATGCGGCTCAGCGTACTATCTGATTGATTCTTATAACTATTCATTTATACCTCCTGTCAGGTGTCACTAGACCACTAAGCTGTGAAGGTATAGTACTTCCACTCCAGCTTCCCCGTTTCACATCAACACTCTGAAAATGTTCCATGCCACCCAGGGCCTAAGTAATGTTGCATTGTGCCCCGGGGCCACTATAGGTAAGATACACTACTAACACTGGCGGGGAAACCAGCTAGATTAACAAATAAAAGGCGAAGACATAGGAGGGGATGGCATTGAGGGGCAGCCGGTGAAAGACAAAAGAGGGCTCAATTTGGATTACAGCCCACCCCGCCATCAATCCGTACTTCCCACCGTAGTGGAACCATCATGGGTTGGCGGGTCGGCCGGGGTTTCAAAAACCAGTGTCGAGAGCCTTGCTGACACCAGAGACTCAGTGAACTTGCAATTGGCCTCACGTAGGTTGATGATCAATCGCGTCCCCTATAAAAATATATCTTGGTTACCTGCGGATTTTTGATCTGGAGGAAAATGCTCACGCAGATGCAGTATGTCGCTG
Organism: Lepiota brunneoincarnata; assembly: GCA_023014365.1. Lineage (NCBI taxonomy): Eukaryota > Fungi > Basidiomycota > Agaricomycetes > Agaricales > Agaricaceae > Lepiota > Lepiota brunneoincarnata. The sequence goes on from JAEBUN010000005.1 coordinate 174,287, forward strand.
CCAGCACTCTGATGAAGGGACGAGTTAATCTATATAGGACATTTGCCGAAGTGAGAGATTGCCTACGTTGCCCACATAATAGTAGGAACTACGAATGCGGTCTTTGCAATATGAGCTGCCAGCTCAAATGTGTTAAATACTAGATGTGCAAATATCAGAAAATGTGAATTGAATGTACTGGGGAATTTCTCACTGACCAAATATTCTGGACAACACGAATATTTCAGTCCACACTCTGGGATGGATTGGATGAAGAGAGCGTCGCACTCACGGAATAAGAAACAATGTTCCGTCTCTGTAGAACACATATATCACTGGCGAGAACGCTCTGATATGTGCTAGTCTTCCGGAGAGTGAGCGTTCAGTAACCTTGACCCCCTTGACTGTCTGGTAAAGCTTGATGAGGGTCAACATGACCTCGATAGCTAGGGCAGGTGAAATCTCTTGTAATCACCAAACATGGTAGGTTACGCACTGGTACTCGTGAATCGGCAAGACCTGTTTTGTGTTACCATCCCTTTGGACTGTAGAATGCAATGTATAATTACCATGTAGCTAAGGTCATGTTCAGAGCCAGAGGTAATAGGTTGGGAGGCGCAGATATAAAGCAACCGTGCAGCACTCCCAGGTGATCCACGGTATCTCTTGTGCCGAAGGTCAGATCCATGATGAGGATACCTGAGCCGCACTAGGCTGCATGCGTCAATAATGCGCGGCTTTCAAGAAATTGACAGACACACAGCTATCTCGCCTATAGCACCAGGAAACATTAGCTTGTGTATGTTTCATGTGTTCCTCGAACGTACCGGCGGTTATTACGACGAGAATAAATACAACTGCCACTGTTCAGCCTTACAAGCTCGATGTATATAGGATCAAGATCGTTTACCTATTCGGTTACGGTTCCACAGGGCACGTAGTCTCATGACAATCAATATCTTTCATGATCGCAGGGAGAATCAAGTCAACTAGCCTGAAATGTAAATGAGCAGCTGCTCCGGGGGACACTAAATAAGTATAACTCACGCTTCTTCGATCAAAGGATCGACAATACACCTGGAGCAATAGTAAGTACTCAGATAACAAGACATTAGAATATCACCATATTACGCCTAACATGTGAAAATCTGCGTTAGCGTTTTGTTGCTTGTTCAAGGGATGGCTCACCGAGTGTGAAAGGAAGCTGGTGAGGTCTACCGGAGTATCGACGGTGAATCAAGACAGAAACAGAAACGACCAGGGTCCTACCAAAAACGCGTTGTCTAACATTCAATTAATCACTGCTGGGAGCAGATATTCCAAGGTCACTTACGTCAGAAGTAGCCAGGTCAGGAGGCGGAGCAAGACGTAAACGACTCGGAACAACGACCATCGGCCTCTACGTGACATGAGCTAGATTACATTTTCGGATCCCTGCAGTAAGTACCGATGCACGTATTCAACCTGTGATCATTTAAGTTTCTGGTCTACATAACAGGAAGCCATTTTCACCTCTCGTGAAAATACACAGAAGATATCATATGTAACCACGGTAATTGCGATGTCTGGTGCAATATTGCTTTAGCAACTCCGCAATTCTCACGATCCCAATAAAGTGCGTACATTCAATGTAGCTAGTAGCGCGAACCGTCTCAATATCGGCTATTATTTCACTCGCCGTGGGCTGGTGTTCAGACATCCCCGAAATGGATGGGACTGGGGGCAAAAAGGGACATTTGCAATGTATGACATGTCTTTGTTATATGTTTTGGGGAACATGATAAGCCATCTTAGCACCGCACCCTGATTGCTCCGGTCACTCCAAACATTGGAGCTGGACACACCACATTGTTCGGACCAAACATAACATTGAGGCTCGGAGATCCGGGTCCACTTTGAGTATACGTTCAGTATTCACATGGCTTAGTCATCAGGTCCGGTAATTATAAGCTCATCCCGATAGGTGGTTATACTGAGGTGCTCCCTTGGATTCTTCATGCTGTTAGACCCGATGCATGACGGTGATGAGTCTATAAATGAATATCAGCCCTAGGCTCCAGTTGCGATCCGGGTGTTGCGCATGGATTTTCGATGCTCACATACGTTGCATGAAGTCCCGGTTCAACGAGAAATATGCATCTATATTTAACAAGGTTCCAACGGCACTTCTGTCCTATAGGTAAGCCCCCTAGTGTATCCAGTGTGGCAGAAACAACAATCAGGCGACGAGGCCCTCATTGTCTGGAATCAGCACCTTCAAAATCCTCCATGCTCACGCTGTCGCTCCTCAAGAGGGACCACCCATCTTCTAGCACCACACATATGTCACTTATTTCTGAAAATGGGTGGGATGCCTGGAGGCGTGCAAATTCGGAAGAATCCCGGCATTTTCAGGCATGAGAAGAATGCCACATCTACTCATATCACTCCCAGACTCCAACCACTTGCACACCCATCGAACCAACAGGTCACCTGGGTTTTCGGGCACGCGCGACACTTAACTGCGCCGTTTTCCCCTCAGTCCACAAACACCATGTTTTTTGGGGCTTGACCTGCGAAAGTTGATGTATTCTCTCGATGCTCTGCCTACTTAGAAGGGGAAATCTGGCTTTATTGTGTAGTTAGTGTGACGAGGATGAGGCGGTTAACACAGTAACTCAACTCTGATCCGACCATGCCTCATAAAGGTATAGCAAGTACTCACTGACTGCGCGAGGATTGCGAGATGGTTCCAGTGGTGAGCGATGGTATAATCCTCCAAAGGTTCCTCCGAGATCAAAGAAAGTAATTACAGCACATACTAAATCTTATTCCTAATTAATGAAAGAGCGACCCAGGTTACGAAACTCAGCAACAAGTACTCAGTGAATGTGATAAGGACTTACAGCGGGGTCACTTCCAATGCTAACAAGACTGCAACTGAAATCCAGGCCCTCTGGTAATTTCTTTTTTTTGAATCTCAGTTCCTCCACTGCCAGTGGTGCTGGTATTACCACTCCAGTAGTACTCGTCCCGCCCCAGACGGTCTCATAGACGTCGGAACATGTCGACCAAGTCGACAAATTGCGCCTGTCCTTATCACCACTTCCATTACCCCTGACACAGAGATATCCAGAGCAGTCTTAGGGAGTCTGAGGCGAGTTGGATGAGGAAAGGCCGATAGAGCCAGGAATCAGTGATTATGGAGGTAGGCATCGACTTCGCCTTGAGCTAGGAACGAAAACCATTGATGTTGATGAAGTGTCAATGTAAAGATGAGAGTGGCCAGCACCGGGAGATCTCCTGCATGCAGCTGCGGCCGAGGATCCCCAAACCAACCAATATTTCTAGACCTCTCTCAGGCAGGCCGTGCCGGGATGCAGGGGCGCGCGACTGTGTCACCTCCGCGTCCCGGGTTATGAGACGATGATATTATTTCGAGCCTTTTCGTTGGTCCCGTTGGTGACAAGATTCCTTGGGCCTAATGCATCAAGTTTCATCCACACCCCCCATTTCAGTGACTCACAGCTGGCTGTCTAGGATCGGCTGACAGGTTAATGATTGGCATTTGTTTCTATTCACACTTAAGAGCTTTAAGATTTGTACAGGCACTCCGCAGCTCTGTCCGGCATGTCAGCCTACTACACCGGCAAACGATTGTAGCTTTTCTAGTGGCCTCCGGATAAGCTCAGGGTTCCAGGATCAGCTTTGGATGGTCTCTCATTAGCCTCAACTTGAACATTCGTCACCGTTCATCAAAATATGCAATCCGATCAAGCTGCCTCCGTTTCCTCCGGAAGTATGAGGCAGCGCCCCTATTCTTTTCAACATTCGACTTTTTACGATTGATGTGAAGCCGCTATACCGCCGTCCGAAGTAATCATCCTATTCTGTGAGACTGTGAGCTTGGCCGGATTTCAACGATTGGCGTTCCTTGCGTCACTAGCGCCCCTACCATCCGGACCTTTTGTATCAGAGTTAAGGTAGAAAGTAATACAGTGACTTGCAGCAAGCGTGCTGCGGTAAATTAGTAAATTAATCAGGGTATAACTTGCACCAAACAATGCCTACCGTCTTGATCGAACACATTAATTAGCTGCTGCCAGTGGCGACAGCTGATTGGTTAGAATGCGGCGCCTAATAGGCGAAACTGTATGATATGCCAGACATGGCTTTGAACCCAACGAGGTTAGGTGAGAGTTTATTTTCGTCCAGTTTTCCCCAAGGTGGTATTATCGTTGGATGCCACAACCCCGACGTCTTTAGCAAGCCAACACCCTTCGACATTTTTATCTGAGGCGAGCGATATAGGACTTGGGGGGCTCTGAAAACTATAAAGGTTGTGCAAGCAAGACGGCAAAAAGCCAGACTCCAATCATCAGTACTCAGTCTTCAAAGCTCTACTACTCTTACAATATGCGTTTCACTGCTGTCTTCGCTCTTGCGCTCCCTGCTATCGCTGTTGCGACTGCTGTTCCCCGTACCGGCAGCGGCAACTGCAACACCGGTCCCGTCCAGTGCTGCAATCAAGTCCAGGCGGTGCGTTCGGGATAATCGTCAACTACAGATTTATGATTTCTAACTGGCCTGTTGGCCCTACAGTCCAGCTCGTCCGCCATGGACGGCTTGCTTGCTCTTCTTGGGATTGATCTGGGACCGATTACTGGCCTCGTTGGCGGTGAGTAGATGTTCTCTTGTTGACGGAGGTTATATTAATCAGAAAAACAGTCAACTGCAGCCCCGTCTCGGTCGGCGGAGCTGGTGGAAACTCTTGCTCTGCCCAGCCCGTCTGTTGCGACCACAACAACTTTGTAAGGACTCGGGTTGTGTTTTCTGAAAGATATGTACTCACCAGATGCTTTAACAGAACGGTCTCGTTAACTTGGGTTGCTCCCCCATCAACATCAGCATTTAAATACGCTTTAAGTTCTGTGACTACTCTTCGATGGACACATTGCTTTGGGTAGCATGCCCGGTAATATGTACATTTGGTAGTAGCTGTGATATAGTATCGTGTATCGTAAATCCCAGAAAACCTGCCTTGGCTAATGTGCTTGTCTGACTTGGTTCAACGACCGAAGCTTCAGTTTTCCGAACATTATCATTATTAAATCCCGAAATATTCAACCACACCATCGAGCTAGCACGGACACCCTAAGTCATAGGTGTCTTGGTTTGGCGTGGACGCGAGTTGAACGTGTCACTTCATTTAAATTTGGTTTTGGAGCACACATTACACTATCAATTTGGCTAGACTTCGGGATATAGGTCTCGTCGCACACTGCTTGTCAGTTGTGGCAAGTTGTATTATTTCGTCAGCTCAGGACCTGTGTCTCATGAACATTGCCTATACAGCTACCTGAACTAGTTATTGATGGGACCACCGTTAGCATCATTGGGATACTACCGCTTCTGCCATTTCGGGCGAAGAAGGTTTTCTCGGCTCATTTGATTGAGACTTCTAAGCGTACCTGATACTGACTGTGCAAACGAGTATCACTTCATGAGGTGCTGGGCCACCTGCCCGTACTAGGTGTATCAATGCCAAACACCTGGAAAGCCCCCATAGAGGACTGGTCCTCCAGGGGACGAAATTGGACCAAGTTTGGCTTCAAAGTCCAGAGGGATAAATGTCGGGGGCAAGTGGTTTCTACGATACTGGAGATCTCCTGTGTGCAGCTGCGGCCAACGATCCTGAACCGACTGAAGTTTCTAGACCTCCCTCAGGCCGCTCGGGCTGGGGTGCAGAAGCGTGCGATTTTGTCACCTCCACGCCTCGGATCATGACACTGGCATTATTTCGGGCCATTTCGCTGGTCCCGTTGGTGACAAGTAGGATTCCTTGGAGCTAATGCATCAAGTCTCGTCTCCACCCCCCATTTCAGTGGCTCGCAGCTGACTGTCTGAGACCGGCTGACGGTTAATGATTGGCATTTGTTTCTATTCACACTTAAGAGCTTTAAGATTATGCAGGCACCCCGCAGCTCTGTCCGGCATGTCAGCCTACTACACCGGCAAACGATTGTAGTTTTTCTAGCTCACCCCAGATAGGCAGCTCAGGGCTCCACGATCAGCTTTGGGTGGTCTCTCCTTAGCCTCAACTTGAACATTCGTCACCTGTTCATCAGAATATGTGTCCGATCTCACTGCCTCCGTTTCCTCCGGAAGCATGAGGCAGTGCCCCTAGTCCTATCAATTCGACATTTACGACTTATATGAAGCCGCGCTATCCCCGTCGAAGTAGTCATCCTATTTTGTGAGACTGTGAGCTCGACCCGGTTTTCAATGATTGGCGTTCCTTGCATCACTAGCATCCTCGTTTTCTTGACCTTTTATCAAGGTCAACGTAGAAAAGTAATAAGGTGACTTACAGCAAGCGTGTTGCTGTAAATCAGTAATTTAATCAGGGTATAACTTGCACCAAACAACGCCTACTGTCTTGATCGAACCCGCAGCCTGGTGCCAATGACGACAGCTGATTTGTTGGAATGTGGCGCCTAACAGGCGAAACCGTACAATGCGTTAGATAGGGTTTGAACAGAATGAGGTTGAGCCAGAGCTTATTTTCGTCCATTTCCCCAAGATGGTTTTATCGTTGGACGCCCCACGCCCGATGTCTTTGGGAAGCCAACTTGGTGGTCAACAGCCCTCGACAGTTTTATCCAAGGCGAACCATATGATATTTGGAGGGCTCTGAAAACTATAAAGGGCGTGTGTAGGCAAAGGGCAAAATCCCAGACTCTAAATCTCCAGGTTCTACTACTCTTACAACATGCGTCTCGCCGTTGCATTCGCTCTTGTCCTCCCTGCCGTCACTGTTGTGACTGCTATTCCTCGTTGCAACACCGGGTTCCTCCAGTGCTGCGACCAGGTCCAGGCGGTGTGTTCAGCATAATCACCGACTACAGATTTCTGGTTTCTAACCGGCCTGTTGGCCCCCCCCACAGGCTGACTCTCCCTTCACAAAACCTCTACTTTCCGGTCTTGGCATTGATCCAGGGTCAATTACCGGCCTTGTTGGCAGTAAATAGATGCTCTCTTGTTTACGGAAGTCACATTAATCAGAAAAATAGTCGGCTGTGGTCCCAGAGGGCCTGTTCCCAGCCCCAGCCCCATCATACCCCCTCCCTGCCCTGCCCATCCCATCTGTTGTAATAACACCCAAATGGTAAGGGCTTGAGTCATGTTTTCTGAAACATATGACTCATCATATGCTTCGACAGGATGGTTTCATTGTCTTAGATTGCTCTCCCCTCGACGTTAACGTTTAAGTTTCAGGACTGCTCCTCGATGGACTCGTTGCTTTGAACAGCATGCCCAGTAATATGTACACTTGAAAGTAGCCGTGTATCGTAAATGTATCGTAAAGCCCCGAAAATCTTGTCTCAAGTGTTCAGTGAGGTCCACCGCCAGGCCCGGCCAGAGGCCATGATTACATGAAGGTTCAATTGAACGTGTAAACAGTTCTCAGATTACTTGGCTGGCCTACCCGCCTTTGGGCGTGGAGCGTTTAACGCTAGCATTTTCGTCTCACATCTACATTCTGAGGAACCCTCCGTGCTTCATGACGAGTCACTGGCCACTCCTCAAAAGGACGGGACGCCTCGGCAAACAACTAAAAGACTTTGGAAAAATGGTAAACCTTTCGGAGGCATGCAAATCGAGGAGAATACCGGGACCCGATCACTTGGATACCCACCAAGCCAACAGGCCCACCGGGGATTCTGCACATACAGTCACCCGGTGCCCCCCCCCCCCCTCAACAGCTCAATGGACCCCCAAGCACGACGTTTCGGATAGGCTTGGGTGATCGAGAGGTTATTAGGCATGCGCGGCATCCACCCAACTATGCTGTTCTTCCCTCGGCGATTCGGATTACCTACAAGCACCATGTTTGGGCAAGGCTCAGGGGACGATGAGTCGTGGGCAGGGAATCGGTGGGTGAAGGCACTGACGGCTTCTCCGGGAAGAGCATCCGGATTGACCGCGATAGACAGGAGAGCTTCATCGTAGACCCTTTATCGTTCTATCCTGACGGCCCCCTAGCCATGTTTAAAATCGTGATCTTGGGCTTGTGCCACCCAGCACCTTGGAACGAGTTGGAACGAGCGATGCAACCCGGAAGTGAAAGCCGCCCCCGTCTACTGAACGATGACGCAAAGGTCTTCATAAAGTCAAGCACGGCGCAAGTCTCAATGAGCCTTGGTTCGAATTGTGAGACCAGATAGATGCCAAGCCTCAGCGAATTTTCACCGCAGGCGGAGATCAGATGCGATGTTTCCTCACGTCATCTCACCATCGCCTCATTATTGAATGTCCGAATATCGAGAAATACTGTCAACTTCATACAAACTGGCGTCGTATAGAAACTACAATGCAAAGTCATTCCGAAACACATTACTCCGCTGCAAGAGCAAAAACAACGCGATCATACAAATGACTCTTATCCGTAAAGATATCACCAGGCTCGCCAGAACCTCCAGGCTTGATCCATTCCGGATTCTCACCCCAATTCTTTACGAATTTGGCGCGAATTTCCTTGGAGAACTCGGAACTCATAAGCATCTCCGCAACAGCCCTCCATGCACTATCCAAGGCTCCCTCAACCCATGCGTGACGTACACTCAGCGCTTCACCAGCAAAGTGGAGGCGGCCTTTAGCAGCAGGGGCGTTGAGACTCTTGTACACGTTCCTGAACTTGCCAGGGCCGAAGAAAGCGAAAGCACCTGTGGGACAACAACACACAGTCAATAGGTGCACCAAAGGAAATGTAGGGCAAAGTCACTTACCCATAGTGAATGGATCATGGGACCAGCTCCAGGCCTTGGTATCAATAAGCTGTTCAGTCAGGAACTTGATATCCACGTTGTGGATCTCAGAAAGCTCTCTCAGAACTAGCTTAACGAGATATGCATCGTCTTGATCAACCAAGGCTCCAAGTCGCTCCGAATCCTCGGTCCAGCAGTAACTCGCAATAAGAGTCGTGGTCTGTGCGCCTTTGACGTCTCCAAAGGAAGGATAGACGACTGTCCGAAGGAAACGATCCGTGTACGTTTGCCCACCAACGATTTGGAGAGGTTTTCCAGTTCGATCCTTGCCGGTTGTCCACCAAGCGGTCTTGAACTGCATACCAATCTTGACAGAAGGACCATAGTTAAGGTCACGGAGGGCGTTGGATTGCATCGGCGTGAGTTTTGCTTTCTTGAGGTCAAGAGTGCGCATGACTGGTAGAGGAATGGTCGAAACGACGTGGGAGAAGTTGTAGGACTCTCTGTCATTCGCAGTGACGGTGATAGTGCCGGGACCAGTAAGTCCAATCGCGCCGATTCGTTTATTGAGGGCGATAGCATTAGCCTTCTTCTTTCTGATATATGTCGCCATAGCCTCCGCAATCTTCTGGGAACCTCCCCTGCGACGAAAAATGCATCAGAATCAATAAAATAATGGCGTAAGCGATAAACCACTTACTGGATACAGTGCCAATCCGTGGGCGGAGCGTTAGGATCAGACTGCGCACCGAACGCAATAGCTTCCACCACCGTCTCCGTGAAAGAGCGGTCGTACCAGCCCGTGGATTTGTCGAACGTCTCCAACCAGTTCACAACATCCGTGGGAAGTGGGCCCTTTATGTTGAGATCCGAGCTCGGCTCATACTTGACCGACATATATGCCCTTGTCGAGTATTGGTCTACAGAGAGCATCTTTTCCCAGCCGGTCTTCGTGTTGTGTTCCAGGTCATCCAGCAATGCCGACACGTACGGGTTGAGCACATCGTCGACAATGGCCGTGGTCCCGGCCTTGATATATGCAGCTTTGTCGGAGGTCTGAAGCACTTCGGATGCTTTGAAGGTGTTGCCGATGGGTGACTCGCGATCCTGACGGACCGTAACGCCATTGTAGTCCCAGAAAGCTTGTTGCTCTCCTGCCGAGTTGAAGTAGAAGGGTCCGATACGTTTTCCCAAAGCGATGTCGTCGGTGTTGAGGTTGGGGTTCTCAAAGAGATTGAAAACGCGATTCATTGCAGTTGTATTGGGGAAACGCATGGCACCGACGTCGAAATAGTTGAAAGGGGCACCAAGGTCGTTGGGAAATTCGTAAGTGAAGAGTCGGCCGCCGACGCGGTCCCTGGCCTCGAGGATATGGTATGGAATTCCTAGATCCTCCAGGATCATAGCGGTATAGAGCCCACCGGCACCTGTTCCACAGCGTCAGCTACTGTGTCACGAGAGAACGAAGTTGAGTCTGACCTGCGCCGAGAATTCCAACAGGTTTATCGACAGTTGGGAATATGTTCTCAGCCCGAGCCGCGAGTACCCCACCCCCACCATAAGTGTTATGGAATTCTTGGTTGATGCTCTCGATGAGGCACCGACCATGATGGGCGTACGCGTCGTAACCTAAGGATGGAGGAGTGGGCATACTTCAGAAGGAGGAAGCGCTGACACCGTCCGGCCTGGGGTCAAGCTGGGGAGTGCGGGTTGAAATGTTCGACCTTTTATAACTGACGACGGTGGCGTCCCGAAGCCACCGGCTTACGGCCAGAAGAGATTGATTGTTCGGATGGTGAGGCTACACAACATTTGTGTATTCCGTGCGCGCTCGACACGGCTTCGATTATGCTCCATACACGGTATAGTGGCGGGAAGGTTTGTCAATGCAGCTAAATTTGATCCTTTCCATATTTTCGATGATCCTCGAGGCCTGGACGCTCAGCTGCAACTTGTCCCCCGCCTGATCTTCCTTCCAGAAACTAGTCAAGCGGGATCAACACCCCGCTGAGGGCGCAGAGTGACATCAACATTGTCGTCAACACGCGCCGAGAAGTGATCCCCAAGTGGAGCAAGTGTCTTTGAAAGCTGACAATCTTGGACATTCTGCGGATTTAACATTCCGTACACTTGCAATAAATATCCACTAGAACCCAGTCGCTGAGCTAAAATCCAAATCCCGAATGACAGCTCGCTCGCTTGCACGCAACATATGGGCGGCTATTGACAAAAGTATGATGTCTTATTCCAAGCTCAAAATCACAACTGGAAAGTTCTGGGTGCTCATCACAAGCGCTCAGAGTGTCAGGGAGTGGAGAGCATGTGGCTTACTGGCTGACCTCAGCTACGAAAAATCCGGAAGGTATCGCAGGCGGATATGGTTCCGACTGAGGACACATGACATCCACGAAATCACGGAAGCCGAAGCATGACTAAAGCCAGCCGTAAATAATTATTGCTGGCGTGGTCTGCTTTATAGTCCGGTGAGGCTTGGGGGGCTTTCAAGCTCTGACACCAAGTGATTTGCAAGCCGGCGCTGGTGTGGGGAGAGCTACGAGTCGTGTGATGGGGGAGAGACTGGTCTATACGGTTCAACTGCATTGACTTTGGAACGAAATAATCATCATTCGATGATGGGACGGTATTCGATCAAATGTGGTAATATACCGTCACGATACATTTTGAAACAATCATCCAAATTTATTAAGTTATGCCTTGTTGCGCTTAGGAGCATGTGTTATAGCTACCGAGGCAGTTAATGTGGGGAAATCCAAAGTTGAACCCCAATTTCATCGTGTCCACTTGCTCATTGATCGGAGCGTCCAATTATGCACACACGTGGCATGCACAGGGATGCTGCACAGTACAGGAGATCCGAGTTTGCTTTGAACCGAACCTTCACACACCCAGTCCACGTTATATCTAAGTACCTGATACTTCGAACGGGCATAGATCCCCCGAGCCCAGCGTACCCCACAGCGTAGAGACGTCTTCTAGTACGGTACGTACCGCATATGACACAGCCCGGGATGCATTAACTCTCGAGCGTACTATTGCCGATATTGCAGCTCGGCTTCCGTCTATGCGTTTTTGCAGCGGGACCGACATGAGTGCCGGAACGATTTCGGACCATTTGCTGATGTTCATCGTTGCTAATTGGCCCCAACCACCGCAAGAGCCTTTCCCTCCTCACAAAGGTATTCGCCTGCTTTGCTACACCTGCCATCCCAAACCGCTGTACCGTGCCACCGAGCTTGACTCCGGCTGATGAGGAGGTGCGGTGATTACAGTAAAAGTCACGATCAAGGAATTTGATTTCTGCGGTGTGCGCGTGCCTGTCTTTTCCACAGTGATATCGCCCCCTTAGGCCCAGGGTAGACCGGGGCCCGTGATAACAGTCGTAAAGAGGTCATAGGTAGCAAGCCATAAAGAAGATTACGAAGACAGTAACCAAGTGGGTGCTGTAGGGATCCACAAAAATGTTGGTGAATTCATTATCGACCCTATAGGAGACAGCTGTTCAGTGTATGTACGTCATAGGCGACGGAACATCCAAAAACATGGCCTGCCCCTCTCCGGGCCCAGGCCCAGAATCCCCCGAAGCAGTACTCAACTCCCTACCAATTTCGATGTAGCTGCTTTCCTCGACTACTGGAGAGGGAGGGATAAGAGGATCGACTATTCTTCAACAATATCTAGATCCAGCGGCAGGGAAGGATGCACTAAAGAGGAAGTTTGAGTAGAGGGATGCTCAGGCTGCTGCGAGGAAGAAGGCATCGATCAAGGCCGAGTTTGAAGCTGAGGATGCGAAAGCGCAGAAAGGATTGAATGGGCACGTGAATAAGGTGGCGAATACAGCCCTTTCGAGTAATTAGACGACGATAATGATGCCCTCATCGCCTCAGCTCCCCTTCCAGCCGCAGCCGCCGCAGACATCACCAGGCAACGTTTCGCCGCCCCCGTTGATGCCGCCGCAGCCGGCAGAGTATATACAAGAAACACAGGAAGAGGATGCAAGGGTGTCCTAAGTTTGCGATTGATGAAGAGCTTGAAATTGGGGGAGGGGGAGGAAGAGGAAATGAGCAATGGAACGTTCGTAAATGGGAATGGAACTGCGATTAGGGTTCCTGGACCACCGCCTCCTTTGCCACCCAAACCTACAGGAGAGTAAGTGAGTTTGGTGATGTGGTGTTTTGGCGATCCATATGGTTTTTATCTGCGTCTGTTGACATTATTGTTGTTTTTCTGTTGCACCCTTTGCTAATCATTTACTACCCGCACTACCTACTTCTCCTCATTGTTGCTGTAGTGTTTATTGTGTCACTCGTTTCCCCCCCCCCCGATATCTTTTTCGTATTTCTACTTCTATACCTCTATGATTGCATTCCTTCTCACTATGGGTAATTCAGTGCTTTTGGGGGTGTAAGTCTCCACGTCCGTCGTAACAGGGTTAGGGTCACACCTCGTTTGGACCTTCAATTCAGCCTGCTCATCATCCCGCTCCCAGCTTGCCCATTACTATTACCCTATCAACAGTCATGGCTGCTCAACCGTCCCGCCGTTCAACTCGCCTTATGCAAAAAGCTCGTTCTACATCTGAGAACACGACTATTGACACTGCTCAACCCGGTCCTTCGAAAGGCTCGGCTCGCGATGAGCCCCAGATGTTGTATCTTCGCATCCATCGCTCGTTCCTGTCCCGCTTCCCTACTCCGACGGAAGATCATCCCAACCCTGACCCGTTTCCTCCCATTCGGAACTCGAGAGGGCACCTTATTGTTATTGCCGCTGATCTTCCGGAGATTCATCATTTTGCGGGTGACACTGCCGACTGGCTCATCCGAGTCGCGAGGCTCATATTTGAGCCAGGTGGGAATAGCAAACTTTTTACATTCACTACAGGAAATGTTAGCATCGTGGTCACGCAGGAAGTTTGACGCAAGTTGGAGGCCCGTGAACCCGTTGGAGTCGCTTGAGGCGACGATTTACGAGTTCCGACCTGACAATGATGCCGCGGTCACCCCGACCAAGATCAGCCTTCGTCGTTCTAGGTCGGTAACATCCAACACACCACAATCTCGAGATCAAAGTACTGTGTTCCGCAATGCCTTACAGGAACGATGATCAGAGATGCATCGTCACAGGAAACCGTCGCACAGTTGCATCCCACCTGATCCCGAAGCGCCTTGGTGACACCGGCGTCCAATCTATTGTGGGGCGCTTCACTGGTAGCACTTCTGCCGTGGATAGATACGATTCTAGGATCGGAGTTTCCCTCTCACCAAACTTGGATGATTTGGTGGATACATATGATGTGGGGTTTTGGAATAATCAACAGGTGAGTCTTCTCATCTCCGTAATCCATTGTGTTATCATAGATTACATCCCCGGCCAGCCCAATCAATATGTTCTCCACAACTTTTGCGACGTACCCCTTAATATATTTGGTGCAGAACCGCGGTGCCCGAACGAACCAACTTTGCACGGTCGCACAATTACGCTCTCCAACGATGTTGTGGTGCCCCTTCCGCTACTTGGTGTATTCAACTGGCACTATATTCAATGTGTCCTCAAGAAATTTGCCACCCCTGAATATCCAAGGATTCCCAATATATGTTATCACACCTTACCGTTTCGCACAAGAGACGATGAGGATGAAGAGGACTGGGAATTTGATGATGAGCGGAATATCAAGAATCCACCCTATCCATCTTACCTTTGGGAGCTAGCGGAAGCAAGAGCGCGCCAGCGGATGGAAGAAGCAGATCGCAATCGTGCCATCAAGGAGTGGTGTTCTGGTGTCTCTCTTTCTGGCGAGTCCATTTGCTAGTGCAATGTTTGTTGTGCTACTCGTTTTGATTTTTTACCACTTTTGATACCTTTTCCTTGTGCTGCAAGTTGCGCGTGAAAAATCAACCATGGACTTCTCGTGCACCGCGCTATACCTCTCTATGATTGCATTTTGTCCAATGTCTACTACCCCCCGGCTTTAGCTATGCGATAGCGCTTTTGATCCGTTTAGGGTGCGAGTCTCCACACGTCTGTCATAACAGGGTGTGACCCTTGGACCACCTCCAATTCAGCCCGCTCGTAGCTCGTAGTCCTGCTCCCAGCTTTCTCGTTACTTTATCGATAGTCATGGCTGCTCAACCACCCCGACGTTCAACTCGCCTTGCGGAAAAAGCTCGTTCTACCTCCGAAAACACGACCACTGACGCTGCCCAGCCCCAAATATTGTATCTTCGCATCCATCGCTCGTTCCTGTCTCACTTCCCCACTCCGACGGAAGATCAGCCCAACCCTGATCCATTGCCTCCCCTTCGGAACTCGAGAGGGCACCTCATTGCTATTGCCGCTGATCTTCACGAGATTTGCCATTTTGCGGGTGACACTGCCGACTGGCTGATCCGAAGTCGCGAGGCTCATATTTGAGCCAGGTGGGAATAGCAGACTTTTTACATTCACTACGGGAACTGTCGCATCGTGGTTAGGCAGGAAATACGACACAAGTTGGAGGCCTGTAGACCCGTCGGAGTCGCTAGAGGCGACGATTTACGAGTTCCGTCCTGACAATAATGCTGTTGTTACCCTCACCAAGATCAGCCTTCGCCAATCAGCCAGTTCGATAACATCCGACACACCACAATCTCGGGATAAGAGTACTGCGTTCCGCGATGCATTACAACGACGTGATCAGAGTTGCATCATCACACGACACCCTCGCACAACTGCATCTCACTTGATCCCAAGGCGCCTCGGTGATACTGGCATCCAATCTGTTGTGGGGCGCTTCACTGGTAGCACTTCTGCTGTGGACAGATATGATCCTAGGATCGGAGTTTCCCTTGCATCACACTTGGATGATTTCGTGGGTACATATGACATGGGGTTTTGGAATAATGGACAGGTGAGTCTTCCTATCTCCGTATTCCATTGTGTTATCATAGATTACATCCCTGGCTAGCTCAACCAATATGTCCTCCACAACTTTTCCAACATACCCCTTAATAGATATGGTATACAACGACAGAACCCAAATGAATCAATGTTGCATGGTCGCACAATCACGCTCTCCTCACACGATAATGCAGTGCCCCTTCCGCTGCTTGGTGTGTTCAATTGGCACTATATCCAATGTATCCTCAACAAATTTGCCACCTTTCAATATCCAAGAATTCCCAATATACATTATCACACCATACCATTTCGCACAAGAGATGACGAGGATGAAGAAGACTGGGAATTCGATGATGAGCGAAATATCAAGGATCCTCCCTATCCATCTTACCTTTGGGATCTAGCACAAGCAAGAGCATGCCAGCGGATAGAGGAAGCAGATCGCAATCGCGCCATCAAGGAAGTGGTGTTCGGGCTGTCTCTCTTCCTGGCGATGGGATCTTACCTAGTCCATGATTCAGAAGGGAGGGTAAAGGAAACTACGGATGATTGTTATCGTCAAATAGCTACAATAGCATAGTACAAAATCATCATGGTCATGTTGGGATTAACGAAGGAGCAGGTGTAACGCAAACGTCATAAATCCACTAATCTAAGGATACATACAAAAGCAAAGCGACGAGGTGCGAACGACGACGACGGAACAACATAGACGTCCCTAAACAACGAACGAATATCAAAAAGACACATAAGACGCAGGACAAACCACACTCAACGATCCGAAAACAATGAGAAATGGAAAGCCTTTAATCCTTCCTCCGCTTCGTCTTCGCAAGAGTCTCACTCATCCTCGCAGCACCCAGTGCACTCTCAAGCTCACTCACCACCACATCCGATTTCCTCTTCCTCCCCAGTTTTTGCAGGCGTAGCCGCCGTCGTAGCGGTAGGAGTGCTGTGCATAGGAGATGTCGGCCGTTGAATGTACGTCACAGGCGAAGCAGTCCCATCTGAAGGTGATGGAACCTCGTCCAAAAACGCCGTCGACGCAGAATCATTGTAATCAATGATGTCTACACCCTGCCCCGCCCCAGTCCCAGTCCCTGTCCCAGAACCTCCAGCAGCAGTGTTCGAAAACGTATCCAGGAACGAATCAAAATCAAAGTCGTGTCCCGACACCTCCTAAATCACCAGAAGCGTTCGTATCTGGGTCAGAAATGCCCGGGATATCACTCAATGGTGGTACCAGTCGGTGGATTGTTGTTGTTGCTGCTGCTGTGAGTCCCGTTGCCTATCATCGTCGGTGGTAACGAGGAACTAGAATCAGGATCGGCACCATGTAAAAGAGACGGGTTCAATCCCAACGTCTCGATGATACTGTTAATATGCGTATTCATCGAGTTGACTTCCTTGTCGATATCCTCCGTTGCCTGCCAATTCCGCTCGAGGGCCTGTGAGAGACCTAACAGGGTCGACATGGAGGTTGTCGAATGCTATAAGCCCATCTTCTGCTGTTGATGTTGGCGGAGCTGAAGGGGGGAGAAGTGGGAAAGGTGGTGGTGGAGTGGGAGGTTGCGCATAATCAAAGTTGTGTTGCTGGAACCAGTGGTGAGATGAATCGACGGTCTGCTGTTGATCTTGGGTGTAATCTGTGTCGGCCATAGTCTGAGATAGGGAGTTGACAAGCTGGGTTATTTGGTCGGGGGAAAGATTATTAAGGATGTGCTGAACACGGGAATCAACCTCATATGCTGGGGAGCGGTTGGGTGTCACTGCGCGTTCGAGGGCATTGTTCGGAGAGGGTGCGGTGTTGGGGTTGTCGTCACTTTTGGGCGGTTGATGATTAAGGGATGGTGTCGGGTTAGTAGCGCGGGAATCTTCTGTTGTACTGTGGGATACGAACGAGGGATTAATCGAGCCAAAGTGACTGGCTTCCGAGATAGTGGGACCGGTACCGTCAGATTGGGCAACAGACGGGGCAGGGGATGGAACAGAGGCAGGTGTCTCGATAGTGGGATAGGCTGAGATATTTTTAATCTCGACTGCGTATTCTGAGAGAAGAGAAGAACGATGTGACTCACGGTATGCTGTGTTAGAGAATGAGCTAGATTCGGTACTGCTTGCTTCGGGATCTTCGACTTCGATTATTCCGACCTTTCCTGAAAGTTCGTGCTGGGCGCCCTCTATCATTAATCGAGTTCTCCTGCGGGGAACGACTGCGTGATGATTCGGACTGGGTGAGTCAGCCACATCGTCCTTGTGATGATTTCCCGCAGCATGATTGCCAAATACGCCAGCGAGAAATTTGAGAATACGGTTGATGGTGTCTTGTTGTTTCTGATGGCGAGCACGCGCAGTGAGAGCATCCTGCCACAAGAGTTGGTTTGAACGCTTGAGCTCATTTAGCTCTGAGGAGATGGTTGTCTGGTGGCGTTTGATCGCGGCGATGCCTTGGACGAGAGAGTTTATGTCGAGAACCTGTCCCTGAGATTGACCGGAATTTGGGCTGGGAGGGGCGTTTGAATCGTTGGTGTCAGCGGGGAAATCGTCTGAGAGTTGGGCTGCTTGCTTCTTGCGTTGAATAAGACAAAGGAGGTCGGGCTGGCCGCGATGAAAGTTAGGGTTGATGAAGTTCCAGAGTTCTGTGTCTGTCTCGCTCCTCAAGACACCCTGCTGCAGATGGGGAATTTTGTGGAATCCATACATGTTGAGCTGGCGAACAAAGGAACTAAAGTTTTGATGTTTGAACCAGCGGCCCAGGACTTCGCGAGAAAGGCGTTCCTGGTCGAGGACTGATTGGGAAGAGGGTAGGGAGATGAGAGTGTAGTAGAGGGGGATACGAGTGTGAACGGGGCGTACCAAAGAAGGAATCACCAGCAGCCGACCAGCGTATGACATCCTCTGTTTTTGGATCGTTCACCATCCTTGTTAAAAGTATAAGTTGGAGAAAGGAGAATGCTGTAGAGGGACAAACTCGTAGAGCTTCTGGAGGAAGGCAGGGACGGCCTGACGTGCAGATTTCGAAACATTGCTCGTTGGGAGACGAGGGGGACGGGAAAGAGCAACCTGGTGGTCTGTCGCCATAGCGGGACAGACTGGTGGAGGGATGTAGAAAGGGGAAGATGTTACATTATATGGGACACGATATCTCGAACCAAACACACCCAAATACATGATCTAATTTATTTCAGAAAATAACGAATATTCCGCTTTGCCAGTGTCCAGCACGCAAGCAAGAGCCCTACAGGCGGTACTAGCCAGGCCAACAACCAGCGGGGGCCACCGGCCTCTTTGTTGAGTTTGTGCACAAAGGTATTCACCTGTGTCTCCAAGTCCGTACGTGAACCCGAATTGTCGATGACGAGATCTGCATACTCGACCTTGGTGGCAAGTGGTAGCTGTGAGTTGAGGCGCGCAGTCGCGTCCTCGCGCGTGGAGCTGTCCCTAAGCATGAGACGAAGGAGCTGCAGTTCGGACGAGCTGACGAGAGAAGTAGTCAGCAGGAATAAATAATAAGGCGGGGGGAGGGGAGGGCACAAACCAGTAGACGACGACAACCTTGCCCACGAACTTCCAGAGACCACTCTCGACGAGAAGTGGAACATCTACGACGCACCAACGTTCACCGCGCAGCCAGTGTTCGAGAACATGCCAGAGCATAGCCCTTCTGACCGCAGGGTGTACGATGGCATTGAGCTTCTTGCGCTTCGCCTCATCAGCGAAGATGATTGAACCAAGCTTCTTTCTGTCCAACGTGCCATCTGGAAACAGCACTTCGGGGCCGAAGACGGCGACGATTTTAGCAAGGCCACTCGAGCCAGGCTGGACGACCTGGCGTGCGATGACGTCTGCATCTACGATAGGGACATGGTGGGCCCTGAAGAGGGTTGAAACGGTGGATTTTCCTGTAGCAATTCCACCTGTGAGACCGACGACTAGAGGAGAGATGAGTTGGTGTGAAGTGAATAAATAAACAACGTACCAAGCATTGTTCAAAGCCAAGTCACACACTCTCTTTCTTCTTCCCTGATGTTCACGTGTGTTCCTCAGGATCACCCGATCCTCCTTCATCTCAACTCCCTTCACTCTGCCCTTGCTCACTTCCAGGTGCCGTCTATCATTCTCCTCAACTCTCAAACTCACTCTCGCATAGAATGATGCTCACTCCTCCGCCGTCAAGCTTCAGCACCACTCTCTCTCCACCTCCCGTGCACTCGAAAGCACTCACCGTCTCGAACACCAACTCTCACTCCTCCAAACAGAACTCGATTCTCTTCGCTCCCTCTCCACCCCAACGCTCTCCCCATCTCACCCTGCCTCTCTCCAGATCCACCAACTCACCCTCTCCCTCCGTTCCCTCTCTGAAAAACTAGACTTGGCAGAACACACCCTCGCCCAACGCACGCATGACCTCACGATCTCCCTCTCAGAATTATCTAGATCAAAGGCATCCACCGATGCCGCTTACCACTTGGCCTCGCGTATTCGCGCCAGGGAAGAAGCCTCCATGGCGCGTGAAAGGGATCTCGAGCTCCGTCTACGCACCGCGGAGGAAAAAGCCAAGATGAGCGAGAGGGCCGTTGCCGAATTCGCTGACTTTGTGCGTTCTCTTGAAGCCAAAACGAACTCGAGAGGTGTGCACACTGAATGCAGTCGTGCCTTCGCAGCCTGCGGCAGTAGAGATATCATTTGCCCAAGAAAAGAACGAGCTTGCAGCTCAACTGTCCATGGCCCAACACGAGCTTGCTGTCGTTCAGGCCCAACTAACGGCCGAGAGGCAAGCCCACGAAACTTCCAACTCTGAACTTTCGCGACTGCGGTTTCAACTACAAAAACTCGAACAAGATGACAACACAGCAGCGAAAATGGTCTCTCGATACATGTAACCTCCCCACCACCCCCTTTTCCAAAAAATCTTCCTCACTTACCCCTTCCTTTCCTCAGGAAATTCTCCCAAAATTCAACCGATGCTCTCCAATCTACATTAGAACAACTCAAAGCACGGCACAACGCAACTCTCACCACCCTCCACGACCAACTATACTCCCTCTCCTCCCAACTCCAATCTTCCGAAGCCATAAACACCCGTCTTAGACACGCACTCGACGATCTCGGCGGGGAAATGCTCAAAGAGAGTTTCGGACGTCGGCGAGAGGTCGCACTTAGAATCAAACTCGTGCATCGGGAAGAAAGGATTCTAGAAGCGCTCCGGAGGTGGTTGAGACGCTCGGAAGA
Source organism: Lepiota brunneoincarnata (assembly GCA_023014365.1). Classification (NCBI taxonomy): domain Eukaryota; kingdom Fungi; phylum Basidiomycota; class Agaricomycetes; order Agaricales; family Agaricaceae; genus Lepiota; species Lepiota brunneoincarnata. The sequence goes on from JAEBUN010000005.1 coordinate 195,142, forward strand.
GGCGCTGGGCAAGCCGGACCCTGTTCATCATCTCAACGATATGGTGCAGGATGCCAAAATATTCATAGACGCGTTGGATGATCCTATTCAGGTTCATGACGAGGGTATACCTTTGGCCACTACTCCCGTGTCAGGATCCTTGGCCCGGTTGATTACTGCGCAGAGTGTGTTGAATGAGTTGGTCGGGGAGGTGCAAAGGGAGCAGGTGAGGAGGGCGGAGGCGGAGGAGAGGTTGGTTAAATTGGAGGAAGCTGCTTTGCTACCTCCCACATCATCGTCACGGGAGACAGAAGACGATGTATCACGTCTGGTTCTTGATGTGGAACCGGTACGCATTTCCCAGGAAGGTTCCGACGCCAAGGGTGCTGAGGACGCCCACGCTGCGGACGGCGAGGAAACAACAGTTGGGGAGTTATCTGTAGAAGAGCCAGTTGCGGGTGTTGCGCGGGACGCTGAATCCGGATCGGATTTTCTTTGTAAATCTAAAGATAATATGTTGTTGGACGAGATGGATGCGACCAAGACAGTGACTCCAGTCTCCGAGCCGTTGAAAGCCCCTCAATCGACTACCCAATCAGAGGGCACGCCCAGCGCAACTTTGGAAGAGCCCGCGGTTCCAGTGTTACTCGTTCACCCTCCTGAAGAGCCTGCGAGCCCATTATTACCCACTCAACCTATTGAAGAGCCCATGAGCCCATCATCGCCCACTCAACTTGTTGAAGCGCCTGCGGTTCCCCCGTCGCTCATCCGACGCGTCCAGGAGCCCGTGGCTCAACCATCGTCCACCCAACCTGTCGAAGAGCCTGTGGTTCCATCATTATTCGTTCAACCTATCGAAGAGCCTGCGGTCTCACCGTCGTTCACCCAACTCGTAGAAGAGTTCGCGGCCCCATCGCCTCCCACTCAACCTGTTGAAGAGCCCACGATTCCACCACCGCTCGTCCTTCCCCTTAAAGAGACTCCCCTTCAAACTCCCGCCTCACCATTCCTGCGGGAGCTGGAGAAAGCCAGGAAACGATACGAACCCCTCCAACGCGCTTTTCATGACTGTCATGTCGCCCTCGAATCTCTCAAATCCTCGCTCGTCAAACCCCTGCCTCCTCCACCGCAATCTACAGCCTCGAATTCACTCAACTCGTTATCCTTCCCCTCCATCAATGGTGATGGCGCGGTGAATTTCCATATACCCCATAATATATTGAAAGCCGTGTTAGACCGATTAGATGATTTCACGGAGGATGCGAGAGTCGAATTGGAGATACGTGTGTCGGATGAGGAGGTTCTTGGGAAGGGGTACGAAGTGTTGTTGAGTGTTCCCGGTGCAGTGCTTTCTTGCACTGAGGTATCTGATGACGATGGTGTACCTGTGAAAGATGAAGTGGAGGCGCAGGTCAGGGCGTTTGTGGAGGGCACGGAGCCGGGGATTGCAAAAGCCAAGAAGGGATTGGAGAAAAAGTTGGAGGAGCTACAGCATGACATTGCTATGCTCAAACGGGCGGTGTATGATCCTATTGGTCTTGATGTTGACTCTGGCGGGGGTGGTGGTAGCAGTAGACATGGGGAGGATTCTTCTGCTGGCGACGAGGGAGCCACCACGCCGAGTTTTTCGGGATGGACGTCGTGGATTTCGACGAGGTCATCATCAGGCTCGCTGAGTTCGAGTTCGAGATCTGCGAGTCCGGCACCTACCTTTGGGAGTGTGATGACGAGTCGGGGATTGAAGTCGTCAGCATCGTCATCGTCGCTGTTGTCGCCGTCCGTGCCTGGGTTTGTAAGGAGAGCGACGGCAGGTCAGGATTCTGGTGCAGAAGATTGGGTGGCGAGACTGGGGTTGAAGATTCCGATGCCGAATTTCGGGCCATCTCTGGCGCCTCGAGAACAACGGCATATGCTGGGAGCGGGTAGCCAGAGACCGAGGACGGTGAGTGCGATGTATATGCTTGGGATGGGGATGAGCGGCAGTGCTACGAGGGCGGCGGTGGGGAGTGGGAGTCCGCCGGGACGGTTTTCGCCGACTTCTGGTGAGTCGGTGCCTCAGAGAAGGGTGGTGTCTGCTGCGCCGAGGATTGGGATCGATGTGAAGAGTGTAGGTATGGATGGGGGCGAGGAAGACGTGGATTAGAATCTCTACCTATGGACAATGGAGGACTGGTTGGAACTTGGAAGGGACTATAATTGTAATCGTACTAGTATGATGTGTATCTTTTATTAATGTCTGGTTGGGGGGGTGCAGGAATTCCCTTTTTTTCGCTCTGCTCTTACCAGATAAGGATGGGTGTTGAGAGTTTAACTGCATCAGTGACCCACAACAACCGCAACGCCGCAAATGGCTAATGATTCATTGTCCTGCCGCAAGCTACTGCAACTTACCTCATGAAAACCGGTGACTCTCGCATAGCACCTTCTCCGAACAATGCCCTCGAATGTGCAATGACACTTACCCGTTCAACGACATATAACGTTGACTCTCGTGTTCAACACATGTTTACAGTAATAGTCTTTTCCCCTGACCAAATCACTCAGCTTATCAACTTCCTATCTCAGACCATGGCTGATACAGACGATACCCAAGACCCACAACAGACCGCTGATTTCTTTGTTACCACCGATGACGATAGGCAGCAGCAACAATCCACCGACGGTACCACCACTGAGTGATATCTTGGGTATTTTTGATATAGATACGAACGCTTTCTGGTGGTTTAGGTGTTGGGCACGACTTTGATTTTGATTCTTCCCCTGGATCCATTTTCTAACACTGGTGCGAGGGGTTCTGAGGCAGGGCGGGGCAGGGTGCAGACATCGTTGATTACAATGATTCTGCGTCGACGGCGTTTTTAGATGGAGACTCCAGCGGAGACGAAATGAGGAAGGATTAGAGGCTCGCTATTTTCAGATCTTTGAGTGTGTGTTTTATGTGTCTTTTTAATCCTCTTTCGTTGTCGTCGTTCGCACCTCGTCCTCTTTGCTGGTGTATGTATCCTAGACTTGCGGAATTATCATGTTTGCGTTACGTCTGCACCTTTGCTAATCCCACATGACCATGATGATTTTGTACTATGCTATTGTAGCTATTTGACAATATAGCAATTCCTTTACCATGGACTAGGTCGGATCCCTCCGCCAGAAAGGGAGACACCAGAGCACCACTCCTTGATAGCACGATTACGATCTGCTTCCTCCATCTGCTGGCGTGCTCTTGCTTCCGCCAGTTCCCAAAGGTAAGATGGATAGGGAGGATCTTTGATATTTCGCTCATCGTCGAATTCCCAGTCCTCTTCATCCTCATCGTCTCTTGTGCGAAATGGCATGATATGATAACATATATTGGGAATTCTTGGATACCCAGGGCTGGCAAATTTCTTGAGGACGCATTGGATGTAGTGCCAGTTGAACACACCGAGTGGCGGAAGGGGTACTGCAATATCATGTGAGGAGAGCGTGATCAAGTGACCATGCAGAATTTCATCATTCTCGCATCGTGATCGTATACCATCAATATTAAGGGATACGTTGGTAAAGTTGTGGACAGAAAATTGGTTCGGCTGGAATCTATATTAACACAATGGAGCACGGAGATAGGAAGACTCACATGTCCATTATGCCAAAACCCCACTTCATACATACCTATAAGATAATCCAAGTTTTGTGCGAGTAAAACTCCTAGTTGAGGATCGAATCTGTGTTCAATTGAAGTGGTACCGACGAAACGTGCTACAACAGATTGGACGCCACCGTCACCGAGGCGTTTTGGGAGCAAGTGGGAGGCAGTAGTGAAAGGATGTTGTGTGATGATGCAACTTTGATCACGTTGCTGTAGTGCATTGCGGAACGCAGTACTCCCAGCCTAAGATTGTGGTGTGTTGGATGTCACCGATTTGGCTGATTGACGAAGGCTGATCTTGGTTAAGGTGACCACAGCATTATTGTCAGGACGGAACTCGTAAATCCTCGCCTCGAGCGACTCCGATGGGTCCACAAGCCTCCAACTTGCGTCAAAGCTCCTGCGTAGCCACGACGCAACATTTCCCGTAGTGAATGTAAAGAGTCTGCTGTTCCCACCTGGCTCAAATATGAGCCTCGCGACTCGGATAAGCCAGTCGGCAGTGTCACCTGCAAAATGACAAATCTCGGGAAGATCAGCGGCAATAGCAATGAGATGCCTTGTTGAGTTCTGAAGGGGGGGCAACGGGTCGGGGTCAGGCTGATCATCCGTCGGACTAGGGAAGCGAGACAGGAACGAGTGATGAATGCGAAGATACAACTTCTGGGGCTTATCGCGAGCTGAGCCTTCTGAAGGATCGGGTTGAGCAGCTGTCAATAGTCGTGTTATCTGAGGTAGCACGAGCTTTTTCCCAAAGGCTTGTTGAACGGCGGGATGATTGTGCAGCCATGACTGTCGATAATGTAATGGGCAAGCCTAAGAGTCACGAGGTGACCCTAACAGACCAACGGATCAAAAACTGGAATGCTGACGAGTAGCCGAAGAGTAGCAGACTCTCCTACAGATGGATCGCGTCGAGGCAGGGCGGCTGGACGGGACGAAACAAAACAAAACATGCCGAAGCAAGGCGAAACACAACGAAACAAGGGGTGTCCAGACCCTGGGATCCGGCTTGGTGCCCTCCCCAAGGTGGGTTTGTCCAAACTCGGACCCGGGCCGTCGGATCTACTGGGGCACTCCAAGCTCACAATGGTATCACTCTGAGTTAAATCTAGGGGTGGATGTCGGCTATTATCAGCATATGATACTCAGAGTGACGCGTCCATTCTGATGCAGCCTTCACAGTTATCCGATTTGATTATCGCGTGGTAGATCTTGTGAGCACAATAGAGTGCACTACACCAGGCCTTGCGAATTATCCGAGAAGCATAAGTAAATTACAAACTCCAAAATACTTGCTGAGTGAGAGAGAATCAGCATTTGCCGCAGGACACAGCCGGGTAGATACCCAACATACGTATGGTTTTGTTTCAAGGTATAGAGTTCTACAGTGCCAGCATTCGACCACGATCCTACCCAAGGGATCAGTAGGGGGAATAAGTGAATTCAGCATAGCTACCTTGCTTTCGTAGTTCACACATATGTATCTTTCAGTGCAGCAGGACTTTCTGAGAGAATAGGAGGACCACAGGTTGGGCTATGGCCTTTTAACAAGCAGCTAAACGTTTTTGTTGGCGAGTTGCGGTGACAAACATATTTTTCTTGTTGCATATGAGCATCCGCTCCACCGCTCTAGAGCCCCCAGCGTTCCCCCAATAGATTTAGGCCTTGAATCTTGGCAGAGGTGTCCATGTAGATGTGGGAAAATGACAAATATTGGATGGCAATCAAGAAATCTGAGGTCCCAGATGATCCCAGAAACGATTATGTGGAGATGCCCAGGATGAATTTCAAATTTATAGGCATCCCGAATTCGAACCAGGTGGTGCCGTCAGGGCGGACCTCCCAACCCTTTCATGATCAGGAAATTTTCGGTGTAAGATGTGAAACAGTGGTGAGCAAGATCACTCCACAACTTGTAAGACTCCGTTCGGTAACAATAATGCGCGCCATATTGTATGATTGATCAAAGGACTGGGAGAACAGGCGCGGCTTTGGCGAGTCTCAGATTGTGACGACTTCGTGAAAAACAAGGTCCTTCCCTCACCAGATTTCGCTCTCTAGGCGATACAATTTCTCGACTTTTCGAAATATGCTGATCCCAATGATATTGTAGAGGTGGACGAGTGGCTGCTCATGTGGTGGCCACCACTCGTCACCTCTTATCTGGGATCATTTAGGACCTCAGATCTCTCAGATTTGCCATCCAATATTTGTCATTTCCCCACATGTAAATGAACGCCTCAGCCAAGATTTAAGGCCTAAATCCATTGGGGAAATGCTGGAAATTCTAGAATGGTGGAGCAAATTTACATATGCAAGAAGAAATATGCGTATTTGTCACCGCAATTTGATGACAAAGGGTTCAGCTGTTTTTTTAAAGGCAATAGGTTAGCCTGTCGTCCCCCCATTCTCTCCCAAAGTCCTGCTGCACTGAAAGATCTGTATGTGTGCATGTAAAAAGCGAGAGTAAGGTTACTGTGCTAAATTCACTTATTCCCTCTACTGATCTCTTTGGTAGGATCACTGTTGGATGCAAGAAGTGTGGGGATATGTGCCCTTTCATACTACCAGCAGTGCGTTGAGTATTGATTGGCCTGGTTATGTCCTGTGGCAGTTGCTGATTCTTTCTCACTCAGGTAGTGCGGGTCAGTATTTTGGAGTTTGTAATTTACTCATGTGTCCTGAACAATTCGCAAGCACCGGTGTTGGTCATCTCATTGTTCTTACACCATTGTGAGGAATAGTGGCCCTTCAAATGTATCGTATGTGTCACTCTGAATATCATATGCTGGATAATAGTTGATGTCCACCCCTAGCTTGCCAGCAGCAGAACCCTTGAGTGAGCCTGTGGTACCTCAACAGATCTGACAGCCCAGTAACCAGTTTGTTTACTCTTCTCTGCTTTGGACACTCATGTCCTCAGTGGTTGGAGTGACTGAAAGGTGTAAAGGACCTGGGGTGCATAGTTGGAGTACTGCCCTGAATGATATACAGAAGGAGTTGGGGAGGGGTGTGTACAGGAAAATATAAGTGTCTACCCTTAGCATTGCTTAGTTGCATGATGTGTTTTTTTTTTTTTTAAATCAACAATTTATTATGTGGGGCCCATTAGCAGTCCATGCTAATATGCTGAAATTTCGAATATACCCGAAAAATCGAATTTATTTGACTTATACCCTTGGAATTGAGGCAGAACCTTTCAATAACCCTTAGCTATAGGGAATAAGAGGGCCAGAATGAGTCCCGAGTTGCTGGCCAGGCAAGGAAATACCTAGGATGTGACCCAAGGCCCTTAATATGTCAATCCATTGGCAGAGGGATAATTAATGATTAATGGTACATCATGGGTATACAAATATTCCTAGCTATGTTTGTCTGAAGCCACAAATCAAGGGAAAATAGAGTGAAACTCGATGGTTTATGATCTGAGGGGTCATCTGGAGAAGGGACAAGGCTGCCTGAATTATTCACTAAAGTTTAGATCTCTGGAGGAGATTCAGGGAACTCCAGGAAACTACAAAGGAAGGAGCCAACCCAATTATGGTGCCAAAACATTGGATAACTTAGTTGGGACACAGGCTCCAATCGTGAAACATAGGGAGAACTGCCAGTGGGGCGAGTAGGAGGATGCATCAGCCATATGATATCACTTAGAATGGAAAAGCTAAAAAGGAAAAGGATGTGTAAGCTATTCCTAAATATGTATTAAGCACTGCATGTTATAGTAGTATAAAATAAGGCCATCGAGGGGGGGGGCAGGGCAAGCATTCTGCTGGGATTCTTTCTCCCCATCAAATATGGTGTTTAATGTCTCATTTGATCATCTGAACATGCCTGTTTGTCTGTGGAATGATTGCTTCCTAGCTAAGATGTTCACAAACACCCGAGATTGATTGCTAGCTTGAGGACTACTCATCTTAGTAATGTCTAGGATCCTAAGTGGTGATTAACTTCAGAGATTGAATACTAGCTTGAGGACCACTTGTCTTGGGGATGTCTAGGATCCTAAGTGGTAGTCATTCCTTCTTAGCTAGTCTGCCAGCTTGAGAACCATTCATCCAGGGGATGCTTAGGATTCTAAGTGGTAGACTTAACCAGTGATTGAGGACCATTGTCTTAATGCATTAGGCTCCTAATTGTGACTTGTTCAAACTTTTGGGTTAGCTACAAGTAAAGTTATTCATGCACTATCCTTGTTGACTTGAGAGCCATCTGTGAAACAAGTTAGGTCTCTAGGTTAACGAACTCTCTATCCTTGAACTATTAACAAGTAAAGTTACTTGTTCACTAGTTCACAACTTGTTGAGTACTATTATTGTCAAGTGACGAATGAAAAGCAGATTACTTTACAAGATCGAAAATGAAGTTCATTTACAGGTTCACTAATTCCAACTTTATAAGTTCATGGGGGAGAGGTTGTCACAGATCTCCAGAAATATATTCAATTCTAGTGTTTTTAGGGTTTTGGTAAGTTATTCTCTTAGTCTCCAACTAGACAGACAGTTGTCCTATCTGAATACAATGGGAACTTTGATGGTCATTACTATATAATATGTTAACTAATATCTTCACAATTTGATAAGTCAGGCAAAAGTGCAAGCTTTTGCAATCAGTGAGCCTCCATAGACCTAGCAGACAATGTGTTCTAATGGGCCCTAGCATACTACATCCTTTTCTCTTGACAATACTATAAATTTACACTACCCAGTGAGACAGGCTTTTGACAAGCTCCTGCAGTAAGTGTCTTTAAGCTAGTAGGCCTAGCGGACAGTGTTATCTAACAGGCCCTAGTGCACTACAGCTTCTGAACAAGGCAACAAAACTTTATACTACTCAGCGAGACAGGCTTCTAGTGAAGCTCCTGCAGTAAGTATCTTTAAACTAGATAGACCTAGTGGACAGCGTTTTCAACAGGCCCTCCCATACTATGTTCACTTCTCAATTAAACAGCTCTACAATTCAATGGTATACTTCTGAGGCAAGGCCTTTAAGAGGAACCCCAAATAAACAGAAGTTAGTGAACTTTCTACTTAAGAACAGAAGAGTCATAGCAACTCATATTCAGTTCTCAAGTCAAGCAGAAGGGTCTGTCAATATCTCAATTGTTTCAAAGGGTCTGGTTTTAAAGAGTATAACTCTTTAAGTCTCTGATGGTCTATGACCAAAGAAAATTGCGTAAAATTGCTTTATATTCCTATCCTAATCGACCATACAATCAGGGGGGGGAAATAGGCAAGTGGTTTCTTGCCTCCCATGTAATTTACAGATGAGTTTTTATAACAATATACAATTGACTTATGGGTATACCTAAAACAAGCCTTCAGCTTCATCATTTTATTGTCTCCTCATCATTTAGGAGCATCATTCTAGGAGTTCCAATATCAGCAACATAATTCATTCTCAGGAACTTGCTCCCTAAGTGCCTGGTTATTTATATCACAGCCAGTTGGGTTAGCAAGTTTGCTTGCTAACTCTTATCTAAGGGTTTTTATCTTTTTCTTGGATTCTCCACACCTGGGTTCTCAACCCTAATGTCCTAAAGTTCACTTCCATAGCCTTCAGGCAGTAAACTAATAGTAGAATTTAATTAGCTTGTTTCATTCTTATCAATCTTTATTTTTTAGGATCATCATTTCTGGTCTCTTTTGTTACTATGAGGGAGCATCTGTCCCTGAGTACCCTCTTGGATACCCCCATCTGATCTTTTGTCTTTCAATACCATCAGAGCTGTTCAAAGGGGACATTCTTGTCAGGGCATTAGCTAATCCCTACATTCTTTTGTCAAGATTCACTCCTGGACCTGTTATTATGACTAGGTACCATCTGGATGACATAGGTGTTGTGACTTGTCTGCTTTCTAAGGCAGAGGCAAGGAAATGGGTCTTTTGTGCAGTCATGAGTATCTTCACTAATATCTTAGTTAACACAGTATTGGATACAATGCTTGGGTACATTCATACCAGAGTCATTCTTCCATAGCCTTATCACTAATATGTTAGTTAACATCACTTTTACTTGTCTGGGTGTTCTGGTTCTGTTTCTGAGATGTCTGCCTTCACATATTTTAGATAGTATTCTAAATCTCTTGCACCCAGTGTCTGACCATGGCCATATACTGATATTATTTGGTAATGGAGAGTTAGTTACTTTATTAGCTAGTGATTTCACAAATGAAATGATTTTGCAGTGCAACAATGATATAACAGAACTCAACTTTCGCACCATCACTCTCTGAGTTTGATAACTTTCTGAGCCCCACAAACTTAGCATTCACAAAGGGTGTACACTCCTTCTCACTAGCTTGAGTGTATTGAGCGCACCTGTAACCATACCTGGGGACAAAAACAACCAATTACCTTTTCAATGCCAATGAGTATCTACTACATTGAATTAGCTAAAGAGATGGGGCCAGAGGCCCCATGTGATAAACTATGCATGGCTGCAAAGGAAGGGGGGAAAGGTGACAGAGAGGGAGAAGAGGGTGGTTGGCTCACTCTGGAGGCAGGAATCCCTTGGGAAGCAGTAGGCTTTGGAGGAAAGGCAAAGGCAGCTGGGTTGTCTTGGAGAAACTGAACTAAGTCAGAGAGCAGCAGGGAAGTGTTGTGCTGAAGGTTGGACTTTGTCCTTGAGAAGTAGGGGCAGTCATAGAGGATGTGGTCCCAAGTCTCCAGGAGTTCACCACATTGGCATTGGACTGGTTCATCAGAGAAGAACCACTGGCAGTATTCCCTGTTGAACTGAGTAGAGTCAATAGTATCAGTGACACACTGATCACTAGTCACTAGCTCAAGTTGATCAACAACTGATGTATTCACATGTTGTTAATAATAGTGTGATTTGATAAGCCCACTGATTTGGTCAAGTGTAAAGGTTCTTTGTATGTAACTCCCCTTCACATAATAGGATTTGGCTAGTCTAAGGTCCCATCCTGTCAAAATGGACACGAGGCATGAAACTTGGTGTCCACTAATTGACATCCCCAAGGGATGGGTGTACATAACAACTAATTACTTATATATTATAATTTGTTACTAACTAATAAGTGATCTGTCACTTTATTTAACATTCCCTAATAGGGGCATGGCTGGTAATACAGTGGGTGAGGTGAGCAGTGAGAGATGGTGGGTCTTTGGTGGTTAAGATGAGCCAAGTTCCATGGTGTAAGGATGATGGGGCAAGGGGCTTGTTGCTTTTATCAAAGATGGTGAGAAATCAGGAGCCATGGTATTTGGATGAGGCTGCAAAATCCTTCTGCCACTCAGCAGATGCAGTAAGAGAAGCCTGAGCCTGCAGGAAGTCCAGTGTAGTTGGAGAAGCTACAGAAGCAGGGAAGTGTTTGATTTGGCCTCATGGTTGCATGATGTGTTCCTGACTCTGATTGATTGTCTAAGAGAGAGCTATATTATTTATGTGGTAAGGACTGCCAATTATGAGGCAAGAGTAGGTATGGACATTTGTAACATGGCCATGTTTTACACTACCTAACATCTTGGAAGTTGGAGGGATTTATGTGGGTTTTGCCCTTGTGAAAGGGCTCATTGAAGGGCTTAACTGCTGCTGCTAACCTGCCTTGGCTCATGTAGTTTTACAGAATTAGACTACCTAACTTAGGATGGTAGTGGTAAGGTATGAATCAATATATTCATTAATCTGCTGGACCAGCTAGCATATGTTATGTTATGAACAGTCCAGACAAGGAGGAGTTGGAGCTAGTCTTTGACTACACAAGATGGATACAGGAAACTACAGACCAGCTATGGGCATAGGAATATGAAGATGAAGAAAAGGAGTATTATCACACCATGCAGGACTTGGTAAGAGATGCAGGAATGGAGATAATCCTGAAGGATATTATGGAGTACTTGTTACGCTGGTTAGGCATCTGCAAGGTTCAATGCGATTAACGACAAGTTAACCATTGAATAATGCAAGCAAGTCAAAGACAATGTCAATGAGCAGGAACAAATACAATGTATAATAAGACAAAGCTAGAGATTACAAGTAATATCTAGGTCTATATATACTGCTAAGACAACTGACATGTGATAAAGAGGAAATCACATGCGAATGGGTGAAAATCACAAGCCAAGGGAGAACTAATTAAAGATGGGCGGTGGCATGTGATAAGTAAATATAACTGGGTGCTGACAACGGGTGGTGACATGTGATAAGTAAAATAGGCGGTCAGGCGTGCTAAAGGGAAAATGGTAACATTACCCCCTTCTAATCTTCGAACTCTGTTTCGAAGTCAACAAACGGCAGGGTACGGGTGTCGGGTGTGGGTCGCGGATGAAGTCCTTCCTAGTCATAGCTGTAGCCGTTGTAGGCATAGTCGTAATCGTTGTATTGGCCATCATCAATGATATCGTACGTTCATCCAAAGGTATTGGGATAGCATTGCGCCATCCTTTCGAGCGCGGCGTTCCATTGGTTCTGGTGGTAGACGGGGCAGGCTCGCATGTAGTGTCCTGGCGCGGAGCAGTTGCAGTGACGACAGGTATATCGGGGGCAGCTGTGTGCCCAGTGGCCAATCTGGTGGCATTTGAAGCAACGATTTCTTCCAACATCATACGAGCAGGTTGTCGCGGTTTGGGGTGTGACGGTGGGGGTGGTACGATGTCGGGGAGGTCTTTGGGGTAGGGGGTGGGTCTCCTGTTGTTGGCAGGCTTCCATTCGTTGGGTGAAGTCGTCCACTGTTTGTCGTCAAGTTCGGGGTGGTGGTGTGGAGGCAGGGGGTATGATAACAGGTGGGGTAACAGGGCTTGGAGGTTGTTTAGGTCGAACTTGTTGGTGGGTAGAGTGTACGGGGACTCGTCGGGCCGGTCTGTCGGTTGGTGTAGGTTGAATTGTACTAGGGACTGCGGACGCAATCCGTATAACGGTTGTGGAGCTGCAATGCTCGGTGAAAATTCGGCAGAAGGTGGGGTCGGCCCACAGGCGGTTGAATGTGTTCTGATTTGCCTCTTTAACTCTTTCGACGCTTTGTTCGAGGCCGCGGAGGCAGAGGAGGTTTTCGCAGAGTTGGAAGAAGCCATCACAAACTTCTGTTGATACTGCTGGCATTGGTGCGATAAGAAGCGAAAAGACAAGGGTAGAGGCACTGTCGACTTCGTTAATATAGTCGCTAACAGAAGCGACAAGCGGGGGAGCGGGGATGGTGGTTGGCGTTTCTGCGATGGGTGGAACGGGACTGGGGGGAGTGGTCTGTCGTGGTACGCGGCGTGGGGGTGGTGTGTCTTCAGTGGTGTTAAGAGCGCTTTCGACAAGGAATTGATATAGGATGCGGTTGGAGTCGGGTTGCGCGGACGAGGATCTGGTTGTTCCATCTAATGTGGGTGGAGTAGAAATAAGGGCGGATTCGGATGGGAGTGAGCGAACGGAAGAAGGCATTGTGCTGTTAAATGAGGTGGTGTGATTTATTTACGGTAGGGTTGGCGGCGAGAACGACGTGGTTTCTTCATGGCTTTAAGAGAATGAATGACAGGTGTGTTTTCGTCGTTTCGGTCGAGTCCTTTGAGTCGTTTGTACTCCATTAAGAATGCTACGGCATCTCCTTCATCTTCCATTTCGGGGATAACTTGTCCATCCACGGTTTCAGGTCTGATTTCATTGGGTACCGATTTAAAGTGAGATTTGGGTTCCCAAGTATTTTCAGATTCGGGCCATCTGAGCCATTTGACTAGGTATTCAAGGCAGTTTCGTCATTTTCGGTGGTTTAATATGGCTTCGATTTTGTATACTTGTTTGCCTTCGACTGTAAGAGGTGGTGGTTGAACGTAATTGGGTCCATATGTTTCAGTTTTGGTATATGGCATGAGGAGTTGGGCGTGGAACACAGGGTGGATTTTCCAACGTTTGGGAAGTTCGAGTCGATATGAAACAGGGAATAAAATGTCAAGGATGTGGAATGGTCTGAGACGTTTGGGGGCCATTTTGCGCGTGACATATGGGGTATTTAAGTTCTGGGCATCAAGCCAAACCATTTGATTTTCGTGGAATGGGGTAAACTTTGATTGGCGTCGATTTTCCATGTGTTTCATGGTGGTTTTGTGTGCGGTTTTGGCATTTCGGCGGTATAAGTCAATTAATTCCATGCGGTTGTTGACGGTGGGGGATTCGGTTTCAAGAAGAATGGTGGGAAGTGCTTTCGGTTGTATTCCCATGATGATCTCGAATGGCATTTGTTTTCGTAAGGCGTGTGGTTGGCTGTTGTATGCAAATTCGAGGATGGGAAGGGCTTGTGACCAATTTTCGGGATGATGCGAGCAGAAAATGGAGAGGTATGCCTGGGTTTCCTGGTGTGAACGTTCGGTTGCTCCATCTGCTTCTGGGTGGTAGGCTGTGGTCATCGCTGGAGTTATTTTGAGTCGTTCCAACAGTTTCTGGAATGATTGCGCAGTGAAATGTGGGTTGCGATCGGATATGATACGTTCGGGTAGGCCATAATGCGGGTAAACTTTGTTGAGAATGATGTTGGCTATATCATCAGCGGTCGCGGTTTTGTTGGTAGGGGTGAGAATTACCCCCTTCGAGAGTCCATGGTCCACAATGGACAGAATCAAGTCAAAACCTGCAGAGGGAGGGAGGTCGGTGATGAGATCCATCGCAATCTGGGCGAATGGGCAGTTCGACTCAGGTGCAGGGATAGGGGTAAAGGCAGGCTTGGCAGGGTGGCAGTTAATTTTAAACTGTTGACAGTTGGCACATCCCTTGACATAATCATGTGTGAAACTGGCCATACCGGGCCAGTAGAAATCACGCTCCAATGTGTGAAGGGTTGTATCAATACCGGGGTGTCCCGCGGTGGGAGAATTATGATATTTCCATATGATACGTTGGTGGAGTTCAAGGTCTTCCAGTGGTACGGTTCTACCATCGTAGGTAACAATTAGACCTTTTGGGGTTTGTGTCACGGAATACTGGGAATCCGTCGGGGTGTAAGGGGCGGACAAGAGGGCAGTAATTTGTTTGGTGGTATGTGGGTTGTAGGTATTATGGCAGAGGATATTGTCACGGGTTTCTTGGTCGATGGTGTTGATAAATATGGATTCGGGTAAGACGGTCACGGACTTGTTGTCTTCGTCTTCATCGGGGACATGATCGGGGCGTCGGGAGAGAGCGTCAGCGGCTGGTATTTTTGTACCAGGTACATGCTCTATTTGGAGATTAAAGTGGGAGAGGAATTGATGCCAGCGGGCCTGGCGTTGGTTTATGTCCTGCGGTTTCTTCCAGTAAGTAAGATTTTGATGATTGGTACAAACTTTAATGGGGAATGGTCCTCCTTCTAGGTAATGATGCCATTCTCCTAGGGCGTGGATTATGGCGAGTAATTTGCGGTCATGAATATCGTAGTTACGCTTGGCAGGTGTAAGGGTTTTCGATAGGAAAGCCATGGGGTGACGTTGATTATTAATATCGGTTTGATAAAGTACGGCTCTGGTCGCGTATTTCAAAGCGTTGCATTCGATTTCAAACGGTTTTGATTAGTCAGGCATTGTAAGTACGGGTTGTTTTGAAAATTGAAGTTTTAAAGCATCAAACGAGTCTCAACATTCATCGGTCCATTCGAATAGTTGTTTGGTCAACATAAGAGCGTTAAGGGGTCGGGCAATAGCAGAATAACCATGAATAAACTTCCGATAGAAGTTGCAGAATCCTATAAATTTACGGACGTCTTTAGTACATTTCGGTACAGGCCATTGGGCGATTCCGGCTAGTTTGACGGGGTCCATTTTGATTTTATCGGGCGTGATGATCATACTGAGGTATTCCATGCAGTCGCGATAGAATTCGCATTTCTTGGTCTTGAGATAGATGTCGTTCAAGGCCAAACACTTGAGAACTTCTTCCATAATGTGGTCGTGCTCTTCTTGGGTACAAGCGAAGATGAGAATATCGTCCATATATACGACAATTCCTCCTTTATGGATTGGGGACGCTAAGATATTGTCCATAAATGCCTGGAAAGCCACAGGGGAGTTACACATTCCAAAGAACATGATGGTCAGTTCGAATAATCCAAGCGGGGTGTTGAATGCACCTTTCCATTCGTCTCCTTTCTTGATGCGAATGTTATTATATCCGGCACGGATGTCGAGTTTGGAAAATATACAGGCTCCTTTGAGTTTATCCATTATCTCGGTAACCATCGGAATTTGGTATGCGTTCTTGACTGTATGTTTGTTGACATAGCGGTAGTCTTGACAGGGGTGAAGTGAGCCATCCTTCTTATCGACAAAGAAGAATGGGGAGGCCATCGGGGATTTTGACGGATGGATGTAGCCTTTACGGAGGTTTTTGGATATGAATTCCTTCAAAGAGTTGTCCTGATTCGGGGAAAGTTTATAGGCTTTCATTGCGACGGGTTTGAATTCAGGTTTTAATTTGATAACGTGGTTGTAAGATCGTCGGGGAGGGAATTGTTTGGCAGCCTTTTTGCTGAAACGACTCAACCATCGGTGGAATTGGCGGGGAACTTTTGTAGTGGGGTCATTGACCTTTTTGTCTCCGTGTTTAATTGCAAGTTCTGTAGCCTGACTAGTTCGGTTGATCTCGAGCTCGACATGAGCAAGTTCAGCAGGCGTACTAATGATCTGACGCATCTCGGACTCTAGAGAGAACTCTTCATAGTCCTCATCGAGGAGAGGTTCATAGATCGGTTCATGCGGGATGTAGGAGAATTTTCCTTCAGGGTCGAATGCGTTTAGTCGGTCCATGGCAAGGGTGGCGATATTGATCGGGCGGTTGTTGTACATTAAATATTCAGGGTGGTGGTTGCGCTTCTTCTCTTTTCTCCATTGGAACGTACAGCGTTTCCAATCGATCTTCGGATTGACTTCATTAAGCCATGGGAAACCAAGAACCATTGGTTTCAATCCTGTTGCTGTGACATAGGCGGTGATGGGAGTTAATCGACCATCAATTATTGTGTGGAAGGTAGAGTAGTGGGTAATCATTCCGTTCAAGTTGTTTGATCCATCGAAATTGCGCATACTGATTGCTTGGGGAAGTTCTTGCTTCCATAGATGGTGCTCGGTGACGAAGTCGTCTGATATGAAGTTTCCTTGAGCTCCGGAGTCAAGGAGGGCGATAAGCGGGACGTCTTTTTGTTTTCTCAGGCTCTGCACCTTTAAAGGAAGATATATGGATTTATTGTTTGAAGTAGATGCAAGAGTTACAATATTACAAGAGAGAGGGGAACTGGGAGGGGCTGGCATCGAACAGACCTCCGAATTAAAAATTTGCGAATGGCTGCATAGTCGGGTCTTTGGACCAAGTCTCGTAGACTTCAACAGCTTCGGTTTCGGGAATAGATTTGATGATGGAATGGATTTTAAGGGAAGCGTTTCGTATATTAGTCGCTTTATTGGTTTTCGGTTGCGGTCGGGCGACATTAGGACAGATGCGGGAAATGTGGCCGGGTTTAAAGCATCGGAAACATAAGCCTTTCTTGTAGGCGCGTTTTTCTTCGGGTGTAAAGACGGTGTTGATATCAATGTCGTCATTGTGGGGGAAATGATCCGGTTGGTCTTCTTCGGCTTCTTCATGATTGGGATGCGGATCACTGGGGATATTAAAAGAAGGGTAATATTCGGGACCTTCATTAAGGTACGTGTTGTTGATCTCCATAGCGTTTGGATCACGCGATGGGTGGAATTGGTAATGACGATTCGGTCCAGTATAGGACAACTGTTGCTGTGGTTTTCGATATGGTTGTTGCGTACGGCGGTAGTTACTGGCGGGAGCGGGGCGTGGACGGAATCCTGGGCGCGGTCCAAGGATTGTAGAAGCGGTGCACCAATTGTGATCGATTTGGATAGCGCGACGATACCATTCGTTTATGGTGTTAGGCGGGTTTGGGTCGGTGAGAATCTTGTAAGCGAGGTTCTGGTTGATGATGTTTTGGAATTTTTCTATAAGGGCGCAATCTTTGCAGAGTCCTGAACGATGGACGAGAGTCTTAAACTCTGCGATGATGTCTTTGACGTTACGGGATCCTTGACGGAGGGTGTTGAGATCGTGGAATGCCTGGGAAGGGACATTGACGGGTGAGAATGCTTTGGTGAATTCTTCGATGAGTTCTTCATACAATCCGGGGGTGAATACTCCCCAAATTTGTTTGGACTGGAAATATTGGTTTTTCCAGTTGCTGGCTTCTCTGGATTTAAGCAGGGATAAGAAAAATACAATCTTCTTATTGTTGTCATAATAGATGTCGGCGTTACCATAGAGGTAGAGTGCTACGGAATTAATGAATTCTTGAAAGTTCTTGTGGTTGCCATCGAACGGTGTTGGTTTCTCGAACAATAGTTCTTTGTAGCCATTATGCTGTGGTTGTGGTGACGGTGGACAGGGTGGACCCTGTGGTGGTCCAGGCAGTCTGCCAGCGGGTCTCCCATAGTTTTGGACATGGATTCAGAGGGAGGGGAAGGTGGTGGGAAAGGTTGCAGATTATGGGGAAGTTGATACTGTCCGGGTTCAATCTGACAGATGGGAAAGCGTAAAGGACCTCCTGTACTTGTGGTTGCTTCTAGCAGACCAAAGGGGAGTCGAGGTGGTTCGACAGGTGACGGTTCAGTAATCTGGGTGGCTACCTGAAGGGTGGTATCCACTGGTTTGGGCGGGGTTGCGTATACGGGTTGGTCGGACTCAGGAGAAGACGAAGGCACATGAAAAGAAGGAGTAGGGCGAGGAGTAGATGGAATGGCACGTGGGGTAACAGACGGTTGAGAGGGTCCTGGAGATCCAGAACCAGTTTGAGAGATACGAGGGTTAGGATGGTCTGTCCTGGATTTGAAATAACTACCCGTGGTGGGCAACAATATCTTTTCTGGCAAAGAGAAACCTCTGAGAATTTAAGATCCGCTAAGATGTTCGACAAGACGAATGAGGAATCTGAGAACCTATAGAGACGCTGGGGTGCAAAGGTTCAGAAGAACAACAGCCGGAGTTCTTCGGGGTGAGGACCATGTCAGATGCTCGAATAGACAAGCGATGATCCTCAACAGATTACGGTTCTGTCTAGACCTCACAGTTAACGGTACTGTGCAAACCAAGGAGGGTGAGAAGAGAGAAGAGAGGCAATGAGTAGCTTTGTCTTTTGTTACGCTGGTTAGGCATCTGCAAGGTTCAATGCGATTAACGACAAGTTAACCGTTGAATAATGCAAGCAAGTCAAAGACAATGTCAATGAGCAGGAACAAATACAATGTATAATAAGACAAAGCTAGAGATTACAAGTAATATCTAGGTCTATATATACTGCTAAGACAACTGACATGTGATAAAGAGGAAATCACATGCGAATGGGTGAAAATCACAAGCCAAGGGAGAACTAATTAAAGATGGGCGGTGGCATGTGATAAGTAAATATAACTGGGCGCTGACAACGGGCGGTGACATGTGATAAGTAAAATAGGTGGTCAGGCATGCTAAAGGGAAAATGGTAACAGTACTCTGAGAAGAAAGTAGATAATGATGAACCAACAGATCTGACCTCTGACACATATGGAGACACCAAGAGAGTGGATAGCAGCAATGAAGAGGAAGCCATGAAGATAGGATTGGGAGAAGGAGAATATGAGTCAGAGGAAAGCAATGGAACATCACACAGCAGTAGAATGGAGAACAAGGACAATGACTCATTGTACAGTGGGTTAAAACACTGTCCTAATGTTTTCACTATTTGGAAAGATCAGCCAACAGGAGACCAAGGTGATTATGTAAATACTTGAAAAATGAAGTATGGTAATATACCATATTAGAATTCCAAATCTGTTTAAACCACATAATTTGTCCAAGAAATAATGAATTAATTCATTATTTAAAATATTAACTCATTGGGACAGTTTTTTGACCCTTTATGGTATCAGAATTCCCATCAGAAGGTCTTATATACAGTACATCTTTCTCTTACTGTCAAATGTCACTCTGAAATGATCAGAAGTGTACATCAGAAGGACTATTAATAGTTATGATCCACTTTGACTCAGTATGACTCATAGTTACTTAGGTCCAGATATATATAGTAAGAACATAGCTACATGGGCCTTAAGAATTTGCTGCACACAGTACTGCACACTGCTATCACCCTACCACACATTACCACCATGCTACTGTGATATTGCTGCCACCTTGCTGTGACAGAACTGTCACTTTACTGCACATTACAGCACATTGCCACCATCTTACCATGATACCACTGTCACTTTACTGCACATTACCACACATTACTGCCACATTACTGTGACATTGCTGTTATTGAGCCTTGAGCATATCCCAATATAAGGTATGTCTCACCCAGAACTGGCTCAATCACATGATCCAAGTGTGACACTGAGTGACTCTTTGGCAGGGGATAGGTACAAAATCTCTTATGCCATCTGCAAACACTTGTTTGAGGAGAAGTTAAAACCACAGATTTATGGAGAATTACTATATCTACAACTCTGTGGTTTTGAAATTTTGATTTATGTCTTTTATCTAGAGTTATTAGACAAACGCCATGAGTTGTCCAAATTAGGCAGGAACTATAATTAACACATCACCATGTCATACTGAGGATTTACAGGTCAAATCTTGCAAAAACAAGCATAAAAATATGTCAAAATGAAAGAAATACAACATTGGCAACCTTGGGTGCTGGGCTGTTTCCAAAAAGCCAAAGAAAACCCATGAAAATGCAGATAACTCTAATAAAGAGAATGTGAGAGTACATTTGGTTGCTTCTGGCTGTAAAATCTGTATGAGGGCTTATTCCCAGGTCAGATTTATTTAGGGACTCATCAAATCCTCGACCTGTACAGTTAACAAGCACATTCCTGCACCAGAAAGTCCACCAGAAACACCTAGCAATGAGAATGAGTTTGATGGGGGCTGGGAGCATGACTATGAAGAGGGAGGGCCTCAGATGAGCTTTGATGCAATTGAATGCAATGAAGATGAAAGCAGCAATGGTCAGGAATGTATAGAGGAGTCCTTGGGCACTGAATGTCAACATACCAAGCAGGGGAAATTTATTTTCCCTCTGACACCTAAAGAAGCCTATCAGGCATACCTTGACATTGGAAAGATCCTAAAACCACACTAGAGAGATGGACAGGGCTTCATTGATCCAGGAATTGGCTCCATTACACAAACACTGTTACCAGCAGATGCAGCACTTCTGTTACACCTACTGGAAGATGCAGTCTGAGCCAGAGCAGGAGCAGTTGAGCTGGAGATTGGCTTCAAAGATGTCAGCAGAGTACTTCCAGAAGGGTACATACCTTGCTCGAAACTTGAGGAGCTGGGTCCATGCATTTATCAAAGATCCAGAATATGTTCCAGAACACCACCAGAAGGGATCTGCAGGTTGCTCAGCAATCGACAATGAAGACTTTGCTCAGGAACTACACCTCTATCTCCAAAGTATTGGAGAGTATTGTACTTTGGATGATCTCATCAAGTATATTGCACAACCAGAGGTATTGGAGAAGCTTGGGGGGACAAAGACAATTTCAAGACAGTTAGCAGATCGGTGGATGAAGATAATAGGGTACTGGTGGATCCCTCAGCCCCAGGGACAATACTCAGATGGGCATAAACGTCCAGATATTGTTCAATACTGTGATCAGGTTTTTCTTCCTGCAATGGCTGCTCTTGAAGAAAGGACATGGAAGTGGGGAAGGGATGGATGAGCAAGTACCTCAGTACTGCCACCTGGGGAGCATCCTGTTATACTCTGGTTTCAAGATGAGAGCATTTTTTATGCTCATGATCGATGCAAGAAGGCATGGGTTCATAAGTTAGCAACAGCCAAACTATATACCAAAGGAGAGGGACATTCACTAATGGTCTCTGACTTTGTGTCAGCTGACTATGGATGGCTTTGTTCACTGGATGGAATGGAGAGTGCATGGGTACTGTTCCAACCAGGAAAGAACTGTGATGGTTACTTTGACAATGAGCAAATACATGAACAAGTTCAGGCTGCGATGGACATCCTTGAAAAGTATTATCCAGATGAAAACCATGTTCTGGTTTTTGACAACACAACTACCCACTGGAAACAAGCAGACCATGCAGTATCTGCCACCAAGATGCCCCAAGGTCCCTCAGCTAAATTCTTTGTTGAGGTGTTGGTCCAAGATCCTGATACAGGCAAACCTGTCTATGGGTCTGATGTTATGATCTGTGCTCCTTCTGTATCTGAGGATAACTGGAGACGGCCTTCAATCACTCTACAAGGTGTCCGAAGATGGTTGGCCTTGCAGAGCTTAGTGGATTGTGCTCAATGAAATAACAAGGGAACACTGCCAAGTTAAGGCAGAGAGGGTTAACTGACCGCTGTGAACAAGATTAAAGCTTGAGGCTTTAATCTTTACTTGTACAGGCCTTATATACTTATGAGATACTATATACTCGTTATAGGTTATTGGGCTGTTCTACTTGTCCTGTGCAGTCTTGACCATGACGTGCATCCTTGCTGATAGCATCCTATTGTTATTTATATATTACAATGAGTCAGTGTCCTCGTTCTCCATTCTACTGCTGTGCGATGTTCCATTCGCTTTCCTCTGACTCATAATTCTCTTCTCCTGATTCTATCTCCATGGGTTCTCTTCCATTCTCACTCTCCATTCTCTTGGTGCTTCCATCCATATCAGAGGTTGGATCGGTTGATACATGGCTATCTTCTTTGTCCTCAGGGTATTCCAGAATATCCTCTGGAGTTATCTCCATTCCTGCTTCTCTAGCCAGGTCCTGCATGGTGTTGTAGTATTCCCCTTCTTTGTCCTCATATTCCTGCGCTTGCAACTGGTCTGTGGTCTCCTGTACCCATCTTGTAAAGTTGAATAATTGTTCTTGTTCCTCTCAGTCCAGACTGGTCATAACATCTGATGGTAGATGGTTGAAGCAAAGGTCCCACATGTCAAATGGAAGATTCTCGGATGGAAGTGAGCCAGATTTCTACTTCCCTGAAGGACATGAGTTGGCAGGTCAATTCAAGGGAATGGCACAAATTCTTGTTGAGCATGGATACAAGATTGGTGGAAAGAGGGCACAATGTGGAAAGAAATTTTCTGACCATCCAACAGGTTCAGTTACCTGCTGTTGCTGAAGGATGCCCTACAACGAGCCTGATTTCAGCAGTGTTCTTTCTGCTCTTGAAGAGGATTGCAAGGGCCTGGAGTTTTCAGGTTCTATTTCTCCCCAAGTTCCACTGTGAACTCAATTTTATTGAACAGTGCTAGGGATATGCAAAACTGATACTACTAGACATTTCCATTATCATCAAGAGAAGACATTCTTGAAAAAAATGTCATAGAAGCCCTTAACCAAGTATCTATTTTAGCCATGTGTAGGTGAGTATACCAACATCTTTTCAGGATTGCTCTTGACATAATTGTAGGTTCTCAATATGATCATCTCATTTCATGAATGCTTACCAGCTTGGACTCAACAGTAGACAGGCAGCATGGGCAGCAAAGAAATTCCATGGCCATCACATTATCCCAGAAGATATTTTGGTTGAATTTGATGTTGAGCTTTGTATTTTAGCTTAACTGTCTCTATTCATGGTGTATTTCACTGGTTTCTATGTTTTTGAATCCTCCATCCAAGTCAATTAATCATATGGATGTGCACTAATCACCTGACTGCATCACAGTGTGACCTCAGCCATGTGATTGAGTCAGTTCTGGGTGAGACATACCTTATGTTGATGGGTATCTTGGACCATAATCAATTTATTACATGATAACTCTCATAAATCATTTTTATTTCTGAGCTCCAGATATATATTGATGGGTACCTTGAACCATAATTTATTTATTACACAATAACTCTCATAAATCATTGTTAATTCTGAACTTTAGGTAATATATGTTGACAGGTACATACCTTGAACCATAATTAATTTATTACATGATAACTCTCATACATGATTTCTATTTCCGAGCTCTAGATATATGCCAACAGGTACCTTAAACTATAATTAATTAATTGCATGATAGCTCTCATATGATTTTTGATTCTAAACTTCAGATACATAATACTGTGGTAGGTTGGTAGGTCAGGTAGGCAACAAGCTCAGACAGTCACATCAGTCACTGTGTTCCCACCAGCAAATACTCAAACTCCAATGTTGATACATCATTCTACTGTAATATATATAATAATTGGGCCAGTATAGAGTGAGATAGAAGTGTTTGTCCAAGCTTATCACCCATCTGACCTACCAACCAACGACAGTATATGCTGATGTGTACCATTATTTAATTATTTGAAAAATAAATCTCATAAGATATTTTTTAACTTCCAAACTTTAGGTAATATATTTATGTGGGTATTTTTCATAAAATTGATTATTATGGTACATATAAGCAAAATATTACATAAAATAACACTATGGTGTAACAGTTAGTGTTTCAAGCTTCATACCAACATGTTATTTCCATTTTTGAGGTTGAGGGTTTGAATCCTGCTCACATTTCAATACATGCAAGATCAATATTTCATCATTCTCAAACCAATGCCCACTCTTTCAATATATTTAAGATCTGCTACTCTTGGGATATCATACAATGAGGATATGACTCATAGTTAGAAGTATAAAACACCATTGGTACACCAATAAATATTCCAACATTCCCCCTATGTGGTTTTACTTCTCCACCGCTCTCTAACTCTACCTTGAGTTCCTACTTCTCATTCCAAACCTCAACTATCCATACCAGACATAAATTTTCCCATGGTTTTTGTAAGTCAGAATTAAACTTGTATGAAGTCATGATACTAAATTATAGCAGGGATTCATTAAGCACTGTGCAAAGTACTTCTTTGAGTCAGAACAAGATGTCCCTCCACTGCTACCTCCCAAATCTCCATGGATGGCCCCCCAACCAATTCATCCATACAACAGCTTCATCCAACCTCATGTTTGTTATTTTACTTTAATTTAAAAGCTAACTTACACAAACTTACTTGTTACAGAAACGACTGACATACAAGTTCTTATTCAAGCACTTCAATCAGTATTATTGCCTTAGCCAGGATCTATGCCCCCCCATTCACAGGTCAACCATGGCCTCACCCATCCTATTACTATCCCTGGACTTCCTCTACTCCCTCAATTCTCCCTTGAAACAAAACCTGTGACTCAACTGCCTTCACATATTCCTAATCATTTTATCACTCCCTCTATTCAATCAACTTCACATATTATATCTGAACCCTCCCCTTCTATAAATTCCTCTCTTCCAGCCAATCCATCCACCACACTTGCCAGCCTTGGACAGTTAGTTCAGCCTCCTCTCCCACAACAGCCAATGGAAGGATTGAAGGAGACTAGGAAGTCATGGCCATACTTTCCTGTTGGAGCTTTTGAATGGAACTTTACACCTGATGAACTCATCAAAGGCAAGTGGCCACCAATTCATTGGGCATTCAAGGTCAAGGGTGGTTGTAACCATAACAATGGTTGGGATAAAGCTCCTGAATGGCAAAAAGGGTTCAAGTCAATGCAAGAATGTCTAGGCATTTTTCAATGCATTGACCCTAATTGCAACATGCTTATATGGCCAAAAACTACCAAAGCCAGCTGCCAAAAACAGTCTGAAGAAGGTTGCAATTGTGGGAAAGAAGTCTTTTGGATGCAATGTGATGTTTGGTCCACAGTGTATACTTAGGCAAGGGGGAAAGTACTTCATACAGGAGGGTATTCATAATCATCCTCATCCTCCTGCTAACATCCATCTGGATGCTGATGAAGAGGCTAAATTTGATCAGATAGTCCTAGACCATCCAAAAATGGGACCATCTGCTTTACAATTCGATATCAGAAGCTTGAATGGACCTGGAAAATTGGTCAATGTCATCTCACCTGCACTTCACAACTGAGGACAAGTAACCTATGAACAAAATTGTGTTATCAAGCAGCATACACCCCCAGACCCTCACCCATTCTTCACTAGCTTGAAAGAATTTGCACAAGAGCACCCAAATTTCATCAAAACTTCACAATTTGGACTAGAAAATATCATATGCTTCCAGTCCCCCTTCATGGCTTCTCAGGCTCTCTACTGGAATGATGAATCTGATGAGGATATTGGTGGTGGAATGGTTGCTGATGCTGCTCATGGTGTTACCCGGGTTAGGAGTTTACTCTTGAGTAGCACAGCATTTGACACAGGATGTCTATACAGACTTGTTCCTGTCCTACTAAGCATGACTTGGAGACAACAGAGCACTATAGTCCAGCCAGTTTAGAGGCAAAGAGTTATAGAGAGCAAGAACTTTATAACACTAAGATAAGGATACAAGGTACAGTACGGTATCCTTATATACTACTATGTGTGGCTATGCTCCTACTATTTATATCTAGACCCAGGTAAGGTGAGTCATACTGAGTCAAGGTCTTATCTATCTAATTATAGATTGTTCTGATGAGCACTTCTGATTGTTTCAGAGTGACAGTTCTTCTATTTATATACTTGGTGCTTCTGATAAGAGTTCCTTCCAGTGAGGCTTCTGATAAGGGGGTTTAAGGGGACTTCTGATAACATTACCCCATTTCTAAGGTTATATTCCACTATAACTGTTTACATCTTTCCTTTCTGTTGTGTTTGAGTAGGGTTTTTAGAAATCTCCTACTGGTTCTCCACACATATTGGACATGGCAATGTTGTTGTATCCATTGTCAAAATCATCTTCCTCAGGGTATTTGAGTCCTGAGTATTGGTAGTGGAGGGATGGGGTATTCTGAGGTCAAGCTGCCATAGGTCTGTTGTAAGGTGTATGCCTTGTTCCTTTTGAGGGGCATTCTGTTCATTTATGGTGAGGTTGGAATACTCCACAATGTAGGCATCTATATTTGATGCAATTGTATGAGTAGTGGCCTGGGGCATATTGTTTGCAACTGAGGCAAGTGAATTGGGGGCAGTCCATAGCCCAGTGTCTGATTTATTTGCATTGGATGCATTGGGATCTGTCATTGGGTTTAGGGTTCAGAATTTGTTGAATGGGAGCAGGGGAGTTCCATATTGGGGTTGGTTTGGTGGTAGTTTTACAGAAGGGGTTGTTATTTCTGACAGGATTCTTTCTTCCTGATGTGGGAGTTGGAGTGTTTTTGTTGGTGGGAGGTGTCACATTGGTTTGTTTCTTTCTTGGCATTTGGGACATGAGTCCTTGGCAAGTGAGGAGGAATGCCTCATAGTTTTTGGTCCACTTTTGTTGGGTGTGGAAGGTGTTGTGGAGGAGTTTTGTTTGTTTGATGTGATAGATGTAGTTTGACCATACTTCTTGGTCGTAATCGCTGATGGGGGCATTGTTGACTTTGTCGGTGAGGAATTGGGTAGAGGCAATGGTGCGTAAGTCTTCTATGCTGGTTGTGATTGGTTCTACATTCTTTACTCCCACTGTATGGAAGTTGATGGGTAAGATGGCTACTGGTTCTGGTTTGGGTGTAGCATTGGGGTCGGGAGTTTCATCTCTGATGTTGATGAAGGCATTGGAGGGTGTGAATGGACATGGCCTTGGGATTGGAGTTGGGGAGTTTCTTTCAATGTTGGGATTGTCAATGATGATGACTGAGGAGGTGGTGGAGGAAGAGGAGAAGGGAGGAGTGGATTTGGGACAGATGAGGTTGAGGTTGTTCATGGACATTTTTGAGTGTGTTTGGTGGTAGAGCAGAGTTGCTTCTGGTAGGTTCTGGGTAGTTCCTGGTCGTTGCTGTTAAGTTGATGTTCTTCTTTATACTCTTCCAAGTATTCATTGGCATTGTTGTGGAGATCTTCAGATATCCATTGGTTCTCTGTGTGGGAGTATCCTTTCCAATGTACATAGTATTGGAGTTTTCCATGGTAATGGCAGTGATTGAGAATAGCTTCTATTTCATATTCTTCTTCTTCATTGATGATGTCTGGTGGCAGTGGCATCAGATGAGGTCCGTATGCTTCTGTTTCATTGTATGGGGTTAGGAGGTTTTGGTGGAACACCAGATGTATCTTCCATTTGATTGGAAGTTTTAGTTTGTATGTGAGTGGCAATAAGACTTCTGAGATAAGGAAAGGTCCTAGTCTTTTTGGGGATATCTTGTTGGAGATGAAGGGGAGTTTGAGGTTCTTGGCTTCTAGCCATACTTTCTGACGTGTTTCAAGGGGTTTGATGGTTTTTCTGGTTCTTTGTTTCATAATATCAGCAGAGAGTTGATGTGCTGCATGTGCTTCTTTCCTGGCATCATTGAGGAGTCTGATGCATTCATCTACTGATGGAAAGTTCAAAGTTTCCATTACTGTGGGTATCAGTAGGGGGTTGTATCCCATGATTAGTTCGAATGGGGACTTCTGCCTTGAGGCATGTATTTTGGAGTTGTGTGTGAACTTGGCAATAGGGAGGGTTTCTGACCAGTCAAGGGGATTCCTGGTACAGTATATGGTGAGGTAGGTCTTGATTTCTTGGTTGTATTGTTCAGTGGAACCATCTGTCTGGGGATGGTATGCAGTTGAGAATGCTTGTTGGATATTTAGGCATTTGGCTAGCTCTCGGAGGGAGTTGGCGGTGAATCTGGGGTCTCAATCTGATATGATTTTTTCAGGTAATCCAAACCTGGTGAAGACTTTTTCTATTAATAGTCATCCGATGTTGTCAGCATTTGATCAATCTGAGGTTGGGATGAAAATTACCCCTTTTGTAAGGCTGTGGTCTACCACAGACAGTATCATGTTATGACCAGTGCTAGGCGGTAGACTGGTGATAAGATCCCATGAGATCTGAGCAAATGGGCATTTGGATGATGATGGTGGGATCAGTTGAGTCAGGTGCATGATCTAGGTTTGCATATGATTTTGTGTTGCTGACACTCTGGACAGCCTTTGACATAGTTCTTTATGAACGTTGACATTCCTGGCCAATATACTTCTTTCTTGGCAAGGTGGTATGTTTCCTGTTCTCCAGGGTGGCCACAGTGTAGGGTGGTCATGGTATCTTGCAATGACATCATGTCTGAGCTGGAGGTCTTCTGGAATGATGACACATTCTTGGAATGTGAGGAGTGGACCATTTGGGGTCGGGACTGTTCTGAAGTCTTTATTGGCAGCATTAGGGTGGTTTTCCTTCAGGAGTTTGAACACTTCAGTGGTTCTAGCATCATATTTAGGTGATTCCGTGATTCTTTCTTGGAGTTCCATATTGGCTGTGGCAATAAAGAGGTGTTCTGGAAGTACTATGATCACATTTTGATCTTCTATGTCAGGTTGCAGCAACAAAGAGGTTGTTTGGAAGCATGGTGACATCTTTGTTATTGTTATCCTCATCTGGGATGTGGTCTGGACGTCTTGATAGAGCATCTGGTGCAGGAATCTTTGATCCTGGGACGTGTTCTAGTTTGAAGTTGTAGTTGGTGAGGGTCTGGACCCATTGTGCTTGTTGGCAGTTGATTTTCTGGGGTTTATGCCAGTATGTGAGGTTCTGGATGGTCTGTTCTGATGTGGACAGTATGGGGGCTGCCATGGAGGTAGTGGCACCATTCTTTGAGGGCTTGGATAATTGCGAGGAGTTCCCTAGTCATAGATGTTGTAGTTGCATTCCACTGGTCCAAACGTCTTTGAATAGAATGATATGGGTTTCCATATTCCATTGATGTTGTGTTGGTACAGGACAGCTCCTGATGCAAATTTGGAAGCATCAGGCTTCTATTTTGAAGGGTTTTGTGGAGTTGGGACATGAGAAGTACTGGTTCCTTTAAGAATTTGTTTTTGAGTATTTCAAATGCTTTCTGTTGTTCTTCTTTCCATTCAAATGTGTTTGATTTGGATAGGAGTTGGTTAAGGGGTTTGGTGTGGTGGGAGTAGCTGCAGATGAATTTCCAGTAGAAGTTACAGAATCCTGATGAATTTCTGAATTGTGTCAGGACTGTTTTCAGCACTGGCCAGTCTTCTATTCCCTTGAGTTTTCTGGGATCCATTTTGATTTCATCAGGCAGTGATGATCATGCCAAGATATTCAAGTTGTTTGTTGAACTCACATTTCTACGTTTTGAGGTAGAGGTCATTTTCCTGCAGGATCTGCAGTACTTTTTCTGTAAGCTGGTTGGTTTCTTCCTGGGTTTTACCATAGATTAGGATATCATCCATATAGATGATGATTCCTCCTTTCTCCACTATTTTGGAGAATAGCATGTCCATCATATGTTGGAACATGTTGTGGGACTATTGCAAAGTCTGAAAAACATCACAGTTGGTTTGAAAAGACCTATAGGAGTCTTGAACTGCTGCTTTCCATTGATCACCATCTTTGATTCTGACATTATTGTATCCTAGGCGGATGTCAAGCTTAGTGAAGTACTTAGCTCCTTTGAGTTTATCCATGATAGCAGAAATCATGGGGATTGGGTAGGCATTTTTGATGGTGTGATCATTTAGATAACAATAGTCTTGGCAGGGTCAGGAGGTCTCCCCCTTTCTTGGCAACAAAGAAGAAAGGTGATGCCATAGGGGATTTTGAGGGGTGGATGTACCCTTTTTGGAGGTTTTTGTCTATGAATTCTTTTAGTGCTTTTTCTTCAGCAGGTGCCACTTGATAGGGCTTCATTGATTTCGCTTTGAATGTTGGTTTTAGTTTGATTTCGTGATCAAACGTTCTTGATGGTGGGAATTGTTTGGAGGCTTTCTTATTGAATATTTTAGCCCATTGGGCAAATCGCCAGGGAATCTTGAGGTGGTTCCTTGTTTGATTCCAGTTGTTTTCCTTTTTGGTTTACCT
Source organism: Lepiota brunneoincarnata (assembly GCA_023014365.1). Lineage (NCBI taxonomy): Eukaryota > Fungi > Basidiomycota > Agaricomycetes > Agaricales > Agaricaceae > Lepiota > Lepiota brunneoincarnata. Next base: position 225,491 of record JAEBUN010000005.1, read on the forward strand.
GATTTTGTCAGATTTTGTTGCTCATTGTGGAGCATCGTGGTGTGTGTAGCTTTGGCATTTACTTCTAATGGAGTTAGAAGCATCGGGTTCATTTCTCTTTCTAAAGAGAAAGTGTCATGGTCAATGTTTGAAAGGTTGATGTATTCTTCTGGGTTGTCCTCAGGTTGAGAGGTTTTTCCAGCCATTATGTCCATGGCAATGGAGTTGAGTTTGATAGGTCACCATAGGGTTCTGAGGAGTTTTGAGAAGTCTTTGTGATCAATTTGGGGTTTCCAAGAGAATGTCTTGGTTTTCCAGTTGATGTTGGGATTGTATTGTTCCAACCAGGGGAATCCGATGATGAGATCCTTCTCACCAGTGTTTGTGACATACACTTCTAGCATGCAATCTCTTCCATCAATGATGGTTCTGATTTTGATGTATTCATGGATCTTGCCATGTTGATTGTTCAGTTCCATCAACATTGCTGAGGGGAATTGGTTGGTCCAGCCATTTGGTTTGATAACCATGTCATTCAACGACTTTGTGGGAGATAAAGTTCCCTTGGGCTCCTGAGTCTATCAGGGTGGTGATGGCCACAGGTTTTGATAGTCCATTCACTCCAAATCTCGATGGGTAGGTAGAGGGATTGTTTATTTGGGGAGAGTCATAGTTGTACAAAGTTTATTGAGAAAGTGTCCTTCTGAGAGTGAGAATATATAGAGTCTTTCTGGGAACAAGCAGGGGTGCATCAGTCTGTGTTCCATTTTAAAAATCCTGGAAGGGACAGCATCTCCTGGATCTACTGGCTAGCGCAGAGTGGAGTTCCTGTTGGAGTTCAGGGTCAAGGTCATCAACCATTTGGCACATTTGAGATGCAACTTCTGCAACTGCAAGGGAGTACTTGGGTTGTGGTGAGTGTTGGGTGTTCTGGTTTGGGAATCCAGGACGAGTCTTTTGTTGTCCTGGGAAGGGATGGGTGGGATTTCATGCAGGGCAAAGGGGGATTTGTGCGTATTCCAGGGAAGCATGTTTGCTTGAGAGGGTTGAGGGCATTTGCTAACCCAGTGGTCTTTGGCTCCACATTGGAAGCATTCTTGATTCTGATAGGCTTTAATTTGTTGTCCAGTGATGATGGCATCTAACTCCAAGGAGTCTTGAAGGTTTTCTTCAGGCATAGTCCAGGTTGAGGGATTTCTGGGTAAGGGTCTTCATACCCTTCTTCCATTGTGGCATAGTCTATTTCCATAGGCATGTGGGTCTCATGGGGTGAAATGTGGAGCATTACTCCTTTGGTGGAATTGTGCATAGGGCACATTGTTATTCAGGACAGCTTGGTCTGCAGTTGGGTTGGTATTGGTTCCTTTGGAGGAATGTGTTCCTGGGGGTACTGTAAAGGGCGTTGATTCTGTGGAAGTTATCATCGAGTTTGTTAGCTTGGGTATACCAAGTGGTGATTGTTATTGGAGGGTTCTCCGATTTGTCGATCTTCATAGCGATACAGTGATTGATTGCTTTGCAGGTAGAGATCGATTAGCATGCAATCCTCATTAAGTCCAGATTGACAGACAAGTTCCTTGAATTGAGCATTGAACTTGGTCATTGGTTTGCCTGCTTGGTGCAGGGTTTGAAGTCTGGTATATGCATATGCATGTTTCGTCTGCTGGGGTGAAATCAGCTCTAAGCTGGGCAGTGAAGTTAGTCCCATGATTCCATGGCTATGGGTTGTCCTGCTTGGGTTTGGGCATTCCTCTCATGGAGGTACTGTCTGGCCCAGGCTTCGGGCATCTCCTGATTGCATTGTTGAGAGGACAAACAAGGTTCTGGCAAGATCGGTGTTGTAGGTGGTTGTGTTGGCAAGTATGTAAACTTCACATTGGAAGATCCAGTCTTCAAACAATCTTCTGGTTCCATTGAAGGCAATAGGTTTGAGGAGTCCTAGCTCCTTTGGGGTTTGTGCGGCAGCCATTATTTGTAGTTGTCCAGGTGGTGGCAGTGGTGGTGTTGGTGGTTGTGCAGGTGGTGCTGGTAGGGCTAATGGTTGTATTGGTACAGGTAATGCAGGTGGTTGAGGATCAGGTTCTGATTGGTTGTCATTGGTGATGTAGATGTCTGAGTCATTGTCTACTGGGGGAGTTCTTCCTTGATTTACTGCATATTCATGACATGTAAGTAGGTTTTCTTCTGATTGGGAAAGTTCTCTCAGTTGTTTGAGGGTGTATTCAAGTTTTTGGAGTTCAAAATCATTTAGTGGGTTTACTTTAGCATGATATTCTTTGGCTTGTTTGCATTTTCTTTCTTCTTGTTCATAATGTTCTTTTAATTCTCTTTCATGTTGTAATCTTTGTCATTCTGCTAGTTCTTCAGCAAAACTTGTTCAAGTGTGTGTGGGTGTTGATGCACTTGGAGCGGGTGAACCAAATGGAGATGGGGGATAAAACAGCAACGGTGTTTGAGTAGGGTATAGGGTTTCTTCTGGGATCTGGATTTTGGGTTCCTGATCTGGAGATTCTACTTCTCGATTTGGGAGGAGGTGATGGAGTTTCTCAGGCTGAGAACTTCTTTGGAGGCATGGTGGCAGTTGTCTAGCAATCAATTATCACTAGAAGGATGAAAAATTGGGTTGTGATGATGGAGATCCCTGAGTATAGGTTCCATGATCTGATAACACAGCAATGGCAGGGGCAAGTGATGTGTTCAAGTTCTAGGGTGATTATTTGGTAGGCAATGAGGGTGGTGGTGGAGGTGAAGATGAAAATAAGTAGGCAAGCCAGGTCTGCTGGCAGAGGTGGGATGGAGGATAAGAATGTAGCAACAGCTACAGAGAACATCGCAATTGGCGAACAACATTGTATTCCACGACACAGAGTACCTCAACACGTTCAGTACATCAGTAGAGCAGAGCAGAGCAGAGGGTGAGCAAGAGATAAGCAGCAGAGTATCTTAGTATTTTGTTATCCGGGTTAGGGGTTTGCTCTTGAGTAGCATGGCGTTCGACACAGGATGTCTATACAGACTTAGGTCCTGTCCTACTAAGCATGACTTGGAGATGACGGAGCACTATAGTCCAGCCAGTTTAGAGGCAAAGAGTTATAGGAGGCAAGAACTTTATAACACTAAGATAAGGATACAAGGTACAGTACAGGTATCCTTATATACTACTATGTGTGGCTATGCTCCTACTATTTATATCTAGACCCAGGTAAGGTGAGTCATACTGAGTCAAGGTCTTATCTATCTAATTATAGATTGTTCTGATGAGTACTTCTGATTGTTTCAGAGTGACAGTTCTTCTATTTATGTACTTGGTGCTTCTGATAAGAGTTCCTTCTGGTGAGGCTTCTGATAAGGGGGTTTAAGGGGACTTCTGATAACACATGGATTCTGGGCAGACAGTGGCTGGGCCCTGATGATGTCCTCCTATCTATTCCCCAGTCCTTCAAAAATGGATTCCAATTCTGATGTCTTTCATGGATGGTGGCTCAGCCAAGTACTACAGGCTACATTTCCTCAGCACTTTCCAAACCATCATTGCCCAAGCCACTCTCCACAAAATTCCTGTTCAAGATAAAATGTTTGCAATGGTATAGCTTCATCTTCATCAGATCATTTTAGAATCTAATATCCTGCAGGTTATGGACTTCAGTGATGCTCAAATAGAAGGCTACATTGAAGCCTTTGTTGAAATCTGCTTAGCCAACCAAGATCCCCAGACAGGAGAAGAGCTTAGGCTAGCTGCAGAGAAAATAATCCAAGGATGTGGCAAGCATTATAGATGAGGAGTTACCCAAGTATCAAGAACAGTGGAGTTGTCCCTATTCACCAGAGGGAGGAGTTTGTTGCTGAAGCACTCAAACTAACCAAAATCAAGTCCATGGAGGAGTTCCAGAAGACACTAGAGTGGTTACTTACAGAGTTCCCTGATGTTGCAGATTGGTTGTTATGGTGGATTTGACATGGCAAGATGATATTTCCTGTCTTTGTGACAATGGACCTGGAGCTATGGCAGGTTCTACCAACAACTACCAATGCTCAAGAATCCCTACACTTCCAGCTCTATGCTGCAGCTGGCCAGAACCAACAATTCTTTGAAGGCATCCGATCACTTTACCATTGGGCCATTAGGTTTGAGGATAACTACAAAAGCAAACAAAGTAAGTTCAAACTTGGTTAATAACATTAATTGTTGACTTGTTCCAGTGGGGGTACCACTACACTATGGCAAGGCTAACAAGTGGAAGAAGGATCAAGCCAAGCTTGATACTTTTAACTTAGGTAATTATGAATTTTGTAAGCATTTTAAGTCATTGGAACAGTTTTGTCAATGACATATTATACCAGGCCATCCTATTATTCTAGTACTTAGAGTAGTCCCCCTTAGCTTTGAGGACAACTGCTACTCTTCTAGGCATACTTTTAATTAACTTCTGACACTCAGAAGCTGGAATAGCATCCCACTCCTTCTCTACCCTCTGCCACAACTCCTCTATACCCTTGGGAGGAGATTTATACTCTCCCAGCTTTCTCTTCACATAATCCCATAAGTGTTCAATGGGATTGAGGTCAGGTGACTGTGCTGGCCAGGTTAGGAGCCTAAAATGATTTTTTTGAACTATTTTTTGGCCAATATACTCTTGTGTTTGGGATCATTATCTTGCTAAAAGATGATATCTCAGGGTTTAAGCTTGTACCACTAGAGACTCTTCTTCAAATCCTCCTCCAAAATTTGCACAGACAACTCTGCATCCATCCTTCCATCAATCCTCATAGCATAGCCTAGGCCATCCCACAGCATACAGCCCCAAACCATTGCTGATCCTCCTCCATACTTTAGAGATTCCTTAACCAATCTTTCACTGAGCCCCTCTCCCCTCTTTTTCCATGCCCACTTCCTCCCATCTGACCCCAAATGATTGATTTTGGTCTCATCAGACTATCCAACCAGCTTCCAATCCTCCACAGTCCAATGCTGGTGTGTCAGAGCAAAATCCAGTCTAGCTCTCCTATGCTTGTCAGAGAGTAAAGGCTTTTGTTGCTTGAATACAGCCTTCATTCCTGCCTGTTTGAGATGCCTTGCCACAGTCTGTGAAGAGACTGATGTCCCAATGATGGGAGTAAGAGATTTGGCTATATCTACAGCAGTTTCAGCCTTGCCAACAGAGATAAGATGGATAGTATACCAGATATTAGTAGTAGAGAGTTTTGAAGGAGGTCCTCCAAGTGATTTGGTAAGGCTGGAACAATTTTTAGAGGCTAGTCTGGACATGGTACTGCACCCAACACCAGTAATTGCCTGAATTTTAGTATAGGAATGATGAGAATTTAGCATAGAGAGGATAGTTTTCTTTAGAGTAGAAGATAATGGCTTCATGATAAGTAGGGGGGTTGAGAATGATGGGACATGGCTGTCAGCACATCTATTTATATGTCAAAGACACATGGTCACATAATCTTATTGATTCACAATCAATGGAGTTATGTGATTGCTTGGATTAGTATCAAAATCACCATTGACAAAACTGTTCCAATGACTTAAAATGCTTTACAAAATTCATGATTACCTCATTTGGAAGTATTACATAACGCGACTTTGCAGGGTCAGATATGACATATTTGGCTATGTATCTAAATACTTTCACAAATTTAGCCATTTTATTTATTGAGCTATTACTACTTTAAGTCAAAAGTACAAAACATTGGAACAGTTTTGTGGGTCACTGTACTTGGGATGTCACCTTCCAAATGTAAATCACAGTGCCACAAATCCAAATCACTGAGCAAGAAATTTGTTAATGATGGCCATGCTCCTGATACAGCAAAAAAGCTTATACCCAAGAATTCTAGTAGCCCTCAGAAAAAAATCAAGACCATAGCAGCAATCAGGAATGTTTTGGGTTCGGCCTGCTATCAGTGGAAAGAAAACTCCTGTTGGCTGGATACCTCTCTTCAGCTACTCTACATTTCAATTTCTACCACAATTCCTGAATTTGCAGAGGTTATCAGTACCATGGATACCAACTCCCCAATATTCAAGATCTTCAACCATTTTTTACAATGGTCTCAATCCAATGGAGATTCTTCCTGGCTTTCAAATGAATGGGACTTGTTGCAACACCAACTCTGTTTACAAAAGATTATTCAGGAAGAGTTTGGTTTCCATTCTCTTTTTGTAAGTATCTACTAGCCCATCCTTCAATTCATGCTGACATATATACAGGGATGGCTTTGGAAGGGACTTAAGATAGATGCTAGCCAAGGATGTTTCAAGGACTCCATCATTCCCCTTACATACTTTGCTCCTTTGACTGTGCAATTTTGTACATGTGATGGCGATCAGTCTACTCAAGGAAGTCATCTGGAGCTCCATACTGCCCTTCTCTCTCAGACTGATATCCTCATCTCTGCTTGGGACCATGCCCACTTTGAAGGGAACCTAGTGAACTGGTTCAAACAATTCATGGCAATGGAACAAGAGTCTATAACTACTGGTGCTTCCTGCTGGCGACAATCTCAGGGAACTCTGCTCTGCACTGGTGAACAGACTGATATTACCTGTCTTGTGGTCAGTCTGCCAATTGTTCTTGTAATCAAATTATCACCTAGGCAAAATGGGACTCAACTGGACTGGGATATCCCTGACCATCTGGAGCCACTTGGGCCAGGAGATGCAAAGAAGTTCAAGGTTGCCTATGACCTTGTAGGCTTTGATTTGACAGATCCCATGCAAAACCATTTCATCGCCCACTACAAAGACTGCTCTAATCCAGGTGTATACACCTATAATGATTTTGACAATGGTGGCAGAGTTAAACAGGTGTCTAATTCCCAGTCAACAGCACCACTCACCAGTCTCCACTTTCCTCATGGTTATTCCCATCATGTCATTGTCTATAAACTCCATGGTGGATGACAAGCTCAGGATTGCTTTTATCACCAGCACATTCAGCAATGTTCAAACTTGTTCAATTTTAAATTCTCAACACCCAAGATATCCCTAAAGTCAACTATTTCTTACGATGGACCCACCCCTGGTACCAATGCAGTCACAGCATTGTTCATGGATGAGCAATCCCACATCTACAAAGACTGTTGAACATGTTCATCCTACTCTTGCACACATTCCTCCAACTCTACCTATTGAACTGCTAGCAACTGCTGGAATGACTTGGTGAAGATATGGACATGGTACCTTTAGAATCACTTTTGGATGCAACTACCACCACTACCCTCCTATCCTTGCCACCTACCAAATCCTTACCATCAAACCATGGTGGCTGGGATACAGACTCTGAAGTGGAAGATCTGTATCCAGTTTGCATCCAATGCATCTGTGGGGTTCAGGGGAACTATGAATATGTCTATTCCGAAGACCATAGATCTTTGGCTAAGTGCCAAACATGTCACTGACACTCTCATACTCCCTGCCTGCAACAAGTTGAAAGTCACATGTTATTATCCATGAGCCTGTTTGAGTGCTATCATTGTACTCTACCCTTCAATAAAATGAAAACCTGGATCAATACAAATGTGAGTGCTCTCACCTATCTTTTTGTCTGAGGCTTACTATTTTGTAGGCAACATATTGGAGAAGCTGAGAAGCTAGGACCTAGGCAAAAAAGATTACAGTAAGCAAGCAGTGCTGAATCTAGCGCATTCCCTAGCACCGCATACCATGAGTCATATCATTCTTCTCTTCTCTCAAAATACACAGTCGAGATTAAAAATATCTCAGCCTACCCCACTATCAAGACACCTGCCTCTGCCCCATCCCCTGCCCTATCTGTTGCCCAATCTGACAGTACCAGTCCCACTATCTTGGAAGCCAGTCACTTTGGCTCGATTAATCCCTCATTTGTATCCCACAGTACAACAGAAGATTCCTGCATTTCTAACCCAACATCATCTGCTCACCATCAACCATGTTGTGACTATAGTGCAGTAGATAGTTGAGAATAATAGATGTATTCTGAAGTCCAGCAAACAAAGCTGGTGCTATCATACATATTAGATAAGGCAAAATGAAAAACACACCTGAAGTCCAGCTAACAAAGCTGGGCTTCAGGTGTAACAGACACATAGTATTTATACATTACACTACATAGGAGAAGTTAAGAAACAGAGCTATAATGAAACATAAACATCTCAGAAGATAAAGGAGAAACATACAGATCTCCTCTAATGAGGAGCATTGTTAAACATAAACTCCTACAGGACATCATTGAATGAGTTGTTCTGTTGTCAAACTCCAACACTCCCACTTGATGGTACAATGAGTACAATGCCTAATTGCTCTCAAAATTTGATGAAGGCCTCCTTCAGAAGGGCCTTAGTGAATATATCGGCAATCATTTGTTTAGTTGGCACATATTGTAGTGTGATTTTGCCTTGTTCAATGCATTCTCAAATGAAATGATAATGGATGTCAATATGTTTTGCATGAGAATGAGAAACCAGATTTCCAGATAATGTGATACAGCCTTGATTGTTAGCATGTATAATAGTGGTGGCCTCCTGAGGATAATCAAGCTCTTTGAGGAGGGTTCGAAGCCAGATTGCTTCCTTGGTGGCTGTCGATGAAGCTATATATTCAGCTTCCATTGATGATGTGGCAACAGTAGTCTGTCTCTTGGAAGACCAGGAAACCGAACTTCTGCCAAGTTCAAACACAAAACCACTCACAGATCACCTATTATCCAGATCCTGAGCCCAACTTGCATCACTCCAGCCAACTAAATCAATTTCTCCATTATCTTGGTGTCTGAGAGCAAGTTGGAGGTCAATCATCCCTTTAAGATATTGTAGAATGTGCTTAGCAGTGCTTAGGTGGGGAATTCCGGGATTATTTGCAAATTGAGCAATGAGTCCAACCAAAAATTGAATATTGGGTCATGTTTGTGTTGCAAAAAGTAAAGAACCAACAAGCAAGAGGTAATGTATACCTAAGGCATATTCATCATAAGCCTCAGTTTTGTCAACATATTGCGGGGATTGAGAATTCGATAAGCAATGATTGACAGCAAGAGGAGTAGAAACTGGGTGTGAATTATGCATATTGAATCGTTCAAGAATTCAGTGGATGTATGTGGTTTGATTGAGAAAAATATGCTGATTCAATCAATCACAAGTGACCTGAATGCCAAGAACGTACTGAAGTTCTCCAAGATCCATGATATCAAAGTGATCAGTAAGATTTTCCTTGAAGGAAATAATCTTACAGAAGTTTGGGCCTGCAACTGCCATATTGTCCACATAGATGAGTACCATGAGAAGCAATTTTTCACCATTCCAGAGAATGTAAAGGCAATCATTGGTGATCACATGAGTGAACCCAAACACAGATAATGTTTCATGTAGACATATTTTCCACTGTCATCCAGCCTGCTTTAAGCCATATAGGGCTTTTCTCAGTCTCCAATATTGGCCGTTATTCTGGATGCCATCTATTCCTTTTGGCACTTTCATATAAATTTCTTCATCTAGATTTGCCTCAAGATAAGCTCCTACTGATGTCAATTTGATGGATTTCAAAGTTGAGTGAAGTGGCTAGTGATAAAAACACTTGAAGAGTTGTGAATTTTGCCACAGAGGAAAAGGTTTCATTGAAATCAATTCCCTCAATCTGTGAGAATCCTTGGGCCACAATGCAGGCCTTGAATTTGGTGTAATTCCCATGTTCATCAATTTTTTGGCAAAGCACAATTTTGCTTCCCATGGCTTTCTTTCCTTCCAGCAATTTGTCCACCCACTCAAAAACATCTCTTTTCTCCAATTGAGAATACTTGGTTTTAATGGCCTCCTTCCAACCATTGGCATTGGCAGAAGATATTGCTTCTTCATAAGTAGGTTCATCAATGGCTATGAATGCAACATGACCATGTGATTCAAATTTGGTGCCATATCGTTTAGGTTGCCGTTTTTTGCAAGTTGAAGGATCTTGTTTAGGAAAATTCTCCCACTGCTTCGATTTCCTAGGTGTGGGAGGAACATCTGGTTCTTCTGAGGGTACAGTAGATGGTGTAACAGGTTCATTTTGAGGAGGCACCTCATAGGGTTCTTCAAGTTGGGGGATTTCTTCAGGAGGAGTTGAATCACCAATCACATTGTCAACTAGGTTGTTTACGTCTTCAGGCAAGGAATGAGTGAGTCCAATGTCCACAGATGCAACTTCACTTGGAGTATCATCTTCACTGAATTGAACATCATTGGATGTAATCAATTTCCCATTTTCTAGATCTTCAAGTCAATAACCTTTTGTTTCATCATCCCACCAACCCAACGTTTGGACTTGAACAGCTTGAGACTCCAATTTACCATGCTGAACCTCTTTTGGGATGTGTGCCCAACCAAGAGATCCAAAAATCCGAAGATGGGATACATCTGGTTTGCGACCTGTCCATGCCTCAAAAGGAACAAATCATTTGAGTGCCAAAGTTGAGGTAATTCATTGAATGTGGATTGAATACATGAAAGCCTCACCCCAATATTGCAGGTCAATTTTGGCAGTGTGAATCATACAACAGATCATTTTGAAGAAGACAGCAATTGCAGTGTTCAGCAATCCTGTTTTGTTGAGGTGTGTAGGGATTTGTGGTTTTGTGAATGATGCCATTCCTATGACAAAAGTCTCTCATTTCAGAGTTTACAAACTCATTGCCACTATTGGTTTGGAGATGACATGTTTGAAGGCCAGATTGTCTCTCCAACATAGAGACAATATCCCTAACAGCAACTCCAACTTCCTCCTTCCTTTTTAGCAGCCTTCCCACAGGATAACAACAGCTCACCTCAACCACTACAAGAGCATACAAATATCCATCCCATGTCAGCACACTTAATGGACCTGTCAAGTCCATAACAAGGAGCTCCATTTTCTCATACTTGGTAGTGCTCAAATCAGGAAGTGGAGCACAGTATGATTTTCCATGGGCACAACTGCTACATAGGTGGTCGAATTCACAAGGTGCATGGATTGATAATCTGTCTACAAGCTTTTGATCAGCCATAGTTTTTATGGTTCTAGGACCAATATGACCCATACGACAGTGCCAAAGGCGCATAGTGGAGGATTGTGCAATGTATGCAACATGCTGTGCAGTTTCAATACTTTGGATTTGGTACAATGTACTGGTGAGTCCAATCAGATTGGCACAGAGTAATTCATGACCTTTCCAGTATAGGATAATTCCACCATCAAAGCTTTGGATCTGTGCTCCATCATGCTGTAATGTCCCCATGCTGATCAAGTTTGCACCTAGACTTGGAATGTGAAGGATGTTGTCCAAAGTGACGTCCGTGATTGTAGAGTCTTGGTTAGTCCAAAAACAAATAGCTCCATGTCCAAACACTTGGACCTGATGATGACCACCAACAGATATGTGTTGATCCTTCATGTCATTGTACAATGAGAACAGTTTTCAATTTGCAACCATATGACAGCTTGCAGCACTGTCAAGAAGAAGACCAGAAGGCAAGTTTGACAAATCAACAGCCATTAAAACTTTTCCAACCTCACAGCTTTCGGTTTGGATGGGTTTGAGTTCATCGACAGCGATATTTGAAGTACCCATATTCCGTTTTTTTACCTTTGTAGGGCATGTTGGACTCCAATGACCTTTTTGACCACAAGTGTGACAAACTGTAGAATAACTAAGACTAACATAGGCATAAGTATCATAGTGGGAAAAACATGAGAAGACTCTACTCACCTCAGTAGCTTGTAACACAAGTACTGAGGTGTCTAACAGCAGGCTGGTAGGTATATACACTACCAACGAATATCCATAAATGGGTGGAAACATGCCCAGTGTTGACAAACAATGTACAAACAAAAGAATCCCTAAACGGGATATGTCACGGAAAGCTTGACATGAGCTTGCTAGCTCAACACTACCCCTCAAGCCATGACAAGTCCGAGGGCCTGAGCAAAATGCTTGACTTTAGGCAAAGGTAATGCCTTTGTAAACATGTCAGCAATCATTTCATGTGTGGGGCAGTATACAAGCCTCAGCTTGCCCTCCTCAATCACCCATCAAATGAAGTGGTATTGGACATCAATATGCTTTGTCCAGGCATGGTACTGGTGGTCCTTTGTGAGGGCGAATGGCCAACTGGTTGTCGGAGTGAAGTGTTGTGGGGGTGGGGTCTTCTGCAAAGACCTGGGAGATGAGGGAGCGAAGCCATAGGGCTTCCTTGGCTGCATGCATTGCTGCCACATATTCGGACTCTGTAGTGGACAGGGTAATTAGCTCTTGACGCTTTGCACTCCAGGAGATAGCGCTGCCATTGATGAGAAATGCATACCCAGATGTGGCCCTCCTATCTTCGGCCATATTTCCATCTGCATCTGCGTATCCCTCTAGACTCCCCCTAGAACCTCCATATGTGAGTTTTAGCCCTTGCGTGCCCTTGAGATAGCGAAAAATTCGCTTTATGGCCTCCCAGTGAGCAGGGCCTGGGTTCCTGGAGAATTTTGAGACAACCTGCACAGCATATGCGATATCTGGCCTTGTGCCAATCACTGCATACATTAGCATGCCCACAGCCTCCTGGTATGGGATTCTGGCCATAAATGCGATCTTGGCAGTCGTTTTTGGGCTATATTCTGAGGTAAGTCATGTGGAGGGGTCCATGGGGATTGTCACTGGTTTTTGGTCTTTGAAACCAAAACGGCGGAGCGAGGACTCTATGTAGGAGTCCTGGGACATGCTGAGGGTGTTCTGCTCATGTACGTGAGCTATCCAGATGCCTAGTAGCCAGTGGATTTTGCCCAAGTCAGTGATCTCTACATATTCGGAGATCCCTGTCTTCAGCCAGACAATGAGAGTGATCTTGGTGGCTGCGAGAGTGCAGTCATCAATGTGAACGGCAAGGATGGTGAGGTCTGGCTCATTGTGTTTGAAAAAGACACACTGGTCAACTTCACAGCGCATGAAATCAAGGTTGCTGACCAGGATCTCACATAATTGTTGATACCATCAACAACCTGACTGTTTTAGGCCATAAAGGGTCTTCCTCAACTTGCACACTTTCCCGGGGTGTGCAGGATCCTCAAATCCAGGGTGGCTGGCACATATATATGGTCTCGTCCTCGCTGAGGACACTGTTCAGGTATGCTCCCTTTATGTCGATCTGGTGGATCTCCATGTCTCAATCTGCTGCAATTGCCAGGATTGTTCTGATCGATGGGAGCTTAGCAACAGGTGCAAACATATCAAAATAGTCCACACCAGGGACTTGGGAGAAGCCTTGTGCTACGAGGCGAGCCTTGTATTTGACCACATTCCCACTGGCATCCTTCTTGGCCTTGAAGACCCACTTGGATCCAACCTCGTTTATGCCCTCTGGGGCATCCACTAGCTCCCAGGTTCCTGCTTTCTGGAGTGTGTTGAGCTCCTCGCAAATTGCTTGCTCCCATAGGTGCTAGTCTGCTCATTTTCGAGCTTCTTTTAGGTTTTGAGGCTCTAGTGCCTCAGCCTCTGCCATCTCTGCAGCGAAAACATGGACTTCCTCCCACTCGTTTGCCTCTACAGCTATGACTGCATGACCTTCTTGAAGGTCTCGAGCTTTCTGGCTTGGCATTTGAGTACATTGGGGACGGGGTGTATGGTAGGCATTTTCAGGCAGTATCTGGTTGCTCTATATGTTTTGTTGAGGAGTTCTCTGGGGCTGGGGCTTGGGGTGTCACTGTTGCATTCGTTGTTGCAGCAGGTATGTTTGCCTCTGCAGTCTTGTTTGCTGGTGTTGATGTCACTCTCTCCCCCTCGAGACTAGCAGTGGTGACATGGCCCTTTATATATCGAATATTTTCGCTCAACAGACACTTTTTGAGTGTCAGGCCACCAAATTCAGTACACCAGTTGCTGGTCTCATCAAAACCCAGCCATCGTCCCTCCTTTGCCCTTGCTGACAGCTTGTTACGATCCTCTACTTGCACCCACACCTTCTCTCCAAACTCGTGGACCTCTGACATGTCAGGTTTACGACCATGGACCATTTCATATGATGTCTTTCCATTGAGGGCCCTTGTACTGGTTCGGTTCATGAGCCAGATTGCGTGTTTGGCTGCCTTGCCCCATAAATACCAGGGAAGCTTGCTTGCATGGAGGAGTGCTCAGACACGCTTGAGGATGGTCCGATTTCGCCATTCTGCTACACCATTGTGTTGTGGAGTGTCATGGATAGTGAGCTTTTGCTTAGTCCCTTGTGATTTCAAATACTCTTTGAAATCCTTACTAGTGTACTCGCCACCATGATCCGAATGAAGGCATTTGATCCGAGCTTCATATTGAACTTTGCACCAGACATCAAATGCTTGGTAGGTTGCAAACACATCGGATTTGTTTGCTAGCAGCTCAAGATGGGTATATCGTGACCAATCATCGGTGAAGGTGACATAGTAGCTCTTTCCCCTTCGTGTCTGTACTGGTGCTGGCCCCCACACATTGCTGTGGATCTCTTGGCCAAATTCTGTTGCTTGATCACCTGTTCGCTCTTTTGAGATGGGCTTCCTGGTGAGTTTTGCATAAGTGCATGACTTGCACTTGATGGGAGTATTTGCTGATAGTCTTTCGAGGTTTACACCAGTTATCATTTGTCCCTCAACAAGTTTTCGGGCGATCTGGGGTGAGATGTGTCCAAGGCAGCAGTGTAGCTGGTCTAGGGACATTGGTTCATCAATGGTATTTGCTTCTACACGTCCTTCTGCTGTCTCAAATCTGTACAGCCCTCTCTCAGAATGTGGTACCTCAGCAATCTTCTTCCCTTTTGCGTTGTGGATAGTGCATCGTCCCTTGGCAAATTTTGTGGTTATGCCTTGTTCATCTAGCTTCCCCACTGATATGAGAGTGTATCCTACTTCAGGTGCATATAGGACATCCAATAGACATATGCTTGTCATTTCGGCACCATTCAGTAGGTCCACTATCATGCTTCCCTTGCCTGTAGCACTGAATTGCTGCTTGTTTGCAGCTTGTAGTGGCTTCAATTCAATTGTTTCGAAATCATGGAAGGCTTCATGGTATGGGGATATGTGCCTTGTGGCACCAGAGTCAATGATTATGATATGGGGTGGGTGTTCCTCTGACTGAGCTGCAATTGGCATCTCATCGCTTTCGTCTGCGAGGGCGCATTCATTGTTTTGTTCCCCACAGGTTGGGAATATGTCTGGTGAGGTAAGGTTGTCCTCGTCACCCAGGGTCTCTGTTTCCACGAAAAAGGCTTCATCATCTGTCATGACAGCATTGGCCTCCTGCCCCTTTGGGGCACTAGCTGGTTGTTTCTTTTTCTTTGGTGGTTTCAGACAGTCTGATCTCCAGTAGCCTTTCTCGTTGCAGTTAAAGCATTTTCCAGGTGGTTCCTTTGTCTCCTGTCTAGGCTTCTTGGGACCATGTTCTACTGCCATAGTGTCATCCCCCTCTGAATTCTTCGGTTTAGCCTTGGAGCTGGAACTTGACCCATGTGACTTCCATGAGCATAGGCGATCCCATTCATCACACAACATGGTGACTAACATATCGGGGTATACCATGCCTCCTATGATTTTCACTGCAGATAGCTGTGATGATGCAAAGTTTGCAAGTTGGAAGGGAAGTGTTAGGGGAAGTAAGGGCACCGGAACCAAGTTGATATTTGGGTGGCGAATACAATCGACACCCACACTACTTATATACATAGAGGCCTGCGCACAGACCGGGTAGCCAAACACTACGTAGCTACTAGAACATAACGTACGCAAACAATATACAAACAACGTCAGTCGCACGTGGGTTAGACTCGGGGATGGGGGTGGCCAAAGGCCGAGGCCGGGCTTAGGCATCGGGCATCGGCTAGAGAGGCCGAGCACGGATACCCAACCACAGACCCCTAGACGTACCTTGCGTAAGGGGGTATAGTCCCCTTACAGGAAGTGATTGAAGTATTGTGCTTCAGTAATCATCATCATTGATTGTTATTCCCATTGCATACAGCTCTGCTCTCCTGGTCCTCAGGTTATTTAAGAACATCCTAACGTCACCATCCTTGGGACATCTGGACTCCAAAAACTTTGCCCGCATCTCCATTTGGTTGAAAGCCCCTTGGTATGTGAATTCTTGTACTACGGCATCCCAGACTTCCTTGACATAGTCAAAACTCTCCGTCATTATCAGGATAGAGTCTGGTAAATGTTGCGACAGCAGGGAACGTGCTATATCCTCATTTCTGTCCCATTCTTGGATGTCTGCATCTGTTCCTACAGGGACTGTGGGGGTAGTGCTCTTTGCTTTGCCTTTGCCGATGGATGGGGTACCAGGAGGGGTGGTGGATGAAGTGGTAAGGGTGGGACGTGGCTTGCTTCCATTGAAGTGACCCCATAGTCCTTTTCCACGTATGACGGTACAGAAACACACAGAGAATATTAGCCAGTTTGTGCCTTGGGGGTCAAGGGGTGGTACAGAGGTGGAGAGGTTGTCATTTATGGTGTTCATGTTGTGTATGACACATTGTAATGAGTGTTAGAAAAATTTTTTGGGTCGGGGCCCATAACCTGTAGAATAACTAAGACTCAGTAGCTCATAACACGAGTACTATATATTCTATACCTGTAGAATAACTAAGACTAACATAGGCATAAGTATCATAGTGGGAAAAACATGAGAAGACTCTACTCACCTCAGTAGCTTGTAATGCAAGTACTGAGGTGTCTAACGGCAGGCTGGTAGGTATATACACTACCGACAAATATCCATAAATGGGCGGAAACATGCCCAGTGTCGACAAATAATGTACAAACAAAAGAATCCCTAAACAGGGATATGTCGCGGAAAGCTTGACATGAGCTTGCTAGCTCAACACAAACGTCATCCGGTTTGGGTTCTTGTCTTTTCTTTCCCTTCTTCAGCTTATTTTTGTTGTCCATCACAGGCTTGGTTCCACTCTCCCTTTTCGAAGGATTGGTTTGTGTAACAAGTGCCAATGTTTTAGCCCTTTTGTTGGTTACAACAGCAATATCTTCTTGAACTAAATGTTCATAAACAGAAGTCAATTCTGTCATTACCATATCAAGGGTGAGTTTTGTTCCTTGATATAATAAACTCTGTTTGACGACTTCCCATGTTGCAGTATGCAGGAGTGATGAGAGCAAGGCATTGATGATAATGGTGTCATCCAAGCAATGACCAACTTCGTGGATCTGGCGACGAATGTTGATATAGAAGGCAATGTGTTCGGAGATAGGTAAGCTTCCATCCCATTGTTTCGAATAAAGCTTCTGATGCAGATAATGAACATTTAAGCCACTTTGCCTATCAACATAAAGAGTCCAATGGCGATCCCACATGTCCTCAGAGGTTTCAATATCAATGATGGATTCTCATTGGGTGAATTTGATGGCACCTCGCATTAGGCCCATAGCAGCATCATCCTTGTTCAACCATCAATCATATTGATCTGTAGCTTGTTCCCAGCTCTGGAACTCCTTTGATTGGAAGATTTCAAGTTCACTAGAGACAGTTGATATACTTCCTTCTTTATCCTTATTGGCAACAGAAGTTGATGTGGCACCAGCTTTAAGGGCAGCAAGTTTAGGAAACACATGAGGGGGCACAGGGGGACAATGCTCTCGACCAGTGACAACACCCCAGAGCGATTTGGCTTGTAACGCAGCTTTCATATTGTCAGCCCAAACATGATAGTTGCTGCCATTGAGCTTCGGAAACTGTAAGGTTTCAGAAGTTGTTTCGCGTTCCGCGGGGCCCATAACCTGTCGTGACATAGCGCAGTAGATAGTCGAGAATAATAGATGTATTCTGAAGTCCGGCGAACAAAGCTGGTGTTATCGTACATATTAGATAAGGCAAAATGAAAAACACACCTGAAGTCCAGCTAACAAAGCTGGGCTTCAGGTGTAACAGACACATAGTATTTATACATTACACTACATAGGAGAAGTTAAGAAACAGAGCTATAATGAAACATAAACATCTCAGAAGATAAAGGAGAAACATACAGATCTCCTCTAATGAGGAGCATTGTTAAACATAAACTCCTACAGGACGTCATTGAACGAGTTGTTCTGTCGTCAAACTCCAACAAACCGCCGAAAATTACGAAAACCCCAACACCGTCCCCTCTCCGAACAATGCCCTCGAACGCGCAGTGACGCTCAACCGCTCCCTGACATATGAGGTTGATTCTCGTGTTCAACACATCCTTAATAATATTTCCTTCGCTACCACCGACGACGATTGGCGACGCCACTCATAGTAACAACAGTATCAACAATCGACCGACGGTACCACCACTGAATGATATCCCGACCGTTTTTGATGCGGATGCGAACGCTTCTGGTGGTTTAGGAGGTGTCGGACACGACTTTGATTTTGATCGTTTTTGGGCGAGGTTCCACCGCCTTCAGAAGGGCACTGCGTCGCATGTGGCGTACACTGAACGTCTGGCATCTCCTATGCAGCACTACTACCACGATGACGATGACACAGACGGCAGGTAGTAGCGTGGAGAGGAAGAGGAAATCGGGCGTGGTGGTGAGTGAGCTCGAGAGTGCGTTGGGTACTGCGAGGGTGGTGCGTGAGGCTCCGGCGAAGATGAAGCGGAGAATGGTTTGAAGAGTTTCTATTTCTCTGGTTGTGCTCCGACCGTCGTGTGTTTTATGTATCTTGTTTACGCTTTTACATCGCCTAGGATGTGTCCCATGTCATTTCATTGCCGTCACTCGCACCTCTTCCCCTTTGTTGCTGTATATATCCTATACTTATTAGTTTGTTGTATCACATTACGCCCACACCTTTGTCAATCCCACACAACCATGATGATTTTGTACTATGCTCTTGTGGTTATTTGACAGTGACAATCATGCTTAGCTTCCCACTACCTTCCCTTCTGAATCATGAACTAGGCAACAGTCCCTCAACCATAACAGGGACACCGGAACACCACTCCTTGATGGCACGATTGCGATCTGCTTCCTCCATCCGCTGGCGTGCTCTTGCTTCCGCCAGCTCCCAAAGGTAAGATGGATAGGGAGGATCTTTGATATTTCGCTCATCATCAAATTCCCAGTCCTCTTCATCCTCATCGTCTCTTGTGCGAAATGGTATGATGTGGTAATGTATATTAGGAATTCTTGGATATCCAGAGCTGGCAAATTTCTTGAGGACACATTGAATATAGTGCCAGTTGAAGACACCAAGTGGCGGAAGGGGTACTGCTATAGCATGTGAGGAGAGTGTGATTGTGCGACCATGCAACATTGGTTCGTTTGGATTCTCTCGCCGTATACCGGATCTATTAAGGGGTACGTTGGTAAAGTTGTGCACAGCAAATTGGTTGGGCTGGCCAGGGATTCAATCTATATTAATTAACACAATGGAGCACGGAGATAGGAAGACTCACATGTCCATTATGCCAAAACCCCACTTCATACATACCTATAAGATAATCCAAGTGTTGTGCGAGTAAAACTCCTAGTTGAGGATCGAATCTATGTGCAATTGAAGTGGTACCGACGAAACGTGCTACAACAGATTGGACGCCACTGTCACCGAGGCGTATTGGGAGCAAGTGGGATGCAATAGTGAAAGGATGTTGTGTGATGATGCAACTTTGATCACGTTGCTGTAGTGCATTGCGGAACGCAGTACTCCCAGCCTGAGATTGTGGTGTGTTGGATGTCACCGATTTGGCTGATTGACGAAGGCTGATCTTGGTTAGGGTGGCCGCGGCATTATTGTCAGGACGGAACTCGTAAATCCTCGCCTCTAGTGACTCCGATGGGTCCACAGGCCTCCAACTTGAGTTGTATTTCCTGCCTAACCACGACACGACAGTTCCTGTAGTGAACGTAAAGAGTCTGCTGTTCCCACCTGGCTCAAATATGAGCCTCGCGACTCGGATAAGCCAGTCGGCAGTGTCACCCGCAAAATAACAAATCTCGCGAAGATCAGCGGCAATAACAATGAGATGCCCTCTTGAATTCCGAAGGGGAGGCAACGGGTCAGGGTTAGGCTGATCTTCCGTCGGAGTAGGGAAGCGAGACAGGAACGAGCGATGGATGCGAAGGTACACCACTTGGGGCTGGGCATGGGCAGTGTTCTCGGAGATAGAACGAGCTTTTTCTGCAAGGCGTGTTGAACGGCGGGGTGGTTGAGCAGCCATGACTGTCGGTAAAGTAACGGGCAAGTTGTGAGCAGGACCACGAACGGGCTGAAGTGGAAGAGGATCAGGAAGGTCCAAGGGTCACACCCGGTTATGACGGACGTGGAGACTTGCACACCCACTGGATCAAAAACGCCATCGCATAGCTAAAACTGGGGGGTAGCGGACAAAATGCAATCATAGAGAGGTATGGAAATGCTAGAAATACGAAGATATCAAAGTCGGGGGCGGGGGGATCAAAAACGAGTGACACAACAAACACTACAGTAGCAGTTGGACGATAAAGCGACGGGGTGACAAACGAGGGGAAGCAGGTACAACAGGAAAACAACACAGACAGAGACAAAAACCGTATAACATGTCAAAAGCGTCCATACCCATTTATAAGCGCTCCCCTGAGCAAGACAGACACAGAACTTTTATCAGCCCTAATTTTCACCGCAGCCGGCCCGACCTCCTTTGTCTTATCCGACGCAAGAAACAAGCAGCCCAGATGATCTTCCCGTTGGTGCCTACAATCTGAATGTCACTCCCAGTCCAAATTCCGGTCAATCGCAGGGACAGGCTCTCGACATAAACCTGGTCATCTAAGGGCACCGCTGCGATCGAACGCCACCGGACAACCAACTCAGGAGTCAGAAGAGCTGAATGTTCTTCAAATGCTCAAACCAGTTCCCACGAAAGGATGCCTTCGCTGGGGCATCCGGGACCCATGCTGATGGAAATCATATGGTTGGCCCACCCAGTTCGAATCATCATGCAATTGTTTTCCGCAGGAGAACTTGATAATGATAGAGGGTGCCCAGCACGAACCTTCAGGAAAGGTCGGAACAACTGAAGTCGAAGCAAGCGGTGCTGATTCTAGCTCATTCTCCAACCCAGCGTGCCGTGAGCTCTTCTCTTCTCTTAAAAAAATACGCAGTCGGACTTAAAAATATCTCAGCTTATCCCGCTATCAAGACACCCGCCTCTGTTCCATCCCCTGCCCCGTCTGTTGCCCAATCCCACGGTGCCAGGCCCACCATCTTGGAAGCCAGTTACTTTAGCTCGATCAATCCCTCATTTGTACCCCGCAGTACAACAGAAGACTCCCGCATTGGCTCATCGTCAGCCTCCCCAAAATGACGGAGATCCCAACACCACGCCTTCTCCGAACAATGGTCTCAAACGCGCAATGATGCACAGCTGCTCCCCGACATGGGAGGTTGATTCTCGTGTTCTACACATTCTTACCTGACCAAATCACCCAGCTTGTCAACCCCCTATCTCAGACTATGGTCAACACAGATTACATCTAAGACCAACAGCAGACCGCCAATTCATCCCACCACTGGTTCCAGCAAGACAACTTTGATTATGCACAACCACCCGCTCCACCATCGCCTTTCCCACTTCTCCCCCCCCTCCCCTCCCTCAGCTCCGCCAACATCAACAGCAAAGGATGAGCCCGATGATAGCGTTCGGCGACCTCCATGTTGATCCTGGGAGGATATCGACAAGGGAGTCGTCAACTCAATCAATACACATATTAACAGTATCATTGAGACTTCTTTGTTACCACCGGCGACGATAGGCAGCAGCACTCACCAGCGGCAGCAACAATCCACCGACGGTACCGTCGCTGGATGGTATCCTGGGCATTTTTGACACGGATGCGAACGCTTCTGGTGGTTCAGGAGCGGTCGGACACGACTTTGATTTTGATTTGTTCCTGGATACATTTTCTTGGGGGGCTCTTGGGCAGGGCCTGGAGCAAGGGCAAGGTGGAGATGGCATTGGTTCCTATCGCCTTCGGATGGGACTGCGTCGCCTGTGGACGTACACTCAACAGCTGGCATCTCTTGCGCAGACCACCACTACCACGACGACGACTGCCTCTTGCGAATATGCAGGCAGCGGGTGGTGGTTATGGAGAGGAAATTGGGTATGGTTGGTGAGTGAGACTCTGGCAAAGGCGAACCGGAGGAAGGAATGTGCGTTGCCTAGGGTGTGCTCCATGTTGTTTTGTTGTCCCCCTTTGCTGTTGTATGTATCCTATTGATTTGCTGTGTTGCATTACGCCCACACCTTTGTCAAGCCCACGCGGCCGTGGTGATTTTGTACTATGTTGTTGTAGTTATTTGATAATGACCATTATGCTTAGCTTCTCTCTACCCTCCCTTCCGAATCATGGACTAGGCAACACTCCCTCAGCCGAAACAGGGACACCGGAACACCACTCCTTGATGGCACTGATTACGATCTGCTTCTTCCATCCGCTGGCATGCTCTTGCTTCCGCTAGGTCCCGAAGGTAAGATGGATAGGGAGGATCCTTTATATTTCGCTCATCATCAAATTCCCAGGACTCTTCATCCTCATCGTCACTTGTGTGGAATGGCACAATGTAATAAAATATATGATCAATATTTTGATAATCAGTGGTGGCGAATTTCTTGAGGACACATTGGATATAGTGCCAGTTGAATGCACCAAGTGGTGGGAGAGGCACTGTAGTATTGTGGGAGGAGAGTGTGATCAATTGACCATGCAGAATTTCTTCATTCTGTCGTCGTACTCGTGCACCAAAAATGTTGAGGAGTGAGTCGTTAAAATTGTGGACAACATATTGGTTGGGCTGGCCAGGGATACAGTCCATGTTAATACAACAGAGCACAGAGATAGAAAGACTCGCCTCTCCGTTGTTCCAAAACCCTATTTCATACCTATCTATATAGGAATCCAAGTTTGGTGCGAGTAAAACTCCTAGTTGAGGATCATGTTTGTGTGCGACGGGAGTGGTACCAATGAAACGTGCTGCGACAGATTGGACGCCAGTGTCGCCAAGGCGCTTTGGGAGCAAGCGGGACGCAATAACGTTATCGTGTTGTGAGATAATGCATTCCCGATCGCGTTGTATTAACGCATTGCGGAACGCAGTACTCCTATTCTGAGATTGTGTTGTGTTGGATGTCTTTGACTTAGTTGGTTGACGGAGGCTAATCTTGGTGAGAGTGACCGTGGCACTATTGTCAGGACGGAACTCGTAAATCGTTGCCCCGAGCGACTCCAACGGGTGCACAGGCCTCCAACTCGCGTCAAACTCCCTGTCTAACCACGATGCAACATTTCCCGTAGTGAATGTAAAGAGTCTGCTGTTCCCACCTTGGCTCAAATATGAGCCTCGCGACTCGGATCAGCCAGTCGGCAGTGTCACCCGCAAAACGACAAATCTCGCGAAGACCAGCGGCAATAACAATGAGATGCCCTCTTGAGTTCCAAAGGGGAGGCAACGGGTCAGGGTTGGTATGATCTTCCGTCGGAGTAGGGAAGCGAGACAGGAACGAGCGATGGATGCGAAGATACAACATTTGGGGCTGAGCAGTGTCAGTAGCGGTGTTCTCGGAGGTAGAACGAGCTTTTTCCGCAAGGCGTGTTGAATAGCGGGGTGGTTGAGCAGCCATGGCTGTCGATAAAGCAATGGGCAAGTTAAGGAGCAGGACTGCGAACGGGCTGAACTGGAGAAGGTCCAAGGGTTGCACCCTATTATGACGGAAGGGGAAACTTGCACTGCCAACGGATCAAAATCGCTAAATTACCCACAGTGGACGGAATGCAATCATAGAGGTATAGAGATAGAAATACGGAAAAGGTATCAAAGGGGGGGGTAAAGAAATCAAAAACGAGTGACATAACAAATACTACAGTAGCAAACGAGGGGAAGCCGGTAGTGCGGGTAGTAAATGATTAGCAAAGGGTGCAACAGAAAAACAATAATAATGTCAACAGATACAGATAAAAACCATATAACCCCAATAGATCGCCAAAACACCACATCACCAAACTCACTCACTCTCCTGCAGGTTTGGGAGGCAAAGGAGGCGGTGGTCCAGGAACCTTGATCGCAGTCCCATTCCCATTTATGAACGTTCCACTTCCCACCTCCTCTTCCTCCCCCTCCTCCAATTTCAAACTCTCTCCATCAATCGCAAACTTGGACACCCTTGCATCCTCTTCCTGCGTTTCTTGTATATACTCTGCCGGCGGCCGCGGCATCAACGGGGGCGGTGGGGCGATAGCTGGTGGTGTCTGTGGTTGCTGCGGCTGGGAGGGGAGCTGAGGCGATGAAGGCGTCGTCGTCGTCGTCGTCGTCGTCGTCTGACTACTCGGAACGGCTGTATTCGCCACCTTATTCACATGCCCGTTCAATCTTTTCTGTGCTTTGGCATCCTTAGCTTCAAACTTGGCCTTGATCAATGCCTTCTCCTCCGCTGCCGTCAAAACCTTTGGAGCACCACTACCCGTTGGCGGAGTAGGTGTCGGTCGCTGCCCACCTACCAGGCGAGCCGCCTCTTGCAGGGGGTTGTTGTTGTGACGATGTTTTCTTCCTTGCAGCAGCCTGAGCATCTCTCAACTCAAACTTCTTCCTCAATGCATCCTTCTCGGCCGCTGCATCCATATATTGTTGAGGAATGGCCGGTCCTCCTCCTCCTCCCCCTCCAGTAGTCGGGGAGACAGCTGCATCGAAATTGGGTGGTGGGGGAGTATTACTTGGCACCTGGGCGGCTGTAGCATCCTGCACCTCATACGCTCGCCTCAACCTCTCCTTCTCCGCCAGCGCCGACATGGGTGCAGATGCCGCAGCGGCAGAAACCGATGCCTCGAAAGGCGGCGGAGGCGGGTCACTCGAAGGAGTCGAGGATTCACCAGCTTTCGGGTACAACGAATCGTAAGCGATAGGTGCAGAACGGTCCGTGTGGTCGGGACTGTGCAGTCGGTCAACCGCCATCTTAGCATCTTCGTATCGCTTCAGGGCAGCCTTCTCCTGCTCCGCCGTCATGTATTGAGGGAGCCTGCCGCTGGGCAATTGAGCTTTCCTTGGCGATGATCCACCTGACAAGGGGGAGGTGTGTGGTGCCGGTAATTGGTTCTTGTTTGCAGTTGGCGTTGACACTCGCCATGGCATTTTGATATAGCTCCGCTGGTGTTGGCTGGCTGCTTCCACTTCCACCACGAGCCTCTCCCGCTTGACGTTGAGCCTTGAGGACAGCAGCTTGCGCTTTCTGGTATTGTGCCTTTTCCTCTTCCGCTGATAACCATGGCTTATTAGAGCCCGTGGGAGAAGTTATCCTGTTTTGTGAGGGCGAAACGGTAGGCGATGCCCCAGGCTATAATGCAATCGTGAATTTATCACATCGGGAGAAGATGCTTTTCCAATACTCACAGGAGCCGAAAAGCCGGTTAGTTTTTCCACCCTGGCTCTCGCCATCTCATAAGCCCTTTTTTCTTCCTCAGCAGTCATCCACTGCTTTTGTGGTTGAGGGGCTGTCGCCGAACGAGAAGGTAAATTTGCGGTGACCGAGGATCCCCCGGCGGGATGATCATCCGAAAAGTCTGGCTCAGCGTTGGTGATAGTGAATCTACCAGCGGAGTTGGGTCTTCTTCCAACTGCAGCGGTGCTGGTAGAAGTAGTAGGCCCAATAGCGCGTGAAGGGCCCGTAACGTCATCTGGATTTCCTTTTGAAGTAGAGTTTTGGCGGTGAGTGTTCGTTTTTCCATATCCTACACCATACCCAAGCTCATCGGGGAGAGCACCACCGGGGGCGCGCGCATTGGAAGCTGGAAGTGAGTTGTATTGAGTTGAGGGCGGGACTCGGGTGTTGGACGATACGGGGAGGGTGCTCGCTGTGGCTTGCTGCGGGGATCGAGGGTTATTTGAGTGTTGAATAGACATCATGGGCGCACTGGACGACGAGGGTGGGGGAGGGGGAAGTAGAGAAAGGCTGGGGGCGGGACCGATACGTCTGGTGTTCCAAGTTAGCCTCCGACTGCATCAGGGAAGAAAAGAGTGGACAGCACCTGATAGCTTCGTTCGATACATATCTAGATAACTGTCAGCCAACACTTTGGGGTGAGACCCATACGAACTCACCTTTGCCAGTTGGACACGATAACAGGTAGGTCCATCGTGACATGTGTCCCGGTACCCATCAATGCCTTGACCGACAGCACATATGTCACGTCGATATGCCGCGCAGCGTTTAATGTTGTGGTGGTGTGATTTGGAGGTAGTTGGCACGAGAGCTCTGCCTTATGCATCGTACCACCGTATAGCGTCGCATTGATAGCGACTTTGGTCTCTGCGATGTTTGTCAATCTGACTTGGGGCGCAGCCTTACGCGCTGCGCCGAACGTATTAGGCACGGAAGACAGTGGACTCTTTGAGGGTCATCTCAAAACCGCGCAAAATGACGGTGTGGAGATTATCGGATTTGAGGGTTGCAACGAGTGAAACACGGTCGCCTGGCCCGTAACAGGTATGGTTTCGCTCGACGATAAGGGTAACGCCATCTTGTGCGAGCTGTCGCGTCTCTGGTTGGCAGTAGACAGGCCAGGTGGAGTGGAGCTCGTGCTTATCGATGATGACGGGGGAGACTTCGGAAACGACGACGGTTTTCCGCTTGCGGAGGAAACTCCTGGCCGGAGATGAGGAGGCGGGGATGGTATCAGCAGAACCATGTGAACGTACCTTTTTCCCTTTGTGCACACGCTCGCTACCAACTCATACTGGATTCCGGCTGTTAAAGATGCCAATCAATACCAAAAACGTGCGTGTGGGGCCGATGTACCAACCGCGGTTTTCAAGAGCAATGCTAGGCGGTATTGACTCGGGGATGCGTATCGAGAAAGGAAAGTCTTGCTGTCGAACGATCAGGTTACGAGCGGTGTAGGGAGTAAGGACGACCCACGGTCCGTAGAATGCTGTAGTCTTCGGGCGACGCCCAGAGATTGACGGGACTGGGCCCAACAAAGTCGTAGAACGTGTTTGCCTGACCTCCGCCCGGAAGGGTCTCCACCTTGCGCAGCTCAATGCGCACCCACTTTGCCTTGACGCCGGCCGGCGGCACTCGCACCTCAATAGCCTGTAGGATGGAGAAGTGAAAGGGTGGAATGTCGGTCAGGCGCGGTAGAACAGGGAGAGCGAAGAGGACAAGTGGACACGTACGCCTTTGACTGCAGCTTGAACTCTGTCGCTGCCGGGAGGTATTCCTGGGTAGCCTGTGTGGGAGTGAGTGTGTGTGCCACGCGGCACGGGGAGAGCGGGACGGACCGTGGACAAAGTCGACATTGGGCGGCGGGCGGAGGGTGCTTTTGAAGGTGGATGAATGGGCGAAAGAGAGGGTGAGTGAGTAAGACTTACAGCTTGACCTGGGACATGGCCGTGTAGATGAAGGAGAGAGAAAGAGGACAAGAGGCGATCAAAGTGTGACATCAATTTGAATTCTAACATAACAATCTCATCTAAAACTTGAATTTGTCCTTCCTACCGTCTTTCTCCCGTTCCATCTTTTGTTTCTTCTTCGCCATCTCTTTCGCAACCATGTCCGAAAAGTCCTCCTTGCCTCCAGGGACCCCCACAGAGCTCCGGCCATGCGCCTCGTACTTGCGCTTCAGCTCTTCCTCACTTAGTCCCTCCAACTCAGACGCATCAAGCGACACATCAACCCCGTTTCGTTTCTGTTCCGACCATCAGCGAATCAACAAAAAATAATATAAATGGTATCCAGACCGTACCTTTGTCCCACGTTCATCCCCAAGCACAGGGATCCCACCACCTCCACCAGAAACAGCCGACACGTCATACCCACGTTCACTTCCCATAAGCCCGCGCACGCTCGTCTGTTTCTCAGGCACCACATGGTACAAGCTTCGAGGACCCGAATCCTCAGAGTCTCCCGATGGCCGTGCATTTTTACGCAGCTCCAAAAAGTCGGGTGTCTCCAGCCCACCAGCCACAGTCGAAACCACACTCGCCATCCCAGATGGTGTCTCAAGCCCAGAAGGCGTTTGTGTCCCATCCATTCGAGACATCACCTGTTTCTTCCTCTTCCGATTCTTCCTCCTCTTCTTCCTCTTCCTCCTCTGGTAGAATAATAAGCTCCAATTTCTTCTTTGTCTAATCTATCACGTACCTTCTTCTGGTTCAAGTTCTCCCCACGGCGTCTTGTCAACAGGTTCACCAAACTGACTCTCATGAGCACTAAGCATAATAATCAAACAACAAAACTCACTCCAGTATCAGTCACCTTTGGTAATACACCAAACACATCACCATAAAGCGGTCGGTTGTATTCATCCAGCGGCGGTTTGCCCCATCCACCGGGATGGAAGCCCCACTGAGCGCTAAAACCCGTCACATTTAAACTCAGCTCATCAAAAACAATACTTTTTTTGACTCACCCTTCAGGTATAGGCGCATTCAGACCAGGAATTCGCAGAGTGGGATAGCTGGGCGGAGGCCCAAATCGTTGCATACTGATAAGCCATGGTGGGGGTGCTAGCGGTGGAATGGACAGCGCCTCCACAAGTTCAGGCGATAAATCACCAGGCCGCTTCTCTTTCAACGAAGTCTCAAACTCCTTTCCTTCATAGTACCTGTATAAAAAAAAGTAAATCAACCCAATCTCCACTAAATACAAAAAATGAATGGCGCACATCTCTCCGAAGCCAGTCACAGGCGGCTTTGTCGAATACTTGAAAAACGCATCATGCAACTTTTGGTAATCAATATCAATCTTCCCCATCTTAGGCTGCACCCTCTCTCTCGTCCGCGCCTTCAGACTCATATTCGCCTCCTTCTCCTTCACCGCATCCCGCATCGTTGCAATACCCGTATCCGCAATATACGACGGCAACTGAAACGGCGGCTTCTCAATACCCCTCTTCCCCTGCAAATAATCCCTCTTCGCCGACCAATGCGCAGGAATGGGTACCGTGTTACGGTATGACTTGAGGTGTAAAAGTAATCGCGGGTCTGCAGCCGTCACATCCGTCCATTCTACCACTTCCGGTTTTTTCACCAATTGTTTGAGCTCGGCGACAGTCAGACGATTCATCTTGCGCTGTTTCTTCTTCGACAGCGGTTTTTTGGCCTCGGCGTCCGAGTCTTCTGCGGACTCCATATCATCGTCCGAGTAAATAATCTCCGCTTTACTCGGCTCGGAGCCCTTCGCAGCCTTATTAACACACAAAGTTCAGTACAAGAGAGGTGGAAGAAACAGTGAAAAGGAAAAGAAAACGTACAGTGGATTCTTCGGGCGGCAACTGAAATCGCGCAAACACCTCTGCAAACTGTTCAAGCCCAGCCCCTTTGACATCCAACTCCTCAGAAACATACTCCGCATTCGTGCCCGCCAATGCCATCTCCTCATCCTCCCTTTTCACACTCTCCGAGTCAGTTGTATCGCCATTCTTTTGTACCCATAACGCATGCATCAGCCAATCCCGCCACTAAAAGATAGGGACAAAAACAAAAACGACTCACGACTGACTCCCTTCCGGATGATGGCGTCCCTTCGACTTTCTTCTGTTTCTGCTTCAGCCGCCGGAGTTGGTTCTTGGACTTTGCCTTTTGTTTGCCGTTGGCGGTAGCGGCGTTGGTAATGGGGTCGCCGTTGAGTGTTGGAGTTGTTGCGACTGCTGCTGCCATTGGGTGTCTAGAGACCGTTGACTTGGGATAATTAAGGGGATGGGGAGCTTACAACCCGTGTGCTGCTGTTGACGTGCAAGGTCATGGGTGTGGGAAATTGATGTGATTGGTCAGCGGGAATATATAAAAAGCTGTGTTCCCATCACAAGACGGCAAGAACACCTATATCGTTTTCTTTCCAAAGGTTGCAACGAGCATTATGCGTATTATTCGTGTCTAGGACTTCTTATTGCAGAGGGCGACCGGTCTACGCATTCATAAAATGCCCAGGTGAACACCTCCCGTTGCTTGCCCTTTGTTCCGGCGCGGGGCAAGGCAAGGGCAACAAACACGGATGTAATTGAACTTGCCTGCCGCTTCGGCAGTGAACACTCATTAACATGTCCTATCAACACAAAGCTGTAGTCGATCAGTCCGGAGTCCATTTATCAAGAAGCTCTGTAGTCTAACACTGACTAACGTTAAGGTAACTGATCTAATGTCCGTTTAAAAGCCTCGATGTTCAAGCCGCAGCTAGTAAAGAGGTCGGTGGTTCCCCACATCCTCCCGATAAACGCTAATAGGAAGATTACGAAGTGTAGCAAACGAGAGTACCAACAAGGCAAGCCGTGCGAGCACAAATACAGGTATTGCAATATGCTCAAGAAAATGAAGCCCACCAAAATTGATAATCAGCCCACAACACACAACCCGAAATGATGTCTGGCTGCCCCTCTCGTCCGTAGATATTCTCTCCCAACGTCCGTGCAGATGGCTCAGCCACAAGATAATAATAGTCATTAGCGGTACCACCGTGGCCGCAATAGTGCAGCTTATCCAGAGTTTAAGCTCTATCGTGGACGGGAATGCGCATGCTGCCCATGCAACCAGGTGAAGCCCGCCGAATAGAGCCCCAAGCACCAATCCTTGTGGCACGACCCAGGTAAGGTGTTCACCTATACTCCCACCTTCCATCGCACCAAACATCAATACTCGCGGATAACCGGTGGGCGCTTCTTTATCATCCATCATCTTGGCGAGTGGCCGTAGAAATCCACGAAAGAGTCGAACTGGAAGGGAACGAAACAGCCCTGGGACACCCCAAATCCCATGCTGCCTGAGTGCCCTCTTACAGTCCTTCTCCACATTCCTTCGCACCCAAGTCCGTCGCTTGCAACGGTGGCTCGTGGCCTTTAGCCGCCTTCAATAGACTCTGCGCATACTCGGAATAGCCGTTAGGGATTTTCGTCGGATTGCCTAGCCAAATTAGGCTTTAGGAAAACGGGCGTCGGCACGTCAACCTCGTACGGCTTCCTGAGCCAGAAGTAGTACATGAACACGTTCAACGCCGCGAACGCAAAACTCGAGAGCTCCAGGGGCGCTATCGGGCGCTTCTGGATCATACGGCTAATGCATCCAGAGACAAAAAACCCAGTCTGAACAAGTGCAAAGGTTTTCTGGAATGAGGTTCCCTTGCTCTTGTCCTTGATGTCTTCCTCTGATAGGGATGGTAGGTCGATATCAGAGCCCCTGGATAGCTCGATCAGATCTTTGGTAGTGAGTACGCAGATCGGCGTGTTCTGGTTATCATGCAACATGAACCCGCCCATCTGGACATAGAATCCATGTGTGTAGGTCCATGGACCTGTGGCACCCATTGGGCGGCGATGCCAGAACTTGTTCCACCGTTCCCCGGTCCTATCGCATTCTTGAAGAAGCCAGCGCATGAACCGGTTACGATTTTGATATGCTGTATATACCACCGGAGTCAGTGTAGAACGGACTACATCGGGCACGGATACAGGGACATACAATTCGCTGCCAGAGGCTGGGGCACCAAGCCAAGGGCCTGGTTGATCTCGTCCTTAATCTTCTTTGCTCCAGCTCGCTGCCTCAATGCCCACAACATGACCATTTCAGGGGCTAGCAGTGAGTAGAACATGGTGATAACTCGTCGGATGTGCTTCGTCTTCTCGGGTTCTGTGGGACCTGGTATGTTCGGGTGCACTGCAGTCCAGTTGCAGGCGATGATCGTCAACAAGCAGCTTTTGACGATGTCCCATAATGTTCGATATTTCTCGTTCATGCAAGGGGGGACAGGGTCATCGCGCTCGAGTAGCGGGGTAGCATGAGCAAGTAGGTTAGATGGAATAAGTGAAGAGTAGAGAGGGGTGCTTGATATCAATGGAGCCAAGGAAAGGAGAAGGACGGCTGGCATGACGGCTCTGCCAGTTGCCATATCTGTGGTCTTAGAGGAAGTATTTCGTGCGGGGCGTAATATATATCTGTGAGCTATTTTTTCTTCACCCGTCCCTTACTCAACAATGTGGTAGCGACAGGAGTAAGTACAATGACGATCAACAGCAGCTCGTGTGCAACTGTATCGTATGATGGACGCATTATAGGCACATATGAGACCTTGTTTGTCGTTAACCAGGATTATTCTCCGTATCCAAGGCATGTACTAAGGATACAAGGCCAATACATAACGGCACGTGTCGGTCAAACAGGCGCTTATCAATGGTGTGAGCGACCTTCAACCCCGTATGGGGTGGGGTGTCCCTAATCATGTCCCTCGTAACCGTTCTCACGGAACATTGACAATGAGGGTGGCGGTACTCTGTACAGGTGTGCTCGGTTCCGCTGGTCATATATGTCTCGTCTTGTGTGCTCCAAGTCGCTAACATGGAGCTAGAAACTCAGTGAATTTATGGCATGCGCCTTCCGTTTCTAAGGCTACGTTCAAGCAATTGAATGTCTTGTGCTGCTCTTAGCCATGTGTAAGCCCGTAGATCTGGCTTACACCAGTATCCACACCTCTTTTACATGACATCCAGCTGCTTCATGTATATACACGTTACTTCCGTTCATTTCGTGTCCCCACAAGTCAACCGTCCTTAGAGAGGGTCGCCGCAAGTTCCTTACACCATGCTGAGCAATGAGATCATCCAAGGAAAACGTAGGGTATACAAAGTTCCCTCTCTCGCGATCGGTGTGCAAGGGGTATCGTTCAGAACTGTTTCGAGGGCCTTGTCCTACTCCTCCAGTTCAAGGATATGGTGCAGATGCCGGACTTAATTTAATATATATATGGCCATGACTTGAGAGTATCGCAGGCGGGTCCATCGATTCCCGCTGCCCTTCAGCTCGGAGACTGGTGATGGGACGTTACCTCGCAAGTGAGGGGGTTGTATCGGGTAACATAAGTATCCTCGCCATCGGCATACTGAAGATAGGGGTTTGTGTGCCTCTTGCACTTGCTGGGCTTGTGAATACTATAATGTACTCTCTAAACAGGCGTGGGACAACCAATATGAGCTAAGTACCTGCTGGGAGCTCCTGCAGATCGTTTGTTCTTATAGTATCATAGAAACCGTCGGCAGGGGACACTAGCGGACAGTCTTTGAGACCAACGGCACGAGATGGCGATTGGCCGGCCCGGAGGTCAATCAATTGACCCTCTGTACGAGTCACTGACCGATATTCGTGTCATTCATTTGTCCTCGCCCAGAAACACATTCCTCATCCGTAAGTACAGATGGCCTAGTTATCACTCCTAGCCAATACCGTTTTCATCGTCAGTTCCGAGTTTCAGGCGAGAAGGCCTTCCAAGCAAGGGTGCCCTTACACAAGAACGCAGCAGACGAAGTGACAGCACGGTTAGTCATGTTCTAGCGTTCAATATACCTTGCTCACAGTACCCTGGCGCTCGAATGGTCAGTTTATAACAGACTGAAGTGTCCAAATATCATCCCAGCCTGGGTGAAATGGGTCACACACCGTCGGACAAGGGTAAGCTTAGAAAGGTATTGTCTGTCAACTGGGAATGACTGAGCTAGGACACCTTCATAAGATATCGAGAAAGCGATATCGAAACGAAGAAAAGCTGTTGAGCGCACTCCTCCCGGCGATGCAGACCTGCCCCAGAAGCTCAGCGCTCTTGGTATTTCGTTACAACATAGATTTGATCGCAAGGCGGATCTTGCGGACATCCACGAGGTGATATCTGTACAGCAGAAAGCCATTGAGCTCGCTCCAGCTGACCACGAGAGCCCGCCCAACATCTTCAATGATCTCGGGATTTCGTTCCAAACTCGTTTCCAGCGGCTAGGGGACCTTGGAGATATTCAGGAGGCGATATTGGCTCACCAGAAAGCCATTGAGCTCACTGCTGCTGGACACGCAGACCTACCCGACAGGTTCAGCAATTTAGGAAATTCGTTCCAACTCCGGTTCCAACGCACGGGAGAGTTTGGAGATATTCAAGAAGCGGTATCAGCTCATCAGAGAGCTGTTGAGCTCACTCCTCCTGGCGATCCGGACCTATCTACTCGACTTGGAAATCTCGGGATTTCATTCCAGACTCGGTTCAAACGCACAGGAGATCTTGCAGATATGCACGATGCGATATCTGTCATACAGAAAGCGGTCGAGCTCACTCCTACTGACCATCCCCACCTGCCCGCCATGCTCAACAATCTTGCGAACTCATTTTCGCTCCGGTTCCGGCGCACGGGAGACTTTGCAGATGTTCGAGAAGCCATATCGTTACTGCAGAAGTCAATTGAACTCACTCCCACTGGCCACGCACACCTACCTGGCCGACTCAAAAATCTCGGAAATTCATTCCAAGATCGGTTCAAACGCACAGGAGATCCTGCAGACATTGACGAGGCCATTTCTGTTACGCAGAGAGCTGTTGACCTCACTCCCGCTGACCATCCCAGCCTGCTCCGCAGGCTCACCGATCTCGGAAACGCGATCGAAGTTCGGTTCCGACGTACAGGAGACCTTGTAGATTTGCAAGAAGCAATTTCCGTGAAGCAGAGGGCCGTTGAGCTCAGTCCACCTGGCCATGCCGATCTACCCCGGTGGCTCAGCAACCTCGGAAGTTCATTTCAAGCTCGATTCCAACGTATGGGAGACCTCGCAGATATGCAGGAGGCTATTTCTGCGAAGCAGAGAGCCGTTGACCTCACTCCTCGGGACCACGCAGATCTAGCCAAACCAGCCTGAAGAATCTCGGCAATTCGTTACAATCTCGATTCGTACACACAGGAGATCTTTCAGATATCCAGGAAGGCAATATCCTGTGCACCAGAGAGCAGTTGAGCTCACTCCTCCCTGGCCATGCACAACTTCCCGGCAGGCTCAATAGTCTTGGGATTTCGTTCCAAATCCGACTCAAAAGCACGGGAGACCTCCAAGATCTTCAAAAGGCGATCGCTGCCCAGCAGAAAGTGGTCGAGCTGATTCTACCCTGACCATGTGGACCTTCCCAAAATGCTCATCACACTCGGCATTTCACTCCACAGTCGGTTTAAGCGTGTGATGGATGTTGCAGATATTAAGGAAGCGATATCTATGCATCAGAAAGCTGTGGCGCTCACTCCACCCGGCCATGCAGATTTGCCTCATAATCTTTACTGCCTCGGCACTTCTTTCTGGACTAAATTTAAAAGCACAGAAGACCGCTTGGACGCGACTAAAGCCCTTGACTGCTTCATCCGTGCAGCACAGACTTCCACTGGCTCCCCTTCTGTGCGCCTCGATGCTGCTCGATCATGGGCCCGCCTCTGCTGGTCATTGGACCAGCAACAATCCCTGGATGCATTTGACAAAGCCATTGAACTACTTTCACTAGTCGCTGGTTTGGAACAAACCCTACGCAGCCGCCATCGGAACCTTATAAAGAACTCGAATCTTCCTCTGGAGGCAGCCGCAGCTGCGTTCAAACTCGACAGGTTAGATAAGGCCCTTGAATGGCTTGAACAAGGCAGGTGCATTGTCTGGACGCAACTTAACAACCTGCGTACCCCAATTGACTCCCTTCGTATTCACGACAAGACCCTTGCAAATCGCATTTTGGATATTTCTAAATCCCTAGAGCTAGCAGGGTCTCGTATGGTTGGACAAGGTATCATCGAGGAGACAACTACGGAGAAAAAGATGTCCCTGCAGACCGAAGCAAAGCAGCATGTCAAGCTTGCACAGGAATGGGAGCGGCTCCTTGCACAGGTACGGGGGGAAGTCCCAGGTTTCAAAAACTTCCTCCTTCCAACACCTGCATCCGTACTGCTTAATGGCCTACCAGAATTGGGTCCAACAGTTGTTATCAATGTTGAAAAGGACCGCTGTGACGCCCTTGCCCTCTATTCTAACCCCCGACGATATATTCACATCCCTCTTCCTGCTTTTTCTTACCGTAAGGCATCGGATCTCCGGCGGCGCTTAGCTGTAGCAAGTGTCCATGCGCGAGGGTCAGAGCTTGAGCCCGACAGTGAAGAAGAATTACATCGTGATATCAAAGCAACAGATGTCCAGGGAGATTACGTCTCCAACGGCCGAGCAGGGGGTCCTTCGCGAATTGTAGCCAATACCAGGAGTGTTCTGCATGACTTGTGGGTTGATCTAGTGAAGCCAATCACCGAACATCTAGAGTTATTAGTGAGTGTGTATCGTGAATAAAGCCTCCGACACTCATGAATATTTCCCGGCAGCCATCGACCCCGCCTCAGAAGAAGCCCAGGATCTGGTGGTGTACTACAGGTCCCCTTACATTCTTGCCGCTTCATGCGGCTGGCATCTACGATAGGCCGGATGGGCCCAAAATCTCCGATTTTGCAATATCCTCATATACTCCTTCTGTTGGCGCTCTCGCCCACCGCATGACCAAACCCCCTACAACCGATAGTGGTTCGCAGGGAGTATTCATGGTCAGTCAACCCAATGCGCCAGGTCTACCCCCAATTCCAGCCACAACTAAAGAAGTTCGGACCATCGAGAAGCGGCTTGATGAATATAAAGTACCATACATGACCTTGGAGGGTGAAAGCGCAAATATCGAAGCAGGGATGGCCAACATCGAAAAGTACAACACCGTTCACTTCGCATGCCACGCTGCACAAAACGTCAATGATCCTCTCATGAGTGGATTTTTCTTCCACCGTGGCAGACTCGAACTATCAACGCTCATCAAAGCAAACTTGAAGCACGCAGATCTTGCGTTTCTATCCGCGTGCCAAACGAGTAAGGGAGACGACAAGCTTTCTGAAGAGGCCGTTCATCTGGCTGCAGGGATGTTAGCAGCGGGGTACCGTGGAGTTATCGCAATAATGTGGTCAATTCAAGATGATTTTGCACCCAAGATCGCAGATCTATTTTATAAGGAACTGCTGGCATGTGAGGTACGGGCTGGAGGAAAGGGAGTGAACGGATCACATGCAGCTTATGCACTTCACCACGCAATTGAAGAGTTTAGGGTGTCGCTTCCTGACACGGATTCTACTCTCCTTATCTGGATTCCTTACGTGCATTTTGGCCTATAGGGCAGTTATGTTGTACAGCTTAGGACGAGTCTCTTAGTTGACTATATTGAACGGCTTCCGGTACGTACTGCTATTATCCCATAGACAAATCTAGTACCAACGTTCTCACCTTGAGATGAAGTCGACGATGTGACGAGAATATTTACGCGGTATCACAAGAATATGTGTAATGGATCACTTGGATTCAAGCAGGAAAACTGGATCTTAGGAAGTTTTATCTACCGTATAATAGAGTCCACTCTCGAGTACCTAGAGTGTCCGTGGTGAGAAGCAGTACTACTTCCAGTCTCTTGGGGCAGCAGAATGCCAAGTTCATCCGTGGAAGCACCACCCGCTGTATGAAGTACATACAAACAAACGCCATCTATTCCCATTTCAACAGTACAGGGTAACACTGTACAGTACAATAGATAATTGATACAACACCTTTTCGTAGGATTCCAATCAAAGCTCAAGTCCCTTCGAAATTGTGACTCGGAATCCTGCTTCCAACCAGACAAAAAAAAATACATAAGTGGACGCCGACAATTAAACAGAGGGAGGGGGGGGACAACCCACAGTGTGCGGTGGACAAACATCAATCTGGACAGCCTTATGCACTGAAATTCCACCAGCGTCATGATGATTTTTATATGGACCCAGCGAAATTTCATTCGTCATACGACGTGTCGATGAGCCGCGCGTTGAATGAATACGAGCATTTCCTAGTCGGTTGACAGCACTATCACTGAGGGCGCGGCTACCGCTACTACTCGAGCCGTTGGCATAGTTGTCACCAGAGAAGGCATCATAGGTGATAAAAACATTGCGGAAGACGGTCGTGGCTGCAATGACAGAGACGACGAGTGCAAAGGGGAGTGCGATTATGTTCATGACAGGGTTCAGGGCGAGAGAGGCCATGATCATCTGTATGAGGTTGGCTCCGAAGGCGGCGCAAAAGTACATCTATGAGATAAGAGAAATCAATGGTGGTTGGTGGATAAGGCGCAGCATGTCTGGGACTTACAACTCCATCACGGAATAAGAGGGCTGCCAAGTCATTTGACTGACGGGACTCCGTCAATCTATAAACACAGAGGATAAGGATAATTAAATCAAACGCCATGGCTAGACGGGAATATATTGGTCTGGTCGATCGGCGGGCACAAAAAAAAAACACAACACACTGTATGCAAAGACAGTAACAAGCAATGGACGAGGCGCAGTGGCAATCACGGCGCACACTCGACGTTCTGGATTCCATCGAGCGACAGAGTAGCGGAACGCTATCAAGCACATAAGGACATGACACTACACCGCCATAGCAACTAACCACCCACTCTGGCACCAGACCGCGATTTGGCCGCAGAAAAGCGCACCGAGGCCTGCTGTAACCTTGAGGTCCTGATGCCACAACGCTCGTGTTCGGAGAACAAGAATAAGCGACGAGCAGCACGTTCCAATCGCATCAGTGACTAAGATGCCGTTAAGTTTATAGCCCTGATAGATGCCAATGCAGGGTGAACTGACCCTTGGAAATCCAAGTCACTTGTTGGCATGGGATCTCATCAATGGCGTTCAGGTTGACCGCCATGGCGAAGATGTGGAGAAGCATGCAAATACGCGTCACAAAATATAGAGTCTAGGTTTCCGCTGAGCGCAAGACTTTTTGATAAATTCCGCAACCCCACTCACCATTGGCCACCGCCAAGGTCTCTTGCCCCGCATAACCGACAAGTCGAAGCGAAGGGTGCTTATGGCATCCCAGGCGGCCACGCCAGCAAGGACGAGTACGAAAGCGGCATATACTCCTGTTGTGGAGCGTCGGTGATCCATGAGTATGTAAGGAACGTCAGATATCATTACATGACTTACTGCTGGTACGCGCAATCATAGCGGGATCGTGCCAGTTCGTGCCCATGGCTGCACTGGTGAAGAAGTAACAGGAGGTGAAGGGGAAAGGGTATGTGGGGCACGACTGGAGGCAAGATCTTATTGCAGAACATGAGTGCGTTACTTGATAAAATTCGTCGATCAGGGTTGGTATCGGTCGAGGAAAGAAGTTCGCAGGTGCGCGCTGGTCTGCGCTGTTTCCGATTCTCAGAGACTGAGCCTGTCTCGTGATGGCTTTGAGTTTGCCTATTCAATGCGACCCCGGTGGCAAGAAGAGGCGTCCAGGGTAAAGCTTTCGAAATCGAAGCATTGCTAGTC
The DNA here is from genome assembly GCA_023014365.1 of Lepiota brunneoincarnata. Classification (NCBI taxonomy): domain Eukaryota; kingdom Fungi; phylum Basidiomycota; class Agaricomycetes; order Agaricales; family Agaricaceae; genus Lepiota; species Lepiota brunneoincarnata. The sequence goes on from JAEBUN010000005.1 coordinate 264,582, forward strand.
GGTTCCCCTCCAAAAGTACTCTCCAGTCTCGGAGCATCTCCATGCTCGCATGCCAAGCCCAGCACCGTCCAGGTTGGCATGTTTTTCTTCCGCGATTAAAGAAATGACCTTGGAGATATGTGAGAAAGCCGACTCGGCTAGAACGGTGGAAGGCATATACGACGGCTCCACGTAGCTGGCAAAGAGCATTGACGCTCCAGGTACAGTTGTTCCTGCCCCAGCTGCGCCCTGATGGACATGGGCATGGGCAGCCATAAGTCGGCCAGGGTCGTGAGAAAACCCTGGGATCATGTTCAGTTGCTTCATCAAAATGTTTCCGCGTATCAAGGATATATCAAATTTTGATTTCTTGCAAATGTTGGCCATCCGGAATACCCTGGGCGGGAGGTTGCCTGATTTCATGAACACGGCCTCCTCTCAGACTTCTCAGGCGCACGGTCAATAGTAAATACCCTAGTCTAGGGATCCCCTGGGACATTATTTTCCTTATAACGTAATTCACTAAAAAAAACATTCTACATCCTTCGGTAGCCTACTAACAATAAACCCCAAGAAGGAACCCCACACCTCCCTGGTCAACCTAATGATATCAGCCCTTAAAGGGAGCCGGGTTAGAGTGGGCATGTGGACCAAAACATCTACTGAATAGTGAACAACTTGAACCCTATAGGACCAACAGTCTCACACTGCCAGACGGCTTCCGTACACATGTTCTCGGAAGCAGGTCATATCCCACGAGTGCTATCATCCAGGAACTCAATTGATCCACCAAGGGGAGAACTACGGACCAACTCAACAGAATCATCCCTGAGTTCAACGATTCATTTTACGAGAGGGCACGACAATCCGATGATCGTCAACGGTCACGGAACCCGTCAACACTGTCCTTCAAATGTTCTGCGAGCCTCAGAGGTGCTCAGAGCGCGGATGAATCGAATGACCGATGCCACGGCCAACAGTATATAATCTGTGTGAAGCAGGGCTCAAGTGCGGCTCCGTCTTGTCCCTCAACCCCCAACCATGAAGACACCCACTCTCCTTTCCACGGCCGCACTTATCAGTGCTTTCCTCCATGTTGCCGCTCAGGGACCAGGTGCACCGGAAGTTATCATTAGTAATGCCGTTGCCGGTATGGCTCTTTGTTGAGTTGCTCGCTTCGCCTAGCCCTCATTAACCCCAGATGGCATCGACTTGGACGTTCTCGATATCCTCCCGACCGCATTGGATGAAATCGCCGCCACGTATCAGTCTGCTCCTACCGTCGAGGAACGTGGCCTAGAAATTCACTCGTCGTCAATCTCCGGACCCAAACAACATTATTGATCTTCATGGTGGGTGCTCTATACCGTCACATAGAGAATATATGATTTAGTCCCCCTCCCTAGCTCACGCGGTCCCGTCATGGTACCGACAACTTGTTCCTACGACTGGTGGAAACCCAACACCGCAATGGAACCTTTCTGGTCACCTCTCATTCATGGCGAGCGAAGGCATTGCGCACTCCATCATTGAGTCCAGCACTCCTGGGGCCAATGTCTGGAAGGGGCAGAAGGCCCCCACCGTTGCACTAGCTCGGCTTCTCAACGAGCAAGCTGCCGCATACTGTCGCGCCGAACCTTCCAAGCTTAGCTTCTTTGCGACCGTTCCCCTTCCATATACGCCTGAGGCTATTCGCGAGGCGGATTATGCAATTAACACGCTCGGAGCTGTTGGCATTGTCCTTCAGTCCAATTTTGAGGGCGAATACCTTGGGAACCCGAATTTAACACCTTTCTTCCAGGCCATAAACGCGTTCGGGGGAAGGCAAATTGTTCATTTGCATCCAGGCACTCCTTACATCAAGGTTGGTGGTGCATTTGTAGAGGCCAATCCCACTCTATACCCCACAGGGAATCTTGAGTTCTAGTAGGACATACTACCACGTGCACTCCCACCGACTAATTCTTGTTCAAGCTTTGAGACAGCTCGTACTGTGATAGACCTGACCGTCACACAAACGATCCACAATTTCACAAACATACATTTCGTCATTCCCCACGGTTCGTGACAGAGTGCCTTTTTCATCATCCAATCACCCTGAAAGGCAGCTTAACAGCTGGTGGTGCTTTCCCCTCGGCGTTGGATCGTGTCTTGAAGTCGTTTCCTGCCATTTATAATCCCTCGCTTGAAATATACAAAACCAGGTTCGCAAACGCTCCTTCTCTTCCGCTATTTTTGTCGTTTCTGGAATGTCTTTAGGTTCTGGTGGGATTCTGCTGGGCCCACATACTTCCATCAAATCTCGGGTCTCTTGGGTATCGAAATTCCCAAGTCGCAACTCCTTTTCGGAACCGTATGTCTCCTCGTACTCTGCCTCTCTCAAGTGACGCACCATTCTAATAGGCCCTCCTTGTCCATTTTATTTTATTATATAGGACTTCCCTTACGCCCCCTTGTTCGTACAAACATCCGTCGCTCAACGCCGTGAAAGCGTCACCGCTATTTTCCCCTAGTGAGAAAGCGGCAATCTTTCATGGTAATGCGCAATCACTCTTCGGTTCGAAGATCACTTGTTGAGTTTTAAAATTCCTGTGGGCGTCGGTTGTACTCTAATTTTTTGTTCTGCTCCCAGTCTAAATTTAATCTTGGGTTTTTGTGTGACCAAGGTTTGGGGCATTGGGGGATATTCGGACGGTGCGCATCCTGTTTGGATTCAGGACACTCTTATGTATGCACAAGGAATTATCATAAAATGAAATGGACGGATGACCATCGACGGGATAAACTGTGAGTCACATATCACAATTGAAATCTAGTTCTACGACAGCGACGAAACAACCGCGTTGTCCTTTCGTCTGCAGACATAGAGAGCGAGTATAAAGGCGAACAAAGCACAATTTTCGGCGGTGGCACTTCAGTTTCAAGTCAGGTAAGTAACAAAACCAACAGAAAGACGGCATGACCACAACAAGTCTCTGTCCAAGTATACAATGCATCGCAAAATGAGAAATGGGATAAGTAAAATCATGCGGAGAGGTTTGTATTCTTCAGCAACCTCTGATATATCTTCTTTGGCTTGAGTTTAAATGCCAGCTTTCGCACAAAATACGTATAAAGGCGCCCCTCCGTGCTAGCATTGTGTAACTCGAGCGGATTCGCGTCCTTGCCCATGGCGAAAAATCCCCTATAGAGATCGAGAAGGAATTTGTGCTCCTGTTCTGTTTTGCAATTGCGGAAACCGTATCCAACTAAGACGGGCTCTTCAAGAGGGGCTTTCCCGAAGAAGGCCTCGAGTTCGATGTACAACTTCAAGTCCCAGACGGGTTTGTTGTGGTAGGGGGAATTTGAAAGGGCGTCAATGATGTATGGATCAGGGATCGGGATTCCTTTCTCTCTAAAGAGAGAAGCAAGGGAAGAAGATGCGTATGCGGTGCAGAAATCATCGAATGCGGTCCTGCTCATCAGATTCAAATACCAACTCGCAAGGCTCAGCAAGATCGTTCGGCTCGCACAGGCACAAAAGCCAAATGTCTTCCAGTGTTTAGGAAATGACATTGGACCTGGGATTGATCCTAGTCCCACAAGGAGCATCACGTGCAGGGCGAAGCACTCCTCGACTTCATCGGATAGAGAACTCCGCCATCGATTGATATCGTTTGTATTAGCCCCAGGGTCTCGGCCGATAAAACACCAAGCGCGGTGCATGCTTTGGCGCTACCTCCATTTTCGTCTGCATCGTCGCTTGTCGCGGAGTTAGTTTCCCACCGACCAAGTCCTGATTCTCGAGAAACCAATCATAGCACTGTCCTCTCGACTCTTCAGGTATCCGCCGATATTCCCTCTCAATATTTTCGACCAGCGTGCCATCCAACCTCCATTTGTTCAACGTATTGGGCTTCACTTTGAGGCGGTCAGGATGAAGAAGACCAGCATATAGCCCAAATAGCATGGTCCGAACATTATGATCACCATATATGAAGCCATAATCCTCGCATGTCTGGAGATGCACTGGTAGCGTGTTTTGATGGACAGCGAGTGCAAGGTGGTCCGCAGTGGGGATGGGTCTCGAAGGGTTGCAGTCAAAGATATGACAGACCCAGTCATTCTTCTGGCATTCAACACTACAGTACCATGCCTTCTTGCAGGCTGTACATCGTTTTGGGGGAGGCACCGTTTTATGGCAATGGGTGCACTGGCGTTCGATTTGAGGCATCTAGGGAAAACGTGGTTCAGATGGGCTTATGAATGAGATCGAGTATTTCCTCACTGCCGCGGGAGATAGGGGTGGATGATATGTCTTGTGAAGTAAATGCGAGGTGGTTCTGATCGATAACCTCTCATGACAGAGCAGGTCACGCCGAAGGAAATAGGCGCTTCTTGACAAGTAAAGGGGCGTGTCCGTCCACCTGATGACCACGTTTAAACATTGTGTGAACTGCGAATCATGATCAATCTTAACCAAATGTCCCATTTGCAAAGCTAGAGGTAGCGGAAGTCCCTAATTCCATTGCTTGGCTATATCACTTGTACATACTTGCAGAAATCGCAAACTCAAGACTTGGTCACTCCACAATTCGGTCGATCGGTTGCATTACGTATGCTAAGAGGCGTACTATCTTATCTCTCTGGCCTGGATGGATTCCGCTAGATGGGCATTAATTACTCGGGCGTCCATGCACGCAGCCTCAAGTTAGGATTTAAGCTACTGTGTAATTCTATGCCAGGGCAAGAATTCGAGGGTCCATAGTCCAGTGTTTAATGCTTATTTTTTTCACCGTCTAGACCCTGTTTACAACATTTGGTCAGGATTAACGAAAAAAAAAGAGATCTATCGCAAAGAGTGTTGCGAGAAATGAGGTGCTAGGCAACCAGAGAAGATTGTTGGAATTGCATGGTCGCATTCATGTATAGCTAGGTGTAGGTAGGGAATGGTAATCTAGTGTAATCACTGATTGGGTCTGTAGCCGCTAAGATACACCTTAGCAGCAGATTGCATGAGACGATTCATATTTTTGTTGATTGTATCCAAAGGGAATGGTTCAGCCCAGACGATAGAAGCGCCAGGCAGGTAAGTCCGCCGGGTCCACTATGAATGCCGTCAATGCAATAGCACCGGGGCCCGAAGCGTTCATGCTCTGGGGTGCCATTGCATCCGCAAGGACCTGAGAGAAAATCACATTGGCCGAAAATTCTGGGAAATTTCCAACCCGCGGCGATCCCGGAGAGGTAGTGGCGCTCAGGACACCGTTAGAGAGTGTAACCTGGATCGCACATCAGGATGCTTGCAAGAGCCCCCTCTTTCAACAAGGGCGTCCCGCTCGCATCTTTCGGCACGTCCCCTCGTGAGACCTTCATCGAGGTTCCAATGTCGCTTAGGTCCAACCACAAAATGCCGGGATCGCTAACAAATAGGAAAGCAGATAAAGGGCTTTGCTGTGGGTCAAAGAGGCCTTGGTGGAGGGGGACAAGGGGAACAACTGTCTCTAATATAAAAGCTAAGAGCGTTTTACTAACGTGGTTCATGCGCTACGTACTGTGGTATGGGGGAGAACCCCCCGACCAGATATACCAAGGTCGCAACGCCGGCCAGGCTGGTAGTATTCAAAATTCATGATCCACTAAAGTGGAAACTTGGCAAGTGGTGCCATGAGCAGTTGTAATCGTATGTTACGACGTCGCTGTCATACACGACGACGTCTTGACTCGCATTGAATCCCGGGTTGAGGCCAGGGTATCAGCATACCCTCAGACCCCGATTTGTAGCCGTATGTGCTGTTCGCCAGCAGCTCCAGATTCACGATTGAATCCACTATGAGGAGAGCGCTTTCTTGGGACTGGAATCTGAACGTTTTCGATCATCGATAGGTTGGTTATTCGGATTTCTCCCGCCCCCAATCGTGGCGCGTTGCCCACTATGATAGCACTCGGACCCAAGAGACCTAAAGTAATAAGGAGTACCGATACCACAAACGCCAACCTATACTCCGCCGTTGGTTGATTAGATAGGAAATGCGATGCCTGAGTGAACAAGCCACTCGTTATTCGAGAGACTCGGTCTGTGTGTTCAGGCTTCAATTTCCCAGAACGATAGTACTGAGCGATGCATTCCGCACTGAAAACGCATGAAATGATATCTTTGACCAGGAACGCTGCAAGGGAATGCCAGATAATCGCGGTAATTGTCGTAATGGCTTTGGATTCCGAGGCCGAGATGTAAGAGGGAAGATAAAGTGGGATGGGCTTGATTAGGCATCGGAGTCCCAGGGCAAGGAATCCGAGTTCAAGAAATGCAAAGCTGGCGGCGCGCTGGGTGAAGTAAGGCCTGTTGACTTGTGCCATGGATCCTGGCTCTGACCTGAATGACACGGTGGGGGTTCCCAAAGAGCGTATGAAGTTGGGATGATGGTGGTGGTGGTTATAAATGCTACTTCTTGGCTTCTAATAGTTCGGCACTGGTTTCTCGGGCTAATAGCATCCGGGAGAATCGAGGTGGTTATCATACAAGCGATATCAGGCCCGCCGAGACCAAATAGTTTGATGTGATAGTCAGTTCTCAATTCACCTGACCATAAAACGTTCTGATTTTGGGCTGACAGTAATCATCAGGAAGCAGCTGAACAGCCCAGAATTCGTATGCCAGATGCTGTGTCTGTGCTTTCAAGCCTTGGAAATGACAGTACTAGTGCTGATATGTCGGTATGAGATGCACGTCAGTCAATAGAACAGTTCTATACACTCGCTATGACTTTAGCCTCCAAAGCGAGCGGTGTTGATGAGCCAGATATAATCTGAGCTTGTTGATCTGTGCGGAACATCTTCGGTCTTGTGGAACACATGAAATCAATCTGTGGTACTGACTGACATCCTTTATCCAGAAGCACTTCTGCGGTCGTTTCCGAGTGTGAGTATTTGCGGTATGCAATAGGACCGAGAAGGGCTGTAAATAATACAGTAAGATTTTGATCCCCTCTTTAACATCGTGAAATGGTGGGAGGCCTCTATAACACTTGGAAGGGGTTCGCGCAAGACAAACCTGCTTCTTGCTTACGGCTGCAGATCTGAAAAAAAATTTCGCCCGAAGCTCCGTAGCTGCTTCCAGTCCAACACTCGTCAGTACCTCTTGTATATGTGCCCGGAGTGCAAGCCGAGAGAGGGACACCATGGACACCACCTTTCTTGCTGCTGCATCGGAGTCTTACTTCCGTCACCAAGGAGCCTAATCTCTCCCGCCCCTGGAAGATCCCCCATACTCAACCAAGGGTTTGAGGCGACTGTATACACCATCTTCAATCTTCGTGCAGCGCCAATCGAGATGCAGCCACTCAGCAATGTCCCATATCAAGTCCGCTTCTCGCACGTATGAAGTAGGGAGGAAATTGATTGATTCTTTGCAAGAATATTGCCTGGCGTGTTTTGCCCCGTCAAGTAGAGGCGCATCAAGATGTGGAGAAGTGATATACGACAAAACTGGGCCACACGCGTAACGGGTGCTGCTGAGCCTATCACAAACCTTCCTTTGTTTTATTCATCACCATCATCCACAACACCCCCATTCCTATTCCCATTTTCGCCCTTCCTCTCAGCCCTCCTCAACCCCTTGCCGAGTCTCCACCGTTCATTAATCACTTCCACAGGTATCCAGCCTGTTCCGTTTCAGCACCGGGAATGTACTTTAACGCACGTTTGTATGCACCTCCACCGACAGGGTAGTTCACTGGAGCACCAAAGTCATATGGTACGGCGGCAGGGATGGACTGGGAAGAAAGTGGAAGAATAGAATGAGGAGGTTGGTGGTATCGTTCCGCTGCTTGTAAGAAGTGTCGGTCGAGTATAGTGTGCACTCGAGAACGGTTCCATATTGAATGTAGTTGGTGGTACAGATCTGTTTCCGTGCCATGCCCAGCTACGTCTCGTGTCCTCGTCGATCAGAGACGAGGAAGAGTCGGCGGAGGGACGTTCAAGCGTCCCAGTGCGCCACTTAACATCCGCCTCATCGTAACCGCAGTCCCAAAGCATAAGCGGTAGAGCGTCGGCCATCTGGTATTCTGGCTTAGATTCAACGACCTCCAACTCATCCCCTGCCGCTGCTTCAGCGCCCAGAGATACGTTCATCAATCTCGTCACCAGCGAGGACTTTCTCCAGCCCTGTTCCGACTGAGGAAGAGAATAGCCATGATGTGTCGAACCTGGTGATAAAGGAACGCGCTCCCGACGAGGTTGAACACATACATACCTTCTCCTCGTTCCCCACCCGAATCCACAATGATTGAGTCGACGGGTTCGATGTCGGCTCGTGTAATGATCCTTTTGAACATCGTGATCTGTTTCTGAGCGTCGACTTTGCACAAGTTTCGGAAATCGTGTTCGCCGACGAGTTTTGCTGCAGCTTCACGCATGGCGGATATATCAAGGGAGTGGGAGGAGAAAAAGTACTTGTAGTGTCGATATTTGCATGAAAATCGCGCTGAAAAGGGTGGCGTGACGGAGGCCCAGGCTAGAATTCGGATTGTTGGTGGAAGGAGACGGTTGAGGATGGCGATGTAATCTAACTCGTTCTTGGGTTTCGAGATTGTCGCAGAATTCGAGATAGACTGTTTTGACGATGTTGGCGCAGGCGATGAAGGCGTCGAGAGATCCAGCGTGCCAAAATCTTCTTCCCCGAGTCCAGGCAGATCCGAATCCTCCAAAACGTCCGCAGCAGCTCCGTCAAAGACTTCGTTGGCCTCTCCCGACTCTTCCATCTCCTCCTGTCCTTTCTCCTTCTCATGCACCACTCCTTGGTCTTCAGCTAACAGCACTCCTAATCCACAGCGAAACGACCTGGCCAGCAGCGCTGACACCTTTATCCGTCCTTCCACATTTCTCCCATCCACAAGCCTCCATACCTACACTCGGGTCAACCAGCCTCGCTTTGGCCATCGCGTCAAACAGCACGCCCTCCACCGTTGGTAGTAGTGTTACACCGGCCTGGTATGCGAGCCCACCGTATTCCCAACCAGAGTAACAAAATTTGAGCGCGATTTTCCGCCTCGGGTGATGCGCAAAGTTGAAGCCTTTGCTTTTCGGTGTGGTTTGAGGAGAAAGTGTGAGCACAGGTGGATCGATTGTCTTCGATCTTCTGGGTTTCGTTGGCGGTAGGTATGGTCGTCGTGGTCGTCGTAGGGGGTGGAGAAGGCGCTAGGGCATTGATAGGTCTCGGGCCCTCGAGCGCAATAAGCCTTTCGATGAGCTGCTCGCGAGACCAAGCCCTGTAATCTGCCGCACGAGGGTTGGTAGTCATGATTTTCCGAAAAAGAGTGGGTAAGCTGAAGATATATCGATAATTATATGTCATCAGCTTGGGGGTCCTTATTGGGATCTGCCCATCACGCAACGCAATCGAGAGTCGGGCAGAGACGCAAGCAGCTAAAGGTCTGGAGGGGGGGCGGAAGAGTCGGTGTAAGTCATTTTCGTGCCGCGCTGGAGTGACGCGTCAGGAATGAAAATTTGGCGTAATTTTGACTAACGCTCCCATCACCGGACGTGCCCATTTGATAACAAATATACTCTTATTATAATTCTAAGCCCTGTTGTTCTTCCAAAGGCTGCTGTTGGCACGGTTCGTGTATTATTTATGCTGTTTACGCTTCAGCACGTGCGGCAACCAGGAACGGGGCCATTCCAAACGTGGACAATAAGCGACCAAAATGCTTTCCACGAACACCCAATTTTGGTCATCCAGGGAACCAAGGCGAACCCGTCATGCCGCCTCAGCTGCCCTGTGTCTATCTTAGCGGGCAAGCCACTCCCACCATTCACTGCTTCTGCCAATTCACCGCGTGCCCTGTTCTGGTGCTTGTCCGATAACTTTCCGCCGTCTCAGCGCGGTTCACCTGTGATATAAAAGGCGTGGTACAGTGGCCCGTGAGGATGAGTGCGACCATGTACTTCTTTGGACTCGTGAAGTTGGTGAATTTGGCTGCCATACAGAACGTCTTTGCCTTGTGAGTTGCCAGTCCTCCTGCCAGGTCACGTCATGTTCATCACAGTCTTCAGCGGCGATAGGTACGACATTGCTCCCGGTCTCAGGCTGAAGTCCACTCACTCGCTACGCCTCCGTGACCTAGTTACAGTAAGTGATCCTCTTCGATGAATGATCTTGTTCGCAACTGTAGGGCAGCTACCGACGGATGGAATGGGTTCGGAGACCCCCTTGCACCACATCCCGCCCAATGCTTCTCTGCAGGCCCTCCCTGGTCCAGGCAGTTTTCCCAGATGACAGGAACAAATCTTGTTAACGCAAGTCTCCATACTCTTATTGCACACATGATCCTCACCATATCCCTCTAGCTCGCAGTTAGCGGGGCGACAGCTGACCAGAGCATTATTTTCACCTCCCCTCTCGATTTTAGGGGTCAGACGACAGCATTCCTTCAACAAGTTGCGAACAGGGTCACTTGGAATAGTGCGGATTCCCTGTTCACGGTCTCCTTTGGAAGTAAGCGTCCTTTGTCCCTTTGACTCAAACCTCCATTTCACAAACATGATATTAGCCAACGATGTCAACAACTCATTCAAGAATACCGCTGACAATGGAACTGCACTCTACACTCGAGATCTCGACTCATATTTTACAACAGTTGATAGGCTTCATGCCGCTGGGGCTCGCAACTTTGTGTTCAATAACCTCGTACCATTCGACAGAGCTCAAATCGGAACCAACCAGGGTCCAGAAGTGGATGCGAGGATGAAGGTGAGCTTGTATAAGATTTGCATGTGTGCTTCTCGCTGATTCCTATCGCCTAGGCAAGCATCCTCGAATTCAATGCTCTGTTAGCGTCGAAGGCGGCTACGTATTGTAATTCGAAGCCGGATATTACAACGTGCCTAGTATTCGACACCCGTGCGCCCTCTCTCTCCTGCCCATTCTACCTGTAAAAGCTCAAAGGAGGAGTAGACGCAGTTTTCACGAACCTCATGGACAACCCTGGTAGTTTCGGATTCGCAACGCCGGACGGCGTCTGTGCGTCGTACGCGAATCGATTCGGTTGCGAAGTAGACCCACGCGTGGACCCTACCTGCCTCGGCCCTGTCTCCGCTTGTGAGTTTGAATGTTCGACAGTTGGTCCAGAGCTTGTGCTGATCCATACCTAGATATTTGGAAGGACGCTCTTCACCCTTCATTTGCGGCAGACAAATTTTGGGCCCAAGGGTTGGTTGACCAATTGAGCTGAAGGTCCGGACGTAGCCTGTTATTACCTTCATTGTTACTCTGTCTATATGATGCTGCTACTGAGACACGTAATCCATAGCACTGTATAACCTTCAGGGAAAAGCATTAAACTGATTTCAGGAAACCGACGATCATAACGGACATCGTCACTCGCTGAAGCTCCCTCAGTTTGCGGAAGAGCACTGGAAAGAAAGTAATCGTCACGGTCATTCGGAAGGTGCAATCCCACCAATTACTACAACAGTGTCGGTGCCAGCGTGCGGGGGAATGGCTCAATGGTTCAGGCCGATCAGGGCTGGCACCATATTCTCGATCTCCTCGCCTTTAAGGAAGGACTGACACAGAGCAACGTGCCCCGGGCAAAAGTGGCGCACTGCGAATTTTCCCATGCCAGAAGAAGACTAATGCTCATCCTACCCCAAAAGTGAACTGGGCGTACTCATCCTGCACCACAGGTTCTGAACACATTCAAAACACCATTCACCTAACTTGCTTGTCGAGACCCCGAGAGGGCGTCCAACCACCGGATTACATCGTCCTGAACACCACATCATGCCAATACTCAACTCCCTGGGTCTACACTCGACTGAGCAACATATTAATCACAGATTATTCAACAAAATTCACGCTGATCTTGTATTTGCAAACAACCCCCGGCACCAATTGTCGCAACTCCACTTGGAACATGAATGCACAGGTCGTTACCGCAGAAGCCGCCGCTAACTAAAGTCTCTGTGTGATGATTCGGGTTGTACGCCTTATTATTTGACCTACGCTATTCCGAATTGTGAGGATAATGGCGTAGCAAGCCTCGCGTAACACGTTAGTAATAGTACATATCAATCATACAGAAAGTCCTTTCGTGGACTAGGATACACTAGAAGCAACTTGAGCCGGCCAAGGGATATTAAGGCTCAGGCTTCAGGTGCGACAGGTCAAAAGCGCATCCCAGTCTTCCGACCCCACCCCCTCGGCAACCAAGAACAGGGAAGAAGGATCATACCGTCGTTTAATGGACCTTAACTTATTGTAGTGTCCTCCAAAGAACGACTTCCTGAAATCGAGCTCGTACAATGAAGCCTAAGCAATGGTTCAAAGGATATCAGCGTTCTGGAGAAACTTAGTAGTAACCAGCACCACATACCTCGTTCATATAGGTAGCGGAATCAGGGGAAATCGGTTCAAATCGCCTAACATATTGAACGACTTGTTGCTGAGCCTGGCGTATTTCTTCGGCTGAATCCCCATCTTGCCAGATTCCTGCCGTCGCGGCAAGAGCGACTGCCTTGCGCCACCCAGGGTTCAAGGCAACGGAATCGGGGTCGACACGAGATACGGCCCCTCCTGCTACAAAACTAACGGGGGGAAACAATTGTCAGATTCAACATCTTCCGAACAAAACTCCTATTACGTACCCCATACCAACACCACCAAAGGTCAGAAGTAATCGACTTGTTTCCTCTGGTCGTTGTTCCGCAGCTTCACGGGAGACGAGCCGAGAGGCCAGTTCTTGATTTTGTCCGACCTCTCCCTCGGTGGGGACGCCAACAGGGTTCTTCAGCCATTCGTGAATACTATCGAAGTGCACGCTGAAGAACTGAACACCGGTCGTTCCAGTAGTGTTGCGGATAGTGTTAACGAAAGGGAGTATAGTCGAGTTCGTATCCGCCCAAGAAACGTTCGGAGCAAGAAGTATTGCAAAGAGAGATTGGTTGGTGAAGAACGAATACCCACCCCAACCAACATCAGACAGTACAGGCTGCAATCGAATCAACTCCGGAGTGATGGCCTGGGCAGCTTGAGGATCGGTAAAGTTGACGCTGATTGTAGCCATCGTTAGTGGTACGACATCATAGGTTCGGTAAGTTACAGGAGGTGACAACACCCCAAGAGCCAGCACCACCACCTCTGAGAGCCCAGAAGAGGTCTGGGTTGCGGTTGGCATTGGCGACAGCATGGTCGCCGTTGGCTCTGACGATGGCAAGTTGCATGGCGTTGTCAACACCTGGATACATAATCAGTAAGTGCACTAAATGATGACAGGGATAGATTTACCGAGGCCATATTTCGCAGAGAATGCGCTGTGCCCGCCTCCCATAACCCAGCCGCCTGCTGCCCCTACAGACATACCCTTGGATATTCCACCGACAATGAAACTGCTGTCGGTCCTCCGCAGCTGAATATGCTTCATGCCATTGAACACCAGCTCCGAGAGTCAATGCTGTTTGATAGGTAGTTTGAACAATTTCACTCAGTGCTCGGGTAGAGAAACAACATGCCTGGCACACTTTCGCTACTTGAATCCCCTTCTGGAACGAACGTGGGGTTGTAAGTGATATTCTTCATGTTGTGCGTCCATATCATGAAGCCACCGCGAGCGGCACTACGACCGAGGTAATCATGCCTATGATGGACACGGGTCAGCCGGATATTGTTCGTGCAGGTCATCGTATAATAACTTGCCCAGTATTCTTGACAACAAGCCTGAGGTTATGCTGTGCTGCGAATCTGACGGCGGCTTGCACATCGCTAGCGGTCCGGGCATCCACGCCAATAGGAGCGACATTTCCTTGTTCGCAAGGTAAACCAAGGGTAGTGTTCAAGAAACACCCACTGATAGTGCCATTCTTGTTTATAAAAGTCTCGAAGTTGGGGTTCTGGTAAGCACCAGCTTGGTCTGAGCGCCAGTTGCCATCTCCCGAGTTGGTTTGGACTTGGGTGCAATTACCGGAAGGGTTGCTGACGGGGTAGCAAGGAGAGGCAGGAGGGACTGGTCGGATGAGGGGTTGCGAAAGTTGGGTTGATAGACTGGTAAAGTCATCCTCGCTAGGCCAACAAGACTGTCCATAGAGGCACCGACAGTTTGGGCGATTGGGGGAGTCCTGGGAGAGGGCGAAGGGAAGAAAAGAGGCAAGAGGGTAGAGGTATCCGAATTTCATCTTTGGATCCACCCGGCTTGCTGGATTGGCTTCCCTTTCCTTTTAAACGAAAGCAACTGATAATATATATATCGAAAGCCACCCAAATCCACCGTCGAGAGGAGCGCAGGCGCATTCGCGATCACCAGCTGCGGTGTCATTGTAAGTGGAGGGGATTAGGTAATAGGGGTCCTGTCCCTGACCGGCTCGATGAATATCATCAGTTACGCCTTCACGAGCTATCCTGTTCTTCATTATGATGCTAGCAAATCTCCAAAGGCTTCTATGTGGTGATGATGTTTGGGGGCAGAAGGATTCATCAGAATGAAGACTAATCTGCGGCCTCCAGATTCGACTTATATTTCCACACCGACATACTGGCTTCAATTGCCAATTGCCCCATGCACCCGCTCCGAGTTGTGCAGTCCGTGGAGAACGATCATTATTAGTAAGGAACGAGCACCACGTAGATATGATCTCGACGGCACCCATACTGTAATGATTCAATGAAATAAGCGCCTTGCACAGCACACGTGATCATTCAAGGCTGATCGCAGTCTCTTGCTGTAGGTCTTTCTCGCTTCTTGTCGGCCCTTTGACGGCTTATTCCAATCTCTCTGCATGCCACCATTTAAGTCTTTACTCGAATCAGCTCCTGTCGATAAACTTAAGAGAGCCATATCACTCGGCCAGAAAAGGGAACAGCCGGTGGACAATCCTTCATTCGCTCATTCTACCCGCCACACTCTGAGAGAAGGGTCGAGGGAGAAGGGTGCGAAACTCTTGTATTCTAGTGTGATCTCCCGCTTTGGCTCACAGCATCTTGTAACTGTTCTATATTAGGTCGCCAACACTATCAGCAGAATCCACAACAAGGCGCTCAACGAGCACCGATTCCATCAGCCTCGCATCTCACCGTTAATGAAGCTTTATTAGCACCATATGGTTAGCAATAACCACCGCTCATAATCACTCAAAGTCATCGAATGACTAGTCAAGGATTAGACCGCGATAAACTCTGGACTAGTCATGAAGCATTACCAGAGGTACCTGTCGGTCACTCAAGCGCATACCCTCAACTCTCGAGTCGCTCCATGCACACGACCAATTCGTCTCAAGGTCAGTCAGTGAATTCGTCCGTATTGTTTCCCATGATTTGTCTAAATCACTCGAGACAACAGGAATGTTCGTCGGAGCCCACAATATTGTCATTAAGGACTCTACAATGATCAATTATGAAGGGAGAGATCAAGGGGTGGATCCGCAGAAGGAGAATCCGAGGTATGTGGGCCTGCCACTTAATGGTCCCAACGTTGCCTGACCCTCCAACTCCTCAAGTCATGACACTAATCAGAGATAAACGAACTCCTGGCGCTGAAATTGACTCGACCGAGCGTTACCCACTACCGCGTTGTCACCCGCAAACACGCACGACAACCAGATGCGCGATCACCGACTGGTTGGCAAATATTCACCGTGCTGCGAATGTTTACTGGATGTTGGGCTCTGCCGGAGTTGGGAAGAGTGCAGTCGCTCAGACACTCGCTGAGGAGATCACAGCTTTGGGTCACTTTGGAGCAGCATTCTTCTTCTCTCGGCCTAATCATTGCGATGATCCTAAGTCTGTTATTCCTACTCTTGTTCATCAGTTCACCGTCCGTTTCCCTGATTACAAGCACTTTGTCATTGAACGGCTCGATAACGACCACACCATACTGGAAAAGGACATTCCTACTCAATTCCGACTCCTCATCGCTGAACCTTTCGACATCCTCCAAGCTTCTTATTCCGTGAAATACCCTCTCCTGGTTGTCATAGACGGATTAGACGAATGTCGTGACAAAGATGCCCAGGGGACATTCATTCGTCTCATCAGCGATAGCGCCAAGAAGAACCGAATGCTGGCCTGGCTGATTTGCAGCCGCCCTGAATGGCACCTCAAGCGTTTCCTCCCTAAAAACGATGATACGATCCAATGCATTTGCGACGAGTTGTTGGTGGACGGTATTGAAGGTCGAGATGACGTGTATCGCTTCTTATGCGATAAATTCGCAGACATCCGTCGTCGATACTCGGATGAGGTCGATGAATCGTGGCCACCGGAACAAGCAGTTGTCAAAATTGCCGACGTGTCTTCTGGACACTTTGCATTCGCTTCCACTGCAATTAACTTCATCGGTGGAGAATCTGAAGGGAGTCCAACTGCCCGGCTGGAGACATGCGTTGCGATCGTTGACAAATCGCGCGTTCAAGGCGTGAATCCACTGGAAACGCTGGATCTACTTTACACCGAGATCATGGCAGCCATCCCCGCCGATGTTCTCTCCGATACCATGGAAATACTCTCTTTGCACGATTTACTTGGCGATTTCTTGAGAAACCTAGTTGATTATGCTAACACATTATGCCTCCGGCCGGACTTGTTATATTCTGCTCTCCGCGGCTTGCACTCGGTTGCCGACATTCCTCCACGGTCCATGGCGACTCAGCGTAGACTACACTTCTATCATGCCTCCTTCTTTGATTTCCTGCATGACCCTGGTCGATCTGGGGCCTTGCACACGGAGATGCTTAAGGCCCACGGTCGAGTAGCAGCCCATATTTGGAGATGGATGAGCGTGGAGGACCCTGAAAGCTGTACCCTTCGTGGTGCGTACGAGCCCGACTATTGTACTCGTGCATATTTTTAAACGGCGGGTTTATTCCGTCTACAGGTGAATCGTGCCACAGAGATTTGTCACCGATATGGGAACCTGAGGGCACTCCCGCCGAAACAATCGTCAGGTTTCTGGTTTTTCTCTCAAACACACGATGGCGCGTGTTTGCCCGGCTGAACGGATATCCGGAACAAAATCTCTTGTCGGTTCTCTCCGACTTCCATTTTTGCCACTTGAAGTCAGACAGTATCAATGGGGCGGGGTTTTTAGAATTCTTGACCTGGTTGGAACCACAGGTATGTACGTCTGAGCTACTTCCCGCAGAGGAAGGAATTCTAATTTAGCAGGGATCGGATCTGTTGAGGAGTGCGGCAGGGCTTGGTGCTGACGACGACGTTCTAAATGACAGTGTTCTACAGGATGCCCGCCGTAGTCATCGCGTATGTGCATGTTCCCTGCCTTTTTATTTTTGATGCAATGTCTGATAATTCTGTGCCTCCAGTTGCCTTACCCACGGATCCAGATGTTCAAACTCAGAGAAGGAAAATTAATTGACGGTTACGTTCGTAATAAAGCTCAATACTATGTTTGTTTCCGTCTGACACAATGCATGCAACTAGTTCTATGACAAAGGGTGGTCTGATTTCAGGGATGGTACCGTAAATACTCATGGGGATACATTCCTCGACGAGCTGCAGGATGGGCAACACATTTCGTATCTACTTGGCCGTGGTCACCGAGCTTGTCTCGTACACTTGAAAAGGTGAGCACCACAAAACCTTGTAAGAGGATCTCTGATTCCAACTCTCGTGAACCAAATCCAGGCGTGACGATATCTATTATCTACGTCTAACAAATCCGTCGCATCCTCCTCCGTCCCCCTCTCAACGCTCCCGTCGACCTTTACCGTCGCCACCCGTGTGAGTCGGCAATGATTTCGTGCACGATTCAAGTCTTTGGCTATATTCTTCCGAGAAGGGGCTGTCGAGTACTTGGGACAAGTATTCTCTATATCACACAATACTAAGCATTTAGTAGGAGCTGTGAGACTAAGGATTATTATCATCATCATCTAAAAATGTATATTTCAGTAAAGGGTATTTGTTCATGTCCATCCTATCTCTATAAAGCCCAATCCATAACCCAAGTCTCTGCCCTAGTCAAGTATCCTGGGGAAAGGCTGGCTGGTGATGATAAGCACATGTGGTGGTAGGTAAAGTGCCTCTTCATACCAACAAGTGGGGTTGTCACATGTCAAAGTGATGGGTCATAATCCTAAAAACCATCAACCAAGGTAAAAAAAAGTATACAAATAAAGATCACTTACCTGGGTGCATGCTCCCTTGACTTTTGAATACTATCTCAAGTCACACACACTCATTGGGTGTTCCCATTTAGTAAGGCCACCCACCAATAGCATCCTCTCACTCCTACTACAACTAGTGTTTATTCCAGGTCTGTAATGATCAGGCACAGATCATGGTTAATCAGGAAAAACAATCATTCAAAGAAGGACAGAACACATTCAATAACAGTGATCACCAAGCAACAAGACCAGAAGAAGGAACACAAGGAAGAAAAGCCACTTTGTAACCCAACCACAACTACCTTGCATACACCTCCCAATTCCCCCATCAACATCACCCCCACCCACACCCTCACCACAAGCACCAGCATGCCCATTCCAAGGCTCACCTACACCAGCAGAAACACAATCACGTTCACTAGACCATAGAGGGAACTCCTTGAGGAACATCATAGCATCCTCCTTATCATCCCGCCAAATACCAGCCTGGAGTGGTATAGAGGGAACTTCCACAATAAGAGGACACTCTGATATCTTTTTGAGTTCACCAATATATGCAGACCATGAATCAGAGATCTTATTTAATTGATCTGTAAATTCTTGATTGGTCACCGCCTAATCCCAAGTTGCTTGTGGACGTTGGATAAGTAAAGTTTGAAAATCAAGCTCTAAGGAATGAATGAGGCGGTCAAGGTAGGCGCAATCATCAATGGCACGTTGCAATGCCTGTTCATATTCAAGTGCGAGGTTGATAAGTTCGGTGAGTAGCTTTTCGGTCTTGGGGTTGGTAATTGTGCAGTGGTTGTAGCCGTAACCGCTGCATGCAGTCCACAATCGAGCCCAGCCTAGGAACAAACACAAATCAATATGACGATTGTGCACTGCATGCCAGTAGACGCCACTTACGATTCCCCTCTCTGGCCCTCGAGATGATTTGAATTTAGTCTTCAATGAGTCGTCCAAAGTCAATAGCCACCTCGTAGAACCGGTAGGCATATTCCAGATGCCCGATGTGGTATCGGATATGGCAGCGAGCGTCGGAGATGAACTTAGACGCCACAGTGCTCGCCGAAAAACCTCTGCACAAAGTTCAATATGAGAGGTGCACTTCCAACTTGAGGTGTATATACTAACTTTGTGCGAAGGCAAGGCGAAGCAAGGAATCGGATGTGAGTTGATGCAACGTGGGTCATGAAGGAATGACGGAAGGGTCCCTCAAGTTGAAGTGAAAGTTTGGCTCGTATTCTGTAACAAGCCAGAGTGAAATCTTGTTCAGCAAAGGAGAGGGCCTGGAACGAGATTTTTCAAGATTTGGAAGTGCCGAGGATAGAGCGGTAGATGAACCTTGTTCTTTTTTCGATTTGTTCAGCGATGCGAAGAGAGTGGGATAGGTTGATGGTTGGTGGAGGTTTCAGCTATTGAAGGGTGGTCAGGTGGGATGATGTTATGTGGCAAGGGATATTTCAAATTCACCGTCAGGAGCTTGGAACGTGCAAGTTCCCTCGACACACTGAAATCCGATAGCGACATGAGGGTGAGGACTTGGGAAGGGTCTCAGAATAATTAAGCAGTCGCGATTACTCCACCGGGCACCTCGGCCGGAGACAAGATATTAGAAGCCATTGAACAACACCAACAAATACAATACGCGTCCTTTGGGAACGCGTTCGCTTCGGGCCCCCCTGTAATCACCTCCTGACTCTTGATCGGCCATGGTCGCAACAACAACAGAGCAGGTGTGTATCAAGCATTTCTTACTGCGAGAGATAAGTAGACTGATCGCACACACAAAGTTAACAGCGCTTGCCAGTACCACCGTCAGTACGTCCTCCTCAGTCTTACAACGGCGCTATGGGTCTGACGAGGTCGCCTCTCCATCGTTCTCAGTGTACTTCTCGCCGGCGTGTTTCCATGGATCTTTGATGGCGCTTAGTTGTCCACCCCCTCGTCCTTCTCTCCGTAACAGACCATCACGCTCGGTCTGTCTCGAGAAACTCCCACAAGCGGGTAGTGGGTGTACTTTTAGGCCAGGACAATGGCAAGACCGTCAACGTAGCCAATTCATTTGGTATCCCGTTTGAGGAGGATGAGAAGGATAGCAAGACATGGTTTTTGGATCACAACTACATCGAAGGCATGTACGAGATGTTCAAAAAAGTCAATGGTAGGTCACTGTTCCTTCTGTGTGGCGTGGATTCTCATGATGTCTTTTTTTCCCTTAAGCTCGCGAGCGAATGATTGGGTGGTACCACACTGGCCCCAAACTACGAGCTTCAGATCAGGAAATCAATGACCTCTTCAAGCGATTCATCGCAAAACCTGTCATGGTCATTGTGGATGTACGGCCAAACACCGTCGGGATTCCCACAGACGCATATTTTGCAGTTGAGGAGATCAAGGATGTATGTCCCTTTACCCGATGTGCTCGTCAAGAGCGTAGCTGATAATCTAAACTTTCTAGGATGGCACGGAAACACGGAAAACCTTCCTACACGTTCCCTCCACAATAGAAGCGGAAGAAGCCGAGGAAATCGGTGTTGAGCATCTGCTGCGGGACATCAAGGATTCGACAACGACGACGCTAGCGACTCGAGTCAGCGAACAATTAACTTCGCTGCGGGGTTTACAGTCGCGGTTAGGTGATATCCAGAAGTACTTGGCCGAGGTTGCGGCAGGCACGATGCCTGTGAACCACCAAATTGTGTATCACTTGCAAGACGCGTTGAATTTGTTGCCTAATCTTTCCGATGTGGATTTGACGCAGAGCTTTACGACGAACACGAATGACCAGATGTTGGTGGTGTATCTGAGCAGTTTGTTGAGGGCAGTTATCGCGCTCCACGGGTTAGTAGATAATAAGGCGTCTATTGGGCGTGCTGAGTTCGAGGAGGGTGGGGATGGTGATAGATCAGAGGACCACAGCGGGGAAAAGCAGGAAGAGGAGAAGACTAAAGGGGAAGGAGAACAGTAGTATAATCGCTGCGGAGAGATAGCTAATGTTATTCCTTGCCTCATTGCGGTCCTGAAATGGAAAATTGTTCCAGCGCTACAGCCTCTTACGTAATGACATACCCTTTTTTCTACCACCTGACTCCTCCATGTTCTACAGGCGCCCCCGTCTCTTTCTTCCCAACCACCATCATCTACTTGTTCAAAGTGTGTCTCTACTTTCTTTCTGTCCCACCTCGCCACTGCTGCAGGCGCTGGGGGGCCGCGCGCAGTCAGCGCCTGCATGCTGACTGATCGCTATCCATCTAGTCTACAGCACTCTCATATCAAACTAACGATGTCCGGACGTGGATGCTTTAACTGTGGTGGCTGTGCGTGGTTTTGCCGTTGTTCTTTTACCCCCTCCTCTTTCTTTTGCGCCAGTTGGTGTTCGTGCGCGGAGAACTTGTGCTTCTTGGCAACAATAGTCAGCTAGCATGTGCCTTTTAATCGTCCAATATGCGGTGGGATGCGATGCCGACGATGATGAGGCCACTCGCTTTGTTTTTCCCCGTAATATTCAAAATCAAATGGCCAAACGATCTGTTACCGAAATGCAATATATTGCTTTTCGATTCACACACAATACCCTTCCTTCCCCTCTCCTGCAAATCTTAGCCCCTACCATGCTCACCAACCACCACAACCTTAACTAATGCGAACATGTCCTGATTCGATCGGCACAATCGTAACCCACCGCGGCGATGACACGCCCGACACACACACACACACACACATACGCACTTCTCGTTGTGCTGTGCATGTTTTTACTTTTATTCTCTCACCATCAGCGCATTGCACTCGGCGTTTTATACGATGTCTCATATCTGTTATAGTTGGTCACCAGGCTGCAAATTGCCCTAAAGCTGGAACACCTACATGGTAAACAATCATTTTTCTCTCGTGGCTCGATCATCCTACGCTATTCGTGAGCTCTGAACTGATATATTCATCTTTTCCTTTTGCACCGATTTCAGCTACAACTGTGGGTCATGGTGTGTTTCACATATTAATGATGACAGCTGTTGATGTGTAGCTTGCAGGTGGTGGTGAAGGCCACGTTTCTCGTGATTGTAGTCAGGAGGCCAAAGCCAAGGCTTGCTACAAGTGCGGCGGAGAGGGCCACATTGTAGGTTACTGTTTCTCGGCACACAGGGTGCATTACTGACTTAAAGGAATATCAGTCTCGTGACTGCACCGAGCCTGGAGGTGGAAGTAGGGGAGGCAGTGGTATGGACTGCTACCGCTGCGGCATTTTTGGACATATCGCGCGTGATTGCCCTACCCCTGCCTCTGGCGGTGGAAGTAGCTACGGCGGTGGAAATAGCTATGGCAGCGGTGGTAGATACAATTCTTTCGGCGGCGGCGGTGGCGGCGGCAACCAAAAAGCTTGGTGAGTGCTCTGCGGTTCGTGTAGGATGTGGCTCATGAGGTTGTAGCTACACTTGCGGAGGTGTAGGACATATGGCACGGGATTGTACGCAAGGATCCAAGTGCTACAACTGCTCGGAACCAGGACATGTGAGCCGCGAATGCCCGCAACCGCAGAAGAAGACGTGCTACACGTGCAAGGAAGAGGGGTGAGTGAGGCGCAGAAGTCGCTCAGGGGAGAGACTGAATATTTTTGCAGGCATGTTTCGCGCGATTGTCCTAAAGCGAGGTAGACCACAAAAATGTTTTTTTCTTTTAACCGAATATGAATTTTTGACTGTTGTTGTGTGTTGACGCGGGACATTCCGGGGTTATGTGTGATCTGAGAATTCCGTGTTTTCCTCGCAAACAACTCTTTAATAAATAAATCCTTCCTCCTCTCCTTCCTCTCCATCATGTACGTCGCTGCTGCTGCCCGTCTGGCGCGTCAGAGGGCCCCTGCTCTCCGTCGCTGCCTCGCTACCACCGTCGCTTCCCCCTCAGCACCTGCTTCCTCTTCCGCCGCAGCCCCCGTCTCCCTCTCCAACGTCGAGGCATCATGGACCAAGCTAACTCCCGAGGAGAAGGCGACCGTGCACTCACAACTTGAGCAATTACAGAAAAAGGACTGGAAGGAGCTGTCCATCGAGCAGAAGAAAGCCGGTGAGTAACCCTTTTTTTCTCGGTCCAGTTGGGGGGAGGTCATCCCTCTCTCTGTTCCGATTTCTTTGTGCTCACTGCGCCTTTTCCGCCCCGTTTCCATCTGCTGTGTTTCTGCCGTGATACTCTACACATGGTCTTTGTGAACGGCTGGGCGTACCATAGCATACTACGTGGCTTTTGGCCCTCATGGACCCCGTGCTCCCTCGAGCGCACCCGGTGACAACTTCAAGATTCTTTTGGCTACCGCTGGCCTCGTCGGTATTGCTACCACCCTTTTCTACGGTCTTAGAAACTTTGGTACGTGGTTACTATGTGTACTTTCTATTACTTTAGACTCAACCACGTGCGTCTCTTTCGTGCCACCTCCCCCTTTAGCCACACCTCCACCCAAGACGATGTCAAAGGAATGGGAGGAAGCTGCCAACGAGCGTGGGCGGGAGATGAAACTCAACCCCATCACCGGTGAGGATTCCTCTTGCGTGCGCGTGTCGCATAGAGTGTCGCTGACCAGCGCGTTGTCTTTCCCCGTCCTCAGGTATCTCGTCGGAGGGTTACTCTGGAAAAGGCTTTGTCCAAACAAAGTAGACTTATTACATTATCATTGCTTGCAGACAATCAAACTTATCCAGTTCGGTCACCCCTTCCTGCTCGATCCTCTCGTTGCGTGTTGCGTGCCTTTGTAAGGTGTGAGGTATTTGGCGCGGGTACGTATCGTGATTCCTTCTCTCGATGCTGGACCGATGGAGTAGTGCCCTCTGCCATTGTTGAGATATAAGCGCGCAGCACTCGGGGTCCGATTCCGATGCCTCCTTCCTGTCTCCCTTCAATGCCCACCTCAATCATGCCTTGGGCTGCTAGGCAACCCTACCTAGGTTCTATAACCCCATCCACCACCGCATTTGTGACCGAGTCTGACCTAGGCCAACTCCGACAAATCGTTACATGCCCACCTCACCCGCCCGCCGATCGGGCGCACTGAACCCGCACTGGTGATGAGATGATGGGTTTTATGACTGGGTCTAGGTACCTAGGCCTCTTAATGAGCCCGTGATGGGCCGACGATGCGTGTAGGGGCTCCTTGCCCAGACTTATGGCCTGGACTCCACGATTATGGGTAGGGTCATTTTGTCGGTGTTGCTGTTGGAATTTTCTGGAGAGGACCTGACGGTGATTATTTTTGAACTTATACCGAGATCGGGGGACTGTTAATAGACTGACAGGTTTCCAAATGTCTGTGTCGTGATTGGCCAATGGCGATAATTTTTGAAATTCGGGAGTTGCTTGGTGACTATAATACCCCCATCGAGCTCAAGCGCTCAGCGCTCAATGGTTCAACTGTGGCCACCTTTGAGATTCGCTGATATATTGAACCACTTGGGCCCATTTTTTTTCACTGGCTTCAATCCGACAAGTTAAGCAGGGAGCTTGTTCCTGATATCCGGACCACTAGCATTCAACAACGCAGAAACTAAATACAGCATGGCGTGGTACGATGTATGTATGTACAAGGCGAGCTCTCGTGTCACTCTCCCGACGCTGAATGTTATACGGCTTATTCGATATGGGTTGCGCACTGTCGCTCCAGTTATCATGCTCAGATGAGCTGCACGCATTCTACGCTGGAGTATAAGCTAATAGTTTGTATTCCAGGAGACTATCGAGGACTGTCCACCACCACACATGTTGGTCTTGTCTCGGGCCCTTTCCCTATTCCTCCCCTTTTGCGAGTCCTACCCTCGAACATATAGATACACTTCACTTCCAGCTTCCATTTCTGCAGCTTTAGTACTTCTGCTCTCGTGGATGAGCTTGGGCATGATGCAGGATATAGGAAATCAAATGTTTACTACCAAACACTATACATCAAAGGGTAAAATAAAATTGTGATAGGAGCTATCCATTCTTCTACTAACATGGCTTCATGTTTGACAATTACACACCCCTGCGAACCAACCACCACTTTTTTCGAATTTCAAATTCAGGTGTAATACATAGACTCCATTAACATGGCTCGCAAATGGTTCCTATTGAAGTTGTATCGAGGTCCTTCCCAGATTCAGAGTTATACCACTGGCGAAGAGCGAAGCACTCCTCGACATCAGGGTCGATATGAAAAGTGCTAGGTGATACGACAGATAGTATTCGGCAGAATACGATGCTGAAATCTGAGGATTGATGTTGAACATCATCACCCCGGATATCCGTTAACTTTGCATTTCTGAACGCAACGATGCTCTTTTGTTCTGCCTTGAAATCCAGGGCATTATTTGCCCACAATACGACTGTGAGTGTTTTCCCTGACTGATCTATGATGATAATCTTCCGTTTTGGCAACTGTTGGTTTAGTGAGGGAGGGGGGGGTGAGGAGAATCTTTGTGGATGGGATTCGGGCACTTACCTTTGCATGCAATGGCACATTCCTCCTCCCATTCCAAAGGCTCTATATCGTAAACGATGCCAAGCACATCTGTCACATGATGACGTTAGTGAAAGTTCCATTGACACCCCCACAAACATACCGACATGCAAAACTCTTCCACACAAACTAGCGTTGCACAGTTCAGGAATAGAAACAAAATTAAATCGGAGCTTCGGGAGGTTCTCAGTCTCAAGGCACTAATGAAGGAATCCGAATGAGCACTTGGGTTAAGGAAATGAGGGACAATGGGATGGTACCTCCTTGATAAAGGTGTAGTTCTTGAATTTGAATGCTTGTTTATTTGCCAGGTTGAAGAAGTAACCAGAATGTCCACAGGGCATAATACCCTTCAATGAAGTAGACCTTCCCCACTTCGAACCTGCCATAAAGTTCCAGAGCGATCTCCTCCTGGGCATAGACCCGAGCCTCACCAGAGTCATCGGCGATATGGATAATGAACATTGGTTCGGAATGGCGGCAATATGGATCATTCAGGCACGACTTATAGGTGACGAGGACTCGGAGAGGGATAGATATGCGGGCGCTGCGAGGAAATTGAACCAAAGCAGCGATCGGGAGGGTATTTTGATTTTTAGCTGTTGGTTCTCTCAATCAAGTTCGCACAGAAAGCAAAACACTGGAACATACTGTTCAAAATTGACTCTACACGCTTCGTAGGGTTGCCAAAACCTTCCACGGGCGTGTAATCAAGTACATCAAAGCTATCTATGAGCAGCGTTCTACAGGAACCACAATAAGCACGAAAGCAGACTAGACATCACAGAGTATGAGGTTACCCATTGTTAACCAAGCAAAATAATGCTCTGTTGACCCTAATAACCGACAGGAAGATGTCTGGTAGCTCCTGCTCGAGTTCTAGTACGATGGCTGGCGACCACCAAACTCCGTCTGATACGATTGCTTCATGAGGGTGAGTGAATCTGGTTTGGGTAGGGAGGACTTGGACAATGATGTTCGTATCACAGAATTTGCCAATTAGCTTTGTTAATTTCGCAACCCCATTGGGCGTGAGTCTTGTTGGAAACATGTTCGGAAAGTGTTAAAATTTCCACGCTCCCAAGTGCAAAAATGGTACGTATCTTCCCACGATAATTTTACCCTCAGTAACACCAGGAGGCGAAAAAAGAACGTCAGATGCACGACTGGTGGCTACATTGTTTGAGTATAACTGCAACAAGTCAGATATCATTGAACGGCGTCTCATTGTCGATCGATAGTTCACGCTGGTTATCAAGATCATCAGTGCCGAATAATTAGAAACATAGAACGCGGACAACAGTTTACATACACGACCGTACTCATAAGTTAAACCTCAGGAAGCACCACTCGCAGACTCACTACGCTGAGGATACACCCTATCACGGCTCACATGTGGTCACGACCGAATCTTCGCCTTTGTCACGAAGCTTTCCAAATCCCCCGGAATCATACCACTGCTGAAGAGCGAAACATTCCTCAACATCAGGGTCGATATGAAAAGTGCTCGTTGATACAATAGATAGTATTCGGCGGCCACCTTTGAATAACGGTCAATAAAAAACAGATAGTGCGGGAACTTAGTGGCTAAACTCTCACCTGGGCAGTCTGTAAGCCTCGCATTTCTGAAAGCGACGATATTCCCTTCTTTTGCATTAAAGCTGTGGGCATTTTGTACCCACAAGGTGACTGACAGGACGTCCCCTGATTGATCGGTGATGCAAAGACTCCGTGCCGGTAGCTGTCGGTCGGTTTCGGTGAAGGGTTCGGGGGTGGGGTGTCATAAAACCCAGGCAATTTACCTTTTTTAATGTGCAATAGCTGTGTTCTTCTAAGGGACCTATTGAGAAGACCACACCAATCACGTCTATACAGCACACAAATGTAAGCGGATGCTCCATTAACGCTCCCACACACATACCAAAATGTTTGAGTTCTGGGCCTTTAAGATCCGCGAATTTGAGTTTGGGAATAGAAGTGAAGCTAAAACGGAGTTTGGGGCGATCTTCAGTCCCATAATACTGATGAAAGCGTAACATTAAGATCAAGGGGGGCAAGGGTAGGAGAAAAAAAAACAGCACTGCGTACCTCCTCAATAAAAGTGTAGTTTTCAAATTTAAAGGCTCGTCCAGGTGCCAGGTTGTAGAAATAGTGGGGTGGAGCCTCATGCCGCGTGATACCTTCAATATGGTAGACGTTTCCCACTTCGAACCTGTCGTAAAGTTCCCCAGCAACCTCTTTCATAGCATAGATTCGAATCTCATCGGAGTCGTCTGCAAAATGAATGACAAACATCTGCTCCAAAGTGTGCCAATATGGATCGTTAAGACATGACTTGTAGGTGACGAGTCCTCGGATGGGTGAACGGATGCAGGGGGGCGTTTGGGTGCGTCAGAATAGCAATTGGCAGAAGCTTTGATTTCGCGGTGCTAGTCCTCCATCAGGTTCACGCTCGAAAAGGTATAAAGAGAGGCAAGGACGAACTTGTGGGATATTTCGTGCAACTTGCAGGCACTCCGTCGTCGAGATCACTTACTTCCAGTGGTTCAAGCCTCGTCTATGAACACCATTCTGCAAAGACTACGATGAGCACTCAGTGGACCAGACTTGAAGAAATGTGCGGGTCACCCGTTGCCGACTGGGTAAAATGATGCTCTTGTGATCCTGATCAGTTACCGGAGAACTGAATAGCCTGAGCAGTTCAGCGGGCTTCGCAGGTAAATGCCTAGTATGGTGGCTAGGTAACCAGCAATCATCGTCTGAAACCACTATCTGGCACCCATCGTCGATTTCCATAGCACGGGCCTGTAAAATAATATCGGTGTCGTGAAACTTCCCAGTGAGCTTCCACCTAGGTTAGCGACCCGGCCTGTAAGAGGACATGGTTAGACCTGGGAGAAAGCTCCTATGTGCAAAGGTGAAAATACAACTATGTCAACATTCCCGGGGTCATTGAGCTCTTATTCTCACGAATATCACAACTGAACGCATCCGCTGCTGTCATAAGTTGGTAGGGTCGGATGGGCGACAAGCTCGGACGGTCACATCAGTCACTGCGTTCTCACCAGCAAACTTCAAACTCCGACATTGATAGAGTGACAGAAAGTGACATTCATCCACTTTGCTGTTCTTCATACTCCTTCTGTTTCTTGGCTTCAAAATACCTGGAAAACATACAGAACAAGTAAGAGGAGATATTTACCAAGGATTATGACGATTGAGCCAGTATAGAGCAAGATAGAAGTGTTCGTCCAAGCTTGTTGCCCATCCGACCTACCAACCTACAACAGTATTACAGCTTCACTATCGAGTCTATGCTTGGAGATCTTTTTTAGGAGCCCCCTCATCATCCTCATCGTCTCCATCATCATCTTCGTCATCATCTTCATCTCTTTCATCCTCATCGTCCTCTTCATCATCCTTTTGCTTTTCCTCATCCTCGTTCTCGTTCTCGTCCTCGTCCCCATCCTCATCCTCGTCCTCGTCCTCATCCTCCTCTTCTCCTCCCCCCTCTTCCTCTTCACCACTCTCCTCTCCATCTTCCTCGCCCTCATCCTCCAGCCCAAATATGTGGTACAACAAATCCACCCTCCCAAACGGCCTCTCACTCCCCAATAACGTACTAGCAGCCTCATACCGATTCTCAACCTTCCCGATCTCCTCACACAAGTGCTCATAAGCCTTCACCACCCTCCTCAACACAGCTTGATGTACCCTCTCGTGCAGTCTTTGCACCACCAATTGCGAGAGCCGAGGCGAATGCAGCACTTCGGTACCAGAAAGCCACGTAGAGAAGCTTCTGAGCGCTTTTTGTAGATCTGCTGGACGCATCGAAGGGATGCGAGAGAGAGGTTCCTGGCATGTTTTGAATAAACTTTCCAAGGAAAGGATGGGGGGGTTGCAAAACTTACATCCGAAGGCTTATTTCTGCAGGTTTCCGTAGCTTGATAGATTCCGGCGTCTTTCATGGTGGAGACGTACTGTGAAACGGGTCAGTGGTCATCGGAGATTAGGAACTATAGGAGTCTCTCACATGTTCATCGCCGAGCCTAGCCACTCGTTCATCGAGCATACGACGGACCACCTCTTGTTTGACCAGAGTGAAAGAAAATGGTTCCAGCACGGTCTATCACCAATCGCCCTTCAGCACTTTCCCAAGAATGCAACAAAAAGGCGCTCACCAAGAGGTAACTCAGACAGTTCAACACATACACCGCTTCATCCCACCTAGGCCGTAACCGTTTCTTCTTCTCACTTGTTGCAATGCACATCTCGACAACCGGATCCACCATGATGTCGAGAACACTTTGGAACCCGGCCTGAAGCTCCTTCTCATCTTCATCACCAACCAGCGACGATTGGTAAACGGCCATGATATCGCGAAGGATTTGAGCGTGGTCGAGGATAACAAGTGGTGGAGTTAACGATGGGTCATCAACATCCTACGGAAGAGACTGAGCAGGAGCGCGAAAGCGTTAGGAAATGTTCATACAAGCTGCACCCGGAGCAGTGCCCGTCCTTGAGCTTGGATAGACTCGTGGAATACTTTGTATGCCAAGTCCGTAACGCTAAAGAGACATCAAACAAGTTCTTCAGGGATTCATGACATGAAACATACTCTTGAAGTGTCTTCGTCAAAATTGCCTGGTCGCCGATTGTTCTCCGCATGGTAAGCAAGTAAAACTGCAGTAGGTTAACAACCTTGTAAGAAACGATGCTACTCTCTTGTGAGCGAACGGTCTGCTGCAACCTCATCTGCACGGATAGGGGATTATTGATTGTGGAAGGAAACAGTCGGTGCCAGGAAATTCGAACCTTGAGTGGCACGCAAAGTTTCCCAACGGCCAAATCCAGTAGCTCCTGAATCCATTCTTCCTCCTCTCCACCAGAACCAAACTGTCGGACGCTCCCCATCATTCGATTGACATGTTTTAGATCAAAGAGACCTTCAAGAAACTCCTGTTCGGCAGCAATTCCTTGATGAACCCACGCAAGCATATCTCCAACATATCGCATAGGATCATGGGCGTGAAGCTCGATAGGCCTGGGCAAGCCTGAGGGACCTCCACGTGTAAGCGCAGTGGTGAAGGAGGAAAGGAAAAGTAGTTGAACGCGTCTCGGAGAGGGTCGTAAGCGCTTCACTGAGGCGCGTTTGGTTAGTGACTACTATCCCATCAGCAGGAGCAGGCGCACGTTAGTAGCTCTGGCCGTTTCCGGAGTCGACGAATGGCCTCTTGCAACGTTGGGCTTGCCTCGAGCTGCATCTCTCGCCCGATCAGACGGAACTCGTTCGAAGTCCAACGAAGGATCTTTTCATGGCCATGTTCAAGGTGAGATGAAGTAGCAGGACATAATGTCTATCCTGAAGCGCTCCGTCAATGAAGGGAAGTCGACGAGATTCAGGTTCAAAGACACATACCCAGCCTGGGTTGGACCAGTCTTCTCCCGCCATTAGAACTCGACAGTCGTCTCTAATTCTCTCTGTCTTGTCCATCGTTTGGAAGAACCGCGGTCCAACGGGCACATCTCTTGACGTGATAACCCGAATTTCCTCCTCAGTCAAAGCAAATCTTGCGAGGAACAGTTCAAGGATTGATTTTCTGTCCTCTACTTCTTTTCTGTAATAGATTAAGCCATGGACACGACACTGAAGTAAGACTTTACATACCGCTCATCCCTCAAGTTGCCAGCACGTTCCAACAATACCCTACTAGACTCCTGTGTCAGGCCCAGCTGATTCTCTGCTTCATCACAACCAATCCGCATGGCGCCAAGGTGTGCTTGTAATTCATTGAGTCTCTGCACTCGCCAAGAAAATTGAAGAAAACACGGGGTTTAGAGCTCGGCGCACATACATGTCAACAGCAGAAACCACAAACTTGATCTACTTCGCCCAGCGCCTTCAAAAACTGTCTGCTCCCCTCCGCGAGTTTCTTCTCCATATCTCTTCGCAAGTGTTTCCGCGCCCGAGCCGCGATCTCTCCTGGCACCACTTCCACGGACGGAAGAGCCAGATTACTTACACTACCCTCCAGGGGCCGGTTCATCCATGTCATCTTCATCATCCGTATCGCCTGAGGATTTGACGGGTTCTTTTCCTTTGACTGATGGTGGTGCGTAGAGGTCGGAGAGTGTCTGCAAGGCCTCCTTGGTCGCCGCGTCCTCAAAGTTAGTGCTCAGGACCTTGTACAGTCGCAGAGCCACAGGATTCCTTGGTCCTTGCAGGAGCAGTTTCCTTGTCTGTATGTGGGGGGCTGAGAGGACGGGGACGTGGAGACGCCGGGAGACGCCATGAGCGATTGTGACGAAAACGGAAATTGGGGCAGTCAAGCCATCAAAACAACGGTTCCTTTTAATAAAAGGCATTCATTTCCATACCTCGATTCCCAGAGAACATGAAGTTGAAGATCCAGACCATGACAATTGATCATCATATTCCGTAACGAAAATACAAGGTCCATCTATCCAAGCCATCTCTAAATAAATTACAAGACAGCAAAGCACGAATACAATAGAGTCTGTTGAACATGACAATAGATCGGGGGGTTATGCCGCCGTAGGTGTCGATCCAGTGCAAGGGGCAGTTGGGATGACAGAAAATACACCACTATACTCATCTGGGTATACACACCCCGCCACAGTAGCGACACCGCCTTCTGTGTCATTATCATTGAACCAACCATCAACAGATGCCGTTCTTTCACTCGGCGCGCTCGTGAAAGTTGCAGGCGGTAAAGTGATGATTGGAGCCGTATTGGTATAGGTGGGAAGCAGACTAACAGGTACACTTGCACTGGTGATAGCAGCAGGTGGCCAAGGGAACTGCGCGGTAGATGTGGCAGGTATGGATGACGGGGTTCCTGTCTGCCAGGGCTGGTAATTGCCGTCGAAAGAATCAGGCTGAACTCCTAGGGAAACACATTTTCCTTGACCTATCCGGGGATCCCTCGGGAATCCAGCCGTTTCGGAGACCCTAATTGGTACGACCAGAGCGGTGCTTCAACACGTCCTGCCTGGGAAGGACCAATCTATAAAGTATGAGTCCTTGAGTCTTGTCTAAAGCCGGTTGAATATAAAGCACCTTCCAAGTCCAGAAGAACCAATCCTGAAGAGCATCAAAGGTCGCAACGACAAAGTTTTGTATTCCCTCCTTCATGGTACTGTTGTAATTTTCCCAGTCGTCATACTCAGGGACACTGTGGATTACTCGATCTTGCATTATCAACCCCACGAAGGAATAATCCACAATCATTGGGCGATGCAGCAAACTCGCCGGCAAAAACCAAACCAAAGCCCCGTCGACTAGAGTAAATCAGCTTTGAAACAAAGAGGTTGCCTGGAAATGAATATCACCTGCTGTTGGTGCTAGGGCCCCAAGTTTCGCAGGCCTGGCGAGGCCATTGGCCTCCCGGTAAACCATCAGAACCAGGAACCGAAATGGGGTCAACCTGTATTCCTCCAAACGAGAAATATGGGTGCCTGTCTAGTACCATCCTGTCGGATCCTTGCAAGAAATTGTCCCAGTTCGATAAAGATTGGAAACCGTCATGTATGACAATGTACTGTAAAAACCATTAGCCTTAACGTCCGAAGCATAGGGACAGGACATACAGGTCCGTTATCCCCTCCAAGTCCATGTAATACTCCGGATCATGTCATGTGCTCGGAGGTAGAAGCTGGTAATAGCATCCATCCCAATGCTATCAACTAGCGCTTCATTAATTATGCCTATCGCTGGAACCAGGTTTCGGTATTCCTGGCTGGGAAATAAATTCTGTCAGAATACGAATATAATAGAGGGTTCTCTCCGCATTTGCGAGGCCCATGTTTCCAACGAGGAAGTTAACTGGGGATAACCTGATGCGAATTAGTCATTGAGCACGCTAAGAGCCAGGGACATAGGCCTTACCTTCCAGAGTGATTATAACCTATCATTATATGCCCGATAAGCTTTCGTGGCAAAAGCATTAAGTGATATATGAAATGCATGACGTACCATTCTGAGATCCAGGAACAGCATGTAAATCGATACAGACTCTCAATCCATACTTGCGAGCCCAGTTGAGAACACGCAGGAAATACCTTGGGACACTTGAGCCTAGCTCGGGCCCGCCAGCTAGGTTATAACTCACTTCCAAGAGGTACGAGCCAGATAGGGCTCCCCTTCCCAAGTCTCAATAGCCCAAAATGCAATAGGAATGCGTAAGAAATTCAATCCAGCCCCTAAGGTAGATGAGGAGAGTGACACCATCACAGCGGGAAACGAATACCTGCTATCTCAGCGATATCCTGTTCTGTCTAAGGAAAGATCAGATTGTGTCAACAAAAAGGCGTGCGAAAGCCTCACAATAAAATTGGCATAGTGCTCCTCTAGTTGGTTTAGCCCACCATTGGCTTGATCGGCCGCCATTGCTCGACTGAGCGAATATTCATCATTTGTTCCCGGATAGCGCTGGAAGAGCTCAGGCGTTATAAATGGCTCAAGGACAAACAGGCCGCCAAGATTGACGCCATATATGCGATCAACACCCCATTTCCAGCTCGTGTTCAATGGCGGTGTCCAGGAATTCGGACGAGCATCGTCGCTGAATGGGTTGCTAGGATCCTGTACCCCTAGAGCAGCAAAAGTGAGAAGGTTGCTCGGTCTACGCGGCCTCGGCTCCTCTTACAGTATCCACCGAAAGGATTTTGATACGTAAATGTAGTGCCGTTTTCGGTGGTGATGGTCGAGCCGTCACTTCCGGACTGTAAACCATCAGCACAGGTCGAGAGGGGCAACTCAGGCCGCTCAGACTTACATTAGCCCCAGATGGCGAGGACGGGTTTGGAGCCCCGCCGTTGCTTCCTTCAGGACCCCCCTGGCTCGCCGCAGTCCTCCCGCCCTTCTTTGCCACGAGAAACACGACGGGAAGAACTATAACGAGTACGACGATGAGGATCCCCAACAATGACGCGAGCCAGATAATCTTCCGTCGTGTCCAAAACTTTCTCGGGGTATACTCCTTCTCGTTGTCTCCGGTTATTGGCTCTTGTGATCCCCGCTGAAACGACTGGGTCGATGCTGGCGTGCTCTCCATGTTGAGCGTTTGAACCGTTAAAGAGAGCCAAGGCCAAGATCAAGCGCCCTAAAGGGTGGTGGTTGTTGCGGTTGGGAAAACGGGAGAATATGCCTAGCATATATAGGGACGGAATGCGGTAAAAATATATATTCAACATGTCACAGGACTGAAAGATCCGGGAACCTTACTCAGCACTTCCGCAATACATCTTTTCGCGGTTATCCACGGCCGTGTACCATCCCTCACCGAAACCCTTGACTACGTTTAGGAAGGGCAAGTTTCAGAAGCCAGGTCGAGCCGAGCTAGGGAGTTGCCATCGTGAGATGTACTGTGACACGGAATCACCAGTTTGCCGAACGACCTCGCAGGGGCGCTTAGCTGCATACTTTGTCGCTCATCGACCAACTTGGGCGAGAAATTTAACAAGACGACCTCCCGTCCACGTATTTTGAAGAAATAATATGTGATAATATTAAGCGCGTAGTTAATTGACGACCCATGCACGGATTTTAGTAACTGAGGCTTCTGGCCTCGCTGGATCTGTTGGCACGCCGTTTCTAGCGCGCGCTCGTCTTAGACGGTAAGGTCACGTGCTCAAATCATCCCGAATTGATGGTTGTAATAAATCTCGCCCAGCACCACTTTTATCAGGATACCCTTTGTATCATCGCCTCGTGTGTTTTCCTTCATGTTGGAGTGAATGTCCACCACAATCGTCTGGTCTTGCCGTTGATCACAGTGCTCTGCTTTAACCCACAGTATGTGACTCAACAACATCCTTGCGGTGATCAAGATAATCACTGTCGCACAGAAGCGAACATATCACCATCGTACACGCCCCTCCTCCCCCCACTAGAAACCCTCCCCTTCCTTCGAGATCCGTGAGGACTGCTTTCATTACGACCACGATTGGCCAACCACAAGGGCGATTGGCTACTCATGCCAACTGACCGTCAGCGACGTTTAGCAGAAGACATTCTCCCGGCCGAGCTCTGGGGAGAATGTTGGCTCTATGTTGATGTCAAGGACATCTGGAGTGTCCGCTTGGTTTGCAAAGAATTTGCTAGGACCAGCCAGCCGTACCTCTACCGCGCCCTCCATTGCTGGTCGCCGAATCAAGAAGACGTCGATGACAAGAACTGGGACATGTGGTGCAAACACTTTTTATGGTCCGCGAAAAGATTTGTGGTTGTAGCCACAGGGCCTTTCGTGTATTATGTTGAGGAATGGAGCTTCAGCGGTATCGAGCAGACGAGGACTCTTAGTGATACCAATGCCAACCTTCGTGGGATTGGGGTGCTCGTCGAAGCATACATGTCCGCTCTCACCATCTTTCTGAACACTCTCCCACTGTATCCCAACCTACACACTATCACACTCACCTCCATAAAAGTCGACCAAGACGTTTTTGATGCTCTCAGTCAGATGTCGAAGCTCAAAAACCTAGCCCTGGTCGAAACGAACTCAATCCTTCGACCAAACTCATCATCCATGTCTCCCTGGCCCTTGCAAAGACTCCGCATATTTACCAACGACGAGCCGAGCATCGAACAGCCCAGCGATCTCGTGATAATCTCTCCAGTAAAACTCGAGGCCCTCATTCTTCACTCTTATGAATTCTCAGAGGCATGCCTACGCCCTTTGGTAGAGGCGCAGGAACCGTTGAGCTCGTTGACGCACCTCTCCATGAATCTAAAAGAAGATGCCTTGGAACTCCTCCGTGACATCGTTCAATTGTGCCCAGCTCTACACAGCTTGGATATTCACGACTTCGATTACAAGGACTCCCGGGACATCCAATACCCGCGCCCATCGTCCTTCCCGAAGTTACCTTATCTTCGAGATTACCACGGTCCCGCTTATTTGGCAGCGAGAACGTTGGTCGCTTCGCGATTCGAGATCCTCTCCCTTCATAGTGGTAAATCCAGGGAATATTCCTACACATACTCTGAATTATACAAACTCCTACGTTCCCTATCAAACCAACTTCCCACCCATTTGTCCTTCAGCGTCGTAGATCCGGAGCCTAAGCTCTTCGACATATTGGCTGGCATATTTTCTTCTGTTCGGTCACTATATATATGCTTCAATGACCCTGCATATCACGGCTCTCCAGGTGAAGATGCCTCAGAAGCAAAAGAGGTCCGTCTGAGGGGTCAAGTACCATTTATGTGGCCTGTGCGGCCTCCTTCTACCCTCGTGGTGCGTCGCGGATATTTCCTGTTTAATGACAACTCTCTCAACAAATTTGCTTCAGGGGTTATTGGATCGCCTTGTTACGCGTGAAACTCAGCTTCCAGCAAGGTTGATCAAACTGCGATTCACTCAAGCGGACCCCTATGGCTCGCGTCCGATCACGGCACAAGAACAGCGACGATATCTCGAAAGATTGATTGGCTGGTACAAGGATC
This sequence comes from Lepiota brunneoincarnata, assembly GCA_023014365.1. Taxonomy (NCBI): domain Eukaryota; kingdom Fungi; phylum Basidiomycota; class Agaricomycetes; order Agaricales; family Agaricaceae; genus Lepiota; species Lepiota brunneoincarnata. Next base: position 301,601 of record JAEBUN010000005.1, read on the forward strand.
TGACGTCCTTCCAGGTCGGCGACAATCCACCACTGATCAGATCAGCACGGGGAGGACCCTGGCATGTGCATGAGGTTAGGCAATAGTAATTATATTGACAGATTGGTATAACAGCACGTGGGATACTAAGTTCACCCACTGGCGAAGGGAAAGAGAATAGCATTCCGTCAACAATAATTTAATCGTAATCCACAAGGAGGCGACGTCAATTACGGTATCCACCATATCCACTATTGATCGTGGGAGTGTGTGAGGTGTGTTCTACATGAAACGCAGGACACCACGCGTTCACTTTGGCTGCTCGACGGATTCACAGCTGAGCGTTGTACAGCTGAGCGTACTCTCCATCCAATGACATCAACTGTTCATGGTTACCCTGTTCAGCAATTTTGCCGTCCTTCATGCACCTTGGGTTTAGTAAAATAAGTATCTTAGTTTATGCAAATTTTAGTGAAACGACTTACACAATCAAATCCGCCTGTTTGACAAGGCTACCAAAGCGATGCGTCACAAAGATCACGGTCTTGCCTTCTCGTTGTTCCTGGAACCGTTGGAAGAGGTTCCTCTCCGCCACGGCATCCAAAGCAGACGTGGGTTCGTCCACGACCAAAAGTTTCGTATCACTATTCAAAAGTCTCATGAATGATCGAGAGCTGTGGGTTTGAGTTCAGGGGGCAATGTTCGAGCCCACTCGGCAGAGCGAGGAAAGAGCTCACGCAATAAACCTTTGCTTTTCTCCTTTTGAGATGGGGATTCCCCTCTGCGATCCGGTATGCTTTTCAAGCTCTTGAATGGCGGCTGGACCTACCGTCCCGTTCCCGCATCCCTGCAGACTTTGCGCGAGAAGACTGGGTGGATCAAGGATCGCTTCGTATCCCAATCGCTCGATCAGCTGGTCGGACCCTCCCAAGCTAACAGCCTCATCCATCTTCTCTCGTGTGGGTCGCTCGTCCAATGAGCGATCAGGGTATAGCCATCAAGAGGTTCTCTCGTAGCGATAGCGGGTAGATTTCCTCTGATTGCATTAAGAAAGTGATGTGTTTTCGGAAGCTGGTGAGTGTATATCCGGTGATCAGAACATCATCGATGAGGATGTCGCCCGAGGTCGGCTCTTGCAATCTCGTCAAAAGCTTCAGCAGGGTTGTCTTTCCACTCCCATTAGCACCAACAACGACAACCATGGAACCAGCCTCGATGTTCAGTGAAATACCGTCGAGAGCGTTGGTTTCTGCGACTGCGTTTCGATACCGGAAGCCCACATTTCTAACCCAGCAAATGTGTCATAAGTTTGATCTCGTTATTGAAAGGGATATTTGGATTACCTCAGGGTGATTTTCATCCCCCTTGCTTGAGCTCCGCGAAGGGTTCGGATATGGCATCGTACCTCGCTGGAGTAACTTGTTTGCCTGGTCGAGCGGTTCATACAATGCTTGCGCCTGCGATAGCAAACTGTGCAAGGATTTCGGTTGATAATCGCTATTGAAGTTCTCGAAGCTATATCGGAGAGTATTCGTGGCCGATCGGAAGAACACCATAGTTGTAACGATGCACGACGGAGAACCCCAGGCGAGAAACAATGCGCAGAGTGCCTGTATTCAAGGAAAGTCGGAAATATGAACTCATTCCGCTAAGCCAGAATGTGCCCTTACCATAGGGTGATCTAGGAGCAAGCTCCGAGAAAGCGCCCAATACCATGGCGGGGGAAGTACGCAAGCGAGCGTTAGTGCATCGCTCTTGATAACTCCGAGCGCCTTGGACGTAGCACGGTACTCTAGTGGGGGGACTCAATAGGAAATAGTGAGTCTTCTATTCGACTAACTCACCCTTCTCCAGGTAATCATTCAGCCCGTCTTTGGCGAGAGTTTCGCGTAGATTATCATCAAAAACCGTTGAAAATAACGAATGTAAGCGGTTGTATTTTTTATTCGTCGTCCAAAAGGTGTACCCTGCAATGCGGGAGCTCTGGTAAATGTCAACAAAAAAAAAAGCAATCGATCTGAACCCACCCGCTCCGTCGGCCCCATTCGAAGGAGCGAAAAACAGAACACCAAAAGTAAGTGCCGCTAGCCATCCCAGAACGTACTTATCCCCAAGGGTCTTTTGATTAATGACCATAAAGAGAACCGAAAGTTCAACTGAGAAGGAGACAACATTCTGGAGCCAGTTCATTAGGGCTTTCAGGAGATCCCAACCGGGCCCCCCTTCTCCGAACGAATAGGGTCTTGGGAAATTACGACGAAGTCTCTGATCTATTTATGAAATTAGTGCCCGCGGGCTCGAGCTATACCGAATCACAAACGGGTACCATGAAGAAACTTAACATCGGCATCCAAACTCGCTGCCGGTTCAAACGCTAGTCAGTATGCTTGGTTCGATTCTAGTAGACGGAACAAATATGCCTTTTGTCATGAGTGGGAGAAAATATGCACGGAGGTGTGCACATAATAACAAGCCTTTTTCGTCTCTGCAGGTGTCGGTCAGATACTAAGCCAATAGGGAGGAGGCTCTGAGGAAGAGCAGCAACAAAGTGCACCGACTTCAAACGTTCCACGATAACGGAGATAAATACACCGAGGAGCCACAGATAAATGGAAACTTCAAGTTCGGTATTTCGGGTACTGGAATCTTGGCAAGGCATCGATGCTTCAATCTGAGAACATTCAGGATGGCCCTACCCCCCCGGACTTTCCGCAAGGCGATGAACTCACGTGCTGCAAGACAGAATGTGAATAGTAAAGCAATAACGCCGGACTAATGCTCAGCCAGATTGAGTAGACAAGGTAGGCAAAAAAAGATCCAGGAGCCATCGCATAAAGGTCTTTGAGGAAACGCCATGCATATGCCGCCGGCGCATGGAGCTCCCGGAAGGACGTGAGTGGTGAGAAGCTCAAGCGCTTTGGAACCTCGTAAGCCACCTCAAAAATACCCCATTTGAACGTTCGAACAGAGGTAGACTGGTTAGGTGGCATCGCTGGGGGGGGGGGGGGGGTGCTGGAGCAAGAACGTAGGGCAGTGGGGACGCGTGTACTGTGGCTTGTTGTAGGGTTTCGTTCGCGATTCTTATAGAAGTCTGACTATAACATTGTGGGCGAGGATTCACTACATTTGTAATGTGTGGGTGCATGAATTTGTTCCGGAGCGGGTACATCTGGCTTCACCTCATGTCTGTCGAAAATGGTTTGGTGTTGTCAGTGGTGGGGTCAGCAGCACCTACAGATACCATCGATCAACGAAGAACAAAGAGCCTGCGCATTGGTGGTCTGCAAAAAGCCCAAGTGCAGTACAGCGTGAACCTTGTATACTTCAGTCCGTGTGATAAATTTGGAACTGCTAGCATAAGGCGACGGAGTGGTCGGTCCTCCTCTTAGCACAGATCTTTTGTTCGCTGCCGTGAGGGTCTTGGCACGCTTGCGGACATAAGCGCTTCAAGCGGACCCTCAGGACAACAGCTCTCGAGAATGCTGACCGACATGGATGATGGCCTGAAAGTAAGGAGAATGGCCCCTAGAAGGCTGTTGGCAGTACCTCGTTGTTCAAACAGGGCTATCAGTATTAATAGCCACCAGTATTACGCATCAGCTCGGCTGCTCGAGCGCCCAGCGTTCATCTCCGGCCACAGCTCACAAACTGTTCTTGCTTGCTGCCGAGAGGTGTGCTTTGTTCTCGGAACTCCCTTTAATAGCCGGGTGAGCGTGCTGAGACCAAACCTTTTGGGTAAATATTAAGTAGTCGGTACACCTTCATCGATCATCCTTCAGCCACTCCCCGACCAGATTCCACGTGCCGTCCTGCTCTCCCGTCCATTCCTCGCGCTTCTCAACTACACAGGCCGAGCAAAGCCCCTCCTTTGCCCAATCAATCTCTTTGATTCGCTCCAATGTCTCAATCGGCTTGTACACTCCACCATCATCGATAGCAGGCTGTATGACAAGGGCCATCCACGTGTCAGCGAACAGGTCCGTGCATGGCATGTGTGGAGTTGTGGGCGGCGTAAACAAAATGGGTGTGAAATGTTCTATGACTCGCGTCATAAGCCGCTGGCAGAGTTTTTTATCGGCTTCTACCAGAATCAAGGGGCGTTCACATCCCGAGGGAGCTAGAGGGGGAGGGAGGTGGGGGGGGAGTGATTCCATCGCTATTCAATGAAATGATTGTGGGTAATAAAACTTACATAGAGAGTTTCCGAGCGCCGCCGATGAGGAAGAAGAAGCTTGGTTAAGGAATGTGTGCTCAGGGATTTTGGCATCCTGATCCTCAGCATCAAGATTGGCTGAGGTCATTATTTGATATAACACCGCCCTTTCCACCTGATCTTCAATTTAGCTGGAAACCTTCGAGGGAAGATGGGGGGGGGGGGGGAAACACACATGTGGAAGACCAAAATCCCTGGCAAGTAACAGCCCCTCACGCAGATGCTCCGGTTGAAGTTGGGAACTTGTTTTAGGGGTGAACAGCACAGCGAGGTGTTCCTTGGCTAGGGTGTGTACAGTTGGAAAATTGAGCTGTTGTGGGCTCGAAGATCGCAACACAGAGAAAACGCGATCGAGGGAGGAACCTCGTCCAAGGGGGCTGTTAACGGCTGTTAGATTACATTCGGATCAATGGATTCAATATTAAAGAACACGACTTGTGGGCGCTCTGGAGGGGGGAGGGGTGCAGCTATGCAAGAGGGACACCCCTGTCCATAACAGCCTAGATCAGAGGGAGCGCACAACTCACAAGTCATGATACATGTGTTCCAGGAGGGCCTCGACATCCTTAGGTCTAGCTAGACTTTCCGATCCGAGCAGGACGTAGGAAACTGCCATTCCCAATTTCATTGGCGATCGGGTTTGGTGGTGCTGTAGTGTTGGAGGCAACGCCCACAGATGCAAGGTATGGAGAATGACGTTTCAAAAGGGACCCATGGACTTTATACATAATATCCTGAACGTGGAGGACGAGGCAGCCATCATCAAACCAATAGACCGAGTGTCTCTGGGCATTCATCGTATATTCTGATAACTTTTCTGCCTGCCTCTGATTGTCGATTAGTTGTACCTGGGTAGGCTCAAGTCCGTCCGTTCTTTCACTGTGGAAGAGCTATGAACGAAAGATTTAAGGAAATGATAAGGCAATGAATTATGTAATCAATCGGTTCATCGCTGAGGGTCCGAAGACGTTAAAGATCGAAGAGGAAGATGTGCCTATTAACCCCGAGCCATACTACCGGCATTAAGTGATCCTAGTTTTAATCATACAAGTTATACCCGTAATAAGGCTGACCTTGACGAGGCCCGTGGTAATCTTAGGTTGCCTTCAGGGTTCGTACGAGGCATCGAGACTTCAAACAACTTACAAGTGGACGTATCACGCTGAGAATCAATACCAACTGCACCAGCCAAATTGAGAAAACCACCCTTTTTGGTGGCCTGTACTGATTTACGAGCAGGAGCAACGCCCCAATTAGAGCGACACCATACACAGGTAACTGCCCTACCATTCTTGCGGGCACTGCTTTCATCTAATATCCGAATTAGTGAATTTGATGCAACAGCCAAGAAGAAATAATGATAAATACATTGAGTGAAACACTCTTTGTGCAGGGCGTTGCCGCATTCCTCACAGAACACGAGTGAAGCCTCAGGGACACCATGCATGGTGTCATAACAGATAGGGCAATCGTCGTCCTCGCCCGGTATCCTCCGTTTATTGTTGTTGTTGATAGCTGAAGATGAGGACTCGGCAACCTGGCCCTGGCCCGTAGCGCGCAAAAAGGCTTCTCGGATGCGCGGGTTTGTGACGGAGTTGGGTGCTTCCGGAGCTTGAGAGAAGACAGTCTCGAGCTCATCTGTCAACAGAGCCCTGGCAAGTACCATGTCATCTCCTCCTGCCTTTAAAGGGCAAGGTATAACCCACTTTTGATACCAAATGTGTGAACTGATTGGAACGGCAAGGACTTTCAAAAAGATAAACATCTATGAGGGTTTCAGCAACCCGTTTTGGCACAGAACGAGGTTGAATGAGACACTCACGATGTGTTTGCAATGGTTCCCTCTGCGATTATCGGGACCTACAGGAAACATGTGAATCCATAAGTTTGGGGGTGGGTTCAATTTACCACGCACAATCACATTTAGGTTTATAGGTCCACTACAACAGTGTAGACCTAAGTAAGGATCAGCATTGAGTAACAATCAAGGCATTATAATCGCTCACATTGCCGGTGGACCCCAGAACCTTGAATTCTTCCTTGAGCTCCTTCCCCTCTCGGGTTCTATCGATCATAAAGAAGCTGGAACAGGATCAAAACACACGGAAAAGTCACCAACCATCTCCTGTACATACCGCTGAACCCGAACGCGCTCGGCTCTCTCTAATACATTCTGTGGGCAGTGAGGTCTGAAAGGAGCAAGGCGCTTTTCTTCCTTTCGACCAGAACCAGAAGCGGCGGACTTTGTGTCCTTCTCTTTGCGTGCTTTCTTCTTGGGTGGTTCACTTGCATCTTCCAACACAACAACCGGTGGACTCTCGCCCCACCCATCCTGAGGCGTCACAGCTGCTTTTCCCTTTCCTTTGTCGGTAACGCGCTTGGGGGTCGATGCTGCCGCTTTTCTTGGTGCCCTTGGTTTTCGTGTGACCGTACTGGTGGTGGCGGCTGATGTGGTTGCATATCTTTGAGTTTGTTTTCTGGCACGTTTTGGTCTTCCGGATTCGCTAGTTATCTCTTGTCCTGCCGCATCAGTAGTTGATGTAGAGGCCATTTTTGAACGGCCTTTCGTTGTCCGTAGTTTCTCCGAGTCAAAAGTTGGATACGTAAAACGCCGAAACCTTCACAGGCACACGTGATCAGCCTTTTTTTTTTCTCCCAAACTCCTGCAACAGGGATACCCACAGAGAGAGGTTCAACACAGTAACGGACAATTGCACCCGGAAATCCTCGGAGGGGGACGCTATAAACTTATTCCAAGATGCAGACCCTTTTTTTCGGGTCGATCAGACCGGAGCATTTGGCAATCAACGTTCTCTCAATTGGGTTGTGTCCTTCCCAAGGCCAAGGTGGCTGGGCCCGCCGCCCCCTTGTTGGGATTAGGTAGTTGTCTGCAAAAACATTCTTACGTAGGAACGTCAAAGTGGCGTAGCGCTCGGACCCGCGAGCTTTTTTTATTCACAACAAATTCACAGGTCAACGCGTGAAAAAAGTTGACAACCGCATTTATGGGGGTGGGGCCCCTTGTTTGATTTATTATAATTATAATTATTAATCCGCGGCGCTAGGTTTGATTTTGTTCCTGAATTTTTTTGAATGGTGGACAATCTATGCGAACCCCTTGTCAAGACCCGTGGGTGATTTTGATAGGCGAGGAAAAAAAGAAGGGGTCGATAACACTCACTGATTATTCCACTTCTATGTTGTAACTGCGAATATGAGCGATTCTAGGGATACGGTTCTCACAGTCCATCTCAATTAATCATGTCATTTTTAATTCTGTCTCTCTCTCTCTCTCTCCCGGGGAGCAACGTTCGGTGGACAAGGATATCAGTAAGGCCCTGGTTGCCGAGAGCTCTATCGATGGAGTATACCCACTTTGGAGCCGCGTCCGTCCACATTTCAGGTGACGGAAGGAACCAAGAGAGCGAAATCAGTGACTTGTCCAGCAACTCGAGAGAAACTCAACCCAACTCCCTGCATCGGGGTCGGTGGAGCAAGATCTATAGAATCGATAGTCTGTGTGTGGCGGTTCTGCTCCCGTCTGTTGTTATCCGGGGAACAACACATCTGACAGGAGCCTAAGCTAAGAATCGTCGATGGAAACTCTCGTTCCTCCCACTCCCTTTGACATCCCTTCCGAAACACAGCACACAAACTATCTTTGCATAACCATTATCGGGACCCCCAATCTCCCTCCCCCCCCCCCCCCACATTTGATGCGCCCTGATGCGCTGCCCAAAAAAGCAATGCTCTCGTAGTGATTGACAGCTTGTAAATTGTTGCCCCTTTTGCAACTCTCTCCAAAAACGATTCCTTTCGATCAATATCACATTTTGCTTCAGATTGGAATTTTGCTGTCACGGAACTTCTTCCAAATGTAACACACACGACTGTCATATATGGAATTAGACAGCAGAAAAACTGGATTCAGATCCGTTTCCAGTAGCCCCAGGAAGCCCGGACTGGCCGAGAATATACTTGTCATGAGGGACAAGTGCAGTGCCAGTGGAGTGGGTGGAATCACCCACAATAACGCTGTGTGTGTTTCCACTGAAATGACCCCTTCATCCTAGGAGGAGAGTTAAGCTATTAACCAATACACGAAGTTTTTAGTTTGTCTTGCTTCCCACCGTGAAGCGAGACGTCTTCCCCAGGGCAACGAAGTGAAAAGACAACATTTCGCTTAAAAACTGGTGCAACCCAGGTGATTAGAGGGCGTGAGAGCGGAGGCTATTAGGGACGGCTCCGGAGATAACGAACCACCTCGTCATCGTAAAAAGTCGTTGTTCATGTAATCGATAGTCGAGTATAATATGACTGCCACGAGAGCATTCCCAGAAGGAATAAACAACGGGCCGTTCCCGACTAGCTCAAATTTGAACAATCCTGGGTGGAGATGATCGACCACCGGGGGGTCAGCTGATGATTCGTCTCGTCTATCTATTCCGAAAACGTCCGCAACTTCTGCCCAATAGAGGTCTGCCAGCTGAGAGTACATTGAAACAAGAGCCAGCGGTCGATTGACTCAGAAGCCCGCAATCTGAAGCAAGAAAAAAGAAAAAAGTGACAGCCCGGGGCAGGAATGGAACACCTCTGAGCGGCTTTTCATTGATCAACAACCCGGTAATTTAGGGCGGTCCCAAGGGGATTTTCGAAGTCTGCTTGGACACTTGGAAAAATTTCACCTGTTACGGTCCGAGTGTATCGCAGGTGATATGTACTCCTTGTTCTATCTCTGTGTGTGTCTCCCCAGCTCGGCATCTTCAAGTGCGACAGTAGGGCGGCTTTCGCCGCCGTCCAACGGGAGTGGCCACCCACTCCACGAGAACCTTGATCGATCTTCAGGTCCCCCGGGGCCGTACACATAGCCTCGGGCCATCTCTCCGTTCTGGCTCAACGTTAATCAGAGAGAGCAAATATCAAGAAGACCCGCGGCTCGCTAGTGTCTAGTACTTGGCATTATTTCGTTCTAGCGAAATTGCCGGGACGTGGAATGAATCTGGGTTGGCGAGACCACAACCCCCCCCCCCCCCCCGGCCGCCGCGCAAAAACATTAAGCTTCCGCAGTGATATTTTTTCCCCGACGGGCCGGTGCATTGTTATATTGTGACTCTCGTCACAACAAAGGTACACCTGATCAGGGGGGAGATTCCAGTTTAGGGTGGCGTGGCAGGCAAGAATAAAAAGTGGCGCGACAAATAAGGAAATGAGCTTCATGAACATTTTGCAACTTGGCACCCTCAAAAGCGATAAACTGTTAAGCTCCGTATACCAGCTGCCCCATCTCGCTCCATCAGTGGGTTCTTATCCCCGTTCTCTCGCACTCGGATAATGTACCTGAACTTGGGATGACTAATGGGACAATCCCAGAATCATTACAGGATGCCAGCTAATGTCCATTGTTCTCCGCTCCTCTCGCGGGTCGAAAGAGGAAAAAAAAATAACAAGTTTCTCCGTAGCCTTTGAACTGCGGCCATTGTGTAGAGGATCCTAGTCACTCAATGACATTTTCCATACGCTCACTAGCAACCAGGCCACCCACGCTGTACAATGGCCAAAATTCCCGGATTTTGGTGCAGCCGCCGCCCGCATCAGCATCAGAAGTGAAACAATTCAGCGAGCTTTGAAAGGACAGGTGATGAATATTACACACATATCCCCAACCGGGCAAGAGCCGACAACGTACATCATCACTTGAGGGCTTGCCGACGCTCGACACTCAGCAACCGCTCCCAGCCACCACAACAGGACAGGTCCCTCCCCCCCTCCTCCCCTGCAAGTAATTAAAACAGGTTGAAGTTTATAATTGTCAACTCTGGAGCGCCGTCATTTTACCGACTGGATTGATAGGTCGGTACCGTGACTTGTTCTCAACTCCCAGGACATCACTCGTTATTCCCATCGGTAGAGTCCGTGACCCTTGGAACCCTGCCTCATTCGTTCACCTCCCCCCCCCCCCCTCCCAGCCATACCTGTTGATATCTTGTTTACACTGAGGAGTCTGAATGTGCAATGAAGTCCTTCGGATAATCTGATGTCCCGTGCATATTCTATGTTATCATGCCGTAAACATTTGCGGTCTTTGTTCCTCAGCGGTGATATCGAACAAAGGCTGAGAGACTTGGGGAGGGGGGTGCGGATTATTTGGGACCACCCGATAACAAAAGAAGAGCCGAACTTTATCCAAACAGCAAAGCCCACTAATCAATCAACCCCTCGTTCGAAACAAAAACCACCACCACCAAAAGGGACCTCTGGCGTAGTGGCCCGCATACGAAAAAGTCTTAGGACACTTCAACTAGTCCCCCCGCCCTCAAGTCGGGAGACGCGCGAACTTTTTTACAACACACTTCTGCTTAGTGCTCCAACAAATTCTTTGCCGCTACCTTGCTTTTAGCCCCAACCTACTAGGACCCAAAATCCCTTCAAAACGAGTTAAACCTATTATGGTCTCATAAACGATCTGCGCTTGTCATTCTATATATCTTCACACACACACACACACCCTCCATCACACCGTACAGAACTCTGTCCTCGTCTTGTCGTATCGATCCCCGTCGACTTATCAGTTGCGTAGTTCCTAAAGTTAGAGAGAGTCACGCGGGAAAAAAAAAAAAAAGTCTCTTATCTCCGTACCCAGTACCTTGAGCGTGTCTAACCTACACACTTACACACACACACACACGCACATACACACACAACAACCCGATGTGGTTCCTCAGAGCACCCTTCCTAACCACATTCCCAGGGAAGCGACAAGTCGCTCCGACGCTCTAGTCGGGGACGACTAACTACCGTCCCGATAAACCCATCCAATAGGAGTAATAGTAGTAGTAGCAGTAGTAGTAGTGCGACCCAATATGGCTTCAAGATAGTCGTGTTCTGGAACGCCCCCTTCTGACACAGAAGTTCCTCACACACATCAGACCTAAACCCCCCTCGACATTCGCTGTAGATAAGGGCCCGAGTAAAAAAAACACACACACTCGCTAATCCGAACCACCGACACCTTACGCCTCTCGCTCTCTCTCTCCCCCTCTCTCTTTCCCACACACACACAAGCATACTCACAACTACTATCACCCGTCCCCCCCCCGCTACCGAATAGAACTTTCCTTCCTAACGTTCCTTTTTACGTGCTTTCTTCCCCCCCCCGTCCCTGTGTTGTATATACCCTCCCTTCCTTCTTCCTTCCTTCCTTCCTTTCTTCCGTGCCTCGAAGATGATGAGCTTGAGAGAGTCTGACACACAAGTCCAAGGAATTACTCCCGACCGATAACAGATATCTAATCCTCCTAGTATCTCGTAGGTTTAGGCACACACACACAGAAAGAACAACGAACCCACCCAACTAAACCCCGCTGTCAATGGTGGAGGGGGGGAGAGGAACCCGCCGAGTTCCGGTGCGCCCAAACCCCAATCATTCTCGCCACCTTCACCACCATCATAACTTTCTATCTATCTATCTATCTATCTATCATGGAGCATTCAAAGGCCCAGCCTGTACCTCCACACACACACCCACACACGTCAGTTTCATCCAATCGTGACAAGCCTTGAGTTTCTAACCCAAGAACATGATAAGGGTGCCTTTTGGGGCGTGATAATTCGAGTCTCACGCCCTCCTCTAGCTTCAGCTGGCATTTGCGAATCATTGCATAATGTATATAGTCTACACTACAGATAATGCTATGGTTGAAAAAAAAAAAAAGCAAAGAAGAGAACGAGCTCGAGTCCCAGTAAACAGTGATTCTGGTGTTGTGATGTCAATGGTATACAGAATTAATTTCATTCTTTGGTGTGACTACAACCATACTTCGTCTTCCACCGCTGTGTCTAAGGCGGGGAAACATAAAGCGAATAAAAAGTACAAAAGGAAGCATGCCACTCCCAAATAACCATTATCGCAATAAAAACAGCAGGGAAAGAGGTGAAAAAAAAAAACAAAGAGCGGGCTATGCAATCCATATCACTATCAGTACTCAACAAGTAGACCGAATCGAGTCTTTCGCATGTGGATTGGTACTGAGTTATATGTGGTTGTCGTGCAGTCATGGGTAGTTTGAGTACTCGGTACAGAATGTTGGAAGGATGAGGTCAATGAGTGACGAGGGCAGTTTGTGCGTGTTATGTATTTTCGGTTGCTTCCCCGAGGTCGATAAGGGTTGGGTAGAAGGGGGGGGAGTTAGTCCCACTGGAGCGGAAAGGAGTGACCGAGCACTCGTGGAGGGAGTGTCGTAATGCTAAATGATGCAAGAGGTTGACGGAGGGGAGATGATGGTCGCCTGAATAAGCACCCACGGTGGCGGTGGGGCGAAATAATGGGGATCGGTATAATCGGTAGTATAAGGGTAATCGGTTGGGAGGTAGGACAGGGCAGGGGCGGGGCAATTAGACAGCTAGGCTGGGGAAGATGCGGGGCGCGATGCCGTGGCGCATCAGTAACGGCCATCAGGGTGGGGAATGCGAGGGTCCAAACGGGCTGCCGGTTATAAGCAGGCAGAGGGTCAGGGAATGACAAGAAAATCCAGGGGGGGGGGGTGTAAAATAAATAGAGCTCGAGAAGAAAATCGAGAGCAAGGCGCATTGTGGTATTTTGTTCAAGGAAACGAGGTCGGCGAAGGAGAGATACAACTTCGACTTCAAATCGACGAGCCACAGTCCAGACAGCACTTGATATAGGAGAGGAGAAAAGTAACCGGACGAGAGGGTATCACAATGAGATGTTCATGAGAGATGTTGAGGGTTTTACATCATCATCGAGAATCCTCCGCCCCCACCAGGCCCTCCGACCGAAACCATCGTTCCCATGTTGTTTCCGACTAGTCCGTTACCCATGCCCATGCCCATTCCGCTCATCATCATACCGCTACCCATCCCCATCCCCATCCCCATAAGGTTATTGCCGTGGTGCGGTGCAATGGGCCCCTCATCTCTCCACCCGTTTGGAACGGGTCCGGGTCGGCGTCCGAATGACGCGTTATCCACCTCGTATGTGGGACTGCTGCCAGCACCAGTGCTAGCGGGAGAGGCACCCCCCGGAGAGCCGCTCATCGGTACGCCGTGTGCACCATGGCTGGCGGTGCTGAGCGCACGTCCCCTGCTCCCCATATCAGCAGGACCAGGAACTGGGACAGACATGCGCTTCGCATTCGACCCATTACTCCCTACACTTCCCTCAGTCGCTCGCGTAACCCTGTTGGTGGCGTACCATGTTCGCAGCAAAGAAGGCTTGCGAAGACGAATCAGCGAAAGGGTTGGCGGTAGCAGGGGAAGGCGAGTTAGATGTATTGCCACCGTTGGGGACAGAGTGTCCGGTAATGGGGGAAGCATTGTCATTATTGCCGCTGTTGCCGTTACCGTTGTTGATACCGTTAGGACCAGGAAGACCATGGGAAGTCGCAGGAGGAGTGAAGAGAGACCTCTGAGCTTGCATCATTTGCTGTTGAGATTGAGCCCCGTACCACGCTGTTATTTTCTCAGCATCCATAGGCGATTGCTGTTGCTGTTGCTGCATGAATGCTTGACCCGCAGAGCCGGGTCCAGCGAAACCATGATGAGAATCGTACATGCCAGTGGGCTCGAATGAGGTGGGGCTAGTGAGCATAGGAGCGCCTCCGGTAGAAGGACGGGGGAGGATGTGGGCTAAATGCAAACTATTGCTTGCAGGGCCGGAGGGAATGTTGTTTGCATATGGGTGACCAGACTTGATCATCGAAGCCATCCGGGGATCGTCCATCTCATCGAGGTGAGGGTGGGCACCAGGGTGGTGTTGATGGCCATGGGAAATGGGAAGGTTAGGAATCACACCAGGATAATCTTCATCGGGATAGCCAGGATAGTCATTGTCATCTTCGGCCTCTTCCTCACCAGGAACAGCGGCAATAACTTCAAGTTCACCACTGAGGACCATAGAGAACGCATCGCCCCGAACCGGCTCTTCAATACGAGGGATCCCCGCACGATCACGCCATTCATTTAGCTCGCGGCGTAGAGCATCAGCCTCGTGTTTTAGCATGCGAAGTTCACGAGCTGCGAGCAGTCGATGACGACGAGAGGCATGAATATGTGCGATTGAAGAGTTGACGATGGAAGATTTAGGAAGGACGACGGATCTGAGAAAGATTTGGTAGAAGGGCCGCAAGATCCTAAACAACGAATGAGTATACAGTGTATGCAGTCACCAGGGAATCCCAAGAATCGACTCACCAGGAAACGGCCATTCAATGTCTCTCTGCGCTGACGCTCAACTGCATTATGGGTGGCGCGGCGCTCTGCAGTGTTGGCACGCCTACTAGGTTTGCGCTTAACCTGGGTGGAGGCTCCATTGTTGGGGGAAGATGGACTGTTTAGCTGATTGCTCTGCTGCTGGGAAGAAATGTCTTGCTGGGGGCTAAGGGGAACGGGAGAGTGGGGGGCCTCCATGTCTGAGCTGGACGAAATGCCCGAGGCGGGTGAGAGTGGGAGGGTCATGGCCATGTATATAAGGGGTGGTGTAGGTTACGCGATTATTCGAGCGGACACCTGGAGGTTAAAATGAAGGGAGGAGGGGGGAGATGGGGGATGGGGGGGGTGTGAATGGCGGTCGGGGGATGTTCGCGAGCTAGGCTCAAGCGTGTGGTGAATGAGGTGGGGGTTCGCGAGCTGGGCTCAAGCGGAGATTTGTGGCGGATGGGATGAGGCCGACAAGGGTCGCGAGAACTGCAGGAGGTTGAGGGGGGGTGTGTCGAGAGGTGGATAGGAGCGCAGATACTCACTACAAGCGGTATCCTTGTTGCGGCGAGGGCTAGGCGGCAGGGAGGAGGAGGGAAAAAACAGTGAAGAGTCGGTTGGACTCGATTATCAGACGACCATACAACGGCGCTCTCAACCCACATCTTGCTCTCTATGTAATACCCCCCAAGGCGCCCTAACTAGTACAAACAAGTGACACCGTCACAGATCGAGATGGACGCCAAACAGAGCCATACACAAAATCCAAGATCCACAACCTGTCAACCTGTCGGGGTCCCTGCCGTCCCCCAGCCACTCAGTATCGGTCAGCGGCCCTGGCATCCGCGCCTCCCTCCCCCGAGATCCCATCGCCCGGCTCTCGGACACCCACTCGTCCGGCTGCTGTCGAACCCCCGCCTCATCATCTCGCTGCTCTGCAACTTGTTCATAAGCGACGCCCGTGTAACCCCACGAACCTGTACTGTGTTGTAGTTCTATTCCAGAGTCTGGTATGCTGTTGCCCGATTTTGCAGCAGACATGATTTCAACCCCCCCCCCCCCCCTCCCCCAAATGCGGTAGACACCGCTGAGATGGGTTTACCTACCACCGCCGCTTTTCCCTACTGGCTTGTTGCGGTGGCAATGATGTGTGTGTGTATGTATGCCAAACGACAACCGCCAAACAATCACCCGGCATTGATGGGGCTCGACCTTTCATTTTTTTTCGGACAGACTCGGGCTTAGTAGCCCAAGCGTCTAGTCTTTTCTGGTTTACGACCCTACAACGAGCAAAGTTGACAGGGATATTCAAGTCAAATGTCAAACCGTTGCAAAGCCTCTGCTGCCCTTTGAAGACATTGAGCGTTTCGAAACATGCCTAAGCGTTACTGAGTCATCGTGGTCAGGATACAAGCCCGCTTAATTCTTGTACCTAACATAACTTCCAAACGATGATACACTTGAGCCTCAAGAAATCCTTATTGCAGTCATGACTCCCGAAAGCCATGGGGGCTGCTAAACACCACCACCAAGAAGGGGAGCGGCTGAAAATAGACCAGGGCTTGGGCATGCCGATAGATGTTAGGAAACACGAAAAAAGGCAGTGGTGATGACCTCTGTAACTAGGTGCACACCCATGGAAACCAGCTCTTTCGATATGCCAATGTACATGTATTGAAAGGGCTTCTCCGTCGTGGTCTCGATGCCTCACCATAGACCTCTCTTCCGGGACGCCCGCTTGTCAGTACCGACCTCAGCCACCGGACATTACTGTTTATTCCTCCCCCCCCCCCCCCCGAGTTGCTATTGACTGAAAATCAGAAGCTTCCCTTGTCAATGTCCCAGTGACATCAATGTCGTGAGTGGCAGTTCTTACCTTGTGCCGACAGTTTCGAGCCATAGAAACCAAGAGAGGACAGAAGAAACACTCCTGAAAGGTTTAGGCCTGATAACCAGTACAGAGGCCAACCACATCTATCTTTGCCACGCTAGATTCGAGTGTATCTCACGCTCCACCTCGCTCGCAGCTCGGCATGCTATAACATCTTTACAACCACGCGCACACAGTAGGTCATAAAATAGATTATTCGGTTTAAGATCATACAGCAAACACAGAACAAACCTCGAAAGGTAAATCGCCCATGCACATACATGCGCGTTTATAGCTCAAGAAGCCTGCTACAACGCATCGTTAACCCAAAAGTATCAACTATCTTTATTCTATTCGACTCCCAAACGGCCGCTCCTCCATGTGCTTCAAATCAGGTTCTCCGGAATGCCCGTTATCACACGGGAAAGACCTAGTTCTGAGATTTCATCCTGTCTCACCAAAAGTCACATCCAACTCTAATTGAATATGGGGTCGGCCGTGGGCAGTGCTTTGTCTTTTTTTTTATTCGTCGAGGTAGAATCATATGCTGCGCATGTTCGACTGTTGGAAGGGGGGGGGGGAGGAATTATTTCCGCGTCGCCTCGGCATCATTTTTTCTAAAAACCTACCTCATCTGTCGCGTGGGTGTGGCTGCGCGGTTTGACAACTTTATCAGATCCTCTCTGCGCAAGGGATCAAGGTGTGTCGAATGGGCCTGTCGGCCCCGCCCAGGGTTACCACCAAGCCCGTGATAATGAAAATCATCTGCACGCGAGTTCAATTACCTTACCGGAAGAAGAACGCTTCTTGGGTCTTTTTCATTCATGCCATGCCCCAGTGATTTACCCTCCAAACGCTTCGACGTTACAAATGGTATTAGAGTTGCTTAGATTCTCTCTCTCTCTCTCCTCACAGGACTCGCATATATATTCAGCCAGCTTCGGCGGTGGAGCAAGCAGCTCTGACAAATCGAAATTCTTATCGGTGTCAACTCCAACCATACCTCTGCCCCGAAACCCACTGTCTGATCTATCCCTCGGAGCCCCAGGCCCCATCTGATCATCTAGGACAAAATAAACTCGACGCCGACGCTTTTCCCCACATCTCATCTCACCTCTTTCCACCACAACAAGTCGGGGAGGCTGTTGTAGTGACTCCCCCCACCCCTGGAGCCAGCGAACCTGATCAATAAGTACCCACCAAATCAGGCGAGGTGCATCTAAATATAGAAACAAAGTCGCATCGCGTCGGGAGAGTTTTGCGTCCGATCTCCCGTTTTGGCAGTGGTTTTGACGCTTGTTTTTGTTCGTGGTAACACAGTTGCCACCCAAGGGAATGCTGCGGGTTATCGGTGTGCCGGGGAAACTGTTATATGCCCACAACACGGGCTACCACCCCCGAGAACAGCGGCTGGGCATTACCTTGGCTAGGCTCTAGCATGGAACACCTAGGATTAAGCTTAAATGATGCAAGAAGAAGTCCTCTGCACTCTCCCCCCCCCGGGTCCAAGCTTCGCTAACAAGTTACAACCCCCCCCCGCCACAGGATCGGAGAGCCCCAGGAAACTCTATTGTGACCAGGCGAGACCTGGTTACGACAGCATCATTGATCAGCCTAGAAGCTAGGCCTTCCTCCCCCTAGCGGTGATCGTAATTTCCCCCGACGGCACAGCACTTGTAGGCCGCAAGGGGTAAGGCCGAGAACTCCCAACCCTGTTGATCCGTCACACTGCAGACGCATCCATCCCTTTTCTAACGCTGTCCCCCCTTCCCTACCTACCCACCCCCCCCCCCCCCCCACCAACCTGCCACTCAGTAACAACGTGTCACCTCTCCCTCCAACGTCAGCCTGTGTCATTCAAACAACACAGATGAACCGAAGATCAATCCATCACAAAATCATTACCTCACTTGTTCACTTCCCACTTAAAGTCATCCGTTGCTATTCATAAACTAATCAATCATCAACCGAGTTCTTTCTTTATTCGCAAGCCGCGAGCCCCGTTGTCGATTCACATTCTTCAAAAGTTTTCCAGCAAGAACGTTGTGTTAACTACTCAGTTGAGCTCTCTCGTTTCTGATCTAGCTTGACGAGTCACTCTTTGGTGTGATATCGGTGGTATCAATACTGGGCGCATCATTAGCTATATTTTTCTGCCGACGCGCCACAGGCAAATTCCAGCCCGGATCCCCGTTTGCAACCGTTGAGGAATTCCAAAGAGCCATCCCAAAAAAAAAAAAAGAAAAAAAAAGAAAAAGAAACAACTGAAGGAAAACTCTCGCCTCGTATATTAGACCCAAGCTACTCTTACTCCCCTAGGCGCCCCCCCCCCCCCTCGCCCGGGTCTGTCCGGGCCTACTAAATCTGTTGTGGGCATATGAAAAAAAAAAAAAGATGGGGTTTAGCCTGAAACATCCGTCACAGAGCTTGCGCTCGCTACACTCTTTTTAGGATCTGTTCCGCCTTTGGCGAGGAAAAGGCTGGAAAAGAACCCTAGTCCTCGAAAGGGGGTAACTGTCGCGCTCCTCGTAATCGTAATCGGCCCGCCTTACACCCCCCGGTGGTGTGTGGCCAATGGACAAGTTTCATTCCGTTAGAATCGTTTAACTCCAGAACTCTCGGGATTTGCTCTGAAACTGACAAGCTCCGATGGCACAAACATATTCCCCCCCCCCCACCCCCTTCCCCTCCTGCTTCTCCCTCAGGACCCGAATTAGCTCGGCGTGCGTGCCCGTCGAGAGAAAGTAAGGGGAGTTGAGAATGAAGACCGCCTGTCATTGAAACAACATGGTTCTCTCGTCTCAGGCACTGCGGGTGACATACTGGAGCTAAGCTTTGTTTACGCAATGCTGCGGATTGTGACCTCCCTGCCGTAGAGGTGATAACGTCTATCTAATCTAGAGGTTGTTCGACTGTAAATGATCCATTTGATGATTAACAGTCGAAGCCCTAATATTAATATCGAGCCCCCCCCACGTTTCTAAAGTGATTACGGGATATCTCGACTCAGTTGGTAACGTGTCAATCAGACCCTTTTGTCATTGTCTCCCTTCTTTTCTTGTAGTCAGTACACCCGCAATCCAAGGCTCAGGGCTCGACATGAGGGGGCCTAGCAATGTCAGAGGGCAGTGACGAGTCATTGAAGTAAGTAACGGATACAAGGATCAAAATCTACGACAGACTCTTTTTTTTATTTTTTCCAGTGATGATGATCATTCCGGCCATCTCAATTCCCACACCTTGTTCCAAAAATATCACCAGTGGTATCCAGTTCCTTGTCTCCGCCTTTTTGGGGGGCTTCTATAGTCCTAGTTCCATAGATACAGAGACACAGCTCCCCTCCCTTCCGCAGGAAGGAGCCCTGTAGCAACTGCTACCGAGGTCCTAATACAGGGGAAAAGCTAAAAAAGACACCGGTCTTTTGAGAACCGGTTGTTTTTCCCGGCGCCTGAACAAGGCCGTCACTGATCACTCGTTTTATATTTCTTTCTCGAATCTGACAGTCGAGTAACCAAAATACGTCAACCAAGTTACACACTCACCTACAAGGAGTAATTGATATCTCAACAAGTCCCCAACAACTCAAATCCGAGGACAAAAAAAAATCCTCGCTCACTCCCCCCCCCCGCCCGCCCACCCCATCTTTTCTGATGGGCATTGAGAATCGAAAAAAAAAAAAGGGGGGGGGGCTATAACCGCCAAACGGCAATCTCCCCAGCGATGAGCGGCGAGCGGGGTGTGTAACCTTTGTTTCGTTACGGATGAGTCCTATTTTTTATTTTTTTTCTTTCATCGCGCTCTCCCTGAATCATCAATCCACTTCCAATGGAGCATTCCGTTGAGTCCCTTGGTCAACTTTGTACCGGGTGCTCAGGGTTGCTAAAAGTTCGGGGATACTGGCCCCTGCACTGCAACCACTATTGTTGGAAAAAGAAAATCGCTATCTAGTCATTGGCTCACATGAATCGCTGCTGAAGGCTGGCCCTGGTACTGCTCGCCTAATGGTGTAAACGGCTGTTTAAGTTGATTCCAACGAAAAATTGGCTTTTTGGGAACCGGATCAAAGTGAAGCCTGTGTTCGTTCGTTCGTTCTTTCGGAGCTATGTGAGACAGCCGCGGGTTGAAATAGCTTGCCAAGGACTTGATGTCCAAACCACCACCGACTTAGCCTTTGCCATTTGCCATGGTTATTGCGCGTCCCTTTCATGTTTTGTTACCTATGTCGAAAGAAAAAAAAAAAGAGCTAGCAACAGGGTTTAACAAACAATGTAGGATTGAAGTCATTCGGATGAGCTTTACTCCTAGACTCTGGACAATGACGTGGATGAGACGCGCCCCCTCTTTAACGCAAGCGGAGCATCGAACTAAGCGGGCGGAGCTCGTGTTCTTTCCAAGACAAACTCTTGGCGGGAAAAGGATGACCAGAGGCAGGTGGGGGGGGGGAGGACCCACAAACAAAAGTTTTATACCCGAAACGAAACGTGAAGGAAGGGGGAAAGTAGGGAGACATTTAGTGCCGGGGTGGGCTACCTAACCAATCAATCTACTACCTCCATTGTTCGAGCCAAACGTTGATCAACAAAGCTACTCCATTTCTCAGAGCCGCATCAACTCTCGAATGCGAATCGGGGGACCAGTTTTATTTCTCCTGATGGAATGTCGTCAAAAGCAAGCTCCGGCCAGGCCTCGGACATTTCACTTGTGGTGGTCCTGAAGACCTATCTGCTGAAAAATAAACCCTTGTACATACATTAAATCTCCGTCCTCCGTCTCGGTCAGTACAAAAACGTCGAAACGGATAGAACTTTCTTCGAGGTGGCGTGCGTATTTATGTCATCCTGATACACAACAGACCCGGGCCACGGCCAGATCACAGTCAACCAACTTGGGGGAGTCCCTCGTCATTAGATGGTTGTTCGTTCTATCTCCAACAGGCAGTACTTCATCTGATCCCCCCTCCCCCTTCATTCATCCACTCCTCGAGTTCTCCTCATTTAAATTTAGCGGGAACGAGTACACTTTTTGCGGCGGCGTCCTCATCCCCGCTCATAATAAATCACATGTGAGGGTTTAATGAGCATCGAGCCTCGCCCATCGTATTGTACATTTATGCTGCGACGCATCAAACCGAAACTTTGAAAGGCCTGTCCATCAATGAACATTCACTCTGCGTTGACAACAAGTTTCCAAGACTCGCTTAAGATCTCCTTCTTTCTCGTAGCGTTTCAGTTCACACGCCCATGTCCCTAGCTTGTGACCAGGTCTGTCTGTTCAACGAATTGAGAGTTTCACCCTAACTTATTTTGGGAAAGCCGCTGCCGACACTACGCCTACACAATCAAGCGTTGGAGACAAGATGGACGCTTTGCGCACAACTAAATTTAATCCCCCCCCCCCAAGTCAGTCAGAGGAAATCTGATGATCGGTGTTAAAACTACACAGTCTATATCAGGTTGCCATCGATCACCCGCCACATTGGATAGGATGCCTTTGATTTCGAGGAAGAAGATGCAATAATGGCTATCTTGGGGCTTTGGGTTACTCCCAGTGTACTCCCATGAGAGAGGAATATTTCGAATGGGGTTAGTTGGTGATAACTATGGGTCCCGTTAGATAAGTGGAGGGCACTGGGCTCTTTTACCTTCTGTAGCTCAGTATACTGCCTGTTTGTTGGACTTAAGGGCAATGGCAAATGCGAGAACATCTCGTTGTACTCGAGAGACGGACAGTGTCGAAAGCAAATACCTACTTCACGGCTCGATAAGCTCCGTGCAAAGTTCGAGAATCTCGGCATGGGAAGAAACCTCCGAGGTTTATCACATGAAGACCCTCTGGTTATTTATACGGGTCACAGGGCTCGTTGTCCCAGTTAGGTGTGCGTTGTAGTTTGGCCACTCATGCATCACGTCATTTACAAAGGAAGATATCAATGACAGTATCAAGATTTTGATTTGTTATCTCTGCAGGTGCTCCTGCCGTTTTATTTAAAAAAGTGTTTCGTGCGTGTCAGCTCGTGATCCGAGAAGCACGTGATGCTCTCCATGTGCTAATTCTATATCACTCCCACTGTTACAACACATTAGTTCTCATGGCCGAAACACATTTCCTCTCGACCCCGGATCTCTCAGACCTGCAGACAGAGAACCGCAATGTGCGATCATCTGATATCGATATCGTAAGTACTCTTGAAATGTGCAGTAAGTTCCATCTCACCCGCCGGAGACACTCCTACCGACGCCCCCGCTGAACATTATTAGAGATAATGAATCATGAAGACTCACAGGTAGCCAACTCAGTGGGACGTTGTCTTCAAGATATCGCCGCCATCATCGATTTAGTTGCGGACAGAGTCAGGAACGGCGGGCGCGTCATTTATATCGGCGCCGGTTCCAGCGGGAGGTGAGGCTAAGGCTACTTCTATTTGAGGGTTCGAGAAGGGATGAACTCAGGGGTATCCCAGGCTTGGCATACTAGACGCCTCGGAAATGTAAGAAGGCTTTTTGGAGCGATCGACTCAGGACTCACTATGACTCGAGGCATTAGACCACCAACGTTCTCTGCACCGCATTCCCAGTTCATTGGGTTAGATTCTTTTTTTTTTATTTATTCTCCAGCCCACCCCCCCCAAGCCAAAGGCTAATGTCATATGACTAGTATAATGGCTGGGGGTGACACTGCAATTAGAAAGGCAGTTGAGGGTGCTGAAGACTCGACGAGCCTCGCCGTTGATGACCTATGCGCTCTAGACCCTCCTTTATCTAAACTAGACACAGTCATCGGCATCGCAAGTTCGGGACGCACGCCATACGTCCTCGGAGGCCTGTCATATGCCCACAACTTTGGGGCTCTTGCAATTGGAATATGTTGTGTGAAACCAAGCAGCATGCGAGGAGGCAAGTGCACCTATGTGATCGAGTGTGTTGTGGGACCGGAGTTAGTCACAGGAAGTACGAGGTTGAAAGCGGGCACGGCGACGAAAATGGTAACTTCCACTCTCTCTCTTGCCAACACATCCAACTCAATTGAAAGTGGCTGGTGTAGATTCTGAACATGATATCTACTGGTGTCATGATACGAATCGGAAAAACATATGGCAATTTGGCAAGTTCAGAAATATTCCTAAATAAGCGGCGGAGGCTCAAGGGAAAATCAAATTAGATGGTGGATGTGAAGCCCTCCAACAACAAACTCTCGGATCGCGCGCGTAGAATATTCAAGACAGTCCTTCCTACAACAATACTCTCCGACCTTCAGATTGATGAGCTCATTACATCTTGTAACGGCAACGTGAAACTATCACTAGTTACGCACTATCACAAATGCACGATACCGGACGCTGCAACGATCCTCGCCAGTGCCGGAGGTGTTTTGAAGCGGGTTTTAGAAGTCTCGGATCTCCGTGAGGGAAGTTCTTCAATCCAGAGCTCCAACGTGGCCGGCCACCTCGTACTCTGCATTGACGCTGGTGGAACCAAGTGTAAAGCAGTTATTGCAAACCGAGATGGCATTCTTGCGGAGGGCGAAGCTGGGCCGTGCAATTTGTGAGCATCGCCTTTATGAAATAACACTGTCGATAACCTCATGCTTCTTAAGCGTCACCCTAGGGCATAACATTGCGTTGTCGACGCTTAAAGAAGCGATCATTGACGCTCTCGCTCAACTCCCTTCGAGGTTGGCTGTAACGTCAGCTCTTCCTCCAAGGGACCATCTTTTCGCAGCGGCCTGGATAGGTGGTGCTGGTCTTGACCGTGCAGCAGATCTCGCCTCTATCCGACTCCGCATCATGGCTCTCCTGAACCTCTCTAATCCTGCGACATTAATGGTCACGAATGATGCTGCCCTCCTTTCTTCTGCAATAACTTTTCTTCAGGACCCTGATCCCGTAAAACCCGGAGTAACCGGCGGCATCGTTCTGGTTACTGGGACAGGTACAATCGGGTACAGCTATAGTCTATCCACCGAAAGCAAATCCTCTCTCCCAAAACCTATAAACCGAACAAGTGGGTGGGGATATCTATTAGGCGACGAAGGCTCTGCGTTTGCCATAGGAAGAGAAGCTATCCGAGCAGCACTAAATCACCACGACCGCGGTTTACCCCCAACTCCACTTCATCTTGCAGTGGCAACCTTCTTTGGCTGTCAATCAATCGGAGAACTCATATCGGCAGTTTATTTGAACGACGTGCCCAGGCCGATATTGAAAGAAGGACAAGACCCTTCGTCAATCGAACCAGACCCAAAACTACGGGTTGCTGGAGTCTGCCGAGTCGTTTTTGGCCGCGCTTTTCCCTCATCATCATCATCATCATGCGTCGATACGTCAGCTGCTGCTGCTGGCGATTCAGAAGCGCTGCAAATTGTGCGGAGCGCCGCTGCGTCAGTTGCAGATGTCGTTGCTTCTCTCCTTTCCGGGGACCACCCTACCAATCCGACTACATCGGTGCTTGTATTTGGTGGTGCTTTGGCACAGATTCAAGCCTATCGCAGGATGATCATCGAGGACTTGCGGATTAGAGGCTACGAGTTCGCACGTTTGGAGCATGTGCCGAACGCTGCAGTGGCTGGAATCCAAATCCTCATACGCGATTTTTTATTGCAGTCAAGTCTGTCTTAGTTCAAGTTACAAACAACATAGAGTCTGTCTTTTCTTATGGGATACGCACAACCTATTCCCAAGCTTTAGCTTCCCCTTGTGCTACTAGAGCCTCCTCTGTGATGATAGAGCACACGTATTCCGTCCTGGGGACAAGTTTATAGGACAGGGAAGGTGGCGGACCGAATCGACCATGTTGAGAACTGGAATCCGGTAAGAGGCCATGTGGGACGATATCAAACGCCCACAAAATCCTAAGAAATTATGATTATATCAAAGGTCGAAAGTCCAATGACAACAGGGTAATCCTCCCCGTACCTGGCTGCGAGCAAGACAAGCTGGTCAGTTGCTATATGCTGACCTGGACAGATTCGGCGACCAAATCCAAACGTCATGTTATAGTTCTTGAAGAAAGGATCGTCGTTGTCAAGAAAACGCTCGGGCTTAAATTCCTCGGGCTCGGGAAAGACCTGGACGTGAAATTGATAAAAACTCCCCTCTCTCTCCAGAGGTGAAGGAATCAAACTCGTACTTCAGGGTCTCGGGTGAGCCCACTGCAATGGTTGTCAGAATATCGAATTGATACAGGAAGCACACGAACTAAATATTGGCAATGACTGTACTTCCTGCAGGGATGAACATCCCATCGTAGACGTCATCCCTGATAACAGCATGGGGTATGCCGAGAGGATTAACGGGATGCCAACTGTAAAAGGAAGCAGGTAAACAACCTGTAATAGCAGGAATACCAAGTTCACGCTGACCGCAACGTCTCTTTCACGACCGCCCGTGTGTATTCCAAAGAGTTGAAATCTCCAAAATCGGGCATTCGGTGAGCCCCTACAACGGAGTCAATTTCCCCCCGAGCGGTCTTCATAACATCCGGAAACAGAACCATCGCCACTACCTCCTTCAGCCAATAGAAGTCAAAGGAGATTAAAATGGAAGCTTACATATGAATGCTTCAAACTCTCCAAGGGTCTGAGGGTTGTTAGGAGGAACAGGTCTCCTGACGAATCAAGTGCCCACAAGCATTAATTACTTACGGTCGCTACACCCGCAGTATACGGAGAAGATATCATAACCGCCATTTCGGCGTCCGTGAGGCCATATTCTTGTTGTTTCCTTAAACCGTAGGAGGCGGCGCACAGCATACCTTCACCAGCCGAACTCCTTGTCTGGTTGAGAAAAGACGAGAATAGGCCATCTTCTACACGACGTTCTCTTTCAGGTTCTCTGCGGAACCATTGTAAACATCGCTATACGAGAACTGTTCAGATTACTTCTGGCCGTCTGGTGGTTAGAAAGGAGGGAATCTCACAGGTAAACGAAGAAGCACCGGAAACTAGAACCAAATAATCAGTAGACGTCAGGAACTTTGTTATCCCGCGCATACATGATCAACGAGATATTTCCCTGGGAGACTATTTTGAGTCTATCAGCAGCAGGACCCGCATCTCATAGATGTCGAATGCTAACAAATGTCTGAGAAAAGTTGTTATAGTGGGTAATATCGCACAGCACTATCGGGCAGCCAAATGCAAAAAAAGCCTACCTCAAAAATGCTGGGATCGTGGCGCGACCCATCTTTTCTTTCAGACTCGCTTCCCGACGCACTAGGGAACCACGTACATCTTTCCACCCTAGCTTGCAAATCAAGATAACCACCATCGAGGTTTGATAAACGGCGGCCGTACGAGGTACAAAATGCGACCGAATGTATGGCCCTTGGGGTGAACCAAAAGTCTTATTTTTCTTCTTCCCTTTCTCAGGTTAAGCAAGTCACTCACCTACGAATATGAGAATGATAATTTTCCGTATTTTTCTCCAGGAGGAGGTCACGCATAAGTAGCTTGGATTCGATGTTCTCCAACGGTCTGAACTTTTTCGAAGCTTCCATATTGACAGCGGCGTTCATGAGCTAAAGTGCATAATATTAGCACGTTACAGTTATACGAGGCAATTGGACGCACAGTTCTAAACCTCCTCTGTTTCTTTCCTGCGACGAGCAAGTGTTCCTCTTGAGTCTCTACACCATATTTTCACCGCTTAGTAGGGGGGTGGGGGCGGGTTGAGCGTCCATCGATTGCAGAATCCAAGAGAGGTCAGGATATACTCACTAAACTACATTCCGTGGTCTGCTGGAAGTAAGCGTGACCACGCTGGTCGAGTAGGTCCAGTGCGGCCTTGGGTGACCCAAGCACTGATGACCGAGGCCCAATCGTCATGAGCATCAAACGGTATCCCACTGTGATTTACTGCCCGTCGTACCAATGGTAGGCTTGCCAAAATGCACAAAGTCCATCACGGACACCACACTACCTTGAAGTAACTGAGGTTTAGAATGCAGATCTCACTTTGACAAAAGGCGATATCTCA
Source organism: Lepiota brunneoincarnata (assembly GCA_023014365.1). NCBI lineage: Eukaryota > Fungi > Basidiomycota > Agaricomycetes > Agaricales > Agaricaceae > Lepiota > Lepiota brunneoincarnata. The sequence goes on from JAEBUN010000005.1 coordinate 328,847, forward strand.
CCGTAGGTCTTGTTCCATCGCATGAACTTGACAGACAATGCATCTTTACTCCAAAAGTCCAGCACGCGAGACAACAGGGAAGGTCCTGGAGGTAAAGGCTTTTGAAGCAAAGAAAGCCTCGAATGAAGGACTATAGTACAAGAGAGTACGAAGACTAGCAGTAACAAAGATGTGACGCTTTCAGCGGAAGGGAGGGACAACGTCTCTCCTATCATTCTGTCTTGGAGGTTGGATGGGCTACCAAGGGAAGAGTGAGCAGATATTTCCGAAAACCTATCGAGGTCCGAGGTGATTGGGGCACCTCGATCAACGGGGGTAACCGCGGTGGTCAGGAGACTTGTCCATCGTGACCGTGCGTCGTCGAAGCTGGAGCGACGTGATTACAGGAATGGATATACATTCAGTGAATTGGATCACTGTGGACTTCGATTGCGGTTGCCGCGCGCGAAGACTGATATATGATGCATTATCAGGCAACTTGCTCGCATGAGGTCATAATCTATCCTGCTTTACATGGTTCCTGAAAATCCCACGTATTCGATGCAGTGGGTGCTATTCAATCCATCTATGTATGGGCAAACTATTGTTGATATGGGGAAGAAAAGTGAGGTATCTAAGGCTCGGGCATCTGGAATCATGACTATTTTCAAGTTTAGATATTTCGAATTTGATTGAGAGAGGGCCCATGAATCCGGTTTCATCTTTCGCCTCTTCCTGAGCCTTTGCCAAGAGTGTTTACTTTCGCTTAATCGTTTTTCGGCCAGTGATTGGACGAGACGTTTCCGGAAAAAATTGTAAGCAGCGTTCCTTGAATGCCTTGATGTCATCCACGTAGGATGCTGCTATAAGTGCTCGAGCGAATATGGAATTGATCTTAAAAGTCTCCCCGTACAGGGTAATCCGAGCTTCCGATGGCCTCTCCCCGCAGTAGCATACAGCAAATGTATCTTTGAGTTCCTTGGCCAGAGCCTCGAGCCGAGGTCGGTTGTCGAAGGTTGCCCCGAATGCTGCATGAATCATATCACGCTTCAACCTCCCTCCGTTCATACTCCCATAAGGGCCGATGTACTCCTCGTCATAAGATTCCATACAGAAGCTGAGGTTTGTCGATTTGTTGTGGGCGTGGCGCAACGCAGTTGCAAGCCAGGACATAGAACGCCGAATCCCGGTCTTCCTCGATATCCTGAGACAGTTCAGTATCCGAGTAGAGGGGTGGTGACATGAGTTGCCACGTTGGACTTTTTTTCTTCAGCGTATATAATGCGCGGGAAAACAAAATAATACTATCCTGTGCGCTCCCTGTGTGTGCATGTCCTCTCGTCTTGCCGTCAAATCTGCGAGTTGGGGGGCACAAGTCCCAGTCAACCAAGAAACCCCCTCCCGTCTTCCCCAATCGCAATGATCCCAACACTTGTGTTGCGGTGCATCAAAATATGCCCCGTCATAGGTTGTGGAAGGTATGCATCAGTACAAGCAAGGGGAAGCCGAATCTTCCATCGCATTATTGCAGTCATAAGTTTATTTGTGGACCGAAACTCGGTCGGGCACCGGTAGATCTTGTTCAAAGACATTCGATAGTACTGGAGATAAGCCAGGTTCGGCATACGCGAGGGCCCAGCCCTCGCCTCTCAGTCCATACGCATGCGTTCCATATTATAGAAGTTCATCGCCACGACCGAAGGGCGCAACCAATGCACGGGACCCTCGAGACTCCGGTAAATATCCCCTTCTTTCTCCATTTCCTTGGCAGCGAACCTCCAATAGCCTTGGATAAGGGCGAACATTTCCTGCGATTCGTCATAGGCTGTTATGCCCCTTTCGAATGGCGAACAGAGGCTATAGTAGGGGATATAAGATCGGATATGGGTATCATTTGTTCGGTTCTTTGAGTTCTTCATCCGAGGCTTGGCAGTCATGAGTTCTCTTGTGACGGATTTCGTGGTGGGGCTCATTCCGTTGTTTCAGCTTCGATGTGACGTCCTTGAGCTTGTGGATCAGGTCCACGTTCGAAAGCGGTGAGAGACGAGGGGTATCGCGAATGGAATTCTTCAGAGAGACGAGAGCTTTCAGGGGGCTCCCGTATTCAAAACGTTTCGTGACCACCCACAACACTACAATCCCAAGCGCATGGATCTAGGGCACGGGTCAACATGTAGCGGGGGTATATGAAACGAGTTGTCCCGCGGTTTTTGCAAGCTTTATTGGGGGGTCGCGCTCGAAAGGAAGCGGAGCATCTCGCGAATGCCGTTCTTTGGCGGGGGCGGGCATGTGAGATGGTCACCGACGGCCACCTATCATCATTAAAGACATCAACCCAACATATGAGAAACTAGGGCCCGAGAAATTCGGGAGGGAAGCTCGTCGCACGAGCTGTCCTTTTTTTTTTGTGGATGTTGACAAACTTGAGGTCTTCAGCTAAGCGGCCCACGGCTTCGATCTACATCAAGCCTCAATTTTATCGAGCTTTGGGGCTCACGAACGATTTGTGCATCTTGGGCCCCGTCCCTGCTTCTACGAATCCAGCCCAGTGCTTCTTTCATATCATTCGAAGCAGCCGGAATATGATCAGTTGGGAGGAATCTGTTGGGAATTTCGTCGGGTGGCATAAGCCACACAAACTGTCTCTTCATTTCTTGAGCAAGGACTCTGGATTTTGTAGGCACGAGTACCCGAGGGATAGGTGGGCTTGTCCAGAAGAGACTGGGTGTTGTGCTGACGGCGACGTAATGACCTACGAAAGGCTGTGCTGTAGTGAGGTGATAGTGCGCGGGTATGTCTTACAGATAGTTTTTATTTCTCTCTGCTTAGACATCGGCGGGAGTACTTTGATATGACGATTTCACTCTTATAGGACAGTACATAGACATAGATAGCTGGCGAGGTCGCCCACAGCCCCTTAGACTTCTTGTTTCTGTGCTTATACCTCACTCATCTCTCCCTTCATACGTAATCTCCCCTATACTCATGCAAATACCCATATATCACGCCAGCTGTAGCTCACTTCCACTCTCTCGTCCTCCCTAAGAAAAGCCCTATCCAACCCCGCTCTCGCCACGAACCACCCTCCCCTCTCCCTCTCGAACTCGTGAACCTTCCCACATAATACTACTTCATCCAAAGAGCCGGTACTATTAGCAAGTTGTAGCGAGTCGCATTTGAGTGGCAGAGATTGGGTCCACGACTCTATTGGCTCCAGGTCCGTCGCCCACAATGCTTAAGAAATTTCGACACAGACGATGCCCGAGACATCATTCTCAAGTAAAGGGGGCACTTCGAACTCGATACCGGCGCCAGGCCCGAACATTAAGCGCACTGAGCCACCACTGCACGGACCTTCCCTTGGAAAAGTTTAGTCAACAAACCCCCAATCCCTGTTGTACAAGTACAATGAGGAGCCCTTACCTAAATAAGTTGCAAACGAGTGGGTGGGAAAGTGGGGTAACATGTATGATACTCCGAACTTCATCATTGGATTGTGTCCCCGAGATGTTCGTACACTGGCCCAAAGTGTAGGATACGGTTTCACATGGATCTCCCAAGCGATGTTCTCGGCACAATTTGAGGCGACGATCCTTTGGAATACGACAAAGATGTAAACAAGTAAGCAGGATGTATAAGTCAAATGGGAGGGGGAAGCTGTTCCTACCCGCGCATTCGTGCCTGTCAACATGGATGCAAATGCAATGCAAGCAGCGATGGATGCAGTGAATTTCATGGTAAGAATTTCAAGCTGTTGTAGAAGTGGTCGATTTATATTCCAAGGGAGCCCGGCATCTGCCCGAGCGCTATCCAAAAGTGTCAATCGAGCTGAACAGGCTGTCGCATGACGACAGGCCTTCCTGACGTCGAGTCATGGAATGAATTCCTGGAAGAATATCATGTTCCTTCTAGTCCTTGTAAGCCCTGTCCGAGGGATCGCGTTCTTCATGGCACTCCCCATTCTATATCCGCAACACCAAACGGCGCCCCCTGCAGAATCGCCTGAGGCCGAAACCGCTGCTCCTGGCTACGCCTCGAGTGGAGAATAGATAATCCATGTCTATGAGCGCTACGAATGGCCGCCCCGTACTCTACAGTGCAACGGGGGTCCAGGACATGTATTAGGACCCCCAGATCGAGTAGTCAGATTCAATCTTCTCACATTTAGCAGCTAGCAGATACGTAGGGCTCTTCTGAAATTAACCTCACCGTCTTTGCCGCCCGCCAAGCCTCACAAAAAGGAGTTCACTCCCATCTTGATATGACATGACGAACCGCTACAGCTTTGGCACATGCACAATGGCTCAGTGTACCTCTCTGGTCGCGGGAAACATGTGGCTTGTTCTCGCTCAAACATGGGCCGTTTGTGACCTGTGAGTAGTAATATTTAAGACACCATTGAGTACCGGAGTGAGGCAGAAGCGGAGATAGCGGACACAGACCAGGAACAATAATGTTCTCCAATAATTTGCGTTCAACCCTCGAATCGACTTTACTCCTTCCGTTTACATCTCCACGACACCAGAAATTATCACCGCTCTTGTGTGTTAGGAGGGGGCTTGGTGATGAATGACAACTTGCACATCGTGACATCGTCAGTATATCCCTCGTGGGCAGGGAACCGATGCCTCTCTTTTTCTCCGAAGGTGCTGCTGTGTCGTTAAGATTGCGGACTGTGAGGGTCATGACAGTTTACGAGATGGTGCCAGACGAGTCGAAGTGCACCCAAGGACCGTGTCTGTAGGATAGTGGACTTGTGAGCATACGGCGACGGATAAATGCATGTTGCCGTCACCCTAATACCAAAGGGCCTAGGACACAAAACAAACAATCAGGCTAACAGAGCTGTTTCGCCTTTGGTTGAAGGACCCTTATTGGTAATGTATTACGATAACACGATCAATGTCGAGCCAACATGCCACAACTTCCCCCACCATTATGCTCCCCCCAATTTATCGCTAGCCATCCCTGGGTGGGTCACATTCCACGGGAGTTCCTTCCTAGCCGCTTCGTAGGGGCGGGTGAAGCGGATTTTCTGCTCCAAGTTGATCCTTCCGAGGTACAGCCAGCCCACCCTGACAAACCGGTTTGAGGAGTGTCATTCAGGACTGGGGTGGAATCTTGTTCCTGCTCATGGAAATTTGCCATTGGCAAGAGGTGGCTTGGTCAATCTCAGAAGTGCGGCCCTACTTGACTATACCCGCAAAAATACCTTACGCCCGTCTAAAATACACATTGGCGGTACTAGTGCCAAATACCTAGTGCAGTCCGTCTGTGAGTCGGTGGTCAGAAAGCTGAAATTTGGATTACATATTACTATTCTATTCGAGCACCGTTATGAAATACTGGAGGGCCTTCTATGGTATTCAGCACCCAGCTTTCAAGTACCAACAGTCCGTACATGGTTTCACAGCCGCCCGCGATGCTCAATCCACTAGTAGAGTTACCCAAGCTCACCGCTCCTCAGTGTGCCTCTAGGCCCTCCAATTCATTGACTAGCAAACAATACTTTCCCTCATGCATTCTTCATTGTTTCCCCCATTTAGCCTTCCTCTTTTGCACTCACATCTAGCGCTTGTGAGTTTCTCACACCAATTCCCTATGATGCGGTACAGCCACTCCGAGCATCCATTTCGGACTACTCGTTCTATGCCCACCCTTTCCCACCCAAACCTCATTGCGCATTAATCCTGCCCTTTCAATGTTTTAACACCCTTCCATCTCCTCCAGAGTGATGATACATTCTAACCTATGGGCATGAACTGCGAGAGGAGGCTGTTTCCCATGCTTATCGAGATTCTGACCCTACTTTCTTCACAGTATATAGTCGTTTGCGGACCATTTCTGCATGCCCCTACCGTGGTATCGCGGCTGAACTCATCAAAACACACGACTCAACGCCTCCGTCGCACTCAACGAAATCCATGCTTGCATCTCCAAAAATTACGCCTTTAGCGGTGTATCCCGTCTCATTGAGATCATCAGTGCTATATCGGATGAGTATAAGAAGGCGTTGTTACCCAAGTTGAGAGCGAGGCCGATTGGGACTCCTAGTGGTGTGAGTGCCCCCCCTTCTCCTTCTCTTTCTTCTTTTAGATGTTGATTGTGTGTAAGTTTGCAGTGGTGGCGGTAATGTGTAAACCTCATCGGTGTCCGCATATCGCTATGAGGGGGAATATTTGCGTGTGGGTGCTTTTTTGAGCTTTCCACTCGCTTTGTTAGTGCTTGGTATTCGTGAGTAGTGGGGATGAGTAGACACTTGCCCTGGGGTGCCTGATTCGGATTTCGATTACAGCATGCAGAGTTATATAGGATACGAACCGACCAGTATGCGTGATATTCGTGCACAATATGATCCATATGAGCAGATGAGTGAGAGGGGAACAGTTGAAGAGCTTAGGGTATAATGTCGGACAAGGGTTTTGTTGTCGCTTTCCTCCTAGCAACGTGTATGCATGCTGATTGAGGGGTTTAGGTGGAGCTTATTATCATGGGTGGAACGTTTATTGGCATGGCAGAGGATTACCGGAACAAACTTATTGTACAGTTGCATAATGTATTGTCTGGGTATACGGGGTTGGTTGTTGACGATACTGTCAGGTTTGTTTTTTTATTCATACGCCAGCGGATTAGTGACACCTCCGCAGATTTTCAGAGCAGAGTAAGTCGAAAGTCATCGGTATCACCATTGAGACAGGACTTAGACTGCCTACGACCTCACCTAAGGTGCCTTCCACGTCTTCTCATTTCCTCTCCCAACTTATCCCGCATCATCGGTCAAATGCTCCGATACGGCTGCACGCGCCTCGAAATCAGCGTCCAATCCTCATATGAAGAGGTTCTCGAGACACAAACAGAGGGCACACCGTCCGGGCCGTTTCAGAATCCTTCCACTACAAATGATGCCTGACCTGCCCAATGTCGGCGTCGAATGCGATTTGGAGCAGTTCAAGGAGTATTTTGAGATCCCCGCGTTTCGGATTATAGACTCAAGCTATATCCCATGCTTGTTATAAATGGTACGGGGACGAGGGCCAATCTGTGCAGGGGCGCGCGTTTGATCATTTTCGTGCGTGAAGATGGGCTGATGATGTTGTTAGAGACATACCTTCGCCGTTGGTAAGTGGTTGCGACAACTTGGGTAACCTACGAGAACCGGCGCTGAACAGGATGAAAGACCCGGGTGCCGTGTGTCGAGATGTCCGGTTCCTGCGAAGTCGGTGTGAGCAAACAATCCCTTTCCTCCCAATGCCCTCCCTTCCAACTCAAGCTTACTTATAGACTCATGAAATACACCACAAAGTGCGCCCTGAATCCGTTGAAATCGCCTGGCGAGACTGCACCGCCAACGGTGGTTGGGAAATTTTACTTTCATGCGAAGACCCAGAGAAGGATATCCTCATTTGATTATTACGATTGCGGAAAGGTTCTGAAGAGGGTACATTCCGACCTGAACCCGTAAAGGAGCGTAGTAGTATTGTGCGTGAGCTACATGCGTATGAGACGGCCGTGCCCGTGCATGGACGAGATCCGACAAAGTTCCAACATCAGGGGTCCGAAACGTTGTTGATGGAGGAGGCGGAGAGGATTGTGAGGGAGGAACATGGGGGTGGGAAGATTGCAGTTATTTCAGGGATGGGGACGAGAGATTATTGCAGGAGGTTGGGGTATGAGTTGGATGGACCGTGTATGAATAAGGATGTTGGCGTGATTATTGTTTTGTTACTAATTTACTGCTACATTCCCCAAAAGTTCGCGACTGGTACCCAATTATAATCTGATACTGATTGTGATGATGAAAGTTTCCACCGGCTAGCCTACTTGAGCCATCTGCGGGCTCGGTAACTAGTACATTCGCTCTTATCAAGGTGCCAGGTGAGTAACGGTCCTTGGCAGTATCGACATACCTCCGTTGTGCTCACGGATTTTTCTACACGCTTGTAGTATGGGTAGTTTGGAATGATACCTAGCCGAGTGGCGACGATAGCAGAGGGAATTAGGAAGGATAACATTCAACTGGGATGAAACCCGCGAAGGCCGCTGCCGGCGGCCAGATCTCAGTTGAACATTGAAACAGAGTCGAAAAATACTTTGGGCGCGCTGCCGCATGGGACACTGTAGCAAGACTATTCTACTAGCGGGTTGATTGGTGAGATCCGCGGCCGAGTAACTACGCCAACATACAATGTTGAAACACTTCAATCACATTGGCTTGATGCAACTCATACCGACCAAGAACGAGGAAAAGAATATAAAGGGTCAACCCCACTCGATTAGTGGTCAGAAAATCTCAACGATATGAACTTCACTCAAGTCCTTCTTGCCTCCCTCGCTCTCTTCTCCGCTTCTGGTGTCATTGCCGCTCCTAACCCGGAGCCTGCTGAGCTGGCTGCACGACAGTGTCCATCCGGTTGCGAGCCCGTTGGGAGTGAGTCTCCGTAATCTATTGAAAACTGTCGATTAACATTTTGGCAAATAGCCGCATGCCTCTGCAGCTAGGCGCCATCTTTCAACCACCAGGGTAGAACGTTGCCCTTGTTAGTGGCCCGATTTCTCTCTTGTGGCCATAGGACTTACGCGGATCTGATACAGGAATCGCTTTGATGTTTGTAGTACGAATAGCTCACAGAAAATCCTACATTTGTCCCCGGCCACGATTAATGACATGTTGATGATATTTGATTAAGGCTCATAAGCCAAGGCCACCATTAGACCCTATCATTCCTCGAGTAGTTGCGGTTCGGACAGCGCAATCCCCAGGCGCTAAGACGATGGCAATGCTAGCTAACCCTCCGCGGCATGTATTTAAAGTCCCTACGAATCCGAATTTCTACGAGTGTCGGAACTAAACCGGGAGGGCATCCCTGCACTCCTGTAAGCCCGGGGTTACTACAGTCCCTCTACTGTGCATATATACAGTCCGGTAGCAGAACACCTGATGTATTCTGTTATGTCCCTTTTGGCGAAACGGTTGCTGCGGCTGTGCGACCGTGTGTCCATCTTTACAACTCCTGCTGCACTATCAGCTCCCTCTAGCCACATCTGCCACACTTTGCAGGATCCATGTGAAAACCTAGCCTATACTTTGGGCCAATGCTCAAACCTCCTGGGGACACTCTCGAACGACCAAGTTCGGAGTATCACACCTACTTTGCTACTTCTTCACTTGCACTGTATTCAAGTAAGCTCTTTTTATACAGTAAAAACTGGGGATTCACCATTCACCCTTCTCAGGGACGATCCATGCACCGGGACCTTGGTGAGCTCAGGCTCGGGACCGACGATGATATCTATTTCAAAGTGCCTGCCGAGCTGGAGAACGATGGCTCAGGCCTTAGACGTGTTCAATCAACTTGGGAGGCTGGTAGGGGACAGGCAAATGGGGAAGGAAACGATTGGCTTTTGCCACTCCGGGCATGGCTTGCTGCACCATCTCAACAGTACATCTTTTGCCTTCCTTTGGTCCACTGATCCTTCGAGTACAGACCTTTTTGGATAGGCAATTTGGGCGAGTTTACCACTGCTCTTGGGTACATCATTTCTTTGGCGCACCTACAGTCTATATACATGATATTATGGTACGTTCAAGAAATATGGTGATTTGATGGAAGGCTGAAAAAGAGAGAGATTGGTAGAAAACGAAGCAGGAGGGGAGGTATATGTGGGGACTTGAAATCCTACATCCTAAAGGTGAGGTCGGGGGTGATAATCATATTAAAAGGAATAAGAGAAGGACTGTGTCTGGTGAGAAAGGCGAAACTGAGTCTGTTTATAGATTCGAGACGAAGGGAGTGGGGCAACTATCAACGGTCAGCTAAATGGGTATGATGTGGTGGGTCAGGGACTGCCAGGGTAAAAGAATGGCGCCAATTTGGATAATGGTTGATGCAACATCGTCAAAATGTCGAAGAGTCGTGCAGGGGAAATACAGGGGAGTAGTAGCGACGGAGATGAGGTATTGGAAGTCGAAAAAAGTGGAAGAGAGGGTTCAAGGTCGTCGAGTGGCGCTGAGGGAGTATCCTGGTCGCACACTTCTCTTCAGAATCCTGACAAGAAGGCGCGATTGAAAGGCTTCCAAGCCGTACTGAGTTTATACACAGTATCTTTGACCCCAGCGTCAGCGTTGGTGTCATCCCGAATGTGAACGCTGGTCGGGCTGTCATCGTTGGGGGATGTTGCTGTTAGGATCTCCGAGATCGGGACTCGTCACGTTATTGAAAGGCGGGATATCGACCGGACATACAGTGCCCTCGGCAGGAAGCTTTCCGGATAGGAAGTACTCCCTTACATGCGACATAGTGCAACTTGAAGGCGCATTAAGGGAGCTGTGCTAATGGTGTGAAGCGTATTTCAGGATACAGTCATGGTCAAGATTGAAGACCACTCACGCCGGGGGAGTCTTGTGTGAGAACGCGCGAACCGGGGAACCTTGCTGACATCGTTTTCGCACTGCACATATACATTTGAGAATTGGATCTACCCTTGGCAGCAACAGTAGTACTCACTGGACAAGTGGTGTTACTGGGTCTAGATCATCATTTTGGCAAGCATCAGGTATCGGGTTGAATAGTCATAACTACCCACATACCTGCGGTGTTTCCAATGAAGAGTAAGGGAAAACTCGTGTTGCCTCCCACAGGTCCTTGGTAACCCTTCTTCACCTTTGGCCACCCGGTACAAGACAAATGGATAATCGCCCAAACGCTTGCCCATTCGCTGGCCTTGCTTAGATCATTGAAGAAGCTCTTAGCAGAAGCAACGTCTGATGGGATATCCACTCCGTCGGAGCACGCAATGCCCGCCAGCGCTTCTCGCACGACAGCGCCCAATTCCTTTTCACGCGTATCTTTATCATCGCAAGAGCCAGAACAACCGCATTTGAAGGTTGGTGTTTCAGCCAATCCCCACATCAGCTCCGGGTCTCTTTTAGGACCTCCCAAGTCAGCGAGGGCCTGAGCGAGGACTGGCCAGGAGGCCCAAGGACTATAGTTCACAAGAAAAATTGTCCCTCGTACTCTGGAAAAATCCAGGAAACCATAAGAGGTGTTAGTATGGACAGGAATAGGATTTTTTATGAGGTCTTCATAGATCCTGGTGAGGTTGGCGGCGATGAGATCTGGAGAAGGTGCCCAGAATGCACATGAGGATTGGCCGGCAGCATGACAGGTCTCGAAAAAGAGGTTCATGGTTTTAGAAGTGTCGAGAAGATTGTTGGACCATCGCGCTGAGCACAAAAACTGTCAGCGAGCGCATAATCGAGTGATGGCCATGTCAACTTACTCGCGTAGTAGTCATCAACATCGACTACACCATCCAATACAATTTTCTCGACCTTGTCCTGTTTTATCGCTCTTATCGTGCCTCATCGAAGAAAGGGGCTATAGTACTCACTGGAAACAATGAAGCGAAGGTAGAGCCAAGTACCGTTCCATAAGAAAATCCCCAGTACATCAATTTCTCTCTCCCATATGCATTGGCGATGCTCAACATGTCATATGCTGTCTGTTCCGTGTTCACATTGCCCAGCCACTCGCCACCTCGCTCTTCGGCTCGCTCGTTGCTTGCGCGATAATATGCCCATCTCCGTTCCAGACTATCGCCGCTTTCCCCAGAAACATTGCGGAATGGGTCGCCGGCTCCGCCTCGAATCACACTTACGTTCGTCCTGTTGCCACACTTCCCTTTCTCCCACGGCCCGGTGGATCATAGAACAAGATCTTGGGTGTTGAACGTGCCACTCCGCGGGGGTCAAAGCTCACAAGATCAAATTCGTTCCCGAGAACCTCAGCCAGCATGTCTCCTGTTGAGTTGAGGAAGTCAACACCGCTAGCACCTGGACCACCTGGATTGAACAAAATTGGTCCACGGTACTGCGGGTGTGGCTCAGAGGTCGAGGAGGAGAGATTGGAAGGAATACGAATGACCGCTATGGCTTGCATGTCCTGAAGCGTCGTCTGATTTGTTGAGATGATTCAAGGGAACAAGGAGTCGAGCACATTCGCGACGGAAAGGCTGATAGCAAGGGTGCCAGACGAGATCTTGAGTAGGTTGGATCTGCAATATCATTGGCTCAGTCGATAAGGTTAAGCTGATTAGAACCTAGAGCAAACTGACATCGACCCAGTAAAAGTCCCCGGATGTATTCTGAGCCCGAGTCGGTTCTGCGAGGAGTAGAAGCGACAGAGCGAAAAGAACGATGGCAAACGTCGGGGTTGCCCGCAAACGAAACATTGAGCATCGGTCGGGCATTGTGGAGAAAGGTTGTTTATGCTGCCTCCTATGAGGCACTTCAAATGGTGCCTTTGTATCGATGATCTGCTGCGACATGAAAATTTTGCGTTTTCTATCGCAGGAACATGCAAGCGCACCTTCTGGGTTCCCCGTTGAACTTTATGAATTTTGTGTGTCAAGTTCATTGGGTTAAATACCTGGCCGTATCCCCTCAACTTCCTAACTAGGGTAGCGGCGACATAGGTTGCGTCGGGTATAATTCTAAGGCGCGGCTCCACTCCAACATCGGGGGGCAGTGACTCCATATGCGGGAAGGGTTCTAGTAGTCTCGGAACAAGACGTTCACTCTCGCATTGGGCGGTCACCTCCATCTCTCTCGGCTCCATGGTATTCGCCATGATTTGATTCAAGTAGGGCTCTCGGCTCGACGAATTCGGTGATGATGAAGAAACTGCGTGGAAACAAGGTGGGACAGAAAACGTGTCGAAATGTGAATCTCGGCTCGCCATCTTTTGTTTTACTTATTTCATATTCTACAGGGACATTGTGGGGTACTCGAGAAACGAGCCCTATTATCTTCCAGGTAGCAACGAGATTGCGTTCCATTCCTACGTAAATAGTGGTACATAGTCCTCGTCATACTTAGGTAGAGAGGTAGCTTGACTAGGATGATCCTATATACATTCTAGTCCCGACGTGTGACTCTGCGGAAATATTCTCGTTAAAACGTCTGATGGTCTACGCCGCATTCTTTCGACAGCACCAAATGGAAGGCCGGTTTGAGACCATGTGTCGTCGAAATCGCAGCGTCCAAGATTAAAACTCGGGTCTGATTAAAATGCGCCCAGTCGATTCGATCAGCCCATCGTGCTGACTACGAACAACACTGTAACAACCATCCAAGCTCTTGCCTGCGTCATCAGAAATCGAGTATGAGTGATATCGACTTTCCAATTTCATGGATCAATCGGATCGTTTAGTTCAGGGACGTTATGTCTTCTGCGATGCCTTCGGTATCACGGTCGCAACGAACCGTACTCTGAAAGGTGGTGCAAAGCGTCATAAATAGGCTGTGCTATGACTTTTTACGCCACACAGTCGCTTGCAGTGAAACTGATGATAGTCGAAGCGTAGGACCAAAATAACGCATAGAGCGTGTGAAAAGCTTTCGCAAGCCGTGGTTCCAAATGAATAGGTAAGTTGAATTCGAGACGAAGATAAACTGACCAAAAGCCATCGATTTGAAACGCGAGGGACACGAGGTCATCGATGTCCATCTTACGGCAGACAGGGCTTGTAAGGCTTGACCTAGGGTCTCAACATTTGTCCGGAGATAGGTTTGGAGTCAGGTGGAATCAAAAATTGCAGTCTCCGGTGCTGCCGGCACAGCATAACGACTGGGATGGGCTCCCACAGAGCGAAGGCGTTGTTGTAGTTGGATTATGGGCGCGCTATCCATGGCAGTACATCCCACGCGAACCCTAATTTCGGCGTTCTGCACGCCCCAAGCAGGCACCGGACTATGCTCTTGCTCCAAAGCCACAAGCATGCTCACGTCCGCGGCCGTAAATCTCAGCCTGAGCGGGAAAGAGTAGGTTGTCCGGATATAGGGGAGCACGGATGATAAAATGGGACTGACAGGCAATCCTCTCTGGAAAAAAAGCTGGAGGCGACTGGACAGATCTTTCAAGCCCGTGGCATTCCTCTTCCAAAGGTGAATGTAACAGCATTCTATGCGACCATGTGCCAGTTGTGAGGTGATGCCCAGGGGCTGACAGAATTTCACGTCCAGAATTTCCTGAAAGGATGTGAGCCTTTGCCCAGTGGATGCCAGTGGTCAACATCCGAGGGAATGATAGTGACATCGGCTTGAGCTCTCAAGGTGGCAACTATGGGTGTAGATGCGACGGAATGTTGTATATTTACTGTGTGTTGAGGGGAAGGATGGAGGGAAGGGAGCGGGATCCTCCCCAACCGGAATCACTAATTCCAACAATAACTGCAATCTTCAGACTCTCATGTTCCTCCCCCTGCAATCCTCTCTGCCTCCTCAACAAGGTCCCAAAGCCCTGGTGTTGCAACTTGGCCAGATCCCGCCCACACGCAGGTACATACAGCCGTCCCATACAGGTGTAGCTCACGCACAATACTATTAAGCTTTTTACGAGTTCAGGCCGGAATGTGCCCTCTTCTGAACATTACGCAATCATAGTAGTCCGATGAGGATGTCCTTTTCATGAGAGAGAAAGGCTTCCCAACCACCATTGGCGGTGTAGTCTCGCCGGACAAGTTGAATATATTCAGGGCGCACTTTATGGTGTATTTCATAAATCGACGAGTAAGCTCCGAGTTTGAAAAGGAGGATATTGGGAGGAAAGGAACCGACTTCGCGGAACCGGACTATCGTGGTGCACAACACCAAATTATTTCATCCTATTCAACACTGGTTCTCGTGAGTTACCCGAGTTGTCCACATCCACTCGTTACCAGCGGCAAAGGTATGTTGAATTTCGACATTGGTACGTTGTGAGAGTAACACTTGTGGGGTGCTCCACCTTGATTGATATTTTGGATGGAATTAAATGTGGCATTCTTTTGGTGGAGGATAAAGGTGAGAGGCCAACGTGCCAGAGGGAGTCTGTTTGCACTTCGATATAGCAACTGGTGTGTCCCGTGCTTCCCGGCACTGAAAATCGGTTGAGTAGCAAAGCAGCCTATACCAACCGCTTTTTGTCAAGATGCTGCAATTGGGTTGGTCTTGGTTCAATGCCAAAACCTCGCACTTTCACAGCTTACTGCCCTATCTTCGGAGACGGCCGGCCTGATGCGTAGGCAAGAGGTCTGGCTAGGCGATCCATACACGGATGGGCAGACAAAAAGCCGTGGTATAAAAGGCCACGCATCAGCCGCCGCACTGTGAGGGGTCCGAGTTGCCCCCCCGGCACCGTTAGCCGGTCCGGCAGACCAATTACTATATTTGGTCCATACTCCTCCACAGTCACCGGTTAGGGCGGCGATTAAGCCCTCTGATGAGCCCCTTCACAAGGGCGAAACCCGCAAAGTCCCCCACACTGCTAGTACCGCGAGGCGTGATGGAACGTGGCTCGAAGGATGTGGGATAGCTCACCAATGAACATTCCGAGTCATGTAGGAAATGCTGTGTCGCCTACGGCCATGGTCAACGAGCTGCGACCCCGATGATGGAACTATAGGAGGCCTTCTAGACTGTATTAATATTTGAGACCCAATGTCAGACGTGACCAATTTATCCAATAGGCTTGTTCGGCTGAGAGTTGTTTAGTCCATTTTGGGCGGTCCTAGGCCATACGGCCATTAGCTCGTTAGCCACCATCACATCCGTTGGCCTACCATTTCTTAGCACGTTCCGGATGTGACATTTAACATATATAAAGATCCACCATCCAGACTTCGCAATGCCAATGCCTTGACATTTCCCATCATGAAATTCACTGCGCATGTCACTGCTATCATTGCATACGCATCTCTGTTGACAAGTACGAACGCGCAGGTAGGGGTGGCTTCCCACATAATTCGACCCAGCACATCCACGTTTACACCATTTGTGTTCAAAGGACGGCCGGTTGTTGTTGTGCCGAGGACACAACTTGGAAGATCCATGTGAAAACATAAACTACACTTTGGGCCAGTGTATAAATCTCCTGGGGACACTCTCGAACGATCGTGTTCGGAGTATCGTACCTACTCTGGCACTTTCTCACCCTCTCGCTTGTACCTTATTCAGGTGAGCCCTTTTATACAGTAGAAATTAGGGATTCACCCCTTTCAGGGACGACCCATGCACCGGTACCTCGGTGAACTTTAGGCTCGGGACCGACGATGATATCTTTTTCGAAGTGCCTCCTGAGCTTGAGAATGCTGTCTCAAGTCTCAGATGTGCTCAATCAACTTAGGGGGGTAGTAAGGGACAGACACATGGGAGAAGGAAACCATTATATTTTGTCACTTGCTTCATCATCTCAGTGGTACATCTTCTGCCTTCCTTTGTTCCATCAACCCGCCGAGCACGGACCTTTTGGACAAGCGATGTTGGGCGAATGTATCACTGCTCTTGAATACATCATTTCTTGGGTGTACCTACAGTCCATATGCATAAGGTTATGGTACGTTCAAGAAATATGATAATTCGATGGAAGGGTGAAAAAGAGAAAGATTGGTGGAGAACTAAGCAGGGGAGGAGGTATATGTGGGGACTTGAAATCCTACACTATTAAGGGTGGGTTCAGGAACAATAAGGAATAAGAGAGGGATTATGTCTGATGAGAAAGGAGAGACTGGGTCTATTTTTGAAATTCGAGACGAAGGGAGCAGGGCAACCATAGATGGTCGGCTAAATGGATATGATGTGGAGGGTCAGGGGCTACCAGGGGGAAAGAATGGCACCAATTGGGGTAGCGGTTGATATAATATCGTCAAAATATCGAAGAGTCGTGAAGGGGAAAGACAGGGGAGTAGTAGCGACGAAGATGAGGTATCGGAAGTCGGAACTAGTGGAAGAGAGAGGGTTCAAGGTCGTCGAGTAGCGCTGAGCGAGTACCCGACCTCCGCACTTCTCTTTAAAATCCTGGCAAGAAGGCGCGATTGAAAGGCTTCCAAGCCGTACTGAGTCTATACATGGTATCTTTGACCCCAGGGTCATCCCGAATGCGAATATTGGTCCGTTTGTCACCGCTATTTGGGGTGTTGTCGGTAGGACCTCCGAGCTGGGCACTCGTCGCGTTGTTGAAAGGCGGGCGATCGACCGGACATACAGTGCCCTCGGCAGGAAGCTTTCCGGATAGGAAGTACTCCCTTACATGCGACATAGTGCAACTTGAAGGCGCATTAAGGGAGCTGTGCTAATGGTGTGAGGCGTATTTCAGGATACAGTCATGATCAAGATTGAAGACCACTTACGCCGGGGGAGTCCTGCGTGAGAACGCGCGAACCGGGGAACCTTGCTGACATCGTTTTCGTACTGCACATATACATTTGGGATGGGGATCTACCCTTGGCAGGAACAGAGTACTCACTGGACAAGTGGTGCTACTGGGTCTAGATCATCATTTTAGAAACATCAGGCATCGGGCTGAATAGTCATAACTACCCACATACCTGCGGTAGTTTCCAATGAAGAGTAAGGGAAAACTCGTGTTGCCTCCCACAGGTCCTTGGTAACCCTTCTTCATCTTCGGCCACCCGATACAAGACAAATGGAGACTCGCCCAAACGCTTGCCCATTCACTGGCCTCGCTTAAATCATTGAAGAAGCTCTTAGCAGAAGCAAGATCTGATGGGATATCCACTCCGTCGGAGCACGCAACGCCTGTCAGCGCTTCTCGCACGCTAGCGCCTAATTCCCTTTCACGCGTATCTTTGTCATCGCAAGAGCCAGAACAACCGCATTCGAAGGTTGGCGTTTCACTCGATCGCCACATCAGCTCTGGATCTCTTTTAGGACCTCCCAGGTCAGCAAGGGCCTGAGCGAGGACTGGCCAGGAGGCCCAAGGACTATAGTTCGCAAGAAGAATTGTCCCTCGTACTCTGGAAAAATCCAGGAAACCATAAGAGGTGTTAGTATGGACAGGAATAGGATTTTTTATGAGGTCTTCATAGATCCTGGTGAGGTTGGCGGCGATGAGATCTGGAGAAGGTGCCCAGAATGGACATGAGGATTGGCCGGCAGCATGACAGGTCTCGAAAAAGAGGTTCATGGTTTTAGGAGTGTCGAGAAGATTGTTGGACCATCGCGCTGAGCACAAAAACTGTCAGCGAGCGCATAATTGAGTGATGGCCATGTCAACTTACTCGCGTAGTAGTCATCAACATCGACTGCACCATCCAATACAATTTTCTCGACCTTGTCCTGTTTTATCGTTCTTATCGTGCCTCATCGAAGAAAGGGGCTATAGTACTCACTGGAAACAATGAAGCGAAGGTAGAGCCAAGTACTGTTCCATAAGAAAATCCCCAGTACATCAATTTCTCTCTCCCATATGCATTGGCGATGCTCAACATGTCATATGCTGTCTGTTCCGTGTTCACATTGCCCAGCCACTCGCCACCTCGCTCTTCGGCTCGCTCGTTGCTTGCGCGATAATATGCCCATCTCCGTTCCAGACTGTCGCCGCTTTCCCCGGATATATTGCGGAATGGGTCTCCGGCTCCGCCTCGAATCACACCCGTTTCGCCCTGTTGCCACACTTCCCTTTCCCCACGGCCCGGTGGACCATAGAACAAGATCTTGGGTGTTGAACGTGCCACTCCGCGAGGGTCAAAGCTCACAAGATCAAATTCATTGCCGAGAACCTCAGCCAGCATGTCTCCTGTTGAGTTGAGGAAGTCAACACCGCTAGCACCTGGACCACCTGGATTGAACAAAATTGGTCCACGGTACTGCGAGTGTGGCTCAGAGGTCGAGGAGGAGAGATTGGAAGGAATACGAATGACAGCTATGGTTGCATGTCCTGAAGCGTCGTCTGATTTGTTGAGATGATTCAAGGGAACAAGGAGTCGAGCACATTCGCGACGGAAAGGCTGATAGCAAGGGTGCCAGACGAGATCTTGAGTGGGTTTGATCTGCAATATCATTGACTCAGTCGATCAGGTTAGTTGATTAGACATTAAAGCAAACTGACATCGACCCAGTAGAAGTCCTTGGATGTGTTATGAGCCCGAAGTTGAGGTCCGACACCAGTGACTTTGTAGCCTTCAGCCCGAGTCGGTTCGGCAAGGAGTAGAAGCGACAGAGCGAAAAGAACGATGGCAAACGTTGGAGATGCCCGTAAACGAAACATTGGGCATCGGTCGGGCATTGTGGAGAAAGGTTGTTTATGCTGTTTCCTATGGAACACTTCGAATGGTGTCTTTGTATCGATGGTCTGCTGCTACATGAGAATTTTGTGTTTTCTGTCATATGAACATGCAACACACCTTCCGAGCTTCCCGTTGAGCTTTATGAATTTTGTGTCAAGTTCATTGGGTTAAATACTTGGTCGTATCCCCCCAGCTTCCTAACCAGGGTAGCGACGACATAGGTTGCATCGGGTATAATTGCGGGGCGCGGCTCCGCCCTAACGTCTGGGAGGCTCCATTTGCGAGAAGGGTTCCAGTAGTCTCGGAACAAGACGTTCACTTCGCGTTGGGCGATCGCCTCCATCTCCCTCGGCTCCATGATATTCGTCATGATTGATTCAAGTAGGGCTCTCGGCTCAGCGGCTTCGGTGATGATGTAAAAGCTGCGTGAAAGTAAGGTGGGACAGAAAACGTCTGATGATCTACGCGCGTTCTTTCGACGGCACCAAATGGAAGCCGGTTTGAGACCATGTGTCGTCGGAATCGCAGCGCCAAGATTAAAACTCGGGTCTGATTAGAATGCACCAAGGCGTTCGATCAGCCCATCGTGCTGACTACGAATAACACTGTAGCAGTCATCCATGCTCTTGGCCGCATCATCAAAAATCGAGTATGCATGGCACCGACTTTCCAATTCCATGCATCAATCAGATCTTTCAGCTCATGGAAGTATGCGTTTTGCGATGCCTTCGGTATCGTAGTCGCAATGAACCGTACTCTGAAAGGTGGTGCAAGGCGTCACAGATAGGCTGTGCTATGACTTTCTACGCCACGCAGTCGCCCGCAGTGAAACTTGATGGCAGTCGAAGCGTAGGACCAAAATAACGCATACAGCGTGTGAGAAGCTTTCGCAAACCATGGTTCCGTATGAATAGGTGGATTGAATTCAAGACGAAGATAAACTGACCAAGAGCTATCTATTTGAAACGCGAAGGACACGAGGTCATCGATATCCATCTTCTCGCAGAGAGGGCTTGTAAGGCTTGACCTAGGCTCTCAACATTTGTCCGGAGGTAGGTTTGGAGTCAAGTGGAGTCAATCGCAGTCTCCGGTACTACCGGCACAACATACTGACGGGAAGGGCTCCGACCGAGCGAAGGCGTTGTTGTAGTTGGATGATGGGCGCGTTATCCATGGCAATTTCGGCGTTTTGTACGCCCCAAGCAGGCACCGGGCTATTCTCTGGCTCCAAAACCACAAGCATGCTCACGTGCGCGGCCCCAATCGAGCTGGAAAACATGGCTTGGCGAGCGAGAGTAGGTGTTTTGTCCTGATATAGGGGAAGCACTGATAAAATGAGTGAACGCTAACCGCCCAACAGACTTCCCGGACACGTGATCGTGGAAGGAGATACCGGCAATCAAACAGAACTTGTAGTCTTGAGCCCCGAACCGATCAACGATATATCTCGAGCTCACAGACGTGCCGAACGTTGTTCTCGACAAGCAAGTAAGTTATGAGAGCTGGAAGGAACAGGTTCAATTGAACGACAGGCCATCTGCCAAATTTAGCTACAGTGTGTGGTTGAATAATGAGCTTTCGCCTGCCCTCTTGCAGCGAGTACAGTATTGGGACAAGATGCGATGTAGGCTGCTTGTGTCTGCCATGTAGAAATGGAGATAATCAACAGTTTGACGGGTCGCGCCGCAAAATATTCCCTAATTTGGATTTCCATTACATGATATGTTATTATGGTTTTGTTTTCTGCATTCTTGTCCGGGATTTCCACAATCATCACGTGTCCGGGAGCTCTGTTGGGCGGTTAGCGTCCACTGCGAAAGGCTCATCGAAAAGCCTTTGACAATGCTATCCAGATACTTTATCACGACCATCGTGACGAGGACTGCCAATGACCTGAATAGCAACAGTGGCCTCGAGCCCAGGCGCCAAAATTCTTAAAGAGGGCTGGGACAAAGTCCTGGGGTTGCGCAGGGTGATGAGGAGGGCGGGCACAAGGGAGAAGAGGAAAGGCTGGATGTTGCGAACCCAGAGGTCTGCTTTGAAGCTTGAGCACCATCGACCGGTATGAAACATGCAGTTGTGACGGCGCCAGATTCTTCGAGGGGATTCACGTAGAGGTCTGAGTCTGAACAATGCATGCCAATATCGATTGTGGGGAAGAATAGGACGAGCCATTTGGTGATGGAAGTTTTTTTGTAGGGAAGGACGACAGGAAAGGCAGCAGCACCAAGAATCTTCATTTGGTGCTTGACTTGAGGAAATAGCGCCCTTAAGGATCGGGCGGCCATGGAATAGGGCGGGCTCAGGCGAGTTTATTTAGCCTTTAGGTGTGCAATGTCAAATCTCAGGGCACAGGCGGTGATGAGGGCCTTCATTTGGTGGGTACTAGAACGGGATGACAGATGAGACGATCACAGAGAATAAGGAGGATGATCGGGATGGGTCTAGAGCAGTACGGCTTGAGGATTCAGCACAGACACAGGGAGAGGGTAGTGAGAACCGGATGCAAATGGAGTGAACGACGGGTGATCAGAGTTTGATGGATGTCGTGTCGACCCAGGGAGCTGACACACAACTTGTCCCACACCCTCCTCTATCCCATCCCGCAAGGCCTCTGGGCTGCAGGCCAGCTAAAACCAATGTCGATGAGCGAGACTCTGGCGCTTGCTAGTTCCCATGTCGTTATCTCCCTTGTGGTGCTTGCATTAACAACCGTGGTTATGCTACGTGGCCTGCCATGGATCATCCGAAAAATTATCATAATGGCCCAACGCTGTATCCTCGGCATTCCTCGCCGCGGGTCCAGTACCCTAGACACATTGCGTTCGTCATGGATGGGAATCGCAGGTATGCACGGATACGCAAGAAGAAAGTGCAACAGGGGCACGCTGCCGGATTTGACGCCCTTCATAGTGTAAGTACGCCCATACTTAGCGCCAACCATTGAACATATGTCCGCACAGATACTCGACGCGTGCCTACAGATGAACATCCAGTGTGTTACCGCGTATGCATTCTCATTAGAGAACTTCAAGCGATCCCAGGAAGAAGTCGACGCGCTCATGTCACTCGCTGAAAACAAACTTTTGGAACTTTGCAATGAAGGGTGAGCCCGCCCTGGTTCACTACTATCAATTCCCGTACCTCATACTTCATACATCCCCAAGTGACCTTCTAAACGGGTACGGCGTTCGACTTAACGTTATTGGCCGGGTGGAACTTTTACCCAAGAACGTGCAAAAGGCAGTTCGAAAGGCAGAAAACATGACGCGACATAACGACAGGTACATCCTAGTACGCGTACCTTGTCCCGCAGCCCCTGACACGACACACTGTAGAGCGATCCTGAACCTTTGTATGCCCTATACCTCCCGAGATGAGATAACAACAGCTGTGGAGGACTGCGTGCGGACTGGCCTGCGGTGTGACATCGACCCAGACACGTATGATTCCTCATCTCCCCCTCCTGGATTTCCCGTTCTTACCACCCCGATTAAAAAGATACTTTACCAAAGAAGAAATTGACAGACACTTGATGTTAACTGCAAGAGGTAGTCCCCCGCTCGACATCCTTGTCAGGACAAGCGGAGTCAAACGCCTAAGTGACTTCCTCCTATGGCAGGTCGGTCTCCTCGGCCTTGATTAACACTCATTTCAGTGTGTTGATGTTCTAACAGTGCTGCGAGAATACTCAAATCCAGTTCTCCTCGACTTACTGGCCCGACTTTGGTCTCTGGGACTTCGTACCCATCATACTTGACTATCAACGTAAAATTTGGAGCAGGCGGATATCGGCATAGCTCCATGTATACCCACACATCTACATACCACCACTCGCATGTCACACCTTGGTAATTTATCTTTATGTGCTAAGTTAATTTCCTTATCTGAGGAAGTAGTGAGGCAATAAAACCACATCCACACCCTCCGCGGCGCCATACACCGTGGATTTCACTAACATTGGCCGCTAGATTGAACGAGATGAAAATAGGTGATATGCAGTATCACCCGTCCAACAGCCACCAACATACAATCAATCGCTAGAGCTTTGGGCGCTACGCATTAACCGGGGTCGGGTGTTATTTACGCGCTAAGAAACAAGGTACTTACAACCTTCCGTCAGGAACAACCTCCCCCAAACCTACTCGGAAAGGCTCAAATCCTCTCCTTCCGAATCCACATCCATATCACCCTCAGCGCCCTCTCTCCTAACATGCTCGATCCCTCCATACGGCACCTTGTCTCTCATCCACCTCCCCCAAAGATTATCAACCCGACACAGCCCTGACGAAGTCGCAGATGCAAGTAGCCCACACCCCGCAAGGCCATTCCCGCTATTCCACGTCACTTTATGAACAGCGACTTGCTGTGGCCAAGCACCTGTTCCCGATATAGGCCCTTTGGTATTGTCTGCACCAGAGGACTTGGGTCCTGTTTTTGCTTTGTTGGCTGCGCGGGACGCCGCAGGGCGGTCTTGAGTTTCCTGAGATATGATGTCGGAACCTAGAGACGGGAAGGTAGATCAAAGATAAATACCTGTGGCAGGAAACGATCCAACATTCTATACTCCCCAGTCTTCCTCCTGAAATCCATTTGGAAGATTTTGTGAACGAAGAACGGCTATCGTTCGCGAGGATCAATAATCCATATGCCGTTCTTTTCATCCGCATAGCACACTCACCACTGAACCACTCCGTCTCGTCGACCGTAGCATGTTCGTCGTCAAACATGATCCATCTGCTGAACCAACCGCAAGCTGGGGATGCCATTCCGACGTAGCGATGCTCCATACGGGTCCCTGTGGCTCTAGCAATGTGTGCCCTCGGCCAAGCATACTAGGCGAAGCAGAATATGCTTTTACGATGTTTTCGTGATCAATAGTTACGGGTCCACCGCCGAAAACAGAATACGCCATCGTGTTGATAACATCTAGCGATTGTGAGTTAGGCACAACCAAGGAGGAAGAAAAAAAATAACGAACCTCGGGTGCGATTCATCACATTGCCACGGCCCTCTCTAATATCTGTCATACACTCCATTCCGTCGTAGGCCCCACTCACAATCACCGTTGGGTCCTCACCCAGTGCCGGGTCCGCGGAAGCGGAACATGAAGGAGCCCTGACCCACGCGAGAGCGCGTATAGCGGATTGGTGTACGGCTATGTAATGTGTAGGTAGGAGGTCAGTTACGGGGGGATCTGAGAGGTACTCAGTCAGAAAAGGACAAGGAAAAGTAGGGAAGACAGGCACACCTGCAGCGGTGATAGAGCGAAGGCTAGGCCCGATGCTATAGACAGCGATGACACCTTCCAAGCTTAGTTGACCAATCAGAATCTCAAGACAAGTACAGGAACTACCAACCGTTTGTTGTGCCTACGGCAATCAGTTCGCTGTTCGCCCAATCCAAGGACCAGCAGCAGGTCTCTTCCATTTCAATGCGGATGAGGGGTGCAGGTAATTTAACTACAGCACAAGAGGATCAGCTATGTTCGTCCAATCAAAGAAAAAACACAAACCATAAATGGGTGACGAGGAATTGCCCACCGTAGATTTGAGATCCTCAGGTTGCGGGACGGCGTAGATGGACAATGAGCCGTCCTCAAACGTACCAGCAATAACCCCTAACTTGCGTGGCCTCTTTGTGTCAGAGTACTAGGGATCCAAGTTAGAGGGGACAAACATGAGGAATGAGGTGCATACTGCATCGTGGCTGGGTAAAGGACACCACTTAATGTCATGAGCTGGCCCGCTATCAATACACAACACCATTTCGCACTCCATTAGCCCAGTGTCAAATTTCTTTGCGTTTTTCCCTGGGGCGACCTTGCTCTGGTCGAAGTTCGGCGTCTGTGATAGCGACCAAAGCTGTATACAGGCACCGTATGGGCGAGAAATCTTGACTCCGACTTCGGGCGAATGAGGAGCCGAGGGGAAAGGTGCAACAGCTAGGTATTGTTTAAATTCGCGCGCTAGTGGAACATGAGTGACAATTCAAAGGATGAATCAAGGGCATCCCACCTGGCCGATTCATCTTGGTGGATTGGACACCAATCAACGCCCCAGGCTGGTGCACCCGGGTTAAAAACGTGCGCTTTGCTCTCTGGAAGAAAATCGGCTATGACTCGTATGAGTGCTTCAGCAGCTACATATCAAGGGGAAATGTAATTACCCATGGGGCGCGCCTCGAACATCTGTACGTCTACCCGCGATTGCGCATTATACGGGCCAAAGTAACAGACTACCGGTGGCGGGGGCCGAAAATTCCCTTCTTCCGTGGTAACGATGTCCGTGGGTAGATAAGGAGTAGCTTGCCTGACGTGACGAGATCGATGAGCAACGATCATGTACTGATATATAGAGGAGACAACGCACATACTCCCTGTCGAGGACTTGCCACCCATCTTTCACCCCCATAACTTGATATACCACCGGTCTCCTGCTACCCTCGGAATCTCCGACTGCCCCTGCCTCCTTGAACCAGCCCCTATCCTCAGCCATCTCCCATATTGGTCCAGGCCCAACATTAAAGCCCCACGCCTTTGTTCACTCTCTCCATCACCTTTGGTTGTGTGAAACCGTTCGTCATCACAATGCTAGGTGCCTTAAATAGTTCCGAAGGCTGTTTGAGGCGTTCGACGCGTCCATCGCGTGAATATAAGGGGACGGCGCGGTGTCGATGATGCACGCTCGGCGTAGGGAGTGTGTACATCTGCCTCTTGGTTCTTGGTAACCCAGTTCCCAGGCTTGGATGTCCTTTAGCTTTTGTCACTGCCGCCTTGCCTTCGCCTTTGGCAACTGGAGTAGATTGGACCGAGCCAATCGAGCCCACATCGGTGATAGAATTCAGGGGCCGCTCATCCTTGTCGACATCCGGATCGATATCTTCCACGAGTTCCTCGTCTTCTTCCACGTCTTCCTGTACTTGTTCAGCCGCTTTCTTGTCGTTTTCGGGAGAAAAGTCAGAGCCGCTGTCATTATCGTCCACATCCATGGTTGTTCCTGAGGTAGACGGCTCTACGGGTTGTTCGGTGGACTCCTCACCAGGGTCCAGGTTTGCTATCAGAGCATAGTTTGGCCTAGAACTACGCGAGCGTAACTGGCGTGTCATTGGGTGCCGCCTTGAGGGTGTTCGGTCTAGATCATGTGGATGATTGATGAAAGTGGTTTAGTCATGAGTCTTATCTTATCTTATCTGATTTACCACCCTTGGCCAATATTAGTCTGTCTCCAGAAAATCATGCTCAAGGACTAGAGGCTTCCAGCTAACCATACCCTGCTGGCGGACTGTTCTGTAGACCATGAACATCCCATGCCCTTTGATAAGCCAGCCAGACAATGAAACCCAAAACATGGTCCAAGTGCACCCTAACAGGCTAAGACACCAATAGTCCTCTCCCACTCATATGATTTTACTGGTAAAACAAAACCCTTGGTACAGTCATGATCCACAATATCAGCCAGATACTGGTGCTGTTGGCATCAAATCACAAAAAAATAAAAAGAAAAGAAATTTGCCAAGGGAAGACAAGTTAAACAAATAAAGATGCATCATGCTCATGACCCTTACCAAATGCATTGTCAAACCCTCATAGGCCCTTACCTGTGATGAGGTAACAAACAATGACTCAGCTTGGGGACTCAGGGTCTGGATACTAGCTTGAGTGATATCCTTTTTGCAAATAGGGAATAGACTAGCTGGATACTCAGTTAGATAACAAAATAATGACTACTACAGAGTTATCAACAATCAATCAGATTATGCCTATCCATCCCTCTGAACATGGCTTACTTGGGTACTTTGGATTCCTTCCATCACAATTCACTTTCCCACAATCCTGGCATGTATTTTTGCACAGGCTGACTGACTTCCAACCAGGACAACTCTGTATACCACATTTTCAACATGTCTGACCCTTCTATTCAGGGTCCTGGGCCTTCCATGTTGGAAGGGAGTTCAACACATGCTCACATGAGATAAGCTCTGCTTGAGTGGTGTTTGGGTTTCCAGCAGTAGTTGGGGTTAAAAACCCTTTTGTGACCTTTGGAGGCTGGATAAGAATTGATGGGACATATGGTGCTAGTGTGGAGCATACTGGATCATGAATAATAGAAGCCAGTGGTTTTTGCATTGGTGCTGAGACTGAGAGTGCTTCATGAATATGTGAAAGGGCCTACCATCTTGTGTAATAAGCCCTGAGTTACTTAACAAGCTAGTGTGACCTAATCAGCAATAGCCATAAGAATGATGATTTTAATCAAACAAACCTTGTAATGGACACTATCAATCTGATCTGTATGTGAATTCCACACTTAGACAGCCATCTGCCAGTTTGGTTCACCTGAATGTGGTGAGAATGATGGATCCTGTTGCAAAAGGGAGTGGAATAATGACTCTTCTGCTAATGTGTGAACTGGGAGGATTGGCTTTCATGTTCCCAACCTCAATGCAACAAACCAGTGCTGTTGGTTCTGATTATGAGTTGCAATATAAGGGGCCATACCACTGAGAAGGTGTATATCATCAGGAACTGGAAGGATTCCAATTGGAGATTCTGAGGTTGGAATATACAAATTCCCATTCACCCATCCTATGATAGAGATAGCCTTGCTGAACATATCTTGGAGTGAGGTGAGCATTTCTTGAAGGTTATTGATCAGCCAAATATCAAAGTGGCCCTGATAATGTTGGCCTGTTGTGTTACACATAGGTCCCAGTCTACAGAAATCTGTCATTCATGACTTATAATAGGATAGTAAAGATCACACATACCAGAATGTTGTATACCAATACAAAATCATGTAACCATGCATCAAGGTAGCATATAGAGGTCCCAAACTTGGGTGCACAAGAATGGATATGAGTATGAACACCTCCCTCTGTTGAATTTGTGCCACATGTACAACAATAAATAGGAAGGCCACCAGCCTTAGCATCTATTCCCACAACCTGATAGAAAGGAATACCAGGTGGATCTAATAAATGTCTATTCCTGATAAGCTTAAGAACATTTTTTGCAGTGTTCCAGTTGCTAGCTGAAAATAAGGGCTTGTGTGAGTTTGGATCAGCAAGTGGGCTATATGTTTGGAATACTTGAGCAACAAGAGGATAGAGTATATCTGGGGGAGGTATGATATGTTTGCAGTACTTGCATATCCACTCTGGAGATGAGTTCTGGAGGCTATCATATGTTTGTGGTAGGTTTTGTTGAGCACCCCAGACATTGATCCATTGGCAGTCTTCTTCATCAGGTACAAAACATGTATCTCACAACTCCCATACAAATTGCTTGTGAAGCCCATGTGAGGCTGAGATGTAGAACATGTGGAAAACATGCTAGATGTCCTTCAGAATATGACTTCAAATAGTGAGATCCCAAGCTTCAGGATCAAGCCCAAGACTCTCAGCACCTAGCATCTGCTCTGGGTGTGGTTGTTCCATGCACATAACTGGTGGAACATTTATTAAAGGTCCAGGAGGATCATCAGATAGTAGTTAAGCAATTGATGTTCTCTGATCACTGTTGGTCTCCACATCACTTTCAAGTTTATCTAGTTCTCCAATTGAGCTTGTCACATTATGATCTGTAGTTTGATGAGTAGAGTATATTGATGTAGGATTAGAGGTTGGCTATCCAATAGTATCATGTTCACAGACATGATTCCAGAGGTAGACAATGTTAGGGCAACCTGAGGGCCCAGGCAGCTCAAGGGAGCTGAGGGGAGTGGAAGCAAGCCTGCAGGGGAATTCTAAGACAATAGGATGAAGAAACCCCTACAGGTGAAAACTGTGTATATACATAACTTATATAAGCAATATTAATGAATGGGAAGGTGAAGTGAACTGTCCCAGTACTGCTAATGTAGGAATAAAGAGGGATCAAAGGAGGGAGTGAATATGGTGACAAGGGAGTGTCATGTAATAGGAGAACATAAGAGAGGTGTCAGGGGGAGTCTGGAGAGGGAGAGGGTGGGCTTGTGAGGACCTTTATGGGATGCTTGGATTATTCTGGGTATCCTGGGGCTTCTGGCATTTGAAGGGAGGAAGGTATAGTGTGCTAGAGGGTAAGGGGATGCTTTGAGGGGTTTTTGGAGTATGGAACATGTTAGAGGTGTCTTTGGAGTCTCTAAGGTGTTCCCTTACATCAGCCACATACTTCCTGGTTTTAAGGACCTTATATTGCAGACATGGATCAACAATGAATGTGACCATTTAAAAGGACTCACCTTTGCTATGTTTCTTCAGGAGCTCTGTCAATGTGCCCTCCCACAGGACTGGGAGGATGATTTATGATGCAAAATGATGGGTTCTTACCTCAAGGCTAATGATGATTTTGAGAAATAGGCCACAGCCATCACACACTAGAACATTATTTTGCAGGGTACAGTGCAACACCTCAATGATGAGGTCCTACATAGGCTCCTGGAGGATCAGCTCAACTTAGATCTTGTAAACTGAGTGCACAATCATGGAGTCTGCTTAAAGGTGGATGCTGTCACAGATGACAATGCAAAGAAAGTGGCTAAGGCCAAGCTTCTTATGTGGATTGAGGAAGTATGAATGCTCACAAATGAGCATGCCTCAGATCTGAAATGTTATCAAGATTTTAGTGAGGTGAACAAGCATGCAACAAAACATCAGGCTGTGAGCCAGCCATTACAGTCAACATTTATTAATCAGGGAAATGTGGATATAGCTAGAAAAAATGTGCCTAAGCTCATGATAGATGAGCATTCACTTCTGTTAAAACACCAAGGCTGTTTCAAGTGCAGGTGGGGTTATGTTGACCATCAATCAAAGACTTGTACTGATGCATTCCCAGACCCTGCAACATATAGGATGTTGACCAATGAGATCCTGCTTCAGGACAAGAACCACAAAAGGACTATGCCATCTGTAGTTGTGGCAGTTGCAGCCACCTCCTCTACTGATCTTTCGGCAGATGTTGAGGAGGCTATGGTGGCAGCAGTCATACTGTCCAGTGTTTTGGGGGATGGTTCTTCCTCTGACTCATCTTGTTATCAGAATCTCTTATCAGAAGGATGGTTATGTTTAGTTTACATTCTCACATCAAATGTCACTATGAAACAATCAGTAGTGTACATCAGAAGGACTATATTTAGCTTATACCTCATTGTCTTATCTCTGACTCATAGTTACTTGGGTCCACCCAATTATAGTAGGAGTATAGCCACACTTAGTATTATATAAGGATACAGTACATTACTATGTATCCTTATCTTAGCGTTATACAGTTCTTGCCTCCTATACCTCTTTGCCCTTAAAACCAGCTGGACTATAGTGCTCTATTGTCTCTAAGTCACACCAAGTAGGACAAGACCAAGTCTGTATAGACATTTTGCCTCGAACACTGTACTACTCAAGAGTGAACCCCTAACCCAGGTAACACATCTAATGTTAGGGGAAGATAAGGCACCAGAACCAAGTTGATATTCAGGTGGCAATTACAATTGCCACCCAGACTATATATACAGTGACCCACAAAACCGTTCCAATGTTTTGTACTTTTGACTTAAAGTAGTAATAGCTCAGTAAGTAAAATAGCCATATTTGTGAATATATTTATAAACATAGCCAAATATGTCATATCTGACTCTGCAAAGTTGCGTCATGTAATACTTCCAAATTAGGCAATTATGAATTTTGTAATCATTTTAAGTCATTGGAACGGTTTTGTCAATGACATATTATACTAGGCTATCCTATTATTTCTAGTACTTAGAGTAGCCCCCCCTGGCTTTGAGTACAGCTGCTACTCTTCTAGGCATACTTTCAATTAACTTCTGACACTCAGAAGCTGGAATAGCATCCCACTCCTTTTCTACCCTCTGCCACAACTCCTCCATACCCTTGGGAGGAGATTCATACTCTCCCAACTTTCTCTTCACATATTCCCATAAGTGTTCAATGGGATTGAGGTCAGGTGACTGTGCTGGCCAGGTTAGGAGCCTAAAATGATTTTTTTGAAACCATTCTTTGGCCAGTGTACTCTTGTGTTTGGGGTCATTATCTTGCTGAAAGATAATATCTCGGGGTTTAAGCTTGTACCACCGGAGACTCTTCTTCAAATCTTCCTCCAAAATTTGCACAAACAACTCTGCATCCATCCTTCCATCAATCCTCACTGCATAGCCTGGGCCATCCCACAGCATACAGCCCCAAACCATCACTGATCCTCCTCCATACTTCAGAGTTCCCTTGACCAATCTTTCACTAAGCCCCTCTCCCTTCTTTTTCCATCCCCACTTCCTCCCATCTGACCCCAAACGATTAATTTTGGTCTCATCAGACCATACAACCAGCTTCCAGTCCTCCATAGTCCAATGCTGGTGTGTCAGAGCAAAATCCAGCCTAGCCCTCCTATGCTTGTCAGAGAGTAAAGGCTTTTTTTGCTTGACTACAGCCTTCATTCCTGCCTGTTTGAGATGCCTTGCTACAGTCTGTGAAGAGACTGATGTCCCAATGATGGGAGCAAGAGATTTGGCTATATCTACAGCAGTTTCAGCCTTGCCAGCAGAGATAAGATGGATAGCATGCCGAATATTAGTGGTAGAGAGTTTTGAAGGACGTCCTCCAAGTGATTTAGTAAGGCTGGAACAATTTTTAGAGGCTAGCCTGGATATGGTACTGCGCCCAACACCAGTAATTGCCTCAATTTTAGTATAGGAATGATGAGAATTTAGCAAAGAGAGGATGGTTTGCTTTAGAGTAGAAGATAATGGCTTCATGGTAGGTAGGGGGGTTGAGAATGATGGGACATGGCTGTCAGCACATCTATTTATATGTCAAAGACACGTGGTCACATGATCTTGTTGATTCACAATCAACGGAGTCATGTGATTGCTTGGATTAGTATTAAAAATTACTATTGACAAAACCGTTCCAATGACTTAAAATGATTACAAAATTCATAATTGCCTCATTTAGAAGTATTACATAACGCGACTTTGCAGGGTCAGATATGACATATTTGGCTATGTTTATAAATATATTCACAAATTTAGCTATTTTATTTACTGAGCTATTACTACTTTAAGTCAAAAGTACAAAACATTGGAACGGTTTTGTGGGTCACTGTATACACATAGTGGTCTGCACACAGACTGGGTAACCAAACATGATGTAAGCTACCAGTAATAACATGCACAAACAATAAACAAACAACTTATTAGTAATAAAGCTGCTTGGGGTCGGGCTTGGGGATGGGGGTGGCCAAAGGCTGAGACCAGGCTTGGGCATCAGGCATCAGCTAGGGAGGCTGAGCCCAGACATCCAACCACAGGTCCCTAGATGTACCTTGTGTAAGGGGGGGTGTACGCCACCAGTCCCCTTACATCTGATATGAGAACACTAGCCTCTGTCCCTCACTTGATGTGGCAGTGTTTTCTAGATGGTCCAAATGCTGACTTACCTGTTACAGTGAATGCCATGTTGGATAGTGGAGCAACCATCAATTTGATAGACTTGGTGCTCACTACTCAACTTGATCTATATTGTTTTTATTTGCACAAGTCCTTAAATGTCACAGTTGCTATGGGCCTGAGCCTGGTTCCTACCTGTCTCTCTGAATTTGTTAAAGTTTTGCTGTGCTTGATGAATGCTCATTGGCCTTCTTGCTCCTTCAAAGCTGTTATTGCAGATGGTCTATGTGTTCCAGTCATTCTTGGACTGCCATTCCTAAAACAAAACAAAATTGTATTGGATTGTTGTAGTAACTTGGCTATCATTAAAACATGTGGTTATGAATTGTTAAATCTTGTCCTTGATATTCCAATATGTGCATTGCATCCCCAAAAGTTGAAGGCAGATTTAATACAGAATCATCTTCTTAAGTGAAAGGTGTTACAGGAACTTGTGGAGGTTTGCAAGGGACATGGGAAGTGTGACACTGAGTATGTCACACCAGTAAATGTCATGTCAATGATCCAGGATCATATCATATCCCTTGCCCTCCAGACCAAACTGATTGCACTCCATGAGGAAGCAGTCTCTGAGTTTAAGGATGTTTTTGAGCCCATACCTTATGTGGAAGAGCTGCCTGCCAAGGTTTATGCATGTATACAGCTGAAGGATGTATGTTATGATCTGTGCTCCTTCTGTATCCAAGGATAACTGGAGACAGCCTTCAATCACTCTACAAGGTGTCTGAGACAGTTGGCCTTGTAGAGCTTAGTGGATCGCACTCAATGAGATAACAAGGGAACACACCAAGTTAAGGCAGAGAGGGTTAACAACCGCTGTTAACAAGATTAAAGCTTGAGGCTTTAATCTCTACTTGTATAGGCCTTATATACCTATGAGATACTATATACTTATTATAGGTTATTGGGCTGTTCTACTCATCCTGCCCAGTCTTGACCATGATGCACATCCTAGCTGATGGCATCCTACTGTTATTTATATATTACAATGAGTCAGTGTCCTTGTTCTCCATTCCACTGCTGTGCGATGTTCTTTCACTTTTCTCTGACTCATAATCCTCCTCTCCCAATTCTATCTCCATGGGTTCTCTTCCATTCTCGCTCTCTATTCTCTCAGTGCTTCCATCCATATCAGAGGTTGGATTGGTTGATCCATGGGTATCTTCCTTGTCCTCGGGGTATTCTAGAATATCCTCCAGAGTTATCTCCATTCCTGCTTCTCTTGCCAAGTCCTGCATGGCATTGTAATATTCCCCTTCTTTGTTTTCATATCCTTGTGTTCACAACTGGTCTGTGGTTTCCTGTACCCATCTTGTAAAGTCAAATAATTGCTTCTGTTCTTCCCAGTCTGGACTGTTCATAACATTATCCCCTTCATAAGGTCTGATGTTCTCATCAGACATATCTTCAGTATAATCCGACAGGTTCTCCTGTGATGTTTGATTTGGCAATGGGGTCCCAGTCGTAGTAGGGGTCGGGTTCTGGAGAGTCGCTTTGATAACTTGGTGGCCTAGGGATGGTGGGTCTTGGGTGAGGTTGATGACGAGGGGTTCTCTGGAGTGAGTGGTGATGGGTGTGTTGAAGGACCGATTCAGAAAGTCGGTGGCATCTGCCAGTAGATGTGGTGGTGGCATTGGTGGCTGGAATGATGACAGGGGCACCTTGAATTTGGGTGTGGAGAGGTCTGGCTGAGGCAGGGCACTGCTTGGTGTTTGCAATAATGTGTCAAATATTGTTGTTTGTGGTTTTGCATGTGAGGGATTGAGCTCTGCTTGGTATTCCTCATGGGTGGCAATACAAGCCAGGTACCATACTTGCAGGTTGATGCTGGTAAGGGTTTCTTTCGCAGTGCTTCTCATAATAGCCGGGGGCAATCTTTCGACAATATTGACATTGGTAGCACAGGCATCCTGCTTTGATATGGCTGAATTGATGGCAGCAATTGCAGCAAGTTCTGGTGTTGGATAAGTGATTGGTGGTAGTCCCAGTGGGGGTGTCATTAGAAGCAGATATAACTTGTATAGCACTTGGTGGTTGGTTATTCGTATCCACCATGGGAGGGTTGGAAGGTTGGGTGGTGGTCCTGATAGATAGGATAGGGTGGTCCTGACTTCTGCTTCCATTGCTCGGGCTTGGGATTGGACTCTCAAACAGGAATTCAGTGAGAGCGGTTGATAACATGGCAGAAATGGTAGCATGGTCCTGTTCCTCTGTTGTGCTAGAAAGAATAGTGGTGCATAGTTCTTGGAATTCTGTTGTTTGGTCATAGACAAGGCGCTTGTGATACAAAAGAGCAGTAAATGTCTTCCAGCAGGTGTCAACCAGGGGTACCATCGCTGGACTGCATTTAAGATGGGTTCCAGTAATATGAAAGGGAACTTCATGTAAAAGGATGGATCGTATTTCGGGTTGATTGGAGGGAAGGAAGGTATGCTGGATGATATAAGGACTGTTGGTCCTGTCTGGTTGGTTGTCAACGGTATCAGCAGCAGGGCCAGGTTGGCTATTTCCTGCGATGTGGTTTGCCAGGGATATGATTCTTTCCTGGATGAGAAGGCATCCATTGTTGTCTGGCTCTGGGAGGTCTGGAGTGGTTGCTCGAGTATTGGGTGGTTGGGTCATTGGTGGGGCTGTCTAGTTTGTGGGCCCTTTTATATTCTTCAATGATTTCCTTGGCATTCTCCAGGTTTGCTTCTGGCTCCCAGGAGTCCTCAGTGGGAAGGTATCCTTTCCATCTGACTAGGAATTGATACTTGTTCCAGAATCTTCTGTGACACAGTATTGACTTGACCTCATATTCTTCTTCTCCATTGACAAGGTCAGGAGGTGGGGCTGTGTTGTATACCCCATGTGTGTTGTTCTCTTCTGCAGGCATTAGGAGGCTTACATGAAACTTGTTGTGGATCTTCCATTTGATGGGTAATTTTAGTTCATAAGTAACAGATCTGAGTTTTCTTGTTATGGTGAAGGGACCTTCTCAGCATTGGGCCAGTTTCTTTGAGGTGTACTGAATTGGGAGGTTGCAGTTGTCTAGCCAGACCTTTTGTCCAACTTTTAGATTGATATCTGGCCGGATATATCTTGCAGCCATTTTTAGTCTGGCTTGTTCATACACAGCTTGAGCTTCTTGGCGTATCTTGGCGAGGTATTTAAACTTCTCTCCTATTGCTGGAATGTTTGTTGGCTCCTCAGAGGTCAGAAATCCTTTGGGGGTTGATCCATAGAGGAGTTCAAATGGGGTATGTTGGCATTTGGCATGTGTTTTCAAGTTGTGGACATATTCTAGGAGTGGAAGTGCCTTTACCCATTTGTTCAGGTTTGATAAGCAATAGATGCCAAGGTATAGTTCTATTTCCTGATTGAATTGCTCTGTTTGTCCATCTGTCTGCAGGTAGTAGGTGGTAGAGAGTGCTTGTTTGATTCCAAGTTGTTTGTAGAATTCTTTCATGGATTTGGTGGCAAATCTGGGGTTGCAATTGCTGAGAACCTTCTCAGGAAGACCAAATCTGGAGAATAGCTGTTTGATAAGAATTTCGGCAATCCTGTCCGTGTTGGCAGTTTTCACAGTAGGTTCTAGAATTATCCCCTTTGTAAGCTGGTCGACCACGACCAGTATAGAATCATGGGGTCCATCCGGGGGTAGGTCTGTGATAAGATCCATTGAGATATTCAAGAATGGATGGGTAGAATGGGGTCCAGGGATGGGTTGAAGCGGTGGCTTCAGGGGGTGGCAATTAATCTTGTATTGTTAGCAAGCACCATATCCTTGGACATAGTTCTTGACAAATGATCACATCCCAGGCCAGTAGGCATACTCCTGGAGTTTTCTGGTGGTTTCTGTGATTCCAGGGTGTCCTGCAGTTGGTGAGTCATGTACTCTTTGCAGTAGGCAGCATCTGAGATGTAGATCTTGAGGTATAAATAGTTTTCCATGAACACATGGGTGTCCTGAGTCATCTTCTTGGGTGATGTTGGTTTGTTTCTTCTTCTTCCACAGCTCCTTTATTTCATGCTTGGTAGTTTCATCAATAATACGGATGTGTTGTGGTTGTTCTGGGGTGAAGAATTTATCAGGTAGGGCAACAATCTGTTTGTTGTCCTTCATCTTGGGTTCATGGTCAGGTCATCTTGAGAGAGCATCTGCTGGTCCATTTTTCTTTCCAGGGATGTGTCAGATTTCAATGTCAAATTGTTGCATGTAGGCAATCCATTGAGCTTGTCTTCTGCTGAGATCCTTGGGTTTTCTCCAGCAGCAAAGGTTATTGTGATCTGACCATACAATGGTTTTGTGAGATGATCCTTCTATGTGGTGGCACCATTCCTTGAGTGCTCGGATTATGGCAAAGAGTTCTTGTTCAGAGCAATGATAGTTGCATTCGGCTGGTGAGAATCCTTTTGAGAAGTATGCAACTGGGTGTTTAACTCCATTATTATCGTGTTGAAGGAGGACTGCTCCTGATGCAAATAGTGATGTGTCACATTCAATTTCGAAGGGTTTGTCTTGGTCTGGTACCATTAGTACCAGTTCGCTTTGAAAATTTCTTTTGAGGGTGTCAAAGGCATTTTGGCATTCTTCTGTCCATCCAAACTTCTTGGTTTTGGACATTAAGGCATTGAGGGGTTTGGCCTATGTGGCGTATTGATGTATAAACTTCTGGTAGAAGTTGCAAACTCCTATAAATTTGCATACATTGCGTGGGGTAGTTGGTGTCAGCCATTCAGCAATGCCTTTGAGTTTTGCTGGGTCCATTGAAACTGAGTCCGGAGTGATGATAACTCCTAGATATTCAAGTCATTGGCGTTCAAATTCGCATTTCTTGGTCTTGAGGTATAGATCATTGTCTTTAAGTATCTTGAGTACTTCTCTTGTAAGATGTCGGAGTTCTTGTTTTGTTTTTGCGTGAATGAGGATGTTGTCCATGTAAACAATTACTCCTCCATTATCGATGAGTTTTTGGAATAGCGAGTCCATCATGGTTTGGAAGGTTGCTGGGGAGTTGCACATTCTGAAAAACATGACCGTAGGTTTGAATAATCCTCAGGGTGTTCTGAAGGCTCCTTTCCATTCATCTCCTTTGCATATACAGATGTTATTATAGCCTGCTCATATGTTGAGTTTGGTAAAATATCTTGATCCTCGGAGTTTGTTGAGAATGTGTGAGATGAGGGGGAGGTTGTATGCATTCTTGACAGTATGTTTGTTGAGGTACCTGTAGTCTTGACAGGGGCATAGCTTTCCATCTTTCTTTCCTACAAAGAAGAAAGGTGAGGCCATTGGTGATTCAGATGGTTGAATGTATCCTTTCTGAAGATTTTCTTCAAGAAACGTGTCAAGTTCCTTTTCTTCATTAAGGGAGAGTTGGTAGGATTTCATAGCAATTGGTTTGAATGATTCCTTGAGTTCAATCTTGTGATCCCATGGTCATTGTGGGGGAAATTGTTCAGCTTGTTTCTTGCTGAATACTGGGAGGTATTTGTGGAATTCTGCAGGTACAACTTTTCTTGGGTTGTCATTCTTCTTTTCTCCATGTTGTACGGCAAGGAATTGTGATGCTGAGGCTTTGAAGTTGATTTCTTCAAAGCTTGTAGGCTTGAGGGTAGAGATGTGGTTGAGTTGGTCATTGTAGATCCAATTGGGTTCCATAGGTTGGATAAGTTCTTGGAAGATAGTGTTGTCCCAATGTTTGTTTCTCCAGCGCAATTGTTTGGTATCCCAGTCAATGTCTGGGTTGTGTTCTGCAAGCCAAGGGAATCCAAGGATGAGTCTTGGACTTCCAAGGGAGACTACTTTTGGTTTGATCTCCATATCTTTTCCGTTAACCATTAGGTTGAGGGTCATATAATGGGTGGCTGTCCCATTTTCGTTAATGGATCCATCAGCATTTCGTACTTCGATGGGTCGATCAAGGGGTACTGTTTTGAATGAGTGTTGTCTGACCATTCCAGGGTCAATGAAATTTCCTGCTGCTCCTGAGTCGAGTAGGGCAAGTAGTTCCACACTTTTGGGTCCTTCCTTAGTGATTTTGTGTTTTTGGATTTGGCAGGGTAGATGTATTACATGTGCTGATGATTCCTGTAGTTTTATGACATTAATATCATTTTGTGGATAAGGAAAGGAAGGGGGTCTTTGTGGAGGGCTAGACGTGGTGGCTAGTCTCCTTAGGCAAAATCCTTAACCAGAGAGGCATCTGGGTGGTTGGATTTGTTTGCAAAGTGTTCATAAATGTCCTTGTGTTACCTGGGTTAGGGGTTCACTCTTGAGTAGCACAGAGTTCAACACAGGATGTCTATACAGACTTGGTCCTGTCCTACTAAGTGCGACTTGGAGATGACAGAGCACTATAAGTCCAGCTGGTTATGGCAAAGAAGTATAGGAGGCAAGAACTTTATAACACTACATAAGATAAGGATACAAGGTATTGTACTGTATCCTTATATACTTCTAAGTGTGGCTGTACTCCTACTATAATAGTCCAGACTAGAGTAACTATGAGTCAGAGATAAGAAACATGAGGCATATGGTAAGAATAGTCCTTCTGATGTACACTACTGATGGTTTCATAGTGACATGGGAATATAGCTAAAAATAACCATCCTTCTGATAAGACTTCTGATAACATTAGGTCCATTTCTAGAGTTGTTTTCCATACAACTTGTTAGTTTCCTTCTTCTGGGTATTTGGCTAAGTAGTTTGGTTTGTAGTAATTGATTTGAGGTTGGTCGGTGGAGTCTGGTCAGGGAGAAACAATGGGAGAGAAAGTGGGAGTGGGAGTTCTGTGGAGATTGAGTACAGCAGTGGTTTCTGGGGATGGAGGTTGTCCTGAATAGAAGATGTGTTAAATAAAGTGACAGATCACTTATTAGTTAGTAATGAATTATGATATATAAGTAATTAGTTGTTATGTACACCCATCCCTTGGGGATGTCAATTAGTGGACACTGAGTTTCACACCTCGTGTCCATTTTGACAGGATGGGACCTTAGACTAGCCAAATCCTATTATGTGAAGGGGAGTTACATATGAAGAACCTTTACACTTGACCAAATCAGTGGGCTTATCAAATCACACTATTATTAACAACGTGTGAATACATCAGTGATTGTTGATCAACTTGAGCTAGTGACTAGTGATCAGTGTGTCACTGATACTATTGACTCTACTCAGTTCAACAGGTTATGGGCCCCAGCTCTACACCATTTTAATCATTGATTGTTGGGGATACTGCTGCATATTGCTGCTACTGTGACATTGGCTTATTGCCACCATATGGCGCTTTTATTGGGAGTTTATTGCGCTTTTATTGCAAGTTTATTGGGGATTTATTGGATATCACTATGTCTGACTCAGTCAGTGCTAGAATTACACCTCTTACCAACTCCAACTATGGAGAGTGGTCAGGTGAAATGCAGGCATGGTTGATGTCAAAGGGATTGTGGAATGTGGTCAGTGGGAAGGAGAAAAAGCCTGAAAAGGATCAGGGGAATATAGATGCTTGGGAATTGAAGGTGCAAAAGGCTGCTGGTGACATATATCTGTTACTGGATCGTGACCAGAGGGTGCATGTTCGAGATTTAGTGGGGGAACCAGTTGAAATGTGGAAGAAGCTTGAGGAGGTGCATCAGTCCAAGAAACCTGGTGCTCGATTCAATGCATATGATGATCTCTTCTCCATTCATCAGAATGATGAGGAATCATTAGTTGATCTGGGGACACGAATAGAGAAGGCAATGACAACTATACAGGATTTATGTCCTACCAAGTTCACCATTACCAATCTTGATGAGGAACTACAATGCATGGCATTGATTCAAGCATTACCAGAGGACTATGCGCATCTGTCAACAGCACTACTACTACAGGACAAATTGACCAAGTCAACTGTCCTTGCTGCCTTCTGAAATGAGGACCTCAATCGTCAAAAGTGAACAGAGATAGCCAATTGGGCAATGGTGGGAGGCTTTGGAGGAAAGAAAAAGTGGAAACCAAAGACACCAGGGGTTGTAGTCACTTGCTATGTCTGTGGCAAAGTGGGGCATATTGCGAGAGTGTGTCATGATCGCAAAGACAAAGTTTGGACAAATACAGCAGAGGCACACAGAGTTGAGGAAAGTGGGGAGAAGATGCCAGAGTCGGCTCATGTGGCAAGTACTCTTTCTGGTTTTGAGGCATGCTTTACATCATCTAATAGTTTCCATTGGATTATAGACACAGGGGCCTCTTCTCATATGACCCCTCATAAAAGCTGGTTACAAGATTACACTCCATTTAGAGTTCCTGTTCGACTTGCGGACAACAGTATTGTATATTCAGAGGGTATTGGACGTGTTATCTTCAGACCAGTTATTAATGGACAATTAGAAAGAGATGTTGAATTTACCAGAGTACTACATGTTCTGGCATTACGGAGTAATCTTCTTGCTGTTCTATACCTAACTCTTCATAAAGAGATTGATGTTCACATTTCTCTTGATAAACTACAGTTCTTCCAAAAAGACCAATTACTATTTACTGGTTCAGTTAAAGGTACTACTGGTTATCTTGATGGTTCTACTGTAGAAAATATAGAAAATGTTCATATTGCATCAACTCTCCCTCTGAATCTATCTCTGTGGCATAAACGGCTTGGGCATCACAACTATGAGGACATCAAATGGATGATCAAAAGTGACATAGTTAGTGGAATGACAGTAAGCTCAACTGAGAAGCCTGATCCAATCTGTGAGCCATGTCTAGCAGGAAAAATGCATGCAAACCCATTCCCCCCTTCAGAACATAGAGCATCACAGTCATTAGAACTTGTTCACTCTGATCTTCACCAAGTATCAGTAACATCATTGGGTGGTTTCAATTATTGGGTTACATTTATTGATGACTTCTCTCGATTTTGGGTTGTCATACCCTTAAAGAGAAAGAGTGATGTATTTGATGCATTCAAGCAGTTTAAAGTGTTTGCAGAAAATCAAACTGGACACACTCTGAAAACCTTCTGATGTGACAAAGGGGGTGAATATATGGGATCAAACTTTATCAAGTTCCTTGATGATTGTGGCATTGCTAGACAATATACTGTGCAAAATAGGCCACAACAAAATGGTGTTGCTGAATGAGCAAACAGAACACTTAATGAAAGGATCACAGCTATGATCTCAGAAGCTAACCTGTCAAAGGGGTACTGGGGTGAATGTCTTGCTGCACTTGTTCATGTTTGGAATCACTGTCCCACATCTGTACTGCCAAGTATGACACCATATGAGGCATGGTATGGCAAGAAACCTGATGTTAGTCATCTTAGAGTTTGGGGGTGTATCACATATGTCCATATCCAAAAGGATAAAAGGTCACCACTTGGAAGTCATATAGAAAAGTGTGTATTCATTGGGTATCCTGAAGGATATAAGGGGTGGAAATTTTACAATCCTGTTACAAAGAAAATAGTTATCAGTGAATGTGCAGAGTGTGATGAGCGTATTGGTTTAAATGGTCCTCTCCATCACCAATTGCAACCTAATGATATAAATGATAAAGAACCTGTTCTACCAGCCCCTGAACCAATCCTGGTACCACTCACTGACCCATTGACTCCATGTGTACAAATACCACCAACTGGACAAGTTGAAGCAAATGATGAACAGGATGATGATATCAGAGAAGGCCTACCAAGTGAACCTGAAATTGACTCCAGACCAATTGCTATTCAAAAGCCCAAACAGATTGTGGCACACCCATTAGGATATTGGAAGCATAGAGAGCCTAAACCACTGGTCACTGACTCAGAATCAGAGGATGAGCAACAGAATGCTCAGTATAGCCAAGAGATGGAACCACAGTCATACTCTGAGGCATTAGAGCGACCAAATGGTGAGGGTGATAAATGGCATGAGGCAGCACTAGAGGAGATTAATGCCCACCTCACAAATGGAACTTGGTCACTTGTACCACTGCCTCCAGGGGAGAAAGCAATTGGGTCTAAATGGGTGTTCAAGGTTAAACACAATGCAGATGGCTCTATAGAGCATTACAAAGCCCATATTGTAGCAAAGGGATTTAGTCAGCGACCAGGACAAGATTATTTTGAAACCTTTGCATCAACTATGCATCAGAGTACCATCCAAACTATACTTGCTCTGGCTGCTATTGAAGACCTAAATCTGCATACTGTGGACATATCTCATGCTTTTATCAATAGTGATATTGATGCTGAAGTATATATGAAGCAGCCAGAAGGGTTTGAGCAAGGGGGTTCAGAGTATGTTTGTAAACTGAACAAGTCCCTATATGGGTTAAAGCAGTCACCTTGTCTGTGGAGTGAAAAACTTGCAACTGTAATGGAAGGGATGAATTTCCATAGGTTGCACAGTGATCCATCAGTTTACCTCTATGCCTGGGATGATGTACAGGTAATCGTCCCTGTGTTTGTGGATGACATCACAATTGCATCGAAATCTGTTGAGAAAATGGACCAGTTTGTGGAAGAATTATCTTCACATTTCAAATTGAGGGACCTAGGTGAAACATCGTTCTTATTGGGTGTTGAAATCAAACAAGATAGGCAACAGCACATATTGACACTGTCCCAATGTCAATATATTCTAAAGAAGTTGGAAGAGTTTGGAATGACAGAGTGCAAACCATGAACAACACCCATGATACCTAATAAGGTCCTTACACTAGATGACTGTCCAAAAACTCCAGAGGAAAAGCAAAAGATGGTTAATATCCCTTACATGAATGCTGTTGGCTCTCTCATGTATTTGGCCACTACAACACATCTGGACATTGCTTATGCTGTAGGGGTACTAGCACGCTTCAATGCTAACCCTGGAATGGCTCATTGGTCAGCTGTTAAACACCTGTTCCGATACTTAAGGGGTACATTGGACTATAAGCTCACATATGGATCTGACTCCAGTATTGGTGATAGGATGTTTGTGACATATTGTGATGCTGATCATGGAGGAGACAAGGACTCTCGCAAATCCACAACAGGATATTTGGTGAAGCTGGGTCAGGGGGTTGTGTGTTGGAGAAGCAAGCTTCAACCTGTAGTCACCAAGTCAACTACTGAAGCAGAGTATGTGGCTGGAAATGAAGCTGGAAAAGAAATCCTGTGGATGCAAAAATTGCTAGGAGAGCTTGGATATACTCCATGTGCCCCATCGGTACTATACACTGATAGCCAGTCTGCAATGTCTGTTGCCAAAAACCCTGATCACCATGGGAGGATGAAACACTTGGACATGGGTTATTATTGGTTGAGGGAGAAGGTGGCAATGAAAAAGCTACAGCTTGAGCACCTGTCTACTGATGGCATACCAGCTGGTCTGCTTACAAAACCTCTTGCCCAAGTCAAGGTGGAGAAGTTCTGTGATCTTATAGGTTTAAGGAAATGATGGAATAGGAAGTTGGATAAGTGAAGGTGTGGAGTGGATCAGGGGGTTGTGCATTGGTGATCCACTACACAAATTAAAGAAGTGTTCTGTCAGGGGGTTGTGTTAAATAAAGTGACAGATCACTTATTAGTTAGTAATGAATTATGATATATAAGTAATTAGTTGTTATGTACACCCATCCCTTGGGGATGTCAATTAGTGGACACCGAGTTTCATGCCTCATGTCCATTTTGACAGGATGGGACCTTAGACTAGCCAAATCCTATTATGTGAAGGGGAGTTACATATGAAGAACCTTTACACTTGACCAAATCAGTGGGCTTATCAAATCACACTATTATTAACAATGTGTGAATACATCAGTGATTGTTGATCAACTTGAGCTAGTGACTAGTGATCAGTGTGTCATTGATACTATTGACTCTACTCAGTTCAACAAGATGTCGTACAAGAGGTGTCTGAAATGAGGACTTTCTATCCTTTCTTCTGGTGGGGTAGTTGGGTTTTCTTCAGAAGGAACCACATGGTTCTCCTGTAATGTTTGATTTGGCCATGTTATCATAACATTCCTTGTAGTAATCATCATTGGTGAGATCGATGTATCAATGGTGAGTTGTGGGAGTGGTCGAGGTACAGGTTGTAGGATTTCTGGAGTAGGGGGCATGTCAAGTCTTTCGATTTGGGCACTCGGTCCGTTTATGACGAGGTTGGAAGACTGCACAGTGGGGGCATCGATATTTGATGCAGTCATAGGAGAAGTGCCCTGGGGCATATTGTTTGCATCCGAGGCATGCGAATTGGGGGCAGTCCATGGCCCAGTGTCCGGTATGCCTGCATTGGATGCAGACTGATCTGTCAGTGGTTTGGGGGTTGGTTCGTGTGTGAATGGGGTTGGGGGAGTTCTGAATTGGGACATTGTTATTGGTGACGGTGTGGGTGGTGT
Organism: Lepiota brunneoincarnata; assembly: GCA_023014365.1. Taxonomy (NCBI): domain Eukaryota; kingdom Fungi; phylum Basidiomycota; class Agaricomycetes; order Agaricales; family Agaricaceae; genus Lepiota; species Lepiota brunneoincarnata. Next base: position 373,664 of record JAEBUN010000005.1, read on the forward strand.
TCTTGGTGGGGGTAAGAAGTCTGAAGGGATTTCTGATGTTGGTGGGCTTCTTCCCTTGCTGGGGATGGTGGCAATGATTGCAGCAGTGGTCGTCATGGTAGTGGTGGGGACAGTTGTGGTGGGGGGCTGCGAGGTATGTACCTCATCTCATTTGGGTAAGTTCTTTGACACCTTGGACATGAGGCTCAATCTTGAGTGGAGAAGTCGCTCAAGTGATTCTGCCCAGGCATGTTGCGTATTGTATGCAGTAGCAAGAGCCTTAGTCTGTCATATGTGGTGGGTATAGTCGTACCAGAGTTGTCTGTTGTATTCTGAAATTGAAGTGTGTTCCAATTTAGTTGTAAAGGCTCCGTCAGTGGCAGCCTTGCGCAGATCTCCATCAGAAGGGTGATCTGGTCCATGTGGTCGTACTCCAGCTGTATGGTATCTAAGGGAGGTGGCTGGGGTGGTTGTTGGTTCTGGGGTGGCGTTGGGGTCGGGGGTCTCATCTCTGAGAGTGGCATATGCGGTGGCAAAGGTGTGAGAGGGGGTGTTGGGAGACAGGGCCAGAACGGGAGTTGTCTGAAGTGTAGTATGTTCGACATTTGCATTGTTGATGATGATGATAGAGGATGATGAGGAAGTTGGTGAGGGTGTTGTTGAGAAAGGGGGAGTGGTTTGGGGGTGAGTGAGGTTGAGGTTCATGGGCATCTTTTAAGTACATTTGGTGTAGGAGCAGAGTTGTCTTTGGTAGGTTCTGGTGGGTTCCTGCTCTTTCTGGAGAATTCCATAAGCTTCTTTATACTTGGTTAAGTATTCTTCAGCATTTGCATAATGTGTTTTGTCAGTGATCCATTTGTTCTCTGTGTGGGAGTATCCTTTCCATTTGACATAGTATTGAAGTTTTCCACGATATCAGTGGTGATTTAGAATGGCTTCTATTTCATATTCTTCTTCTTCATTGATGATGTCTGGTGGTGGTGGAGTTGGGTAAGATCTGTATGCTTCTGTTTTGGTATATGAGGTTAGAAGATTTCAGTGGAATACCAGATGTATCTTCCATTTGATCAGAAGTTTTAATTTGTATGTGAGTGGTGATAAGACTTCTGAGATAAGGAAAGGTCCTAGTCTTTTTGGGGATATTTTGTTGGAGATGAAGGGGAGTTTGAGGTTTTTGGCTTCTAGCCATACTTTTTGATGTGTTTCAAGGGGTTTGACAGTTCTTCTGGTTCTTTGTTTCATAATATCGGCAGAGAGTTGATGTGCTGCATGTGCTTCTTTTCTGGCATCATCAAGGAGTCTGATGCATTCATCTACTGATGGAAAGTTTGATGTTTCCATTACTGTGGGTATTGGTGGAGGGTTGTATCCCTTGATTAGTTCAAATGGGGATTTCTGCCTTGAGGCATGTATTTTGGAGTTGTGTGTGAATTCGGTGATAGGAAGGGTTTCTGACCAGTCAAGGGGGTTCCTGGTGCAGTATATGGCGAGATAGGTCTCGATTTCTTGGTTGTATCATTCAGTAGAACCATCTGTCTGGGGATGGTATGCGGTTGAGAATGCTTGTTGGATGTTTAAGCGTTTGGCTAGCTCTTGGAGGGAGTTGGCGGCGAATCTAGGGTCTCAATCTGATATGATCTTGTTGGGTAATCCAAACCTAGTGAAGACTTTTTCTATTAATAGTCATCCGATGTCATCAGTGTTTGATCAATCTGAGGTTGGGATGAAAATTACCCCCTTCATAAGGCCATGGTCCACCACGGACAATATTGCATTATGGCCGGTGCTAGGTGGTAGACCAGTGATGAGATCCCATGAGATCTGGGCAAATGGGCATCTGGAAGATGATTGTGGGATTGGTTGAGTTGGTGCATGATCCAGTCTGTGTATGATTTTGTGTTGCTGACACTCTGGACAGCCTTTGATGTAGTTCTTTATGAACGTTGACATTCCTGGCCAATATACCTCTTTCTTGGTGAGGCAGTATGTTTCCTGTTCACCAGGGTGGCCACATGTAGGGTGGTCATGGTATCTTGCAATGACATTGTGTCTGAGTTGGAGGTCTTCTGGAATGATGACATGTTCTTGGAACATGAGGAGTGGGCCATTGGAGGTCGGGACTGTTCCGAAGTCTTTATTGGCAGTATTAGAGTGGGTTTCTTTTAGGAGTTTGAATGCTTTGGTGGTTCTAGTGTCGTATTTGGGTGATTCAGTGATTCTTTCTTGGAGTTCTATATCAACAGTGTCAATAAAGAGGTGTTCTGGGAGTACTGTGATCAGGTTTTGATCTTCTATGTTGGCGGTGGCAACAAAGAGGATGTTTGGAAGCATAGTGACATCTTCATTATCGTTATCCTCATCAGGGATGTGGTCTGGATGTCTTGATAGAGCGTCTGGTGCAGGGATCTTTGATCCTGGGACATGTTCTAGTTTGAAGTTGTAGTCGGCAAGGGTCTGGACCCATTGTGCTTGTCGGCGGTTGATTTTCTGGGGTTTATGCCAATATGTGAGATTTTGGTGGTCTGTTCTGATACGGACAGTATGGGGGCTGCCAAGGAGGTAGTGACACCATTCTTCGAGGGCTCGGATAATTGTGAGGAGTTCCCTGTCGTAGATATCATCATTGCATTCTGCTGGTCCAAATGTTTTTGAATAGAATGATATGGGTTTCCGTATTCCGTTGATGTTGTGTTGGTACAGGACAGCTCCTGATGCAAATTTGGAAGCATCAGCTTCTATTTTGAGGGGTTTTGTGGAGTCAGGCATGAGGAGTACCAGTTCCTTTAAGAATTTGTTTTTGAGTGTTTCAAATGCTTTCTGTTGTTCTTCTTCCCATTCAAATTTGTTCGATTTGGATAGAAGTTAGTTAAGGGGTTTGGTGTTGTGGGAGTAACTGTGGATGAACTTCCAGTAGAAGTTGCAGAATCTGATGAATTTCCGAATATGTTGGACTGTTTTTGGCACTGGCTAGTCTTCTATTCCCTTGAGTTTTCCAGGATCCATTTTGATTTCATTGGGCATGATGATCATGCCGAGATATTTGAGTCGTTGTTTGTTGAACTTGCATTTCTCTGTTTTGAGGTAGAGGTCGTTTTCCTGCAGGATTTGCAGTACTTTTTCTGTGAGTTGGTCGGTTTCTTCCTGAGTTTTACTGTAGATTAGGATATCATCCATATAGATGATGATTCCTCCTTTCTCCATTATCTCAGAGAATAATGTGTCCATCATATGTTGGAACATCATGGGACTGTTGCAAAGTCCAAAAAACATGACAGTCAGTTTGAAAAGACCCATAGGAGTCTTGAACACTGCTTTCCATTGGTTGCCATCTTTGATTCTGACATTATTGTATCCTAGGCAGACATCAAGCTTAGTGAAGTACTTAGCTCCTTTGAGTTTATCCATGATAGATGAAATCATGGGGATTGGGTAGGCGTTTTTGACAGTGTGATTGTTTAGATAACAATAGTCTTGGCATGGTTGGAGGTCTCCTCCTTTCTTGGCAACAAAGAAAAATGGTGATGCCATAGGGGATTTTGAGGGGTGGATGTATCCTTTTTGGAGGTTTTCATCTATAAATTCTTTTAGCACTTTTTCTTCAGCAGGTGCCACTTGATAAGGTTTCATTGATTTTGCTTTGAATGTTGGTTTTAGTTCAATTTCGTGATCAAACGTTCTTGATGGTGGGAATTGTTCAGAGGCTTTCTTGTTGAATATTTTAGCCCATCAGGCAAATCTCCAAGGGATCTTGGGTGGTTCCTTGTTTGATTCTGGTTGTTTTCCTTTTTGGTTTGCTGATTTTGTCAGGTTGTGTTGCTCATTGTGGAGCATTGTGGTGTGTGTCACTTTGGCATTTACTTCTAATGGGGTTAGAAGCATTGGGTTCATTTCTCTTTCTAAAGAGAAGGTATTGAGGTCAACATTTGACAGGTTGATGTATTCTTCAGGGTTTTCCTTGGGTTGAGAGGTTTTCCCAGCCATTATGTCCATGGCAATGGAGTTGAGTTTGACAGGTCATTGTAGGGTTCTGAGGAGTTTGGAAAAGTTTTGGTGATCGATTCGGGGTTTCCAAGAGAATGTCTTGGCCTTCCAGTTGATGTCAGTATTGTATTGTTCCAACCAGGGAAATCCGATGATGAGATCCTTCTCACCAGTGTTTGTGACATATGCTTCTAGTGTGCAATCTCTTCCATCAATGATGGTCCTGATTTTGATGTATTCATGGATCTTGCCATGTTGATTGTCAGTTCTGTCAATGTTGCTGAGAGGGATTGGTTGGTCCAGCTGTTTGGTTTGATAACCATGTCGTTCAATGACTTTGTGAGAGATAAAATTCCCTTGGGCTCCTGAGTCTATCAGGGTGGTGATGGCCACAGGTTTTGATGTCTGTTCACTCCAAATCTCGATGGGTAGGTAGAGGAATTGTTTATTCAGGGAGAGTTGTAGTTGTACAGAATTTATCGAGAAAGTGTCCTTCTGAGAGTGAGAATATATAGAGTCCTTCTGGGAATGAGCAGGGGCACATCGGTCTGTGTTCTGTTTCAAAAATCCTGGAAGGGATGCATCTCTGGGTCTTCGGCTAGCATAGAGTGGAGCTCCTATTGGAGTTCAGGGTCAAGGTCATTGACCATTTGGTGCATCTGAGATGCAACTTCTGCGACTGCAAGGGAGTACTTGCATTGCAGTGATTGTTGGGCACTCTGGTTCAGGAATCCAGGACGAGTGTTTTGTTGTCCTGGGAAGGGTTGGTTGGGGTTTTGCACAGGGTGAGGGGGGTTTGTACGCATTCCTAGAAAGTGTCTTGCTTGAGAGGGTTGAGGGCATTTGCTAACCCAGTGGTCTTTGGCTCCACATCAGAAGCATTCTTGGTTTTGATAGGCTTTAATTTGTTGTCCAGTGACAACGGCATCTATTCCCAAGGAATCTTGAAGGTTTTCTTTGGCATAGTCTGGTTGGGGATTTTCTGGGTAAGGATCTTCATATCCTTCTTCCATTGTGGCATGGTCTATTTCCATGGTGTGTGGGTTGCGTGGTGTGAATTGTGGAGTGTTACTCCTTTGGTAGAATTGTGCATAGGGCACATTGTTGTTTGGACAGCTTGGTCCGTGGTTGGGTTGGTATTGGTTTCTCTGGGGGAACGTGTTCCTGGGGGTGCCATAGAGGGCATTGATTCGGCGGAAGTTGTCATCGAGTTTATTGGCTCAGGTGTACCAAGTGGCAATAGTTGTCAGAGGGTTTTCCAATTTGTCAATTTTCATGGCAATATGGTGGTTGATTGCCTTGCGGTATAGATCAATCAGGGTGCAATCTTCATTGAGTCCAGATTGACAGACAAGCTTCTTGAACTGAGAGTTGAACTCAGTCATTGGTTTACCTGCTTGATGCAGGGTTTGAAGTCTGGTATACACGTATGCATGTTTATCTGCCAGGGTGAAGTCAGCTCCAAGTCTGGCAGTGAAGTTGTCCTATGACTCCATGGCTATGGGTTGTCCTTGTTGGGTTTGGGCGTTCCTCTTGTGGAGGTATTGTCTAGCCCAGGCTCGGGCATCTCTTGATTGCATCGTCGAGAGGACGAACAATGTTCTGGCAAGGTCATTGTTGTAGGTAGTCGCATTAGCGAGCACGTATACTTCACATTGGAAGATCCAATCTTCAAATAGTCTTCTGGTTCCATCAAAGGTGATGGGTTTGAGGAGTCCTAACTCCTTTGGGTTTTGTGCGGCGGCCATTATTTGTAGTTGTCTGGGTGGCAGCGGCAGTGGTTGCGGTGGTTGCGGTGGTTGTACAGGTGGTGCCAGTAGGGCTAAGGGTTGTACTGGTGCAGGTAATGCGGGTGGTTGAGGATCGGGGTCTGATTGGTTGTCATCGGTGATATAAACGTCTGAGTTGTTGTCTGCTGGGGGAGTTTTTCCTTGATTTACTGCGTACTTGTGGCGTGTGAGTAGGTTCTCTTCTGATTTAGAAAGTTCTCTTGGTTGCTTGAGGGCGTATTCAAGTTTTTGAAGTTTGAAGTTGTTTAATGGGTCTACTTTAGCATGGTATTCTTTGGCTTGTTTATGTCTTCTTTCTTCTTGTTTGTAGTGTTCTTTTAATTCTCTTTCATGTTGTATTCTTTGTCGTTCTGCTAGTTCTTCAGCAAAACTTGTTCAAGTATGTGTTAATGTACTTGGAGCAGGTGAATTGAATGGGGATGGGGGATAGAATGGGGACAGTGTCTGAGTGGGGATAGGGTTTCTTCTGGGATCTGGATTTTGGGTTTCTGATCTAGAGATTCTACTTCTTGATTTGGGAGGAGGTGATGGAGTTTCTCAGGCCAAGAACTTCTTTGGAGGCGTGGTGGCAGTTGTCTAGCAATCAATTATCGCTAGAAGGATGAAAAATTGGGTTGCGATGATGGAGATTCCTGAATACAGGTTCCACAATCTGACAACACAGCAGTGGCAAGGGCATGTGATGCATTCAAGTTCTAGGGTAATAATTTGATAGGCGATGAGGGTGGCGGTGGAGGTAAAGATGAAAATGAGTAGGTAAGCCAGGTCTTCTGGCAGGGAGAGGTTGAGAGACATAGTGATGGCTACACAGAGAGGTGGTTTTCTTTCACACATCATTTTGAACAACCAGAGTACCTCGACACGTTCAGTGCATCGGCAGAGCAGAGCAGAGTAGAGGGTGAGCAAGAGATAAGCAGCAGAGTATCTTAGTGTTTTGTTACCCAGGTTAGGGGTTCACTCTTGAGTAGCACAGAGTTCAACACAGGATGTCTATACAGACTTGGTCCTGTCCTACTAAGTGCGACTTGGAGACGATGGAGCACTATAAGTCCAGCTGGTTATGGCAAAGAGGTATAGGAGGCAAGAACTTTATAACACTAAGATAAGGATACAAGGTATTGTACTGTATCCTTATATACTTCTAAGTGTGGCTGTACTCCTACTATAATAGTCCAGACTAGAGTAACTATGAGTCAGAGATAAGAAACATGAGGCATATGGTAAGAATAGTCCTTCTGATGTACACTACTGATGGTTTCATAGTGACATGGGAATATAGCTAAAAATAACCATCCTTCTGATAAGACTTCTGATAACACCTCAACTTCTTCATCAGTTGCATCTTCTAATATGTTGTATAGGGAGTTCTTCTTCTTATAACTTGCTTGTCTTCTTCTGGATATCGCATTTGACTGGTTTCTGGCATCCAAATTGTGGGGTAATTCAGATCGGCAATATATGGTCTTCTTGGTGGGGCATTCATGGGCAAAGTGTCCAGTTTTGCAGCAGTTGAAACATCTCCTCTCCTTGAGATCCCTTCTTTGGGCATCTGTGAGAATTGCATTGAGGGCTTCATAGGTGTGCTCCTGTACCAGCTGGTGGAGTCTGTCTTCTTTGGTTTCTTCATCTTCATCAGCTTCCTCAGTGAGTAGATCTGGCTCTTCCTCAAAGTTGAGGTTGTAGACTGCTTCAGCAAGTTGGTCAATATCCATTGCGTTAGGGTCTGTCACTTGATAGGGGAGTGGGACACAGCACGTAAAAGCATTTCTTTTCCCTTTAAATGAGCAAGGGCACGAAGTTGTTGGAAACGAGGGAGCTCCCCGAGTTTGCATATAGTCGTGTTGAGTTTGTAATATTTGATATGCTGTTCAAGCTTGCTTGAACCAGTCGTTGAGTTTGTTTCCTGGATTGAGGCTAATTGTCTTGATTGTGACAGGGCAATCCAACCCATTCTTGAAATAGTTGACCACCACCACTCCATCTCCAAGGTCAGCCTGATAGGCAAGTATCTGGAACTGGGATATGTAATTGTCAGTATATTGTCCATTCTGTTTGAGGTGGCGGATTCTGTCCATTGCGTCTGCAGGGACATTGTTTGGGGCGAAGGATGTGTCAAGTCCTTCCAGGAATTTCTTCCATGTTGGAAGGTTCTGGCTTCCATCAAGTTCTTTGTTTGATTCCAAGAATGCTCCTCTCCATGTTGTGGTGGGGCTGGTGGACATGTATGAAAGGGCAAATTGTATCTTGGTCTTGTCATCAGAAAAGGCACCAGGCTTTGCATCGATGTATAATTGTACTGCGTCCTTCCAGAGGCGGTAGTAGTTGGTCTCTCCATCAAAGGTTGGGGGTGTATTGATCTTTGCGGAGGAGGCCATATTGTCAATGTCAGAGGTTGTGGACTCCTCATCGTAAGTGTGAATAGACCCATTTGTGGGGCTAACTTTGGATGATTTGGATTGTACAGGGGAACTGGATCAAGGCAGTGAGTGTACCAGTGATCCAAGTGGTGATGTGAGGGGTGAGAATGTTCTTGAGGGTTCCTGTTGCAAAGTGTTGTTACGAGTTCTTGTACTTGTTGAGGGTTGAGGACTGGAGGATGGGGTAGATGTTCTATGAATCGGCTCCCCAAGCTTTAAGCAGGTAGAGGTGGCAGTTCTTTCAGGTGGTGGTTGTTTGGGTAGGGATTGAAGAACTGATGCTGGGGGTGCTGGGTATCCTGGGTCTTCTGTTCGACGTTGAACTCTCTCAGTAGGTTGTGTAGGGTATGGTGCAGAACCAGAGGGTGAACGAGTGAGGGGTATAGGTTTTGTTTTCTTTTTATGGTCCATGGTGGAGGGGGTATGAAGTCGGGTTCAGAGTCAGTTGTTGACCAGTCAGAACTGTTAGATTCTTCGTAGTCAGTGGCGAGGGGGTTGTTTCAGTTTGTAGACAGGGTGTAGAGGGAAGAAGTTGAAGGTGAGGGTGGGGTTGAAGGTGAATAATCAATGCTTGCAGGTGCGTTATCCCAATCAATGCTTGAAGGTGCGGATGACCTATATACAACACTTATGGGTGCATTATCCCAATCAACACTTAAAGGTGTGGATGACCTATCAACGCTTTTGGTGCGTCTGACCAAGGGTGTAGAGGGTATGGTGGCCTGCTCTACGGGGGTGTATCACCAGACAGTGACAAGGTGTGTTGTCAGATACGGTTGGCACTTGGATAGCAATAAAGCATATTGTCTGCCAGTGTGGAAGGGTAGCAACAAGGCATACCGATACTACAGGGTGTACAATGGAGGTTGTGCAAAGGAAGCTTTAATCTAATGTTATGATCCGTGCTCCTTCTGTATCCGAGGATAACTGGAGACAGCCTTCAATCACTCTACAAGGTGTCTGAGATGGTTGGCCTTGCAAAGCTTAGTGGATTGCACTCAATGAGATAACGAGGGAACATGCCAAGTTAAGGCAGAGAGGGTTAATGACCACTGTTAACAAGATTAAAGCTTGAGGCTTTAATCTCTACTTGTACAGGCCTTATATACCTATGAGATACTATATACTCATTATAGGTTATTGGGCTGTTCTACTTGTCCTGCACAGTCTTGACCATGATGCACATCCTAGCTGATGGCATCCTACTGTTATTTATATATTACAATGAGTCAGTGTCCCCGTTCTCCATTCCACTGCTGTGCGATGTTTAATCACTTTCCTCTGACTCATAATCCTCCTCTCCCGATTCTATCTCCATGGGTTCTCTTCCATTCTCGCTCTCTATTCTCTTGGTGCTTCCATCCATATCGGAGGTTGGATTGGTTGATCCATGGTTATCTTCCTTGTCCTCAGGGTATCCTAGAATATCCTCCAGAGTTATCTCCATTCCTGCTTCTCTTGCCAAGTCCTGCATGGCATTGTAATATTCCCCTTCTTTGTCTTCATATTCTTGTGTTCGCAACTGGTCTGTGGTTTCCTGTACCCATCTTGTAAAGTCAAATAATTGCTCCTGTTCTTCCCAGTCCAGACTGTTCATAACAATGCAAGCAAGACAATAGCTACACATACTTGTACCTGCCCTCAGAAATACCACAAAACATGGCACATGTTAATCCAGCAACACCTTAATGCTGGTTGAATACACCCTTCTGCTTCATCATTTGCTTCACCAGCATTCATTATACCTAAGTCAAATCCTTCTGTCCTACCACACTGGGTTAATGATTTTAGGCAGCTAAATGATAACACAGTGACTGATTCACACCCCTTGCCTTGAGTAGATGATATTCTTGCAGACTGTGCCAAGGGTTGCATTGAGGCTACAATTGACATAACAAATAGTTTTTTTCAAACATGTATGTACTCCAATAATGTGCCCTTGACAGCAGTATCAACCCCTTTTGGCCTTTATGAGTGGATGGTCATGCTAATAGGCCTCCACAATGCACCAGTAATCCACCACCAGTGCATAACAGCAGCACTGAGGCATCTTATTAGCAAAATTTGTCATATATATCTGGATGACATTGTGATTTGGTCCAACAGTGTGGAGGAGCACATCCAGAATGTGTGCTTAGTATTGCAGGTGCTCCATGATGCACATTTGTATTGTAACCTGAAGAAAACTCATTTGTTCTGTACTGAAATTGACCCCTTAGGCCATCATATCTCAATGAGGGGGATAGAGGCAGACTTGCAAAAGATGGACAGAATCCTCAACTGGCCAGTGCCACATTCAGCAAGTGATGTTCATCATTTTCTGGGATTGGTCCATCATGTCTCATCACTCTAATCCCACATCACTGAATTCACATCAACATTGGATGTGTTTACAAGCAAAAGGCTGGAAAAACACTTTCTGGAGTGGCTTTGGGAGCACCAGTTTACCTTTGATGCTAATAAGAAGGCTGTCTTAAGCTGGAAATGCCTCACAATGATTGATTATCAAAATATGGGTGAGAACAAAATTTTTGTCACTACTGATGCCAGCAATTACCAATCAGGTGCTGTGCTTTCTTTTGGTCCCACATGGGAAACCACATAGCCAGTTGCCTTTGACTCAGAGTCTTTCAAGGGTGCCAAACTCAATTACCCTGTTCATGAAAAGGAACTTCTGGCAGTTATTCATGCACTTAAGCATTAGCATGCAGATCTGTTGGGTGTACCATTTTTCATTTACACTGACCACTGTACCTTAAAAATATTTTCTAGCCAGAAGGACCTCAGCCACCATCAGGTGCAGTGAATGGAATTTCTTTCCCAGTATGAAGGCAGGATTGTCTATGTTGAAGAGGCACACAATGCAGCTGTGGATGCCCTGTCATGGACTACCTTTCATGATGCAGAGGCCCTTGCAGTCCCACCTTATGCAGTGATGAATTCACCAATTGGGGTGGTGGAGGCATCAGCTGAGGGGCCCTGGTGTTGTGTTGCAGCACTGTCCACCTTGGTAGTGGAGAATGTGAGCACTGTACTAACAGTCTCTGCAGATAGGGAATTGCTTGATATGATCTGTGGTAGTTATGCTTCAGACCCTTTCTACCAGTGTTTGCTTACAGCAAGTCCTTGCCTGGATAGTGTCTCTGTACAAGATGGCCTAGTATTTATTGCAGGGCAACTGGTGATCCCCCAGGTTACCCATGTGTGTGAGGCATTGTTTTTCCTTGCTCACAATGTTCTAGGCCATTTTGGGTTTGCAAAGTCTTATGGTTCCCTATGATCATCATATTACTGGCCAGGCATGCATTGGGATCTAGAAAGTGCTTATGTCCCATCATGTGAAGATTGCCAACATAACAAATCTGCCATGTGCTGTATGGTGGGTCTGCTGCATCCACTATCTGTCCCTAACCAATGGGGTGTCTTGATTGTGATAGATTTCATTGGTCCTTTGCCTGATGACAAGGGATTTGATTGTATCCTGATGATTACAGACCAGTTGGAGAGCAACATATGTCTGATCCCAACCACAATGTCAGTCATGTTGAAATATGCTCAAGAGGGTGAACAAACAGCAAAGTATATTTGTGAGAGACAGACAATGATGGGGGTGGGGAGGTAAATGGATAAGGGTATCTACTCATAGGCTAGATGCATATATTCTACCTATGACGTGGCATCTACAAGGCAGTCATATGATCTCAGAATTGGCATTCCATCAGTTTGCCAAAAATACCAATTCCAGCAAGTCAGTGTGGAACAGCTTGCTGAGCTATTTTTTGACTACTGGTTTTGTGGAAATGGGCTTCCATTGGATATTGTGAGTGGTTGTGATAAGCTTTTCTTGTCCTGTTTCTGGTGTGCCCTGCACTCCCTTACAGGTATCAAACTCAAGTTGTCCACTGCCTTTCATCCTGAGATGGATAGTGCCAGTGAATGCACCAACAAAACAGTTAATCAAACAGTCCAATATTTTGTGGAACACAATCAGATTGGTTGGAAGTGTGCTCTTCCATGTATCTGTTTTTGTTATGAACAGTCCAGACCGGGAGGAACAAGAACTATTGTTCGACTTTACAAGATGGGTACAGGAGACTACAGACCAATTACGGGCACAAGAATACGAAGACGAGGAAGGGGAATATTACACCACCATGCAGGACCTGGCGAGAGAAGCAGGAATGGAGATAACCTTGGAGGATATATTGGAATACCCCGAGGACGAGGAAGATAACCATGGATCAACCGACCCAACCTCCGATACGGATGGAAGCACCAAGAGAATGGAGAGCGAGAACGGAGAGGACTCCATGGAGATACAATCGGGAGAAGAAGATTATGAGTCAGAGGAAAGCGATGGAACATCGCACAGCAGTAGCAAGAGTACTGACTCATTGTAATATAAATAACACTAGGATGCCATCAGCCAGGATGTGCATCATGGTCAGGACTGCGCACGACCAGTAGAACAGCCAAGTAACCTATAACGAGTATATAGCACCTCATAGGTATATAAGGCCTGTACAAGTAGAGATTAAAGCCCTAAGCTTTAATCTTGTTAACAGCGGTCGTTTACCTCTCTGCCTTAACTTGGCGTCTTCCCTCGTTATCTCATTGAGCGCGATCCACTAAGCTCTATAAGGCCAACCGTCTCGGACACCTTGTAGAGTGATTGAAGGCCGTCTCCAGTTATCCTCGGATACAGAAGGAGCACGGATCATAACAGTTTTGCAGTCATGAACATGATCACTGCATCCACTGGATTTTCTCCTTTTCAGCTTTGGATCAACCAGTCTCCACATGTCATTCCACCCTTGATTGCAGCTGCCCCAGGCACATTGGAGGCTATTCATGCAGTGGATGTCATCCAGCATTTGGAAGTGGACCTCTAGGAGGCACAGAACAATTTACAATATGCTAAGCTTTCACAGTCTCTTATGGCAAATCTCAGCCACACTGATGAAACACTGTTATAAAGCAAATGATTTGGTCATACTCTCCACACTAAGTTGTTGTTGGGATTATAAGGCATCAAGCAAATGATGGGTGGCCAAATTCATGCCTTGGTTTGATGGGCCTTACAAAGTTCTACATGCATCACCCTCACATTCCACAGTGACACTTGACATGCCTAGGTCCCCAAATACCTTCCCTGTTTTTTTTGATGTGGGATATCAAGCCATCTGTTCCCAGTGATGATACTCTTTTTCCTGGGAGGACATACCTGGAGCTGGAGGTAGTCATCATGGATAGGCAAGAGAAGTTTGTCACTGACTGCATTCTTGATGAACATCAGCATGATCAGGGACCTCAATATCTTATCAGGTGAAAGAATAAGAGACCAGACCAGGATCATTGGCTGCTGGGTAGGGAAATTGACAATTGTGAGGCATTGGACATCTGGTTGGCAAAGAAAGGACTGTTGTAGTATGTTTTCCTTTCTTCTGCCAGCTGGTAGCTTTTTCCCCAAGGGGTTTTTTAATGCACCTGTGCTTTGGCCCTTTTGTGTATTTCCCCCTTTTTTATTTTGCTTTGAGGGAGGAGGATAGTATAAGGCTGCCCCTTTACACTGACTATGTGATTACTGACACACTTTTGGTACAAGTGTAAAGAATGAATACTCTTCTTGTTCACAAGCATTCATCATCATCTTCATATATTCACTCTCTATAAATATATCCCTTGTGCTTGTTGACATCTTTGTCTGATACATCCCACTCATGAGGACTCCTCCACAAAAGGGTCCTCACAGCCTCAATTCCATTGAACACCTATGGATCCACCTTAAAATCAAGTTAGGAGAGTATGACACTCCACCTGTTATGAACAGTCCAGACAGAAAGGAGCCAGAACAAGTATTTGACTTTACAAGATGGGTACAGGAGACCACAGACCAGTTACAGGTACAGGAATATGAAGACAATGAGGAGGAGTACTACAATGCCATATAGGACCTGGCAAGAGATGCAGGAATGGAGATAACCTTAGAGGATATTCTGGAATACCCCAAGGAGGAAGGAGACAGCTATGGATTGCCTGATCCAACCTCCAGCATGGATGGAAGCACTGAAAGAGTGGAAAGCAAGAGTGAAGAAGAAGCCATGGAGATAGGATTAGGAGAAGAGGATTATGAGTTAGAGGAAAGCAATGGAACATTGCACAGCAGTGGAATGGAGAATGAGGATAGTGACTCATTGTAAGATATGAATAGTAGCAGGATACCATCAGCTAGGATGCACATCATGGTCAAGGCTTTGCAAGACAAGTAGAATAGCCCTATAACCTATAATGAGTATATGGTATCTCATAGGTATATAAAGGCTTATACAAGTAGAGATTAAAGCCCTAAGCTTTAATCTTGTTAACAGCAGTTGTTAACCCCTCTCTGCCTTAACTTGGCATGTTCCCTTGTTATCTCATTGAGAATGATCCACTAAGCTTTACAAGGCCAACCATCTTGGATACCTTGTAAAGTGAGGAAAGGCCTTCTCCAGCTATCTTCAGATACAGAAGGAGCAAGGATCATAATACCACCTCAGGGAATAGAAGAATTATGGAGGAGGGTGTTAGGGAAATAATGGGCCTAGAACCAAGTTGATAATCAAGTGAGGGGCTTTACCCCTCAACCTGTGCCTATATACTACAGACAGTGCTATAAATACTACAGAATGTCAGAGAACATCAGAGAACAACTTTTACAGCAACAAGATCAAGTTCTGCTAAGAATACCCATCAGGCAACCTACATCAGAAGAGGAATAAGAATAGATGAGCAGCAACCCGTTACACCAGTTAGATACACCAGGTGATCGGTATGCTAAGCTCACTAGGATTGGGATCAGATTCCAGCAGAAGTGTGTCAGAATCTGATAGAGAGTATGCCTGATAGGATTCAGGCTGTCTTGTATGCCAGGGGAGGTTATACAAAGTACTAAAAGTGTAATTATTAATAATTTCTTAGAGATGGACAAAACCCTTCCAATGACCTTAAATGATTGTTTAATTCACTGACTTCCCAAAATGACATATGATGTAATAATATTTGGCAGGGTAATATATGAGCCATATAGGTATTCCCAATTAAAATATAAAGGTTTCATCTTTAGTAGATGGGCAGTTATTAACATATTTGTTGAAGTATAAAAATCATTGGAAGTGTTACCATTTTTCCTCTAGCGTGCCCACTCCCCTATTATCATTTATCACATGCTACCACCCACTGTCAGTGCCTGTCTTTATTTAGTTATCACATGTCACTGCCTGTCTATAGTTAGCTCTCTTTGGCTTGTGATTCTTTCCTTTATCACATGCTAGTCATCTCAGTAGTATATATAGGCCTAGCTATTACCTGTGTTCCTTAGGTTTGTCTTATTATATATCATACTTGTTCCTGTTCTTTGGTGTTGCCTTAGACTTGCTTGCACTACTCAATGGTCTTCCTGTCAATTGACCACATTGAGCCTTGCAGACACCTAACCTATGTAACAGGAAGGGTTTTGTCCCTTACTGTACAGTAGGGTAGCAAAAGTTTTGCGAAAATCTGTCACATGACCTTGTTTAACAATAAATGAAAAATATTCCCACTGATCAACAACTCCACCCTACATGCCAAAAATAGCTGGACAAAAGAATACTGTCCCTGAACTACGCTCCCTGATATGTGCAAGGCATCAGGAGGGTATTCCTGCTTGTGAAATTGCCAATTTCTTTGGAGTCCACATTTCCACTGTCTATCAGGTTATCCATAGGCACAAAGAGCAGTGTCATCATGAGGATGCTCCCAGGTCTGGGAGACCTTCCTTATTGGATGACAGGGCAATGCGACACATCAAAATTGTGCTGGAGAGAAATAGATGCCAAACTCTCCGCAAGATCACCCACACAATAAACACTTTTCTCAACTCCCCTGCTCATCCCCACACTATCCGGCGTGCCATTAGGTATCAATTGGGTCTTAGCCAACACATTTCTGCAAAGACACCATTTCTTAAGCCCTCCCATGTCAAAGCCAGGATGGTATGGGCAAGAGAATATTGGAGGTGGATGGAGGAGGACTGGAGACATGTGATTTGGACAGATGAGGCTTCTGTGGAGATTGGAAAGAGTTCAAAGGTGGTTTGGGTATGGAGGAGACCTAGTGAGAGGTACACAGAAAGGTGTTTAACCCCTACTTTTAAGTCTGGAAGACAGAGTCTTACGATATGGGGGTGCATGGCACATGGAAAACTTGGTCCACTGGTTCGTATACCCAAGGGTGCAAGGACAGCTTCAGATTATATTAGCCTCATCCTTAGTGGACCATTATGGGATTTTTATGGGAATTTATCAGAGGAGAGGGGGCAGGTAGTGGTGATGGAAGATGGAGCACCAGGCAAAGATCACCCAACAATTCCACAAATCCCATCTCATCAATGAGCTTCCACACCCAGCTCAGTCACCAGACCTCAATCCCATTGAACATGTATGGAGATACCTCAAAGTCAGAATAAATGACCGAGCGGAAATCCCCCAAAACCTTGACAAACTTTGGGAGGCAATTCAGGAGGAGTGGAGGATGATTGATATAAATTATATTAATGACCTGGTCAAGAGCATGCCTGATCATGCTCAGGCAGTCTATGAGGCCAAGGGCTGCCATACAAAATATTAACATAATTTTAGATGCAGTTGTGGTACATAGTGTAGTGAATATTTTTAATGATTAATGCATTATTTGTCTTTGTTGTTTTCACAAAACTTTTGTTAATGTACTGTACATATGGTCATAAATGCTATTATGTGAGTAGCAGTGGTACCAGGAGGGTTAAAGGGGATTATAGGTGAGTATGAGACCAACAGTTGCAATGAAATGAAATCAATTATGGTTAATATGATCCTACAGATGAATTTGAAGTTTCAGAGTTACCACTCAAAAGTGCCAGTTGATAAATGGAATGGAGCTCATCTTAAGAAAACCTAGTGAGGAAAGTGATGAGGTTGAAAAATCATAACTCCAGCAACTTTCAATGGAGCAAGAACCCCAGGAGACTGTAATCCTGGTGGCTAAAGAGGGTAATGTAGAATGAGTGGTGTGTTCACAACAAAAATGGTTGGAAGTGAGTACAACCAATGAAATAGCTGCAAAGACTCAAGTCCATCAAATATGAGGTAAGAGAGCAAGTGTGTGTGAGATTTAGAGGATAAGAGTAAAGACAGTGGATCAAAGGAGCAAGAGAAGGAGAGAGAGCTAAGGAAGGGGGGAGGGAGGAGAGGGGAGAAACACTGCAAGGTGCTCAAGCACCCAAATTTATACTATTTAGTTGAGACAATTAGCTATAGAGGGAAGAATAAGTTACCAGTGGAAGTAAATGTGTATCTATGAAGATAAAAAGAGAAAACTACATTGAGAGAGAGGAGGCATTATACCACCAGGAGCACCAATGCTTCAGGAGGCAAGATATGTCAATGATGAGGGGGGGCATGCATGAAGCTGTGTATATAAGCAGGTTTCTTCTCACAGTAAAATTACAATTCATGAAGACAACAGATTTCTCAACTATTCAAGCACCAGTAAAGCTGCACCTCTTCCATTCTCCCTCTCTGTCTCTAACACATGGCATACAGATGATTATCCTTTCAACCTTTACCTCCCTTTATGCATAGATATGCTCGTGGCTCTATGCATCCTTCGCTTTGCGGCTGAAAATACATCTTAGTGTTATATGACATTCTCATCATTGTCAGAACCCACGAGGAACCTGGCATCGGGCTAATCGTCATATGTGGCCTGCCCAGCCTCCACATGTTCAACTTCCTCTTCCCCTTTCTCATCACGAATGCGACTCTCAACCCAGTGGAATGGAACTCCTGAGCGCCAAAGCGGCTTCAGACGCCTTACTGCCACCAGCGAATCACGGTTTTGCCTGGCGTGTTCAGAAAATAGATCACCCTTCGCCAGAAGGGCCTGATAGACAGCCTTGTCGTAGGGGGAAATCACCTTGTAAACACTGCCGGAGCAGCCGTAGGCCCTTATGCTATAGCGGGGGTGGGCATTTTCGTGAGATCGGCCACCTTGTCTTTGCCGGGGCATATTGACCTCGAGCTTCGACGGAGTGTCGGGAGGGATGTGAACACGACTTCGTTCTGGTGTTTGTGACCTTGGTTGGGTTGATGAAACCTTTGTTTTGTCTCCGATGCCCAATTCTGCCACGAGCGTCAGATACGGTCGGCCTTTCCCGGAAACCAGGGGAGGGAATAAAGGAAACTTCGCTTCATCGATCAGATATTTGTTGACCGGGCCCGGTCCTTTGCGCCGCTTCACTTGGACAAGAAGTACACTCATAGCCGATGCCTCGAGGGGCAGATCGGAGTCAAGAAGAATGGGAATAATGAGATCGACTGCTTCCTGTGTAGTTGAACCAATGAAAGCCATCCCGCGGACAAATGCAGGGAATATTGCCTCCATGTCGAGTACGCTTTTGTCGGCTGCCTTCGCAAAGTGTGTAAATCGAAGAATGCTCTTCTTGAATGCTTCACCCAGTTTTATACCGCGCCTCGTGTTTCCCTTGACGTTGTCCGGCGTGCTATTCAGAATATCCTTGGCGTAATCATCCGTGAACAACTCCTCGATAAACGTCGAAACATGGCAGCCCTTGCTGAAGATGAAAGTAGGACCACTTGGATTCTCCTTCACCACCGCATTCATGTATGCCTGGATCAGAATCAATCGCATGACGACCTCCCCACGCTCACCCAGACTAATGAGGCCACAGTTAAGAGAGTACAATAGTGCAGCGGCCATAACGTCGTTCCTGGTATCCTCCTTAGCCTGGGCATGCCGTATCCCATGTGCCGCAGCTTCGGCAAGAATAGGCTCGGATGGGTAGCCAGAGCGAAGGTATGTGCGGTGGGCTGGCACAGAGTAAGCAGTGCGCATGTGGCTAGCGACCGCCTCCACTTGATAACGATGGCTTGCTTCATGACGAGGCTCGAAATCTAACATGATCAAGACATCGAGCAATATCGCAAGAACTTCAGGCTTAAGTCGAGTTTCGTCCAGGTCGAGTAATTGAGAGCAAGTGAGTTTCGAGCGAGCAAATGCGATCATCGAGCGACAGACGGCATTCTTCTCTGTGGTGGCGTCTAGCATGCTCCAAAACCTTGGGAAGGGTTAGCCAGCTGTCTTGAAAGCATGCAAAAAAAGCTTACATTGGGCGGCCGAACTGAACAAGAAATTCAATTTTTGAGATGTCACTGAGTCTGAGTTGTCCAGGCTTGATAAGCAACGATGGGGAGCAGTCGAAGGGCGTCTCGGTAATGGGCGCTTGGAGGCAATCTCGGGTATCACGTGCTCGCGCTGATCGGCAAAGTTTACTGGGTGGCGCCAGGAGACTGAGCGAAGAATGAGTTGAAAGGAAGACGGCAAAGACAGGGTCGCCGATAAACGAAGTGAGGGCGGAACTAAGAGCTTGAAAATGATTATACTTGATTTTATCTTGTTTGTCCGCCGTGCTGATCTCGGCAAGGACGTGGGCCTCATCGAAATATAACAGGACCCGGAAATTCCTGTCTACTGCTTGAAGATCGCAGTGTTTTTCGATGGCATCAACCAGTTCTTTGAGACTCTGCTTTGCTTCGGCATCATGATCCCTTTCTATGGTCTTCCATTCCACCTTGCCCCGGGTGAATAGTAGTTAGCAGGCCAAAAATGTGACACAAACCTCACAGCGCTTAACCACCTGGTCATATAGGCGAGAGCGGTTATTTTCAGAGTCCAAATGCTCACGCCACGCTGCTGAAAATTTATCTTCAGGAAGCTTGATAGGATTGTTGCCGAATTTGCGTTGCAGCTCCTCCTTTACTGCCGATAACAGAAGTTTGAAGAAAATCACAAAACGGATCCGGGTCGCCTCAAAAGTGTCCATGACCTGGGTAAGATAATCCCGCACTCCGACGTCGGGCGACGGATATGCAAATCCTAAGAGGATACGGCTGTAAGGGAGAAGTGGACCGATTCTGCAAGTGACAGTTCAACTTGCCTTTATCTTCTGCAGACTGCCGAAGATTGAACGGGAGAGTGAACACGAGTTTTGCCTGTTCGTCAACCATACGAGATTTTCCGGAGCCAGAACTCTGAATGATTGCTACAGAATTGGAGTAGGGTAGGTGGCGTTTGTCGTACCACATCTCGTTGAGGTTCCGAAGCAAAAGGTGATGATAGTTACCCTCAAAGTTGCCGCGCCAGGCCATGGCGACGGCTATGGGATGAGAAACTGAGCAACATGGCGGATTACAATTAAGGGCGAGCGGGTACCTTTTTCTACAAAGCAAATCAGTAAAAGTGGACCTGTGGATTCGAAAGCACGCACCTAATGTTACGACATCCGCGGAGGGTTGTGTTCGGGGTTGAGAACGCAAGGTCGCTGAGTATGTATGAATCAGAGATAAGAGTGAGTTGTAGCCATTCTAAATATGTACCCAGATTCCGGATGTTCTTAAAGCTCTTTCGCTCCCATGCTTTCTTGACCATGTTGACCAACTGTGGACTATCAGCTAGAAGCCCTATTGCCTTTGATGTATTGCAATCTAGCGCTCCGTCCGACTCCTGAATAACGAGGAGAAGAATGCCGGTGGGATCTGGGTCTCTATTCCCAGCACGGCGAGCAGCCTCGATTACGCGCTTATCGAACTTCACATGCATTTCAGCTGGTATATCGTCTATGACAGTGTCCAAATCTGCAAGGATATTAACAAGCGCAGTGTCAGATCAATTGTGCTCACCTGCGGTTGCGCAAGTTTGGGCGTCGTTATTGGGCCGTCGCAAGATCGCTGTGTAGAGTCAGAAATGAGAAATTTGGGGGCTTGATGAGGACGCACCCAAGTTTCGAATGTTTCTGAAGCTCTGGTCTGCCCACGCCGCTTTGAGCCTATCAACCAACTCCGGATATTCCTGTAGTAGCGCCTTTGCCTTCTTCCCATCACAATCGAGCCGTCCTTCGGACTCTTGAACAATGGCCAAAAGAATCATACGACAACCGTCGAGACTGAGATTTTCATCTTTCTCATAGCCGGCGGTGCTAACGCGGTTGACAACGAGGATATCTAAGTCTTGATGAGCGGCGTCATCCAAATCATCCGGAACGGTCATCAGGGCATCGGCCAAATCGTCTGGATCAGTCTCCAGAGGCAGGAATCGCTGAGCTTTGATAGAAGAAGGAGATCGATCGGGTTCCTCGACCTCCATTATGTGACGCTTGTTCTCGGGCATGGTGAATGAGGATGGGATGAGGATAGACGCGTCTGATGATCAACACGGATCCACACGTGACCCTCACTAAATACGGAAAATCCTCTTTGTGGACTTGTGCGTTGTGTCTAAGGCGATCCCGGAACTCCTTCAACAGGGCCTTGATTTCCATAGAGGGATTGTTCCTTGGTTGTACCTCTTCGCATTGTCGAACTCACACTTCTTCTTGCGCCTACTGTTCACATTGTGGTTGTAAGCATGTTCACACAGAGTCGCCGGTAACGTGTAAGCCTGGGCTTACTACAGTGCCTCTACTGTACAACATATTACACAGTCCAGTAACAGAACACCTAACGTGTTCTGCTATGTCCCTTTACCATCCTTACATACGATACCTGTGTTACGTTTGTTGGTCTTGTCTGGGACGTGGTTTTTGGCGGAAGGACAGACCGGAGTCGGTCAATTTTCCCTCTCGAGATGTCTCTGCTGTTGATCTTGTCTACTGCTAACAATTGCCCCGAATTCTTGACTCTGCCTCTTGGTCAGGTTAGACCTGCAGTATGGTTGGCGGATCAGGTATGGGATTATTGACTCTCACTTGCGAGAGGGGAGGATGGTTGACTGTAATGCACGGCTCGCTTTACAAATGAGCGGTCCCGCAGGCCACGAGCATGAATTCTATAATTAGTAAGTGAGCAAGGGCACGGGGATGATCGTAAACTAACCCGAAAATGCTAATGTCGCAAAGACTGATTGGGTTGGTGGTACTGTAGAAGTGGACAAATGGCTGTGGGTGTAACAACCCCCATTCGTCGCCTCTCATAGTGACGAACCCGGAACGAACCTGACAAACCCCGGTGACGAACCCCCGCTGAGTTTTCTGTCTCCCTCGTTGATACGGAGGGATGACATGGCCAGGTTTGCTGTCCCCCGGATAAATTTAACACTCTTCTTGAAATTACCCAGGAGGGACGCATAGAAGAGCTGATGTGCACGGATGATATGCAAGTCTTGCGTGATCGCCCACCGTCCTGTCTCGATGACTTTGGATTCCTGAGAGTGGTAATGAGAAGGAAGAAACGACTATCAGAGCCCCAGGTATGAGAAGAACCATCTGGCAGATATGGTTATATAAGTGCTCCAAGGCCTGATCCCATGAGTACATCGCATGCCATAGGATACTCACCAACTACCCGCTACTCCTGTACGGTTATCTGACGCCATGTTTATTCGGGGTCCCCTTTGATACATATCCTGGATGGCTGAAGTGGGCTTTTAGCTAGCGATGGGGTTGGGGTTCCGTCGATCATGTCCAGGTATTTGAAGGTGTTAATAAATAGACAAAATGAGCACAGCAACACAAGAGACATTTTGTCAGGGGACAACAATCACAACTGCTGAAGCGTTGAAGTTTGGAATAACAAGAGGTAATCTACAGTAAAAACTCAGGTACTTCACAGCTTCATATGGGGTTCTCAGGCTGTTCCACATCCGCACAGGAAAACCGCCTCATATGCAAATCTTCACCCTCCGAATTGGTTCTGAGGCCACCTAAACTCTGGAGTTTCTTCTGCACCACACGTCTCCCTTGCCTGAGTACCTCGATTATTCGCAAACTGTGATTGTGGCACCTCAGAGAGGAATTCCCACCGCTTAGTTCCATCGTTTGACTCCCCTCTATGCTTTCCTCACTCTCCGGCTTCTTTCTCAACGACCTGGTGAATAGCCCCCAGAACTGGCGCCAGACCAGTACCAACGCCGACCCACACCGGCCAGGCCTTGTGTCCCAGAAATTGACTATGCACAAAACAATCAAAGCAAAGTTGAAGACTGTAGCACAGCCAATGCAGACTTTTGTAACGGCCAAAGTCCCATCAAAACACATGACCAGAAACGCCACCAGAAATGTTACAGTCTAGTCAAAAGATGGGTCGTTGGGTACGTCACTGAGAATATCGAAAGAAGAATACACACGACCACAGCAGCAGTGCATATGGTAAACTCAGCAGTAGGGCAAGGTATTCTAACCTGCTGGCTGAATTCTTGTACTTTCCCAGGTACACCAGCTACAACAGACCATCAATCAGTATAAGGGCATTTGGTCTTCAGCAAGCGGGCTTACAACTGCATCCACAGAACAGTACTGGTTCCTCCTATGCCGTCTGTACATGATGAGGCCCAAAGTTATGCTGGAGAGACTTGTTAATAGTGATAGGTAGCTCATGATCTGGGCAAGAGAGCTATGGCAATCAGATTGGTGGGTACCAGGTTGATCTTTGTTGTTGCCGAACAGTGGGATCGCCAAGAAGGCGACGTTTTCTGCCAGTAAGATAGTTGCCTGTAGAATTCGTCTGAGTCATAGAAGACGAGGGGTTAAGGGAGAGCACCCATACAAGTGCTGTCATTTGCGACCATTCGGACGTCAGATCCTCAAACAGTTTGTTCCAGTGAATCCTGACGGCAAGCCCATCCACCAATAATGCCTTCATGTTTGCTACCTGTACGTCAGGAACACAAAACAATAACAGAGAGAGTATGTTGAACAGTTTTGAGGGCTGGCTCGGCTCTGCCGGGGCTGTGAATACGGACTGTCCCCTTGTCAATCTCGCAGTCCGCTGCCCATAGTAATTCCGAAATCTATTGTGCACTATGCATTTCTTGAGCTAGAAATCCAATATCGAGGGTGGGGACCACAAGAAGAAAGTGCAACAGGGGCACGCTGCCGGATTTGACGCCCTTCATAGTGTAAGTACTCCGACGCCCATACTTAGCGCCAACTATTGAACATGTGTCCGCACAGATACTCGACGCGTGCATACAGATGAGCATCCAGTGTGTTACCGCGTATGCATTCTCATTAGAGAACTTCAAGCGATCCCAGGAAGAAGTCGACGCGCTCATGTCACTCGCTGAAAACAAACTTTTGGAACTTTGCAGTGAAGGGTGAGCCCGCCCTGGTTCACTACTATCAATTCCCGTACCTCATACTTCATACATCCCCAAGTGACCTTCTAAACGGGTACGGCGTTCGACTTAACGTTATTGGCCGGGTGGAACTTTTACCCAAGAACGTGCAAAAGGCAGTTCGAAAGGCAGAAAACATGACGCGACATAACGACAGGTACATCCTAGTACGCGTACCTTGTCCCGCAGCCCCTGACACGACACACTGTAGAGCGATCCTGAACCTTTGTATGCCCTATACCTCCCGAGATGAGATAGCAACAGCTGTGGAGGACTGCGTGCGGACTGGCCTGCGGTGTGACATCGACCCCGACACGTACGACCCCTCACCCCCCCTCCTGCCTGGGTTTTTCGTTCTTACCTCCCCGATTAAACAGATACTTTACCAAAGAAGAAATTGACAGACACTTGATGTTAACTGCAAGAGGTAGTCCCCCGCTCGACATCCTTGTCAGGACAAGCGGAGTCAAACGCCTAAGTGACTTCCTCCTATGGCGGGTCGGTCTCCTTGGCCTTGATTACCACTCATTTCAGTGTGTTGATGTTCTAACAGTGCTGCGAGAATACTCAAATCCAGTTCTCCTCGACTTACTGGCCCGACTTTGGTCTCTGGGACTTCGTACCCATCATACTTGACTATCAACGTAAAATTTGGAGCAGGCGGATATCGGCATAGCTCCATGTATACCCACACTTCTACATACCACCACTCGCATGTCACACCTTGGTAATTTATCTTTATGTGCTAAGTTAATTTCCTTATCTGAGGAAGTAGTGAGGTAATAAAACCACATCCACACCCTCCGCGGCGCCATACACCGTGGATTTCACTAACATTGGCCGCTAGATTGAAAAATTTTCGAGATGAAAATAGGTGATATGCAGTATCACCCGTCCAACAGCCACCAACATACAATCAATCGCTAGAGCTTTGGGCGCTACGCATTAACCGGGGTCGGGTGTTATTTACGCGCTAAGAACCAAGGTACTTACAACCTTCCGTCAGTAACAACCTCCCCCAAACCTAACTTTGCACTGTATTACCCTTCTCCTAATAGCCATTACAACCATTCTTGTCCCATTGCAAAGTCCTTTTGATGCATCCAGGTTTCTTAGAAGCATCACAGGAGACCCAACCTTCAGAGCTAACCTTGCAAGTGGTAGTCCACTTGCTCGAAGTGATTGAAGGTACTCTGCTGGATATGGTTGGTAGTCATTCAAGGTTGGGTTTCCCAGTTGTACTGAGTCTGCACTCATGAGTATATGAGTCTCTCCTGGAAATTTAACAAGAATGGTTTCATTGATATCATCCACCTCATCATTCCTTGAAGACAGAATTGTTCTGTCTAAGAAGTACTGGTCAGGCTTGTTGCCCTGTCCAATTTGAGGATAAGTGGAATCAATAAGGCTTTCTATAGAGTTCTCAGGGCAACACATTCAGCAGGGATTTCAACAGTCTCAGGGTTATCTAGGGTGTTTCCTGCACCTATCCTGAGCAGCCATGCAGCATGTTGCTCTCTTTCTGGAGTGTTGTCTAATCTCATGTTCTGCCGCAAGTAATATATTGTGACATTATTCCAGAGTGGACTACAAATGATAGAAGCACCAATAATTTCTTGCCTCAAGCCTCATGGAACTACTGGCAATGTCTGATGGAAGTCACCACCAAAGACAACTGTAATTCCACCAAAGGGTAAGTTTGTCCAGAATAAGTCTTGTAAGCAGCGATCAACAGCATGAATTCCATGGCTATGTTGCATTGGAACTTCATCCCAGATAATGACCTTTGTCTGCTGCAATACTGGGAACATATGAGATGTACATGTAATTGGAAATACAGAAGTTTCATCTGCAGGTATTGGAATTTTAAACCTGGAATGAGCAGTTCTGCCTCCCTCAAGTAATAGAGCAGCAATTCCAGAAGATGCAATGCATAGTGCAATATGACCCCTAGATCTGACTGCAGCAGCAAGAGTATTGCATACAAATGTTTTTCCACATCCACCTGTACTGTGAATAAAAAATATTTGTCCCAGATTGTTATCCACAGATTGAATAGCAGCATTATAGACATTGGCTTGTTCTTGATTAAAGAGCTGGGTGTTCCTTACAACCATAGCTTCCAGTTCAGCATGATTGTAGTTGAGTTGTTCAGCTCAGATAAAGTTGATAGGAATATCATCCCAAATTTCACCAGCTCCAGGACCCTGTGATAGGGGCATAGGTGGGAAGTCTTTAAGAGTTTTCCCTGAGCTCATCAGGATTTTATCAAGAAGATGTAAACCATAGTCATATCTTTGCTCAGGTGTAAATACCTGACCCTGGTAATGGGGAATCTGTTCTAGCCTCCTTGCAAGATCATCACATATAGAGTACTTGAACCAATCCCAGAGTGCCTCTGGTGAAGATGGATTGCAGTTTTGTAAAATAACTGCAAACAATGCACACAGTGCAGATCCAGTCTGCATATGAGTGGCCTCATCCAAGCACTGGATCCACTCTCTATCATTTTCTAGAAGTCCTCTTGCCAAACACGCCTCTCTAAATGTATTATGGACAACTCCATCAAAGGTGCATAAATATTCAAATAATGTTGCACCTGGGACAGAAGTCAACAGAAGTCTGAGGTAAAATCTTTCACCCTGTACTGGAGATGCAAAATACATCCTTCCAATTGCAGGATCACCCCGTTGCCTTGGAGACCACTGTTTATTTTCCTTTTTGTATACCCAAGCTCTTGGAAAGTCCTGATATAGTGTGTTATGTGCATCAGGATAATTCCAATTGGCTTCAAACCAAGCTGTGAGTATAGTTTTGTCCAGGTTGTCTCTAGCAAGAACTGCTTCTACATGATCATCCTCATTATAGTAGATCAACTGTTGATTAGGCAAGTGGACTGGCAAGCAATAGACTATTGGTGATTTCACATGCATAGAGAATTCAAATATATGCCAACATGCTTCAATTGGAGAAATATAGCAAGCATCAAGATACTCTTTGATTTCATCCTGCTGCTGATCCTGATTGGTTGAAAGCTCTAGAGTAGCTCAATCATGACCTTTGTAGATATATTTGTGAATGTACTTGACAGCCTCAACTGAAGCACAGATCTCTACATTAATGTGGCATCAATACTTTGAGCTAAGATATGCATTATAAGATACAACCCATTGGTTATCATATGTAAAACCACCTTTAACAAAAGTATGGCCATTATCAGGTCTAGCATACTTGGGATAGCCATCTTCCCCATATAGTGTGGCAGGATTGAACTCTTTTGGATACTTCTTGCTACATCTCCCATTTACCATACACTTGGCATTTGGGTGGTCATTTCCACAGGGACCATGTAACATCATGGTAGTAACTACATTGTATAGCTCAGGTTCATTAGCTGGATCTGGTATCACAGCAGACACAATAGAATCAACATGTGCAGCATCCCGGATCTTGTCAGCAGGATCCAGGAATATTAACAGATGCATGTATGGTAATCCTCTCTTCTGGAACTCTATGGTATGGACCATTGCAACTGCTTTTCCAAAGAAACCTTGTTTAATTTCCTTCAGAAGAGCTTCTTTCTTCTGTTCAAAAACTCTAGCAACAATATCAGGTCAGTCTGTTACTGTCTGAGGCTTCTGATTATCACTTGAGTCTCTAAACAAAGCTTCCTGAATTTCAGGCCAGTTTGGATTAGCAGTCATAGTCAAGAAGATATCAGGCTTCTGAAAAGTTCTGCAAATAGCCATAGAATCCTGGAACAACTGATTCATATGACAATCACTTCCAATATGTGTTGAAGGTAAGATTATTCTTCTGCCATGATTTTGGAGATTTAGGTTTTCATCTTGGTCACCAATAGCAATATCTTGAAGGCCTTGATAAACATCAGCTCTAATTTGTTTCTGATGAGTTCTAACCCAATTGAGATTACTCTGTTCAACTGAGGCCCAAGCATCAACAACATATTGTTGGAAGAGTTTACCACCCCAAAATAGTGGAGGCTGAGGATCAGATTGTACATGAAATTGATAGGCATAATATGATCATTGAGTCACAAATTTTGATCTGGTATTGCCTGTTGGTTCAGGATGTGATCTAATTACAGTATGCTATCCATCTTCACCATGTGGAAAGAGTAACACATAGTGTAAGGAAGAGTAGGAAGGATGGAGGTGACTAATTCTCCAAAGTCCACCACCACTCAGACATAATATAATATCTCTATGATCAGAGTGTTCCTCCAATCCACTGCCAGGAATTACTGCTGCAATATCATCACCTGCAGGAAGATTGTATCTTCTTTGGTCCTGTGATCTATCAGCATGTAGCTTGACAAATACTACTGGTTGCCTATTCTCAGGTTGTTGCTGCATAATATCAAATGCACTTTTATACAGATTGATATAGGGATGTACTTGACACAACATATCTCCAAGCTCAGCAAGTACAGCACGATCACAGAATCCTTGATTATTTTGGGCTCTGATATCTGCTTGTTGTTGAGAATCATAAATGTAGATCTGTGCATATACTGGAGATTGGCCTTCAGCTGGCAAGAGAGCACCTGAGAGGTGGTGAAGTTCATCACTTATTTTAAAGCAGTAAGGACCTGAAGCTTGTGTAATTGATTCATCAATCTTAGTTCCAAGTGATGTAAATGCAAAGGCAGCATTATATCATCTGATGTTTCCTCTGAATGAATCAGATTGGGGACTAATACCACACATGTGTTGTCTCAGAGCAGAATGCATTTCCCTGTATGCAGGTAATTGGACTTGTCCTTGAAGGCAACAAACACCAAACTTGATGTTATCTCTGGTTGATGCTGTAAGTTTTTCAGAGTCAAAGTAAAGAGCTTGACAATATGAACATTGAATGTTCATATGACCCAAGAAATGTGGTTCAATGGGTTCTTGATATGGACGGCATCCTAGAGGAATAGGATTCTGATCCTGAGCATGATTTCTATGGCCCTGAGCAGGATTTCTGTGCTCTGCATTATTCTCAGCCCTATTCTCAGCCCTATTCTCAGCCCTAATATTTTGAGGTTCATTAATTAGAACCTCATGATCATTTCCCTGCTCTTGGACTTGAAATTGCTCAAGATTTATCCTAGCCTGGTTATCAAGCTCATCAACTTCATTCTGAATGCCCAGATTATCCTCCTGCTGAAGTTCAGCTTGTTGCTCATCTCTCAGCTCTTGGAGAAATCTATCCAAAATAATCCCCTGCATTTCTGCATCCCTATCTGCCTGATCCTGTATATCCTGTTCCACCCTTTGTGTAAGTACTTGCTCTAGTTGAGCAAGTATTTGCTCTTGCTCCAGTTGAGCATGTCTCTGTTCCTGCTCCAACTGAGCAATCCTCTGCTCTCTTGCTCTTTGAGCAACCCTTTGCTGTTGTATTCTTTCTCTTCCCCTCAGTTCCTGCTCAAGCTGTGCTATCCTTGGCCTATCCTGATCATGGGTTATATGTGCTATATGCCCCCTGTGCAAATTATTGAAAGCAGGATTAGCCTGAACACCTGAGATATTATGCTGTGGTCTCAGTGGTTGTGCAGCTCTACTGCTTCCTCTTCCTCTTCCCCTTGTATGTGAAGGTATAAGAGGTACATTTCTGGGAATAGGATGCATCACAGGTTGATCATACCCCTCTGGCATAGGAGTTTCAGGTATGGCAGATAATTGAACATGAGCATTAGATAGGCCAGCAGTAGATATTGAAGGCCCTGCAATATTGGAAGGACCTGCTACCATAGATTGTGCTACTCTACTACCTCTACCCATATCTGCATTCATTACAAATGCTGATTGTAGAGTCTGAACAGATGCTGGATGCTCATCAGATACACCAACAGGTACAGGAACTGTATCCCCAAAATTGGGTTGGGAAGGAACAGCAAATAACCCTCAATTTTGGTGAAAAGCAGATTACTTTATGGGATTGAAAACAAAGTTTGTTAACAAGTTTGCTAATTCCAACTTTATAAGTTTGTGGGGGAGAGGTTGTTGCAAATCTCCAGAAATATATTCAATTCTAATGTTTTTAGGGTTTTGGTAAGTTATTCTCTTAGTCTCCAACTAGACAGACAGTTGTCCTATCTGAATACAATGGGAACTTTGATGGTCGTTACTATATAATATGTCAACTAATATCTTCACAATTCAATAAGTCAGGCAAAATGCAAGCTTTTGCAATCAGTGAGCCTCCGTAGACCTAGCAGACAACGTGTTCTAACAGGCCCTAGCGTACTATGTTCGCTTCTCAATTAAACAGCTCTACAATTCAATGGTATACTTCTGAGGCAAGGTCTCTAAGAGGAACCCAAAGAAATGGAAGTTAGTGAACTTTCTACTTAAGAACAGAAGAGTCGTATCAACTTGTATTCAGCTCTTGAGTCAAGCAGAAGGGTCTGTCAATATCTCAATCGTTTCAAAGGGTCTGGTTTTTAAGAGTATAACTCTTTAAGTCTCTGGTGGTCTATGACTGAAGAAAATTGCATAAAATTGCTTTGTATTCCTATCCCAATCAACCATACAGTCAGGGGGGGGAAATAGGCAAGTGGTTTCTTGCCTCCCATGTAATTTATAGATGAGTTTTTATAACAATATACAATTAACTTATGGGTATACCTGAAACAAGCCTTCAGCTTCATCATTTTATTGTCTCCTCATCATTGAGGAGCATCATTCTAGGAGTTTTGATATCAGCAACATAATTCGCTCTCAGAAACTTGCTCCCTAAGTGCCTGGTTATTTATATCACAGCCAGTTGGGTTAGCAAGTTTCCTTGCTAACTCTTATCTAAGGGTTTTTATCTTTTTCTTGGATTCTCCACACCTGGGTTCTTAACCCTAATGTCCTAAAAGTTCACTTCCATAGCCTTCAGGCAGTAAACTAATATTAGAATTTAATTAGCTTGTTCTATTCTTATCAATCTTTATTTTCTAGTCCATCATTTCTGGTCTCTTTCGTTACTATGAGGGAGCATCCATCCCTGTGTACCCTCTTGGATACCCCCATCCAATCTTTTATCTTTCAATACCATCAGAGCCATTCCAAGGGAACATCCTTACCAGGAAATTAGCTAATTTCTAAATTCTCTTGTCAAGATTTGCTTCCAGGACCTGTTACTATTGTTATCAGAATTCCCCAATCAGAAACCTGTCTGGAAGGAACTCTTATCAGAAGCACCTAGTATATAAATAGATAGAAGAACTGTCACTCTGAAACAATCAGAAGTGCACATCAGAACAATCTATAGTTAGATAGATAAGACTTTGACTCAGTATGACTCACTTTACCTGGGTCCAGATATATATAGTAGGAGCATAGCCACACATAGTAAGTATATAAGGATACCATACTGTACCTTGTATCCTTATCTTAGTGTTATACAGTTCTTGCCTCCTATACCTCTTTGCCCTTAAACCAGCTGGACTATAGAGCTCCGTTGTCTCTAAGTCATGCCTAGTAGGATAGGACCAAGTCTGTATAGACATCCTGTGTCAAACGCTGTGCTACTCAAGAGCAAACCCCTAACCTGGGTAACAAAACACTAAGATACTCTGCTGCTTATCTCTTGCTTACCCTCTGCTCTGCCAACGTACTGAATGCGTTGAGGTACTCTGTGTCATGGAATATGATGTTGTTGCCAATTGCAACGTTCTCTGTAGCTGTTGCTATGTTCTTATCCTCCATCCTGCCTCTGCCAGCAGACCTGGCTCATCTATTGCTAGTGACCTTCATCACCATAGCCATTTTCTCAGCACACTGTATTCTTATGGTCAAACTTGAACTCATACATTGCTATTGCAACTGCTGTCACATCAGATCTTGGAACTTGTACCTTGGTATACAAGTTATCCTCACTCAATTCTTCATACTTCTAGCGGTAATCGATCGCTAGACAACCACCACCACACCACCAAAGAAATTCTCAGCTTGAGAATCCCCATCACCCCCTCCTCCCAAATCGAGAAACAGAATCTCAGGACCAGGTATACAAAACCCAGACCCCAGAAGAAATCCCATACCACAATCCACTCAAACACCATCACCGTTTTATCCCCCATCCCCATTTGATTCACCCACTCCACATGCATCAACATCCACCCAAATTGTTCCAACATCATCAAGTGTCTCCGTCACACTAGCTGAGAGACAAAGACAATGTGAAGAACAAGAAAAATGCAATATTGTCACAAACTGACTCAATACCCAAGAACTTGATAGACTCCAACACACAGTACAGCAACCAAGGGAACTCATAGGTTCTGAAGAAAACCTCCTTGCCTGACACAAAGCTTTCGTTGAACTCAATGAAGGAAAAATCCCAGACGACAACTCAGACATCTATATCACAGACGACAACCAATCAGACCCCAATCCACAACCACCCGCATTACCCACACCAGCGATACCCTTAGCCCTACTGGCTCCCCCCATACAACCAACACAACCTCCCACACCGCCACTGCCACCACCCACTGGACAAATACAAATGGCTGCACAAAACCCAAAGGAGTTAGGACTCCTCAAACCCATCGCCTTTGATGGAACTAGAAGACTGTTTGAAGATTGGATCTTCCAATGCGAAGTCTATGTACTCGCTAATGCAACAACTTACAACAACGACCTTGCTAGGACCCTATTCATCCTCTCAACAATGCAATCAGGAGATGCCCGAGCATGGGCCAGACAATACCTCCATGAGAGGAACGCCCAGACCCAAGCAGGGCAACCAATAGCCATGGAAACATGGGATAACTTCACTGCTCAACTCAGAGCTGACTTTACTCCGGCAGATGAACATGCGTACACACATACCAAACTTCAAACCCTGCACCAAGCAGGCAAACCAATGACTGAATTTAACTCTCAGTTCAAGGAACTTGTCTGCCAATCTGGACTCACTGAAGATTGTACCCTTATCAATATATATCGTAAAGCAATCGATTGATGAATTGCTATGAAAATTGACAAGTTGGAAAACCCCCTGACAACCATTGCTGCCTGGTATATCTGAGCAAACAAACTTGACGATAACTTCCATCACATCAATGCCCTCTACGGCACCCCCAGAAACACATTCCCCCAAAGGAACCAATACCAACCCAATCACAGATTAAACCACCCAAACAACAATGTGCCCTACACACAATTCTACCAAAGGAGCAACGCTCCACAATTCACACCACATGACCCACACGCCATGGAAATAGACCATGCTGCAATGGAAGAAGAGTACAAAGACCCTTACCCAGAAATCCCTCAACCAGACTATGCCGAAGAAGACCTTCAAGACTCCTTGGAGTTAGATGCTGTTGTCACTGGACAACAAATAAAAGCCTATCAGAATCAAGAATGCTTCCGATGTGGAGCCAAAGACCACTGGGTTAGCAAATGCCCTCAACCCTCTCAAGCAAGACACTTCCCTGGAATGCGCACAAACCCCCCTTGCCCTGCGAGAAACCCCAACCATCCCTTCCCAGGACAACAAAACACTCGTCCTGGATTCCCAAACTGGAACACCCAACAATCACCGCAACACAAGTACTCCCTTGCAGTCGCAGAAGTTGCATCTCAGATGCACTGATGACCTCAACCCTGAACTCCAACAGGAACTCCACTCTGTGCTAGCCAAAGACCTAGAGATGCGTCCCTTCCAGGATTTTTGAAATGGAACACAGACCGATGTGCCCCTACTCATTCCCAGAAGGACTCTATATATTCTCACTCTCAGAAGGACACTTTCTCAATAAATTCTGTACAACTACAACTCTCCCCGAATAAACGATCCCTCTACCTACCCATCGAGATTTGGAGTGAATGGACATCAAAACCTGTGGCTATCACCACTCTGATAGACTCAGGAGCCCAAGGGAACTTTATCTCCCACAAAGTTGTTGAATGACATGGTTATCAAACCAAACAGCTGGACCAACCAATCCCTCTCAGCAACATTGACAGAACTGACAATCAACATGGCAAGATCCATGAATACATCAAAATCAGAACCATCATTGATGGAAGAGATTGCACGCTAGAAGCATATGTCACAAACACTGGTGAGAAAGATCTCATCATCGGATTTCCCTGGTTGGAACAATACAATCCTGACATCAACTGGAAGACCAAGACATTCTCTTGGAAATGCCAAATTGATCACCAAAACTTCTCAAAACTCCTCAGAACCCTACAATGACCTGTCAAACTCAACTCCATTGCCATGGACATAATGGCTGGAAAAACCTCTCAACCCAAGGATAACCCAGAAGAATACATTAACCTTTCAAACATTGACCTCTACACCTTCTCTTTAGAAAGAGAAATGAACCTGATGCTTCTAACCCCATTAGAAGTAAACGCCAAAGCTACACACACCACAATGCTCCATAATGAGCAACACAACCCAACAAAATCAGCAAACCAAAAAGGAGAACAATTGGAATCAAACAAAGAACCACCCAAGATTCCTCAGAGATTCACCTGATGGGCTAAAATATTCAACAAGAAAGCCTCCGAATGATTCCCACCATCAAGAATGTTTGATCATGAAATCAAACTAAAACCAACATTTGAAGCAAAATTGATGAAACCCTATCAAGTGGCACCTGCCGAAGAAAAAGCACTAAAAGAGTTCATAGACGAAAACCTCCAAAAAGGGTACATCCACCCCTCAAAATCCCCTATGGCATCACCATTCTTCTTTGTTGCCAAGAAAGGAGGAGACCTCCGACCCTGCCAAGACTATCATTATCTGAACAATCACACCATCAAAAATGCCTATCCAATCCCCATGATTTCCGCTATCATGGATAAACTCAAAGGAGCTAAGTACTTCACTAAGCTTGACATCCACCTAGGATACAATAACATTGGAATCAAAGATGGCAACCAATGGAAAGCAGCATTCAAGACTCCTATGGGTCTTTTCAAACCAACTGTAATGTTTTTCAGACTTTGCAACAGTCCCGCAACATTCCAACACATGATGGACATGTTATTCTCCAAGATAATGGAGAAAGGAGGAATCATCATCTATATGGATGATATCCTAATATACAGTAAAACCCAAGAAGAAACTGACCGACTTACAGAAAAAGTACTGCAAATCCT
The DNA here is from genome assembly GCA_023014365.1 of Lepiota brunneoincarnata. Classification (NCBI taxonomy): domain Eukaryota; kingdom Fungi; phylum Basidiomycota; class Agaricomycetes; order Agaricales; family Agaricaceae; genus Lepiota; species Lepiota brunneoincarnata. The sequence goes on from JAEBUN010000005.1 coordinate 409,142, forward strand.
GCAGGAAAACAACCTCTACCTCAAAATGGAGAAATGCAAGTTCAACAAACAATGACTCAAATATCTCAGCATGATCATCACACCAGATGAAATAAAAATGGACCCTGGAAAACTCAAGGTAATAGAAGACTGGCCAGTGCCAAAAACAGTCTGACATATTCGGAAATTCATTGGATTCTGTAACTTCTACCAGAAGTTCATCCGCAGCTACTCCCACCACACCAAACCCCTTAACCAACTCCTATCCAAATCAAACAAATTTGAATGGAAAGAAGAACAACAAAAAGTGTTCGAAACACTCAAGAACAAATTCTTAAAGAAACTGGTACTCCTCATGCCCAACTCCACAAAACCCTTTGAAATAGAAGCCGATGCTTCCAAATTTGCATCAGGAGCTGTCCTGTACCAACATGACATCAGCAGAATATGGAAACCCATATCATTCCATTCAAAGATGTTCAGACCAGCAGAATGCAACTATGACATCTATGGCAGGGAATGTTATCAGAAGTCCCCTTAAACTCCCCTTATCAGAAGCACCCAAGTAATATAAATAGATAGAAGACCTGTCATCCTGAAACCATCAGAAGAACTATCAGAACAATCTATACTTAGATAGATAAGGATATGACTCACTTACCTGGGTCCAGACATATATAGTAGGAGCACAGCCACACATAGTAGTATATAAGGATACTGTACCATACCCTTGTATCCTTATCTTAGTGTTATACAGTTCTTGCCTCCTATACCTCTTTGCCTTTAAACCGGCTGGACTATAGTGCTCCATCGTCTCCAAGTCACGCTTAGTAGGACAGGACCAAGTCTGTATAGACATCCTGTGTCGAACCCTGTGCTACTCAAGAGCGAACCCCTAACCCGGGTAACAAAACACTAAGATACTCTTGCTGCTTATCCTCCGCTCGCCCTCTGCTCTGCTGACGTACTGAATGCGTCAAGGTACTCTGTTGACTCTTCCGATGTACTGAACGCGTCGAGGTACTCTGTGTCGCCAATTGCGACGTTCTCTGTAGCCGTTGCTACGATCCTATCCATTCCCCTCCTGCCAGCAAACCTGGCTCACCTCCTCATATTCATCTTCACGACAACTACCACCCTCCTCGCCTACAGAATCATCAACCTAGAACTCGAACAGATCACGTGCCCCTGCCACTGCTGTGTTGTCAGATCGTGGAACCTGTACTCAGGAATATCCATCGCCGCCCTTCAAATTTTCATACTTCTAGCGATAATTGATCGCTAGACACCTGCCACCACGCCACCAAAGAAATTCTCGGCCCGAGAATCCCCATCACCTCCCCCTCCTCCCAAATCGAGAAGCAGAATCTCAGGATCAGGAAGCCAAAACCCGGATCCCAGAAGAAACCCTATCCCCACTCAGACACCATCCCCATTCTATCCTCCATCTCCATTCGACTCACCCACTCCAAGTACATCAACACGTACAAGAACAAGCTTTGCTGACAAACTAGCAGAACGACAAAGACTACAACACGAAAGAGAATTAAAAGAACACTACGAAGAAGAAGAAAGAAGACGCAAACAAGCCGAAGAATACCATGCTAAAGTAGACCCATTAAACGACTACAAACTCCAAAGACTTAAAAACGCCCTCAAACAACCAAGAGGACTTTCCACGTCAGAAGAAAACTTACTCACACGCCACGAATACGCCATAAATCAGGGAAGAACTCCCCCAGCAGACAACGACTCCGACGTCTATATAACAGACGACAACCAATCAGATCCCGATCCACAACCACCCGCATTACCAGCACCAACCGTACCCTTAGCCCTACCGGCTCCACCCTTGCGACCAACACAACCTCCATCACCACCATCGCCGCCGCCACCCGGACAATTACAAATAATGGCCGCCGCAACTACCCCAAAGGAGTTAGGACTCCTCAAACCCATCGCTTTCGATGGAACTAGAAGACTATTCGAAGATTGGATCTTCCAATGTGAAGTTTACGTGCTCGCTAATGCGACCACTTACAACACCGACCTCGCTAGGACCCTATTTGTCCTTTCGACAATGCAATCAGGAGATGCCCGAGCCTGGGCTAGACAATACCTCTACGAGAGGAACGCCCAAACTCCACAAGGACAACCCATAGTCATGGAATCATGGGACAACTTCACTGCTCGACTCAGAGCCGACTTCACCCCAGCAGACGAACATGCGTACGCGCATACCAAACTCCAAACCCTGCACCAAGCAGGCAAACCAATGACCGAGTTCAACGCTCAGTTCAAAGAACTAGTCCGACAATCCGGATTAAACGAAGATCACACTCTAATCGATCTATACCGCAAGGCAATCGATCACCGCATTGCCATGAAGATCGACGAATCGGAAAACCCTCCGACAACTATCACCGCTTGGTACACCTGAGCAAACAAACTCAACGACAATTTCCGCCGAATTAACGCCCTCTACGGCACCCCCAGAAACACGTTTCCCCAAAGAAACCAATACCAACCCAACCGCGGACCAAGTCGCCCAAACAATAACGTGCCCTACGCACAATTCTACCAAAGGAGCAACGCTCCACGATTCACCCCACGTGACCCACACGCCATGGAAGTAGACCATGCTGCAATAGAAGAAGGATTCGAAGATCCTTACCCAGAAATCCCTCAACCGGACTATGCTGAAGAAGAACTTCAAGATTCCTTGGAGATAGATGCCATTGTCACCGGACAACAAATTAAAGCTTACCAGAACCAAGAATGCTTCCGATGCGGAGCTAAAGACCACTGGGTTAGCAAATGCCCTCAACCCTCTCAAGCAAGATGCTTCCCAGGAATGCGCACAAACCCCCCTCACCCTGCGCGAAACCCCAACCGTCCCTTCCTAGGACAACAAAACACTTGTCCCGGATTCCCAAACTGGAACGCCCAGCAATCCCCACAACGCAAGTACTCCCTTGCCGTTGCAGAAGTTGCATCTCAGATGCGCCAAATGGTCGATGACCTCGACCCTGAACTCCAACAAGAACTCCACTCTGCGCTAGCCAAAGACCCAGAGATGCGTCCCTTCCAGGATTTTTAAAATGGAACACAGACCGATGCGCCCCTGCTCGTTCCCAGAAGGACACTATATATTCTCACTCTCAGAAGGACACTTTCTCGATAAATTCTGTACAACTACGACTCTCCCCGAATAAACGATCTCTCTACCTACCCATCGAGATTTGGAGTGAACGGACATCAAAACCCATGGCCATCACCGCCCTGATAGACTCAGGAGCCCAAGGGAACTTCATCTCCCACAAAGTCGTTGAACGACATGGTTACCAAACCAAACGGCTGGACCAACCAATTCCTCTCAGCAATGTTGACGGAACTGACAATCAACATGGCAAGATCCATGAATACATCAAAATCAGAACCATCATCGATGGAAGAGACTGCACACTAGAAGCATACGTCACGAACACTGGTGAGAAGGACCTCATCATCGGATTTCCCTGGTTGGAACAATACAATCCCGACATCAACTGGAAGACCAAAACATTTTCTTGGAAACCACAAATTGATCATCAAGACTTTTCCAAACTCCTCAGAACCCTACGACGACCCGTCGAACTCAACTCCATTGCCATGGACATAATGGCTGGAAAAACCTCCCAACCTGAGGAAAACCCTGAAGAATACGTCAACCTGTCAAACATTGACCTCGACACCTTCTCTTTAGAAAGAGAAATGAACCCCATGCTTCTAACCCCATTAGAAGTAAATGCCAAAGCGACACATGCCACAATGCTCCACAATGAGCAACATAACCCGACAAAGTCGGCAAACCAAAAAGGAAAACAACCGGAATCAAACAAGGAACTACCCGAGATCCCTCGGAGATTTGCCTGATGGGCTAAAATATTCAACAAGAAAGCCTCTGAACAATTCCCACCATCAAGAATGTTTGATCACGAAATCGAACTAAAACCAATGTTTGAAGCAAAATCGATGAAACCTTATCAAGTGGCACCTGCTGAAGAAAAAGCACTGAAAGAATTCATAGACAAAAACCTCCGAAAAGGCTACATCCGCCCTTCAAAATCCCCTATGGCATCACCCTTCTTTTTCGTTGCCAAGAAAGGAGGAGACCTCCAACCCTGCCAAGACTATCGTTATCTAAACGATCATACCGTCAAAAACGCATACCCGATCCCCATGATTTCCTCTATCATGGATAAACTCAAAGGAGCTAAGTATTTCACTAAGCTCGATGTCCGCCTAGGATACAATAACGTCAGAATCAAAGATGGCGATCAATGGAAAGCAGCGTTCAAGACTCCCATGGGTCTTTTCGAACTGACTGTTATGTTTTTCGGACTTTGCAACAGTCCCGCGACGTTCCAACACATGATGGATACGTTATTCTCCGAAATAATGGAGAAAGGAGGAATCATCATCTACATGGATGACATTCTGATCTACGGTAAAACCCAAGAAGAAACCAACCGACTCACAGAAAAAGTACTGCAAATCCTGCAGGAAAACGACCTCTACCTCAAAACAGAGAAATGCGAGTTCAACAAACAACGACTCAAATATCTCGGCATGATCATCACGCCAGACGAGATCAAAATGGATCCCGGAAAACTCAAGGGAATAGAAGACTGGCCGGTACCAAAAACAGTCCGACACGTTCGGAAATTCATCGGATTCTGTAACTTCTACTGGAAGTTCATCCGCAGCTACTCCCACCACACCAAACCCCTGAACCAACTCCTTTCCAAATCAAACAAATTTGAATGGAAAGAAGAACAACAGAAAGCATTCGAAACGCTCAAGAATGAATTCTTAAAGGAACCGGTACTCCTCATGCCTGACTCCACAAAACCCTTCGAGATAGAAGCTGATGCTTCTAAATTTGCATCAGGAGCTGTCCTGTATCAATACAACATCAACAGAATACAGAAACCCGTATCATTCTATTCAAAGACGTTTGGACCAGCGGAACGCAATTATGACATCTATGTATGACAGGGAACTCCTCGCTATTATCCGAGCCCTCGAAGAATGGCGCCACTACCTCCTTGGCAGCCCCCATACTGTCCGTATCAGAACAGATCACCAAAACCTAACATACTGGCGTAAACCCCAGAAAATCAACCGCCGACAAGCATGATGGGTCCAGACCCTCGCCGATTACAACTTCAAGTTAGAACACGTCCCAGGATCAAAGATCCCTGCACCAGACGCCCTATCAAGGCGTCCAGACCACATCCCTGATGAAGACAATGATAACGAAGATGTCACTATGCTTCCAAACAATCTCTTCGTTGCCACCACTGACATAGAAGATCAAAACCTGATCACAATACTCCCAGAACACCTCTTTATCACCCCCGTCAATATGGAACTTCAAGAAAGAATCACAGAATCGCCAAAATACGATGCTAGAACCACCAAAGCATTCAAACTCCTAAAAGAAGCCCACCCCAATGCTGCCGATAAAGACTTCAGAACAGTTCCAACCCCGAGCGGTTCACTCCTCACGTTCCAAGAACGTGTCATTATTCCAGAAGACCTCCAACTTAGACGTGATGTCATCACAAGATACCACGACCACCCTACACGTGGCCACCCTGGAGAACAAGAAACATACCACCTCGCCAAGAAAGAAGTGTATTGGCCAGGAATGTCGACGTTCATAAAGAACTACGTCAAAGGCTGTCCAGAATGTCAGCAACATAAAATCATACGCAGACCGGATCGCGCTCCGACTCAACCGATCCCTCCACCAGCATCTAAACGCCCATTTGCCCAGATCTCATGGGATCTTATCACCGGTCTACCACCTAGCGCCGGCCATAATGCGATACTGTCCGTGGTGGACCACGGCCTTACGAAGGGGGTAATTTTCATCCCAACCTCAGATCGATCAAACGCCGACAACATCAGACGACTATTAATAGAAAAAGTCTTCACCAGATTCGGACTACCCGACAAAATCATATCAGATTGAGACCCCAGATTCGCCGCCAACTCCCTCCGAGAACTAGCCAAACGCCTTAATATCCAACAGGCATTCTCAACCGCATACCATCCCCAGACAGATGGTTCCACAGAACGATATAATCAAGAAATCGAGACCTATCTCGCCATATACTGCACCAGGAATCCCCTCGACTGGTCAGAAACCCTTCCTATCGCCGAGTTCACACACAACTCCAAAATACATGCCTCAAGGCAGAAATCCCCATTCGAACTCATTATGGGATATAACCCTCCACCAATACCCACAGTAATGGAAACTTTGAACTTTCCATCAGTAGACGAACGCATCAGACTCCTCGATGATGCCAGAAAAGAAGCACACGCGGCACACCAACTCTCCGCCGACATTATGAAACAAAGAACCAGAAGAACTGTCAAACCCATTGAAACACATCAGAAAGTATGGCTAGAAGCCAAGAACCTCAAACTTCCTTTCATCTCCAACAAAATATCCCCAAAACAACTAGGACCTTTTCCTATCTTGGAAGTCTTATTGCCACTCACATACAAATTAAAACTTCCGATCAAATGGAAGATACATCCGGTGTTCCACCGAAACCTCTTAACCCCATACAACGAAACAGAAGCATATGGACCTCATCCGACGCCACCACCACCAGACATCATCAATGAAGAAGAAGAATACGAAATAGAAGCTATCCTCAATCACCACCGATACCGAGGAAAACTCCAATACTACGTACATTGGAAAGGATACTCCCACATGGAAAACCAATGGATATCCGAAGAAGAACTCCGCAATAATGCCGATGAATACTTGGAAAAGTATAAAGAGATACATCAACTCAACAGCAACAACCAGGAACTACCCAGAACCTACCAGAAGCAACTTCGCTCTACCAACAAACGTACTCAACAATGTCCATGAACAACCTCGACCTCGTCCGTCCCCAATCCACTCCTCCCTTCTCCTCCTCCACTACCTCTTCCGTCATCATCATTGACGATCCCAATGTCGAAAGAAACTCCCCGACTCCAATCCCAAAGCCATGCCCATTCACGCCCTCCAACGCCTTCATCAACGTCAGAGATGAAACTCCTGACCCCAACGCTACACCCGAACCAGAACCAGTAGCCGCCTTACCCATCCACTTCCACACAGCTGGAGTAAAGAACATTGAACCAATCACAACAAGCGTAGAAGACTTACGCACCATCGCTTCTACTCAATTCCTTACTGACAAAGTTAACAAAGCCCCCATCAGCGACTACGACCGAGAAGTATGGTCGAACTACACCCATCATGTCAAACAGACAAAACTCCTCCACGACGCCTTCCACGCCCAACGAAAGTGGACCGAAAACTATGAGGCATTCCTCTTCACTCGCCAAGGACTCATGTCCCAAATGCCAAGAAAGAAACAAACCAATACGGTAACTCCCAACAAAAATATTCCAACCCCCACGTCAGGAAGGAAGAACCCTGTCGGAAACAATAACCCCTTCCGCAAAAATACCACCAAACCAACCCCAATACGGAATTCTCCTGCCCCTATCCAACAAATTCCAAACCCTAAACCCAACGACAGATCCCGATGCATTCAATGCAAACAAGTCGGACACTGGGCCATGGACTGCCCCCAATTCGCATGCCTCAGTTGCAAACAATATGCCCCGGGTCATTACTCATACGATTGCATCAAATATAGATGCCCACACTGCGGAGTATTCCAACCCTGCCACAAACAAACCGAATGTCCTTCGAAAGGAACAAGACATACACCATATAACAGACCTATGGCAACTCAAACCCAAAATACTCCATCCACCCATTACCAATACTCAGGACTCGAATACCCTGAGGAAGACGACTTCGACGATGGATACGATAATATTGCCATGTCCAACATATGCGGAGAACCAGTAGGAGATTTCTAAACTCCACTCAAACACAACAGAAGGAAAAAGGACATAAACAGTTATAATGGAATATAACCTTAGAAACGGGGTAATGTTATCAGAAGTCCCCTTAAACTCCCCTTATCAGAAGCACCCAAGTAATATAAATAGATAGAAGACCTGTCATCCTGAAACCATCAGAAGAACTATCAGAACAATCTATACTTAGATAGATAAGGATATGACTCACTTACCTGGGTCCAGACATATATAGTAGGAGCACAGCCACACATGGTAGTATATAAGGATACTGTACCATACCCTTGTATCCTTATCTTAGTGTTATACAGTTCTTGCCTCCTATACCTCTTTGCCTTTAAACCGGCTGGACTATAGTGCTCCATCGTCTCCAAGTCACGCTTAGTAGGACAGGACCAAGTCTGTATAGACATCCTGTGTCGAACCCTGTGCTACTCAAGAGTGAACCCCTAACCCGGGTAACAGGGAACTTTTCACTATTATCCGAGCCCTCAAAGAATGGTGCCACTACCTCCTTGGCAGCCCCCATACTGTCCATATCAGAATGGACCACCAAAACCTCACATACTGGCATAAACCCCAGAAAATCAACCACTGACAAGCACGATGGGTCCAGACCCTCGCTGACTACAACTTCAAATTAGAATATGTCCCAGGATCAAAGATTCCTGCACCAGACACCCTACAAGACATCCAGACCACATCCCTGATGAGGATAACAATAACGAAGACATTACCATGCTTCCAGACAACCTCTTTGTTGCTGCAGCCAACATAGAAGATCAAAACTTGATCACAGTACTCCCAGAACACCTCTTTATTGCCACCATTGATATGGAACTCCAAGAAAGAATCACAGAATCACCCAAATATGACGCTAGAACCACCGAAGCATTCAAACTCCTGAAAGAATCCCACCCTAATGCCGCTGATAAAGACTTCAGAACAGTCCCAACCCCAAACAGTCCACTCCTCACATTCCAAGAATGTGTCATCATTCCAGAAGACCTCCAACTCAGATGTGATGTCATCGCAAGATACCACAACCACCCTACACATGGCCACCCTGGAGAACAGGAAACATACTGCCTTGCCAAGAAAGAAGTATATTGGCCAGGAATGTCGACGTTCATAAAGAATTATGTCAAAGGCTGTCCAGAATGTTAGCAACACAAAATCATATGCAGACCGGATCATGCACCAACTCAACCAATCCCACCATCATCTTCCAGACACCCATTTGCTCAGATCTCATGGGATCTTATCACTGGTCTACCGCCTAGTGCCAGCCATAATGCGATATTGTCCATGGTGGACCATGGCCTTATGAAGGGGGTAATTTTCATCCCAACCTCAGATCGATCAAACACTGATGACATTGGATGACTATTAATAGAAAAGGTCTTCACTAGGTTTGGATTACCTGACAAAATCATATCAGATTGAGACCCCAGATTTGCTGCCAACTCCCTCCAAGAGCTAGCCAAATGCCTAAACATCCAACAAGCATTCTCAACTGCATACCATCCTCAGACAGATGGCTCCACCAAACAATACAACCAAGAAATCGAGACCTACCTCATCATATACTGCACCAGGAATCCCCTTGACTGGTCAGAAACCCTCCCTATCACCAAGTTTGCACACAACTCCAAAATACATGCCTCAAGGCAGAAATCCCCATTTGAACTAATCATGGGATACAACCCTCCACCGATACCCACAGTAATGGAAACTTTGAACTTTCCATCAGTAGATGAACACATCAGGCTCCTTGATGACGCCAGAAAAGAAGCACACATGGCACACCAACTCTCCACTAATATTATGAAACAAAGAACCAGAAGAACTGTCAAACCCCTTAAAACACATTAAAAAGTATGGCTAGAAGCCAAGAACCTCAAACTCCCCTTCATCTCCAACAAAATATCCCCAAAAAGACTAGGACCTTTTCTTATCTCAGAAGTCTTATCACCACTCACATACAAACTAAAACTTCCGATCAAATGGAAGATACATCTGGTGTTCCACCAAAACCTCTTAACCCCATATAATGAAACAGAAGCATACGGACCTCATCTGATGCCACTGCCACCAGATGTCATCAACAAAGAAGAAGAATATGAAATAGAAACTATTCTCAATCACTGCCAATACTGTGGAAAACTCCAATACTACATACATTGGAAAGGATACTCCCACACAGAGAACCAATGGATATCCAAAGAAGAACTCTGCAACAACGCTGATGAATACTTGGAAGAGTATAAAGAAGAACATCAACTTAACAGCAATGACCAGGAACTACCCAGAACCTACCAGAAGCAACTTCACTCTACTACCAAACGCACTCAAAAATGTCCATGAACAACCTTGACCTCATCTGCCCCCAATCCACTCCCCCCTTCTCTTCTTCCTCCACCACCTCCTCAGTCGTCATCATCAACAATCCCAACATTGAAAGAAATTCCCCAACTCCAATCCCAAGGCCATGCCCATTCACACCCTCCAACACTTTCATCAACATCAGAGACAAAACTCCCGATCCCAACGCTACACCCAAACCAGAACTGGTAGCTGTCCTACCCATCAACTTCCACACAACTGGAGTAAAAAGTATAGAACTGATCACAACTAGCGTAGAAGACTTACACACAATTGCCTCCACCCAATTCCTCACCAACAAAGTCAACAATGCTCCCATCAGCAACTATGACCGAGAAGTATGGGCAAACTATACCCATCACGTTAAACAAACGAAACTCCTCCATGACACCTTCCACACCCAACGAAAGTGGACTGAAAACTATGAGGCATTCCTCCTCACATGCCAAGGACTCATGTCACAAATGCCAAGAAAGAAACAACCCAATGTGACACCCCTTACCAACAAAGTCACTCCAAATCCCACATTGGGAAGAAAGAACCCTGTCAGAACTAATAATCCCTTCCATAAAAATGTCACCAAACCAACCCCATTATGGAACTCCCCTGCTCCCATCCAACAAGTTCCAAACCCCAAACCCAATGACAGATCCCGATGCATCCAATGCAAACAAATTGGACACTGGGCCATGGACTGCCCCCAATTCGCCTGCCTCGGTTGCAAACAATACACTCCAGGCCATTATTCATATGACTGCATCAAATATAGATGCCCACACTGTGGAGTATTCCAACCCCACCACAAACAAACTGAATGTCCTTCAAAAGGAACAAGACATACACCTTACAACAGACCCATGGTGACTCAACCTCAAACCACCCCATCCCTCCACTACCAATATTCAGGACTCAAATACCCTGAAGAAGATGACTATGACAATGGATATGACAACATCGCCATGTCCAACATGTGCAGAGAACCAGTAGGAGATTTCTAAACACTCCAGTCAAACTCAAAGAAAAGACATAACAGTTATAATGGAATATAACCTTAAAAATGGGGTAATGTTATCAGAATTCCCCAATCAGAAACCTGTCCAGAAGGAACTCTTATCAGAAGCACCAAGTATACATATACATAGATAGAAGAACTGTCACTCTGAAACAATCAGAAGTGCACATCAGAACAATCTATAATTAGATAGATAAGACCTTGACTCAGTATGACTCACTTTACCTGGGTCCAGATATATATAGTAGGAGCATAGCCAAACATAGTAGTATATAAGGATACCGTACTGTACCTTGTATCCTTATCTTAGTGTTATACAGTTCTTGCCTCCTATACCTCTTTGCCCTTAAACCGGCTGGACTATAGTGCTCCATCATCTCCAAGTCATGCCTAGTAGGACAGGACCAAGTCTGTATAGACATCCTGTGTCAAACGCCATGCGACTCAAGAGCAAACCCCTAACCCAGGTAACAATGGCCATATACTGATATTATTTGGTATTGGAGAGTTAGTTACTTTATTAGCTAGTGATTTCACAAATGAAATGATTTTGCAGCACAACACCACCACCACTGGACAGTGTGGGCGTTTGATAATGAGCATGCTGTTGTGACATTCCATCTTTATGGACACAATGGCACGTTGCTGGGGGTGCAGCTTTTCATGAATGGAGGAAGATGGAGGGCCAGGGGAAAGAGTCTGGACAAGGTGGCATGTTATGACTGGTGAACTGTTGGGGCGATCTATAAAATTGTATCATTATATCTTGATGTATTTTTTGGCATTTTTTGGACAATCTATGAGCAATTTCAGTTGAATTGAACAACTCATCAACCGGGTCTTCACCATATAGGCACCTTTGTTGCCTGTTTCTCTGCAAATAGTGACTTTCGCTGTATGCTGGTCATGACGTGCTCACCTCATCACAGATGTTTTTGGTTTGTAGCACCTGGACTTGTGTAGTGAGGGTAATATGAGCAGTCGACTGTTGCGATAGGATGGCTTTAAGGGTGGAGACATTTCCACGTTCACGTTCAAGGTTGCTTTTGCATAATCGTAGATCTTTGTTGGCATCACATAGCTCTCATTCTCACTTCTTGAGGTCCATTTTGATGTCCATAATTTCATGAGCATGCCGCTTTTTGAGGTTCTTGATCTCATCAGAGGGATTAACAAGCTCTTGGCATTGATTAAGTTCTTGCAATCATGCAGTAGCAAGATCATGAGAAAGGGTGATATGGTTGGCCTGCAGCTCTGCAGCTTTGGCCTGCTCTGCCTCCATATCCATGGCTAGACAGGCGGCATCAACTGCCCTTGCAGATTTGATAGAAGTGAGCTGTTCCTGTAACTCAGAGAGGACTGTGGAAGAAGCACCTTCACAGGACTGATGACACTGCTAAGGCACTTGGTTTCCTCTCTCCTATCACCTTCATCACCTCAGATGAGATCAAGGCCAAGGTGGTGGCTGCATGAATTGTCCACTCAAATTACTCATCCAAGATATCTGAGAGGCACCAAGTACATAGCTACTGGCCTGTAATGGCAGACTTGAATGGTTTGCAAATCAACATGATCAGAGCCTTAATCCACCTGGATCTCCATATCAGGGCTTTGATCTACAATGGTCCATGCACCCCTGTCTAATATCCTTCCAACAACACACTGCACTGTACTTAGATCGACAACTTTGTCAACACCACAATCCTTATTACTGTAATAATAAATGCCACTCTTCTGTGTTGCCTTGACACCACAAATAAGTGCCAGAATAACAGTCATTGGCATGGCTAAGTCGAGTTGTGGTGTGGACAGGAGTTCCAGAACTAGGATACACTTTAGTTGGCCAAAGAAATCACATGGCCTGAATTCTGGTGTTCTTCTCTTTTGGTGAGCATGCCAATCCACAAGTTGAGTAAACTGGAATGAAGAACATTCAGATACCATGTGCAGGAAGGGGCATAGCACTCAACTTGCACAAAGGATGCATCCTGACTGTCCTCTCTCTTCCCAACTAAGTCACGGGCAATCATGAGATCACCTCCTTCAAGACAAGTTACTCTGCCATACTGGATGACAGGCTGATCTTGTTTTATGACAGATTGAATAGCCTGCTTTGTGACATCAAAGCATGTCGCTAAAGAAGTTAGAACTTTGTTATACATATATGGGTGGGGGTAGGGCCTCACACTGTTGTGGGGCGGAAAACATGTAGAGGGGGTCTGTTTGCAAGCAAGTGATTAAGCAACAACAACAAGATGACAGGTTGAACATACATAAATCATGAACAATTTGGTCTGCTTTCTTCTTGTCAGGATCCAAAGATAGCACTTTGTAAAAATCATATAATAATCATATTTGATCTAGTTGTGCAGTCACTGTGACAAAGGTGTTGATGGATTCGTAAGGGTAGCATCTACTTCTGATCGATGGAAGCAGAGTGTTACAATGATGCTCCATAGGAAATGCCCAATATGTCCAGACAGGACCTGCCACCTGGATACCCCATGCAATATGAAGAATGGCATGGAGGGTCAGAGGACAAGCAGAGAGTTGAACAGGGTCATTTTGATAGTATAGCCTACATTGATTTAAGTATAAGAGCACAACGTAGAAGGCAGATACTCACTTTTCATACATCTGAACCCAAGACTTGAAACCCTCATCAATCTGTTTCAAGTTCTCTTCCATGAGCTCAAACAACAAGCAGAGCTTCAAAAGTTCAACAAGCTGCATGAAGTGGTCATAGTACTTCACGTTTGTGAACCTGCCACGAAGCACAACTGGAGCAGTATAAAGTGTCCAAATGGCATACATCTTGGCAGTCATTTGTGACTGTTTAGTTGCAATGTTGGGTACTGAAGCTCCAAAAGCTGCCAGAATTGTTGTGCCACATGCTGCCATAGCTGCACCAATTTCATTCCAGATTTGTGTTGCATAGCATAGCCTTTGCCCTGGTGATCTAGGTCCTTGAACTCGCAAGTCCAGAACAGAATGAGGTTAGGGATCAAATTTTCCCAAATGAGGTGCATGAAGTCGAATGGAAATGAAGATGGGAATGAGAGTGAGGATATGGTACTGAGGATCAGTATCCCTTTGATGCCATATCATTTGGCAAGTTCCTCATGTATGGAGTTACTAGGGGCCATTTCCACAGTGCAGGCTTGCTCTAAAAACTCCTTGTGAGTGTGAATGGGGAGGTTGGATGGGTTGTATTGAAAGGGATTTGCTTCAGGAAGCTTATCTCATCAAAGAGGGACATAGTAAGTGCGAGAGTGTGAGCATATCCCTTTGATGTTGCAGATGTAGCACAGACTAATACCATTCTGCCCTTTCATGCATGTGATCAGAGCTATGGCCAGAATGTCACCAAATGCTATGATGAGATAGGCATGAAGCAAGAATAATGATTGACTGATAGCATCAAAAGCTTTGACACCTATTTCAAGCTGAATGAGTTCTTGAGCAAGTGGCCAGCAGAACAAATCCCAATCCCAAGGCTTTTTTGGACCTGGGACTGTACCAACATGAATGTGGTAATGTATCTGGAAATGTATTCTGGGGGGTAGATTGTAATTGACAAGGAGGATGGGCCAGCATGTCTTATCACACTGTTTAAATGGAGCAAAGCCATCTGTTGAAAGACTGAGGGTGATGTCATGCTCATCAGAGAAAAAGAATATAGGATGACTTGTGTCAGGGATGAGAGTATTGAGCAAGGACTGATAATGGGAACCATCAAATGTCCTTAATGATGCCAGGCTTGTGAATGTGTTCACCCCAATAACGCATCTTTTTTGCATGTGTGGGGTTTGCTGACATAGCTCGTAGGCAAGGGATGAGGGGAAGGTACCCAAATGTCTTGCATGGCTTTCCATTAGTTGTGTATCGCAATTCCTTGCAGTTGGGGCATTCAGTGAGGTCTTCATATAGCCCGACAAAGCAAACACAGCTGTTTATACAACAGCTGTATCATATGGGCTGAAATCCAGACAGGGATCAAATGCGCTTCTTGGTCATTTTCAGGCTGACCTGATTGCTACCTGGAAAAGCTTTATGGAGTCAACTAAAGGTGTGCTCAGTTATGTGGTCCTCCACCTTGAGTGTATAGCTATGAAGCAGATTAAGGTCTGAATCCCCCAAGGCATTCACATCTGAAGTATTGTTAGCGAGGCAGGTGATTCATGAAGTGAGGACAAACCTGTGGATGTGGATGCCGCTTCATGCTCAAATTTTTCACCAAGCATGTCCCAAGAGGAAATGCCAGCTATCTCAGACCCCACAAACAAACCATCATCTTTGTCAACCTTACTGTCTTCATCGTTCTCACAGGTTTCATTGCTCTTGCAGGCTTCATTGCTCTCACAGGCTTCAGGCTGGGAAGCTTCAGGCCCAGCTCTGACAACACCACCAAATTCCTTGTCTTCACTGTCAGTATCATTCCTATAGGCAGGCCCAGAACCATCATCTCACAGGTGGCCATTTCCCCATCACTGCTCCATCACGCACCTGATTCTATCCACAAACCTGTCTGACCAGCATGTAGATGGCAATATATCAGGGAAGTTATTGTCATAATTTTGTTCTAGTGCAAGGAGGGGTTCTGTGAGGTCCAAATCAGCTTGAGAGGTAGGAAATTTCTCAGGAGGTTGGTACACCTTGGGTTGGGCTGCCTTAATCCGCTTGCAGCTACCATCCTGGTCAGAAATGGATTGCAACCACTTCTTGGAGTCTCTCTTCCAGTGGTCCTGAGGCAGAATTTGGGAATGTTGGAGATTGGGGGGAAAGGAAGTATGTCCCAGCCATTCTTGCTCTGACAGGACACTTGCTCTGAGTGATGTCTTTTCATGGCCATTCAAATGGTTTTGTTTCATAGCATGTGTTACAAGCAGGCCACAACTGCAGGTGCAGAGGACAGACATGGTCAGAGTAGAGAGACAAAAAGCACAATAGCACAGTGTGGTGGACTTTCTCTGCCAATGTGGAATAACTCATACAGGGATGCTTGAGACATTGTGACAAGCATATATTACTCATCGCAAGGAGCATTTCTACAGAATGGGAGGGTGTGGATAAGGAATCGGTATGTGAAGGTAGGATGTCTGGCCTAACATCCACCAATCCAGAGAGTAGTACGCATCACTGTACACAATGATTGCACACAGTAAGTTTGAGAGCTCTCAGTTAGTGTCCGAGGAGATCCTCAGATGGTACCCAAGAGGTGTCACAGTAACGAGCCTCTGTGCTTACATCTGAGGAGATCCTCAGATGGTAGTCACAGATTGGTGTCTAGCTACTATGATGGAGTAACATCTGTGCTGAGTGTCAGTATATGAGAGTTTGACCTTCATAATACTCACCTCATCCATTAAACAGGTTCCAGGCAGTTAAGCATGACAGAGATGATGGTGGAAGGCAACGCATGAAGGAAACAGGCTGATTGATTTATGGTCACCTGACCCTTTTTTTCCCACACCCTCTAACCATCCTTGTCCTAAGTGAATGGAACAAGAGATGCGATGTCCCTGATCCATAGATGATGGGACAGGGGGTGACCATAGAACTAGGAGGAATAGCTTTACGGGTGTATAGGTCAAGCTGTTGGCTTCAGCGTGTGTGTAACATCACCAACTATTCAAGACACTCATTCAACTTGGCTTGCCTGGCGGAGATTAAACATATATCTTGACTCATGATTCCAGCTACTTCAGTATTTACATGACACTATTCCAGCAAAAAAAAAAAGATGAATCTACCAATGGGCACTAGGGGGACTGAACTTGTTGATAAATTCCCTGGATCGTTCTTTGAGGACTTTCATTGCTCTTCATCCTTCAGGGGCACCTCTCAGCCACTGGCGCCAAATTGATGGAGTCCAAGGAAATCCCATCTTCTCATCCTTGCAGGCTGCCATCACACAGGCCACTTGTCTGTTGTAGAGATCATCCATCCGGTCAGACCAACATCCCAAATCTTCACCTGATCCCTCATAAAGGTGTGTCAAGGGAAACCATGACACTTTTCTTTTGTTCTCGCCTCAACCTGAAGATCACAGTCAGTAGCACATTAAATATGAATGGAATAAGAACTCAGACCTGTGTATGAGACATATAAACCACAGATTACGTCTAACTCATCCTGGCTTAATTTGTCATCCAAAAACTCATTCCCTGCCACATCTATAACAGAATACATGGGTGAACCATCATGATATTTGCCTGATGGGCCAGATAGGGCATCCTGTATACCAATGGTGTCAAGGGCGATGTGACAAATGAAGCCCCTATGCAACAATGCTGCTCAACCATGATACTGCATCAGAATGATCTGACACTGCTGATGGTAGAATTCATAGTCTGTCTTAGTGAACTTGTGGTCTAGCAGATGAGGCAGGACTGATACTGGTCAAGAAAGCACCCCTGTGGGAAGGGCCCTGAGGGAAGCAGCAGATTGAAGTATGTGGAAATGTGTCCCAGCCATTATCAACTCCAGCACCATGTCTTTCTCCTTAATGTCACTTGCCATCCTGCAAATGGAAAGAGCAGCTGTTGCAGTATACACAGCAAGTTTCCAGGGCACAGTGGACTCTGATCCAAAATCAAACATGTACATCTGATCAGTTGAGTTGACTACAACTCGAATGAATTTCAACTAGCACGAGTTTATCAAGGTGTGAGGATTGGGGTCAGCTAAGTCCCACTCTTGGATATGTGGCTGTGGGGGAAGCTTCTCGGAAAAACAGGCAAGAAACTTTAAACATCTTTGACCCAATGGTGTGGGGAAAAATAGACTCTCCAAAGGTGTCCATGTAATCCCCAAAGTGTGAATCAAGCTCCTCCCATTCACAGGTCCAACCACGGCATCGTTCTCGCTTAGGTCTGCAGGGCCTGTGAAGCCAAACTGGTTATAAAGGATTTCCAAAGTCACACACTGCAAATTGTTGGCTACAAATTGGTCACCGTCTGCCAGATGTGTTGATACAGGAGCGAGTTGCATAGACTGCTCAACTTCCAGCACCTCCCCCCAAGGAATTTCAGCTGTGCTCACAGGAGCCTGACTTTGGTCTCCCCCCCCCTGAAACATCTCAACTGGGCTCACAGCAATCTCCTGGATTTCATACATGTCTTCATCATCACTATCCTCCTTATCTTTCCCCCACTCTGTGCAACAGTGCCACTCATTGAAAACAGCATCATATTGTTTCTGCTCTAGGCTGTATTCCGCAAGTGTACTCTCTCATTCATCTCTCCCACAAGTTGTCGTGTAAACTTGGTGGGATCATCAAAATCCCAATCCCAGACAAAGACAGGTGCACTAGTAGTGGGTGGGTTCCTCTCTTGGTTCTCTCATTTTCAATGATCTAGTGGAGTTCCTCTTTCTTTATGCTTAGCAACAGCAGCCACACATTCTTGGAAGAATGGTTCCCAAATATTTCTCCCAGACTTGGTGCACTCCATTCTCACCATTCCTCCCTGGGAGAGGTACACACAAGCATCCGGTAAGCTTCCATCTGTGGGCTCATCGATCTCCATATTGTAATCATCATCTGGTGGTTGTGGTTGGAAAGAGTCTGATTCCCATGGCATAAACTCATCACCGGTGTCAACATCAGAAGATGGGAGTGGCTGTTCACAGGGTACATCAGAAAATGTGACAAGCAGCCAGTGGTCAGTAGCAGGAAAGTGAGGTGGTCTTGCAATCCAAGTGGTCACCAGCTGAAGTTCATGGGCACTTGGTGCAGGATATGAGGGATCCGTTGTAAGACTCCAACAGTACCATACAGGGACACTGATATTCACAAAATATGCAGGACTTGGCTGCAATGGCTGGGGTGGGAGATGGAGAATCACACCTGCTCAATTTATATCCCAGTATCTCTGCAACAGAGGTGCTGTCCAGAGGCTATTGAGCAGCACCTGATTGAACTTGCATGCCATTGTGACCTGAACAACCCATTTCGTGGGTGTGATTCCCTCATGATAGCCGGGGTCAACAATCTTGTGGATTTGCCAGTGAAGTAAGCCTAGCCAAATACTAAACCAGTCACATGCTTTGGTAGCAAGATGCTGTGCACACGATTCTGTGCCATGTTTTTCATGATACTCGAAACTAGAAGGGGCAAATGGACAAACAAAACTCAGGCTGTTCTTGGCCTTCAGAATTCCTATGACCTCATCCAGACTCTTCTCGATCACTAGCCACTGCAAAACAACCCATTCTGGCAAGCTTAATCCATCTGGGTTTGTGTGGGTAAATTTCTGTGGGATATGAGCCAGTGACTCTACCAATACACCACTGTAAGCCATGGGCATGGTGGGGACACAGCTCTACCACTCTGTTTGTGCAGTCCACCATCGTGGTTGCTGGAAATTGTCGGTTGTCGAGGTACCTAGCACAAATGTATGAAAGCCCTCAAATGTATTATCCTCCACCAGCGTGAGGTCGTGCTGGCTGTTGGGTGAATAGAAGGTGTCACCATTCACAATAGTGACTCGTCCTGACATGATGGATATCCTGCCAGACAATGTCCAAGGAGATCCTCAGACAAATGCTGGTAGAAATATTTCAAACTCTTCGTCTAGGGAGATCCTTAGACAAAAGCTCTGGTGTTGACTTGAACTGCACATCTGAGGAGATCCTCAGACAATGGTTCCAAGCTTAGGGTGTCAGGTGAAGCGGTGATACCTATTAAGAAATCAGTCAAATAAAATGAGGAGTGGTTTCTTGACTTACACTAATGTGTGCCCACAGTTGCCAACTTGGGGGGAAGCTGTGGTGGTGGTTGCTTGGGACTCTAATGGATCACAGCATCGATGGATCAGGTACATCACCTGACCTCCAACAAATTTCTCATTGTGTGATGCTGACAGTGAGTACACCAACACCTCATCACTGTAACTTTGACTCAATCATTGGAACAACCCAACAACTTACACTTGTCTTTAGAGTTGTAGCAGTCTTTGGATCTCCAAAGACCTCTGCTCCTCATTATGGCCTTGGGATGACAGTCTTTGGATCTCCAAAGATCTTTCTACTCCCCTGGCATGGCTTTGTGATGATGATCTGTATACATGAAGAGTATGATGCAACAGTATCCCAAGGAAACAGATCTTGGATTTTTGCACCCCCATACACCATTCTGGCCTGACTCTCAGTACACTTGTATCATTCTTACGTTTACCTATTTAGTGCAGAAATGCCTACTATATTTCCACACAGAGAAACCATCTTCTTGAGCAAGGCACATCCACCTATCATACACAAGGATGTGGCTTCAGATCTATAGTATAATCTGGGAGGGATCAAGAGAATGCCAAGTGGAGACAACCACAGGCACCTTGTACCCCTGATGTCTTAAGTTGCCTTGACTGGGAGGATTAAGTGTAGTAAGAAGGAATGCTGGAGGAAGATAGAAACTACATGGCAACATAACTCTCTTGTAAGCCAGATCTGCAGGCTTACACAAACATACCTCAACATACTTGGACTGGTACCGTGATGCCCGCACCACTACACTAGCCTGGCTCAATTCATGCTCAACATGACTTACACGTACGTGGCTGAACTATACAAGTACCAAGGCATGCATCCAACACAAATTTCTTCGTTTTTACCATCTCTTGTTGTCTTCCCCCCTCCTTGTAGTTTATTCTGTGCCCTTCCAGTTCTGGTCTAATCGCGGTTGATAAAAACCTTCTCTGTGCCTCATTTTCTTCTGCCCCACATCTCCAAACATACCTTGGACCAGTAGAATAAAAGTAGGACAGATCATATCATGCGAATACTCAGTGAATTATTTACTCCACCTTCTCTTGCCCCTCTTCTCCCTCTATCTCGCCTTGAGGATTAAAGCCCAGCGACTGATGGACATGGTCACACTCACATCCTGACCGCCTTCCCCTCTCCTCAAGGGGATGAAATGCTTACATATTGGATATGTGATAACTAGCAAAGCAGACATTGCTGATTGATCAAGACCTTATCTGAAAGTGCCAAGTCGTGTTGCAGACTACTGGGCACAATTGGACATGTCTGTAACTACATACACATATCCCTCCCACTTCTACTGGTCATGATCTTTCCCACTCAACTTCTTGGAGACCTTTGTGGGCAACTGTGTTGCCTCATGAATCTTGATGTGGATGGTTATTTTAATCTATCTGAAGGTTAGCTCCCACAAAACCCTGCTATGACAATCTACTCACTTTTCTTTTCTTGCAAGATTTCCTTCCACCACTTTCCCCCAACCCACACTTATGACCATTTGTGGATGCTATGCTACCAGCAATGGCACTATTGCTTCCATCTGTAGCTGCTGCAGTCTTGGTTGTATTGGCACCTCTTGATTCAGTGATGACTGCATTCCCATGTGTGCTGGTACCAGCATGCTCCCTGTTCATGCTTGCAACATCATGGTCTGGCACCTGCCTGATAACTATGGAGCTTCTCAGCAAAGTGGGGCATTGTAGGTCAAGCTGTCTCACCTTCCACCTTGGCTGATGTAAGGGGACACTCCAGACACCTCAGCAACACCTCCATTAACCCTATCAACACCCCTGTACCCTCCAACGCATTATATATCCCTCCCTTCAAATGCTCACACTGCAAACACAGCCAGAATACTCCATACACTCCCTCACTGTCCAGATAAAACCCTCCCTCATTTCCTCTCATTCCTACAGACTCTAGACTGTCATATTCACATCCCACATTTGTTTCAACCACACCAGGCCTTGTGCAACCTAGAGACACCACAGCTAGGCCTGGTTCGATTTATATTGATTATATAAGTTAGGTATATACATAGTTTTCGCCTGCAGGGCTTTCCTCATCCTATTCTCTTAGGATTTCCCTGCAGTCGTTTCGGCTCCCCCTGAGCTGTCAAGGCCTCCCAGGTCGCCCTAACAGAAGAATAGGATCCCCGGAGAGACCAGTCTTGTGTCTATAGGCCCTACCGTGTCCGGAACGTGTTCTACGACCCAGTAGTAACCTATCCCCCCAATACTCCTCTCTCTCACCGACCTACCTTGTCCCACACTCATGTCACAGCAAAATACGCCAGAAAACGGGCCTTCGGACCCATTGGCTATGATTGCTCAGCTCCAACAGGACATGGCATCCATAATGACCAGGCAGGCCGACTCCAAACTGGCCCTCACAGAGGTCATCCAGTCAATTCAAACCACACTCCAAGAACTTTCCCAATGCCCCAAAACCCCAAATCCCCCAACACCATCCCACCTGTCTCTAACTCTCCCCCTTCTTCTACTCAACATCCCCATTCCTCAAAGGTTAAGCCGGCGACTCCACCAGACTTCTCCAGGGACCGGACGCGTGGAAGAGCGTTCTTAAACTTGTGTAACACCTACCTGCAACTCTGCCCCACGCATTTTTCATCAGACCAACAGAAGATACTCTGGGCCATGTCTTTTATGAAGGAGGGGCGCGCCGCTAAGTGGACAGACCAAATTTTCCGATGGGAAGAGAGGAATCAAGGGGCAGAAAGATTTTTAGACTGGGAGGACTTCCAGGATGAGTTCCGTAAGCACTTCCTCCCCGTAGACTCCAAAGCGGCTGCTGTCAATCGCCTGGAAGGCACAGAGTACTTCCAGTGAAACA
This sequence comes from Lepiota brunneoincarnata, assembly GCA_023014365.1. Classification (NCBI taxonomy): domain Eukaryota; kingdom Fungi; phylum Basidiomycota; class Agaricomycetes; order Agaricales; family Agaricaceae; genus Lepiota; species Lepiota brunneoincarnata. The sequence continues at coordinate 432,087 of JAEBUN010000005.1, forward strand.
GGAGCGTCGAGGACTACCTGGACGAATTCCTGGAGCTTATTTCGGACTCCGGATACCAAGATGACAAGACCATCATCATCAAATTCCGTCGAGGTCTCCAGCCAGCGATCCAAACTGCCGTAGCCACGATGACGGCTAATCGCCCCTCGGATTACGCTCCGGAGGCTTGGTACAAGGCAGTGCAACTCATAGACCAAAACCGAGCTGCAAACGAAGCTTTCCAAGCCCTCGGACGGACTCAGACACCCCCGGCCAAGCCCTCTGCCCATTCCTATCACCTCGTGCCTCTCCCTACAGCCACACCCGCCGTGTTGCCATCAACTCCCCCCCCACTGATTTGCTCTTTTGCCCATGTCGCTCCTATGCCGGCAAAGCCGGTCCCGATGGATATTGATGCAACTAGGAAGACTTTGGCAACTCCAGCGCTGTGTTATAGATGCCACCAACCAGGCCACATCAAATCCGAATGCCCCATGCGTTTTGACATTTGCTATCTGGATGTCGAGGAGAAAGAGGCCTTAATTCAAAAGTTGCTGGCTGATAAGGATGCCGTGGAAGTTCAGGAGTCGTTAGAGCAGTTAGGGAGTGAGGAGGATACAGATTTTGTCTCAAGCGGTTGGTGAACTGTGTGCCCCAACCGCCTACAGGGAGTAGGTACAGTGTATTGCCCCTAGACCCAATAGACAACACTGTTCCTACCCGGAATTCAATCCCTGTACAAGCCACACCCCCTATAAGACCTCCTCTGTTAAAGAGGCCGAGACGGCCGAAATGGGAACAACGTCTACCCCCTATATTCAAGATAGCGTCTGCAGAGTCTCGGCGGTCACTTCATCTGACTGTGGAACTAGAGACAACGGACACGTCTGAAAGGAAGGTCACCCAAGCCCTCCTGGATAGCGGGGCGACCGGTTGTTTCGTCGACCGTGATTTTGTGCGGAAGAACCGTCTCAACACTCGCCCCCTCTCCCAACCCATCCCAGTCTTCAATGTTGATGGCACCGAAAACGAAGCTGGCTCAATTACCAAAGTCCTAGACGTCACCCTTCACTATAAGTCCCATTCAGAGCGTACTGCCCTTGCTGTCACTTCCCTCAGAAGGCAAGACCTATTGTTAGGCTTTTCATGGTTAAGGGAGCACAACCCCGAAGTAGATTGGCAAATGGGTGAAGTCCGTATGACTTGCTGCCCAGACAGATGTTGTACGCTCTGTAAGGAACAACTAAAGACCAAACGGAAGGTCCGAAGGGCTAAGCTTAGAGCGACCTCTATGTGTTCGGAAGGCCCCCATCCACTCTGGGATGATGATTGGGAAGATGTCCGAGAAATCCCGGGTCTCCAACCGAAATCCGCACCGGAGACGTCAGATGGCAAACACATTTGGGCCACAGTCCTCTACCCAGACCCCCAGTTCATCCGAGCAACCGGTACTACTTCTCAGAGGCTTGCCGAAGCCTTCCATCACAACTCACAATTGTCTCAAACATCCCCTAGACTGTCTGGCTCCCTAGGCTCGATCCCCGAACACCTCCGTGACTTCTCTGTGGTATTTGAAAAGGAATCTTTTGATTCTCTTCCAGAGCAGAGGCCCTGGGACCATGCCATCGAACTCACTCCAGGAGCAACACTGGTCGGCTGTAAGGTATACCCCTTAGCCCCCTCCAAGCAGTCGGAGCTCGACTCCTTCATACAGGAGAACCTAACTTCGGGAAGGATTTGTGCTTCCAAATCCCTGATGGCTTCTCCGGTATTCTTCATCAAGAAGAAGGATGGTTCGCTCTGGCTGGTCCAGGATTACCGAGCCCTTAATGCGATCACAGTGAAGAATAAATACCCACTCCCACTCATCTCTGAGCTTGTCAACCAGCTCCAGGGGGCTAGATACTTCACTAAACTTGACGTCCGATGGGGTTTCAATAATGTGCGCATTAAACCTGGAGACGAGTGGAAGGCAGCATTCCGTACCAACCGAGGCCTCTTCGAGCCCCTGGTGATGTTCTTTGGACTCACCAATAGCCCAGCCACTTTCCAAACGATGATGAACGATATTTTCAGGGATCTCATTGCAGAAGGAGTCGTTGTGGTGTACTTAGACGATATTCTTATCTTCACGAAGACCATAGAGGAGCACAGGGAAGTCACCCGCTGGGTTTTAGAGATACTTCGCCACCATAAACTCTACCTCCGGCCGGAGAAGTGCGAGTTTGAGAAAACGAGAGTGGAATACCTGGGGCTTATCATTTCGGAAGATAAGGTAGAGATGGACCCGGTGAAGGTTGCCGGAGTACAGGAATGGCTGGAACCCGCAGACAAACGAGAGGTCCAAGCGTTCCTGGGCTTTGTGAATTTCTACAGACAATTTGTCCAAGACTTCTCACATCATGCCCGCCCCCTGTTCGATCTCACCAAGTCTGACTCTCCTTGGCAGTGGGGGGAACTGGAACGCGACGCTTTCACTATCCTTAAGAGACTGATCACGTCCGCACCCGTTCTTGCCTCTCCGGACACCTCCTTACCCTTCCGAGTAGAAGCAGATAGTTCCGACTTTGCCACTGGAGCAGTACTCTCCCAACGATCGGAGGAAGGCAAATGGCACCCCATAGCATTCTACTCCAAATCCCTGGACCAAGCGCAGCGGAACTACGAGATCCATGACAAGGAGATGTTGGCGATCATCCGGGCACTTGAAGAGTGGCGGCATTTCTTAGAAGGAGCCCCCCATACCGTAGAAATCTGGTCGGATCACTGTAACCTGGAGTACTTCATGACGGCAAAGAAACTCAATCGTCGCCAAGCTCGCTGGTCTCTTACTCTGGCTCGCTTTGACTTCGAACTTCATCACAGATCCGGTAGATCAATGGGGAAGGTGGATGCCCTATCCCGGCGGGCAGACCACAGCTCCAGAGCTCGCGACAACGAGGACATCGTTCTCTTAACCAGGGAGAAGTTCGCCATCCGGGCCCTTGAGGGAATTCAAGTCACCGGTGAAGAACAAACCCTCCTATGGGACATCCGAGCAGGAAATCGTTCTGAAGCTGCCGAAGAGGCAGTGGCAACGGCGGCTCGTAGGCTCAAGGAGTCCTCCTCCCGAACTGTGCACTCTTCCGAGTGGTCAAAGGTGGACGGGCTACTCTTATTCTGAGGCAGGATCTATGTCCCAGACATCAGTGACCTCCGACGCTGCATTGTGGCTCTCTGCCACAATTCTCCGGTTGGAGGGCATGCAGGTCGCTGGAAGACACTCGAACTGGTCTCCCGGAACTACTGGTAGCCGCAGATGTCCCGCTTCGTCAGTCAGTACGTCTCCACTTGCGACCTGTGCCTTCGAGTGAAACCCCACCGTCACCTCCCGACCAGAGAACTCCACCCCCTGCCCATCCCCGAGTCCCATTGGGACACCATCAGTGTAGACTTCATCGTAGAGCTCCCCCCTTCAGCAGGGTATGATTCCGTGATGACAGTGGTCAATTCGGCCTCTAAACAAGCCCATTTCATCCCTACCTACACCACAGTGACCGCAGAAGGAGCCGCGCGACTGTTCTTACACAACGTATGGAAACTGCACGGACTCCCCAAACAGGTAGTGTCAGACCGAGGCCCCCAGTTCATCATGGAATTCACGAAGGAACTTTACTGGAAGCTAGGAATTAAAGTAGCGAGCACAACCGTGTGGCACCCCCAAGCGGATGGTCAAACCGAAAGGGTTAATCAGGAGTTAGACCAATACCTTCAAATCTTCGTCAACGAGAGGCAAGATGACTGGTTAGACCTCCTCCCCCTGGCCAAGTTTCAACACAACAACCATGTCCACGCCTCAACCCAACACTCCCTCTTTCTCCTTGACACCGGTAGACACCCCCGAATGGGTTTCAAACCTCATCAACGACCCTCACGCCTGGAAACCATTAACGAATTCACGGACCGGATGAAAGCAACACTAGAAGAAGCCAAGGCCACCTTAGTACATTCTAAGGATGAAATGGCAAGGTACTACAACCAACGCCACATCCCAGCCCCCGTCCTTAAACCGGGAGACCAAGTCTACTTAGATGCAAGCGATATCCAAACCACCCGACCATCAAAGAAGTTATCTCACCTCAGACTCAGTCCCTACAAGGTAGAACGATGAGCCGGTGCCAACGCCTATCGCCTGAAACTCCCTCGGTCCATGCAACGCCTTCATCCAGTGTTCAACATCGTGAAACTCTCCCCTGTGCCAGACGACCCATTCCCAACCTGGCGGCCACCCCCACCACCAGATCTGGTGGTCATTGATGACAAAAAGGAGTGGGAGGTAGAGGAGATTCTAGGCAGCCGGCTGGTGCGACTGTTATGAACAGTCCAGACCGGGAGGAACAAGAACTATTGTTCGACTTTACAAGATGGGTACAGGAGACTACAGACCAAATACGGGCACAGGAATACGAAGACGAGGAAGGGGAATATTACACCGCCATGCAGGACCTGGCGAGAGAAGCAGGAATGGAGATAACCCTGGAGGATATATTGGAATACCCCGAGGATGAGGAAGATAACCATGGATCAATCAACCCAACCTCCGATACGGATGGAAGCACTGAGAGAATGGAGAACGAGAACGAAGAAGACTCCATGGAGATACAATCGGGAGAAGAAGATTATGAGTCAGAGGAAAGCGATGGAACATCGCACAGCAGTAGCGAGAGTACTGACTCATTGTAATATAAATAACGCTAGGATGCCATCAGCCAGGATGCGCATCATGGTCAGGACTGCGCACGACCAGTAGAACAGCCAAGTAACCTATAACGAGTATATAGCACCTCATAGGTATATAAGGCCTGTACAAGTAGAGATTAAAGCCTCAAGCTTTAATCTTGTTAACAGCGGTCGTTTACCTCTCTGCCTTAACTTGGCGTCTTCCCTCGTTATCTCATTGAGCGCGATCCACTAAGCTCTATAAGGCCAACTGTCTCGGACACCTTGTAGAGTGATTGAAGGCCGTCTCCAGTTATCCTCGGATACAGAAGGAGCACGGATCATAACATTAGATTAAAGCTTCCTTTGGACAACCTCCATCGTACACCCCGTGGTATCGGTACGCCTTGTCGCTACCCTTCCACACCGGCAGACGATACGCTTTATTGCTATCCAAGTGCCAACCATATCTGATGACACGCCTTGTCGCTGTCCGGTGATACACCCCCGTAGAGCAGGCCACCATACCCTCTGCACCCTTGGTCAGACGCACCGAAAGTGTTGATAGGTCATCCACACCTTTAAGTGTTGATTGGGATAACGCACCCGTAAGCGTTGTATACAGGTCATCCGCACCTTCAAGCGTCGATTGGGATAACGCACCCACAAGCGTTGTTTATTCACCCTCACCTTCACCTTCGACTTCTTCCCTCTTCACCCTGTCTACAAACCGAAACGACCCCCTTGCCACCGACTACGAAGAATCCAACAGTTCTGACTGGTCGACAACCGACTCCGAACCCGACTTCACACCCCCTCCACCACGGACCCTAAAAAGAAAACAAAACCTATACCCCTCACTCGTTCACCCTCTGGTTCCGCACCGTACCCTACACAACCTACCGAGAGAGTTCAACGTCGAACAGAAGACCCAGGATACCCAGCACCCCCAGCATCAGTTCTTCAATCCCTACCTAAACAACCACCACCTGAAAGAACTGCCACCTCTACCCGCTCAAAACTCGGGGAGCCGATTCATAGAACATCTACCCCATCCTCCGGTCCTCAACCCTCAACAAGTACAAGAACTAGCAACAACACTTCGCAACAGAAACCCCCAAGAACATTCTCACCCCTCGCATCACCACTTGGATCACCGGTACACTCACCGCCTCGATCCAGTTCCCCTGTACAATCCGAACCATCCGAAGTTAGCCCCACTACCGGGTCTATTCACACTTCCGACGAGGAATCCACAACCTCTGACATTAACAATATGGCCTCCTCCGCAAAAATCAATACACCCCCAACCTTTAATGGAGAGACTGACTACTTCCGCCTCTGGAAGGATGCAGTACAACTATACATCGATGCAAAGCCAGGAGCCTTTTCCGATGACAAGACCAAGATACAATTCGCCCTTTCATACATGTCCACCGGCCCCGCCGCAACATGGAGAGGAGCATTCTTGGAATCAAACAAAGAACTTGATGGAAGCCAGACCCTTCCGACATGGAAGAAATTTCTCGAAGGACTCGATACATCCTTCGCCCCAAACAATGTCCCCGCCGACTGCAATGGACAGAATCCGCCACCTCAAACAGAATGGACGATATATCGATGATTACATATCCCAGTTCCAGATACTTGCCTATCAGGCCGACCTTGGAGATGGAGTGGCGGCGGTCAACTATTTCAAGAACGGGCTGGATTCGCCCCGTCGCAATCAAGACAATTAGCCTCAATCCAGGAAACAAACTCAGCGACTGGTTCAAGCAAGCTCGAACAGCATATCAGATACTACAAACTCAACGCGACTATATGCAAACTCGAGGAACTCCCTCGTTTCCAACGACTTTGCGCACTTCGCCCATTTAAAGGGAAAAGAAATGCTTTTACGCGCCGTGTCCCACTGCCCTATCAAGCAACAGACCCTAATGCAATGGATATTGACCAACTTGCCGAAGCAGTCTACAACCTCGACTTTGAGGACGAGCCAGATCTACTCGCCGAGGAAGCTGATGAAGACGAGGAGACCGAAGAAGACAGACTCCACCAGTTGGTACAAGAACGCACCCGCGAAGCCCTCAATGCAATCCTCACGGACGCCCAAAGAAAAGATCTCAAAGAAAAGAGATGCTTCAACTGCCGCAAGACTGGACACTTCGCCCACGAATGCCCCACCAAGAAGACAATATATCGCCGATCCGAATTACCCCGCAATTTGGATGCCAGAAACCGGTCAAATGCGATATCCAGAAGAAGACAAACAAGCTACAGGAAAAAGAACTCGCTATACAACATACTAGAAAATGCAACCGACGAAGAAGTCGAGGACATCTACGAACATTTTGCAAATGAATCCAACCACCCAGATGCCCCTCTGGTTAAGGATTTTGCCTAAGGAGACTAGCCACCACATCTAGCCCTCCACAAAGACCTCCTTCCCTTTCCTATTCACAAAATGATATTAATGTTGTAAAGTTACAGGAATCGTCAGCACGCGTAATACATCTACCCTGTTGAATCCGAAAACACAAGTTCACTAAGGAAGGACCCGAAAGCGTGGAACTACTCGCCCTACTCGACTCAGGAGCAGCAGGAAACTTCATTGACCCCGGAATGGTCAAACAACATTCATTCAAAACAACACCCCTCGATCGACCCATCAAAGTACGAAATGCCGATGGATCTGTTAACGAAAATGGAACAGCCACCCACTACACGACCCTCAACCTAACGGTTAACGGGAAGAATATGGAGATCAAACCAAAAGTAGTCTCCCTCGGAAGCCCAAGACTCATCCTTGGATTCCCTTGGCTTGCAGAACACAACCCAGACATCGACTGGGATGCCAAACAACTACGCTGGAGAAACGAACGTTGGGACAACACTATATTCCGAGAACTCATCCAATCCATGGAACCCAATTGGATCTACAACGACCAACTCAACCACATCTCCACACTAGAGCCCACAAGCTTCGAAGAAATCAACTTCAAAGCCTCCGCATCACAATTCCTCGCCGTACAACACGGAGAAAAGAAAAACGACGACCCAAGAAAAGTCGTACCCACGGAATTCCACGAATACCTCCCAGTATTTAGCAAGAAACAAGCCGAACGATTCCCCCCACAACGACCATGGGATCACAAAATTGAACTCAAGGAATCATTCAAACCAATTGCCATGAAGTCCTACCGACTCTCCCTCAATGAAGAAAAGGAACTCGACACGTTCCTAGAAGAAAACCTTCAAAAGGGATACATTCGACCATCCGAATCGCCAATGGCATCACCCTTCTTCTTCGTAGGAAAGAAAGACGGAAAACTACGCCCCTGTCAAGACTACAGGTACCTCAACGAGCATACCGTCAAAAATGCGTACAACCTCCCCCTCATCTCTCATATTCTCGACAAACTCCGAGGATCAAAATACTTTACCAAACTCGACGTACGAGCAGGATACAACAACATCCGCATACGCAAAGGAGATGAATGGAAAGGAGCCTTCAGGACACCCCGAGGACTATTCGAACCCACGGTTATGTTCTTTGGAATGTGTAACTCCCCAGCAACATTCCAAACCATGGACTCATTATTCCGAAAACTCATCGACAATGGAGGAGTAATCGTTTACATGGACGACATCCTCATTCATGCAAAAACAAAACAAGAACTTCGACGCCTCACAAGAGAAGTACTCAAGATACTCAAGGACAATGATCTATACCTCAAAACCGAGAAATGCGAATTCGAACGACAACGACTCGAATATCTAGGAGTTATTATCACTCCCGACTCAGTTTCGATGGACCCAGCAAAGCTCAAAGGCATCGCTGAATGGCCAACACCAACTACCCCACGTGACGTACGAAAATTCATAGGATTTTGCAACTTCTATCGAAAATTCATACACCAATACGCCACATGGGCAAAACCTCTCAATGCCCTAATGTCCAAAACCAAGAAATTCGAATGGACAGAAGAATGCCAGAACGCCTTCGATACTCTCAAGAGAAAATTCCAAAGCGAACCTGGTATTAATGGTCCCCGACCGAGACAAACCCTTCGAAATCGAATGCGACGCATCACTATTTGCATCAGGAGCAGTCCTACTTCAACGCGACAACAATGGAGTTAAACACCCAGTCGCATACTTCTCGAAAGGATTCTCACCAGCCGAACGCAACTATCATTGCTCCGAACAGGAACTCTTCGCCATTATCCGAGCACTCAAAGAATGGTGTCACCACATAGAAGGATCATCACACAAGACCATCGTATGGTCAGATCACGACAACCTTTGCCGCTGGAGAAAACCTGAAGACCTCAGCAGAAGACAAGCCCGATGGATTGCCTACATGCAACGATTTGACATCGAAATCCGACATATCCCTGGAAAGAAAAATGGACCAGCAGATGCCCTTTCCAGACGACCCGATCATGAACCCAAGACAAGAGACAACAAACAGGTCATCGCACTCCCCGACAAATTCTTCACCCCAGAACAGCCACAACATATCCATATTATCGACGAAAATACTAAACAGGAAATAAAAGAGCTGTGGAAGAAAAAGAAACAGACCGACATCGCCCAAGAAGATGACTCAGGACACCCACGTGTTCAAGGAAAACTATTTATACCACAAGATTTACACCTCAGACGCCGCTTACTGCAAAGAGTACACGACTCACCCACCGCAGGACACCCTGGAATCGCAGAAACAACCAGAAAACTCCAGGAATACGCCTACTGGCCTGGGATGCGATCATTTGTCAAAAACTACGTCAAAGGATGTGGTGCTTGCCAACAATACAAGATCAATCGCCACCCCCTAAAACCACCGCTTCAACCTATCCCTGGACCCCGTTCTACCCGTCCATTCTCGAACATCTCGATGGATCTTATCACAGACCTACCCCCGGACGGACCCCATGATTCTATACTGGTCGTGGTCGACCAGCTTACAAAGGGGATAATTCTAGAACCTACTGCGAAAACCACCAACGCGGACAAGATCGCCGAAATTCTTATCAAACGGCTATTCTCTAGATTTGGCCTTCCCGAGAAAGTTCTCAGTGATCGCGACCCCAGATTCGCTGCCAAATCCATGAAAGAATTCTACAAACAACTCGGAATCGAACAAGCACTCTCTACCGCCTACCACCCCCAGACAGACGGACAAACAGAGCGATTCAATCAAGAAATAGAACTCTACCTTGGCATCTATTGCTCATCGAACCCGAACAAATGGGTAAAGGCACTCCCACTCCTGGAATATGTCCACAACTCGAAAACACATGCCGAACACCAACATACCCCATTTGAACTCCTCTATGGATCAAGCCCCAAAGGATTTCCGACCTCCGAGGAGCCAACGAACATTCCAGCAATAGGAGAGAAGTTTAAATACCTCGCCAAGATACGCCAAGAAGCCCAAGCTGCGCATGAACAAGCCAGACTAAAAATGGCTGCAAGATATAACCGGCCAGATATCAATCTAAAAGTTGGACAGAAGGTTTGGCTCGACAACCGCAACCTCCCAATTCAGTACGCCTCAAAGAAACTGGCCCAACGCCGAGAAGGTCCCTTCACCATAACAAGAAAACTCGGACCTGTAACCTATGAACTAAAATTACCCATCAAATGGAAGATCCACAACAAGTTTCATGCGAGCCTCCTAATGCCTGCAGAAGAGAACGACACACATGGGGAATACAACACAGCCCCACCACCCGACCTTGTAAATGGAGAAGAAGAATACGAGGTCGAGTCAATACTGCGCCACAGAAAATTCCGGAACAAGTATCAATTCCTAGTCAGATGGAAAGGATACCTTCCCACTGAGGATTCCTGGGAGCCAGAAGCAAACCTGGAGAACGCCAAAGAAGTCATTGAAGAATATAAAAGGGCCCACAAATTAGACAACCCCACCAATGACCCAACCACCCAACACTCGAGCAACCACTCCAGACCTCCCAGAGCCAGACAACGATGGACGCCTTCTCATCCGGGAAAGAATCATATCCCTGGCGAACCACGTCACAGGAAATAGCCAACCTAACCCTGCCACCGATACCGCTGACGACCAACCAGACAGGACCAACAGTCCTTATATCATCCGGCATACCTTCCTTCCCTCCAACCAACCCGAGATACGATCCATCCTTTTACACGAAGTTCCCTTTCATATTACCGGAACCCGTCTTAAACGCAGTCCAGCGATGGTACCCCTGGTCGACACCTGCTGGAAGACATTTACTGCTCTTCTGTATCACAAGCGCCTCAGTCCACGACCGAGCAACAGAATTCGAAAAACTATGCGCCACTATTCTTTCTAGCGCAACAGAGGAACAGGACCGCAATACCATTTCTGCCATGCTATCAACCGCTCTCACCGAATTCCCGTTCGAGAGTCCGATCCCAAGCCCGAGCAATGGAAGCGGAAGTCAGGACCGCCCTATCCTACCTATCAGGGACCACCACCCAACCTTCCAACCCTCCCATGGTGGATACGAGTAACCAACCATCAAGTGTTGTACAAGCTATATCTGCTTCTAATGACGCCCCCATCGGGACTACCACCACTCACTTATCCACCACCCGAACTCGCTGCAATTGCTGCCAGTCGATTCGGCCATATCAAAGCAGGATGCCCGCGCTACCAATGTCGATATTGTCGAAAGATTGCCCCAGGCCATTACGAGAAGCACTGCGAGAGAAACCCTTACCAGCATCAACCCGCAAGTATGGTACCTGGCCTGTATCGCCGCCCACTGAGGAATACCAAGCAGAGCTCGATCCCTCACACGCGAAACCACAAACAACAATATTCGACACATTGTTGCAAGCACCGAGCAGCGCCCCGCTTCAGCCAGACCCCTCCGCACCCAGAATTCAAAATGCCCCCGTCGTCATTCCGACCACCAACGCCACCACCACATCTGCTAGCGGAAGCCACCGACTTCCTGAATCGATCCTTCGGCGCACCCGCCACCATTCACTCCAGAGAACCCATCGTCATCGACCTCACCCAAGACCCGCCATCCCCAGACCACCAAGCTACCGAAGCGACTCCCCAGAACCCGACCCATACTTCGACTGGGACCCCATCGCCGAATCAAACATTACAGGAGAGCCTGTCGGACTATACTGAGGATATGTCTGATGAGGACATCAGACCTTACGAAGGGGATAATGTTATGAACAGTCCAGACCGGGAGGAACAAGAACTATTGTTCGACTTTACAAGATGGGTACAGGAGACTACAGACCAAATACGGGCACAGGAATACGAAGACGAGGAAGGAGAATATTACACCGCCATGCAGGACCTGGCGAGAGAAGCAGGAATGGAGATAACCCTGGAGGATATATTGGAATACCCCGAGGACGAGGAAGATAACCATGGATCAATCGACCCAACCTCCGATACGGATGGAAGCACTGAGAGAATGGAGAACGAGAACGAAGAAGACTCCATGGAGATACAATCGGGAGAAGAAGATTATGAGTCAGAGGAAAGCGATGGAACATCGCACAGCAGTAGCGAGAGTACTGACTCATTGTAATATAAATAACACTAGGATGCCATCAGCCAGGATGCACATCATGGTCAGGACTGCGCACGACCAGTAGAACAGCCAAGTAACCTATAACGAGTATATAGCACCTCATAGGTATATAAGGCCTGTACAAGTAGAGATTAAAGCCTCAAGCTTTAATCTTGTTAACAGCGGTCGTTTACCTCTCTGCCTTAACTTGGCGTCTTCCCTCGTTATCTCATTGAGCGCGATCCACTAAGCTCTATAAGGCCAACCGTCTCGGACACCTTGTAGAGTGATTGAAGGCCGTCTCCAGTTATCCTCGGATACAGAAGGAGCACGGATCATAACAGCGACAAAAACTCAAGTTTCTGATCAAGTGGAAGGGTTTCGGCCGTGAACACAACTCCTGGGAAGACTCCGCTGATGTACGCGCCCCGGGACTCATCAAAAATTTCTACAAGCAACATCCCGGGGCCCCGCGTTTCATACGAGCTCTCCAGTTCGGTTCTATTCCATTCCAACCCATCCAAGCCATCACGTCGAGCCGCCGCGATCTAGAAGGGGGGGTGGATGTAAGGGGACACTCCAGACACCTCAGCAACACCTCCATTAACCCTATCAACACCCCTGTACCCTCCAACGCATTATATATCCCTCCCTTCAAATGCTCACACTGCAAACACAGCCAGAATACTCCATACACTCCCTCACTGTCCAGATAAAACCCTCCCTCATTTCCTCTCATTCCTACAGACTCTAGACTGTCATATTCACATCCCACATTTGTTTCAACCACACCAGGCCTTGTGCAACCTAGAGACACCCCAGCTAGGCCTGGTTCAATTTATATTGATTATATAAGTTAGGTATATACATAGTTTTCACCTGCAGGGCTTTCCTCATCCTATTCTCTTAGGATTTCCCTGCAGGTATGTGTCCTGTACATAACTCATAGTTTAATATCACTTAGGATTTCCCTGCAGTCGTTTCGGCTCCCCCTGAGCTGTCAAGGCCTCCCAGGTTGCCCTAACAGCTGATGCGTTTTTGGAGCAGTTATCTTCTTTCCTTGTGAGCATGGAAACTTGTCCTGATTGTCAGCTATTGCCATGGTAAGTACATTTGGTACTCCTACCATTTCCACTAGCCTGGGCAATAGCATTGACATAATTCTTCACAGCCTGCTGGCATAGCTCCAGTAGGTTGGGATGCAGAACTCCTACCATGTCCCAATGCACAAGTTGGTTAGAGCAGTCACATACCCAAGGCATCTGCTCACATGATTCAATTGATGGTTGAGTCTTGATTGAAGGCCCAGGTGATGGTCCACGTGATTTGGTTGATGATTCAGTTTTGGTTGTCAACCCAGGTGATGATATTGAAGCTCCTTGACAAGGACTAGCTCCACAGCTATGTGTGTTGGGTGAAAGGACCATTGTCAGTGATAACTGGATTCACTGACACATCATACTGCTCATTTATATATGCACAAAGGCTCAATGAAGGGCTGCCCGGCTTGCCAACTCATGAGACCAGTGGTACCTATAGCCAGATACACCCCGAGCGACAAACATCAGTGGTAGCAGGATCCAGCACTGCAGTCAAGCTAATGGATTCAATATGGGTGAGTTATTGCCTCCTAATTCCTTACATCCTTATTTTATATTAGTCAAAGCACATGCTCCTGTTTGCCTCAGATTCTCTCCCACCCTGCTATCCCTTAGGACTTTGATCCACCAATGATTCATTGCACCAGGGCACTGCAAATGGGAGTACAATGTGTGGCCTGTAGGCATTGGTTATCCATGGACATTGTCACCAATGCACTGCACCAGGGCACCATGCATGTGAATTAGACGTAATAGATAATAGACTCATTCCGGTATGTCTGACCCATTTTTACTGAGTGCGGCTCATGTTCCTACTCGGTCCCAATGCTCCCCAGCTCACTGCTGGACAATGACAAGTTCCTTCACCCAAGTGCCCTGTCCATGTACACTGCCAATGTACCTTCAAGAGGTATTCAATTACAAGTTCAGATAGGTATTTAAGGATTTTGTGGTTGAATACTGCTTCCTGCAGTCGCTCACACTTTATTCATAGTGCATATGAACATGACCAGCACCAAGAAAACTGCCAGTACCTCCAAGAAGCCCACTAGGCAGATGATCAGCACCACAGGTGGGAAACCCAGCTCCCAGCCGACATTGTCACAGACACCCACCACTGCCACTGCAAAAGCTATGAAAAAACCTACAAGGAAGGCACCTGCCCCACCAAAAGAGAACAGGATGCCTGCACCACCTCAAGCACAGACCCAAACCCCAAATAATGCTGTCCTGGCCACCCTACTTGCCAAGGTTGCAAAACAAGAAGGTAAGTCCATTATTTTCTTCATACTATCTATACAACTGACATTGTTTAGCAGAGATTGATAAGTTGAAGAAAAGTAGTGCCTCAAAGACCAAGGATCAAAATATGAAACAGATCCCTCACCCCCATGGCAGCCTTACAAGGCTTCAAGACAAAATGGGTTTGGAGAACAACAAGCCGCTCTACAATTACTATTGAGTAAGTCCTTCCCTCATTTTACTTTCAATGCTAATTTTCATTGCAGACATTTATTGGTGATATCCTAGACAATGCATGTATACCACGCAAAGTTGATTGGAGGCATCAAGACCCACTTCCCTTAGCCTGGGTCATAAATATTGTATGTTTATTCTCAACCACCTCTAAATCCTGACTGTGAACTACATACACCACACAGGTACATGCTAAGCATCCACAACTTTGATGTTATGAAGGACACTGGGCTACTCTGGAGATCATGAGGACAGTGCTCAAAAACAAAAGGTCCAACAGGAACAGAAGCCTCCATGCTCTGAATGGCACCCAAGTTCAGGAGGGTGAGGACCATGAGGGTACTAACAAGGATCAAAATGACAGGACCAGAAATGCTCCTGAGCTTGAAGAGCTGGGGATGAGCAGTGGTAAAGGTGCAGGTGAAGAAGGAGCAAGCAGTGATGGGGGAGAGGCAGGTGGTGATGCTGGGGAAAAGAGGGATACCAATGATGAGGAAGAGAATGGTGCCCATGACGAGGGAGAGAGTGGTGCTGATGAGGAGGAGGAGAACAGTGCCAATGATGAGGAAGGGAGTGGCGCTGACAACAAGAAAGAGAATGGTGTCAATGATGAGGAAGAGGGCAGCATTGATGGTGAGGATACTGGGGTTTTGGTGGGGAGGAAGAGAAAAGCAATGGAAAGTGGTGGAAAGATGAAGAGGTTGAGGAGGAAGTAGTACAGATATATTGTTGCCTATCAATCTAGTAATAGGCAATAATTACACACTTTTCATGCTCACACCTGAGGGGGCTGACCACCTGAACATTTGACTTAAGCATCTTTTGTAGTCAAGAATGATAACTAAGACCATCATCTCTTCCACTAACTAACTAGCATGATTTCCTCCAGAACAGGGGTTGTGATTCCCTTCAGTTTCCTTCCTAGAAAAGGTTGTGATTTTCATCAGTTTCCTTCTGAACAAATGTTGTAATCCTTTAAAAACTCAATGTGAATCGCAACCCTTCATGACCTTAAATATAGTGATATTCCTCCATTAAGTGTGGTAATCAAGTACACTAAGGTGCGTAATTACTACATTATCAGTGAATATTCACAACACCAATATCCCTATTTATAGTAGGAATTGACCACACCTTATGCTGGAATCAGAGGTTGTTTTTCATGACCCCCTGGGTCTCACAGTGATTAGAAGGACTATATTTAGTTTATGACTCACTTACTCCACTATGACTCATAGTTACTCTGGTCCAGATATTTATGGTAGGAACATAGCCACACCAAATAATATATAAGGATACAGTACATTATCATGTATCCTTATCTTAGTGTTATACAGTTCTTGCCTCCTATACTTCTTTTCCTCTAAACTGGCTGGACTTACAGTAGGGGACAAAATCCTTCCAATAATTTTTATACTTTAACAAATATGTTAATAACTGCCCACCTACTAAGGATGAAACCTTCATATTTTAATTGGGAATACCTATATGACTCATATATCATCCTGCCAAATATCATTATATCATATGCCATTTTGGGAAGTCAGTGAATTAAACAATCATTTAAGGTCATTGGAAGGTTTTGTCTATCTCTAAGAAATTACCAATAATTACACTTTTAGTACTTTGTATAACCTCCCCTGGCATCCAAGACAGCCTGAATCCTATCAGGCATACTCTCTATCAGATTCTGACACACTTCTGCTGGAATCTGATCCCATTCCTTTTGTATCCTCTCCCATAATTCTTCCATCCCCTGAGGTGGAATGTCATACTCCCCTAACTTGATTTTAAGGTGAGTCCACAAATGTTCAATTGGATTAAGGTCTGGAGATTGTGGGGGCCACACCATAACCTCTATTTCAGCTGCTTTGAACCATTTTTGAGCCTTGATGCACCTATGTTTGGGATCATTATCTTGTTGAAAGACAATATCCGCCACCTCTTTGTCATACCACTCCAGGCTCCCCTTGTGTTCATCCTCCAAAATGGTGACAAATAGATCACCATCCATCTTACCATTAATCTTGGCTGCCAACCCTGGACCCTCCCACAGCATACAGCCCCATACCATGATAGAACCTCCTCCAAACTTTGTGGTTTCCTGCACTAGCCTATTACTAAGCCTCTCCCCTGCTCTTTTCCAGACCCAAACCCTGCCATCTGACCCTAAGCAATTGATTTTGGTCTCATCTGTCCAAACCACCCTCTTCCAGTCTTCCAGAGTTCAGTCTGCATGTGCCTTTGCCCACTCCAATCTTTTCCTCTTGTGTATAACAGAGAGTTTAGGTCTTTTCCACTTGACTATAGCCTTCATTTCAGCTTTTTTGAGTGCTCTGTAAACTGTTTTGGAGGATAGAGGTTGGTCAATGACAGTATGAAGGGTTCTGGTGATTTGGGAGGCATTTTCAGCCTTGCAGGATGTGATAAGATGAGTGGTATATTTGATATTGCCAACAGAAAGCTTGGTTGGGCAGCCACCAAGTGACTTTGAAAGTGTTGAATGATGTTTGGAGCAAAGATGAGATATAGTGCTGAGGCCAAGACCAGTGGTAGAAGTAATATGGGTAGCAGAGTGGCCTTTGTCCAAAAGGGAAAGAATATGGTTACATTGAGTCATAGAGAGAGATTGCATGTTAGCAAAATGAAGTTGGGGGGGTGGTGTGAGCTAGGGGAGTGAGCAGCTATATTTATACATTATTCCAACCAGTCACATGACATTTATTTGCACTTATTTGGCTGTAATAAATAAAATCATGTGATTAAAGTAGAGATGGACAAAACCCTTCCAATGACCTTAAATGATTGTTTAATTCACCGACTTCCCAAAATGGCATATGACATAATGATATTTGCCAGGATAATACATGAGCCATATAGGTATTTCCAATTAGAATATGAAGGTTTCACCTTTAGTAGGTGGGCAGTTATTAACATATTTGTTGAAGTATAAAAATTATTGGAAGTGTTTTGTCCCTTACTGTATAGTGCTCTGTCATCTCTAAGTCATGCCTAATAGGACAAGACCAAGTCTGTATAGACATCTTGCCTCAAATGCTGTGCTACTCAAGAGTGAACCCCTAACCCAGGTAACAGTTTCTCTATGCTGCAGTCCTCCAGTAGTCTCAGCCTTCCAGCTACCCCAGGGTCTTGAGTATCAACTAGCTTGGGCACCTTGGGGGTCTGGCCTCAGATACCATGGCAACCCACCTTGACATCTCCCATCTTTGTTGTGATCATGCAAAGTGTATTTCTTCTATTTATACTCTGATATTGTCATGCACATGATATCATCTGATTACCATAGTTTTAGTAGTCCAGTCTGTGCATAGACTTTTTGTATATATATATAGTTGCAAGTAGGGATTGCAATCCCCACTCAAATATTACTTGGGTTTCCAGCCTATGCATTCCCTTAACACTATCCTACACAGCCTTAACTATGATGCACATCCTGTTAGGGTGACCTGGGGGGCCTCAACCACTCAGGAGGGGCTGAAATGACACTGCAGGGGTATCCTAAGAGAATAGGATGAAGAAACCCCTGCAAGTGAAACTATGTATATGTATGACTTATATAATCAATATAAGTTGAACCAAACCTGGCTGTGGTGTCTGGGTGCTACACAAAGGGCAAACATGGTTGAAACAATGTGAGGAGTGAGGGTGGCTGTCTAAAGTCTACAGGAATAAAAGAGGGCAAGAGGAGGTTAAGGAAAGTGTGGGGAGTAAAGGAAAAGGTTCATTTGGTCAATGAGGGAACATCTGGGGCATTTTAACTGTGCTTGGGGCCTAAACATTTGAAGGGAGGGATGTACAGTGTGTTGGGAGTGTTGCTGGGGTGTTTGGAGTGTCCCCTTACACATCCTAGCTGATAACATCCTGCTACCATACTTATCTTACAATGAGTCACTATCCTCATCCTCCATTCTACTGCTGTGTGATGTTCTATCACTTTCCTCTGACACATATTCTCTTTCTCCCAATCCTATCTCCATGGCTTCTTCTTCATTCTCACTATCCATTCTCTTGGTGTCTCCATCTGTGTTGGAGGTTAGATCTGCTAATCTATTGCTATCTTCTTCCCCCTCAGGGTACTCCAGGATGACCTTTAGGATTATCTCCATTCTTGCATCTCTTACCAAGTCCTGCATGATGTGGTAGTATGCCTCTTCCTCATCTTCATGTTCCTGTGCCTGTAGTTGGTCTGTGGTTTCTTGTAGCCATC
This sequence comes from Lepiota brunneoincarnata, assembly GCA_023014365.1. Taxonomy (NCBI): domain Eukaryota; kingdom Fungi; phylum Basidiomycota; class Agaricomycetes; order Agaricales; family Agaricaceae; genus Lepiota; species Lepiota brunneoincarnata. The sequence goes on from JAEBUN010000005.1 coordinate 451,124, forward strand.
TTGTATAGCCAAAGACTAGCTCCAACTCCTCCTTGTCTGCATTGTTTATAACAAATTGGGTACAATTTTGCCAGAGGTCAGAGATAGTCTTGTGATGAGACAGTAGGGGTCAGGAAAGGGCCAGACAGGTCTATAGCAGGGCAGGGGGTCAGAGTTTAAAGTCTATTTAGGCTTTGGTCAGTATGGATGTAATAATGGTGGTGAGAACCCTAACCAGCTGTGGTATAGGGTATAATGTGAAGTAATGCTGTAGCATGAGTATGAGGGATGGCAATTGTTATGAACAGCTCCAACAAGGAGGAGTTGGAGTTAATGTTTGACTATACAAGGTAGATACAAGAGACCAGAGACTAAATAAGAGTATAAGAGTATGTGGACAAAGAAGATGAAAACTATTATGCTATGTAAGACTTGGTGAAAGATATTAAAATGGAGATAACTCTAGATAATATCATAGAATATCCAAATGAGGAAAGGAACAATGATGGACAAACAGATCTGGGATCTAGCACATCAACCAGCACAGATGGAGATACCAAAAGAGCAGGTAGCAATAATGTACAGCAGTGGAATGGAGCATGAGAATGGTTGACTCATGTAAGATATAAATAACAGAATACTATCAGGGAGCAGGATGGGAAGCATAGCAGAGACTGCACAATATGGCAGAATAGCCCTACTACTTATAATGAGTATATAGTATCTCATAGGTATATAAAGGCTTGTACAAGTAGAGATTAAAGCCTCAAGCTTTAATCTTGTTAACAGTGATCATTAACCTCTTTTGTCCTAATTTGGCATACTGCCTCATTATCTCAGTTGCTTGCAATCCCTAAGCTCTGCAAGGCCAACCATCTTGGCTACCTTGTTGAGTGATTGAAAGCCTTCTCTAGTTGTCTTCAAATACAGAAAGAGCAAAAGTCATAACTGTTATCAGAATTCCCACCAGAAGGACTATTCTTAGTTACAACTCAGAATGACTCAGACTTACCTAGGTCCATATATTTATAGTAGGAGCACAGCCTCACTTGTGTAGGATATAAGGGACTCATCCTTTACCTTGTATTTCTATCTTAATATTATACAGTTCATTGTCTCCTCTACCTCTTTGTCCTTTTAAGGCTGAACTAGAGTATATCCATTGTCTCAAAGTTACATTTAGTAGGACAGGACTAAGTCTGTATAGATATTCTGCCATAAACTCAGTGCTACTCAAGAGTAAACCCCTAACCTAGGTAACAATAACATGGATAACACATACATATAGTCATAAATGCTATTATGTGAATAGCAGTGGTACCCAGGAGGGCTTAAAGGGGGTTATAGGTGAGTATGAGACCAACAGTTGTAATGAAATGAAATCAATTATGGTTGATGTGATCCCACAGATGGATTTCCCACTTAAAAAGTGCCAGTTGATATGTAATAGGATGGAGCTCATCTTGAGGAAGCTTAGTGAGGGAAGCAATACGGTTGAAAAATCATAACTCCAGCAACTTTTAAAGGAGCAAGAACCCAGGAGACTGTAACCCTGGGGCTAAAGAGGGTAATGTAGAATGAGTAGTGTGTTCACAACAAAAATGGTTGGAAGTGAGTACAACCAATGAAATAGCTGCAAAGACTCAAGTCCATCAAATATGAGGTAAGAGAGCAAGTGTGTGTGAGATTTAGAGGATAAGAGTAAAGACAGTGGATCAAAGGAGCAAGAGAAGGAGAGAGAGCTAAGGAAGGGGGGAGGGAGGAGAGGGGAGAAACACCGCAATGTGCTCAAGTACCCAAATTTATACTATTTAGTTGAGACAATTAGCTATAGAGGGAAGAATAAGTTACCAGTGGAAGTAAATGTGTATCTATGGAGACAAAAAGAGAAAACTACATTGAGAGAGAGGAGGCATTATACCACCAGGAGCACCAATGCTTCAGGAGGCAAGATATGTCAATGATGAGGGGGGGCATGCATGAAGCTGTGTATATAAGCAGGTTTCTCCTTACAGTAAAATTACAATTCATGAAGACAACAGATTTCTCAACTATTCAAGCACCAGTAAAGCTGCACCTCTTCCATTCTCCCTCTGTCTCTAACACATGGCACACAGATGACTTATCCTTCAACCTTTACCTCCCTTTATGCATAGATATGCTCGTGGCTCTATGCATCCTTCGCTTTGCGGCTGAAAATACATCTTAGTGTTATATGACATCCCCATCATTGTCAGAACCCACGAGGAACCTAGCATCGGGCTAATCATCATATGTGGCCTGCCCAGCCTCCACATGTTCAACTTCCTCTTCCCCTTTCTCATCACGAATGCGACTCTCAACCCAGTGGAACGGAACTCCTGAGCGCCAAAGCGGCTTCAGACGCCTTACTGCCACCAGCGAATCACGGTTTTGCCTGGCGTGTTCAGAAAATAGATCACCCTTCGCCAGAAGGGCCTGATAGACAGCCTTGTCGTAGGGGGAAATCACCTTGTAAACACTGCCGGAGCAGCCATAGGCCCTTATGCTATAGCGGGGGTGGGCATTTTCGTGAGATCGGCCACCTTGTCTTTGCGGGGGCATATTGACCTCGAGCTTCGACGGAGTGTCGGGAGGGATGTGAACACGACTTCGTTCTGGTGTTTGTGACCTTGGTTGGGTTGATGAAACCTTTGTTTTGTCTCCGATGCCCAATTCTGCCACGAGCGTCAGATATGGTCGGTCTTTCCCGGAAACCAGGGGAGGGAATAAAGGAAACTTCGCTTCATCGATCAGATATTTGTTGACCGGCCCCGGTCCTTTGCGCCGCTTCACTTGGACAAGAAGTACACTCATAGCCGATGCCTCGAGGGGCAGATCGGAGTCAAGAAGAATGGGAATAATGAGATCGACTGCTTCCTGTGTAGTTGAACCAATGAAAGCCATCCCGCGGACAAATGCAGGGAATATTGCCTCCATGTCGAGTACGCTTTTGTCGGCTGCCTTCGCAAAGTGTGTAAATCGAAGAATGCTCTTCTTGAATGCTTCACCCAGTTTTATACCGCGCCTCGTGTTTCCCGGGACGTTGTCCGGCGTGCTATTCAGAATATCCTTGGCGTAATCATCCGTGAACAACTCCTCGATAAACGTCGAAACATGGCAGCCCTTGCTGAAGATGAAAGTAGGACCACTTGGATTCTCCTTCACCACCGCATTCATGTATGCCTGGATCAGAATCAATCGCATGACGACCTCCCCACGCTCACCCAGACTAATGAGGCCACAGTTAAGAGAGTACAATAGTGCAGCGGCCATAACGTCGTTCCTGGTATCCTCCTTAGCCTGGGCATGCCGTATCCCATGTGCCGCAGCTTCGGCAAGAATAGGCTCGGATGGGTAGCCAGAGCGAAGGTATGTGCGGTGGGCTGGCACAGAGTAAGCAGTGCGCATGTGGCTAGCGACCGCCTCCACTTGATAATGATGGCTTGCTTCATGACGAGGCTCAAAATCTAACATGATCAAGACATCGAGCAAGATCGCAAGAACTTCGGGCTTAAGCCGAGTTTCGTCCAGGTCGAGTAATTGAGAGCAAGTGAGTTTCGAGCGAGCAAATGCGATCATCGAGCGACAGACGGCATCCTTCTCTGTGCTGGCGTCTAGCATGCTCCAAAACCTTGGGAAGGGTCAGCCAGCTGTCTCCAAAGCATACAAAGAAAGCTTACATTGGGCGGCCGAACTGAACAAGAAATTCAATTTTTGAGATGTCGCTGAGTCTGAGTTGTCCAGGCTTGATAAGCAACGATGGGGAGCAGTCGAAGGGCGTCTCGGTAATGGGCGCTTGGAGGCAATCTCGGGTATCACGTGCTCGCGCTGATCGGCAAAGTTTACTGGGTGGCGCCAGGAGACTCAGTGAAGAATGAGTTGAAAGGAAGACGGCAAAGACAGGGTCGCCGATAAACGAAGTGAGGGCGGAACTAAGAGCTTGAAAATGATCGTACTTGATGTTATCTTGTTTGTCCGCCGTGGTGATGTCGGCAAGAACGTGGGCCTCATCGAAATATAGCAGGACCCGGAAATTCCTGTCTGCTGCTTGAAGATCGCAGTGTTTTTCGATGGAATCAACCAGTTCCTTGAGACTCTGCTTTGCTTCGGCATCCTGATTCTTTTTTATGGTTTTCCATTCCACCTTGCTCTGGGTGAACAGTAGTTGGCAGGCCAAAATGTGACACAAACCTCACAGCGCTTAACCACCTGGTCATATAGGCGAGAGCGGTTACTCTCGGAATCCAAATGCTTACGCCACGCTGTTGCAAATTTATCTTCAGGAAGCTTGATAGGATCGTTGCCGAATTTGCGTTGCAGCTCCTCCTTTACTGCCGACAACAGAAGTTTGAAGAAAAACACAAAACGGATCCGGGTCGTCTCAAAAGAGTCCATGACCTGGGTGAGATAATCCCGCACTCTGACGTCGGGCGACGGATATGCAAATCCTAAGAGGATACGGCTGTAAGGGAGAAGTGGTCCGATTCTACAAGTGACAGTTCAACTTGCCTTTATCTTCTGCAGACTGCCGAAGATTGAACGGGAGAGTGAACACGAGTTTTGCCTGTTCGTCAACCATACGAGATTTTCCGGAGCCAGAACTCTGGATGATTGCTACAGAATTGGAGTAGGCTAGGTGGCGTTTGTTGTACCACATCTCGTTGAGGTTCTGAAGCAAAAGCTGATGATAGTTACCCTCAAAATTGCCGTGCCAGGCCATGGCGACGGCTATGGGATGAGAAACTGAGCAACATGGCGGATTACAATTAAGGGCGAGCGGGTACCTTTTTCTACAAAGCAAATCAGTAAAAGTGGACCTGTGGATTCGAAAGCACGCACCTAATGCTACGACATCCGCGGAGGATTGTGTTCGGGGTTGAGAACGCAAGATCGCTGAGTATGTACGAATCAGAGATAAAAGTAAGTTGTAGCCATTCTGAATATGTACCCAGATTCCGGATGTTCTTAAAGCTCTGTAGCTCCCATGCTTTCTTGACCATGTTGACCAACCGTGGGCTCTCAGCTAGAAGCTTCATTGCCTTTGATACATCAAGCCTTCCGTTCGACCCTTGAGCAATAAAGAAAAGAATAAACGCGGGATCGGCTGTATTCCCGGCACGGCGAGCAGCCTCGATTACGCGCTTATCGAACTCCACATGCATTTCAGCTGGTATATCGTCTATGACAGTGTCCAAATCTGCAAGGATATTAACAAGCGCAGTGTCAGATCAATTGTGCTCACCTGCGGTTGCGCAAGTTTGGGCGTCGTTATTGGGCCGTCGCAAGATCGCTGTGTAGAGTCAGAAATGAGAAATTTGGGGGCTTGATGAGGACGCACCCAAGTTTCGAATGTTTCTGAAGCTCTGGTCTGCCCACGCCGCTTTGAGCCTATCAACCAACTCCGGATATTCCTGTAGTAGCGCCTTTGCCTTCTTCCCATCACAATCGAGCCGTCCTTCGGACTCTTGAACAATGGCCAAAAGAATCATACGACAACCGTCGAGACTGAGATTTTCATCTTTCTCATAGCCGGCGGTGCTAACGCGGTTGACAACGAGGATATCTAAGTCTTGATGAGCGGCGTCATCCAAATCATCCGGAACGGTCATCAGGGCATCGGCCAAATCGTCTGGATCAGTCTCCAGAGGCAGGAATCGCTGAGCTTTGATAGAAGAAGGAGATCGATCGGGTTCCTCGACCTCCATTATGTGACGCTTGTTCTCGGGCATGGTGAATGAGGATGGGATGAGGATAGACGCGTCTGATGATCAACACGGATCCACACGTGACCCTCACTAAATACGGAAAATCCTCTTTGTGGACTTGTGCGTTGTGTCTAAGGCGATCCCGGAACTCCTTCAACAGGGCCTTGATTTCCATAGAGGGATTGTTCCTTGGTTGTACCTCTTCGCATTGTCGAACTCACACTTCTTCTTGCGCCTACTGTTCACATTGTGGTTGTAAGCATGTTCACACAGAGTCGCCGGTAACGTGTAAGCCTGGGCTTACTACAGTGCCTCTACTGTACAACCCATATTACACAGTCCAGTAACAGAACACCTAACGTGTTCTGCTATGTCCCTTTACCATCCTTACATACGATACCTGTGTTACGTTTGTTGGTCTTGTCTGGGACGTGGTTTTGGCCGAAGGACAGACCGGAGTCGGTCAATTTTCCCTCTCGAGATGTCTCTGCTGTTGATCTTGTCTACTGCTAACAGTTGCTCCGAATTCTTGACTCTGCCTCTTGGTCAGGTTAGACCTGCAGAATGGTTGGCGGATCAGGTATGGGATTATTGACTCTCACTTGCGAGAGGAGAGGATGGTTGACTGTAATGCACAGCTCGATTTACAAACGAACTGTCTCGCGGGCCACGAGCATGAATTCTATAATTAGTAAGTGAGCAAGGGCATGGGGATGATCGTAAACTAACCCGAAAATGCTAATGTCGTAAAGACTGACTGGGTTGGTGGTACTGTAGAAGTGGACAAATGGCTGTGGGTGTAACAACCCCCATTCGTCGCCTCTCATAGTGACGAACCCGGAACGAACCTGACAAACCTCGGTGACGAACCCCCGCTGAGTTTTCTGTCTCCCTCGTTGATACGGAGGGATGACATGGCCAGGTTTGCTGTCCCCCGGATAAATTTAACACTCTTCTTGAAATCACCCAGGAGGGACACATAGAAGAGCTGATGTGCACGGATGATATCCAAGTCTTGCGTGATCGCCCACCGTCCTGTCTCGATGACTTTGGATTCCTGAGAGTGGTAATGAGAAGGAAGAAACGACTATCAGAGCCCCAGGTATGAGAAGAACCATCTGGCAGATATGGTTATATAAGTGCTCCAAGGCCTGATCCCATGAGTACATCGCATGCCATAGGATACTCACCAACTACCCGCTACTCCTGTACGGTTATCTGACGCCATGTTTATTCGGGGTCCCCTTTGATACATATCCTGGATGGCTGAAGTGGGCTTTTAGCTAGCGATGGGGTTGGGGGTCCATCGATCATGTCCAGGTATTTGAAGGTGTCAATGAATAGACAAAATGAGCACGGCAACACAAGAGACATTTTATCAGGGGACAACAATCACAACTGCTGAAGCGTTGAAGTTTGGAATAACAAGAGGTAATCTACAGTAAAAATCCAGGTACTTCACAGCTTCATACGGGGTTCTCATGTTGTTCCACATCCGCACAGGAAAACCGCCTCATATGCAAATCTTCACCCTCCGAATTGGTTCTGAGGCCGCCTAAACTCTGGAGTTTCTTCTGCAGCACACGTCCCCCTCGCCTGAGTACCTCGACTATTCGCAAACTGCGATTGTGGCACCTCAGAGAGGAATTCCCACCGCTTAGTTCCATCGTTTGACTCCCCTCTATGCTTTCCTCACTCTCCGGCTTCTTTCTCAACGACCTGGTGAATAGCCCCCAGAACTGGCGCCAGACCAGTACCAACGCCGACCCACACCGGCCAGGCCTTGTGTCCCAGAACTTGACTATGCACAAAACAATCAAAGCAAAGTTGAAGACTGTAGCACAGCCAATGCAGACTTTTGTAACGGCCAAAGTCCCATCAAAACACATGACCAGAAACGCCACCAGAAATGCTACCAGTCTAGTCAAAAGATGGGTCGTTGGGTACGTCACTGAGAATATCGAAAGAAGAATACACACGACCACAGCAGCAGTGCATATGGTAAACTCAGCAGTAGGGCAAGGTATTCTAACCTGCTGGCCGAATTCTTGTGCTTTCCCAGGTACACCAGCTACAACAGACCATCAATCAGTATAAGGGCATTTGGTCTTCAGAAAGCGGGCTTACAACTGCATCCACAGAACAGTACTGGTTCCTCCTATGCCGTCTGTACATGATGAGGCCCAAAGTTATGCTGGAGAGACTTGTTAATAGTGATAGGTAGCTCATGATCTGGGCAAGAGAGCTATGGCAATCAGATTGGTGGGTACCAGGTTGATCTTTGTTGTTGCCGAACAGTGGGATCGCCAAGAAGGCGACGTTTTCTGCCAGTAAGATAGTTGCCTGTAGAATTCGTCTGAGTCATAGAAGACGAGGGGTTAGGGGAGAGCACCCATACAAGTGCTGTCATTTGCGACCATTCGGACGTCAGATCCTCAAACAGTTTGTTCCAGTGAATCCTGACGGCAAGCCCATCTACCAATAATGCCTTCATGTTTGTGGCCTGTACGTCAGGAACACAAAACAGTAACAGAGAGAGTATGTTGAACAGTTCTGAGGGTTGGCTCGGCTCGGCCGGGGCTGTGAATACGGACTGTCCCCTTGTCAATCTCGCAGTCCGCTGCCCATAGTAATTCCGAAATCTATTGTGCACTATGCATTGCTTGAGCTAAAAATCCGATATCGAGGGTGGGGACCATACCGATGAGCCTCATGAACCGACCTGCGTAATGTGAACACAGTAAGCAACTAAGAAATCAGAGGGTGAATGAACGAGACCTATGTGCCAGCTCGACGTTCTATACTCTGCATTGCGTCGTATGTAGCTTGCGACGTTTTATATTGGCGTCGATGGCCTACCTTTACCGGCCCTGAACAATATCTAACATTTTACGCAATTTGTCGTATGGCTCCACGATCGTGCTGTCATCAGACGACACAACATCTATAAAATGGCCCCTCAGACTTGGTTTTCCTGACAGAGTAATCGCTTCGGAACTCACCTGTCATGGAGGAAGTGATTACATCACACGCATATTCATATATCTCTGGCGTCAGTCTTTGCGTGTTCGGGAAATTGTCCCAATATGCCCTTCGACAAGAAATTAAAGCTCGAAGATTAGCAGGGCCAACGAGAAAATGTACCAGTATTCGACTTCGAGATAGGAAGCTGATTGAGTGCCAGTATGAGTGTTCTCCAACCACTTGCCTACTGGGAAATGACCTCACCAACATGCGACGGATAAATCTTACCCCTGACCTCACGAAAGGAATTGGATATACTGGACAAATCGAACTCCTCCAGCCAGAAAAGAACCCGCCTTGGATGATGTACAAAGTAATAACCACATCGATACTGCTCCCCCTCCCGACTATATAGAGGTTCAAGGACCAGGTCGCTGTCCGGGGGTATTGTGATCCTTTTTGTGAGGATGAATTTTTCAACCTTGTCAATAAAATCTCGGACGTAGTCCATCATATCATTGTCATAAAGCCATGCTTCCGTCAGGACCCTCTGCTGCTAAATGAACAAGATGTCATTGCTATATCAAAGGCGATTGATCTACCATCGGTCGAGTGTTCGTGGCAGGCAGGCAGAAGAATGGTATCCCTTCCCGGTGGATAAAGACCGTCCAATCCTCGTGTAAGCCCTGCCCGTGGTGGGTGGATTGGCTCGCAGGGTCCAATATAGTATAATCGATTTGCAAGGGTTTGATGATGTGGCTGGCTTGCTCGTCTTTCCTGTCGGTGGTCAGACAAGGTCGACGACTCATGCAATCCAGGAACGCTCACATGGTTCTACCTAGGGTATACCTCTTGGTCATGGTGGGAAGTGTAGGGAAATACACTGCGACGGCTCTCCTCCCAGTGTGTGACTAGAGTCAACCTCATCGTTCAGGGGAGCCTGTGGGGACCGGCACCGCCCACCCTCAATATCATCCTGGGAAGGGGTGCGCGCTTGGGGGATGCTGGAGGCTTCCATCTTGCACTTAGGGACCGGAGATCAACAGGTAGAATCACAACGGGGTCTTTGCCTTGAATGGGAATGTGCAAGGCGATAGTGGGGATGTGGGTTGTGCCCCTCTCGCTGGATGCCTTGGTCTCATAATATATTCATAGGCGCTCTTTACAGCAAATAGGCTGTGCCAGCCATGGAGGTTCTTGTAATGATAATATCTCAGTTGCACGAGATATGCACGAGAGCCGGGGTGGCGGTGAGAAAAACGGGTGTTACTTATACGCAAAGACACATTAATCGGCTTACCACCAGTGGCCATAGAGTAGAAGAATAGAAGAGTAAAAAACAAAGGATAGAAAAATCTAGCACAGGAGCCAGCGTGCTGGACGTGTTGACCCTCAAGCTATGCGTTACCATGGCATCGGCATGCATTTGACACTCCACCAGCCCTTTCTGTTGAAATCTGCCCATTGCTCCTCAGCAGTCACCCGGCCGGTGGGCAATGTATCTAGTGCAGGACGCTGACCTCGTGATCTCGAGTTTCTGGGGTAATTGGATCATTCTGTTGTCTGGTCTCCTGAGACTTGTAAGCAGCAGAAATCATGTCCGGCTAAATGACAGATTGTCGCTCGAGTCGAAATTCCGGGTTCGCCCTGCCAATCTAATGATCACGTCCAATTTCGGAATCATCTACAACATAGCTTCGGCCAATGAATATAATGAACGATCGGCCAAATCTGGTATTGTCCCCTTCTCACCAACTCGCTGGCATCTCGTACTCCGGCTACCAGTTAGGTAGGATGAACCTCAAATTAACATAAATGCAGCTAGGTTTCCTTCTTGGGCTTCGGGCTATCCCAGGTACGCTCCCCTAATACAAGCCTCGCTTGTACACTCTGGAACACTCGGATTTCTGGCGTTGGCTACGATAGTAAAACTCTACATCGATCTACAGTTTCCTTGACCATTTATATACGAGCGCCCCCCCGACGGCGTGGAGGATTCTGTTAAAGTCACCTTCCATCACAAATTAATTTCAGATAATCTCCAAGGCTCTAAAAGTTCTTGAAGATACTACATATTTGAGAGGGGGGAGGTGTGTGGTGGGCATGCTTTGTTCTATTCGAACGGAACATAGCCTCCGGAGCAGGCCCTTGGAGATCGTTTGTCATAAAACGTAAGCCATTTCCTCGGTTCTCTCAGCCGCAACTGGACACACCTGGTTTTCGTCGGTCAGTTGATCATGAGAGAAGACCAATGCTACTGCGGTCCTCAACGTTCAGTTGCTTGGGCACACCGCTTCGGGGAATGCTTTCCGTTTCCCAAAAGCTAGTACGATCAAGTTTACCCCTGAGCACCCAGCAGGCACAACTTTCTTCATCCTGATAAGGCTACGCGAACTGGTTGAAGCACACAAGGCACACTTCATGATCCTCTCAAACCCCCACACCCGGATCATAGCGACACTCGCCTGATCTGTTAAGAGCCACTGATGCTCTAACGCTGTTTGATGAGCCAGAAGCGGCACATATCGATGACTTGAGACTTGGGAAGCCAGTGTTCCTGAGGTGGTTGGCCCAGAGAGTCATTCTCTCTCATGAAGGGCGTCTTTTGGGAGAAAAAGACCAAGATAGATGTTCAGAAGTTGGAGCTTTGCCGGAGTGTGCATATAATAGGAGGATATATTTATTCAGGTCCCTTGGACGCGCCTCATTGCTTATTTCAAGCCTATTCTAGTCACAGGAGAATTGCAATATTGAGCGCCTGCGACGTGCGTCATTATGGCCGCGGAGTATGCGGGATGTCACTTATCATGTGATTGTCGGGAATCGTGACAGGGCAAGGCCGGAGTCATGTTTTTCTAGGAGCGCTGGTTGGGGCCAACGACCGCGATGGCTGCACTCCTCAGACCAGCCTTGACCCGACAACCGCTGACGCTATCCTTTACCTCCTATCGACTGCGCGAAAAGTCTCGCAGTTATGCCTCGGAATACCCTCGCCCAATCTCTTCATCAATCACCGAGCCAGTCATAGAGACATTCTCCGGACCGTCTAAGTATCGAGGAGCTTTTGTAAGACAGTATGCCACAGAACTCCCTAGATCTCCACCCCCATCCGGAACGAACCCTCCTGTCGAAACATTCTCAGCCCCTGCTCGTCCGCAACCATACTATGCGAAGCACCCCCCCGTGAGAGACCTCCCGAAACCAAAGGTACTCCCTCTGTTGGACCTTGTGTCATGGATGCTAAGAATCTTCTTCCTTGATGCAGAAGAAATGGCCATACGTACTCGTTGCAGTTGTACTTGGAGTAGCAGGATGGGGTGCCTTCATGAGCTTTGTCACCAACCAAGAGATGATTTCGAGTTCCGTCTTTAAACAGATTATGCGGTGCGTGCGAGAGGATCCACAGTTGCGGGAGGTGCTTGGTGAGGCTATCCGGACTCAGCCAGAGTGGTGGTTGAATGGGGACCCAAAAGTCAATGGGCGAGTGAGTTGCTCGCGCTTCATGTATACATCCTCGCTTTGCTTGTCATTGACTATATGCGCAGATAAGCATGTTGCAGGGGAATATTGACGTCAGTTGGCGAATTCGTGGCACCAAAGGTTTGTTTCCAATTCATTATTTCTGAGAAACCACCAACCTTCCCTGCCACTAGGTTCAGGAACATTATACTTCACAAGCATACGAAAGGAAAAGGGCTTACCTTTTATTATTCGTAAGATTTTTAACTCAGCGTATGTCATATACCACCCGTCTCATGTTCCGTGTAGTCCGCTTCAAAGTCATCTGTGATGATGGAACGGTTGTCTTGATAGATGCAGAGCCGGTTTAATCATTTGCCATCGTTCTTTGTGTTGTCAAACATCAAACCCCTAATGAGTCGCATGGTACCTTTCCTTTCCTCCCGTGGTTGAACCAGCCCAGGAACTCCGTGAAAAATGTGGCAGATGGTGCCTTGATCGGCTTTCTTGCAAGTGAGCAGGATAATGTTTACCACCGTCCTCATCACCTTCTCCGAGTCGGCTTTGGGCGCCTGGGCGTTGCAGCTTGATGCTGGAGGGTGGTTGGGCGCGCCCTCTGTTAGCGCCCGCACGAGACCTGTCGATTTCTTATCGCCCAGGGTTGCAAGATTCCTCTCGGGCGTCCCGCCTCCCTAGTCACCGATGCTGTGAACCTGCTTATGGCTCGAAGGGCCGATGTTCGGCATCTTCGTATCCGACGATCGTGACAACGTCGTTGAAAATTCACATTTTGACAGACAACCACGTCAATGGTCTAGACCGGGCGGAATTGTGCTTGTTCAGGTTTCGGAATAAATGCCAGCTAAAAATAAACTGATTTTCAGGGAAGGGGATGTCGTTTTAAAATGTTCAAATCGCAGGGCTGCCACCTCGGCTCGCAAAGGCGAATCGGCGCTTATGTGTTTGACTACTCGAAGGAATGGAGGTCTCACGTCAGACGGGGCCCGACGTGAGCACGAGTGCTCATTTACTGCCGGTATGGACAATTGAGGACGATGTTCCCTTCCCCTACCGTTGATTTCGCGACGAGGGGAGGTTCATTTACGGCACGAACTTCCGGAATGGATAGGAGGATTGTTGCACACTGAGCACCGGATGTGAACCGTTCGCGTATATGCTTTAGTACTCGAAGCGAACACGGGATTGATGATTGATGCGAGGTACCGTCAAACATGTCACTGTCGATCACGAAGTCAGAACGCGAGGCGGGAGGACAGAATATCAAAATTCCAAAGCCGCGTGTGGGAGGACTTTTTTTCCTGCCTGGGGATTTGTTGAATTCAATCACGTAAGCTCACCTTCTCCTGTGATTTTTTGTCATGATACGCGATGCCTGGATCAAATACCGTCGAGCTTGAGGCTGAAGGCCTATTCATTTAATGATCATTCCGATAGCTATATTTGTATGTCAACTGATTAGGCTTCTGAGGTCGCTTTCGGGGTAATTGGATTGTGGGCTGACATTGAACGAGCCTTCGGAGAGTGTGCATGGGTGGAAGTCAGTGGGACTGTTGAGGTGTGCTGCATCCCTTCGGCGTTACCCAATGGAGTAACACACATGTGTGTGCAGATTTGCCCTTATCACAGTGGCCGGCTTCAGTTTCATTGGTGCGAGAGATAAGGTCGATCATGATGCGGGACTAAAACCGCCTCCTTAATACCTCCGAATAGAACCACCCTCCCCCTAACTGTCCTTAAAAACTCTTTGGAACCTCATCATAATCCGAAGTTCTTAAAAAATAAATGATGTACTGCAATGATCAACTCGAGGTCTTCCGCGCAGTTCAGAGAACCAGTCAATGGCCACCCCACATCCCCACGACCATTATCGTCCCCGCCACAAACTGCTCAACCACAATGTGGTCACTGCGGTGACAATGCGCCGTCCCCCCAACTTATCTTTCTCTTGTGGGTCTTCGCGGGGTTCTTTGAAGCCGAACCCCCCCCCCTTCAGAGTTCTTATCTGACAACTGGAGTCTGACTGAGTTTTCTCGAGCCGAGACTTGTTTTGTCAACTACCGATCTATCCATCATTTTATATATCTATCTATCCGATCATGAAAATCGCCCCGGAAGTTCGGAGACAAAACTCGTCCGTCTTCAACGTTCGACGTTCGACTTTCGGACAAGTTTGTCGTTTGAAGCACTGGTTCGGTTTTTTTCTTTTTTCTTTGATAGCTGAACCATTCCCTTCTCTCCACCCCCCACCCCCTCCCCCCTCCCTTTCTCTCTGAGTCTCTATTCGCCCTCATTACTTCCGCCCGGCGGGCGACGGGGAGTGTCGTCGGTGTTGTAACCATGTGTGTATTGACAGGGTTTCATGTGTCAGATTTGTATTACTACATACCCACTGCCAGATTAGCAGAGAGAGAGAAAGAGGTCTGATAAGGTTTTATAGACGATGCCCACCAAGCCACTGCTCCATGGCATGAAGCTTTATTCTCCTCTGAGACGTCGTGATTGCAAGGGCAGCAACGCTACGACACACGTTATTGAACAGTAGCAAGAAACTTCAAAAAATAGAGACAACCGCATCACCCATCACCCACCCCATTGGACGATTAGGGCAAACCCGACGGATTGTCATTTCACGGACTTCAGGGCTGCGGTGTGTGTGTGTGTGTGTGTGGTTTAACCCGATTAAGGAGGGTAGTTCATTCCGAGTTTCGAACCGCTGGAGGTGCCTGAACAGAATAAAGGCGCCCTGGCCTGGATTTGCGTGGCTGCGCAAGATAAGTATAATAATGGGGTCCCTTGCTTGCCCAAAAATAGCATCTGGAAGTCCTTTGTAAGAACAAAAAAATGAACGCGCAGTGCTATTAAATTCACCGCCACAAATGACAGCATAAATGTATGTTACTATTCTACAGTATATATGGCCACTGCTTAACGACGTCGACTGCGTGGGTCCTTTGGTTATTGTGATCCAAGAGTAGAGCGCTGCAAAGCAGGGCAAAGGGGAGTGTGGATGAAAAATAAGAGTCCAAGACCGAAAAAAAACAAACATCACAAATTGACAATATAAGAGATAACTGGTTATTGAGATGGCATTGCACAAAGGGAAGACTTGAAAGAATGACGAGAAATGTATTGAGTTACGTCCATCGTTGCAAAAAAGACGGAAACGCAGACGTGATTCAGTTGCCATCGCAATGCTTCCACATCTTAACATAATCCCTACAAAGCCATACCGTCTCAATACAATTGTAACAGATAAGGAGGGAAAAAAAAAGGGGGGGTGACGTACACAATCATAGCGCGATCCTCAACGTTCGACGGCCACGTCGAATACCATTTGGCTTTTGCCAGAGCGAAATCTCGCATAGCATCTATATAGATAAGCTAACGCGTAAGCGGGGACGGCGAACAAGAATGCCGGAGAGGGTTGGAAGGAGTTGTACGTACTCTGTGAAGCGTCAAGCCAGGGCTTGTCCCCTTGTGCCTCGGGGAACCATCCATTCGTCCCGCCAACGGCGACATTCAGAATCAGGTAAAAGTCTGGAAAGAAAAAAAAATCAAACGTTAACGTCAGCGACCTGTCAAAAACAAATTTGATGCAGGGGAATCAGAGACAAGACAGCAGCACAAAACCGTGTCGGCGTACAAAGCCATGTGGGATAACGAACAAGAAAAAGAAATACAAACGCACCCTGATCAAACGGCGTTGCATTTGTCCCGTTGATCCAGGGGTTCACCAATGGACGGGGATTCGGACCGTCATAGATGACCTCGGGGAATTCACCTCGTTCGAAGAAGGGTTGGTCAAACTTGATGTCGAGGAGAGTGTGGAGCCGGTTATCAACGTAGATACGTCTGTTGCCCCAATTCGGATGCAAATCAGTGATAAGGAGAGGTAGGCGAGAATCTTAGTGCAAAAAAGAAGAGACGCACAGCCAGTTTTGGGTCCACTCCAGAGCGTAGGTACGAAACTCGCTACCGAAGGACGCGCGTCGTTCTTGCCACCAACTGTAGGATTTTGACACGCCATTAAGGAAGGTTGCGGGACCCCAGTTAAGAGAGCCTTGGACGTAATTTGAACCGCTGCAGAAGAACATGAATAAAAATGCTTCGAGTAGGAATGGGAAGGGGATGCTTACCGTGCAGTGTACCTTAGACCATTTCCTCGCGACTCAACAATATCAATTTCACCGCTGAGAGGCCAAGATCCATAAACATCATCCTTGGGAAGCATCCAGATAGCAGGCCAGAGCTTGAGAAACAAACACGCGGTGAGCCAATGGTCGCTCTCCCACACGGGCAAACTCACCCAGTCACTAAAACAGAGCTCCAGAATAAGCACAAAGAGCTAAATTTACCCGATCAATCAAACCAAAAAAAAAAGCACGCACCCATTCGGCATTTTTGCCCTAAACTCAACCCTACCAAACCTGATACTCGATTTACCTTTGGTCGAAATCCGTGCACTCTGCACTGGGTTGATGATACTCCCAGCCGTGCGATTGCTGACCGCACTACAAGCCTTCACGTATCCCGAGGTGTCAAACACCTGTTGATTGTTTTGTGTGATGAAGCCGTTGCTGGGCCGAGTTTGATTGAAGGTGCAACCAGTGATGTTGAACACTGTTCCGTCAAAGACGGCGTCTTCACCGATGGTATCTGACGTGAGCGTTGGCACGATGTAGAGGAAACCGTCCTTGACGAAAGAGTTATTCCGGGAATTGGTAGTCATCTCGAATTGGCCATTGCTGCAACGTAGGGGGAAGAAGTGAGGATCAAACAGGAGTATGAGATGAAACAAGGTAGGAAGAAGCAGGGAGTCGGACCTTGCTGAGAGCGACAATGAAAAGCACGGTGGCGTAGCATTGTGCTTGGGGTAGGCGAATGAAATGGCAAGGAAGGCATATAGACGTACCCAGACCCATCCATATTAACCTCCCTAAGGAAGGAACCATTATCACCAAAAACGGCATCCTCAGAATCAAAGTTCTCCTCCATGACAAGGCAAAGCGATTTCCTATCCAGTTGAGCATGTGCATAATTGAAGTAGCACTGCACGATTCCACCGGCTAGACCGATGCAGATGACAGCGTACGTCAGGAAATAAGCGATTTTAGCCCGGGGATTGGGTTTCTCTTTCCATGGCTTGGTGACTGGATTGCCGTCAGAAAGCATGTGTGACTTCATGCGAGGCAATTTGCGTGGTGTGATGGTTCCATTGGGGAAAGGGATCGCACTCGAGCGCCCGGACTGGATCATTGAAGCACGAGACGAGGACGGATTGTTCAGGATAGAGCGGGGAATAGGAATGTGATTATGGGTTGCGCTGGGGAAGACCCCCTCGGTGGGGGTACGTGGCAAGCTCAAAAAACCACTGGAGGCGTCGGAAAAGGATATTTTTGAAGGAGTGCATCTGGTGGTGGCGAGACGAAGGTCTGCTGGAGTCTGGGGTTCCAAAGGGATCCCGGCTCGCGGTCAATGTGGTAGAGGCTGTGCCAGGTCGAGTTTCGCTGGGAGCAATAGGGAACGTCGGGAGCTTGGAGGAGGCGTCATTGGCCTTGGGGACATTGTCCTCTGCAGGAGGATTGGGGCTGTCCGACATCGGTGTTGAAAGGAGCGTGATGCGGGTCGCGGATCCAAAAGGATAGACGTGAGCACCGGGGAGCAGTGCTTTATAGAGGAGTGAGTTTTTAGATTAGAGCGAGTGAGTTTGATGTGAAGGGTAGGAGATTGATGAGGTCCGTGTGGGTAGGGAGAGGTTGAATGTCTAACAGATGGCCTGCAAGGGGGGACTGAGAAAATGGCATTGACATGTTGATGTTAAAGGTTGGCAGGGGTGGGAGTTTGAGCGTACGAGTTCAAGGCGGGGAACGGCTTCGAGTGCCTAGAATGTGCAGTACACCCTTACGTGAATCCGCCAAGTAGTGCGAATTCGCAAATGAAAGAGCACTTTCCCCATCTCAGCTTCTGCGGAGCGAGATGGGAGAGTAAATGTGCGTGCGAAGGCCGAACTCTATCGATGGACTTGACGGACATACACGCTTGTCAACTCCCTCCGAGGAAGCACACCCGGCTGATGGGGCCTATCCATCATCTGATGCTCGCGTCTTGCTTGTGCTGCTACCGCTGTTCCTGCTAGCTCGCAACTACTTAGAGCCTGTGATGCATAGCAGAAAGAAAAACATACAGTCTGTCCCGTTGCCGAGCCAGGAACCTAGATCTTTTGTCCTTGATCTGGGAACGCTCTAGTCCAGGACCACAACGGGTCTATTTTTGCTATCCAATGGGACTCGGAGGCTGTTATCACTTTTGATGTAGGCGTGTGGTATGAGTATTATACTGCCGGCGTCGACAGGGTGTTGGAAAACCAGGAACGAAGCGCGTGTAAAACGGCGGTCGGAATGGCTGGAAAACCCTCAACTTGTCCGGCTTGATGGGCTGGTTCGTGATATCGCATGTCACACAGCTCGTAATGCGTGACTCTTTACGATGAGACCATCCATCCGTCCAACTTGTCTGATGCTGAGAACCCTTTTTATAAGCACTTATGTATCGCCTTTGTCCTCCCTGGTACCGCAGCGCCTCGCCTTCCGTGCTTCTCGTTATACTTTTACCCCCTTCTAATTTCTACCCTCAATAGCCCTCGGGCTTGATATTTTCTTTCGTTTACTGTCCTTCACTCTTCCCAGCCCCTCTTCAAACCATGTCCGCTGTTACCATCCATAACAGTGACTACGACCTTTTCGATGCCTGGCTTCATAAGATCTGTGCGTCGAAACAATCATAGCAACCCCCCCTCACTCTCCTGATCGTTCTTTCAGATGAAACCACACAACAGGACAACTGGTTCATGCCCACCGAGGACATCATTTCCACTGGAGTCTGTCTCCGTGTCGAAGATGGCTACTTTAGAGTCTTTCCATACGAAAACCCTGCCCTAATACCGTTCGAAGCCGCCGTCCGACGCCTCAACCCAGTTGTTGCTGTGAAGCTCAGGAGCGCTGCTGTTACAGCAGCCATCCGCAAAATGTGAATCTTTATTCCTGTATATTCCATACTCGTTTACTCACCCACTGACCTAGTGGTCCCAATGACGAGTGCATCTACATAGACCGTGACACTCGTATCCAGGTCATCGAAACCATCGACGAGCTCCCGCAAGCAGAGAAAGATCAATGTGGTGCCTTCATTGTAAGCGTTCTTCCCAAGGTCCTCTGCCCCTGGGTCTCCGCTCTGACAAGTGTCTTCTAGCGTGATGAACGTTCCCTCGTCCTCTGGTCTTACGCCCTCGAGACCATGATCCCGCTTGTGCAAGGAGTTCGAGGAAAAGCTCATCAAGCACATCTGGCGGACTCGCACAATCGCCCGGAAACCCACTCCTTCAATCGCGCCAAGCATCGACCCCTCCGTCGTTAATTCCGAGGCTAACCTCAACGAGAAGGTCCCGTCCATCCCAGAAGCCGCCAAGGAACAATCCACCCCTGAGATTGCCGCCCCTCAGCCACCCGCACAACGCAAGTGGTGGAGCTGGCGGTTAAATCCCAAGGACAAGGGTACGGCGGCTAAGAACGGTGATCCGGAGAAGAAGCGTAAAGAACGCAAGCTCGTTTTGCTTGGTCCTTTCTATGCTGGTTGTGGTGCGGCGCTGTCAGCCTGTGAGTTTTTTTTTACTTTGCCTCGCTCCCGTTGTTCTTCTTCGGTTCTGATTGAATATGCCTTTTTTTCCTGCATCCTAGACTTCGCGTCCTCTGGTGCTGGGATTCTGCTCCACGAATACGCTATGGATGGTAACGCTGCTAGATTTGGACTTTTGGCGACTCTCCCCATCATCTTCTGTATCTCCATCGTATGCTTCTATCTCCACGTTTCCTTTTGTTCCCTATTTGCTGATTTCTTTACCCAGTTTTTCTGCCTTCAACTTGTCGGAAACTTATCGCTTATGTAGGTGGTCTTGTGATACTCCTGTAGCGGATAGTAACTAACATCCGTCCAGTCTCGGGCCTGTGGCGCAGTATCACGAGAATTCCATGTACTATTCTGCCGTCAAACCTGAACCTAACCCCGAAATCGACAACAACCTACCCCATATCACCATCCAAATGCCGGTTTACAAGGAGAGTCTTGAGTTAACCATGTAAGTCTTTTTTTTCCTACATTGCCTAGCAACTAACCCCGCGCCGATTCACTTCCTCTCAATCAACTCACGAATGAGCTGGGAGAGGAGGGGGGAGGGGGGTCGGCCCGGGGCCGTTGCCCGGCATATTGGATTCACGAACCCAACATGTGTTGATTCACTCGAATTCATTTAGTGCCCCTTCGATCTTCTCTATCAAGAAAGCTATGCAGACGTATGCCCGCCAAGGTATGTAGCCGTGAAGATTATTTCAAATCAGCGACCCATGAATTAATTTGATCATTTCTCAAATCAGGTGGAACCTCTGCGGTTTTCATTTGTGACGATGGTATGCAAGTTCTCCCGGAAGCCGACCGACTCGAACGCAAGGCCTTTTACGCCAATCATAATATTGGATGGACTGCTCGTCCGGGTCATTCTTCCAAACCCGAGGGTTTCAAGCGTGCTGGCAAGTTCAAGAAAGCCAGTAACATGAACTACGGGTTGAACATCTCGCTCAAGTTGGAGAAGTTTTTGGCACAATTGTTGCAAGAAGGTGCCGAGGACACTCAGGATGAATGTTTGGAAGATCGGGCTCTCAAGATGGCTATGGATGAAGTGTATGAGGAATCTGGGAGGATGTTCATGCCTTGGGGTTGTAACGGCAAGAGTTTGAGGATGGGAGAGATCATCTTGATTATTGATGCTGATACTGTTGTACCCGAGGTAACGCTATTTTTCGTATGTTCGCGTTCTGCTGCTGATTTTTTCACACAGGATTGCTTCCGAGACGCTGCCAGAGAGATGGGAGAATCTCCAGATGTCGCTATCATCCAACACGAATCAGGTAATGCGATTCCGGCGCACTAGGAGAGAGTGTCGAGTTGATCTGACAGACGCGTTACAGATGTCATGCAGGTTGCACATCACTACTTTGAGAATGGCATCACACACTTCACCCGTCGTATCAACAAGTGTATCTCCCTTGGATGTGCCAATGGTGAAGTTGCGCCTTTTGTCGGTCACAATGCCTTCCTCCGCTGGTCTGCTGTTCAAGATGCTTCGTTCATTGAGAATGGCAGTTTGAAACAATGGAGTGAGGCTAACGTCTCGGAAGATTTTAATATGGCGCTCCGATTGTTGTTGAAGGGGTACACTCTGCGTTGGGCAACATATTCTGAAGGTGGCTTCAAGGAGGGTGTATCGCTGACGGTTGTTGATGAGCTGGCACGGTGGCAGAAGTATGCGTATGGTTGGTTTCTGGCCTTGTGACTTGAAATCTTGCCCCACGCTAATGGATGTCCGTAGGATGCAACGAGATTATTTTCAATCCTCTCATCCGATGGTGGCGCAAGGGGCCAATCAGCAACGAACTTCGAGGCTTCGTCTGGTCAAAGGCACCCATCCACTACAAAATTGGTATGATGTCTTGTGAGTGCCTGTCCTGTCGCGTCATTGAGCTTCCATCTTTAACTGACCGCGCCTGTTTCACAGATATGTTCTCGTACTGTAAGTCTATTTTCACCCCACACCCCAAACGTGTTCGTCGACCCCTTTCGGGGTCGGTTCTCAGCGCATATTAATAACTCATGCTAATTTCTTCTTCCCCCTTCCTCCTATCACGCTTTTATTCCCTTTATCGCCGGCATCGCTGATTCGTTATCAACCACCGAACTCGCGCAAACCCATTCGCATTAATGAACGATATGGATGCGAAATTATTATAGATGGAATTGCCGCCGCCACCGTCGGATCGGTCATCAACTACCTTATCCTGGGTCTCGGTATCCAGGTTGACCGCTTTTATCTCCACAGTTTCGAGATTCTCCTGGCTTGCACTGTCGTCTTCCCCGGTATTGGTAATGTTGGGTACACGTTGTTAGAGTATCGATTGGGTCAGAGGAATTTCTTCTCTGCTTTGATCGAGAACCTGAGATGGATTCCGTTCTTGTGAGTTTTTTTGGCCCTTTTTTGTTTGATACTTCTTTGATCCCCGTCGTATTCCCGGTCCGCATTCGTTCTCTTCCCTATCTTTGATATATTTCTTGTTTCCCTTCTGAACGACGGGACATGATGCTGACCGTTCTTCTTCCCCTATTAGCTTGTTCTTCTTTGGTGGGCTGAGTATCCATCTGTCAACCGCGCTGCTTGCGCATATGTTCTCTTATGATATGTAAGTGGTTGGTATCTGTCTATCACATGTGACTAATTGTAATCTTATCAGGACATGGGGATCTACTGGCAAGGAAGTCGAACGTTCGACGTTTTGGATCGAAGGTATGTCATTGTCAAACACGTCTAGCGTCAAAAGTCCGAGAATGCTGATGCCATGCACAGTTCCGAGGATCTGGCAGCGCTTCAAGTTGTCCTTCATCATATGCTTCATCTGCATAGCAATGATGATTATCTTTACCACTAACGCTGTGCCGTTCGAGTGGCAGATTCCTGGATACCAGTGGGCTTTGATTATTCCCCTTTCCCTCGTTGTGGGTTGCCACATTCTCCTCCCGGTATGTAATATTTCATCACATCTCAATTGCATTTGGGTCTTGATACACACGGCGGTGTTGTGGACCCGGTGTGGTGTGATATATGTCCATCGCTGATGATTGACTAATTATGATCGATTTGTAGATCGTTCTCAACCCTTGGCTCATGATCTTTTCGTACTAAACGCCCACTGCCTCCCACTCCCCCTTACCCTTCCCCCTCATCGTGCATTGCAAGCTCACAAGCTTTTTGGTTTTTTTCCTTCACCTTCTTTCTCTTGGGCCGAAAAGAGACCGGGGACTGCGCTTCACGTGATGTGGCATTGTATTATCCTGCCATCATTTTGGGATATTCTTAGCGGCCGTCAATCCGCTGCGCTCGACTGGGTGATATCCCTTGATTTTCCCGGTGTTTGGTACAATGCCCCACCGTCGGCTTGGACCCCGGAGCTGGAACACAATACGAAATAGAAGGAAGGAAAGAGGAGAGGACTCCCTGATTCTTACGTACATTTTCCACTTTGGACTGTTATTGTACTCTTAACCCTTCACGTCGTATTATATTCACTAGCTATTTTTTTCGTTCTCTCGGACAATCACGCTCGTTACTTTCACAGTTGTCGATCATTTATCAAGCTACTCATGCGTCGCGGACTACGTTTTACTGTCACTACTGAACATTCTTTTGGACTTGGTAATAGTTAGTACTCTCTTGGTTTGTCATGATCTCCTTCAGATGTGCATCGTGTTCCTCTTGATGACTTTTACATATTCGTATTTGGGCCTCACTCTTAAGCGCCACTGCACAAGAAGGGGGCAGCGTAATTAAATTATAACACGTCGTGTTTGTGTATACAGTGACTTTCTGGGGAAAACTGCAGTTGTGATTGAGGGAAGATGATAGATTGCGGTATGTAGAGTCTAGAACTACACTTTGCCATCTGATAGTTGCGGTGTTCTACGACCTGACCGGAGGGCTTGGTCTAAATAAGGACTTGTCGTCTTTGGCTTGGGTCTCATTTCCGAACAAAAGAGTCCTTAGGGGGGGGGGCGCCTGCGTTCAACGTAACTTCCCTGTAGGCTGCGGATGTCATATTGTGTGCTTCTCCGGCGTGCCTTGTTCAATTATTGCGGTCCTATACTATTACTGGCAAGGTGATCAAGACGCGCGTGAACGGAAGACATAATCGCGGCTGTCGGTCAATTGTGTGCTGCGCTGAGACGTCATTGGACACAAAGTTTGTTGGCGTCGCATCTGAAAGTGGGTTTGAGGCGTACACGGGGCGTTATTACGGTTGTCAAGGCCCCTCGGACGGGGGTGTGTGCCCAAAATATCTCTTTCCGTCGTAGTAGTAGAGGTAGGTCGGTGGCGAGGCGTCCTTGCACAGGATGATGGCGTCGTGCTGGTCCGGGAGGTGAGGGATAATCACCACTGATATATGATACTTGGATTTGTATCCATGGTCCCACTACAAAGCCTTCTGATGGTCACCAAGGATCACATTGCATTGCGGAATGTGTAGTCTAAGAGTTAATTATCATCCCTCCCTGAAACAAGAGTCTCCTTGCTGGGTTAGCGAATGGCGAGGTTGCCGGTTGGCGTATGTCGAGCCGCCGAGGAGCATCAGCACGGGTTGACTCCCACCCATCACATCGAAAAGCGCTAAGGGTTCTGTGTGGGTAAACGATGGGACACTTTGGTAGTGATTCGTCAGGACCCCCCCTTCCGGTTTCCCTCATAAAGGAACACGGGAAACTCAACATCCGACCGTGTCCCTGATTCGCAGCGCGGTCAGTGTTTCCCTCCCCCTTACTCCCTTGTTCCCTAGAAGTGGTCTCTCGGTTGTGGGCCTGGAGACAGACGCACGTCTCCTCTGCTTGGCGAGGTTTCGCTATTGACTGAGGTCAAGGGATTGACAATTGAGGTGAGTGAGGGTATCAGGAAGGTCGAGTGACATGATAAATAACTGACTTTTGTATTGTTGTTGTTGTTGTTGTTGTTGTGGTCGCGCCCTTGTCTCCTCAACACCTCTCCGCCTTACACAGCATCAATCCAAGGCACACACATACACATACATTATCATTATTGATCCCGCTTTTCGTTTCTCTTAATATCCTCCCTCCTCTCCGCCACACCGTACACCCTACTCCCTGCCCTTCCCCCCTTCCCCCCCCCCTCCCCCTTCCCCGCGGATGCCCTACTCTACACTCCAGTCTCTAATCCTGCACTTATATAAACCTTTCGCCACCGCCCTCGCTTTCTTTGGAGCCCTCTTCCGGGACTGCTGTACCACGCGCCACTTCTACAGCTTCCTCGCTTTCGCACTGTGTCTCGCATCCTTGTCCGTTCTTCTCAAGCTCATGCTGCGCCGGGGGAGGCGGGAGGGGTCCGGCGGGAGGAGTGGCGGGACTGCGTCGGGTTCCACTTCTGCCGACACGCGTCGTGCGCCTCGGGCTCCTCCATCCACCTCATCACAGCGAAAGCACCGACCAGCCCAGGGCGCCAAACAAGCCCAGCAGACCCTCCCTTCCGGACACAATCCGACACTTCGTTCTCCATCGCTCCCGCCTACCTCCCCATCCGGCATCCAGACAGGGGGAGTGCTGCCCCCAGGAGCCCTTTATGATACTACGGCACTTCACGACCCGCCCATGACCGAGACGACACAGATTATTCCCAGTCCTATTAATCGCCTTCCGCCGGAAGTACTGACAGGCGTATTCCTACATACGTTTCCTCAACGAGAAGACACCTTCGCCGACCGGCGTGATTTACCTCCCATCTCCTTGCGCTTGGTGTGTAAGCGGTGGAGGGACATAATCGACGGTTTTCATACTATGTGGCGTTCGCTCAACCCAGTCTTGTCACCTTTCCATTGTGCAGATTCCGAGCGGGGTCACTTACTGGAGTGGTACAAGCGAGTCACTAGTGAGGTGCAAGTGTTCGACGATATTACTATCCATCTACCCGAGAAGGATCCGCGCATCGACGTGGATCTCCTCCGCTACCTCTTAAAGCTCTGTCCTCGATCATCAGCGATCAAAGTGGTGCTCGGCTCGCACGCCAGAGCCAGCCCGGTCTTTGACCTCCTTGCACCAAACCCAAGGGACGATGGCCGTCGTGGATCCTCCGTCGGGCCGCGACTGGACAGACTACGTGTGGTAGAGTGGAACATGCAAATTCCCTTTTCCCGTCCCCTCCCACACTCCCTTAATCTTCCTTGGGGTAGCCTAAGTGCTCTTCCATGGGGTCAACTCACTTGCGTCCGACTCTACGTCACAATGTCCCTAGAAGATTGTGTGTTCGTTTTCGAACATGCAAAGGTACTTGAGCACCTTGCCCTCGGATCTGTTTCACAAGATCGGGAGGACGTCCGATATCCCACCAGTCCTTTGGAGCTATCACATCTGCGTTCACTGGACATTCAATCCGAAATCAGTCTCTCTAGTTTGTTCCAGATGTATTTAATGCCGGAGCTGCGAAAGGTCAAGCTGAAACTCGATAGGGACGCAACTCCGCACCTGCTTGGCCTTCCTTGGGCGCAATTGACAGAGGTTGACCTTCGGTGTAGCTGGACTGTGGAGGCAGCCGAAGGTCTCTTCGGGAGTCTCGGCCCCGTCGAGAAGTTTGTTTGGAAAGGGACTCTGGCTGACGATGAGGGCTGGTCGCTGGAGAAGCGCCTCGACTCATTAAAGTCCTTTACAGCTGCGCCTGAGAAATCTGGTGGATTTGGCATGGGGATTCATCTTGCGCGACACATTCTTCCTCCCTTGATTGAAGATGTCGACATCCCGCTAATCCCTAGTATGGGTGTATCCATCATTTCCCGAGCTTTTTCTGCTTCTCTGCGGGTAGTGACACTCAACCAAGCAATCACCCCCTCGGATTTCTTCCTGTTCCTTTCATGCGTGCAGAATCTTCAGAAGGGAAAGTTCACTGTTCAAGATACGCCGGGACCGACCTTGGTTTCATCGCTGCCTGCGTCACCTTCCGCTGACACCCACCCTCCTACTCCGCCAACGCCGAACTATCCCGATACCCGCAGTCTTCTAACCTCTCTTGACCTTGAGCTTGGCCTTGAGCAGACTGTGCAAACCAAACGGTTCTTTAGGTCTCTTTCATTGCCCAACGTCAGCTCCCTGACTTTCGAAGCCAAGAAACTCGCCTCGTCGGACTGCGATAGCTTGGTAGATATGCTGAAGAGAGATAGAAGCCCTATTGAAAAGCTACATCTGCGGTGTCGGATTGGTGATGGGGGCGTCATATCGTGCTTGAAAGCCGTTTCTGCTACTGTGGTGGATTTCATGGTCTATGACAGTGATTTTGGAAGTCCATTTGGGGGTCGGATTTTTCAGGCATTGACGCATGGGCCTCCTCCCTCGGCTATGCCATTCGAGTGTTGTTTGTGTCCTCATCTGCAGCGTTTGGATGTTTCGTCTTGCGACCTCAGCGACACGCTTAAGCCCTTGGAGGGGATGATCGATTCGAGATCTTGCTTTGGGAGTACGTGTAACAGCTGCAATGGGGATGTCAAGAAAATCCAACACGTGAAAGTTGCAGGAAGCGCCAGGGATCAAGTAGGGGGTTTGGCGGCGCATTGGAGGCGCAAGTGGAAGGAGGAGGGTATACGCGTCGAGCTGATGTAGCGGCGGTTGCTGTGCGGCTGGGTTCGATTTTGGCTTGACGCTATTTCGTTCCATTGTTTTCGTCCATCTGATTGCTTTCGATGTTCTACCCGTGTTTTCTTGATATCCTATCGTTGACTAATCACTTAACTGTTTTAGTAGTATTGGTAATTAGCTTATACTGTATCCTTATGACATATCGGACTTAGAGTATCTGCCTGTTTATTTATCCTAGGTGTAGAATATTCCGTAGTAGAGATACTACGAGCATAAAAAAAGTCGACGCCTGTGGGCAAGATAATAAACCATTGTATCCCTTCGTGATTCATGGGCAGCTACGTGGAAGTCATTGAGGTGGGGCATTTTCATTTCAGGGATTCGCACAAATACACCCAGGAGCTTGATCGCCGCGTCGCGATGATTGTCCACTCATCGGATAATGCAGAGTCCGTTTCGTGACAAGAGAGCAGTGTGACTTATGTCACCAAGATCCTAGTTGGGGTGAAAAGTGTCTGGTTGATATATGGGTGGAAGTTGTAGCATTTACCTCCGCCTGGAATGGAATATAAGATTGATTCAAGAGGACAGGTACTATATAGTGCGATGGATAAGGATGGATAAGGGGCACACAGACAGCACCCATTTCGGATCGGTCTTTCCGCAACGGGTTCGTCTGAGCTTCTTGATTCAGCCAGTGGGCTCTAACAGCGAAGAGAAAAGGGAAGAGAGGGTGTGGGAGCAGTAGGTCCTTTGGTGCTTGGTATCAACAGCGGGAGTTTTCTTTTTTCGAGGAAAATGGCCAGCCAAAAGAAGAGTTATGCGGGGGTGCACCAAGGAGGGGGAAATGGGACACGCTAAGGGCAGGGGAAGCGAGATGGTCCAGCCCGCTCTGGTGGCTTACCGTATGGAGTTGGCTATGGGTGATTGGCGAGCTTGGGCTTTGCGGGTAACACCGAGGGGGGGGGGGGGGTCCGGATAACGGGGGTACTTTGAAAGAGTTATGTTTTTTCGTCCTTGGGGTGTTTGGATGGCACTAAGTCAATGTGCGCGTAGGGAAGTACGGAGGCCTAGAGGATAAGCTGTCAGAGTGGGTGCCCTACTTTGTTCTTATAATGAGAAAGGGCGGGCTTGGGCTCACCAAGAGGACAGGGATGATTCTCGAGCGGTCTCCCTCGCCATGGTCCATGTGCTTCATTGTGGCGTACTAGGCTGGATGAGAAAGAGGGCATAAACTTACACAGCTTGGGAATCAAGATCAACATGAATCAACACCTTTGGTTCCTTGTTTTCTCTTCGACTAATACGAACTGCCCTCATCAGCCCCTGGCGTGTACGTTGGCCAGAAACGGTCCGTTGTTCTGTGCAGAGCCTTTGCACGCCATTTGCGCCGTGCTATTTCGGTGGACAATGTACCTGGGCATCAGCATCAAAATCCAGGTGGACTGCTTTAGCCTTCATCTCATGATCGTCCGCTGTACCCCTTCTTCTATGGTCTTGAAGTGACGCACCTTGCGTCAGTTGACGAACAGCATTAGCAGAGGCGGTCCCCCCGCTCCACTCCCCAGGCGGGCGATTCGGCGATGCCAGTGTTCGAGCGCTCGAACTGAAGGCCCGCCTCCTAAGCATAGTCTTGGCTTCAGATTCTTTGAGCTGTGACCTGCTGCAGCAATATGTCGCCAGTTTCGTCGTTACTCTTACAGGCCGCTCGAGGCGAAAGGCTCCTCGACATCGCTGAAGGACACGCTTTTCCACCATAGCACAGCTTTCCGACATTCCGGTGCCTGAACTTGTGTTTGGCATCGTGCCTTGCCCTACCTCGACTAGTTTAAAGAGCGCGAAGGGTGGAAACGGGACTCCTCAGGATCGGTCAAGCTTGCCTAGGGCTAGATATCCGATAAACAGCTCGATGCTCCCCCGGTGATCTAGGCACCTCTCGAAGTCCGGTTCTGGCGCCAAGGTACCCTATTCATCTGTCTGCGTTGTACTGGGCGCTGGGACGGTTATACTCTTAAATGGTTCCGGTTGTCTTATTACAGTTGTTGAGGGCTTCCACGATAGGCGCTCTCTCCTCGTGGCCAACTTTGAGATTACTCGATCTCAAGGGTTGCAATTAGGGTAACGCTACTTTCTGGCTACACATCGGTAGGCGGGTTGTTGGGCTTGCGGCTGCGTGTATTTCACTGCGGCAATGCGGCTAATGAACGAGTCTTCATGTGCCGCAGCAACACCCCGTCAGAGTTCTCCCGCCTTGCCTCACACGGTCTGCTGTGCCGTTGCGCTGATGCAACCCGATTACAGCCCTCCGTACATTCTTCGGCGGCGCTCGTGTCGATGTGCAATAACTAACAAGGTAAGCCCCCACGCTGAAGGAGTCATTATCGGTCATGACTTTTAAACGTAATTTTCCTGATTGGGGTCGCCCCACCATAAACCTTCCGGGTTTGTTATGGGTCTGCCTCGTGCATCGCTTCGAAACCCTGCCCATTATAGACAGACCTGGCGACTTCTCTATAAAACCCCCTCTGTTCCTTATTTCCTACCCTCACCCTCTCCACGTCTTGGTTCTCTCCGTTCTCCCTTGCACTCTTTCCCCCTCTTTTCTTGACATATAACTGCCTTATATCACCCCATATCAAAATACAAATATTCATCCATGAAACTGCCTCTTAATTTCACATTTTCTCACCCAGTACTCACCCACATTCTTTCTCCCCGCCCCGGCCGCTGTACCATTCTCGCCCTTCCCGATTACTACCGGCCTACACGGCAAGAAATATACGGCCCCCGACTCAGAACAGAAAACCCCTCTTGCGTAAGCTCTGTCTTAAATATTCAGCTGGCGCTTACTCACTTGCTTGGTTTAGCGAACAATGGGACTGTCAGGCCGTAATGAAAATGAATGTTGCTGCAGTAGCTTCTCCATAGTGAGCACGATCATCAGGGTAAACTGACGATCAGCTAACCATCACTAGGATTTGGAACTTCTCGACGATGAGGATTTTGGTTCTGAACTCGATTATGCGGACACCATTGACATCTTCCTGGATCAATACCAACTTGACGAGTCCGAAAGACGTACCTCGAGTAAAAAATACGGACGTATCAGTGCTTATTTGAAATCTCTTCAGGCAGGTTCATCTCCGCAGGCATTTTTTCCCCTGACCTCATCATTATGTGCTTGATCAGAGCTTCATTTCATCCTTGTTTTGCGGCCGCAGTCGTCGTCGACCAATTCTTCAGGCAAAACTAAAATCGGGTGTACCTCTGTGCGATTGTAATTGACCGAACCCAATTCTCACCGTCTCTTGTGTCACTCACCCCATTATGTGGAACCTGTCCTCCCTTTCCCCTCCCGCAACTTGTCTTACTCCACTTCGAAGATTGGCGATGCCATCCTGCACTTGTAGAAAAGTCACTGTTAAAGCCCCTCATAATCTGGTCTTGCACATCATGTTGTATACTCATAGAAGTCAATTGACGCATTCTTGTATTGTCATGTCCAGAGCAGGTGAGATGTAAGAGGCAGCAATGCAGCCACAGCTACGCTTCTTAATATACGCTTGGGGAGGGAGACCTGTGACTCGATGATACGGAACCGTGTTTAATTACAAGTCACATCATTATCGGCTTATAAGGGCTATCAAAACCACGTAGCAGGCTGTAGCGTGCCCTCGCCTCGCGGCAAGTTGGCAATAGGTTTGATTTCATTCCACTTCTATTGACACCTCAACACGAGTGCCCTCAAAATTGGGCGGCTTGCCATCATATCGCCGAGCATCAGAACAGAAGATATGTTCTTATCTGATATGATCGGGCCCCTGGACATCTCTGATGGAACTACTACAACCGGCACGCTCGACTGTCATTGACATGCTGACGGGCCACTTCACAGAAAACTTCAAGTTTTTGGTGTGCGAGTTTCCGTCTCGAGGCTCTCCCAACGCTGTATTGCCCGCTGTCTCTCACTATCCGGCCCGACCGTTCGTTCACTACATATTTTATTAACATCAAAAGCTCAGGGCGCGGGACCGTTTTGGTTTTCAGGGACTATGGTTTATGGTTCTGCCGGCGTTGCGGTAGAGTCAGTATCCCACGTCTCGCAACAGTCACTCGGATTCTTTTATGCCTCATTACCTAGCTACGCTATTCGGCTTCCCAGTGATACACCAGCATACCAATGCCCAAGCCCAGGTGTGAGTACCAAGGTATTAAATTTAGCATCAGATGAGGTCCGCCGAGTAGGATAGGTAGCTTACACAGGTTCACACACGTAACACGGGGCTCGGCATTAATATGACAACACGTGGAGACACTTGGAGCAAAGAGATCCTACGTGATATGTTCATGAGCCTCAGGGCACCGTTCTGGCGTCGAACCTCATAGAGACAGGGGTAAAGCATCAGGAGGGGGATGACAGCGGTGTCTCTTGGGATGTAACGGTGCATTGAGTGGTGAGAGAGCATTACTGAGGAAGGTCTCCTTCCCATCATTCGCCTTCCCTTCTCCCACAAGTCGTGGTAGAATATTCTGATAGGTCAAGGAAATAGATATGAACCGACTCATGGAATGTAATCACGTCGAATTCGAATTAGACAGAGAGATACCCCACCGAAACTTCTTGGACTCTAGAATTTAGACGGGCGCCCTTGGGACACGCAGATGAAGACCAACGGCCGCAACCCACTGCAACCCACCTAAAAGTTGCCCGAGTATTACACAAATTCCTGGTGTGATCCAATGGAGTTAGCATGAACCTCCACCGTCAATCTACACAGAAGGTAAGAAAGAAAGCTCTGATGCCCCTAACACTTGACCAAAATCTCTTCGTCATCCGCCCCAGTTGTATTCAGTTCTGACTGACGGGCGATGTTGATCTTTTCTGTCGGACTACAACACAGAAATTTGCCGTGACAATTACTGCAATCAGGAGGTATCCAACTCGTAGGCCCCCTTTTGTAGGAATTTTACAAGCCAGTGGACAGTCGACGCGACGTCGGCTGGACTCTCTCATTAGTCTCTATTTGGACATGGACCCTACTTGCGCAAATCGCGATCTCGCGATTTATTTACTATTTTATTTCTATTCCCATTCAGTAAAACTTCGGTTACCTGGCATACGGACACGTAGCTAGGCTTTCCTCAGTACTCGTGCGTATAACGAGTGACTGAGGTGAGCATCCACGTTTACATCCACTATACTTATGTTAAGCTTATGTTCGTAGTCTTATATTCTTACAGGTTAGCTAATATACAGTATTCGTGCGTATAACGAGTGACTGAGTCTTATATTCTTACACCTTTGTGTTGTATGGGTGGGAGCCATCAAAAGTCTCACTGCTTGTTAGTTCCTATCTGTATCATGATCGGCGTCGAAGTCACTGGTTATTTTGTGGAACTGGGATTGCATCATTGCTAGTCGGACGTGGGCGTTTAATGTTCCTTAGTGACCTGGAGCGATGGTCATGTTTGTTGCGGGAAACTAGAATAGATCCAGTACTAGCCCGATGGCGTGTATAGAGCGAGACGTGATGCTCAGCGCTCACTTACTTACTGCCTTTTATCGCATCTGTGAGCCAGTGGCAGTTCATCAGCAAAATCGCACACCCTTCTGCCGTCATATTTGATCCGTTCCTCTTGTACTTTTGGCTCATTCTCGTTGGAAGACCCTTACTCCACAGTTCTCCTCTCCATTCTGGTCCCTTCCCCTTTTATTCCCCTTTGTCACAGCTCAGTACTGTGTTGGAATTATTGATTCCGGCAAACTGGCGGAATGCCCCTGACCGCCTCATGGAGGCCATGTTGTAGGTAGATTATATACACCTGTAGTTTACCAGTAGTCTTTGTCCATTTACCCCTCCCTTCCCTTCCTCTTGTCGCCCCATCGTTGTCTCCCCTCGAATATATGCCGTCGTTGCCATACACCTTCTTTAAATGATTTCAACATACTGTACTTCATATTAATATATAGTGTTAATCAGAAGCATGTCTCATGTGCATGGCAGTCCCCTTTCAACCCTTTGGACCCTTCTCCGCTTATTTCCCCTTTTGTAGGGATGTGTAATTTTCCTGATGTTGGATGGGACAAGGATAGTTTTCAGTGAACAGGCCATTCAGAGCGCAAAGCGGAGGAGGCTGTTGTATTTTAAAGTGGCAGGCACAACCAACACACCACTGTTCGTACCTCAAACCACCATGTGGGAGGGCTTGGTCTTTAACAGGCGTACTTGCAGTGTCGCTATGTACTGAAACCTGGGTATCCTGGCCGTGCCATTGCACTAACCTTTGGTCTTCATAGAGCCTGGCAGTCCTTTTACTTGTATATATTGAAGAGAGTCACAGAAAAGCCATAAACAGAGACTACGATTACGCTCAGGGAAGAAATATAAACGCAGAGAAAATATTTGAATATGCGAGGACGGAAGTGGAACGGGGACGTTGTCGGAATAACGGTGGCCCCCGTTGCTATGGGCTCGCGCATCACCGAGGTTCGTTACTCCACGAGAGGTGACGAGTGGTGGCCCATTACGAAACGGCGAGAATTGAATCGCCCAGAGAGGGAATTCTGGTGAGGGAAGGACCTTGTTTTTCATGAAGTTGTTGTCACGGACTGAGACTCGCCAAAGCCGCGTCCGTTTCTCCCGGTCCTTTGACCGATCATACAATACGGCGCGTATTGTTGTTACCGAACAGGCTCTTACAGGCTGTGGAGTGATCTTGCTCACCACTATTTCAAATCTTGCGCTGAAAATTTCTTGATCGTGAAAGGGTTGGGGGGTTTGCCCTGATGGCATCACCTGGCTCAAGTTTGGGATGCCTATGAATTTGAAATTCGGCTTCGACACCTTAACATCATTATTTCTGGGATCATTTGGGACCCCAGATACCGTCCAATATTTGTCATTTTCCCACCTGTGAAACGGACACCCCAGCTAAGATTCAGGCTCTAAATCCATTGGGCAAACACTAGAAACCCTAGAACGTGTCCATATGGAAAAAAAAATTTTGTCACCACAATTCGGCGACAAGAACATTTAGCTTCTTATGGCAGAATCGAAGACGATAGCTGGACTTGTCGTCCCCTCATTCTCTCCCAAAGTCCTGCTGTACTGAAAGATATATGTGTCTACGACGAAAGTACTGGTAACTGCTCAGTTCACTTATCTGCTTCACTGTTCCGCTGGGTAGCGTTGGGGTTAGATGTGCTCGCTATGGAGGTGTATGCCCTATAATAGAATCAGTGGTGCGTTGGGTATTGACTTGGTTGCATCCCGTGGCAATTCCTGATTCTCTCTCACTCAGACGAAGATGGTGAGCATTCTGGAGTTTGTAATTTACTTGTGTCTCTTGAATAATTCATAAGGTCCGGTGTTCTTCACGCAGTTGTGCTCACAAGAAGCGCCACTGGAGTCGTAACTTGACCACGTGTGATGGATTGTGCAATGCATTGTCCGTGTCACTCCAAATGTTGTATACTGATAGTAGTTGATGTACACCGCTAGACTTGGCCCGGTGAGATCCCGTGGTGAGCTTGGAGTGCATCAACAGATCCGACAGCTCAATGACCAGTTTTTTTTTACCCTTCTCTGCTATGCCACCTTATATTTTCGGCAGTCAGAGTGACTGAGGAGTGCCCAGGAGCGGGAGACCACATCTGGAATACTGCTATAGATGATATACAGCGTGAGTTGAGGAAGCCTAAGTACAGGCCACTGTAACCAGTGGCACGATGGGCCCCGGACTCTGGTTGATTGCCTTGCAAGAAATATATTATCTCAGATATTTCCCACTAGTGATCTGCTGGCCCAGGTTTGGGGCCAGCGCTGGTCCTCCCAAGGCTGGGCCAGGCAAGGCCTACTTGGACATTGAATTTAAATTAGGCGAGTTATCGAAATAGGAGCATCCCAAGTCAGATAGCCAAATATAGACAAGCGCTGGCCGGCATGAAGAAAGATATGATGGAGGCTCATTGCGTCCCGATTCCACTAAGTGTTCCCCTCTCTGCTTCTGCAGAGCATGTATGGGTATTCTCACTATCATGTCATGGTCACTCTGCATCCTCATAATCATAACAATTTATATTGTTTGATTAAGTTACACTGAATGAAACATCCGTGACTTTACAAACATTGGCTGTACTGTGGGCAAAGGAGAAAATATCAGAAAGACCGAAGAGCATGAAAAGCACAGCACCACCCACCCATTGGCTTAATGCTTGGCATGTGAAAGGTGCAACACAAACTGTATCGAACATCAGGCACTGCCGGAAGGTTGACTAAATCGATGACTCGCACCTGTAGAACCAATCCAACCCATTCCACCACATTGACCCCAATGAGGAATGGTTCCACCTCCTGTAGGGTTAGGAGGAGCAGTGGTGGGAGAAGTGGGTGCAGGAATGGTTGTGCCACCTCCTGGCGTCCGCGTTAAGCCGTGTATTGATGAATGACAATGCCTGTTGTCCATATTCCGTTCCATAGCCTTGATGCGTGTTGGGATCATTGCCATTGCAGCAGTACGGGTCAGCTGCGTCGCAGTATGACTTGATTTTCGCGGCAGAGGGACACTGGAAGCCAACTGGACGTGGCGCAAACTAATTCCATAGACAGAACATTAGGAAATTCATTGCAAGGGGAAGGAAGGGATAGTCTTACGCCGTTGGCATTACAGGTACCAACGTTGTATGAAAGACCAGGGATATGCCGAGGGTCACCCATGAAGATCGCAGCTGCGATCTTGTTGATTGCTGACGGTTGGATGGGGATCGATGTATCAGAGAGACCTTCGTTGGTATCTCCGCCACCGCAAAATGCATCAGTCCATGATTTGACCACCCTGTATGAGAGAGAATCAGTTAATGGAGGAGAGTCATGGAAAGAAAGAGGAGGGATGTTGTTTACGCACTTGTGAATAGCCAACGAGGACGAGTTGAGTATTTGGGCACTGGGTGTTGAAACTGTTGATGGCGGCGGCTACGGCCCTAACTCCTGCGATGACAGAGTTTGCATAACTGACACCTCCGCATGAAGCTTGACCACCACAAGCTGGGTAGTTGATGGCCTCTGAAGTAGATCCTGGGTGGGCGTTGAGAACCAGGTTGACGACGACACCAGCAGTGCCGTAGCCTGGAGGCGCCGTAGGTTTCACGGGCACCAAAAATGTGAATATTAGGGCAGGCACGCTTTCCGAGTTGAACCCCGGATGCGAGAGTTTGGGCAGCGAGGAGGACCAGTGGTGCAAGCAAGAGATGCATGAGACTCGGAGGATCTTAGCCTAGGTGGATATGTTGGTTTCAGGTTTATTCCAATGAGAAGAGATGCCCTGCACGCTCACTTTATAACTATCTGGGAAAATGTTGGAAAAGCTCGAGCATTTGATTGAAGGAATATATCCGTTGAAGAGGAGAAACTGATGTGCCGTCGCGTGGATTGTCGCGTGGATATGCGGGGGTTAATCGGAACGGAACAGAGCTACCACGTTAGCGAAGGAGGAAGTAAAAACCTCCCGTCGGCCGCGTGCTCGAGGCACCTGACTAGTATTTATAGCAATAGATACATAATTTGCATGTGTCCGGGGTGTACTTGTGTGCGTAGCTACTACTGCCAGAAAGTAGTCCTGGGAACAATGAACATACCAAGATCCTTATATCTATTATATCCGTTTAGGCCGTACGCAAAATTTCAACCTCGTAAAATCGTAACATAATCAGTACATGCGGCAGGAGAAACCTCTGTAAGATGTCGGGAGATTCACCCTCTTATAGGAGCAGATGTGGCATCAGTGAAGCAACTGACCCTGACCCCATGTGCTTCCCCACCGTGCGAGCTGAAATTCCCACCGGTGGAAAGTCGAGAGAGCTAAATAAAGACAGTGGACAAAATAGATTCAATTACTTGTTGATTAGCGATGAATAATGAATTTAATATAGTCCACAGGACATAACACAACCGTCGAAACTTGCGACGAGCCCTAGACTGTACTGTAGCTACATTCAGGAAACTCTACGCCCACGCTTCGTACAGCACTTCACCATCCCACCCACGTCAATGGTATTACCAAGCTGATCACCGTCACCTTCGCATATCTTCTCAACTTCCAAGACGCGAGACTGATGTAGGGTATTAGATGAAAGAGAAGGGAGAGATACCCTACCGTAACTTCTTGGACTCTAGAGTCTAGACCGCAACCCACCTAAAAGTTGTCTGAGTATTACACAAATCCCTGGTGTGATCCGAGGGAATTAGCGTGAACCTCCACCATCAATCTACACAGAAGGTAAGAAAGAAAGCTCTGATACCCCTAACACTCTTGACCAAAATCTCTTCGTCATCCGCCCCAGCTGTGTTCAGTTCTGACTGGTGGCGATGTTGATGTTTCTGTCGAAGTACAACACAGATATCTGCCGTGACAATTTCTGCAATCAGGAGGGAACCAACTTGTAGCTTTTTGTGTTGTATAGGCAGGAGCCATCAGAAGCCTTATCGCCTGCCAGTTCCTATCTGCATCATGATCGACGTCAACGTCGCTGGTTTTTGTATGGAACTGGGATTGTTAGTCGGGTACTAGCTTGATGGCGTGTATAGAGCGAGACACGATGCTCGGCGCTCAGTTTCTTACGGCCTTTTGTCGCATCTGTGGGCCAGTGGCAGTTGGATGGGACAGGGATAGTTTTCATCGAACAAGTCATTCAGAGCACGGAGCGGAGGAGGCTGTTGTATTTTAAAGTGGCAGGCACAACCAACACACCGCTATTCGTACC
This sequence comes from Lepiota brunneoincarnata, assembly GCA_023014365.1. Taxonomy (NCBI): domain Eukaryota; kingdom Fungi; phylum Basidiomycota; class Agaricomycetes; order Agaricales; family Agaricaceae; genus Lepiota; species Lepiota brunneoincarnata. Next base: position 489,254 of record JAEBUN010000005.1, read on the forward strand.
TCAAACCACCGCGTGGGAGGGTTTGGTCTTTAATCGCCCTACTGGCAGTGTCGCTATGCACTGAAACATGGGACAAAAACTCACGATCATCTCTGCATCCTTGACTCTCCACTGCACCAATTTTTCGTCTTCATGAAGACTGGCTGTCCTTTACTTGTATAACTGAAGAGAGTCAGACTCTTCGACGGGTGAAACACGTCGAAGCGATAGGAACGAGACAAAACAACGCGAAACACAATGGACAAGGTGCAAGTGTGATAGATGGAACGACCGCTGGGTTTCAACACCAAGGGAAGTTGTTTAGAAAGGGAGAGAGACGAAAGACGAGAGAGAGAGAGAGATATTGGGCCATACATTGACTGGAGAACATGTCTTCTCAGTCTGTACTCTGTATACAAGTAAACTACAATTGATTGTAGGGACGCCCTCTCGGCTATGCGAAGACGTCATGATTATCTCTAGGTAGTGTAGACATTTCGGCTCTCGTTTATCTTTTCCTTATCTTACACCTCATACTTACTCTCGTTTACTCAGTTACGTAGAAATTCGCTCGTTATCTCAGCCTCGTTCCCTCATTTTTACATATTCTACTTCATTTTAGTTCCGAGACTTGTAGAAATTCGGACACGTAAAACTTATAAAAATACGTGCCACGTAGTTACCGAATACACGTCTTTTACCCCCCTGAACTCAGCAGCAGCCTTACATGATTATATGTTTCCTACACCAAAACAGAGAGGAAAATGAGAACTACTAAGACTAGGTCATATCTGGGAGATGGAGACGGTGAAACAGGAGGAAACGAGAAGAAGTTTTCATGGCTACATTAGGGAGAAAGATAGGAAAGAGAAAAGGAAAAGATGAAAGAGATAGTGTGCGAGGCACAGAAAAGCCCTTGAACAGAGTGAGAATTTATTTCTACAATCGTGCTCAGGGAAGGAATAGAAATGCAGAGAAAATATTCGAATACAGGAGGACGGAAATGGAATGGGAACGTTGTCGGAATGATGGTGGTCCCCTTGGCCACGAGCGCTCCGACGCTTTTGATCCGAGGTTCGTCACTGCACGAGAGGTGACGAGTGTGGCCACTACATGAGCAGCCACTCGTCCACCTCTTCAATATCATTGGAATCAGCGTATCTCGAAACGTCGAGAAATTGTATCGCCCAGAGAGCGAATTCTGGTGAGGGAAGGACCTTGTTTTGCACACTAGTCATTGTCACACCCTGAGACTCGCCAAAGCCGCGTCCGTTTCTCCCGGTCCTTTGACCGATCATACAATACGGCGCGTATTGTTGTTACCGAACAGACCCTTACAAGTTGTGGAGTGGTCTTGCTCATCGCTATTTCAAATCTTGCACTGAAACCTTTCCTGATCATGAAAGGGTTGGGAGGTTTGCCCTCGCCTGGCTCAAGTTTGGGGATGCCTCTAAATTTGGAATTCGGCTCCGGTATTTCAACATCATCATTTCTAGGGTCATTTGGGAACTCAGAATTCTTGGATTGCCATCCAATATTTGTCAATTTTCTCACATGCAAATGGACACCAGATTAAGGTCTAAACTTATTGGGGAACACTGGAAAGCTCTAGAACAGTGGAAAAAGTGTCCATATGATATGTATTTGTCACCGCAATTTGACAACGAAAGGGTTTAGCTGCTTAAAGGCCGTAGCCCAGCCTGCCGCCCCCCCCCCCCCCCCAAAAAGTCCTGCTGCACTGAAAGATACACATGTGTGAACTACGAAGGTAAGGTAACTGCTGAATCCAGTTATTCCCTCTACTGATCCCTTGGGTAGGATCGTTGTTGAATGCTGGGATTGTCTATATCAACCCGCTAAATTGCGACCATATGTGCGTTGGCTATCTACCCGGTTGTGTCCCGTGGAAAATACTCATTCTCTCCCATTCAGACGTCGGTAGTGAGTGTTCTGGAGTTTGTAATTTACTTATGCCTCTCAAACAATTCGCAAGTTCTGGTGTGATGTAGATTGTGCTCACAAAAGGTACCACGCGATAAGGACCGATTTGGCTAATTGTAGGGGCTGCAGTCCACAGTACGTGCCACTCTGAGTATCATATACTGAAAATAGGTGACACCCACCCGTAGGTTCTTCCAAGAGCAACGCCACTGTGAGCTTATAGTTTCTCAACAGATCCGGCAGCTCACCGACCATTTTGCTTACCCTTCTCTGCCCGGAACTCATATTTTCAGCGGTCAGAGTGACTGAGAGGTGCCCAGGGGCCGGAAAGCACATATGGTATACTGCTGCAGCTGATATGCGGGATGAGTTGTTCAAGGATGAATACAAGCTACTCCCCAGCTATAAGTAGCATCGCTCAGTTGCACAATGGACCCCTGACCCTGGTTGTTTGCCTCATGAGAGAGAGATATTATCTACGTGGTAGCGACCGCCGAATAGGAGACGAGAATAAGCACGGACACTTGTAAACATGACTGTCCTGCCTCGGTCACTATATATGATTGCAGAAGCCGACGCTGGGCAGCCGGAGTTTGAGCTTGGGTGCTTGAGCACCCAAGCCAGCATCACAATACTTCGTGCCTATCACTACCAGATCGGTTCTCGCCCACTGTGTATTTGCATCCACAGTCCTCTTGCTCCGTGGAAATCAGAGGTGCCTCTGCACGCTCTCATTAAATTTCACTTCCCGAATTACATCTCTTATGGTATCATCTGCTGCTCCAACACAAAGCTCGCCTCCCTATGGATGAATCACCGGATTCCTTCCTCTCATGCCAATGGTTTTCTAGGATGTTTTCTGGTGCAAAAAGCGGTCGGGCATAACTCCCGGCAAGTTCTTGCAGCTCATTGATAATACCAACATAAGGTGCGGATCATTGACGCGCTTTTCTAGTCTGCTGGCCAGCCACAAGTGACTTGGATGTGGCCCTGGAGAGAGTACCAAGGCTATCTTGGCGAGGCGCCGTCATATGACCATAAGTAACCACTGGGACAACAAGAAATGTGCAAGGATTCCAGTGAGCGGTGCGGCCGCCACGTGTTTGATTAATCCCGGAGCTTTATGCTGATCATCATTTCAGATTCTTCCCTCCTGGACGGGATAAACTTTGATGGATAAGTCACATCGCCCGCAAAGCTGATTCCAACTCTGGCGCGGTTTTCTGTGCAAAAGACAACCTCCGCGATCGCATGTGCCCCGGAAAGCGGGGATGGGGTGAGGGGGTGCATTGAAGCAGAGATGCAGCCGTACGCCAATACATGTCTGGATCAGGAGAGATCTAGGAAATAACGTTGATAAAACCATGGGGACCGGAACCATCTTTTATTTCTCTTTCATGTTTTGCCATAGACCTCGCGTTTCCCCCTCATAATCAAGGAGCTTCTACATAGGTCTACTGCAATTTCAAGTTTTTGTATGGATATATGGGGTGGCCAAATCGTGACCAACTGATGGCTGTGACCCTGGTGGACAGTTCTAGGCGCCCAGAATTTGTTGAGATTCATCTTGGGCGTTTTTGACCCCTGGAAACTGAAAAATATCAACCCGAGGCCACACAAATCATTCCGGGTGATGCCGAGATTTTTTAAAGAGATCTTACAAGTTGCGGAGTGATCTCGCTCACCACCTACTTCAAATCTTGCACTGAAAATTTCCTGGTTGTGGGAGGGTCGGGAGATTTGCCTGGCGTCACCTGGCTTAAGTTTGGAGATGCTTATAAATTTGAGATTCGACTTCGGCACCCCAACATCGTCATTTCTGGGATCATTTAGGACCCCAGATTTCTCAGATTGCCTGCAGGTAACCACCCGATATTTTTCGTTTCCCCACATGTAAACAGACACCTCAGCCGAGGCTCAAGACCTTAAATCCATTGGGAAACAATCATTACCGGAAATCCCACAAGAACGTTGAGCCGCTTACTGGGGGGATAAGAGACCAAGGAAAATCACATGCGTTATTGTGGCAATTCGTGCAATGAATAGTACGTGTCACTCTGAATATGATATGTTGTAATAGATATCATGTCAAAGAAGTGCGAATCCTGGTGTAACTCAGGTCACACATGACTGTACTGCCTCAGCCACTACATACCTTTGGAGGAGCCGGCGCTGTGCAGCTCGGGCTTGAACTTGAGCACTCACCACCTATCACTACTGGGCTACTACTAGACCTGGTTCTCGCCCATCGTGTACTTGTATCTAGTCATCTCACTCTGCGATGATCAGAAGTGCCTCTGCATGTTCTCATTAAATTCCACTTCCCAAATTACGATGCCACCTGCTGCCCCAACGCAAAGCCCGCCTCCTTATGCATGAACTACCAGATTCCCCTCACACCCAACAGTGTTCTAGGATGTTTTCCGGTGAAAAAGGCAGTGGACCATAACTCCCAGAAAGTCCTTCTACGACTCATTGATACGCTTTTCTAGTCTGCTGGCCAGCTACAAGTGGACTTGGATGTGGCCATGGAGAGAATAGCAAGGGGCCCGTCCTTGCGATCAGTATTCAGATTTTAATTAGGTGCCAGTGGCGAATTTTTGCGGAACGTAGCAATAAATTAGTAAGAAAACGATAATCACACCAACATCTTACTCATATACGGTCCAGTCCAATTCATACCCCAACCTCCTGTAATAATCTCTCGTCCCCACCCCTGAAATAACCGCAATCTTCCCACTCCCATGTTCCTCCCTCGCAATCCTCTCCGCCTCCTCCATCAGCAGCGTTCCAAAGCCCTGATGTTGGAATTTTGTCGGATCTCGTCCATGCACAGGCACAGCCGTCCCATACACATGTAGCTCACGCACAATACTACTACGCTCCTTTACGAGTTCAGGCCGGAATGTACCCTCTTCAGAACATTTACGCAATCGTAGTAGTCCGATGAGGATATCCTTTTCTGGGTCTTCGTATGAGAGAAAAGTTTCCCAACCGCCGTTGGCGGTGTAGTCTCGTCGGATGAGTTCAACGGATTCAGGGCGCACTTTGTGGTGTATTTCGTGAATCTACGAATAAGCTTGAGTTTGGAAGGGAGAACATTGGAAGGAAAGGGATTGTTTACTCACACCGACTTCGCGGAACCGGACATCTCGACACACGGCACCAAAGTCTTTCATCCTATTCAACGCCAGTTCTCGTAGGTTACCCGAGTTGTCGCAACCACTTGTTACCAGCGGCAAAGGTATGTCTCTAACAACTTCGTCAGCCCATCTTTAACGCACGAAAATGATCAAACACGCACCTCTGCACACGATAGACCCTCGTCCACGGCGGCACGAGCGCCAATATCCTTGCAACAACATCGACAAGCACATTCGGGGTATAGTTCTTATACCTCCCCGTCCGCCATAGCTCATACAGCCCTGTCCCCCTTATAACAAGCGTGGGATATATCTTGAGTCCATCACTCCGAAACGCGGGGTTCTCAAAATACTCCTTGAACTGCTCCAAATCACGTTCGACACCGACATTGGGCAGGTCAGGCATCATGTGTGCTACGACTTTGAAGCCGGCATCTTTGGCGAGGTGGAAGGATTCTGAAACAGGCGCGGACGGTGTGCCCTCTGTTTGTGTCTCGAGCAACGTCTTCGTATACGGATTGAACGCCGATTTCGAGGCGCGTGCAGCCGTATCGGAGCATTTGACTGATGATGCGGGATGAGTTGGGAGAGGGAATGAGGAGAGGTGGGGGGCACCTTAGGTGGGGTCGGAGACAGTAGTCTGGTCGTGTCTCGATTGTGATACCGATGGCTTTTGACTTACTCTGCTCTGAGAATCTACGGAGGTGTTACTAATCGCTGGCGTACGAATAAAAAAAACACACCTGACAGCATCGTCGACATCCAACCCCGTATACCCAGACAACGCATTGTGCAACTGTGCAATAAATTTGTTCCGGTAGTCCTCTGCCATACTCATAAACGTTCCACCCATGACAATAAACTCCACCTAACTCCCTCAATCAGCATGGATATATATTACTAGGAGGAGAGCGAGAACGAAGACCTTGTCGACATTATGCCCCAAGCTCTTCAACTGTTCCACTCTTCCCCTCGTCTGCTCATATGGATCATATCGTGCGCGAATAGCACGCATACTGGTCGGTTCGTACCCTGTATAACTCTGCGTGCTGTAATCGAAATCCGAATCAGGCCCTCCAGGGCAATACCTGCTCATCCCGTATAACTCATGAGCGCCAAGTACTAAAAAAGTACCCACACGCAAATATTCCCCGTCATAGCGATATGCGGACACCGATGAGGTTTACACATAACCGCCACCACTGCAATCTTACACACAATCAACATCCAAAAGAAGAAAAAGAGAGAGAGAGAGAGAGAGAGGAAAAGAGGCACTCACACCACTAGCGGTCCTAATCGGCCTCGCTCTCAACTTGGGTAACAACGCCTTCTTATACTCATCTGGTATAGCACTGATAATATCAACGAGACGGGGTACGCCGCCAAAGGCGTATTTTTTGGAAATGCGAGCACGGATTTCGTTGAGTGAGACGGAGGTGTTGGAGTCGTGTGCTTTGATGAGCTCTGCTGCGATGCCCGAGGTGACGCGGAGGAGCTGTTCGGCATGAGATGGGCCTGGATTAGAAAGTGAAAGAATGAGTGTGAGTGTGAAGAGGGGAGATGAGATTACCTTGTGGTTTAGTCATGGTGGGAGAGCGATAACAGACAGATCTCGACTTTCCAAATCGAGACTTTGTTCTTTTCCACCATGTCGAGAAGCAACGGCCGACTAGAACCAGAGGTCATCATGAATGTATGGTCTCCTTTTTTTTCACCATTACACTTTCTCTCACTCGCTCTCTAGTTCGTCGATGGCTTCTCGTACGTCAAGGCACGCATGGAAGATGCCTTCAAGCCAGGCGGCGTCCTTGACAAACCTCCCGCCAAAACACCCCGCGACCCTATGCTAGCAGCACTCAAGCGGGAAGACATCGATCTTATTGTGCTTTGCTTCGCCGTGCTGTTGTCCAAGCAACTCATTGTCTTTGCAGGTCCATGAATTCGAGACTACGCGGTCCCAGGCAGAAAAGGCGCTGCTCAAAAATGGTGGTGATCTGGAAATGACAATTCAGGCGCTCATCGCTCCCACTTGTTCATCATAAGCAACTTGGTTACTAGGAATACGATTAAATATTATAAATCTTCATCCCTCACTCTCTGCACACCGCGACCAGACGCCACAATATTTGTAAGACTCTTCAAAACCCTATCAGTCGAGGGTCCCCCACCCGAACTCTCGCCTGCGATCACACCTCTCGGTCTCAACGCCTTCCTCGCAATATTCTCCGCATTCTTCTTCTGCATCTTCCCAAAATGACTCAAAGCTGGCGAGGCAGAGCCAGTAATATTCCTCTGCGGCAATAAATACCGACTCTGCTTGTTTGGCGTCGACGTTATGTATTCGTACGATCCCGGTCGATACGGGTTCGTCAAGTTACGCTGCGACCAAGGCAAATCCGTGATACACTCGCCCAACATTGCAACGTTTCTCATCATCTCCTTCGAATTCATCCGTGCGGCCGCGCGCGACACCACATTGGGCGGCGAACGAACCTTTAGTGCAATCATCCGCAAGCTGGCGCTGCTGTTCTCCAAACTATCACCACTTGTTGTGGCTGTTTTTGGGGTAAGAGGATGCTCCCGCTCGGGGCTGTACAATGGCAACTTGGCACCAGCATTAGAGTGTCGTAACAGCGCAGTGATTCCACCCGTCAGCGCAACATAGTCATGCTGAGGCTTGTCGTTGAAGTATGCACCAAATCGGGGTACGTTCTGCAGCACGAGACCGGGTTGGGGTAGTGTGCTTAGGGTGCTCTCAAGAATAGACGGGTGACTGTAGAGTAACCCGCCATTTTGGTGTGGCTGTTTCTCGATTCGCGTTGAATCGGGAGGGGAATAATCTTTTGCGACATAGTTCACTAAGGAATCGTCGGTGGAGTTTGTGATGCGCGTTTTGCGAGGCGATGAACAGCGAAAAATCGTCCTCTTGGGCTTCGGGCATGTCACGGACATCTCCAACGGAGGGGTTGTGGTCTGTTTCGCCTGCAGCTTTGGCTTCAACCGCGAGCTGAGCTTGGATTTCCCGATGGCGTTGGGACCAAAGGTGTTGGCGTTGTTGCTCGGCAACGTAGGCTTGGAACTGAGGGCGTAGCTGGCGGAGTTTGATGAGGTAGCGTTGGAATTGTTTAGGAGACATAGCTGCGATGTTGGGTTGGGCGTGGTGGCCGCCACGACTAACGCCATTGGCGGGTGGCCGTCTGGAACCATAGCCACCAGGGCCCTGCTTCCCATAGCTATCGAGGTTGGTCTCTGGAACCTCGGGTCCGGGTGATTGCTCTGGACGTCCTGCTTCGGAATATGTGTGTTCGCAGAATTCGGAATCGATCAGCCACTGCGTCTTGGCTTCTCCCAGGCCCCTTTCCCAGGTGGATGCGGAGGCGGAGGGAACATGGCGGGGAAAAACGTTCATTTCCTCGACGCACTTGACAAACTTGACCTGTTGGCCAGCGTTGTTCCATTCGGTAAAGTGGGCATGATGTTCAAATGCGGAGAGAGAGATGTAGCTGTCCTTGTAAGGCATGGGTACAGGGCGCTTGAGGCCATAGTTACCTCTGCGCGCATAGGCTGGAGGTGCGGTGTATGTCTGTGCGATGGCGGGGTCGAAGGAGGCGAAGCGTGAGCGACGGAGGAGTTCAGTGAACGCGGAGGCTGGTGTCTGCCTCGTCGCTTTTGCTGCTGCCATTGGACTCAGAAAAGGAATTTTTTGGACGCGACGAGTGGCCATCATCAGGTCACGTGAACCGGATGTCTCCGGGGGGTATATATACACGCGTTGGAACAAAATCAAACTGTAAAAACCACACGGCGTTCAAATTACTGTCCTTGCCCTCCGCCCCTCGGGCGCTCTTCCAGGAAAGGACGGTCCAGACAAGCGTCGGAGAGCAGCTCCCAGCATGGGAGGGGATTCTCAAAAACAGTCTTTGCTGACTGCTTCTCCCTTTGGTCGAGGAGCTAGGATGCAGGATCACCTGGAGCTTTTCTACATCTGTCGTTTCTGTCCGCACTATGAGATGTGAGTTCTTTTCCATTGCGTCTCTGCTGGCGGTGTGAGCCTGGGATGATAATCCTGGTAAAAGGACGCAGCCCGTTCTTGGTCATAAGGATTCTGCTTTAAGCAGACGCCGTGCCCCCGCATGACGGCCGGTTGCGTGTGCAGAGATAAAGGCGAGGCTGAGGCTCACACTGCAGACTCCCTGTGACGAATATGCTGATTTGTTTTTTTTTGTTGCTGCAGGGTGCTAGGAGGGTGTGTAGATATGTAGATTACAAGTACAATCAGGGATGCGTGGGAAGGCGTTGTTTTTGAGACCATAATAATAGATTTTCCGTGATTTTTGTTTTGTGACGCGAGATGATGCACCACCGCCCACTCCCAACAGTCCGTCCGCCGTCCCTCGCGACGTCACCAGCACACAGCCCGACGCCCTCGCCTCGCCTCTCCCCCCTCCTCCCCCCGGCGTCCTTTGGCTACTCGGAAAAAAATGCGCATGCCCTGCCCAGCCCAGACCCGCCCTCGCCGCCTTCTATCTGTGGTCTGCCGCTCAAATACGTCTCGTACGTTCTGCCCGTGGATTTCCTGTGCTCAAGCTAACGAGTCTCTAGTCTTGTCACACTCGCTGTTCAGAATGCGGCGCTATCTATCGTGATGCATTACTCGCGTGTCTCAACCCCACCCGAGCTCGCCTACTCCCCAGCCTCCGCTGTCCTCTTCAACGAGATCCTCAAGGGCACCATCTCCTTCATCATCGCACTCGCCCGCGCCTCCTCATCCCTCGATTTTCCCCGCCACCATCCTCGAAGACTGTCCCTCTCTTCCTGGACCTCTACCCTCTCCTCTGTCTGCGCTGAAATCTTCAGTCCAGATTGCTGGAAGCTCTCCATCCCAGCCATCCTCTACGTCGTCCAAAATTCCCTCCAGTTCGTTGCCATTTCAAACTTGCCCGTCGCTACATTCCAGGTCACGTATCAAATGAAGATTCTTACCACCGCCGCCTTTTCCGTCGTCCTTATCCGCAAAAAGCTCTCGACGACCAAATGGCTCTCCCTCTTCTTCCTCGCCATTGGCGTCGGCATCGTTCAGATTCAGACCTCGTTCTCCAACAGAGGAACCAGCAGCATCCACAAAGACACGCCCGTTGGCAGCGCACATGATTTCAATGTTCACATCATGAATCCCCTTAAAGGATTTGGCGCCGTCACAGCAGCATGTTTCACCTCTGGCCTTGCCGGCGTCTACTTTGAGATGGTGCTCAAAGGCTCAAAAGCAGATCTCTGGGTCCGCAATGTCCAGCTCTCCCTCTTCTCCCTCATCCCTGCCCTTCTCCCTATCCTTTATGCCCCTCCACCGCGTAACTCCCAGGGCTTTGTCGCTGACCTGTTTAGGAACTTTGGTGCCTGGGCTTGGGCCACTGTTGCCATTCAGGTCTTTGGTGGGCTCGTTACGGCAGTCGTGATCAAGTACTCGGACAACATTCTCAAAGGCTTTGCGACGAGCCTTTCGATTGTTCTCTCCTTCCTAGCCAGCGTTTTCTTGTTCGACTTTAGAATAACTTGGAGTTTTGTTATCGGTGCGACGACGGTGTTGACCGCGACGTGGATGTATAACCAACCGCCTGGAAAAGAACCAATTTCCATCGTCCTTACCACCACCTCTTCTGGCAATGGCACGGGCGGAATCAGCTCGAGTTCGGGCAAGACTTCGCCGTTCCCTGGCACGCCCATCAGCTCTGATATGCCAATCCTAGGGGCAGTTTGAAGGGAGCGGGATTGAAGAGGAAAAAGATCAAGGCATCGTTAGCGAGTGCGCTTGGGATGGGAGGATCTGCGCCGAGTGGGATGGAAGAGGGAGATGGAGGGTTTTTTAGCGAGACTCTGGATACGACGAGGTATAATTATGCGCCGTATGGCTCGCCATGGCCCTTCGAGGCCACCTTCGAGGATACCGTCGCGTGCACCGACACCGTCGCCTACACAGTCTGAGGCTGATGTGTCTTGAATGTGTTTTTCGGATGTGAAATGCACGTAACGAAACCTTTATGACTGTCCCCCCCCTTGCAGCCTTATTCCTTTTCTTTCCGTTGGTCATAGCCCAAGCCACACGCGTAACATTGATACCCTTCTTACTACTCTTCTCTATTTACCTTAAGTCAATCAAGTAGAGTATACTCTTTTCTTCGTGTCGTAGACTCGTACTCACCCTCCTATTCACACTTGTATCCGCAAGTGCAACTGTCTTCCCCACCATTGCTTACACTAGTCTTTTTCTATTATCTTGTTTTTATTTTTTTTGGTTTATGGCTTCGATACGCTCATGAGTAGGACTCGATGCGATGTTAGACACTGTTTGTGGTAATGAATGAAATGAAATCTTTCTGTCTCAATTGGTCATATTGGATGGATGTCTGATAGTTTTTACGTCTTGATTCAACTCTCTCGAGCTTATAAGCCGATGTTCCGGATTGTTGTTGGGGACCATGTTGAGAAGGCATTGCGCCCTTGACTTCCTTGATATGCATGTGCCCCAGAGTACATCATACATGATCGATAAATTGGCCCGAGAAAGGGAGAATGAAATAACAGAAAAATGCAAAATAATCATGTTGTACTACAGTCGCGGATAACCAAATATGACAGACACAAAGATTGGGTTTCATATGCATTGCCCGCTAGTATGCCTGGGTCAAACTCAAGTACCAATGACATCGGCTAATATTTTTGAGTCAAGTTCTATGAGCCGAATTCGATTTCGAGGTCATTTTATGTTGCGATGACCCCAAAAATTCTGGCCATCCTCAAAATCGGGCGCAATAAATCCCCCAAAAGTGCGCAACCAACGTATCTGGCTGAACTACATATTATTCGGGTCAAAAGTTTCGACACGAAGCACTAAATCATGACCCAATGCGGCCATGTCAACCAACCAAGGTAGCGGCTGCCCTGAGTGATACTGGGAAGTAGAATGCCTTCACGACAAGCTGTCTCTTCCTCTTTAATATTTTTCCTTTACTCCTTCACTCTCAGCATTAAAATGCCCCTCTTCGGCTTAAATTTATAGGGCATTCGGAGGGCGTATGTAGCGAAACGGCTGTCCTTCCGTTACTCATGTGGCACCCAATTACCTTTATACTTGTTTCCCTATGTTTTCCTTCCTCTCGCCTACAGGAATAAACAAACAGGCTATGAGCCGCCGGGGCCCACTCAAAATTTTACTTAGTTGCCAACCACCAGTTCTCGTTCGAGCCAAGTCTCTAGTTTGACACGACCCCGACTATCTTGACTTTTCAATTCTAACCTAAATTCCACCGCGCTAGAGGACATGTGCCAATGGAGCTTGTACAGAAACCACGCTGTCTTTAGCTGACATGTTCACTGACCTCTCGGCTATTTACTTAGGATGAAGAGGACCGAGTGTGCATGTGGAGTTGGTTCCGTGGATCCCATAGTACGTTGCATGTTGTGTTCCATCATAGTGATTGCGTTGATTTTCCGCCGCTCCAGAGAGACCTTTCTGGTTCGCTTATGGTGAGTTTTTTGCAGCTCCCGATTAGCTACATGCCTTGAAATATTCGCAAGGACTTTTGTCGAAATCTAAGCTGCCCGCATCAGATGTACCACTACGGCAGGGTGGTGGCCTGCACTAACGACTGTTATAAAATGTATGTGTCACCGGCTATTTTCCAGTTATTTCATAGGCTGATCGTAGTTGATGTCCACATTAGCATCGGCTGGCCCGAACGCCCCGAATATCGTGAGCCTGTAGCGCCCAGACTTTGTTCAGCAGGCCACTAACCAAAAATCCCTACCCACTGGGAACACATTTTCAGTTGTGCGGATAAATCCATGCCCCCGGCGTTCGGGTGGGAAACACCCATGGGAGAAATCTTGACGAATGGAGCACAACTGGTTAAATAGATTTGATGCAATGGGCCAAATGACCATTTACCTGCGGTACTAATGGAGTACCTTGTGGGTGTGGGTGCCTTCCTACGAGCCTAAAAATGATGATGATACTAATTGTAAGGAAGAGGGAGCTCTATTTAATTGTTGCGCTTTTTTTGCAGAGCAATGCAATGCTCAGAAAGGGGCAGTAATGACGAAGGTCTTCACCTGGTCTTTTTCTATTACCTTGTTTTTATTTTTTTTGGTTTATGGTTTCGATACGCCACGCCATTTTCGCAAGTCGTAACAGTGGCCATCCTCAAAATCGGGCGCAATAAATCCCCCCTCCCCCCAAAAGTGTGCAACCGACGTCTCTGGCTCAACTACATATCATTCCGGTCAAAAAATTCGACACCAAGCGCTAAGCCATGACCTAATGTGGCCATGTCAACCATCCGTTACTCATGTGACACCCAAATTACCTTCACACTTGTTTCCCTATGTTTTCCTTCCTCTCACCTACAGGAATAAACAAATAGGCTAAGAGCCGTCGGGGCCCACCCGATTTTTTGTTCCTTAGACCTTCCCGAGATACAATTGTTGCTAACCGCCAGCACTCACTCGAGTCAAGTCTCTCTAGTGTGACACGACCCCGACTGTCTAACCCAAAATTCCATCGGGCTAGAGAACATGTGCAAATGGAGCTTGTATAGAAACCACACTGATTTTAGTTGTCATGTCCACTGATCTCTTAGCCAGGATAGAGAGGACCGAGTGTGCATGTGGAGATGGTGTTGTGAAGCCCATAGTGCGTTGCATGTTGTGTTCCATCATAGTGATTGCATTGATTCTCTGCTGCTCCAGAAGGATCCTAAATCTGGTTCGATGATGGTGAGCAGCAGCTTTCGATTGACTACATGCCTTGAGATTATCTATTCGCAAGGACTTTTGTGGAGATCTAAGCTGCCCGCATCTGAAGTTCCACTACAGCAGGCCGGTGGCCTGCATTACCAAGTGTTACGGAATGTATGTGTCACCTCCGAATATTTTCTAATCGTTTCATAGGCAGATCATAGTTGATGTCCACATTAGTATCCACCGGCCCCAACGCGCTGAACAAGGTGAGCCTGCAGCGCCCAGACTATGCCCGACAGTCCACTAACCAAAAATCCCTACCCGCCCCCGCTCCGGGAACACATTTTTAGTTGTGAATATAAATCCATGCCCCCGGCTTTCGGGTGGGAAACACCCATGGTAGAAATAGTGTTTGTCATTCTTTGCGAATGGAGCACAATTGGTTAGTTAGATTGATGCAATAGGCCAAATGATCATTTACCCAAGGGGGTTGAGCACTCGAGTCGCGTGCGGTGCTACTGGTACTAATGGAGTATCTTTGTGAGCGTGGGTATTGATTGCATGGAAGAGCTCCATTTAATTGTTGCGCTTTTTTGCAGAGCAATGCAACAGAAATGCTCAGAAAGGGGCAGTAATGACGAATGTCTGACCCAGTAGATGGCTTAGAAGGCCTCACTCGCTGATATTCTCGACTACCTTTGGCAAAACTCGAGGTGCCGACACTCGCATTTGCAGCGGTGAGTGTTGTAGTCTATATCACTTGGTGGTCGAAACCTCAGTGTCATCGTCCCAACTCCAGCTCACTTTACATTCCAAAGCCACCCAGCCATGGTGAAGCTTCCTCATACACTCTGGGCGCCGATGCCCTATTCTCCGAGATTCCATCGACCGTCGTAAATGAAGAGGGAGAAAGGAAGCGCCTACTTTTTTGTTATTTTGCTCCGCCTCGGTACAGGGGCAAAGGGCGCATATTGGTGGCTTTTTATTGCACCTTCTTCCCCACTTGTGATAGCGCTCGTGATGCGCTTTTGGCCCGGGCCCACAGTTGCCAGGTTCACCAGAATTCCCTATTACCCCGGCGATAGCAAAGATTCCGAGTCACTTGTGTGGGCCAGCCGCCAGACACGCGTTCACATGTTTGAGGCAGACTGCCTCCGTCATTTATCGAGTACCACGCCTGGCAGCAGTGCCGAATAAGGCTATGATCCAAGATGCCGCTACCGCAATACCTATGTATCACAAGATCAGGGATCTGCTAATAATAAATAATCACGATATTGAGCCTAGCGCAACCTTGTAGATCTATAATCGCGCCCCGCAATAATAGTCTTGCAGCCTTGTTTCAGTGGTCCATTACGTATTTGAGCTACAAAAAAAGGGGGAGTGCGCTTATGTATACGAGTGACTAGGCTGTGTTGAGCGAGGCCATTGTGGCCATTGTGGGGCATCCCCAAGTAACGCCCGGAGAAACAACCAATGAGCGTGATATTAAACCTTGACAAAATCGTGGAGCTGGTAAGAGGTTCGTTGTTACCAACTCCGTGAAGATGTCGCTTCTAGAAAAGGCTTTGACAGTGTCTCTTAAGGCGCTTTTCAGATCAACATATCTAGATACATCGTTAAAGGAGTCAGTATCTAACCCAACCTCATCAAATAGACTACTCTAAGCAGGGAAAGTTCCAAGCGTAAAAAGTGTCTGCTTCTGCTTCCCCTTCCCCTTCTTCCCCTTCCCCTTATTCAAGCTATCAGCATCACCCGCCTCCACAGGATGAGCCCTCCAGAGAACTCGAGGGTCCCAGAACCCCGCCCCCATCTCCAGTACCCTGCCAAGCTGACACGGCAGGCCCGCTATTCCCAAGAATATTCTTAAGCGATACGTTCCCGCTCACCTTGGGCTTGTCTCTTACGGCAGACGATGGGAGCTCCGGAAACAGTGTGCTATCAAGTTTAGGCGGCTGGAGCTGTTTGACTTGGGATACTTTCGCCGCTGGTATGCTTCTGGGCTCCACTGGGCCTATCGGTGCACGGAGGCCTGCATTTGCACTTGCCGACCAGGGCGTGGTCCTGGTGGGCTTACGGAAGGCGGGAGCAGGTGCGGGGCTTGAGCCGGGAAGAGGAGGGAATCGTTCGGCTCGAGTTCGCGGGATAGGTTGGACAGACGAGGAAGATGCGGCAGCGGCTACACGATCCCAAACCTGCCTTGATGGTTGGGATGAACGAGAGGTAGTAGAGCTCTTTGCATTCAAAACCCTTCCAGAGGTGATACCCGCGTATTCTCCCCCGATCGTTTGCGGGACAAGGTCAGGGAACTGACGTCGTTGCTTTTATTAGAATTAGTAGCCGCGCGAGTATGGAAAGGGGTAACGGGTCCACGAACTTCGATATTGAAACCCCTCCATGATCCAAGTAAACCTTGCTTCTTTTCTTCTTCATCCAGCGAATCGACAAAGCCATTCACAATGCTTGCTGTATGCTCCAAATTGCTATCCAGAACATTGAAGATCGTCAGGATAAGGTCACGAGCACTGGATTCAGTTACAAGATAGCCACGGATAGCTGCCTTGACGGCAGGCACAGCAGTGGTCGGGTTTGGAGCGAGCGACTGAAGGCGGGAGATTAATGCCATGTGCCGCCTGCAAATAACGCAATCAGTAATATCAACAGGCAGGGAGGACCATTGTATACTCACTCCGCAACGCTAGGATCAGTGTCTGGTATAAGAGGAGAACTGGAACCACTAGGCGAAGGACGAATGGGGGGCGTAGCTGCTCCATCTGAACCAGTCAAGCTTGCTCCAAAGGCTGCGCGGCGGCTGTTAGGGGGCACTTGCGGCCGTGCAAGTGTACTTGGACCAGCCTGTGGTCGAGGTGACTGCAGCCCCCCAGGTGGAGGTTCCCTGTCACGCTCTCTTGTCCCTCCGCCGCGCCTTCCCTGTTTCTGTCCGACCTCTTCAAACTGAAAGTCTGCCTGCACCTTCCGAGCATCCTTTTTGTCCTTCAAACTCATATTCGCACCATGTTCTTCAACCATGTGCGCTTGGAGGTCCAGGGGAGTATTGAAAACGACGAACTTTCGTTCTCGGCATTCTGGTTGAGTGCAAGGGTGATGTGTGGTGTTGAAATGTCGCTCCTAGAGATGAGGCGTTTGGCCACCGCTCACGTCCAGCCATGGGGCTTACTCACTAAATTATCGTAGTTTTGAAAACTAATTTTGTATTAATATCGCGCTATCAGATGGCACTCGAGGGCAGAACTTACTATTGATATTGGACGCCATTCCGCTTGCAGACGAAACACTCTTCATGCTTCTCCCGCATATGACTATAATGTTCATCCACCTCGAAGAAGCACTCCCTACAAAACTCGCACATGGGGTGAATACCTCCTTCAACTTTGTCCTGCGGGATCTGTTTGGCATGTCGATGATGAATCGATGGTAGATGTACTGGGAGGACATTTGGCAGGTACAGAGCATGTTCATGCGCAAACACTTTTTTATGTCGGATACAAACATCGCTGTGGTCACAATTAACAAAATTTCCAAGATAGAGCCATAAAAAATACACACCACATCAAACGTCCATGTACGGCCCTTGTATGCAACTTCAAATCTCCCCACCCATTCCCAATATAGTCACAGTTCGCATCTGGACAATTAAACTTGAGCAAAATCAAAGTTTCCTCCATCATCTCTCGCGTCTCAAAGCAGATCGCCAGCTTCGCATCTTTGTAAGGTATATCATCCGGCTTATACCCAGCGAACTCGGTTTCCGACGATGCGGTGAATATCACAGAAGGTTGTGGTTCCTACAGGACAAGGGTGTAAATCCCAAAAACGAAGAAAAAGACAAAAACAAGTCCCGGACCTTGCAAAACGTACAGTCCGTCTTCTTATACAACGCCCTCAACCTGAGCGCGCACACATGGCAAGTCCGATGGTTACACCCCGGCACCGACCAATACTTGACCGGCTCAGCACAAATCCAACAAACATCCTCCTCTCCCTCCAGTTCATTCTCTGCCGTAGTTTCGGCTACAGCTTCCTCCTTGCTCTCCACTATTTCCTGTATAGCGGAATCTTTGTCCTCCTCATTCCTTTTTTCCTCCGCACTCGCAGCATTCCCGCCAGCGTTTTGATCATTGATCCCTCTTGCATTCCTAGGGCTTCCCTCCCCCCCGTCTATTTCCTCCTCTCCCTCGGTTACCTCGCCGCGGGTTTGCGCTGTTGGGAGCACGAGCGGATGGTTGTGCGGATACTTGAGTCGACATGGTAGAGCGTATGCTTTCTCAATCTTGAGTGGGGTCGGAGGTGGGCCTGCCCCGTCATTAAGTGTTCATCAGCTATCGATCACCTGACTCTCTAATCTAGCGATCGGTTCCTGCCGTCTCTACACATCCTGACTTTGCGGCATACTGAGGCTGATGCATAATGACTGACATTCATCAGGGTGGGATCAACGTATGCCCAACTAGACAGGTCAGGGTGGAAAAAAAAAGCTAAACGGCACAGCAACATAAAGCGAGCTACGGAAAAAAATAAACCCATCCACCTCAACGTATCCGTTTGTAGAACAAAAGATACGCATTCCTCGTCTCGTCCTTCTCCCATGCATTAAATACATCCTCCGGCTGCACGTCAGACACAAGCTCGTCATCGATTCTCACCCACCCTTCCTTCAGTTTCGCTCCAGGGTATCGGCTGTGGTGCAAAACGTCAAGGGTATAGTGGCCCCCCAATGCAGAGTGGCCATGATGGTACAGTGCTAGGAGCCGAAAACGTCAGGAATCACAGATTTGAAGCACTGAATTCAACTTACCACCAAAGAGTTTGTATTTTGTAGGTTGTGTTCGCTTACCCGTTGGCGTCATCATGTCTTCAAAATCACCCTTAAGTATCCCAGTCGCCCAAAAAAAAAATTCGACTATTCGTACCTGCACCAATCTCTAGCTCAGGCCCAAACTGCACCTGTTTCACCACCTTCTCAACTCCACCGATGGTCGTGTCATAACAGAATCGCTTCATATGAAGCACCAAAACGGGCGGCAGCGAGTCAATGACCACCTTCTGGCTGGCCTCAACCGTAACACCAGGTCTGGAGGGATGTGTGACCTGTACAGATTGAGGGTGTGCGATATGCAATAGCGCTTCTTGGGTGTTATGAATCGTCTCACGCTGCACAAAAGACTGAGCACAACACCAAGAACCATAACCTCGACGCGCACCTGGATATCCAATCTAAGAGACCTCCAATCTTCCACGAGAACCGAGTCCTTTTGTCCGGGCGCTTTCAACGTTGATTTAAACTTGCCACCAAAGATCCTTGTAATCGGGGACTCAACAGCCTTGATCTATAGGCCCTTTCAGCCAGGTCCCAAAGCCAGGGTCGAGTACTACTCACTGTCCGAGTAACAACCATCCTATTCCTCTTGCCAACCTCTAACCACCCGTCCTCTTCAGGCGGCTCGGTTTCTTCTTTCTCCTCGACTTGCCTGGTAGCCGCAGCCGACTTAGACGGTGGAGCCAGCGAGTGCTTGCATATACAACAACTCCTCCTCTAGGGTATCGAGGTAAAATCCGAGGAATTCTTCAGCGTCTTCCTGTTGTCCACCCTGGTTCAAGTCAACTCAAGTTTCACAAACAAAAAACAAGGTACCCACCCGCATACTCTCAAACCTCTTCTTTTCCTTCATCGCCTCATACACATACGTCGGTAAGAACGACCCGGGCCACTCATCCTCCTCCTCAGACACAGTCTCTTTCTCCTTCCCCTTTCCAACCTTCTTCTCCAAACCTTCCTTTTTCTTAACCTCCTCCACAAACTCCTTCAGAAACTCAACAGTCGCATCAACAAACGGCGTGTTACTCT
Source organism: Lepiota brunneoincarnata (assembly GCA_023014365.1). Lineage (NCBI taxonomy): Eukaryota > Fungi > Basidiomycota > Agaricomycetes > Agaricales > Agaricaceae > Lepiota > Lepiota brunneoincarnata. The sequence continues at coordinate 508,916 of JAEBUN010000005.1, forward strand.
TTTCTTTGAGTTCACCCTTCTTCCCTTCTTTACCCAACAGCTTCCCAAGTTCAGTAAAGAACCTTTGGAATGGCTGACAATACACCAACACCTGCAACACTGCATTTGCAAAACACATATTACCAGAATTAATCAGCCCTCTCGTTCGGAGTTTCGGTGGTCCAGTAGAAGCAGATGAGGGACCAGTGGTAAGCAAACTCAAAAGCTCAGCCTTTTTAGACGGGGCAACTGGTATGGAGGGATTTGATGGCGCAGGGGCGGCGGGAATAGAGATACCAACGACAGAAGAAGTGGGAAGGGAGCTACGAGAGGAGGACGAAGATGTGAATAGAGAGGCCCATGATTTTGGTGCGGACTTGGGCTCCGGTTCGGGGGTTTTGGAAGTCGAGGCAACGGGGGTTATGAAGGTTGACGCAGCAGATGTGTCAGATGCAACTTCAGGAGCTTTTTCCTCGACGGAAGGAGCCGTGATGGTGTCCTTGGATGGGGTACACATGACAGACACTGAAGTATTAGTCGAGATGGGCGAACCCGGAAGTGTAGGCGCATCTGTTGTCTCCGTTACAGAAGATGAAGGTACCGTCGAGTTGAGTTGCGAAGGCTCGGGTGCTGATGGTCCCGCGCTGGCGTTCTCCCGTGCTGGGGATTCGGATGAATTCTCGGCAGGCTTCCCGGAATCGGCACTAGTAGCGTCTTCTGTAGTATCCTCTGGCAAAGAAACAGGGATAGGCTCTGGCGAAGCCAAAGGTGTCCTCATATCTAATGCCTGCTGCACGATCTCTGACGGTGGTCGAGCACGTGGGGATATAATAATACCGGGCGCTCTTGAAGGATCTCCAGGGCGCCGCGACCAGATAGCAAAGGACGGAACAGGATTGGGTACCGATATCCTTTGGGATTTTGCACTCGAAACCGATTGGGCAGGGGAAGGTGGAACATTCGAGTCGAGAGTGACACCACTTGTGATACTTCCCATAGTCGTGTAAGTACTTGAAGATGCTTGTATAGGCGATGGAGAAGATGGTCCAGCAGCTTCAGGGGCTTCAGAAACTTGTGCTGCGGATGAGACGGATTGTTTAACGAATTCTCCAGCTTCTTCCTGAAGGGCCTCTGCCTCCGAAGTTTCTAGAGGTTGTTCTGCTTGCACAGCAGTGGGTTCCTGTGCAGGCGGGGAAACAGGCTCAGCCACGGGTTCTGTGGATAGCTCGGGAACTACCGCGACGGGTGGGTGGAGGTGAGGCGGAGGAGCAGGAGCAGGAGCAGGAGCATGAGGAGGTTCGTAATAAGCAGGTGAGATACCCCGCGGTGTAGGCATAGATAATTGTTTTGGGAGAGGAGACAGTGGTTGTTGTGCCTGCCACGAAGGTGAGTAAGGCCCCGCAGAAGTAGGAGATGGATAAGGATAGGGTGAGGTGTATGGATGCGGAAACTTAGCGGGGTGTTGGGGGTGGGGGTGTTGGGGGTGGGGGGCGTGGAGGGCAAGAGGATGGGGGTAAGATTGGTGTTGAGGCGGATGGAAGTTTTGATGATACATGGGTGGATGACCGTGCCCATTTCGGTTATTGTATGAACCGCCCCGTCCATTCATCCTCCCGGAACCGGGTTGATGGTGAAGAGATGAATGGTGAGAATTCATGTGAGGGGGAGGGGGTTGTGAAGGGTACATGTATTGATAGGGGTTGGGCGAATGCCCCGGTCCGGGACTGTGGTTCCCATATACATGATGAGAGGGCGGAGACTGCTGGTAATAGGAAGGACCCTGGTGGGGATAGCTTGAGTGGGGACTTGTCATGGCCTGTAGGAGAGACAAGGGAGCTCAGGGTTTTTGTGGTAGTCAAGTGAACAACGTGGATAGCCAACAGGCGTGTGCTGTTGCCTATTGCGTGCGATTTTAGAGAAACATTGGCTGTTAAAGGAAAGAAAAAAGGATTCATAGCGAGAAGACGGACCTTGGCCAGCGAGAATAGTGTTAGGGACGTCGTTGGCGACAAGAAGGCTATCGATGGATAGTGCCTGGGATCTTAGAAGGCCTGCTGGTCTTACTGTGCCTACTTGCAACAAGTGTCGACTCGACGTCCAAAGGGGAAGACGACAATTTTGAGCAGCAGACTGTGACGATGTTGCACCCACAACAACGACAAACAGAAGCCATCATCTCCGTAAGCCACGCCGAGAAGGTGTGTCCTATTACACAACAGTACACAACTAAGCAGTCCCTGGCGTCCTTGACCAGAAGATTCTCGTCTGTTCCGAGTGATCGTACCATCCGCGCCTTTGATTTGACCCAGCAGACGAATTCTCACGCCCAGTCCGACGCATGCCCAGACTTGGATAGCGGGCAGGAGACCCACACTTAGCACGGACTGTATTTGGGCCCCTCGCAACGAAAGCCTTCGAGTATCCGAAATTGCCAATTCCGAACTGATGTACCGTATATTATAATATGAGAGTTTCGTTGTTCGCCCGGAGCTGGTCACTGGGATAAAAATAGCCTGAAGAGTGGAGAAATAACGGGAAGGTTATAAGCCCTCATCGATGATCACCAGATGCACGGTGCACTAGGTTCGGTTGCGAATACATTGCCTAGGCGTGAAATCGAGAAAGGGAAGCCCAACCTCGTATGTTGTGTCGACAGGCTTGTAACTCGGAAAAACGGGTTACCCGTGCTCGTCGGAAGGACGGGGGCACCTGAGAGCGGTCGCCGCTCCCACACCGAGTGGTGAATTTTACAATCTGAGCGGAAAAGTAAACACTTACAGTGTCACGCTCGCAAACACCTTAGTTGAGCCCGAGCCTTACCCGGACCAGCTTATGGCTATAGTCCCGGTAAATCCCACAGGCCGGCGCCCCGGATAACGCGCGAGAATTCTAGGTTCATAGGTGCCGCTCGCCAGAGATGTGTACGAGCCCCAATCAATCTCCCCAACGTTTTGCAAGAACCAGATCTGCAGGAATTTTCGACCTTGCAAATTTTTTCAAAAGAGATGCATTCGGTAACGCGAGCAGGCCAACGCCTTGGGCAGCCCGGCTCACTGTGGTGATTACCGATAGCCCTAGCCAAGGGATTACGCGATTCAACATGCATCCAAGTTTCAGGCAGCGTTCACTTTCATATAAAATGATCGATCAGCAATGAAAAATGTGGCGAGAATGCAGGGCGCAATGGCAGCCTAGGCGACCCGAGACTGTGGAGGGATGATGCCGGCTTAATTTCACAATTGGCTCTGTCGAGACGATCCATAGGAATAACCGATCAACCGATACATCCTCGGGCGTCCAGTATATCGAGCTGAGGAACGGCATGGTCTTGAGATTGGGTTCCTCGACGATGGTTGGGCATTCAAGTACTCAGGTGTCAAGAGCATTCCCAAATGATAGTTGCGATAAAGATGCTATTTTTTTTTTTTGGGAAAGAACAGGCCACGATATTCAAAATAATTATCTGAGGGATATAATTTGGGGCCGCCATCGTTCCGTTCCGGTGCGATTTATCGATGTAATCCTGACGGTCTGATGAGATCAGGTATGGCGTAGGGCTTGGAAGGCCCTCCGAAGCAGGAACTGTTGGCTTCGTAAAGCTTGTGGTACGAGCATGATTTGGAATATGGTGGTACTGGGTTGTAGTTAGGACTCAGTTTCGGAGAATTGGGCTCCGGGGGTTGGTACTAAGCTGCGAACGGTGCGCATGTCTTCGACGTGAAGGAAGATAACCTTGCGAAGTAATTGCGCAGCGGAGTTGTGGGCTGTATGTGTGTTAGCGGCCATACCGCGGCGAGTCAGGATACGGGGGTCTATCATTTTGTCCGACTTACGGCAGCATGATGGACGCCGTTGATATTCTTAATTACGTTCGGAACTTGGGAGGGAATGCTCCATGTGAGTTCATTGTACGTTGGTACAAGGGGACTGATGTGCGTATACTGCACGGGTATAGACAAAAGAACAAGACAATGAAACAGAAAAGTGGATTGCAAAATTAGACTGCAATGACGTGACAGGGCAGCTTGCGAGGACGTGTAAAAAAAACACAGGCAAACTGATCACGGTATGGTTCCCATTGACGACGTAGGGAAAAGTGTCGCCTGCTGAGAACTGGCATTGGCAGGTCAGAATTTGATACCCCATTCTCTCTGTCTTTCCCTGGACTCTCCTTTCTTTCCATCTTCAAAGTCGGTTTGTTGTAGCCCGTCGCAGGCTCGTCTGGTCGCCTTCCCGACTCCTCTCGGCCTCAGGCTTCGTCTTTGAATGTACGGACTCGAGAAAAGTTACTCTGTCTTATATCCCCTTTGACGTCGATTTTCAGGTCTTCTTCCAGGGTGCAGGCGCCGCCCGTCAATCTCAAGGAGCGTATTGCGGCCTTGCAACAGCGCAATGCCTCTTCTTCCCAACGCCTCGTTTCCCCTGCACCCACTTCTGCTGCAGTACCCGCCTCATCCACCGGCGCTCTCCGCGAAAAGATAGCGCGCTTTGAGAGGAAAGGTGGTGTACCAGTACCACGCGGTAGTTTCGGTCTGGGTGCCCCCCCACCAAGTGATGGTCATCCCAGAAGACAAGGCGAGCTTTATGGGAACAGGATTCCGCAACCTGTCCGAGTGGTCAGCGGTGGGAATACTTCTCCGGGTACCACTCGGTCAACTTCGCCTTCGCATTGCGGGCCGTCGGCAGGGGATAAACGACGTTCATTTTCTTTGTCGAACATCACAGATTATTCTGATAGTCAAGACTATACCCCACTTACATCCCCTTCATCACCCTCGCCTCCCTCATCCCCACGGCTACCTTCTAATGACACAAGTGTATCAGACAGCATACCGGGAAATGCGACTACACCACCTCCGTCGTCCTTTGCAACAGCACTCGAGTTCGCCAGATCAGTGGAAAAAGCCGCCATTCTTGATGATGTCGATATTGGTATACCTGATGAACCAGAAACATCGGATGAAGCTATTACCCCATCCTTGGCCGTGCCTCCCACAATCATCATATCAGCAGGAGAGGGCTCCATAGAGGATGCTATCGAGGCTACCGAACTCCCACCCGTGGAGGAGGAAGAGGGAAGAAGTATTGGAGGGAGCCATTCTCGACGACAAGGCCCCCCGGCCCGAAGTTCCACAACTTCCAGAGGAGGATCAGGGTGCCTCCGTTCACCCGGTTACCGTTGGCTCGGAACGCGATTCAACAAGTTCGATTGCAGGGGACCACAGTATTAGCGAACCGTTCACCGATTCCTATGAGCATTCTGTGAACGATGTTCATGGGGCTGGGGATAGTATTCCGGAACCTCCGAACCCTCAGGCTCAAGGGACAGTACCTGTTTCAGAGACTAAAGCCGAGACTGTCGATTCCCCTTCTGCACCCTTCCCTGTTCCCCTCTCACACATACCTATTTCTCGAGCAGTAGATCCCGGCCCGTCCAGTGATGAGGTCCAAAACACAAGTATTTCCGAAACCGTCCTCAGTGACGACGGGAATGGTAGTATCTCGCCCGTTGTCCCTATTGCTTCACCCTCTGGGTTGCTTTCTCAACTGTTGCTGTTGCGCCGATCACAAGAGCTAGGATTCGAGGAAGCATCCCCACCAGCTTTTTCATTCGATAACGCAACCCTTTCATCCGATGAAGCCATTCTCTCCCTGGATCCGCCCCCATCAACCGACGTAATGACACCCTCGAACGTAGAAGCCAGTTCTGATAATTCTGCACATTGTAATGTGAACCCCATCGAAGTAGTTGGAGCCCAGGAAGAAGACTATGTGGTTGAAGTAGTGATCACTCGGCCACCGTCACCAAGCACTCCTCATGCCTTTCAGTCGCACTTTCCTCCTGAAACACCTCCGGCCGCTGCACCAGCCCAGACTCTCTCATCTAAACCGGATCTGGAGGTGGATTGTAACTCTGAGTCTATTCGTCCGACGAGTATGATCGAGCTCAGTCCTAGCCACGTCCATGTTGCCCATCGTGTCACTCCCCCCACCAGTCGTGGCGTTCCTGTGTTCTTACCCTCCGCCTCCCCTCCATTGCCGCGGAAATCTGATCTCGTATATTACCCTCCAACGCCGCCGAACGAGAAGCAGCATTTTGGTGTTGAAGGAGAGGGACAAGAACTTGGTTCTGTTACGATTCTTCATCAAAGATCCCTGTCTACTGGTGAAGCCATCGGGTCGCATTCCCGCCTGCCGTCGTTCCGGGCAGTGGTGCATAACAAGATCAGAGAAGTAGCACCCATTATCAACCACGGCCCTCTTATCCCTGAAACTCCACAAGTCAAGCGGGTGGGGTTGACTAGGGCAAGAAACCAACCCCCACCAAGCCCGGCCTCCAATGATCTCAATGTATTGTTACAGGATATCGTCCTATTGCAGCAGACATTGGAACAAGGCACCTTGCCGACTGAAACCTCGAAAGTCGTCGCCGATGATGGCCAGGATACTGTAGCAAGGCAGCCAGAAGGAGTAGAGGTTCGACGGCTGTCGAAGGAGGAAGCGGAGGAGAGCAGGAAGACGCTGGTGAAACTGCAGGCGAAGAGAGAAGAACAAGCAAAGAGTAAACTGAGGAGCACCTTCAGGACTACCTTGGCAAGGGCAAAGTTGACAACCTCGTCGACGACTTCGCTTTATATGGATGCTACGAGCTCGACATCGACATCGACCTTGACCGGCGCACTCCAGCCCCATCAACAAAACTATGCCAGGCGGTTTAGGTCGCCTTCTGTTCCTCATTTATTGGACTCGGTCAATGAGGATGCTTCGGCTGGGCTAAGGCCAAGGACGCCTGAGCAGCAGGTTGAACAGGGTGTTCCCCCACCTGTTACCTCCAAGTCTCCACGATCTCGATTCCCGAGCTTCGGTCGCTTAGGCAGTGGGTCCAAGTCGTCAAGGGATGGTCATGCAAACGGGCACACGAGACATAGCGCTTCGACGTCTTCCGAGATATCTTCGGAAGATTCTGCTCTCGTCGCTGTTACTCCACCAGACAATGCTATGGAATTTGGTGAGATCGCCGACGAGCATGGGAAGCAGGGGAACGTAGGCTTGTCGTGGCCATCGTTGTCTCCGTCGAAGAAGGGAGCGGGGGGTATTTCAAGAGCGGCTACGTTTGCTGGGAAGATGTGGCAACGTGCTAGGACGCGGTCAGGTGCTTTGAGTATTCCGCCGGGTGAGTTCTGCTGTTAATATTTCGTACAGACAGGTGTTGACCTAGGGCGCCTGATAGACCGAATCACTAGCGAGCCTCCCCCAGCCTTGCCACCCCTCCCCCAAATTACCCCGCCCTCGCCTGAGCTAGAAGGTATCATCATCAAACCTCCAAACCGAACCACCTCACTTAAGTCGCTCCGGGCCGCGAGTTTGAACCAGTCCCTACCACCATCTCCACCTCCACCACCCCTTCCGCCCAAGAATGATGACATATTTGTGCCGCCCGCGCGCAGTCGGTCCGCAACACCGCAACCCATGACACGGTCAAGTAGTCTTGCACCCGAATCCCCGTCTCGTAGAGATGATAATATGCGTCCAACATCGTGGGTTTCGGTGTCTTCGGCGGACTCGACGCTGCCGTCCATACTTGATCAAGAGCTGTTTGATGCATTTCCATCTGTGCCGCAGGGACACCCACTAGCACTATCGGTGCCATCGCCTTTACTCCCGTCGCCGAAGAGGGAACTGCCAGTGGGGGCAGGGATCGCGCCATCATTTGATGCTGCTCTGCTTTCTTCGGCTGCGCACTTGACGGTGGATCGAAGGGCACGGTTACCGCCGACCTTTGAGCCAAAATCTGCAACGGGGTTGAGGTTTTGATGCGTTGCCTTTCGTACCAGCTGCCAGTTTTCATTATCCACTGGGTATCGCGACTCCAATTGTGAATCGTGCACCGAATGATGACCCGCCTTCGAGATGATTTCGAACTTGCTTTCCTTCCCCTCTTTCTTTTCCAGGATTCATCCATCAGTTGCTCATCTTTTGCCTGCTGTCACTTTTTCTTCGTTTGATATCCAACATGACATATTTTCACAGCTAGTTTTCGTCTCAGATATATTTTGGCGATTAGTGCGTCCTTCTCTACATACGTTACATAGTGCTATTTTGTTGCTTCAAAAGCCCAATCCATCTTTACCATTGGATCTGCGCTTCTGTAGAGTTTCTAGTGCGCCGGGAGTCCCACAGCGTTAGTATGTCGTTATCCCCACAACTGCACACTTCACATGTTTCGCATTTAGGACCTGAATGTCAGCGTGTCTTTAGATATATCACTTAAAATTTTATCTCTGCATTAAAAGGAGCAATACACTGTTGGGTTTTGGAAGACCAGCAGATGCAATATGTTTTCTCCCGTTGTGCTTGACTTGCTTGAGCAGCGGTTGAAGTTGTTTGGCGTCTATTTACCCAAATTGGGATGTCCAACAAACGCTCATCTTAGTTTCAATCATTAGTCTCTCGCCCACCGCACTACCAAGGACGTGCTCTTGAAGGACCTGCCGGTAACTTCATGTCATAACAGCATCTCTAAATGTGACTCTTCTCGTACACATACAACGACCATGTCAACATCGAGAGCGGAATCTCAGCATTCACAATCACACTTTGGCCGTCGGCGTTCGAACACAGCGCAATCCGTTCTGAGACCCCTACCACCTGCAGCACCCCCTCTCAAAGTTGGCGATTCGAAAGTACTCAACCTATGGGTCCATGAGTTCAAGGATTCGCCCACAGTGCTATTCAACCAGTCATTATGGCCTGGCGTTGCCGAGGGAGACTTATTGAGGATCAAGAGGAACGGGCAAGGAGGTTTGGACGCCTCCTTTTTGTTTTTCGTTCCAAAAGAGGATTATTGCGCGAAACCACAGCTGCAGGTGAGTTTTTCACGAAATTACGGGTGGAAGTGGCGTATTGAATTAGGCGCCCCTAGATTTCTATTCCTAAACCTATTGCAGATGTCTTTAATCTGAGGAATAATGGGGAGGTGGTTGTGAACAAGGTCAGCACTCTGCTGTTTGAGACGCACTCTTTAATTTCCCAAAGCAGGTGGACACGAAAACGTGTTCTGCGGACTATATTGAACTCGTGTTTCAAGATCAATACCTGGGTCGTAACGACATGTGGAGACTTGGAGAGCAACTGGTAGACCAGTGTGTATACACAGATCAGGAGGTATCTTTTGTCGGGGCGATTGCAGCCAAAATACAAAATATCTACATCAAGGGGAAGAAGGTCTGTTGCGCCTCATACGATCGATCTTGCGTGAATCCTAGTTCTGACCATTGATGGATTCTTTTAGGTGCCTTCAGGAGTCGTCACTTCGTCAACTAGGACTATCTTTAGGTCCCTTTCGGCCAAAGTGACCGTTTTCATCCAAGTCTGTCATGAACTTTGGGAGTTTGCCGGTGATGGCGAACGCTTTAACGAAAAGATAGTCCACTCCTTCCTCCCCGCCCTTTTTGCCAAGTGGCGCGAGGCGGGCACGAGTCACATCGTAACCATTGTCCTGATATCCCGTGTCTTCTACGAGGAGTCCGAGATGCAAGGATCTATTCGCGAGGGCGCGCGTCAGAATGAGAGGGGAAACTGGTACAAGGATTTCTACAAAGTAATCACAGATCACGAAGTTATCCACGAGTGGAGGCCAATACTCGTCAGCCTTAAAAACTCATTCTGGGACTTCCAACGCGAAATTCTTCTCACCCACCATTACCGTGCCGCCCAGGATGTGGTTGAAGATTCGGATCCCCCGGTTCGCCTTGCTGGTAGATTATCGTATGCGCACGACGGACCAATTCTCGAGTCTATTAACCTCGGCCTCAACCCCACAGAAACACATTACATCGACCGCTCTCTCTCTTTAACTGGTGCAACAACTCTTCTCATCAGCCCCGGGACGGGGTACTTCCGTGTAAACAAGAAGTTACTGCGGTTGACCACAACTCGTATGCTTGACCAGGGATCCGTGTTGGACCTTATCCTCCTAACAAAGCCTCCCTTGCACCAAAGCCCTGTGTTCAGCTTTCAGGGAACAGAGCCAGAGACCAAGACTGAGATTGAGAGCAAATCCGCGGACCCATTGGCCAGCGACCCTTTATGGGGTGGTGACGATGGCAATCATTCCGACGCAGGAGAGCTGAAGACCTTTTGGTGGGAACCGTTTTGGATTTCGACGACGTTTTGGGATAAGCAGATGGATCTGCCACTCAGATTAGACCGGTACGAACCACAACATGGATCCCAGTGTTCTTCGTTCAATTTCGTTTTCTATTTCCAGATTCGTTGCTCGAGCCAAAATGCATGAGATCCAAATGCTTGGGTTACTTGAAGCTGATGTCTTGTCAAGCATCGAAGTTCCGTACCTACCAGACAAATTCGAGGGATCGATGTCCGCAACCATCAGAAATCTGGAGGACCACAACGAACAGTCACCACTCACTAAAGCTGAAGCAGATAAATTCGACATGGATATATTCTCTCTACGGCCCAACTATACCGTTCCTCTCTCTAACCAGCCCACCATCACTTCGTATCGGCTTAACAACGACCGAAGGAACCGTGGTTCAAATCCAGCTTCCGCCAAGATTACCACCATCGAAGAGAGCCCAAGACGTATCATAAGGGAATTACCTGATGAAACATCTTCAAACATGCCGATTCCTGCAGCCGCTAGCGGACTTAGCACATCACCCTCCCAGGCTTCGATTCGTTCCGTGCGCTCAACCCTCTCGAGGCTATCTACTATCCCCGCCGCTCCGACGCAATCGAAGCAAACCCTGGCGTCTAAGCTAGCACCTTCCTGGTTGTTCAATCCCTTCCGTAGCGGGCCGAGCGAGCCGCAGACGACGCAGGTCTCTGCTTCTGCATCTCCTAGTGCCGCCCCAGCAGTTACGGCTCCGACCGCGAGTGCTGTTCCTGCACCCCCAAAGGTAACTGTGCCCGAAACCTCTGTGCAGCCAGTTGCTATCAAAACGAATACAACCAACAAGACAGTTCTGGTCAGAACTTTTGAAGAAGAGACGGTGGTACCCCACCGCGCAGCATTCGTTCGAAGGTCTCCAATCAACACCCCTCCCCGCGATGAAGTCCTTGCGCCAAAACGGCGTAGCACCGCCAGCACGCTTGCGCAGTCGTATATCTCTTGCTCTCCGCGTTCGTGGTCAAACCCATTGCAGCCAGTAACCTCGCTTTCGCACGATCAAGAATCTCTCGCGCGACGATGGGAACATCTCTTACCTGAGGCTACGCATAAACATGACATTAAATGGAGAGCGCTTGTGACACCGCCCTGCTTACCTCTGACTATGGAATACCTCCCTTCCAATGCCGAGTTGGAGTCCTGCTATGACAATTATTATTATGACTTTGTTGTGGATCCTAAGGATATGCGCTCGTTCCTTGTCAAACCTCCACAAGTAAACGGAACGGCAGAAGACGTTCGTCGAGCATGGGCACTCGCGGTTATGCGTGGGATGGCTGCCGTACGAATCGCGCAAGGGTTCCAGTTCATCTTACGACCTTCGGGCTCGCGGAGTCACCAGAAAACCCAGAGCGGTGAAGAGAAAACGGGCTTGCGGAAGAACAAGTCATTCCTTGCGAATGATGACTATATTCCGAAGGCCGTAGGACCCTCCGATGTGCTTCGATCTCCACTAGATCCCGTATACCTCAGCATGACGAACGAGATTCATCGGATCTCGTATACTGGCGATTCAATACAGGTCCGGAGATACGTGAGGAGGCTATTGCCTGCCAGGGCCACAGGGTATGAATGTTTCATTTGGCCTAAACTCGGTGGTAAGTCGTGGGATCCTTCCAGCGCTCACAATGATTGTTGACATAATGTAAAAAGGTGAATATACCTCCCTGAAAACGACATTCACTTCTTACGGGCTCGAGAACTATGGTTGGAATAGGCTAGATATGCTTGTCGCAGGTTACGAGCACAACTTCAACGAATCACTTCGCTACTGGCGAACACGATTTATCGTGGTTCCGACAAAGGAACCACCCTCTGCCAGCACCGGGCCTGGTTGCGAGCGCCTCAATGATGAAGAAATCAGGATATTGGGTATTGAAAAGCTCGCTGAGCAATTTACCAAGCTCCGGTGGCAGCATCCAGAGGAACATACTAATTCCCCCGCACCACCTATCCGTTTCCTCCCGACGACACTCGATCCAGCGGCTTCGGTCCGCGATGAATCTCTCATGGACCAACTTGACCAGATCCACGCGCAGGGTCCGTTGAGGAAGAACATGAAAAGTGAGAGGGAGATTGCGGATATGCCGCTTGCGGCCATTGCTAAGGCTATGCGGGAAGAGGATGGGGTGCCGATCAAACATTACCAATGGCATCGGTCGCAGTACCCGGATTCCTTTATTGGATTCGATTTTGTGTCGTGGTTAGCAAGGGAGTTCAGTGATGTGTCTTCAAGAGCACAAGCAGCAGAATGGGGTGCTAAGCTACTTGAACAGGGACTGTTTGAGCACTGCAGGAAACAGCACGGGTTTTTGGATGGGTGAGTGACTGGCACACGTCTAGAGACAAAGTGAGGACTGATATTTTCAATGAAAGCCATTACTATTATCGACTGAGCGGCGAATATTCCGTCCCAATGACCCCCAAAGGTTGGTTTAGAAGGTACACGAGTGAAGAGACGACACCCAAACACCCGGGAAACCTCGCACGGAATAGGAGCGTGTCAAACCGCAAGCCCACAAGGAAGAGGCTCATCCTAAGCCAGACGATGGTCATCGAGATTGATCCTAATAAAGTGAGCTCACTGCCGAACTTGCCAGTCTCCGTTTCTGACGTCATTCGCAGAAAAGTGATCAAGCAGAGGCAGTGGTCCTTCACCACGATTTGATCCATAACCCAGCAACTGGCTTCCACTTTGAACTGCAGTGGATCGGCACCACAGGCTAGGTGCATTGAAGACCAGCTACGTTCATGGAGCCGACTAATCGAACGTTACGGCCTCAAACTTGTCGAAGCATACGCCTCACAGATCAGCGACATAAGCTCCCGGAATGCATTCCAATCATGTTTCCCTATCCACCTGTCGGCGCCCATCCCCCAAGTCCAAGATCTGGAGGCCCGTGTGCCAGAGTATACGCAAACATCCAAGTACTTCGAATACGCGCTTCTTCGCAAGTTTGACTTCATTGTGGACGTAGAAGCGGCTGAATTGTACCCTGAGAACGTGGATGTGGTATACTCCTATCGCCGATTCCCCTATACGTACTCTCAATTCGTTCATCGCTCGGGTGTGGCTTTCGTGCAAGTTGTAGGCGGGACGGAAGGGTTCTTGTTCTTCACAAATCGACTCATGGGTCCTGGGAGGTTGGGAAATACGGTGAAGAACAAAGATCATGGGCCGGCAAAGGCCGCAGACGAGATCAGGGTTCGGCTGAATAACTTTTGCTCGGATGAGAGGGCCCTGCATGAGTTTTACGAAGAGCAATTGGCACTGTTGGGGAATGTACCGGAAGATCCACCGCCCTTGAGTATCTAGATATCGAGAATGCACGCACAGATGTTATCTTCGGTATTTGTTGGCAAAGATCAGCTGACTAAAGAGTGTGATGGCCATTAATAAATAGGCGTCGGGCTTTGTTTTTTCTTTTAAATCCGAACATCCGAACATCCAACTGGGGAAAACAGGCGAAAATCACTCGCTAATAAAACGCCACTGGACGGTGTACCTATCTATCCCCCAGTTACCCCTCCCTTCTCTTGTGCAGTCTCTTGGCATAACGGGTCGTCTGTCGAGTACGTGAATTGGAAGGTTCGGATGGTGCGATGCGCTGGTTGTGCGATTGCACTGTGCTCTGCCCTATTCTTAGGACGGCCCGAGTATTGCCGGGTTCCATTCAACCTGTGTTGACAGGTGCATCGGTGTTCTGCTGGGCATAAACTCACAATGTTTGTCTCCCACTATAATGATCATCACTCCTCACATTTGAGCTCTCTGTCTTCCACAACATCATCTGCCTCATCGTCCAGATACGGCTCTTATCAGCCATGGACAACCAGGGCCAAACCGGTTACGAGTCCAATTTCATGCGGGATCTACAAGAAACAGATAGCACACGGGTCGTTTATTCCTAATGTATCCGGTGCTGCTATGGCTCTACAGGTACTCATGAGAGGCAGTTCGCGGTACAACCATCATCGTAGCCATGTCTCTCCCTCCTCCTCCGACGAGCGTAACAATAGCCAGACAAATCGAATCGAACCGCTGACAGTCCACACGTTATCCCTCTCCTCGCATTCCTCGTCATATCTTCCGCCGAGGACAAAACCACGGACCAAAGGCTCACGAGTCTCAACAAGTCGACACCACAGGGACTCTCATGCAACCTCGACTCCCACAAGCTTGGACATCTGCACTGGTTCATCCGTGTTCACTGATCTCCACCCCATACTAGCAAAACTAGAAAAGAGGTCAAAATTGTGCACAGAAATCGTGCGATGTTCGACATGTGGCAAGGCAGGTGCGGATTTTCCGAGTTGTGCGAGATGTGATGAAACATGGTGTTCGAGGGAGTGCAGATTGGTGAATGGGAAGAGGCATGCATGTAAAAACAGAGCTGGTTGACGGTTGTAGTCGTTTCGTTTTAGTTCGTAAACTCTTCATGTTCCGCTACGGTTCCCCGGATATCTGCGGGCACCGGCCTCACGATTCTTGGGTTCCTTGTGATCTATACAGGTGTTTCTGCTGTAATATGAATGGTGTTAGAGAAACTCACCTAGCGTGATTTGGTGGTGACACCAGATAAGTTGGTTACACGAACACGAGCAAGTCCTCATAGCACCCGGGGAAATACCGAAACCAAGCATATCATCCGGGCTAACATCTATTGCCCTCACTCTAATAGATCTGTTACACGGCACAAATCAGCTCCTAGCCAACATCATGTGCACTGACAATCATATCCCGTCCATTAGGCCGCACCGAACGTCGGTTTGGATCTCGGGAAAGCGGTTTACGCATGTCTTTATACATCGCCGTCAGTCAGTCAGTCAAAACACCTCAAACACAACCGAAAGCACCCAACGCACCAAACGCATCCTCCTCATCCCGTCCCCCTTTCCCGACTCCTAAATTACCATAATACTCCCTCACCCGTCGATACACACTATATCCCATCCCTTCATACATCTCAATCGCAACCTTGTTCGCACACCTCACGTATAGATCCACGAAAAACCCCTTGTAGTTCTCATCCGACACGAGCTCAAGGAGATCCATCATCTTCCGAGCAAGCCCTAACCGGCGATATTCGGGTGCGACGGTAAGAGCTGTAACGTGGCCATGCCACTCCGTGTTCATTCCTTCAGCCTTGCCAAGGACTAGGGTACGAGAGAAGCTAGGTGTTTAGTGGTTGTGGGAGAGACAGGGGGCTCTTGAGGAAAGACTGACCGTAGCCCATCATACGACCGCTTGGCGCCTCTTGCACACAACACAGGTCGGGCCAGCGAGACAGGTAGCTCAGATAGAATCCAATGCCATACTAGAAAGCGTAACAATGATTAGGTCTCCAAATGTTCTGTGGAGAACCTTTCTTTTTAGCTCACGGTTTCTGTCCAAATGTCCAAGTTGCTATGACAGGTCATTTTGGTTGAGCAGAAATAATTGCAATGTTGGAAAAGGACCACGAGCTCACATGTTGTTAAACGTGAACATGTCAGAGGCTTTGAACGGACGCAAGATGCTCATGGCTAGATTGTAAAGGGGGACTGAGCAAAAAGCTGGCTGGAATGATGTTCGGTTGTGGTCTGCCGGCCCTGGATAACCGGCGGCCCGGCGGGGCGCGACAATCTACTCGCACGGCTGATCGATTGACCGCCATGTCCCAGCACATAGGCGCGTTCTCATTACACAATATACTTATACACTTGACATCCTGATCCACAGCACTGCTGTCTGTGTACGACAAAACCAACCTCATGAGCTCGCGAAAAGGCCCGTCAGAGTCCGGCGTTCACTTACTAGGCTCTGGCGGTACTGCCAAGAAGATCAGAAATGTGGGCATTTCCATCCGGTGGGCTAAGCAACTTGAAAACAAATACATGCGTCGACTCATAGGACATTCTGCAGAGACGTGTCTGATATCACAAAGGCACCTGAAATGCTAGGCGGGCGCGTCAGAACATTGCACCCAGCTGTTCACCGGGGCACTCGCACATACCTTCCAAAATGCATGTACTAAATATTTCTCATTACACAGGAATTCTAGCACGTTTATATCCCCTCTGACGAGGCCGACCTCTCAGCTCAAAACATCTCCCCTATCTCCATCGTCATCTGCAACCTCTACCCCCCAGCAAACCATCACAAGCCCAACTGCACCCCCGCAGACGCCATTGAAGGGATCGACATCGGAGGTGTAACACTCCTCCGCGCAGCCACCAAGAGCCACACCCGTGTATCCATCTATTCTGACCCCACCAACTACGCCGAGTTCTTGGAGGAATGGAAGAAGGGTAGTGGCGATATCAGACAGGGGGTGAGAAGCAAACTGCCAGACGCGACGCTGCGATCAGTGGCTATTTTAGCTATTTTAGGGAGCAGTATGCCTCCGCGGAATTGGACAAGGGAAAGTTGGTTGCTCCGGCATAGAGAATTGCATTGAGGTACGGCGCAAACCCGCACCAGACACCCCGCACAGGCTTTTGTTGATGAAGGGAAAGCTTCCGTTCAAAGGTGGGCTTGCTTTCGTGAGTATATTGCTTTCCAGAATATTGATTTCTTCCGTTAGCACTTTGTGGTGTTTCGGGATATATCAACCTCCTCGATGCCCTTAACTCCTATCCTTTGGTTAAAGAACCTCAAGAGGTTCTCGGCCTCCCAGCTGCTGCCCCATTCAAGTATATCTCTCCCACTGGTGCCGCAGTGGGCATTGAGCTCAACGAGACCGAGAAGAAGGTCTACGGCGTCGATGACCTCAAAGTACCACTTATCCCTCTCGCTACAAGTGCCGATCGCAAGTCCTCCTTCGGGGACTTTGTCGCTCTATCCGCACCTTGCGATCTTGCGACCACCCGCATTATTTCTCGCGAGGTCTCCGATGGTATTATTGCCCCTGAATACTCGCCTGAGGCTTTTGACATTTTGAGCAGCGAGAAGGGTGGCAAGTACTGTGTTCTCGAGGTGCATTTGGCGCTTTCCCTCTTGTGTGATTGAGAAATGCTGATTGACGCTCAGATTGACCCCAACTACGTTTCGCCTGAGGTGGAGACCAAGCAGGTCTATAATGTCTACATGGAACAGAAAAGAAACGACGCAAAGATTGATGCGGAGCTTTTCGGTAACCTGGTCTCCAAGAACAAGGAAGTAAGCAGCTTCAGTCTCTCCTCTCTCAGAACTGGGACTAAAGGTGCCCTGTAGCTACCTTCCCAAGCCGTCACAGACTTGATCGTCGCTACACTGGCACCCAAATATACCCAACCCAATAGCGTCGCGTACGCCTACCGCGGGGCCATCATCGGCATTGGTGCAGGCCAACAACCACCTATTCATTACACCCGTCTCGCGGGAGGAAAGGCCGGCCTCTGGTGGCTCCGAATCACCATCCGCGAGTGATTAAATTGCCGTTCAAGAAATGTGTCAAGCGCGCGGAGGAGGCAAATGTGATTGACTTGCAAGGAGCTTGAGGGTGATAAGAAGGGGCATTTGGAGAGACTGTTTGGGGGTGATGTTCCCTCATTGAGTGTGGGGCAGAAGGAGTGGGCGGCCAAGTTGGATGGGGTTGCGTGTTCGGATGACGCGTTTTTCCCGTTCCCGGATAACGTGCATAGGGCACGGAAGAGCGGGGCCAGGTATCTTGCGGCGCCAAGTGGGAGCGTTATGGATGAGGAGTGCATCAAGGTGGCGGATGAGCACGGGATCGTGTTTGCCCATAAAGCTGTTGAGGTTGTTCCATCATTAGAGTTGCGAAATATATTGTATTGTATAATATGAGCGTTGGTCCGCGTTCGTATCTGGGGAACTGGATTGCGGGAGCCGTTGCCAGCAACCCCGAGGAGTATTCTTTGGCGAGGCTTCATCTACTGTATCGGTATTACCACCCTTCACACCCCCTCAAAGCAGGGTGGTACGGTGAGTAGGGCCATTGGTATGTCCATTACTCAGACAAATTTTTGTTCTGCTGGCCCCATTTGCACGAATCTTGTTATGGTGGTTAGTGGAAAAGTATATATCAAATAATACACATGTATTTTTAATCACTCAGTTAGGGAGGACAAGAGGGCAAGTTAAACATCAGTACTCGCACGGAACACAGTCGGGAGTTGCCGCCCCAATGACATCATCCATTCCTGAGGCTGTGTTTGGGTTGGAGACGCGACGACCCCTTCTTGTCTTACCCCACCATCTTCCATGGCTAATCACTTCCAGTGGTGCGAATCCGCCTACAAACGCCTCTGGGCCTCGCAGCAGGACCCGGTAATGACGAAGAATGATATTAAATACATCGAAATCCCTGGTTCAGGGTCAGCACCCTACACAAAATCAGCACCCTGCCTTTGTCGAGAGGAATACCAAGATCTGTGGGGTTTCTTGGAAACGGAGATGAGCATAAGCGTATTAAGGCCAGGAGGTATGGTCCTAATTGGCCAACCTGGTATTGGTGCGTCACGCTTCTATCCGCGTCAACGGCAGCACCTGACTTGGTTCCTTTATTAGGAAAATCGCTATTCTTGTTCTACGCTTTCCTTAAGGCATTGTCGCAACGGATGCCTGTCATTTTCTGCAAGTCCCCAATGGAGTATATTCATTGCACCCAGGATGGCTATCGTGTCTTGCCGCTTGCTGAACGCCCCGAGATCGATATCACACCCGAAACACTTGTTTTGGTTGATTCCAACAATGACCTAACCACCCCTCCTGGTCCCTTCATTCGCCACCCAGGATACGTTATCCAGTCGACGTCTCCTCAGCCACGTCGTTGGAAGGAATGGGCTAAGCACAAGAATGCCCGAGCTTGGGTCATGGGCTTGTGGTCCAAGGGCGAGATTGAACAACTCCAGTAAGTGCGATCAGCTCTCAGTGTTGATCGATCTAACATTGCGTGCTGAACCAGACAACTCTACGAAAATAGAGAACTTGGTTCTTGGCGCAACAAGCCGACTTACACCCCCTCGGAACTCTTCGACCTCCTGGGTCCTTCTGCGAGGCATTGCTTCAATCCTGTTAACCTCGAGCAACGGCATTTGGGGGATCCAGAGGAACAATTTCGGGTCACTCTCAACCCCCAGGACCTCGTAACACATGTAGAGGCTCTTGCAGGCGCAATCGACGGGGGAAATATCAGCCAGGACATCCAACCTTCCGCATTCCACGAATTCTTCTTCGCTAAGCCCGCATCATCAAATCCCCAAATGAAACCCGACTTGAAATATCATGTTCCTACACCACTTCTTCGCCGAGTTCTATTCAAAGCATTCCGAGCCCAGTTCAGCACTGAACTACAACAACTCGCCTCAAAGTTCAAGCCATTTCCACAAGTTTTTTCTGCCATCTACGAGCCCTTTGTGATTAATATCCTGCAATTGTCTAAGGATCCTTTACAGTGTCGCACCACCGATGAAGGCCCAAACACGTTTCTGCTCGGCCCAGGCCTCTCGCTGGTTCGAGACGTGCTGCTCACCAAAGACACAACACTTGTTCCGAAGGACAACCACATATATATCCCTACTGAATACTTCCCTTCCTTGGACTGCATTCGTCGTTAGTGAAAACTTGAAGCGGGTCACCATGCTGCAGATGACGATCTCCGAGAAGCATAGCTTGGCAGAATCGGGCATCAAACAGGTTGTGAACCTATTCCAAAGGATGTCAAAGGGCACAACAATAGCTTTTCCAGAATCCTGGTCATTTATATTCGTGACACCTCATGATTATGGCGAAAATATGGCCAGGTCCAACAGAGTTCAGGCGTCACTAAAGAGCATACACTCAGCTTTCAAGAAGCGCTGCAGACCTCCAGGACCTGAATATTAAAACTGGCTGGCTGCAGATTGAGGTTGATGTCAACTTAGAGGATACATTACAGCAATTGGTAGGTTTATTACAGACTAGTGGACCACTGAATAGAGCTTAACATGGGCTGTCAGACTGAAGAGACCTGCAGGCAAGCATTGATGACATCCGAGGCTAGTGGTGGGCCTAGTGTGAGTGGCAATTAGGGAGTGGTAATGGGAATCATGGACACTTTGACATAAAT
Organism: Lepiota brunneoincarnata; assembly: GCA_023014365.1. Lineage (NCBI taxonomy): Eukaryota > Fungi > Basidiomycota > Agaricomycetes > Agaricales > Agaricaceae > Lepiota > Lepiota brunneoincarnata. The sequence goes on from JAEBUN010000005.1 coordinate 529,118, forward strand.
AGCATGTTTGTAAAAAGTGGTAAATTCTGTAGTGATATTATTACATGACTAAATGACATTGAGATATTTTATATCCAATCATTCCAACAAGATCTTTGCTGATTGCTCTCTATCTTTGACATCCTACTTGAGTGGCTCCAATGTTTGCATCTGTCCCCAAAAAAACAACCAATGAACATTGATAAACACTCAAGCAAGAGAGCCAACACTCATGTTTCGCAACCTCCTTATCCACCTCCATCAATCCAGGATCATGTGCCTCAAGGAACACATCCACCTCATCCAAAACCTCATCTTCCCCACCAACATCATCAAACTCATTATCCTCATCCTGAGCATCATCAATCGCAAACGAATGTACACTCCATCACCACCCGGAGCATAGGCATCGCTGACAGACTGTCACTCTCCAGTACACTTGGCAATATCTTGCTCTTGGAGTCCATAGCAGTTGTGCAAGCAGTGGTGATGAGAGTTGACACGAACGAGGACACCACTCATGCAATTCCCATGGTCATGGTCATGTCACTAGACCTGAGACTTGATTTCAATGCCGACTTGTGCATGGAAGGCGTGAGCAGCGATTCGTGTGCCTTGAGCTCCTCGAGCTTAGTGTAATGTCCAATTGAGGGTTTATGGATGGCCTAGCCACATTGTCAACTTACACCAGCCAAAAGATACAACTGGCCAAATGCATACACTTGATGCTTTCCAATCGGCTTCCCAGCCCATCCGTAAACATGTTAAACATCCCTTTACCATGGTAATCTGGCAATTAAAAGGAGGTCGGGCTAGGCTAGGGTCGCCCGATCCTCGTGACGTGCTGCTCATATTGCCCTGGATGGTCACTTTGAGACTGATCATATTATTGGTGCTATCCATGGCAATTGATGACCATAGGTCAGCCCAAAATCCCACTGCTCGAGATTGGCAACTCCATTTCTGGTAGGGGCTGCAGCTTGAAGGAGGCAGATAAGTTGGTTTCGAAGAAGGATTCGAGGATCTCATCGGCCAGATGACCATACGGAAGCTAGTTGAAGCATGAGGAAGGCCATGAAAAGATACTCTTGAGAACATGAACTGCACATTGCGATGTTGAGATAGGGTGATAGGGTTGATTGGGCGGGGAGATTGTGGCTCCTCACCCTCTTTTGCCTCAGGCCGAGGGAGCAGTGTATCCCCACACTCAAAGGCATTGGTCATAAACCGGCCAACGGCTCCCAGACAAGCATCACCAATCTCATACCAGAAGGTTAACTAGTGAATGCATCAGTTCAGGCCCGAAGATCATCTAGGTAAACCCACCCAAAATGACTTGGACAAAGTCAACACTAGGGCTGCGCACCGTACCATATCGGGTGACGGCCGTATGCTGATGGGTCAAATACGGTATGCTAGCAGGTGTACCCGTAACCGTAAAGGCAAACCAAATTCATTGACGGGACGGGATGGGGGTTCATACAGCCAGTAACAGGTCGGTACGGTACATACTTTATATTTCTTCACTCTATCGAAAAAAGGGTCTATGGTAAAGTGAGTATTTAAAGGACTTTGTCAATTGTAACACGAGCAAGCCTCAGGCGCTGCTTGACCATCATTAATGTGCGGATCGTCCCTGGTTGCAGGCTCGCACGACGCAGCAAGATTGTATCACGGCCACCAGAGAAGATTCGCTCGACCGCGACGGCCGAGCCTAGTGATGATTTATATCAGGATTAACATATTTTGGATGCTACACAATCTCCCTTTTATCTTCGAACATGATGGCTTGACATAGTGCTAAGATAACATGCTTTGTCAGACTGTCATTAGTGCAATGTTCTAGATATTAATCAGATACAACACGAGGCTAGGAAGATGACCGATGCCAATGAAAGAGAAATAATACCAAGCCATCATGGGATCCCATATAACTCATTAGCAGGGTCAAGTGCTAACGAGCATGAAGGGGAGTGGTGACTGAAATTAGTTTTAAAGCGCACAGGGCACAGATATCGGGTACATCATATGCAGTCGCAATGAAAAGTGAACCATGGGGTACTTCGTGGCCGTGTGAATTTCAAACCAACAGGATCACATTGTCGAACCTGACAAATACTATCGCAACAAACCGTACATGCCGTCGACGGCCGTTAACGGCCGTCACCCTACGGCTCAATACGGCTTGAACCCGTAAGGCATACGGCCCTCTGAGGTATACCTTTGGCCACTAACGGTACGGTATCGGGACCCGTCAACGACGGCCGTACAACCATTGCATACGGTGACGGTGCGCAGCCCTAGTCAACACTTCATTCTTCGTCAAATGCTCTTCCTTGTTGTCGGCGGTCTGTGCCTAAGCAAGACAAGGAAAACATGTCTACGTCACAAAGATCTGGGTTCGCTTGGTTTTTGATGAACCGTTACCGCTCGTTCTTCAATAGCCCTGCACTGAGTCCCAACCTCCACTCCCACTCACTCCTTTCCGAATCTTCTGTTCCATTGTCTCGTTCGTTGCTGGGACCCGGGGCCTGGTACGGATAAGAGCGGTTTTGATCAATGATACCAGGCTATGTCAGCTTTGAACGCTTTTTTGAGAAGATACTCGAATGTTGGGGAGGAATAGGGTGTATCTCAGTTTAAATGGTGCATGATTATTAGTCACATATCCAAAGGACAAATATATCGCGGGGGGCTTGGACGTCAATTTTCAAACACCTTAGAATGTGTTTTCGACTTACAATAGCGTGAAATATACAGTGTCGATGGGGAAAAAATAGTAGCAGGGCAGGACTTTGGGAGTATAGGCTGAGGAAGTACTATTGTTACTTTAATTTTGCCCACGAGATAAACATTTACTACCTCGTTTACCTGCGACATAACGAAGTATCATGATTCTAAAGAGGAATTATTTAAGATGTCTCCCTTCCATGATGCAGATAAATTCCGAATTTCATGTAGCCTAATGGGGTGTTAGACGTCTTCAAGACAGAAGATAACTCGAACAAAATAATTCACAGAAGCAGCAACTCAAGAACTGCAGGAGCAATCTGGCAAGCAGCCTCGAGTCAGTACGAGCCAGCTATTCAGAAAAAAAAAAGAAACGAGGTACCATCCAACGGCAATACATATGCTCCAACTCCAACATCACTCCATCCGAAGCGGTTAATTAGTTCATTATGTTCCCGCAAATTCGTGGTGTACCAATGGTCCCCTGGTTTGGATGCTCCATAAAAGGGGACACTCCCACAAATCTGCGTGGGATACACATAGCCAATAATAATTCCAGGATTAAATCCAGCGGGGGATGTTGGAGGACTTCCATCTTGAGTAGTCAAATAAATAACATCTCTGGTCGTCGGATTGACGAGGGCATAAAGAGGAGTGGTGTCAGGTTGTCCGGCAGTGGTCCATGCTTTAAAAGCTGGTGTTTTGACTTGCCAAATGTCCCCGCCCGCGTCTGCGTTAACGAGTGCCGCCATGGTGTTAATTCCATGTCCTCCGAATGTAGCACCGTATGCATTGTAGTATATTGTGGCGAGCGAGGGATCCCCGCAAGTGTTAGCGGCTCGGCGCAGCTTCAAACGGGTAAATAAAAAATATCAGAATAACCCTTCATACATACAGGTAGAGCGGGATCAACAATATGTCCACATTTGGCTGAAATATGGCTCAGCAGAAAGGCCGTGAAAAACGTAAAGAGGGTATTCTTCATTGTAAGAGTTAGCGCACAGAGGGGGGTGAAGGTGTGGACGCCAATTGTGAAATGTGCCAGTGAGTCGAGAGGTCTCAGGCTACAAAGACCAGAGACGATTTGCCCTCTCACTTTATACAAATCCGTATGCATCCCTCCTTCTATGTTCGGGCTACCCGCAAACAGCGCCGCATTACTTGATACGCGCGTTGTCTGAATACCTTTGTGCACCGACATTCAAAGAAGGGAAATTATTGATTGACGCCAGCAGAACCCCGTGAATGATGACTTTCGGACTACTATCTGATGTTCTTCTACTTCTCTCCCTCTTTCAGATTGACGAGACGTATGGAAGGTGGCAGTTCAGTGAAGCGCCGGTCCTGACAATCGCTAAATATATGTACTTGGTAGCCATACGGTAGCGCATAACGATCAAGCTGTTATAACTTATAAGTCGGGGTTGTGATGAAGGGGATGAATGGCGCACATTGACCCCGACCCGGGTCCCAGCCGATAGCAGCTGAAATTGTCTGCTTTCTGTTGCGAACAAAGCATGTACCGAGGTCCTCTCACACGTCACCCCACAAATCTATCCGGCACACAGGAAGTTCTGTCTGCTATGTGAACTCGCACTGTGACTCCTTCACATGGTACCATTGAGGTCTAAAATGAGAAAATGATGCCTTCGCCTGCACTGATCCCGTTCCATGGCCTTCTCACGATATCGTCGGCGCCTCAATCTCTTCTCAGGCATCGGTGGTCAGTCAAGCGGGGATATCAAGGCCCACTGTGTCGATGTGTGAAGTTGGGCGCTTCCGAAATGATGTTCCAAGCGATCAGGGTGGAAAATTTCCCGAATCAACGCCATGGGGAGGGTGTTGGCACGCAATAACTTTCGAAGGTGATAAAACCAATATAGGGGGGGATTTTACACCGATAATACCCTAGGCGGAATCATCACCAATGCCCTCTACACCGCCCTTTGAAATCCAAAACGACATCTTCTTCGCAGAGTCGATGCTCGAGGCAGGCTTGTTCCGTGAACTCACCACCTTATTGCCCAAGTCCTCCTTCACTTCAACCTTGTCCACGTCCTCGTAGGGCGAACCGTTACCTGAGTCCTCGTCATCATCAGCAATGAAAACGGTATGCACACCTTCCTCCCCATGCCTCCTCCTCTTCTTCGGCGGCTGCCGCCCGATATCAGTATTTCCCATTTTCTTCTATGTCGTATTCATTCCCCCGTGCACCGCCGACAATGTCGGGATCCCCGTCCTCCATGTCTTTCCAGTGTGAGTACACTTCCTTTGCAGACGACGACGCGGGCGGTGAATGCTGTTGCTTGGGTACCTTTGGCTGGTGGTATATGAGAGCCCGGGGTTTGACTTGTAAGATATCGTGCAAGATGCGTTTGTCGTAGACTTCCCGTATAAGTCGACGGTGATTGATTGTCTGGAAATGCCCTGGGTTGAGTATACATATCACCACAAGGAATCCCAGGTGACGGACCTCCTGAGTAACACCAATTATACTCAACAGGACACTCAAGTCTTCTGGGTGGTACTCCCTCCGCAGCCGGAAGTCTTTACCCTTGCGTCTTGAGTTGATAATAGTTGCACGGAGATATGCCGTCGATGTCAATATGCCATGGGCACCAGCCAGAGTGGCGCGGACTTTTGCAAAGCCATATGAACCGCTGGATATATCATTACCTGCAACGCATGGGTAAGCAAAAACATGACAGCAAGAGCCCATACTCACTGGGATCTATTGGATCCTCGATGGATAGCAGACTCCTCTTTCCAGGATCAAACCATCCCCGCTTTCGCTTGCTGAAATACGTGCCACCATCACGAACGGAAATCCCCACTTCATCATAGTTGAAGCAGCACCCATAAAGCTCAAAGAATTCCATTACGATAACACCAAGGTTTTTCCCCGTGTCAATTTCGCCTCTCCGAATTTTGGGGTGCATTTGAAGGAAGCTGATAGCAAGACAGACGATGCTGTAGCTCCCAAGGCCTCCGGTAAACACCTCGTTCATGCTCCGTTGACCAAGGAAAAGTTTGGTGATGAGGACAAGACTGCGGAGGGCCAGACCATTTCCAGCCATGGATTGCAGGAAGCCTTTGATAACCTGGCCCCCGACGACACCGTTGGTCTGGTTTATACTGATGTCGACGTTGAACCGCCCTTGAGTTGTGATGAACTTGACGATTGGGACTTTTGCTTTGGCGATGACGGTCACGTTCGACGTGATCCTAGCTCGTTTGAGGACAGCAGCGAGGCGGTGGAGGACCGAGACTTTGTTACTGTAAGCCATTGAATCGGAGACAATAACAAGGTCTATATCCCTGTGGATGAACATTTATAAGGATAAGTATCGGACAACAAGCATACATACCCTGAAGGAAGATACAATTTTGTCTCGTAGCTGCCGAAAGGCATGACCCGAGCATCAGGAAATGCGCCCGTAACCGCTCGAGTGATGAGTGCCACCGTCAGTTCACGAATCTCATCCTCCACTGGGGTCGGGGACATCCACTTGGTAAATGCTTCCACCTCCCGATGGAGCCTGTCCTCGGTCTTGAGCCATACTCAATAACAAGTAAAATCGACGTACATCTCCGCAACGTTCTTACAGCTATCCCAATCAATATCATATACCCAAGGCGCTTGCCTCGACCTCCCACCCATTCTCTGCCTCTGGTTCGCGTGTCCGTCGTTGAAGTCGATAGAATCATGTTTCCTCTTCTTCTCTTCACCTCGCTCCCGACTTCTCTCCCTCGGTTTCCCTTTGTCCCATTCCCTTTCATCTCCGTCACGTACGGGCTCTTTTCCTTTCGAGTTTTCGCTCCGCCTCGTCTCTGGGCCGTCTTCCGCATCCGAGAACACGAAAGGTATGTAGTCCTCACCAGATTCTATCGGATTCGATGCCTTGGGGGCTTTGTGTGGAGATGAGGGTGTAGATGTCATGGTCTGGGTTGAAGGACCCGCCGATTTCTCTGCTTCCATGCTCGAATTTTGAGTGTCGACGACTGGTCTCGATGGAGGAGAGCTCAATCCATTGTTTCGTTGAGATTTTCCCCATCTTTTCTTCCGATCCTGTGTTATGATGTTTGCTGAAGGAGCGAGGCGGTCGATTAATCTTGGGAGTTGGGCCATGGTCGTTGTCCAAGTTGGTCTGTATACCTGCTCTATCCATTGTCCGGAATTCTATTTGGAAATTCCCACGACCTGCACCTGAGTAGACTTACGTGATCTTGCTCTCCTATCCATTACAGTAGATTGTGTACAGACCACCCGTAGTTTTGTCGCCCGTATTTGTAATACGAGATGTGCACAAGACTGGAGGTGAAGCTAGCAGACTTTACAAGACTAAGTGTTGACAAATGCCATCGGATGTTGTGTTTCTTGAGCGTCGAGATCCTCAGAACTGCTGCTAGTTGTGGGGACCACGAAGGCCGCACCACGTTAATACAGCGGTAACTCATTGCACCGTTACTGCATGCTTCCTGGGACTTCCAGCCGCAACGCGCGGTCAAACGTGCTTACCGCCAATGGCCACACTGTGTTGGCATCTGTAGTGGTGGATTGCCAGGTCCCGATGGTCTGCTGAAACTTCCGTCAAGTGACCCACTCTACAGATACATGTCTGCATCCACCAGCTCTTCCCCCTCACTGATTACATTGACCTGTACAAGTGTCACGATGTATGCCTCGCCTTCGAAATCATCAAGCTTTCTCCGTTGGGACCTGCTCTGAGGGTGGAATAGTAAAGATGATCGACAATTTCATCGTGCTGAATCACAGCAGGATAGCTGTTTTCTGGTAGTGAGAAACAGTGCATATTCCTTGACATGAGCAAGCTTAACAAGAGGCACTACAATATCAGTTTTCCAAGAACCTCCGGTCAGTGCCCAAGCTAGGAGTGAAACGAAGCTGAGAAAAGAACGGAGGAGAAGAGAGAGAGAGAGAGAGAGAGAGAGAGGAAGAGATTTCAAGTACGAGTTAAAACCTTGTGAATTAACCAAAGTCCCTATATAATACAGGAAATATATAAAACCCTGGGGGCAGTGGAGCTCGTGTATGCTCCTATACTGTAGGTCTACATCATTCTAGGGGCAGTGTCCGAGTCCGAGGAGTAAAGAAGGGAGGATATCGTAGATCCGATGTATTTTGATCCGAATGTCCAACATTTCCGCTTAAGGAAATCGCCGAACTTGAGGTTTGTCCTGGAGAGGCGGCTCGTGGGCAGCTGGGTGACCACCTCTACGCCGCTTTGCGCAACAGTATGTTGTATGCCAGTCGTTCAAGTACGCAAGCGCAAATGGAACGTAAAGCTCAGCCCGGCAAGCGAACGATTCGGAGGCGACCTAATCAACAGAATCTTCAGACGCAGTTGAGTATAGCACGTTCAACAAATCGAATGATGAATTCCGCCCATTTAAAAAAAGGTCTTGCTGCGCACATGCAGAATAGGCCAAAGAAACAGAAACAGCATTCAGGTTACTAAGCAGACCGCAAGGGATCTTGTCACCTTAAATGCTGTGGCCGTGAGCACTGGTGCTGTAACCATCTCATTCTTGCCCTCCACATCACGATGAGCCCCATATCTCAGACTAGCAGAAGTATCCTTCCTGCAATACCAGGACAATCCTTTTTTAAAGCTCTTATACGGAGAGGGCGCAACCCACCCATAACGGTCGATGAAGGCGGACCGGTAGTCACAAACGAAGACGTAGTGCAGGACGTGAAGGATGTAGCGCAGAATATGGACCAGGACGTGAAGCAGGATGCAAATGATCTAGAAAAGCTGCATGCATGGCCAGCTGTCATATGCGACGCAGTTGGCTTGTACGGTAGATGGAATAATATCTGGGGCCGGTATGTTTCGTGGTTAGGTGCTCTAGCTTGGTGTGTTGATATACCTACTTTAGCCAGGATCCTGTGAAAAACACTGGTGTAAAAGTCAATGCCCTCTTTCAAGTGGATTTCCTGAACCTCTTCACTGGAGGCCTGGAGGTTGTTGAGTTAGGCCGTGCCATGGGAGCGGGTGCAATAGAGCTGTGCAAGTCAATTGAACAGGGGCACTCGAGGGGAAACTTGGAACAGTCTGTGCGGGTCATTGTTGAGATCGTGGACAAGGCCGTGGGGCATATGAATGATATGTCTGCTCATCTTTGCAAAATACGCCAAAGGATACTCGAGGTCGATTGTTTCTCAGATATATTGTGTCGTGTTGACTGATGTTTGAGCCTCCTCAGGTTGAACGAGCATTACGCTCTTCAGGATACGTGATGAAAGCGTCTTGCTGTTGGTTGGTGTTTCGGCTGGTGTATGCAACCTCCTCATTGGTGTTGACGCCTTTGCCCAGAACTACTAGCTCTCAAGAGATCGGTCTTGGAAAACCTGGCGAAGCAGGAAGAAATTATTACAGTCCTCATTGACTGGTGGAAATCTGTGGAGCTTCAACTGAATGATGTCCGGGGATCGGTGGAAGTTGATCAAGGTGGAAGCCACTTTTTCCAGTCACATAAGTATTGGGAAGAAGTGGAGATGAACTACCGCAGGTATGGTTCCAAGGTGGGTATTTAATACCTATCATTGTATGGCAGCTCAAAGTTGGAACGTTGTTAGATGCACCAATTGCAGGATCAATATCCCATCCTCCGCCGAGAACCAGCATCCATTAACCAATAGTACTGAGGAGTACAAGGGTGCTCTGGGCTATACTTGAGACTTGGTGACCGGCTCGCCAGGGCTTCCCTTTTCTCGAACATGTCTTCCTGTACATACTTGTGTTTAGTTACAATGTCTAGCCTGCCACACAATGTTGCACACGTGATGGTTCTCGCTGCGCACGTCACTTTCCTGTCCGCTCAAAAATGCCACGGATGATACAGGCACCCCACGATTCAGCCCTGCGATTCCCAGCATTTGGGGGTGCAGGGGCCTACCAGTTGCTGTACGACCAACTGAAAACTTCCTACCCTTCTACCGCCATGTCGACAGGGCACTTTCAAAGTGCACATAACTTCTCGATTCTCAAACCGAAGTTCATCGACAAATCCAAATCTAAGATCATCCACTCCCAGACCATCAACCAAAGTGGAACGCCGCGTAAATTTCTCTTTCTCAAAGTGTCACAAAAGTATCCCATCGCTAACATCCAAAGCCGACAACAGGCCTAAAAGCTCTCCTTGACGCTTCCATCCCAGATGCCTTTCACGACTCGTCCGCTCGCGATCCTCCTCCAAAATGCCACCCGGGAACACGCTGCGAGTATATTCATACAATAACCGAGTGGGGCCTCAATGGTGACAGGCAGTACTGGCCGCATCTTGTGGTTGAGGGGCCCGGCTGGTGTTGGGAAGTCGGCAGTTGCACAAAGCTGTGCAGAAGTATTGGGCGACAAACTGGGTGCTGCATTCTTTTTCTCCGAATTTAACAGCAGGCAGGATCCTAACCGTTTCTTCACTTCCATTTCGTATCAACTCGCTGTCAAACTCGACGCATATGGTGATATTGTCGACCACAAAATGAACCGAAATCCAACCCTCGTCAAGAAGGCACCGAAACATCAGTTCCAGGAGTTCATTGTCGCCCCGTTCAGGGAGCTGGCCGCTCGAGGAGAGGTTGTCGGCGAGTTGGTGATTATTGTCGATGGTCTGGACGAGTGCGCTGGCCAAGAGGCGCAGTGCAACATTATCAAGATCATCGCAGAATCTGTACGGGATCGAACAACCTCACTACTCTGGGCCTTCTTTAGCCGTCCCGAAGCTCATATCACCGCCACATTTTCATCCCCACAAATATCTCCGCTATCCTTTCGCATGGAGCTCCCCGTTACAGACAAAACAGACAATGAGATTACGATGTATTTGAAGGATGAACTTGGGAAGATACGGCAGGAGCATGATCTACCGGCATCGTGGCCTTCCGAGCGAGACATTGGGGTGCTTGTTAAACGCTCTGCTGGACTTTTCATCTATGCGGTTGCAGTGGTTCGCTTCATTAGTGAACGTAACTCCTCCGGGCCAGAAGACCAGTTACAATCTGTCCTCGCTTTGCGTCGCCCCGCCTTGGGCAGCTCAAAACATCCACTATCCGAGCTGGATAGTTTCTATACGCTTGTTATGCGCCGGGTACCATCGGACATTCTCCCGACCACTCAGAAAATCCTGCTGGCCACGACACTTCTGTTTTTTGGCACTCAAATGATCCATGGTGCCAATCTACTAGGTCTAACCAAATCACAGTACCGGAATGCTTGTCGTGGTCTCCACTCTATACTGGAATTGACCAATGAACGAATTAAGTTCTATCACGCATCGTTCATGGAATTCTTGCAAGATCCGGAACGATCGGGTGATCTCTGTATCAAGTCACATTGCGCAGTGGCCTTGCGCAGTGAATTGCTGGACAAATTGGACAGAGTACATGCGACCAGCACCTCAGGTGAGTGAACCATTCGTCCATCGTGAGATAGCCTTACTCAGGTCAACTAGTGGAGATGATTGATTTCCCAATAACCTGGCCTGGGCATAGCGGGCGGGCTGCGTATGAACAACTCATCGGATCATTTTTTAACCTCTGCCAATCAATTCCGCTGGACGTCCAGACACTCGCTCGTCTAAGCACATTCAGTTACGCAAAAATCCCTCTTGTATATCCGGACGGCGTTTTCCCTGAAAGATCACTAAGTGCGAATATATTGCTACAGAAGGTATCGGGAGCCCCTATGTCCCCGTCGATTCTGCATTGATGTATTTCGTAGATACCCAAGGAGTTCCAGAGAAAAATCATTCGCCCATATCGCCACCTTTACCTCTTCCGTTCTGGTCAATTCGAAAAGCCGGAGGATGCGAAGTGGAGTCGGCCATATATCTTGGGGTGTGGAAAGAATAAAGTACTCTGTTGGGAGTATTTGGACAACGATTCGGTTATTACTGCATATCCCAGTATCCTCAAGGCCGCGATGGTCAGGTCTTTGAAAAGTAAGATCATGGTACGTCCGACGATTACTAGATGTGAGACAGCAGCTGATTTTGTTGCTGATTTTATTGCAGGGGCGAGACGAGCGTGCGTCGAGCTAGTACACCGCGTTGGCGTCCTCATATCAAACTGACGACGTCTCCCGGTGCTCCATGGTCCTCTACTTCCCAAGCCCTCCCACTCAACTCAACCAGCCCACTTCTTCAGCGCGGGTTGACAGTTGAGCTAGAGGTATTATACAGTCAGATAATATTTCCACTCATGTCTTAAGTAAACTGAACCCACGAATGCTATCCACAACTCCAACTGATGATAGGATCTCACCTGGAAGCTTGATATTATCGGTCATCGAGAAGATTAGCGTGTATTGGAGCTCTTAAGAAGGCTGTCGCGGTGCCCAGGCTGTCGTCAACCTCATATCTTACGCACTGCTGATTCTGAGACTACCCAATGAGACACTACCGGCTGTGTGAAGCCCGGACCCATCGAGATGATAAATGTGTCTGTTAACCACATACTACGACATGTAGCTTTAACCAACTTTCTCAAATGCCCAAGCTGGTCTCCAATCACAGCTTGTTATCTTAGGAGGGTCCGGCAGCCAGATCACATTATCTTCCGACTCCGACAGATGGTGCGAACATTCATGTAGTGGATGAATTGTCTTCGGTCTACTCATTGTTGTCTGACACAAGGTAACATGGGATATCGCCCGGCTCCTAATCACTCTCATATGCACATCAACATATAATCAAATTCGTGGCTCAAACGAACTGCAGCCCATGGATCAAAGTATAATCCTGGCTCAAAACGGGAAGCTCGCCGGCGGAGTACGCAATAAGCTCATACTCCTCATCAACACCAACATCGACCACGCGTCCGCGATATGACCAGAGAACCCGTGCGTTAGCGTTGGTTATGTTTTTATGGTCGGTTGCACCCAAACTCACACCCCCGTCCTTATTCGCACTGGCAGGGGTGCGAGTACCATCCCAGCCATCACTCTCATTGCTGATGGCTCCAGTGCCGCCAGCACTAACCAGTGGCCTCTTCCTCCAAGCAATGGCACAACACTCCTCAAATGACATTTTCGTAAAATTGATGTCGAGGTGCGCGAGGCCTGCAACCTTCATCAATCCTGCATCACCAAAGAACGATAGTAGTTCTTGATTCTCCAGGCTGGCTATCCAAGTGTTGTGCGCTTCGACAGACTCCCAGCCTGAGACAATGTACAGTGTCAGACTGGGGCCCTCACTCGAGTCTCCTTCCCGGTGGTGGGAGAAGAAGTGGAGTGGGTATCCAGACCAAGCTGGTTGTGCCTTTGAGGCTGCGAGAAAACCGGACTTGAGTTGAGGTGTGTCGGTGGTGTGTGGGGATAAGATTGTGAGGGAAGCAAATTCGGTGATGGGGTTGTTGGTCATGATTGTTTCTTGTGGGCCTTGCTAGGCTCCAGGGAGCCAGATATATGTATTTTATTTGGTGGTTGTGTGTATGCTTACGCGTTGAGCCATCCTAATGCAGGACGCGCGGCAGAAGGAAGAAAGATGAGGATGAAAGGAAAAATAAAACACAAGAAAAGTGAGAGAATGCTAGCTACCATTCATATTCTGTATTTCTACAGTATTCTAGGGGCAGTGTCCAAATCCTTCATTTCTGAGGAGCAAAGAGGGGAGGATATTGTTGATCTGATGTGTTTTGATCCGAATGTCCGACATTTCCGCTTGGGGAAATCGTCGAACCCGAGGCCTTGAGGTTTGTCGTGGAAAGGTGGCTGACTCGGCTACGTGGGCAGCCGGATGACCACCCCTACACCGCCTCGCCCAACGATATGTCGAATGTCAGTCATCCAAGTACACGAGTACAAATAAAACATAAAGCTCGGCCCAGCAAGTGAATGAGGCGGCCTAATCAACAGAATCCTCAGACGCATTTACCGCATGTTCAATAAATCGAACGATGAATTCTGCCTATTTAATGTGCAAAAAAAGATATTGCTGCGCACATGTTGAATAGGTCATCACTACCAAAGAAACAGCATTTAGGTTGCTAAGCAGACCACAAGGGATCTTGTCACCCTTAAATGCTGTGGCCATGAGCACGGGTACTGTTACCATCTCATTCTTGCCCTCCACGTCACGATGAGCCCCATACCTCAGCCTGGCAGTATTATCCCTCCCGCAACACCAGGACGATCCTTTTTTGAAGCTCTTATACGGAGAGGGCGCAACCCACCCACAAGAGTTGATGGGGATGGACCAATAGACACAAACCAAGACGTGGTGCAGGAGGTGAAGGATGTATCACGGGATATGGAGCGGGACGTGAAGCAGGGTGCAAATGATCTAGAGGAGCTGCATGCATGGCCAGATGTCATGTGCGATGCAGTTGGCTTATACGGTAGGTGGAACGATATCTGGAGCCGGTATGTTTCTTGGTCTGGCACTTTGGCTTGGCGCGTTGATACACCTACTGTAGTCAGGGAAGTACTGGTGTAAAAGTCAATGCGCTTTTCCAAGTGGATTGCCTGAACCTCTTCACTGGGGGCTTGGAGGTTGTTGAGTTAGGCCGTGCCATGGGAGCGGGTGCAATAGAGCTGTGCAAGTCAATTGAACAGGGACACTCGGGGGTGGACTTGGAACAGTCTGTGGGGGTCATCGTTGAGATCGTGGACAAGGCTGTAAAGCATATGAATGACATGTCTGCTCATCTTTGCAGTGTGCGCCGGGGGATACTCGAGGTCGATCGTTTCTCAGATATATTGTGTCATGTTGACTGATGTTTGAGCCTTCTCAGGTTGAACGAACAATACGCTCTTCAGCGCACGTGATGAAGCGCCTTGCCGTTGGTTGGTGTTTCGGCTGCGTATGCGACCCTTTCATTGGTATTGACACCTTTTTTCCTAGTCCTACTAGCTCTCAAGAGATCGATCTTGGACAACCTGGCAAAGCAGGAAGAGAATATCACAATCCTCATTGACTGGTGGAAATCTATAGAATTTCAGCTGAACGATATCCAGAAATTGGTGGGGGTCGCACAAGTTGATCGAAATGGAAGTCACCTGTTCCAGTCGCATAAGTATTGGGAAGAAGTGGAGATGAACTACCGCAGGTATAGTGTCAAGGTGGGTACCAACTTATGACTATTGTTGCATGGCCGCTTAAAGTTGCGACGTCGTTAGATACACCAATTGCAGGATCAATATCCCATCCTCCACAGGGAACCAGCAGCCACCGACCAATAGTATGGGGGGGTACAAGGGTTCTCTGGGCTGTACTTGGGACTTAGTGACCGGCTCGCTAGAGTTTCCATATATTTATAGTTACTCGTGTCTATTGCCACATCCTGTGACCGCACAGTGTTACACACACACACACACGTCACTGCCTCAACCTGTGCGCTCAAAAATGCCACAGATGAAACGGGCGCCCCACGATTCAGCTCATGATTCTCAGCATTTGAGGTTGCGGGGTCTATCAGTTGCTGTATAGCCAACTGAAAACTTCTTATCTCTCTACCGCCATGTCGACGGGGCACTTCCAAAGTGCACATAATTTCTCCATTCTCAAACCGAGGTTTATCGACAAATCCAAATCGAAGATCATCCACTCCCAGACCATCAACCAAAGTGGAACGCCGCGTAAATTTCTCTCTCTCAAAGTATCGCAAATTTATACCATCACTAACATCCAAAGCCGACAACAGGCCTAAAAGTTCTCCTTGACGCTTCCAACCCAGATGCCTTTCACGATTCATCCGCTCGCGATCCTCCTCCAAAATGCCATCCGGGAACACGCTGCGAGTATATTCATACAATAACCGAATGGGGCCTCAAGGGTGACAAGGGTACCGGCCGCATATTGTGGTTGAAGGGCCCGGCTGGTGTTGGGAAGTCGGCAGTTGCACAAAGCTGTGCAGAAGCATTGGGCGAAAAACTGGGTGCTGCATTCTTTTTCTCCGAATTCAACCGCAGGCAGGATCCCAATTGTTTCTTCACTTCCATTTCGTATCAACTCGCTGTCAAACTCGACGCATATGGTGATATTGTCGACCACAAAATGAACCGAAATCCAACCCTCGTCAAAAAGGCACTGAAACACCAGTTTCAGGAGCTCATTGCTGCCCCGCTCAGGGAGCTGGCCGCTCGAGGAGAGGATGTCGGTGAGTTGGTGATTATTATTGATGGTCTGGACGAGTGCGCTGGCCCAGAGGCGCAGTGCAACATTATCAAGATCATCGCAGAATCTGTACGGGATCGAACGACCTCGCTACTCTGGGCCTTCTTTAGCCGTCCTGAAGCTCATATCACCGCCACATTTTCATCCCCACAAATATCTCTGCTATCCTTTCGCATGGAGCTCCCCGTGACAGATAAAACAGACAATGAGATTATGATATATTTGAAGGATGAGCTGGGGAAGATACGGCAGGAGCATGATCTACCGGCATCGTGGCCTTCTGAGCGAGACATTGGGGTGCTTGTTAAACGCTCTGCTGGACTTTTCATCTATGCGGCTGCAGTTGTTCGCTTCATTGGTGAACGTAACTCCTCGGGGCCAGAAGACCAGTTACAATCCGTCCTCACTTTGCGTCGCCCCACCTTGGGCAGCTCGAAACATCCACTATCCGAGCTGGACAGTTTCTATACACTAATCATGCGCCGGGTACCATCGGACATTCTCCCGATCACTCAGAAAATTCTGCTGGCTACGACACTTCTGATTTTTGGCACTCGAATAATTAGTGGCGCCAATCTACTAGGTCTAACCGAATCACAGTACCGGAATGCTTGTCGTGGTCTCCACTCTATACTGGAATTGACCAATGAACAAATCAAGTTCTACCACGCATCGTTCATGGAATTCCTGCAAGATTCGGAAAGATCGGGTGATCTCTGTATCAAGTCACACTGCGCAGTGGCCTTGCGCAGTGAATTGCTGGACAAATTGAACAGGGTACATGCGACCAGCACCTCAGGTGAGTGAACCATTCGTCCAACGTGAAATAGTCTTACTCATATCGACTAGTGGAGATGATTGATTTATCAATAACCTGGCCTGGGCATAGTGAGCGGGCTGCATATGAGCAACTCATCGGATCATTTTTTAAACTCTGCCAATCAATTCCCCTGGATGTCCAGACACTCGCTTGTCTAAGCACCTTCAATTACGCAAAAATCCCTCTTGTATATCCGGACGGTGTTTTCCCTGGGAGTACACTAAGTGCGAATATATTGCTCCAGAAGGTGACGAGAGCCCATATACGTCCCCATCGATTCTGATTAATGTGTTTCGTAGATACCTAAGGGGTGCCAGAGAAAAATCATTCGCCCATACCGCCACCTTTACCTCTTTCGTTCCGGTCAATTCGAAAAGCCGGAGGATGCGAAGTGGAGCCAGCCATATATCCTGGGGTGTGGAAAGAATAAAGCTCTCTGTTGGGAGTATTTAGACAGCGATTCGATTGTCACTGCATATCCCAGTATCCCCAAGGCCGCGATGGTCAGGTCTTTGAAAAGTAAGATCATGGTACGTCCGACGAGTATGGTTTACTAGATGTGAGACAGCAGCTGATTTTGCTGCTGATTTTATCGCAGGGGCGAGACGAGTGTGTGTCAAGCTAGTCCACCGCGTTGGCGTGCTTATATCAAACCGACGACGTCCCCCGGTGCTCCATGGTCCTCTACTTCCCAAGCCCTCCCACTTAACTCAACCAGCCCACTTCTCTCAGCGCGGGTTGACAGTTGAGCTAGAGGTATTATACAGTCAGATAATTACTTCCGCTCGTGTCTTAAGTAAACTGAACCCACGAATGCTATCCACAACTCCAATTGATGATAGGATCTCACCTGAAAGCTAGATGTTATCAGTCATCGAGAAGATTGGCGCGTATTGGAGCTCTTAAGAAAGCTGTCGCGGTGCCCAGGCTGTCGTCAACTTCATATCTTGCGTACTGCTGATTCTGAGACTACCCAATGAGACCGTTATCGGCTGTGTGAAGCCCAGACCCATCGAGATGATAAATGTGTCTGAGAACCACATACTACGACATGCAGCTTTAACCAACTTTCTCAAATGCCCGAGCCGGTTTCCGATCACAGCTTGTTATCTCAGGAGGGTCTACTCATTGTTATCTGACACAAGGTAACATAGGATACCGCCCGGCTCCTAATCACTCTCATATGCACATCAACATATAATCAAATTCGTGGCTCAAACGAACTGCAACCTATGGATCAAAGTATAATCCTGGCTCAAAATGGGAAGCTCGCCGGCGGAGTACGCAATAAGCTCATACTCCTCATCGACACCAACATCGACCACGCGTCCGCGATATGACCAGAGAACCCGTGCGTTAACGTTGGCTATGTTTTCATGGTCAGTCGCACCCAAACTCGCACCCCCGTCCTTATTCGCACTGCCAGGGGTGCGAGTACCATCCCAGCCATCACCCTCACTGCTGATGGCTCCAGTGCCGCCGGCACTAACCAGTGACCTCTTCCTCCATACAATGGCACAGCACTCCTCAAATGACATTTTCGTAAAATTGATGTCGAGGTGTGCGAGGCCTGCAACCTTCATCAATCCCGCATCACCAAAGAACGATAGTAGTTCTTGATTCTCCGGGCTGGCTATCCAAGTGTTGTGCGCTTCGGCAGACTGCCAGCCTGAGACAATGTATAATGTCAGACTGGGACCCTCACTCGAGTCTCCTTCCCGGTGGTGGGAGAAGAAGTGGAGTGGGTATCCAGACCAAGCTGGTTGTGCCTTTGAGGCTGCGAGAAAACCGGACTTGAGTTGAGGTGTGTCGGTGGTGTGTGGGGGTAATATTGTGAGGGAAGCAAATTCGGTGATGGGGTTGTTGGTCATGATTGTTTCTTGTGGACCTTGCTAGGCTCCAGGGAGCCAGATATATGTACTTTATCTGGTGGACGCGCGTACGCTTACGCGTTGAGCCACCCAATGCAGGACGCGCCAAAGGTCTTCGGGATCTGCCGTTGTACCAGCCACTAGCTTAGGAAACGGCTTCAAAGCCAAACGCTGCTAGGGCGGGATCTGGCTATGTACGGCAGGCTGTAGGTGCGCTGCGAGACGGATGGACAAAAGAACGAGCAAACTTCTAGTGTGTCGGTGTATAATTTAGAGATTGGGAAATGGCCAGCCAACCCACCAAACACATCATATTGGCACAATTTTGTGTGCTTTACCAACCCCACTAAGCACACTCTCCGCGTATCGCTTCGACTTGATCCTTTCCAAAACGAATATCCTAAATCATATACACACCCTACAGTCAAGCACTAAGTCTAGTCGAGATGGCGCGAGCGAGAACACTGTGTGTCGTAGTCAATCCCATAAGCACTAAATCAGCCACTTCGCCGTGGGAGGATAGTTACATACTCGTGGACAGTGAATAACGGGTGCAACGAGTTTAACCAGCTAGACATGAGGAGGGGCCACATTCGATTAGCACATGTAACTTTTCTAAAAAAATCTGAGCACTCACAAATAGCTCGAAACAGGCGCACACCCATCCACTTGTGTTGTCCTCCCCGGTGTTCCATTCTCGTATGCACTACACCACCCTGTGGCATTCACGTACCCTAATGTCTCCGCGTTATCTAACAATGCATTAAATACGGGTTGTGTGTCAAATAAAATGGCGTCCTGGATTGTACTGCGGTGTCGGATTTGGAAGTGTGCTAGGGTTAGTCGGAGTTGGTCATTGTATTGGGCGTTAAAAGATTTGAAGAGAGCAGCAGCTTGGGTGCCTTGCTGGAGGACCAGAGGGCTACGGTCGGTTGGTGGGACAGTGAGGACGAGGAAGGAGCGGGCTCCGAGGCTATGGAGTTCTTCGAGCTTAGTGGATGTTGAGTTAGTGTTTAATGGATAGTTGGGATGCGGATAAACAAACTTGGGTAGTAAGTCGATTCATTAAGGTGATATAAAAATCAGGGCGAGTGATGTTGGTCTAGCGTGTTGAAATCAGTCTACCCGCTGAACTTTCGGTAGGGGGGGTCACTGACCCATCCGGCCGAATTCCCCTTAACGGTAATTATGATTAAATGGCTGAGAATGCATGAATAGAAAGGGTACACACGACGTCGTTGATTCCGATCCAGAGCGCAAACAGTGAATTGGAGCTTTGCCAGCGTGCACCCACTGGTTTGTGTGAGAGGAAGGTTTTGAATTGGCGGACTTGGTCTACAATGGAACTGTATCAAGTTTAGTCATACGGATGTTGAATCGTACAAGAGAGTGCACCGACAGGACTTGAGGTTGGAATGGTGGAACTAGTGCAGCATCAATAGTTGCCCCTCCGGAAGCAAGGTCAAAGACCTGGGTTTGAGTTTAACCCAAGCCCCCCAATTTTGGGTGGAGTAGAGGCACACTTTTGTATCAGTAACATTGTAATTTCCACCTATATATTTATCAAGCAAAGTCCAAACGGTAGAAGACAATAAACGTACCGAGGAATTGAGCCCAGATTGGTCCATTCGAAGATGTCTGCGAGGCGATTCATGGTCAACAATCAACTAACCAAGCCTCGACCGAAAATATTTGAGAGCGGTCTCACGAAGCCAGGCACAGGGGAGTCCACACCAGCAGAAATATTAAATCCTGCCATCGGTGATTTAACGCGACGAACGGTCCCTATAGACGGGGTATCGCTAACCGTCAGTTGTATAAGAATCTCCAAAGGCGAAGAGGAACTTAGTACCCTTCCATGCCAACCTCCCGGATCCCAAAGGGAAAAGAGTGAACGTGATAGAGATGAGGAACAATGACAGCTTCATGGGTGTTCGGATATGAAAATTTTCCTTTTATCTTCAGCCCTACTTGTGGTTCAAGTGTGGCATGAGGGTTGCTTATGCTATGGTATTTTATATGTTTATTTCCTGGGGGAATTACCATCTTCTCCCCGAAATAACACCGAGGAAAGGTCGCTTCTTCAGCTTCGACTCACGCGCATTATCAGCCGGGCCTGTGAAAAGCGGACCTGTTCATGATCATGGTAAAAAAGGAGGGACAGGGGCTGAAATTTACGATTGAGAGTTATGGGAATGATGTCGAGACATAATGCAGTAGATTGTCGAGAATATGACAGATATATTATACACGATATCTATACACGATGCTGCACAGGAGAAGTGAAATAAAAGGAGAAATAGAGAAACAAAGACATTTCAGATAAAAAGAAGAAACATCCAGGCCTCCTCTAATGAGGAACTCATTACACACATGCTCCCACGTGAACATCATGGAACGAGTTGTTCCGACGTCAAATGAGTCATACCAATAGATTACACTTGGTTGGGAGGCAAATGTGCTTTGTGGACCTGCTATCGCTGCTTGGTCGCTGCTAGGAACCCTCGAATGAACGCATGGTGCCCAAGCTTCTTATAAGTGTATGATAGGGCTAATCTATCAGACACGCCAATCGCCCAGTGCAAGCAACGTGAGTTGACATGGGACAGGCCCCGATTAATGTTAGAATTGCCATGTGCCTGCTCTGCTAGTAGGGCTCGGTGGAACTGGGGGCATGCGTGGTAAACACAGAATACCACTGACAGGTGCAACGAGCCTTCAAAGGTCAGGCAAACGGCCAGATTCTTGCAGCGCAATCGTAGCGGTACAGTGGCACTACAGGATGTTTTGACAGCATGATTTGCGGAAATCAGACTTGGAGGGGGATCCAACTGAGGGTCCCTGGTTTGTGATGCCATTGGCAGTTTTTTAAATTTCTCTCAACATTGATGAATATGTCATTGCGTACGGATCACTTGTTGATCGGGTATGACAGTGAGCAGTGTTTTGTTGGCTATACACTTCCAAGCGTCTGGGTCGCTGCCGGCAGCTTCCCTCCAGCGCCTCTGCCACCCACAAAATCCTCATTGATTTCATTTTATACAAGCATCCATCGAGGCACTTCAGGGTAAGAGATCCCAACAACGCTACTTTCAGTTACGGGAGACCCAGCTAAGTCGCTCATATTTTACCACCACCCCTGTGACCTGAGCGTTGAAAGTTGGATCATCCGTTCGGCGCCCGCGCAAGCATAGTCACAGGACTGATGCGCCCAGGGCAGAGGAATTTAAAACCAAGCGTGCCGCTGCCCGTATGTACCGCATGTACCGCGGGTGGCACCACATGTATGACAGTCTTCTGTACTACTTTACAGGTACTTTGTATTATCGTCCGGCGGCTCACGTGTGTTGTACCACCTTGTGGTACTTTACGGTAGTGTCCATGTGGTACCACATGCGGTATATATAATACATGCAGCGCGCTTTGCATTAAAGTTGTAATACTCCTTGTCATTCCAGGTGCCCGGTTTCCTGTCATCAAAAGTCGAATAATCAAGGTCTTGTTATAAACTACCTTCTTTCTTGTCTTCTCATCTGATGCGATTGCTGATTCATATGCATCTGGACAGTCAGAAATTTGATGATCAGTTTTCCAGTCACTTGAAGTTCCGCCGCCCGTAGGTTCCTATTTCATAACTGTCCCGTCTATGATGTTGGCATATTTAAGAGTAGGGCCAGGTCTGAACGTATTCAGCAGCTTCATTCATTCTACTCAAACACCTGAACTCGAGTAAATAACCATGAGGTCGTGCTCATCTGCTGCTCGTGGCCTCACTCTCGGGCGCTATGCCTATTGGCCCCGATTCCTCTCTCAACCAAAGTAAGGGAAGTACCTTTTGTACAGGGGAGGGTCTTGTTGATATCGATTTGATTAGGGGGCGATGGCACCGCGATGGGGTTGGCAGGTAAGGACAAGTGTCACTGTGAGTAGTCATCATTTGGGCCAACGTAGCTAATTGTCTGCATAGAGGTTAAAATTGGGACCCGAGATGCTATGCATCGTAAGTCATGAACTATTGCTGGAAGAATGGTCAGGGAGCAGTCATTGGCGGTGGTACTAGCAGAGGCTAGGAGTGATGAGTCCGCGAAGAGACTGAATTTCGAACCCCAAGGATATGCTTTGTGTAAATATTAGAATCGAGTCAATTAGATCGAATTATGAGTAAATAGTGCTGTGTGTCTGCAGAGAAGGATTCGCACTCAGGTTTGAACGCTAGAGCGAAGTCGTGTGCGGAATTATAAGTGGGGATGGGGCGCAGGCCTCGAGGATGTCAGCGCAGTAGGGGCGGTGAAATTAGTTGTGTTTTGAGTTGGCAGTGGCGGTTCAGGACAGAGTAGAATCGTCATTGGCTCTTTCTTGGTGCATATTTACGGTCGAGACTCGATGGCACAGCAAAGATAAGTTTGATCCGAAGGCCAAGTAACGCCGGGATCGCCAGTGCCTGCGAGGGCTAAATGGGCGCCTAGTGACTGAGGAACATTGTTCTCACGTGATGCACTCGCCAAGCTGGGGGACCGACAAACCAATATCAAACCTTCCCTGGTATCATGCGGCCGACTACGCCATCCAGTTGATGTCGCTGGGGGGAAATGGTCGGAGCATGCTGCACTTAGTATGTGCACTTGTCCTGTTTCAGAACAAGGAGAAAGGCGCTCGATTGTCACCCATGCTATGCATGCTATTCTCGTTCCTTCTCGTTCTGATGGCAAGCCCATCTTTGCTGGGCGTGACATTTGTTCCACAGCTTCTGTCAAGTGCAATCCCCCGCTGAACACAACAGCCCACTCAAGCATTATGCGGCAGTGCAATCCAAAGGGAACAGATTCTTAAACCCCCCTCCCGCAGCTGTACCTTCACTTCCCTGCTTCCTCTTCACCAAGAAGAAATCATGGCTAAAAAGGAAAAAGGTATGCTGGATTGATTGCAGGAGAGTTACCCATCTCATCAGTGTCATTAGTAAAAACGTCTCTCATTATTGGACAACAAGTCTTCAAGACCTTGAAGACGGTTGCCGCGGTTGTGCCAGATCCTTTCGGCAAGCCTCTCGTTGGAGCTGCAGGCATCGCACTTTCCATCGTTGAGACCGCGCAGGTGGGTATGATCGTGGCCTTTGGAGAACAAATTGCTTATTCTCCATTGTTTATAGGACGTTATGAACAACCGGGAAGATTTTATTGAAATCGGAAAGCAAGCCTGCTTCATTGTCGCGACTTTGGTTGAAAACGTGAACCTTATCGAGCCATCTGCACTGCAGAGGGATGCGGCGCTGCTCTTAAAGTATGTGCTAGTGGGCTTTTCTGGTCATATTAACGCTAAATCTCCGAATAGGGACGTGGGGGATATCAGAGATATTGTAGAGAAAGAACGTTATCTAGTGACGGAGGTGGTTTATCACGATGCGGACAAAAACACCGTTAAAGAATGTTGGCGCAGAATAGCGCACGCCCTTAGTCTGTTCAATGTAAGATCACCCTACATCTCAGAACATTCACTCAGTATCTAAACCGAAGCATCTAGTTGGGGTCAAATCTAGAGATCCGCAGGAAGCTGGAAGAGATGAGTGCACAGATAGCCAAGATACTCCAGCAGCCCGGCAACGCCGATGCACTGGCAGATCAGGTCAATTTCCCCGACGCATCCGACTTCCGTTTGGAAAGACCGGTATTTGCCGCTGGAAAAGCTCCTGAACACAAGGTCGCCAGAGTTGTCAGCTATCCCCGCGCTCACAAATTTGTTGCAAACAATGCACTCTTCATAGCAGGGGAGATACCCCCAAATGTTCTCGATCGATGGGCGCCTGGTCAACCTAGTGGTTCCGGTACGTAACAACTTAACGTCGGCAGATCAGGTTGTAATCCACGTGTTCCAGTCTTGTTAGCGACACAAGTACCAGGCGCGCAGCAACATCTCAGTGAGTCTCTCCAATCTTATTTCGCAACACCCTGGCCTCATATGTCCCAAAAGATGGTACTCATTCTCGTGTTGGCCGAGATGAAATGAACAAGACAGATCTCCAGCCGCCGGGAATCAATATGCAACCCCAGCCTACAGAAGAGATTTCCCCAGTCTCCCAATCGCTCCCTCAAATGGGAGATGGAGTTCAGCCACAACCACAAGCGGAGGTCAATGTCACACCTGTGATCCTTGCCCAACCTACTCATATCCAGCCGGGTGTCATGGTATCTCAGACTCCCGCTATCAATACCGGCGGGCAGCCGGTTGTGCTAGCCCAGCCGCCTCAGCAATACCCAAATCAACCACAGGACCAGCTCTTGTATCATGCATACCCATTGGAGACCTTCCAGCCTGTTCTGATTCCCGTGCAAGTAATACCTCCTACTCAAGACCAGCCTGTCCCGCCGCCTGTCGAAACCTCTGCACCTCCCATCAGGAGGTCGTGGTGGCGCCGGTTGTTTTGCATGTAGGAATTGGTGAAATTAGGATAGAGAATCTATGTTATCCCTGCTCACTACGGGAGCTGTTAGATATCCGGTGTACCTTAGAATTTGTTGATTTAATACCGACTTTACATTTTTAATTCTCTCCCCACTGACTTTACGCTTCTTTCCATCAACCCCCTTGGCGGCTTCCGATTTTGGCCCTGCTGCAGAGTAGTGCTGTTATTTTTATTTTTTATTGTTGTTTCTAACCTCCTGGTACCCTTTACTAGCCCGTTTGCTAGATGTTCGTGCGGTGGGTAAGCCGGAAGTGTCGCCAGCGGAGCCGTCGCTGTGTTGAGTTCGACCGGCTCGACCACCTCGTCCGGACCCTGTGGTGATTTTTCATCATTCCTATGTCAATCTGCTCGTTGGATCATTGAGCGCGTGCGGCGAAAGACTTTATAGTCACGTGATGGTGAAAGTGTCAGCTCCAATCTGATGCAGATGGCTGGCCGTCACTTCCACCACCTATTCTGTGTATACATGATATCTGTAAGCCTCTTTTCTATGTCATTTATAGGCTTACGAACTTGGGTACAGGCATTCTTCATTTTCAACCAGAAAGGAGAGGTCAGCACTCTCTCTAACTGCCCATTGCTACCCCTGGATCTTGGAACTCTCGCACAGGTGTTGATTTCGAGGCTTTACCGGACTGACTTCAAGTATGGCATCATGTTGCGTTGGGTATATCTGGGGCTAACCATTATCCAAAATGGAAACAGGCGGTCCATCGCAGATGTCTTCCGGATACAAGTGGTGTCGAATAGTGATGTGAGGTCACCGATTATCACTTTAGGCTCGACGAGTTTCTTTCACGTGCGGGTGAACAATCTATATGTCGTTGCTGTGACTAAGTGCGCGTGCATTTCTCTACTTCTCTTGGCTGTATTGTACTGATGGAGATGGGGCGGGATAGAACGAACGCGAACGCTGCGCTCGTGTTTGAGTTTTGTTACCGGTTTATCAATATCGCGAAGTCGTACTTCGGGAAGGTGGATGAGGAGTCTGTGAAGAATAACTTTGTGTTGATATATGAGCTTATTGATGGTGCGTCTTGATTGTCCACGGTCTTTGAATCTCCCTTAGCCTTTGGCTTTTTGTAGAAATCTGTGACTTTGGATACCCGCAGAACAGCGAGATTGATACGCTCAAGACTTATATCACTACGGAAAGCATCGTGTCCTCTGCTATTGCCGTTGTACGTGATCCAACAGCGACCCTTACTCATATTAACGCGGACTCCGCAGGAAGAATCGTCGAAAATCACGACACAAGCAACCGGGGCCACGAGTTGGCGGAGGGGGGATGTCAAGTACAAGAAGAACGAGGCGTTTGTGGATGTTGTGGAGACTGTCAACCTGAGCATGAGCGCGAAAGGTGCGTTGTTGCGTTGTCATGTGGACCAACGGTCTCTGGAAGCCATGCAAAGGCAACATATTACGCGCTGATGTGGACGGTCACATTCAGATGCGGGCGTACTTGTCAGGAACGCCGGAATGCAAGTTTGGCCTTAACGATAAGTTGGTGATTGACAAGAGTGAGCATGGCACGAGTGACGCTGTTGAGCTTGACGATTGTCGGTTCCACCAATGTGTGCGGCTGCATGACTTTAACAGTAGCCGGACAATCAGCTTTATTCCCCCTGATGGGGAGTTTGAGCTTATGCGGTGGGTAGAGTTTACCTGTGGGTAAGTGATTGCCTCTTTGACAGTCGTCTAGGTACCGGTCTACGAGCAACATCAAACTGCCGCTGCGAGTAATAACAACGGTCAACGAGATTGGGACGTCACAGGTGTCGTACACTGTCTCCGTCAAGACGAACTTTGAGAACAAGCTATCAGCAACAAATGTGGTGCTTCGGATACCGACGCCGCTGAACACGACATCTGTGGACTGCAAGGTAGTGAATGGCAAGGCCAAATATGTCCCGGGGGAAAACGTGGTAGTGTGGAAGTACGTCGGACAGGAAATCAGAAAATCGCAAGGCTGACGGGATGCCAATTAGGATGCCACGGATCCAGGGAGGGCAGGAGTGTACGTTTACCGCGACGGCGTATTTGACAAGCACGACGACGCGGCAGGTGTGGGCGCGGCCGCCGATTGACGTGGACTTCCAGGTGTTGATGCTCACGGCGTCGGGGTTGATTGTGCGCTTTCTGAAGGTGTTTGAGAAGAGCAGCTACCAAAGCATTAAGTGGGTACGATACCTTACCAAGGCCGAGGGGACGTACCAGATCAGGGTGAGTACAGTGGGGGGTTGCTTGGTGAGGACGCTGTGCTGAACGATGGCATGAAATTTTGCAGTTCTAGTCGTGTATTACAATTGTATAGATTAGATTAGTGTGGGATACTTCCATATATGGTATATTTGACGTGTGTGACGAATCCCTTCTCTCTTGACAAACTCTCTCTCATGTTCTGGAGGTATGCTCTCTGTCTTTGGATCGGTATTCAAGCTCTCACTCTCAATAGATTCGGCTTCCACAATGCCTCCACCATCGACAGTCTCCTAGACAAGGAGGACGTCCCTCTCGAGGCAATTCTCGACGAGGACGACCTTCTCCAGGAGTGCAAGTCCCAAAACACCCGTCTCATAGACTACTTTGGACGGGTGCTCGTTCTCCACAAGCTCCTTGCATATGTCACAGGCGAGATCGAGAGCGAGGACAAGGGCCGTTTCAAGTCTGTCCTCGCCCCTGTGTTACCTGGCGTCGGCCATCTACTCACCCTCTGCGCGCTAGATACCCATATGTCGCGACTGAGGTCCTCTGCAGCGATATCTGGTCTATCGTCGAGACCTGTCTCCACGAGCAGCATGATCTTCTCACCCCCTTTTGGGAGGCTGTCCTTGACAGATCTCCTGATGACATGAAGACACAGATGGTCATGGCCTCGCATTTCGCGAAGATCAATGCCGTGTTCCTCAACAAGAAACCCGCAGAGGTGGGTCTTGTGCTGTCGCATTCCCCCGACCATCGAGTGCTTAGTGTCCGCACGCACTGGAGATGCTTGCCTTCGTCCAATCTCAACCGTGTATCGTGGAACGGCTGCTAAGACACATCGAGACCCCGTCCTTTGTCGATCTCCTCGTTCAGATCATTCAGCTGGATGAGCAACCGGGTGGAGGTGGAGTGTTGGAGGTACGTCTCGTCCGTTGTGTTTCATGCCTCAAGGGCGCCCTCATGATTCTTTCAACAGTGGCTCTCATCCGAAAATTTTATGGGCCGTCTAATAGACATGCTTGGACCAGAGTACTCGAACGACATTCACACCATTGTGGCCGATCTCATCAAAGGCATAATCTCAATGGCCACGCCCTCCCCCGCCGCCGGACTTACAGACGCAGTAAACGGCCCTGCCTCCAACCTCTTTGCAAGAGAGCTGGCCTCGCGAGAGAGTGTTGGAAAATTTGCCTCGTATATTGTGCACGACTTTGGTCCTCCGAGTAACAGTGCAGAGGAGACGAGAGGGGATGACATGACGACAGCTATACAGCTGCCGACCCTGGAATCCTCTATATCTTCCGTTGTCAATTCGATATCCATCATCATTGAGCTCATCCGCAAAAACAACTCAGATTATTTCGAACCGTATCTTTTCCATACGCTTCGCAACCGGCTTATCCAGCTTCAGCAGCAATTGCACGGGACGCCGGAGGAGACACGGGATATTCTTGAACAGGCCATGAAGGATATGGTGAACCGAATGGGTGTGGTGCATCTTGGGCCTGTTCTGGAAGGACTTGGGGAGAAGATGGCGAATTTGAAGCAGTTTTTGCATTCGCCTCGCTCATTGGTAGGGCTAACTTGTGAATGGCGACTATGAGCCGCTGGTTGATGTACTATCATTCAGGCTGGAGACATTCAAACCACAGTGGGCCCCGTTACACCTCTCACTTTTGAACGTTTCCGGATATGCGAACTCTTCGCCGAGTTACTCCACTGCTCCAACATGGCACTTCTAAATCGCCCAAGTATCTATGATCATCTCTACGACTCCAAGGGCCGGCTCCAAGGTGGACTCTCGGCACTCGAGGACCTTGCCCAGGTCATCGCGCTCAACGGGACATCGGACAATGAGCGGGAACAGATGGATGAGACAAGTGATATTGAGCCAGCGCTCGAGCTGCCGATCTCGGGGTCGCATGATGATTCGCCGTCGATCGACTCGGAGGATATGACAGACAGCAGTGGGCCAGAGAGCAGTGACGAGGATGATGGGGCAATGGAGGAAGTTGCGATGTATAATGAACCGAGATCGGTGTCACCAGTGCCGCCTGAGGCTGGCCTGAGCGGTGCTGGGAGTATGAGGCAGACCAAGATTGTGGCAACACCTCCAGGCTCGGCTAGTCCGATACTGACTGCTTCACCTACCCTTATGGGTATGAGTGTAGGTATGGGGGTGGACAAGGGCAGGGAAAGAGGGAGTGGCACGGACCTAGATTTGGGCTTCAGAGAAGGAGATGAGAATGCGTTGGTACCACAGCCTTCGAGGCCACCCATACCTTCCCGCTCGCCGAGTTCGAGAAGGAGTTCGCGGAAAACAACAATGCAGGAGCCCTTTTCCCCGGCTGAGATTGTAATGACACCCGGAAACAAGCTCAAGAGGTGGTTTTTGGACTTGGGACTCTTGTCGACACTGTTGGTGCGTCAATGCATTGTCGTACTTCGTATCGAATCTAATACAAACCTGTATTAAGGATTTGTTTTTCGAGTTTAGGTGGAACAATTTCCTGCATAGTGCAGTATATGATGTGATTCACCAGATATTAACGGGGAATGTGGAAAGTGGGCTTAATCGCGAGCTAGCCATCTCGTTATTTAGGGACGCAAAACTTATGCAGCGAATTGTGGATGGGCAGAAGCTGAACGATATAGAGAGGTGCGATAATTCCCAATATGCCTATTCCTTGGTCTCATTTATATGGAATCTGATGTTCAGCACAAAACCGAAGGGCGTCCGGATAGGTTACATGGGCCATCTCACATTACTCGCCGAAGACGTGATCATCTCGCTCGAACGGTTCCCACCAGACCTTCGCATTACCATCGATCAATATGCGCCTAAACCCGAGTGGGAACAATACGTCACTGGAAGGTTCAGCGAGACGAAGCAGAAGGATAGCCATCTGCTTGGTGGTGGCAAGCCTGTCGTTGGCGGGGCGAATGGTAGTGGTGTTGGTAGAGGGTTGGGTTTGGCCACCAGGTGGAAGGTTGATGAAGACGATGCGGATGTACCTGAGGATGTGGGTCCTGGTGCTCGAGGAGAGTTTAGGAGGGTGTCTGGTGAGGGAGGGGTGGGGGGAGGAGTTGGAGGAGTGAGGAATACAGCAGATTTTGGTCCCGCCCCGATTCCTGTTGACGAGGACGAGGATGAAGATGATGAGGAAAAGTATGGAAATTCACGGACGACACATGTGAGTGCCTTGCGAGTATTGGCTTTGTGAGGCCGATTGTGTTCATGTCTTTTTTTTCGTGGTTAAGTTTGCAAGGTATCTGGCGCAGGAGATCCAATCATCGAATCATATTGGTGAATCCTCTGATTCATCAGATGAGGAAGAGGGCGGGTGGTTGTCACAGTCGAATTTTACCCTGGGAAGTCCGCCTATTTCAGCGAGGAGGCAGCCTGCAATAGAGAGGAGACCTTTAGATGCAGTTGGGTTTGATGTCTGTGTTTCGGCCTCGATTCACGCGGAATTTGCGGTCGTTGCTCATCGTCTCTTGACAGGATGCCTTCACACCATCGGGTCACAACAATACGTTCTCTCAAGATCCATTCACCTCACATGATGATGTATGTCTAATCTCAGGTCGCATTCTACAACACAGCTTCATATAATTTGTGCAGGACGCTTTTGGCCCCTTCTCAGACACAGCGGCGACAACAAACTCAGATAGCATCATCATCTCCTCATCTTTCTCTGACGAGATGGACGACTCATCGTTCGAGAGCTTTGGTGATTTTGGCGACTTCCAGAGTGCAGATGGAGATGTGGACTTTGGGCAGGGGTTCGGAGGTGTCGACGAGGGTCACGAGGGCGGTAACTTCAAGAAAGGCAGGAGGGTAGACGCAAGCACAAGTACAATTAGAAGTGGTAGTGATGAAGAGGGGGACGGGAACGACTCGTTGACGCTGACGCCCACAACTGGTAGCTGGACAATTTCTAGTGGGCATGATGGGTTTGAGGAGATTCGGAGGGTCGAGCGGCACGGAGAAGGGACACAGGTGGACGATGGGGGCAAGGGGAAGGAGCAAGTGTAGACTGATGTTGACCTTTTTTTTCCTGCTGTATTGTATATTTTTTGGATCTCTTCAAGCTCTAATCGTGACCGAGTTTAGTTGCTTCAGTGTGAAGGATGGAACCTGAGCTCACCAAATCCTCATTCGTTGTGACCCATTACAACTTTTGATTAAGTCCACAATGGCTTGAAACGGCTTGTGATGTTGCCACAACCTCCTCAAAATACATCACGATCAAGAAACCAACTAGCCAGCATTTTGCACTGGAGAGCCTGGGAGTCATCCTCCCGTGTGTCCCCAACCGCTTGTCTCATATTCACCTCATTAAATGTTGCTTGGCGACATGGAGACCCTACAACACCTCTGTACAATGCCTGGGTCAACCCTCAATGAAGTTAGGTTGAACATCCGCAGGCCTGGGTTCGGAGGAAACTCGGGTAAACCCATCACCAAGACTGAGCGCTTGAAGCACCCTAGGGGGTCCCTGATGCAGTCCATATCTCTCGGCGCCATCTTGCATGTCTCGGCCAGCCCTTTCTCATGGACTCGGACATCCCTAGTATCAGTTGCGGCGGTAACAGTCCCCCCCGCTGGCATTCAAGGGAAATGGGTGTGCAATCGCACTGCAACGGCCACCGCAACGGCATAGACACCACCAGGCTGCTCACGAATAAAGCCGGTTGAGCAAGTCGATGCAGAAAGGGGATCGAACCTTGATTGTGTTTCCCCCTGTCAACCCCACCCTGGAGGGCAAGCTCACGAATGAGCAATCGGCGAAGGCTTGTTATCTCCTGTTCGAATGCTGAGAATCCCCCCCCCCCCCCCCCGAGCACCGGTAACCTCGTTACATACGCCAAAAAAAAGCCTAGTCCTGGGGAAAACAATGGAACCCTGTGGTGTACCCTTGCTGCGAGATAAGAGTCGGGTTGCATTCATGCAGCCGTAATATGGATGAAGCTGCATCAAGGGAAGTATGATTGAGCGAAGCCACTCCAGCATATATGGAAGCGATCTAGGACATGTGGACACCACGAAGTGGCCTGGGTAGATGACGGGAACCGAAGGACAAACAGCCCAGCGAATACTGGACATACTGGGTGGCACTGGCAATGCAAAGTCGGCATCTCGTATCAATTTCGTTGCTTCTTGAAAGAGTCACACGGGCGGCAACACCAAGCATCGCATCCATAACACAGATCTACGCCAAGACGGTGGAAGATAGAAGCTTGGCACCGTTTCCGATTAACCTGCAGAGATGACCGAGATCGGTTCTTCACTCTCATTTTCGGCTACCCGCTGCTCGCTTCCTCGGGCGAACATGATTGTCCCAATCCCAAGACCTCACAATAGTGCGTGAACTAGTCAACTTGAGAAGCAACTCGACCCAATTCCTTATCCGAGTGAGGATAACCTGCGTGGTTGCAGCGTGCACCGCTAACCACCCATGATCCGTTCAGGAGGCTCTGCTGAGCCGAACTTGTTCGTTGGGAAGTCAAGACGGGGTCAATACCTAGCTTTACTACCCCCATCCATCCTTCATGAGATTCAACGAGACCCAAGAGCTTCTGTACCGAATTCATTTCGCAATGATCCTCAGAGGAAATTATCGGCGAAACTGGATTGGCTACCTGCTCATAGTACTCGCTTTTTTAGCGGCTCGCAGTAGCCTGTCCCGCCGATACGGGTTAATCGCTTATAGTTCATTGGCAGCACCAATACTGTGGACTAAGGATTTATCTGCCAATGATTTTATACTGAACCAGTCACATACCGCGTTCGTCAATCCTACTGCCCTGAACGGAGTGCCATCCTGGTCTTGCAGTGGCTTGATATTGGTCTCGCTCCGTGAATTTAAGGCAGTGATAGTCATTTAAAAGAGCGAGTCCAGTTTGGAACGTTGTGAGGCATAACACACAAAGCTGAAATGCCCCACGCAGTTTCAAAGGGAGACCCAAGCCACTGCCCAGTCGTCTCCCTTAAAGTAATATCACTCCGAGTCCGACACAAACTGGTACCCTTTCTCCCTCTCTATAGCATCAAACTCCAACTTCAACAGCTCATTTCCTTGTGCGTCTCTGAGAGCGCAGATGACGTTGTCACCGGGAGAAACGGGACCAACACCAGGGGGAGTTCCAGTCAGCAAGAGGTCGCCTTCCTACTCATCAAAAAGTGTGTTGAAAAACTCAAGTATACACGCGAGTAACAAAAAATACGTACCTCGAGCATCATGATTGATGAAACGTGTTCGATGAGCTGGGGGATTCTGAATATCA
The DNA here is from genome assembly GCA_023014365.1 of Lepiota brunneoincarnata. Lineage (NCBI taxonomy): Eukaryota > Fungi > Basidiomycota > Agaricomycetes > Agaricales > Agaricaceae > Lepiota > Lepiota brunneoincarnata. The sequence continues at coordinate 562,608 of JAEBUN010000005.1, forward strand.
TATCACCGGTCGTCCCATCTTGTTTGGTTCTCCCGTTGATCTATGTCCAACGGTGAGCTATGTGCGAAGGTGAGGTCGAGAGAGATGAGTACCGCGAGGCTTAGTCGTAAGTTGTGAGGATCAACAATGTCCTTCTTGGGTATCCATCCTCTGTAACCTAGACTATCAACATTACCCGCCGTTTATTCGGATACCACAGAGCGTACCCGATAGGTGTGAAGGTATCAAAACCCTTTGCTGCTGACCACGGTAAACCCGCCTTACGAACCTTGTCTTGGAGGTTGCGGGCTGTCATATCCACCGCGAGTGCTAGTAAAATGAAGACATTTGTTTGGAAGCATGTCAGCAGAGAAGGAGAAGGTGTGTTAACGCACTGTATCCGGCGATATAGGACTCTGCTTGAGAAGCCGGGATATCGCGACCTGTTTTGCCGATGACAAGACCAAGTTCGACTAGTGGATGGAGATATATTGGGGAGTGGGTTAATTGAGTTTTGTACTAGGAATAAAGGAAAATTGGGCCGGGACTTTATCAAGGACATAAAGGAAGATGATTTTGAATCTTTTGTTATAGAGCCTCGAGCGAAAGGCAGATCCCAAAAGTGGACTTGTCTGACATACCTTCGTGATGCGCCACGATTCCCTTCGGAATTTCAACTTTACCTCCCGACGGTAAGTAGCTCGAGGTGGGTTTCAGGAAGAAAAAAGGTTCTTTGGGAGGTTTGTTGCCGAGTTCTCTGGCATGTGCGGCATAGTTCCGTCCTATGGCCACAATCTGAGTTTGCCGTATGTGTGGAATGCGATTGCGGAGGCGCCGTTATGACAAGTCGGAAGACGGCGGGCATGCGGGGCGCAGTTCAGGGTAGGGTTCGGATTCAAGTTGGACAAGGAGAGAGTTGTTTAGTCAGTTGTGTGTGCTTGTGGGGTAATGAATTCACGTACTTTCTTTCCTACTTGAACGAAGTTGGATGCCATTCTAGAATGATGATTATTAGCGATAAGCCCGGTATGGTTTCCAAGATTGCTTACTGTTATGCTTGGCAACGGGGACAAGAAAGAGTGTGACGGTGATCCATCAGCGTGGGAACATATTTGTGGGTGTTCTGAACACAGCCAAGGGCTTGAAGGCTTGGGTATATTCAATAGCACCATGCATACCTGCCATCATCACATCCGTCCGACTGTGCTGTAGTGCGGACGGTTTCGGCCAAGCCATCGGTGATTCCGCACACCCGGCTATTAAAAATCAGCCTATCTCCGTCCTCTTCACAGTGACAGCCTAGGCATCAAAATAGTGAATTTTTTATCAACGGGTTGGGAGATTTCGCGGTGCTTGGGTTGGCCTTGGGGTCGAGCGAACCCCAGCAGACGCAGGGGACGCCTGAATGCTATGCCGAGCAGGAACGATACATTCCTGACCTGCCCTGATTAGTGTACCTATGGTGTGTTACATAGGCTGATTGACTTGGCTTACGCCAAGCCTTCGTTTGTTCATCGCCACAGGTCACGACCATAGTCACTGACCCAACCATCCTCTAGATGCAGCCAGCTGTATAACCTCTCGCCACAGAGGTCGACTTGCGCAAGGAGGTGGCGCAACAAGTACGATTTATTGGCCGACGCTGAGCCGAATCGGGAGTCATCCCCAAGCCGACTTGGCATCTTCCCAGAAGTCAGACCCGAGGGACATGTGTCCTGGGCTTGGCATGCTCACCGCCCAGATTCACTTGGAATGCTTGTCCGCAACTTTCTTATAAGCAACCACCCCCTCACTCTTGCACTCTCCCATCCACCACCATCCACCACCTACCCACCCACCCATCTCCCCTCACGAAACTGCCGCAGGCTATTCATCTTATTTCTTTCCTGGAAACCCTGTACTTCATCGGCTTTACGGTCTCAAGTGTCTACGTTGTGACAAGACCCCAAAAAGGGGTGCAGACATACCTGGGGACACAACTTACCACAAAAACTCCACTTTACCCGTATTATCCCCGAACACATCGTACCCATCTCTCGGATACAGGCGATCTTCGTCATTCAACCATAGCGGGATGCCCACAAACAATAGTAACGAGAATAACAGGTTTGTCATTCACTTATATATCAACCCCATCTCTTCCCCGTTGCGATCCTTCTCCCACTTTCGATACCTCCTACACTTGATACTCCGTTTCTACTGTTCCAGCCGAGGCTGCATTTCGCCACACCCCCGATCCCTTGCTTTTACAAACCTCATGAACTCTTAATCCATTTTGCTAATACATCACATCTCTGTGTTCACCTCTGTCACCACCGACGGCTTATCACCATGTCCACCAGCTCCCATCATGGACATCTAGGATTGGCTTGGGAAATTGCCGTGGCTGCTGTCTTCGGTGAGCTATCTCCTGCCCCCGCTTCTCTTCCAATTTAACTGGTGTTACTCTACAGTACTGCTGGTTCTTGCGATCGGTGTCGCTGTCGTATTCCAGTATCGCCGAAAGCAAAGAAGACGACAGCAAGCGGGGGTAGGAGAATGTGTTGATATTGAAGGAGGACGACAACGACGAGGACCTGTGAAAGGTTCGGAAAAACATCGAGAAAGGAGTTCAACTGCGTTGGAGCCAGCGCATCCACGAGACAGCACAACCAACGAGGGAAGGGCCAGTGTGGGTACAGATGAGGGCGGTTCGGGGCCCATCAAGGTGAGCCTTTACTCTCACGAATCACCTACCCTTGGTCCCTGTGCTCTTCACGTCGTCTCTTTCTCCGTGCCGTTCTCATTTGCCAAACGCTTGGAACTGATTTCATAATGAATAACCAGCCGCCGCCAGCCGCGCAACAAAAACGATCGAGCAAGTCGTCATATCAGGAATACATATCTCAAAAGCCACCGAAGTATTACTGGGATCAGCGATAGCCATTATTCTATGGCAACACATTATTTTATGGTGGTGATACGCCACCCACCCCAGGAGCGGCGGAGGGGGGGGGGAGGGTGGACAAACTCGATGAGCGTATGTTATTGCTCCATTTCCCTGATGATCAAGGGGCTGGGTCACCATGTTATGTTATTCCCCCCCCTCTGTTTAGCCATTCCGATCTTGTGAGTATGAATTCATTATGCTATCCATGAATTGGCTAACGATAGTCGTCTATGCTACAGTCTCTCCTTTCGGCGTCCGGTCTTGTATAGGCACTCATTGCAACTGTTGTACTATTATCCATTACGCATTACCGTCATTTTTTTTCGATTCTGGATGTATTGGCTTTCGAAATTCCAACCCGAGAAAGCACCATGGTTGCTTTGGCATAGTACATTTGCCGTCAACACCAGTAATATTTCCGTCATGGAACACCGGCACGGTGTAGAATGTGTAAACCGCTGATTCATCAGCGCTCAGCTTTTGGACGACCCATTCAACCCCGTTGAACATGAATACACACAACTGTGATCATAATCCCGACTACGATCCGCGATGCCTTTCTTCAGCTCCAGGCACACAGTCTTCATGACACCACCAAAATGGACATTTAGCACCCATCCAATAATTGAACCTTGAGCTTCTCGCGCTGGCCTCCGTTAGGCACAGGGGTTACTGGGCGTACCTCGAAACGGCATTCAGGGAGCTGGGAGTTGTCATGGAATACACACATGGACGTTAACGTTAAGCCTTTAAGATGGGACAAACGGCAGGAAGAATATGTATGTACTGTATAATCACCGGGAACCTGGTGCATATTCTAGTGACAATGCGGTGCGCTGGATCCCGCCGAGCGCTGTCCGGCTGATACTGAAACCCAGCCGCCCACCCCTCCCCCCCACTTCCCCCTTTCTGTCCCGTCTCTTAGCAAACGGTCACACCCCCTTGCACTTTGAGAGATCTGATGTCATGCCACTGTCCAAATGCTGGAGTCAGTGTCGAACAAAGATCGCTTGGATCAGTCAACAAATAATTGCTATAATTGTGTGTGCGTGAGTGGATGGCGGGCGTGTCAGAGGGATTCTGCCGCTAGCGAAAGGAGGCGTTGAAGAGGTGGGGTGGAATCTATCGTAACCCTCTGATTGGAATTGGAATACATTCTTGTCACCTGTAACTCGCACACCATACCGCCTTTTACTCTGGGACGGACTCAACCCCTTGGGTTATCACGAAGGCTGTTCGAAACCCAAGCCAAAAAGTGGCATATTCACTTTCACGAGCATCTTCTAATTGATAGATTGCCTTTTCTTCAATCACTGCGTGACTTCACCTCCGGCGGCCCCATGCTAGTCAATGCTGGAATCGGTATCTATCGCACGACTACATAACAAAAATATCCCTGGGGCCACGATGTCTTGTCACTAAAATCAGTCAAATCAGCCAACAGCCAAGAGGGAAGGGAGAAGCCGAGCCGTATTAATATTACATTTATTGATGGGTACAATGGTAGGCACTACACCACTGCACTACTAGAAATGTTGGCAGCTACTGATGAACAACTCGTTCGGGACTGACAGATGTTTTCACCGAATCAATCCTTCGGAGGGCTGTAATCTGGCTTTCTCGAATTAGATTGTTGTATTTCCAAATCTTTCTGATCACGGGTGCTGTTAGATCAGGGACCTGCTGCGGGAGCTTCAAAAACTAGGAGGAAAATCCCTGCAATGGGATCTTACAGCCCATTAGACTTCATGGAGGCTTCCTTCCCAACTTCCTCGACAGACATAACCAATTCCCTACAACAAATATATGCACAACGGGTGAGATTGCTTTGACGCTGGCAATTATCTCAAATTGTTCTAAGCCCATCTTAGTATTCAGATGGTACGTTCGTGCAAAGTACTTTGCATGTGACAAAGAGCACTCAGCAATCCTTTGTTCACCCAGTTTCGGGCTTTGCCATCTTGGTGAGTGTCATCGGCCGTGGTTCTGAGCCTGTGTCTCAAAGCAACCCTTCTAGACTTTTGATTACCTCCTAACTCTGGACGCGGAAGTAGACTTTATTTGGAAAGCAAATTGGAACATGACCAAGATACTGTTTCTTATCAACCGCTATCTGCCCTTCATTTTCATTGGGATAACTGCAATTAGTGAGTGTTAGCTTGGACATTGATACAATGTCATACAAGACTTATGAGCAACGTTTGCATAGTTGATCAAGCACCAGGCATCAATAGACCTTGTAATGGATTACTTCAATTCGAATCATGTATGCATTTTGTTTTCCTGATATCTCTGTCCGAGCTGAGATCCGTTTCTTTCCGATCGAAGGGATATATGTGGCTGGGGTCTATGTGTCTGAATGCAAGTTTCCCAGTTTCCAATACCACGAGCGAAGCCCAGAATTAAACACCCTTAAATCAGATATTCTCATCCTTCGACTTTGGGCTATATGGAACAGAAATATAAAGGTGACGGTTGGAGTCACAATATTATACTTAGCAAGCTTCGCAACTGTTTGCGCAATGCTTATCGAAGATGCGCTGCAGCCTTTGCGGTGTAAGTTGACATTCTCGGTTATCTAATGTTCAGCCCAAATGCCCACCACCAAAAAAAAAAAAAAAACAGATTTCAACGTGACTCCAATCCCGGGCTGCTTGGCTTCATTCGACGGCATCAAGCTCTATATCATATTTGCGATGTTTCTTGCTTCTAACACTGGTATGTTGTCCAATTTTACAGCAGACTCGATCACTTAATGTGCTCGCAGTTATACTTATTCTAATTGTTGTTCCATTCCTCAAAAGAAGTATACAATATTTAAACAGCATAGAAGCTATTTATCTGAATTCCTTGATTAGAACGAGCGTTCCAGAGAACCACGTCGCTGATGAGAGTCCTTTACACCGAAGGTAAGGCGCCCTGCTTCCTTGAATTCTCTATGTGATCTGAAATGCGTGCTCCGTGGAGGTATATTGCTCTACGCAATTCTCTTGGGTAAGACATCACCACACAGACATTTGCACCTTCTCTAAGCGGCTCCAAGGCACGGACATTGTGAACCTTGTTCTCCAACTCAGCTTGGTGAGGTCAACCGACTAGTCAAAAATAAGGGGGTCTAACCCAAACGCTGTAGAAGGATAACCCATTGCTATTTGTGGGGTAGGTTTTACTGGCGCTCACTACCTCGGGCATGTTTCATACTCACGTCTCGCTACCTTTTAGTCTGACCTGCTTTGTGCGCGCTGTATTGACGAGCAGAGTGGTGCTCCACATTCGAGAGGCATATGCGGATAAGTACTGCGGTTTTACATACACCGGCAGTCTCAGCGATGCATGAGGAGATCGGGGAAGGGGGGGAGGAGGAATTTAGGCTGGTGATCATTTCATTTGATCTCGTATCTTGATGAATCACGAAGGACTTCATGGATTTTTTTTCTTGGCTATTTTGTTGATCTCCATGACCTCATGGCGGACATGCCTATACTACGGACTGTGTTGATGGACTGCTTAATAATTCACGTATGAATTCGGAGTTCAGGAGGAACTATTAAGGATGATCCAAATGCGTTGGTATCCTATTTCACAAACTAATTCATCCACTACTATAAAAAGAACTCAAGTATCGATTCGGGTCTCTCAAGAACTTCCCACTCTATTCCTTCCAGACTCCCACCATCCTGCCTGGGGTTGGACAAACACAACTCGACCGGACAACATAAACCCACAATTTCCACAAGGATCCACAGGATCATCTAGCCCCCACCCGAATCTAAGCATATATGGCATTGCTTGTGAAAGGAAACCGTGCTCCGTATCCTGAAGCTGCTGCTCAGGATCCGAAGCAATCAAGGACGCGTCGCCACTGCACATAGTCGCAGGGCTGTAGATCAATTACCAGTATTCTATATCCCTTCAAGAACCACGCGGAGGTGATGGCTACAAGTCCATCAACAGGCGGAAGGCTCAGTCCTCGCACCCGGTCTGGAACTGGATTATGATATTAAAACTCCAGAGGTCTGGACAGGAACCATGGTATGGCTCAATGACCAGTGCGAAAGACCGCAAATTTGGTGCCGTGACGGACAAGAGGGCGGGGCAAGGCTTCAACTGTGTATTCCAGTCTGAGAACATGAGAAACAATAGATCGGGAGTTGATTAAATGGAAGCGGCAATTCCATAATTAGCCCGAGCCCAAGATGGATGAGATAGTTGCAACGAGTCAGTAGCTCAACTCCGGCACAAAACTTGAGGCTTACCTCTGAGCCACACTTTCCCATATCATGACATCGGAATTGATGGTTTCGGAAAGTCTCCAGATCAGATGTGATATCAGAGGAAGCATGAGGATCCAGGAAACAGACGACCGACGGTGTCGCCCGTGTGGTGGAGGAACGCAATGTGCTTCATAACCACGGAAGGAAAGCATGGGTAGGTCTGCTGGACTAATAGACAGTATCAGACGCTGCCAAGTCCACTTCTATGTCAAGATGCTACCAGCATGAGAGGGCGGACATGCACAAGCTAAGCGTAGCTGCAAAAGTAATACATCCTTGCCAATACCGTCACATAAACCGAGAAGGTTCGAGGCCATGCCCATGAGGTTGAAGCACCAAAGACCACCGTTCGCCAAGATTGGCAAACCCAGCAGAGAACGAGTGGTGCTTCCAGCTGACCAGGAAGCAACCCGTTAAACCCCGGAGCGGTTCAGGCACATCCTCGCAAAAGACTCGAGAGTATCTCGACTGGGAGGTTGTTAATACTGCATGTTGCCAGGGATACGAACGAGCTGTTTCATCCGCTTGGCGACTGGGTTGTAGGTTGTATGAGTGTAGATTCGGTTGACGATAATCAGTGGCTTTGAATATAAATCCTTAGCGGCCGTGTTCCCACACAGATAGAAACCACAACCTTTACCACCGACGAGGGCGATAATTATTTGAGAACCTGCTTTTTCCAGCCTAGTTTTTGTGCTACCTGGTACAACCTAGTATAATTCTCATTCAAACGATTGGTAAATAGATAAGCCAGCCGTATTATTGAGAATGCATTGTGAACCCTGATCCATATATGGTAATAACTGCTATATGTAGGTAGATAGCAGAAGAAAGGGAAGAATACGGGCGCTGTGCTCAGAAGGCCCCTAGGTTGGTCTGTTCAGCCCCTCCCAGCCTATAGGGGGCGCAAATACTGTTTTGAGAGTCTTCATCATCGCGTTCCACACACACCGCAGAAATTACATGACTACGCGAAGCGCGCTTTGATGGGCCGTTGTACCCACAGTCCCCACGTCTCTGATGTCCTAATACAGCCCGCCACTTACACAACCTCAGCTGCCCTTATACGATGCCCATCCTTCCAGGAGCCCACAATATAATTATCAACAACAGCTCTCTTGTAGATTGGTCGCAGCAAAGTGGACCGAGCGGTAAGTCGGATCAATTCATAGCCGGAATAAGCAGTACCACTGGCTGACCCCACTCGCAGGGATTCAAACCCTCCTCGAATCATCCATTCCAGAGGCTGCACACGATTCGTCTGCTCGCCACCCGCCTCCACGATGCTCCCATGGTACCCGTGAACAGCTTATCAAGGACATAACATCCTGGGCACTCGCCACCGATGGCCCACCAATATTGTGGGTAAAAGGACCCGCTGGCGTCGGGAAGTCTGCCCTCGCACAAACATGTGCGGAAAAAATGGGGCAAAAAATGGGGGCAGCGTTCTTTTTTTCACGTCCCAATCGACGAGAAGACGATTCGGATCGGTTCTTCACTTCTCTCGCCTACCAATTCTCAACCCGTCTAGAAGCGTACTGCGAGGTGGTGGACAAGAAGATACGACGCGACCGGACCCTGGTCACGAAATCAATGTCTCGTCAGTTCGAGGAGCTAATTGTCCAACCGTTCCAGGAGCTGAAGGGCCAATGGGAGGCGATTGGGGAGATGATCGTATTCGTTGATGGCCTTGACGACTGTAGTGCTGAGGCTGCTCAATGCGAGATCATAGAGATCATTGCAGCATCCACCAGGGGGCAGATCACTCCGTTTCGCTGGGCATTCTTTAGCCGTCCTGAACCCCATATCGAGGCAACTTTCTCAACGGAAAATATTGCTACCCTGTGTCAGCAATCGATACTTTCCATCTCTCGCGAGACTGATGGAGATATTGAACTTTATCTCAGAGTCGGGTTTCAAAGTATTCTACGGCAGCATAACCTCACAAGATTGGTTTCCATGGCCCTTCGGATGACATCATTCGAACACTTGTCGACTGCCGCTGCAGGACTCTTCGTCTATGCAGCTACAATAATTCGATTTGTCGGCCAGTCGAATTCACTCGGGCCCGAGGAGCAGCTACAGGCTTGTCCTTGCTGTTATCTCAGATAACCCCAGTTATGTTATTTCAGGCTGCCCAACCGTTTGCAGAGCTTGACACATTCTATATGCTCATCATGGAGAGTGTCCCCCACAACATACTCCCTTCCTTGCAACTCCTTCTTTTGGCAACGACAGTCACTCCTGGAAGTCGTTCTGGCTGGTGCGCGCAACAGCTCGCAAACGTCGTGGGACTCAAGGAATTCAACTTCCGCACTGCATGTAACAAGCTTCGTGCCGTACTCTGTCTGCAAGAGCGATCGACCAGTCTAGAAACGCTTATTGACTCTTCCATCGACCAGGACCAACCTTTCAAACCAACAGACTCGAAAACGTTCTTCAAAACCGCAAGTTCTATCTTTGGACTCGCAGGATACATTTCGTTTTATCACAAGTCGTTCATCGACTTTTTAAGCGACCCAAATCGCTTCCAAGGCCTTCTGCATCCGGACGCCAGGCACTTGCCTAATATAATGTTCAGGCGATGCCTTGAAATCCATCGTCACTACGCCAGCAGCCACTATTACGATCCCCGGTGAGTGACCTACGCCTCCTTGCCTTTGCACAATCTTTGACTGAACAGTTAACTACCAGTGTCGGGTTCCCTCAGACTAACACCAGGACATACCAAACTCAGCCACCTCTCCTAGCCTGGCCCGCCAAATCTGAATACGTCAACTTCCTTTCTAAAAAACGCCGCTTGCTACGCAGCAGTCAGGATGATGCTTCGACTACACTGTTCTTTTGATTTGGACCATCGACTACTACAGAACCTTGAGGACCTCTGACTATTGTAAAATAGTACACCTCTACGACCTATACTGCGGCTCCATCACGTCAATGAAGACCTTTTTCCAGGACTGTTTGGGAACAAATAGGGGTGGATGAGCGGATTCTTCAAAAGGCGAGCGTGATTGTGTTTATCCTAGACTCGCATGGACTCAAAACGCATGTTTCTTAAAGATGCCAAGGAAACTCATCTGTCCCTATAGACCCAGCATCGTATCTTGGTTCTTCGTCCGACCGAGGTCACAAGAGACCCGATATACCGTAGGGCATGGCCACAAGAGAATTTTTGTCTGCCTTGGTGACTGATGGTGATGCATATTTCGTCGCTAGCCGTCCGGTTGAGCTGTGGTGAAAATAGCCAACGTTACGATTCTCTGGCCCTGTTCGCTTGGGGCCTGAACGAGAGCGAAAGGTTATTGGAGGGCCTTTGAACGGATAGCAGTGTCATGTGATTGTAAGTACGCTGTTCTTTCATATTTTGTCCTACTTTCAAGCAAGCTTTTCCCGATTAACAGATTACTCGAAAGCTATCAGTAGCGTCCAGGGAAAAGGTTGAGAATGATGTTTCTGCCCTAATTTGTCAGGGGGGGGGGGAGGGAACCTCCGAAGCCAACGTCTGCCTCTCTCTCTCTCCCCCAGTGTCGCCTGTATGGATGACGACCCAGCCAAACTTGGACCCCACTAGAGGGGCCAGCTCGCTGGCCTCGAGCTGCACAAGGTGCAGTGATCGGCGATCAGTATTTAGACTGGGGTGGGCCCTTAAGCATGCCGCAGCAGCAAACACGCGTCCCTGATCATGCCGTGAACGCAAAGACGAGCAAGTTCGACAACTTAGTTTTTGCCAGGTCCTGAACTAGCATTTGCGGCTACCTGCTACAGCGAACTACAACTACTTGATTCTTTATTCCAAAATTCTTCTAACTACAGCGAAATAAATTAGTACTGAGAAACTGCAACCAACACGTGGATAGGAGCCAATAGACTAGAGGTCTGGAATGGGGGCTATGAAAGGTGGGTATGCGGCATGAGGGATTTGAGGAAGCGTCATTTGATGCATCGACGCGTCACCGACGTCGATGGGAGGTGAACCTCAGTGAGAGGTCTACAAGTTTTGGAGGTGGGGAAGGTTAAGAATAAGGAAGGGTTATTTGATGATGACGACCGTTACCCATGAAATAGTATACAAAAGAACGTGAAACTTGAGACTTTGAACTGGGGAGGAGAGCAGTAAGCGAGAGTAAGGAAATGAAAAACCAAGATGATGCGAAGAGATAGAGCAATATTGAGCGAAAGCGAAAAACCAACAACTGCCGCCAATTGTAACATAGGAATCGTCCGTGCGACATTCTTCCGTTTTATAGCGACAAAGTCCAGCAAATTTTATCCTGATGCATGTCTCCTTGCCATCCAGGATTTTTGAACGAAACAGTCATGACGAGAAGTCATGGCGAGGGAAGCCGGTCTTTCATGGCTTCTTCCCCTTAGCCAACATAGGGTGTAGCAATTGCTCGTGCAAGGCCTTTCCAGCAGCCACCTACACAACCGTTATCAGCAAAGAGTCCAACGAAGAATATGAAGAACATTAACACACCATAGGGAACACATGCTCATGCTTATCCACAATGCACTCCATCATGACAGGTTTCGAGTTATCGTACTCAAGGAACTCCTTCATCTTCTCCTCGAAGTTCTTCTGCATTGTGACAGCGGATGCCATGGACACCCATAGCCTTGGCCAACGATACGAAGTCGGGGTTGGTCATTGCAGTGTGCGAATGGCGCTTCTCGTAGAAGAAGTCTAAGGCAAGAGGGAATTAGTATGTACGAATGTTGATCGGATGAAGTAGGTCAACTTGCCTTGCCATTGTACAACCATACCCTGGAACTCATTATTCAAGATGAGTGCTTTGACACCAATACCGAATTGTGAGGCAGTGGCCAATTCCATAGCAGTCATACTAAACGACGCGTCGCCGTCAATGTCTACGACAGTCTTGTGCGGAGCGGCGACCTTGGCGCCAATAGCAGCTGGCAGACCGAAGCCCATGGTCTATTAAAATAATCAGTACTGAACAGTAAGGGTTGTAAAAGGGAACTCACTCCCAAACCACCCGAAGTGACCATCGACCTCGGATACCTCCACCTATAGTGTTGCGCAGCCCACATCTGGTGCTGGCCCACACCAGTGGAGATGATGACATCCTCTTTCCTGTGGCTACACTGCCTATCCAACTCCTCGATAACTTCCTGCGGTTTCATCGTCTCACCCTTCTTAGCCTTCTCATACACGAACGGATAGGCACTCTTCCAGCGGCTGATATCGTTAAACCAAACCTCCCTAGGGGAGTGTTCGATCATCGGCACCATAGCAGCCAGATTGGTTGTCACATCACCTAGGATAGGGATGGAAGCATCAACAACCTTGTTGATGTTTTTTGGCTGAATCTCGAAGTGGATGATGCCGCCACGACCTTCAACAGCAGCAGCACGAGCGGCAGGTGCAAATGCATCCACCTTGCCAGTCACACGATCGTCGAAACGACTCCCGAGCGCAATGATAACGTCGGCCTGTTGCATGGCCATATTTGCGCAGACACTCCCGTGCATGCCGAGCATGTACAAAGAGCGCGGGTCTGTCTCGTCGAAAGCGCCGAGGCCTAGTAGGGTGGTGCACACTGGAATATTTCCTTTCTCGACCAACTCTTTCAGGAGTCGGGGACCGTGGGGAGAAGAAAGGATGCCGTGTCCGGCGTAGATCACTGGCTTTTGTGCCTGATTGATCAAGACGGCTGCTTGCTTGATTGACTGCAAGTCTGTTGGCGCGTCGACCATTTGCAAAGGGTTTGTAGGGAGACCGAGGTTGATACCGGGGGTGGTAGCTTTGTAGGATAGGGGAGTGCGGAGGATGCCAGCTGTGACGTCTTTGGGAAGATCAACGAGGACAGGGCCTGGGCGGCCTGAGGTTGCGATCTTGAAGGCTTCATTGATGCGTCTGGGTAGTTCAGCGATGTCCTTGACCATTACATTCCATTTGGTGCAACTTCGGGAGATACCGACGACGTCAGCTTCCTGGAAAGCATCTGATCCAATGGCAGAAGTGGCCACTTGGCCAGTGAAGACGATGAGGGGGGTACCATCGCTCAAGGCATCTTGCATCGCTGTGACGACGTTGGTAGCGCCAGGGCCGGAGGTTACAAGGACCACACCAGGCTTGCCCGAAACACGGGCATAACCTTCGGCCATATGGCCAGCACCCTGCTCGTGGCGGGGTAGGATGAATTCGAAATGGGGAGAGTTGTAGATGGCATCGAAGACGGGGAGAATGGCACCACCAGGATAACCGAAAATGTGCTTGACATTGTGGCGAAGCATCATCTCATGGAAGATTTGACCGCCAGAGAGGCCGACAAAAGTGCGGTCCAATGGAGCAGTGGGTGCAGGACCAGGACCGTTGATGTGGGTGGGAGGCAAGCGCACATTGTTGGGTGTAGGCACCTGTTGGAATCCTGGTGCGGGATTGGGCCGACTGCAAGAAGGATCGGTGGAGTGAAAGGGGGAAAAACACGGCAAACATACATAGATGGAGCAGGAGAGGCATTTGAGACGGTCGAGCGACTAATATGGCGTGCGTGCTCGCGTACTCTCGACTTGGCATCGACGATGGAGGAGCTCCCAGCGGCAGTAGTTGAACGACAGCGCACAAAAGTGGTCGCTGCGGCCTTTTTGTTTACTGGGGCACAGAATCGAGCAGCAGGAAGAGCCATCGTGATTAGAATGCCCGACGGTGCCCAAGGGGGAAAGGAGGAGGAGAAGGAAGTTGAATCGCTTGCAAACTTTTTCCTTGACTCGACTCGCACAATGCATAGGCCGATGGATGGAATCGGCCGACCCCACGAGTCACCTGATCTTCTCCACTTCTATTCAATACATTGAATTCGTCCTAAGAATAACGTTCCTTCTGTTCATCTTACCAAATTCCCGTTCATTTTCTGTTATCAGGCAAAGCTCTCCACGTCCCATCACCCCGGATAATACTATTACTCTTGGTATAATTTCACAAATCTGCCTGAGAAATCATATGGCGCGAACACCACAGGCACCGACGCAACCCACCTCTGTCAAAGTGGCTAAACCCCTCTTTGCGTTATGCCCTTGTTCTAAACACCTGGATAGCTTATGGGTGTCTGATATCTCGCTGATTACAAGAGCTACTATCTTTTACCTCGTACACCTGGGCATCCAAAACGGCTCTTCCATGCCAGTGTTTCCTCACAACTTGAACCTGCAGATTTCGCAAAGTCTTGCATCCGGCGTCAACTTCACTAAGCGCCCTGCTAGTTAGGAGCTGCCCCGCACTCCTTTTCGGAAAATTCCGTTCTACCTGCATGCTCCTCTGACGGCCACTTACATATGCCTCATACGAGGTCTTGGACCCATTCTGATAGGCTGGACAGCTGTGTCACGGGAGTTCCCATGCTTGAACCAGAACCCACGACCGCAACAGTCGAGCTTGATTCTGGACCCGGGGTCTTCAAATGCTCTTACTGGGTCCCAGCGGTAGCTATCTTCGTGGAGGACCCGAATAGCTTTGCGAAAACGTACTCAGCTGGCGAATTGGGTTGAACGACAGTTCTCTTTTTAATGAATGAGGACTATCCAAGGCGCCTATGGTATATGGGTCCTTCGTCGTTCAGCTCGCCTACGGCTCCCCCGAGACTCTTCTACAGTGTAGGCTAATCGCTTACTACCACCTACTGCGGGTGCTCATGAGGAATAGAAGCATTATTGTGAGTCGTATCTTTGGACCAATTTGTGGTTTTGATGGGGGTTTGGGGGTTATGGCCAGTGTGAACAACATGACTGACGACGAGTACTGGCTTTGCCTCGTGTGTAATCCCATCTACTGCCTTGCATTTGGGATAAGCTGCTCAACTTTTTTCCGATGACTGATCGCTCTGAGAGTGCTTTTTATCAATTCAACTTACAACTTTTTTGACCTCGCTCCAACGAATACTATTCCCCACCATCACAATGTACATGCACAACCTCACGAGATTCATGTCTCTCTTTTTTTCTCATCTCCCAAGTACTATACATTCTTATCTCTAGGAATGCGATGCACAGCTCAACCTACCAACTCTCCCCTCCCGGATCAGGCATAGACTTGATCAGCTCTGTCTGACTACTTCGCTAAAGGATCGACAGATTTCAACCATGTAATAGGTATCGATAATTATGCTAAGTTCAATGAGAAGCTGACTGCGAACCGAATACAGAATCGGCCTACAACAAGGTTCTACGGTTATAGCGTGGTATACTGATACCAACTTGAATATTTTAGTTGTCCAAATAAAGAGCTAGTACGTTCATTGTGGAAATTTGCAAGAGATACTTTCGCACTTGGTGGCTGAGATATGAAATAATAGAATAAACATAATTGGCAGTCGAAAGTGAAGTGAAGTCCAAGATTATGAAGTTCCGGCAGAAAGGATGGAAGAGGATATAAAGAAAAGTGGAGCGAGCTGAAGGAGCAATGGGAATATTAGAGTCCAATGGTGTTCTCCCTCCCCGCTTCTCCTTTGGTAAGGAACGTCGTCTACCCGCTTCGCAGGCGTCAGATGATTCCTGGTGGAGGATTTCCCAGCTCCCCATCAATTTTCTCGGCAATAGCTGTATCCATATTCAACCCATATCGTCGGAAAGTGTAAAAAATGAGAGCTGCATACGCAGCACCAGTTCCAAGGACGACAGATATAAAGATACGGAAGCCCAGGATAATCGTGTCTGTATGAGGGTTTGGAAAGCTATTTGAGGGAATGGGACCGGCTCGCCACAAGAAAGTCATGATGCAAACGATGAAAGCAAGAATAGACCTGTTCAGTCAACACTAAGTTCTTTGCATCGCCCCGAGTAGGCAATCACGCACCAGGCAAGCCAGATTGCTGGTAGTGCCAACATGACGTCCACAGCCCAGAGTGAAGTGGCGGTATCGTCCTTCGAAGCTTCCTGGAATTTCCAATGTCCAGGTTGATGGCGGAGCAGATTAAATATGCACCCTCACCGTCATCCACTCGATGCCAACGGTCGTCCTCTTCATTTGGGAAAACCGAATAACAAATAGGCAGCCGTAAAGCAAGCTCAGGAGCGCAGAAATGAGCGACCAGAAGGCGAGATAGCGAGTGATCGGATCACTGGCAGCACCATCTATCTGAAGCACGGTCAAGATTCCTCTGCATGTGTGGTGAGTGAGATAAGACAAGCTGGGGTATTTGAGCCGAGGACGGACGGAACAAGTAACGCGGACACAAAGTTAAATGTCTGCCACTCTTGGAGAAGGCCATCGACAAAACCTCCCCACTTCTTCCCAAGGCTCAGATACGAAGCAGGTAAACTGTAGACATCAGTAGCCGAACGAAGATTACTCTCGAGCTCCGTTAGATGATTGAGGAAGGCTTTCCCGTTTCTAGGCAGGTTGAAAGGGGGTCCTGACCAGCTGCTTCCTGTTGCCATCTCGAACATGCGTTCCCGTGCCAGGTCAGCCTTGCAACCGAGGCACTCGATACGTGAAAGATAGAGGTTGGGCAGCCAGAGAAGGGAAAGCTTATAAAGCTGGTAGAATGGGGAGAGAAGATCTGTAATGCGCTTCCTCGTTTTATCCTGTGCTTTCCCCCCAGGTGTAGTGTCTGTCGTCCTTCGGCGGCCGGGAGGAGGAGGTGGTGGTTGGTCATTCGCTACATTGGTAACGTTGGCAGACTTGTCATAAAAGACTCCACCTTGGATCTCGAAATTGTAGGCTCCTTGGAAAAAGGGCATGGCATCCACGCTGGTCAGGAAGGGAGGATAGGGAAGATGGGCGATTGATGGTACACCTTATAACAAGGTTCCACGTCTAAGGCTGAGGTCATCTTGAGTTGCATTATTGTTACGTGTAGGGAAACCTACGCCCACCGTGAACTCCTCTTTACGTTATGTCGGCATAGGCTGCGGTGGCTGATGCCGTATGCCTGGGCATCTCAGACTGGCTCCGTGCTAATGTCTCTCCACAACTTGAAAATACAGGCTGGACAAATCCTACATCGCTCTACACTCGTCTTCTGGAAAGTTCCGTTCCACCCGCGCAACGACCACTGGAAGGACGTGCAATGCCATCAGCAAACACACAGTGCTTGGTCAGTCGTGTACCTACAACTCCACTACTCGCTCTGAACTTATATTTCGCCTCCGTCACAGATATGTCCTAACGCCCTGAGTCAGCCACTAGCACGATGCCGGTACACACCCACTAGAAGCTATAACAGCAATGGCATCAGTCTCTACCTCAAGAGTGTAACGGTCTCATTCCGTATTCTCATTGGGAATCTGGGGGAATACCGGACTAATTTCTATCCCTCAGAAATTGGGGCGCCCGCGTATATCAAGTACAAGGAGCGTTCTGTCAGGCGCTCAAGTATGATCGCTCAGGGTGGACTTTGCTTCAGCATTAGGATTGATCCTTGCAACACGGGGCAAACCTCAAACACTTCTTTGGAATGAAACTTTACTCGGATACTTTCCTCGCCTCCCTCTGGTAGTGGAGCCCGCCCCAATAGCCATCATGCGTTTCCCTCCTTAGTCTCGAAGCACATGGCTTGGGCACGATATAAACAGGATGGGCTGCTCGGACTCAACAGAACAGAAGCACGGAACCAGCGGCTCTCGCCCAGCCGATTAGGACGACGGAGAGACCAGTTCCAGTTACAGTCACCTCTGAGATAAGCCATCTTTGTCATAACCCATACTCTGTGATATCCCATAGGATTTTGGGTCTCCCAAGTTGGTTTGCAGGGGATTTGATGGTAAAACCCATAACTCTGCATTAACCTGTAACCCATAGCTCTGGGGCAGAAAAAGCCCATAGCACTGGTGACCATATATGGTAAACAGGTGGATCTGGAGCTCAACATTTGGACACTTGGACTGTGCTGGAGGCTCCAAGGACAGGATTTTGGATAGACCTAGCCATACAAACAGTTTCTACACCTACTATGCTTCCCAAAAACCTAGTTGAGACACTCAAAAAAGGGCTTAGAAAACTCAAGCAACAGTCCCATTCTTGTAGAACTCTTCTTCAGAACAAGCTCTCACAAGATCAGAAGATCACTGAGGAGGATGCTGAGTGGCTCAACAATGAGGCCAACCCCATTGAGATACCCACATTGATGATTATTTTACCAGAAAGTAGCTTTTGCTTGTTACATTTGATGTATAGACAAGCTCATCAGCTTCAACAGAGACAGGTACTTCACATAGATTTGTAATTGATTATTTTAATACTATTTTTTGATCTTTTTCATAACCCATACTCTGTCATAACCCATAGCTCGGACCTTCTCCGAACTGCTATGGGTTATTACAGAGACGACTGTATTCATATGCATAGTGCCCAAGTGATTAGGCAATTTGAGAGGCTCTTCTCGAGTAGTCCTTCGGGGCCGGGCTTCCCGGCCCGCTAATAGGGCAGCTCTTATTTGAACCGCTATCTTCTATCCCCGGAGGTCTCTTTTTTCCTCCCGTCATCACATAGATCACATTGCGCAACATATCACACATACCAAAATGGATTGAAGGGTTGACAGTTCGACCCAAGGCGGGTGGGAATTATGATTGCAGGAAGATGTGAGTGGCAAGCGGAACCACGAGCGTATGACTGGAAGACTGAATTACTTATAGCCTTCAGAACGCAAGTCTAGCCTTGCTTTTTTGTCTACGTAAATCCCGATGCATCCTCTTGGCGAGTTGTACGTCGGCTGGGCGCGGACACGAGGATCGGGAATCACCCTGAGTCATGGGGCCGAACAGTTATAACAACCTTACATTCCCCGCCATGGGTTCTCCTCTGGATGTCCTGGGGGCTCTTTTGACTGGAATGGACCTGTGTAACTGGCGCCTAATCATTAACCTCAGGTGAGATAGTTTTTCTCTGACAGTTCGAAGCGAACATCGTAGTCAATCATTCGCCGAAGGTTCCAAATCAATCATCCTGTAACGCCCAGGGTCAGCACCGGACATCAGCTGAGCCCTGTGTCCCACACCACCATGTTAACAACTCTGAAAGAGTTCCATCCGGACGCAGAGAGAATGCTTGCCGATCGTCGTGCATTCATCAAGCGAAAATCCTCCCCTCCGATTGGGCGGCACCCGGAGCTTCGCAGCTTCTTCATTGCGTGATACTTTATGCGCGTCTCCTCATGTCCGTGACAAGTAATAGGCCACTCAATTACCTCTGAACTGTTCCGACAAAATCTCATCAGCAATCAATATTCTCCGGCTGCGATATCAGTAGCTAACTTGGTATGATGAACACGCGTGCTACCCCAATCCTCGCTCCTCGCTATTCGGCTCATGGAGAAGCAAAGCCTTTTCTGCTCTTACTTGATCACATTTGTGCCGGTATACCCCACTTCTTCGCCGACCGTTTGACAGGCAGCTTAGAACGCGCCATCACGAGGAATGCTCCAGCTATATTTGTTGCTTCTTGATTGATCCAACCTATGGATGGGAACATTTTATGGGCGTCTATTAACATTATTAACAAAACAGACTCACCGATTCAATTATTGTCAAGGGTTGATCACTTTATTTAGGAATAGCTTAGCGCCTCTCCGGACGGTCGAATTCTCTTCCGAAGCTGACTGCCGTCAGATGTCGGTGATACATGGGCTAAAAATTAACCAGTGGACATGAGGTAGAAGCCTGATTATAGGCTCAGGGTACCAGATATATTCCAGGCTGAAGGCCCAGTCGGACCCTTGTTCTCAGCCTCACTATGATGTCCCCCGACAGTGCAGCGACCAACGGAGAACACGGCTTTCCCAGTCCCGTCGAGGAGAAACGAAGGAGCGTAACACCACCATTCCCGACAGCGACTTTCCCCCAGCTCGAGTATGATACAGTGGCCGCTCCCCAGTCCGCCGTCAGCAAAAGGCTGCGAATCATGTTCTACTGCCGTCTAGCAGCATTCTTCGCCATCGAAGCAGGATTCATTGCCCTCGCTGCTACCTGCCTGGTAAAACCCGTCCCTCTGAACATCCCTCTCAAACTCAGCGACTCAGAGGTCAAGGGTGGCTTCACTGTCATCTTCATCGTCTGGCAATCCATCGCAATCATCGCTGGTGCACACCTTCTTGCTGATGCGTTCAGCAGAGAGTGGTCGGTGCAGCTAGCCCGGCTCGTACCTGGTACGACAGATAGAGTGTCGACCGTCACTTCCGGTTTCTTGGATCGCATCCTGTACTTTTTCACGAAGCGTGCCAGCGGAACGTTTAAACTCGCGTTTATGGCATCCCTTTGTTTCATGGCGCTAACACAGCTGGCGCCAGGGACAATAAGCGCTGCCACCACCCTCATCGATCTACCCATGACCGTTGAAATTGGGAATCTAGTCGCCCGGTTAGGCAATGAGGACGACGTTCGGTCTTTCCTTGCCACAGGCACCCGTGCCAGCCTTATCACCCGCTTGGAGCAGATCGAGAACTCGCCATTTGGGCTGAACGTGGAGTCAAACTGGATAGCGTCATGGCCCTCGGTTAATCTGGGTGATCTGAATGGCACGCTCGAATATAATACGGACGTCGTCGAGTTCCATTATGACTGTCGCTGGGAGGCTCCCAGCTTCCGCAACTCGACCGCCGGAGTAATAATTGAGGCAGCAAACATTGGTTGGACTACGTCCTCACTTGTTTTCGGATCAGGGGTTGCGGGTAAGGTGTTATTTCAGGTCCAACATTGATGTGTTCTAATGGCGTTGTAGGATCAAGTATCACTCCCTTGGCGCTAACGAGCGTCAATCTCATAGAAACCACCAGCCTCTCCGCGTTCCTCTTTGTTGGCGGCAATGATACATTCCAGAACAGTCGAGCATCACCCCCAGTTCCCTTCGCAATTAATATTGGGACCCTGCCAGCCACCTTTGTGCAAATTGGAGTCGGCGTAAACACCGGTCCAAATGAAAATTTCGTCGGCCCGCTCGCAAGTATCCTTATTTGCGACCCTCGCCCCAGTATCTCTGGCGGTCGTGTCAGACTTTCTACCATTGGCGACCTTCGTGTAGTCGACTCCGGGAAACCCGCTATCGGCAATATCCCTTCCTCCGCAGCTAACATTATTTTCTCGAACGCGCTTGCAGTTGCGGTTCAAAACCCGAATGACATCGAGGAAACGAATATTATCAACGATATCTCAGCGGTCCTGTTCATGAGGAATTCCTCCGTCGACTGGGACACCGCTCGTAACATTCCCCCCGTTGGATCTAGCCGACATCAACAAGAACATGGACAGATTCATGTTGTCTGCATCCAAGGCATTTAGCGATGGATACCGGAAAGATGGCTCGTCTGCCTTCGCATCCTTCTCGCTGACAACAATCCCAGCGATAGGACAGGAGCAGCGTTTGGCGCTTACCACGTCCAAGGGCCTGTTTTTCACAGTGGTCGTGGTCGTTGCGATCGCCCTAGCATTATTATACGCTCTTTGTCGATCTACGTTGACCCAGAGCAGGTACCCTTTCGATTTGCACAATGTGTTTACGGTGCTTCAGGAGGAAGCTATGAAGAGGACTGCTACGGCCCAGGGGAACCAAGCCGGCCACCCGGAAGTGTGATTTTAGGCGAAGTTTCTTTGTTCCGGATGTATAACGATGTTGATTGATGATGATCGTTATTTCCCTACGACTCTAAAACGCCCCATTCCGTATGATTTATCGAGCGACTTCCATATTGTGCTGTAGGATAGAAATGTAACACACGGGATGACATCGAGTTTATTTTTGCAGTAGGTCTCACAGCACACCGCAATTACCACCATGATCCGACTTGTGGTTGCTGTCCTCGAGGACTCACAGGACTCGGGGACAAGTCTTGGCAATCATATGTTTTTTGGCCGATTGCAAACTTGCCGGTTCTTTTCACATATTCTCTATGTACAGGACCGCTCTTTCCAGACTCGTGACCCTGGCTCTATTTTTACCCAGAAGACGGGTACGCTTAACCCGACAAACGGTGGGTGAGTTCACATAGGAATGGCTTCTTGTTCATACGCTACCAAGTAGCGCGTTATTTCATCGCAGGTCAACTGACAGTTTTCGAAAGCACCCGGAGCCGTAGAGAAGACAGAGCAGTGAGAACCGGTCTACATGCATAGTATCACGTTGATTTTGACCCAGGTCGATAAGCAGGGGAAGAGGCGACCAACGTATGCCCTTTAAACCCAAAGTACGGTGAAATTACACCATAGTAACGACGAGTATTGCGCGGGAGCTTTTTGAAGACTTCAGTGCAAAAATCTGGATACCCGTTCACGATGACATGAATGTTTTGTGAGCCGCTGGGATGCATGCCGTCGCAACAAGTGCACCCGTGTCGTGTGAATCCGAAGCTGATAGACCCAGCACCCTGAATCAACACCGAGGTCATAGAAGGGAGAAGACAACAATATAAATTGGATGCCCACTGGCCCAAAAGTTTGTCACGACAGATTTTCCTCGTAACCGGAAACAAAATGTTTAAAGCTGGTCTCTTCGCCGCCGTTTTCTCCGCATTGGCCCTCGCTGCGCCACCTATGGTGCCTCGTCAGGCCTGTGCGGATGTCGCAGTCATCTTTGCCAGGGGCACGAACGAAGCTAGGCCCATCGGCACAATCGTGGGCCCACCTTTCCGCACAGCCCTTCAAGGGGCCTTGGGAGGAAGGTCATTGAGTTTTGTGGGAGTTGACTATCCCGCTACTGTTGGGGGTTTCTTGCAGGGTGGTGACCCGAACGGGGCTCGTACCATGGCAGCTGACGTTACTTCGGTCGCAAACTCTTGCCCGAACACAAGTATCGTCATGTCTGGATACAGGCGAGTTGAACTTTTTCGTGTGCCCGAAAAAACCGAGCTAATGAAATACTGAATTGATTAGTCAAGGTGCCCAGGTAACCCATCTTGCAGCGAGACAACTTTCGTCTACAGTTCAGAACCGCGTTGATGCGGTAGTTGTCTTTGGTGATCCCGACAATGGGGATGGTTTCCCTGGTGTCTTGAATGGGCGTTCCATCACTTTCTGTGCTCAGGGTGACAACATTTGTGCTGGAGGCATCATTGTTCTCCCACCCCACCTGAGTTACGGGGCTGTAAGTGTTTTTATGGATTATATCGAATAATGAGACTCACTTCTTGTCCCAGAACGCCGGCCAGGCG
Organism: Lepiota brunneoincarnata; assembly: GCA_023014365.1. NCBI lineage: Eukaryota > Fungi > Basidiomycota > Agaricomycetes > Agaricales > Agaricaceae > Lepiota > Lepiota brunneoincarnata. Next base: position 585,890 of record JAEBUN010000005.1, read on the forward strand.
GCTCAATTCGTCGTTTCTCACATCTGAGTTGCCATCCGTCAATGAAAAATGTATAACAGGAAAGGATAAGCAGCTGTTAAAAACATACATTCACCTTGGTTACTTACCTATTTGAACTCGAATGTTGGTTAAACTTGAGCGTTTGAGACTTTACGGCTTCTAATTCATTCGCGTCGAAGAGAGAACCCGAACCTCTTTCAACCCACTTTTGTCAATACAGAGAACGAGTAAGGTCCCCATGGATTTGTGCACTGGCCATCATTTTCCCGCACAGGAGAAGTCGGAACAGAGATTCATCCCATCGTGCCAGGTCATTCGCGCGCCCCACAGAAACCTGCACTTGAGCTAGCTGAGCCCACTCTTGGACTCCTAAACGACCAGCGTGGTTGTTACAAGGAAGGATCCAAAACGTCTTGATCTCTTGGCCATCACATGCTTCAAGCTTTCAAACAGGGCCAGGTTGCACGATAACGCTTCAGAATAGTCGATTCATCCGAGACGTCAACGGTTATCCAACAATACCGATCCTCGCGCTCTGCAAAAATGGAAATCCAAGGCTTGGGTACACAGGAGCTGAATAGCTTCTTGGCTGCTGTCCTTCTAGCACCTTTGCAGTTCGAGGTGGGGTTTTGGTGGCACAGATCGCTGGGTTACGAGCAAAAGGTTGACGCGAATCTGGTTGGTTCTTCAATTCTGTGAATCGCTGTAAGATGAGAGAAGCGTTTCGAAGACGAGGCGAGATCCAGTAGGGGCCTGGTTGGGAGATGAGATCAGTAGTGCGACCAACAGGCCAATTCGATGATGCACTGGGCGCGAATCTGTCGGCCGTAGGTGACCGAGCATCCCAACCTTGGCTTTTGCGATAAATGGATGAAGTACTGACGACTGAGGGGGAGTTCTCTTCCTTTCCTTGATTGTGGTTCCACTGCGTTGGGTTGCTGCCTCAAGGCGAAAATCGCAACCATCAAATTCGACGCAGTGATCTCTTCTGAGTTGGAACCACTTATGGAAGCGTTATGGCCGCTTTGTCATCTTACTCTGCGCAAGTCTACTTCAATCGTGAGCTGCAGGGTAATACAGCCGTATCACTATGCTTATTCGGTTTGTAGTAAGATGCGCAGCTGTGTGACTTGGGAAGTGGCGTGGTTCGGTCCTGGTTCACAACTGTGCGTCCGGTATTAGTAAAGTTCTTGGAAGGGGGGGGGGGGCGTGCAGAGAAGGATGTAATAGCATCTACGAAGTACAATGGCCCATCATCTACGTAGTGTGATGCGCCTACTGTGATCTCTTGCGACGAGCCTGTCATCGATCTGGGCTGGAATTTTCTGTGTCTGATAGAGGTTGTGCGAGACCTTCGTGCCATCGAAGAGGTGGTTAGCAGGAATATATCCCCCCCTCCCCCTTCCCGCCAATGATGTCAAGTCTGTTATACATGGTGAATCAGCTGCTTATCTCTCATCCCCATAAATCGTGCCCCAGACAAGAGTAAAAGCAGGGTTCGCGAAGTTATGTGCGTCATACAAGATCACGTTTGGCCTTGGTTGAGCGGGATCATTGGAGTGATAGATGAAAATCAGGGCGGAGGTAAGGGATTATAAAATAGTTTTTTAAATCCTCGGTAATGATTTGTAAGGGTCGCCCGTAGAGAACCATTCTTAAATACAATGGGCAGGGTAATATGGAGAAAACCCTAACAGCAAGTTGCCTGAGAAGGTGCGTGGTTCCGGCTCCTGTGATCTTATCAATCAATTGTCGAGATGATCAAATAATAATCCGAGGGCTTATAACATAAAGTGCGAGGAATGCTAACTATCTATGTGTTATCTGCGTGGAGGACTTGAAATCTCCCTGACTTGCCCGTACGAACGCCGATGGTTCGATTCGGAGCCCCACGGACGAATAGCAAAGGTGTGACGAGAAGGGCGCAAACCGCTGGGATGAGAGCTCAAGTGCTCAATATGAAGGTTACAGATGAGCCTTCCCCAACTGGGTGGTGCGGTGAAGGTGTAGGTATGTGTATTGGAAACCTGGACTAGTGGTAGCGGTGTCGCGGGCGGGTGCGGAGCTAACTAAAAGTCAGGCTTACGAGATCTTGTCCGGGGGGCGCCTGCGAAGCGGAGGGTACTATCGCAGTCCAGTCCGCCTCAAGTGTAGTACTTGAGGATGCAAGAACCTCTGAAAGCAACAAAGCCAAACAAGAGCCTCTGACACCCTGGCTTCCACGCAAGCAAACAAATTTCTCAGGAAAGCCCCCGAGGACTTCCATTGACCGATAACTCTCATTTTCCTGATCGCATATTCTTGGGGGATGCCAAAGATGTCGCAACATATACAGCACCACCATCCTCAGCAGCCACAATATGTCCATTACACAGGTCCACCTGGCGTACAGCTTACCGTAGCACCCCAAGATACCACCAGACAGCCACAACCGACCCCCCAGCCTATACAGCAGCAGGCACAACAGCAACCGTCCCAGCAGACACAACCAACAACAGCAGGGGCGAGTACAAGCGCATCTCCCAACACAAACCTGGGCACACATTCCACCCCGCTGGTGGCTACCGGCGATTGGACCAAGGATCTCGTCCATCTCGCAAAAACTGCCGAACTCAAGTAGGTGTTCTTCAACCAGCGAGATTCTATTTGTTTCTTGTTCGTAGTCCCCATCATTTACCTTGTTGTTGTTCGGGTCATCACGATCTCTCATTTCAACGTCAACTTTTCAAACAAATGTGCGGATGACTCCACTTAGTCGTTTCTCACACTTGGAGTTTATTCGGGTGGTCTGGTTCGAGTTGGAACTGCATTGCTGAAATGAGTTTCCTCCCCCCCCCCCTTCACCCCTTCCCTGCCCTCTCTTCCTAGAAAACATGCCTTGACGCTTCAATTGCATACGGCACATATCCTATCGGCGCATGCCACGCTTGAGTCTAAAAACAAGGCGATCCAAGACATCCGCGAACAGAAGAACAAGTGGGTGATGCTTGTCTTGCTCGCTTTTTTTTTCCTGTGGGATTCTCAATTCGGGTCGCTGTTGCCCCTTAATAGGCTTGATAGTGAACGGACGCGACTCCTGAACGCGCTGAGAGAGGTATAGTGCCCATTTTACTTATTGAAAAAGCCCTTCCGATTGCTGAGGACTTTGATTGATAGATCAACGAGGACAGAGACAAGGTAAAGAATCAGATATCCCAGGACCCTGGCTGTTGACTCAGATCTATTCTTAAACCCAGGCTGACATCGTGGAGGTTTCACTAGAAAAAGAGTGAGTTGAGCATTGTTTCTATCTTGGATAGTGTCGTGAATTTCAAGTTTTGAATAGGTGTACCGACCTCCGGACCAAAATTACTCAACTTACCGATGGAGAGTACGCGATCGCGAAACAAGATGTTGACAGATTACGACAAGAGCTCGGTCAAGCACCACTTCCAAGCCTACAAGAAACCCTAGAGGAAAAAACTGCGCAGTGTGTACCCACGTCATCGCGTTTGTCAATCACTTTGTTTGTTTGTTTTTTCTTTGTTTAATTTATTTCCTGGAGAGCCGCAGTTCGGTTTCTTCGATGTCATTCAACTCGTTCTTCACCCGCATAGTATCCCTCTCCTTTTCACTCTCTGGGTGTTCTGTTCGGTTGCCACCAGATCCCCCGACATTCGCATGTCAGTTTGTTCTGGGTTCAGTTGCCATAAAAGGCATGAATCATGTTATGGAATACTGTCACATCTCTCCACCATCAACGACATCAGACATGGGTGCGGAAATGAAGGGTGTTTAACACCGGGAGTTTTTCTCTCCTGTGTCTAACAGATGATTGTTCATTCAATATTAAACCTACGAACTCTCACTTCTCGGTTGATTGATTGATTTCTTTTTTTTTTTTTTGTGGTTCTATTCGTCGTCTTGCTCGGTTCCCTGCTGATGCAAACATTCTCATACTTACAGGTATCTGAACGAGCGCCGGCTTAACGGCAATGAGAACTCAGGCTCATCCGGTGCCGCAACAAAACGTGCTGCTACTGACCTCCTCGAAGGCCAACCAGTGACGGGCAAGCGACCGCGTGGGCGCCCGAAAGGAAGCAAGAACAAGGCGAAATCAACGGAAGCGGCCTAAGCCTTTCCCCCCCCCCACCCCTTTCCTTACTCCTATATCTCTCCTCCATTCAACTTGCCGTGAACAGAACTGGAGTTATTATATCAGTGTAGTGGTGTGGGAGAGGGAAAAGAGCTAGAGGCCTTAGGGGGAGAATGGAGGCATGTCACGCTTGTGCCGAGACGATGATGAACCGGTGATTCGTAGCTGGAAGGAGGATAGCTGAACGTGGGTGAGAGAGGAGGAATGGAGGGCACGCGGAGTGAGCATGGGACTAGTGGATGTGGGTTCAATAGTTACCTTCTTCCGCAGGGCTTGCCTTTGGAGGGGAAGAACAATATCGGAGAGAAGCTCATTTACTAAAGTCTCTCTCTGGCTATGCGTTCATCGAGCTTTAGAGGCCTGAAGCTTTACCGTATAGTAGATTCTTGGCTATCGGTCTTCGGGCACCGTGACCTGCCTGGTCCTCCGGATAAAGGACTCTCTCAAACGATCACTTGTCTCCCTCAGCCTTGCGGCGGAGAATACACTTTTTTGGACTTTGAGAAAACCTCCTCGTTCCCATAGATAGGGGTTAGTAATTAGGGTGTGCGGTTGTGGCGAAGGGGGTGACCTAATCACTCCAAAGCTGTGAACCCTTGGTTCGCTTCATTCCTCACAGATGGGGATGGTTTTCTTCAATGTTGCCCTCGATGAATGCCGTTGTAGTTGCATCCGGGTCTGCTACTGAGAAGTGCCCAATTATTGTTTGTATGACCCATCTTTTTTTTCGATTTTGATTACCCCTCCTCTAAATGACGTGAAGGAAGCAAAGACGAGATTTGACCATTGTGAACGCGTGTGTGCCATTCCCGGAAGCTACGATCGCTCCAAGTATGTACCCCATTGACAGGGTAAATTCGCGACTTGAGGGCATTATTGATGCCGGTTTGGAAAGGGCCCGTCCCGAATGGCAGTTGAGCTGGAGGTGAGGGAGGGTGGGGGGGACGATAGAGTCGGACATTCTTTGGGTGCTCTGCTGGCAGAAGATCTGATCTGATCTGGGAGGGAGGGTGAGCAATTTATTACGACACCAACTTGTGGCCTTCTTTGCCTATTTAGGGTGAGTGAGATGGCAGCTCCCAGACATGGGACAGCCTTATTTCGATTCAGCGCGCCTCTGTAGATCCTTCGCAATCTCTTGTCAGAGAGCGCACACTTTATGGCGCGTCGTTATCAAAACAGGGAAGTCGCGTCACTTCGAAGAAATAAATGCCCTTTGGTTCGCTTTGGGCATCTCGGACACGTTACACAATCAAGAGATTCGGTTTATTGCCCACAGCCAGGATCTGGGAAAGCAAAGTGACAGACAGATGCAATGACCTTTTTAAGTCTGTGCAAGGCGAAAAAAGCCAATTTCCCGTACATGAATGCCGATGACGAGGCAGGTTCAGCGTGTGACAAGTCAACTGAGCTGGATCTTCCCTTCCAACCCCCTCCGATCCCGCCAAGACGAAATTTATCGTGTTAAAATCTCAGTATGCAACTCGAACCGCGCTGATTCCCTTCCGACCCCTCCGACCCCTCTGACCTCGACCCCCCCGACCAATCAGCCCGTTTGGGGTGTACCGGGTATGACGGGGGGTGTTTAGTCGGCGCGTTGGTGCAAGGAACGCCAAACAGCCTCAACGGCGGCCCCCCCCCCCGTGCTTGAACTCCCTCAACGCAGACAACCCTCTCCGACCTTGAAAAGAAAAATAAAACATACCCCTGCTCCCTTACCGAATCGCTTTCTTAAACGGGTTACATTTCTTATTCTAAGCCAACGGGCTAGTACAAAGGCTTTTTGCAGGGTCAACCGAGAACAGAAAGAAGGAAGAAAAAAGCTCCGGTCCTCTCTCCAAATACAAACATGGGGTGCGGTAATGAGTACAACCCTGTGGCAGAACGACCCTGGAACCTGAAGGCCTGAAGTCTGACGGATGTAAATCCTTAGGCATGTCAGTCTCGTACCTTGACGGAACACGCACACCCCCGCCCACACACTGAGATTCTAGATCTAAATGAGCATGCATTCATCCCATCTCCCCTCCCCTTCAAAGGAAATATTCCGTACTAGACCACCTACCCTTCCGCACACGAATCATGATACCTGAACGAACCTGCCGTGTCATTTGGTGAACGGGCTCTGCATTTTGAACACGCGGGGGATGTTCCTCCCGCAGCTGAAGTGTCTCCCTCAAGACTGGGGGATACACATGATCCGACCCTGCAACTAAACACCCTCCAGGGCATTGGCCGGACACAGAACAAGACATACCGAGTTCGTTCTTTGAATTTGGTTGAAGAAGTTGATCCGCCCCGCCCGACTGACTCGTGGTGACAGACAAGCAACATCGACATGACGTTGATTTGGATGTCGAATGAACGCTATACAAGGGACACCAACCCTCCGAAGATCGATGTGCGTGCATACGTTTGTGTGGATCTCATCACTCGCCTCATGGGATAACCAAGAAAAAAAAAAGCCTTGTGGACAATGTGGAGGCTGGCTTCTTTCCTACACTGTGTGTGTGTCAATTAGAAGTTATAGTGCACTGAGGCGTGTTCTGAACCTTTTTGAAAGGATGGGCTTGATTCATTGCAATGGGTTATGTATGCGGAAATTGTTTACGTTTCAATTTCAACTGCGTCCTTTGGGCTGGGCTTGGTATATCATCCCACCCAGCTAACCCCTACCCTTCCTCTCTCTCTCTCTTTTGAAATTGAAAGGCACCGATAGGAAAACTTGCGGGATCATCGATCATCCCGATGACTGGAGTATTATGTACATACACGGAAGGGAGGGGGGGAGGCGTGTTTACGTACCTAGAATAGATCCTTAATTTGTATACTTCGTGCCTCGCACTTGATTCAGAAGAAGAGCAAGCAAGTCATTCATTCAGACTGGGACCTTTTTTCTGTTTCTTTTCAATGAACTTCTCTACCAACCCGGAACCAAAAAAGCATAAGGTAAAAAAGCGAACCGACTGTGCCAGATCGCGCACCGCGATTCACTTCAGCCCGTGTTTACACACTCCCCCCTCAAAAGAACCCACGACTTACGACACTCCAATTTAAGAGAGAGTGTGTGTGGGGTGGGGGACGAAGAGGAGGAAGAACCCTCCGCTTTGAGCCCCGGCGCGCATTTGGGGCGGATTGGGCGGATAAGAAGGAGGGGGGGACAACTCAAGAGTACAGTACAGTACGTTAGCAAATCGGTTCGCTCAAGTTGGGAGTTCACATCGAGCGACGGATGCAATCACGAGTCTCAAACAACGAAACCTCTTTTCTTTCTCTCGCCCAGCGCTAGAATGCGCGATGAGAAACAACAGCACAAGGACACCCACGCCGCATCACATCACATCACATCATATCCTATTGCTCCCCCCTTCCCCCCACTCCCGCCGTTCCTGGCGGACTTGCCGTGATAATTGAACCTGTGTGCTGAAACCATTTCCAGAGCGAACTCAAGCTGAGCAGTAATTTCATATCATAGCCGCTTTTATGTCCCCTCTCTCTTCTCTCTATACCCGGCGCTTAATAATAAGCAGTTTTGGACTTCTTCTAGTGGACTCCTCTTCGGCTATATGAGGGGCTTTCAAAGGGTCCGTTCACCTCGTAGAATGAAGACAAGTAACACTTCTAACCCAATTGATGGGAGCTCATATGTAGGCCCCCAAATAACCCCATTTTCAAATCCGAGTCCACTACTACTACTACTACAGTACTAAATGGTGATGATAGTTAGTTTCCCGCAAATATCAATCGGCCGACATTAAATTGTACATACCAAAACGAGAACGTCTGGAGTTTTGAGGTTCTGGTGGGTTTTTCTGAAATCAGCTCTTTCATTCAGGGGGTAAACTCTGGGCTCGGTGTCGGGGGCCCGAGGTTGATTGGATAGTGTTATTAAGCGATAATCATCTATTATCCATCATCATCATCATCAAAAAAAGCTATTCAGATCACTCGCACTGCAACTTGCCGACGAACGCCGCCGCCGCCGCTGGCCCCCTCCACACGCCCCTTTGCCGAGCACGGGTACAGGTACGGGGGACGGGGACCCGGTTCGCTGCGGCGTTGCCTGGTGCAACCGTACGAGTTTTGATATACAATTACATTACTGTATATATACCCTCTGGGAAATTACACCCGGCGCGGGTGCAGAAAGGATCGTAAACATCATGATCATCGTACAATATCATACGATATCTTCAATAGTGCGCACAGCCATCCCTTGTTTTTTTTTTCGTTTGCATAAATGAACGCGGAAAAGGCACGTGGATGACAAGAGTTTCGGCAGCAAACCCTCTTTTTTTGCAAATACCAGTGAACCAAGGGGGAGAGGGGGAGGGCGGATTTAAGTTACTCGAGAGTGTTCCTGAGACAATAATGCACTATTAGGCGGGCGCTTAGACACTGTCACCCTGAGGAGGAGCTGCATTTCTTGGCGGAGAATGGGAAAAGGGATCTGTCTTGATTCGATCTTAGTCGTACATAGGTGATGCCTAACAACAAGGACCGATGAGAAAGGACGTTTGAGAAAAAGAGCAAGGTGAGAAGTTAAAAACAACGGAGATCGCGGGCCCTGTTAAGTGTTGGAAGGAAGAAGGAATGGTGAATATGTTGCCAACGTTCATATACCAGGCGTGCAAGGTCGGTTTGTCGAGATGTCAAAGAGTTGGAGACTCCGCCGGCGGCAAGGTGAGGGTCCCTTGATTTCGGGCGGCAACTCCAACCCGGGAGAGGGCTTTGAATTGTCTGTAAGTAAAGCAAATAGAAGATTTGCAATTGGTGGTCATTATGGCGGCCTTTGTGAATGGGTACCAAGCCTCTTGCGCTCTAAACACGCAGAGACTCTCTCACTCTGGGATTTGATTTGTTGAGGAGGGGGAGGGATTGAGGTGGGTTCGTTGACAACGCCGGAGAAGCTATATCGCGATAGGTTGCTAAGCTAACCCACTCGACTAGGAAATGGAGGTGGATGTTAGCACTCATCACCTCCACTGACATGACATATAATTAATGACGAGTATAGGGGGATCATATGATGATAGCTTCAAGAGAGCTGATAAAAACTCCTTGACCCATAAACAGATAATCATGATCGGCTGTCTCAGCTCTAGGACCTCACCCATAACCCGAAGACCTTAGACTGATCCACTATATTATTAGAATAGCTGACTGGGAAACAGGGCCCCAATCCCAATTCCCGATAACCCCACTGAAAAGGCTCTCAGTGACCGTCTCATCGTACTCCGAGAACCCCTTCGCCCCATTTTAATCCCAAAATGGAACGCGAAACCCTCACAAGTGTTCGACTCCGGCCAGGGTTATCAGAGTCATTTTGTTTTTTCCAGAAGAGATCACAAGAGGCTTCCATGATCTTATGTGGGGACCGAATGGGCATTACTAAGGGCGAAGTAGACGCTTCTCCGATAATTGCCTGGGATAGTTTTGCCCCAGCTAGTAAGCTGATGCTTGCTCTCATCTCCGTTGATGCCATCCCCACCCACCCCCCCCCCCAGTTCCCACCATCTCGTCCGATGATATGACAAATTCTGAGAAGACGGTGATGAAAGGCTTTTGGACAATGGGAAAGGCAAGCAACGGAATTAGATAGGAAAGAACTTGTGTGTGTAAATTCCGGACTTGTCGATGGCATGCCGCCGTGGTTCGCAGTTGTGCATGGAAGAAACGGGTCATTAACGCGGCGAGCTCCTCGATAGTTGCTCGGTCCCTTACTCAGAGCCAGAAGCCGGGAGCCTCCAGTTTGCTCAATGGGTCGGGCCCTCTTCCGGGGGAGATCCTCGTTGGACTTCTCTTCTCTGTGATCATAGGGATACTCATGAGAAATATAGCCTGCTAAGGGTCGAGAGGTGCAATTTGAGCAGCGCAGATGGCGCGATGCTCACGGTTTCCCCTTTCATAAGCCATGACCAAGCACATTATAATGCATGATGTTCGGGACGAGAAGGGTGGAAGGGGAATTAGATCGCTGGATTCTCGGATGCGTTCGACTCGGATTGACATTCGACTGGGTGATGGGAAGAACATACACACATACATACTTGGGGTGACGCCCGCCCGCCCTCTCCCGGCCGCTTCCCGTACGCGGATTCTTGGTAGTTGTGGCGATTATCTGGCATAGAAGTTGCATCGCGGGGGAGTTAGGACTGAATATAGGCACCCCTACTGAGGGTATGGGCTCAGGCGGCGCGGCAAGATTTTTTTTTTTTCAATTTAATTAAGAGGAGCAGGTGCTCGAGTTTGCAATGGACACCTCTCATGTGTCTTTGCTTGGTATTGTCTTTGTCGGTTTGCTTGTACCATTTGCTTGTACCATTAAGAATATATTCCCCACTCGGTGGCTTTGACCACAAGCGACGCGAACCACACATGTTGTGACCACTTTCCAAAAATCCGAGAGAGAAGGGTACCGCTCGGCTAGTGCGAGGGGGCTATAAATCGATGTGGGATGTCCAGGCCATTAGGGTACTCATTACGAGAGGGCAGAAAAGGAATAGAGGGAAGGGGGGGAGAAAAGTACATTACCGAGAACCCACAAAGATGGAAACTCTCAGCTCTGGCCCCAGCCAGTACTCCAAGTGGTCGAATTTGTGGCTTATATCTATTGTTATTAGTCGACGGCTAGGTGGGGACGCGTTATGATGATAACGATTACGATCAATCTAAGCGTTAGGAAAGTCCGTGACCCCCGCATGCTCTGTGGGTCAGCGTTAGTGGTATGACACGAGTGGTGGCCAGGTGCGGAAAGCAGTGCTGCGCAGGTTGCCAGGCGGGTGGAAGGACGGGGGCTGAGTCATCTGGGCCGGTGCGTGGACAGCGGGAGAAGTGTGGCTGGCGGGCGTCGGGTAGACGAACTGAGCCGGTTTGGACGTGGTGGAGTTGTGACGTGTGACGGCTAGATCCATCGTGGCCCGATCTTGGGACGGGCAGTTTCACAGCTCTTGACTGTTTCCGTATTTCCCGTATCGGCTCTCTGCCTCTCCGATTCGTTTATATATCCTCTGCAACAACACAATGCCTCCCAATAATTCACCGCCCTCTCTCCAGCCATGCCTAGCGGTTCTCCTCTCCACCCAAACAGTCTCGTCGATCCTACCACACACTCCCCTGCTCTTCTCGAGCTCATCTCCATCAAGGTATCAAGACCCGTCATCGGTACGTTCTCTCCTCCTCCTCCTTCCCTCCACGCTTCCATCTCACTTCTTTCTCTCTCTCTCCTAGAATATGTCGTCGACTGTGTCGTAGAGACTGTAGATTATGCAATGGGTCGTCCCACCGCCTCCTCTTCCCGCGGTCGCTCTCGCACACGTCGCCCAGAGCATACCAAGTTCACCACCTTTGTGCGGAACGTCATCGAGCGTGCAGAGGTCACTACCCAAACAATCCTCGCCGCCCTCGTCTATGTTGACAGGGCAAAGCCACACCTGCACATTGCACTGGAGGAATGGGCACTTGAGCGAGTCTTCCTGGGGGCAATCATAGTCGCTTCCAAGGTTAGCAAATCTTGCTCCACCCGGCTCCTTTCCCTTGATTGCTCACCTTGCGCCTTTCTACTCTAGTACCTCAACGATTCTACACTAAAGAACGTCCACTGGGCGCTCTGTACCGGTGTCTTTGGCAAACGCGACGTTGGACGCATCGAGCGCGAGTACCTCGACGTCCTTGATTTCGAGCTCGGTATTACCGAGGCCGACCTCCTCAGCCATCACCAAGGGCTCTCCTCAGCCGTGTATCCTTCCCCGCATCCCTACAGGAGCAGCCACCTGCACTTCTCCCACCCCCATCCCGCCACGAGCCGAACAATGTCCTCCCAAGTCTCACCTGCTCTGGTACCCGAGCTATCACCGTCTAGCGACGAATCTTCTTCTGGGTCGGCATCTCCCCGCACTCCCAGCACACTCGACTCCTCACCTCCCGAGCATGCGAAGCACCACCAGCCACAAACTGTTCCGACACATTCCAAGAAGGTCTCTTTTCAATCATCAACACTAGAACTTCTTCGTTCCTTTCCCATTCCGCTTCCCCAACAAGTGCACCAGCGACAGGAACATTCACACTCGCACGTCTCTGTTCGCATAAGGTCGTAAACTGGCCTTCTACCCCCGCCTATTTCAAACAAAAGAATGCCCCCCTTTTTTTTTTACCCTGCCCTTCTTTCATTGCCTTACCCCCATTTCCTTTGGATATCACCCATCACCATTCTCGTTGTCATGGTCATTTTTGGTCACTTGTGTCTATGTCCTATGCACTCGGCCGGTTTCCCTATCATCCACCAATTCATGCTTCCAACCCATCCATCATAAACATCATTCCAGCATCTTACTCATTCGTTGCTTTCGCCCGTTTATAATTAAAGATATCTCGGCACAATCGGTATTCTACATTTTGAGCACATCTCCTTTATATATGTCGTCGTTTTCACGCTACACTATGTCTTAGCTATTCCCTCTTGTCAAACACATTGTACTATCGCCCCCCGTCTTAGTCGTTTGCAATCAACAATACCACCTCACCACCTTTTTGCATATGGAACTCGGCCGTGTGTGTGACAATGCAAATATGAATTGTGAATCAAGTCTTGGGAAGTGCCATCGCAACCGAGCATATAGTGCGGGCTTCCCCATCGGCAGATTTACGGAGTTTTTCTATGGTAATCTGACGTGGACAGCTTGAACGGGGGAGGGGGGGTGGAGTTGAGGCGTGGCCCACACACGCGGACAAGTTCGAGTCATTTTGGTACAGGATGCAACGTGTCTAATAGCCCCCCCCAGCGTGATGGTGCCCCGTGAATACCCGTGCCCACAGTTCCACAGTCATTTTTTTTTTTTTGCCAAAGTCACCACCCCTGGTCGACTCATCTTGGGGGGGCTGGATATGGTTAACAATGGCGGCGGCCTCTGTATACGTATTGAAATAATCGCATTCATGATGACTCGGACTCGGATGTCGTGAGCCCTGGGGGCTTCTTTATCGTACATATATATATATATACACACAATGGCGCTTCCCGCAGGGGTAGTTGGCGCAGCCTTATACTTATGGGTTGGACTGGGCAGTAGTAGTAGTAACAGCCCTGAAAGGCTTCGTATGACCCCCCTCTTGACAGGACAAGAACAATGGAACAAGTTAAGAATTTTTAATTCGACACACATCCTCGGCTTACATTTGTATTATGCATAACAAATCATATTCTACCGTATGGAAGGAAAGGCTGTTGTGGCCCCCATAGATTTGATTGAGAGATTTGAGCGGATGCTTATGTTTATTACGTTTGTCTTGCCCGCCGGTTTTTTTTTTCCCTTGCACGAGAGTGTGGCGGTGCAAGTTATGTTGTGGTTGGATGGAAGCACAGCCACATACGCAGTCGATTTCCCCTTCTGATCTCTTTCTGTTTCCTCTCCTTCCATTCATAACTTTAAAATCTGATAGGAGGTGGGGCAGGGGGGGGGGAGGGATCGATGAGAACCGAGCTCTTTTAGTAGCTCTTGGGCGCTCCGACTTGTGTGTGTGATAAAGAGCAAGAGACAAGTTGAATAGCTTTGGGACTATATGATCGGTAATTGGTTTATACACGTGTAGTTATACAGCTGTGATCGTACGATAAGATCTGTTGCTGTTTTTTTTTTTTCCTTTTCTTTTTTGTTCTTTGTCGTTCGATAGGCGAGTCAAATTTGTGCGGCAAGCTGTATGGGGAGAAAAAAAAAAACCCTTTGCCGCGTGCGCAGTCCACCACCCCTTTTACTTTTTTAGTCCAAGGGATTCCAGAAAAGCCGCCAGGGGTCAGCGCCAATGTTGGTCATATATGTATACAACATATCCCTCGAGATTTCTGATTGCCTCGGTAAGGAATGAAAAGAAAAGAAAAAGAAAAAATGTTTGCTGTTCGCCACTATATCCTATCATATCCAACCCTAGATATGCCGAACCGCCCAAAAACCCTACAGCGTGGCTATCCGAGTTCATGGCTATGGGTAGAAAAAAGGGTACTGCTCCACTTGATAGACGCTCAGTGGCCAGTGGCGTCTAGGCAGCCAGACTTGGGGAGCTGATGCCTCGAGGCATGGCTCAAACCCCTCCCCCTCTCAGACACGCTCTTTCTATAGAGAGCATTCCACGATGCAAAAAAGGGCGTGGGGAGGATGGCGCACGCACGCGCTTCAACCGCACACACTGATTAAAATAAAATAAAAGCCACGATGCACATAACTCATGTTCCCCTCGTGGAAAGTTCCGTTAATTCTACTACACATATCAGGCAGGTTGATAATTTCTACGGCAAACGCCTCGATAAGCCATGATCAATTGTTTCTGCAGATGAAAAAAAAAGTGTTCGGGGTTGTAGTCCGGAATGTTTAATATCTTTCGGTGTGAACGTTCCGGGGTTATTTCTGTCTGTCGCTTTTTTTTTTCATGTCGAGATGACAAGCAGCAAGCAGTTCACCTCGCCTCGTGTATATGTGACTCTTGGTTTTAACCGCCCAGCACTGGTTGCTTCAGATATGAATCCTTGTTCCCCAACAGAAGCAGAATGGCTTTGTACATTATCCTCCCTCATGTTGTTTGCTCCAAGTCTCGTGGTACTTGTAATGATGTGAACGACATAAGGTGTTGTCTACGTCGATGCTGTGCGCGAACACAGCTATGCGTTGTGCTTTATGGTCATTATCGACCATGAGCGGTACTCGTTGGAAGATGTTTTAGCCATCATTAAAATCACGGTGCGGTGATATTATTAGCTTTCAGACTTAGGGAGGAAGGATCCAGTGCTCTGATGGGTTTTAAGGTACCGAACGTTCACACTACTAGTCTCCTCACAATATAGGGGTGGCGTCATGCCGCATGGCCTAGGGACTGTGCTGTAGCACAGCGCGCTTCATCTGTGACTGACTCTGGGCATATGCACAGAATCAGCAGTAGTAGGGGGCTTGATATTTGTTGAGCAGGTTCGGTAGCTAGGCTGTTGTTACAACTTGGCCACAGCAACATGAGTGCTGTGGGTCCGAGACCGGATGAGCTCACATACACACATCGGATGGCACTGCACACACAGGCGATGCTTCGAGAAATCAAGTCCAAGCCTTGTACACTAATGTTAGCAAGTTTCGAGTCATATAGAGGGTATTAGGGTCCGATTATTCGTGACTGAACTAGTAGTAACAATACGCCCATGCTGCTTTCAACTCGAACCACTCGATCGAACCAAGGAAGGATTCATGAATAGATAATCCCCAGAATGAATGACGCAAAGCACACGCTCTCCCAGTCCTCCTTTGTACTTTCATACGAGCAAACTCTAGCTATTAGAAATTTAGACTCGACAATAAAGATCATTATGACGTCGTGAGAATTTTTGATTCGATCAAGTCTGCCGTCCCCGATCTCCCCGTTCACCTCACACGGCGAATCGTGCCGTCGTGCCCTTCAGGCAAAGGTCCGGTGACGAGGTCATGCGAAGCCATAGGAATCGTTAGTAGGGTTTTTGCCAAGGGTCATCCGTTATCAAGAGAACTCGGGGTTTAGGAGGGCCAGCCGAGGTGGATGGAGTATGGGCGTCACACAACTCGAGAGATACCCTGTTTTGCGTACATCAGGAATTGAAGATGGTGTTGTACGTGGGGGCTCCGGTATCCACTCGCCGCCGGTTATCCCGGGTATCCCGGATATTGATCTGCCCGCCAGATATGGTTTGTTGTCTCCTGCGCCGAGACCCTGATTTATTAAGCACTGGGCGCCTAAGTGCAAGAGCAGCTCCCCGGAGCATGACATTTTGGCTGCAGAGCGGATCCTGAAAGTGGCTCGTTATCTCGAGGAAGACAATGCCTTGCGGGGACGTAAGGGGATTCCAGAAGCCCGCGCAGCACCAGTTACTAACTCATTGCTTGACCATGGGGTCGGTGGAAGTACTTTTCAGGGTATGTCTGCGGATGCTCGGTTCGAAGTTGTGCGCAGTTCAGGTGATTCTTGGTTCCATATGCGCTACCGTGAGAATAAGGTGCAAAGAGGATGGATGGAAGTGTGGCGGGCTGCGTTCGAGCCTAGTGAATGGAAAGTGCTATAGAACGTCCCTACGTGAACGTCAGAAGGGCTTGCTTAGCCGAATACATGTGACAGTCGACTTGTGAACCGACTCACTCGACGTCAATGACACGATAAGATGAGTGGAGCCTTAGGGGGTGGGTTGCCCTTATCCATTTGATACCGCTAGCCCAAGGCCCAGATACACTACAGGGCACCATAAATGACTCCAGGAATTATTTCAAGTTGACTATATCATCGTCATAAGGCCTGGTCACCATATATGACGTCAACATCCGAATGCACAGCATGCGCCCTGGAGGAGCTAAATCTGTACTGTACAGACGACTGTACCCGCGAATTGGAATGGCTGGATTGAGCTGCCTTCAGTTATAGTAGACCAAAGAAGGATACCTCTTCAAGATAGGCACTTCCGGTGGCGTGAATACACCGTGTACAACAATGGTGTAGTCACTTCTCATCTCCATAACACTCCTAACGACTAGAACTGGAGAGATTTGGGTAGGCCCATTTCCCCGCGGTATGCTGTTCTGCATTTCTCCGTCCATGTCAAAGAGAATGTACCTGAGCGGAATTATCAATACGATCACATGAACAAGCTCTCAAAACACAAGCTTAGTCGTTGACGTTCTTGTCAGCATCGGGGAGTGGTTTTCGTAGCCGAGTATTCTTAGAGGTATGGAATTCAGGTTTCCAGAGCCAACTATATTTGCATGAAGGTGACCCAAGCTAAATGTAGGACTGATAAGTCCGAGTCATTGTTCGGCCTGTCTTTCGAGCGCTGAATCTAGCTCAGGGGTCCCCCCGCCCTTTTAATCTCGAAACCAACGCATCAGCATTACACCGCTCTGAGCAAGTATAAAACATACCTCAATACTATCACGCTTACCTCTTTTTTTTTTCTTTTTCTTTGAAATGTTTCGTCGTTGTTCATCTCCGAGTTGTGCAATAGAGTTACTCAGATCCAATATTGCTTAGTCACTATGATAAGTGGTAGCATCAAGTGCCTAACGTAAATCCTCAGCGCCGTATCTAGCAACACGAATGTCATCGTTTTATAACAACCCATCCATCCATGCTCCACATCCCCCCCCCCCCCCCGGTTACCATACGCAAACCATCGCGACTTGTCCCGGTCCGTTCTAAACTGCGTCCTCCGAGTTAGCAGCCAACGCCGCCCCATCAAAAGCCTTTCTGTCCCCCGACTGCGCGACCTAGCGGGCCGGGGCTAGGGGGGCGCTAGCTCGGCTGTGGTCGCGATTTGCATGGCAATCCGTCTTGTGCGGGCGCTGTGAAACGCACGCCGTACCTAGATTCTCGGGCTGTTTCCCTAAACTGACCTCTCTTGGATATTTTTTTTTCGTTCACTATGTACTACCTCAGGTGCCCGAAATTGCTTGATGTGTGGAGTAACACACCTAAAATACTTGGTAATCCCAAGACTTAATGGAACCGACCAAAAAAAAAAAAAAAGAGTTAAAGCGTTGGACGGAGTGCATTCAAGTTCCGCACGGCCAAGGAAGCAGAAAGATGGAACGCACACATAACACCGACGGATAAACACGCACATCAAATAACCGAACGTGTGCACGAACATTGCGGGTTCGTACTAAACTGTGGCTGTACACCCTAACTGTATGTGCCCCTCACACCTCGGAGAACTGTGCTTAGATAACTCACCGGACACATTTTATTCCCGGACTGGTTCATTTACTCGAGTGGCCCATCACGACTTACTGCGCTGTCATGAATTCAGAAAGTCTCCCCAGTGTGTGTTAAGGATAGTTACCACACTGACGCGTCCAGTGACCACCGCGGCCGTCCAGTTGAAGGACTTGTGACATTTGGCATGGTGGGTAGTCAGGCCGACTACGTCCGGTTGAAAAAAGGTCGTATGAGAGCCATGTATGTATTATGAATCGGAAGCGCGCAGCTTGAACTCGACACTTATCAGATACATCTCTCGTCATCAACGTGCGCTCCGAGGACGAGGAGCTTTGTGGCCTATGCACACTAACTTTCATGTCAGAACTAGAACTAACATCCCCATCTACCTTTAAACCCAAGCACAAGGTGATGAACGACAATGAAGATTCCAACCAACATATTCATACAATGTTGACATATGTGTGTGTACATGCATCAAGTCATCGGTGAATTCGGAAGCCAATTATGACGATTCTGATTCTACCCCATGCCCAAGATGCCGAATGGCAGCCAGACACCTGGACAACGCGAGTTCTCCTAAAAATAAGCGGGGAGTTAACCAGGCGAGCCGTGCGCCGGTGGAGGCTCAGTTGATCAGCGCTCTCACACAAGGCATGACCCTTGACTTCCAGTTTGTATGTCTCAGGAAAGAACAACAACAACAATCGACTCGTGGAACTGTGCATGTGCTGCGCACAGCAACAGTGGTGTGTGTAAGAATCACAGGGAAGAGAACTTGATCTCTCAAAGGGTTGATTGCTGTGAGTACCGCGTAGCGGTTTTTGTTCTACCGGTCTTGCTTTTCCGACATTTGATCTGTTGAGGAACTTGTTGTTGTTCAGTTGGTGGTGGAGTCCAGTCTCCGGCATTGAGTCGTTATAGTGTTCCCTGGCATCTCTGCCAGGCTAGACCCGAGATACGACCGAATAGCGGAGGACATTCTAGACCAAACCACTCACCAAGCGACAGCGTGCTCGTGAAATCATCCTACACCCTAAAACCACAAGGTTGTTCTTGGAAACCCGTCTTCCCCCAAACCCCAACCTCCGGTCAATCCGCATCGTTGATTTACCATACAAGTTCATAGCCACCCAAGTGAGCCAAGGGAGAATCATCGGATGATGCCACAAACGGCAAGCGCTCCCCGTGGTGCCTGGTTCTGAACGGATTGTGGGGGGAACCGGAGATTTTTAATAGACAAGCAGTCATGCAGGTAATTCGTACCGTGGGTTGCCGGAGGGCAAAGTCCGGTGATCCCTACCTGGCCGGAGTGATATGTCCATCAGTGGGACGTTGATCATTGATAACTGAGGGAAAACTTGTGGTGTGAGCGCTACGAGAACAACGATAGGGGTGGGTTCTTACCGTGTGGGCAAAAACGGAGTAAGCCGATTTGATTTTTGGAAAGTGCGAGGTCCTTTGCTATAGGACAAAGAAGCATGGTGAGAAAAAGTGAGAGACGCTCACTGGTTGGTTGGTGTTCCCAGGTGCTTCTAGGCTGGTCTGGTCCTGCTAAGTCGGATGCTTGATTTTCGCATCATTTAGAAAAAGCTTGGGGCCCAGGTGGGCTATTTCCACAGGAACTTCTCTTGGCCATCCAGGGACTAGACTATAGGTTGCATGTCAACTGCTTGTGCCTCGGTACAAGTGCACCTGACAATCTCGTTGTGAGGCGGGCCAATCCTATAGCCGGAGTGGTTTGCGGGTGACCCAGGAACCCCTTATCATGGGGGCATTTGTCTGTGCATACGGAATGTCTCTGTGTGTGTGTATGTGTGGAGCGGGAATGCTTAGCGGTGTTGAATTATTGGCAGTCTGTGTGTGGAAAGGGGGCCGTAGATGGCATTTCGGACCTGAGTGCCTTTCCACGTGAACAGGCGGATTGCTATTGAACAATGATTTCGACACGATGAGAATACAACTTGTTGGCATGACTGGCAAGCTCCAACAGTTTGACAATGATATGGATCATGATGGGAAAGACACATGCGGCCAAGTTGTATCCTAAACAATACTATTTCCCTTCTGGTTTGGGGAAGGCATATATACGGTTGGCAGATCACCTGGTGGAGGAATCAGGGGCAGAGTAAGTTGTCTTGGGCGGCACACTGAGTCAAGGTCTCAAGCGACGTCAGGACTCAGGATGACTGTGTAAATTCTGTGGGGTTCGCGATAAGGCAAAGGCCAGTGGGGCCCAGTACCCACCACAAGGAAGGAGGTGCCGAATGTGTTGCGTAGCTATTGGTCAGCGACGTCAGCGTCTCCGAGATTTCCTGCTGCCGTCCCCGCGCGTCATCCGTTCCGCCCCGGACCTGCAGCCCCAGCGATCCGTTTGTCAGAAATCCGAAGCGTGAGCCGGTCCGTGAGTTGTGTTGTCACGCCCCGACGCGTGACAGACTGGCTTGACCAATCTCCACGTCAAATCAGTAACACGTCATCAACACTCGGATGCAAGCTTGCCATTCTGCCTTGGTTTCGGATGACAGACTAAGTTATTGGACGAGATTTACACGGATATTCCGCACTTCATCTCAGGGTCTCGCAAAGCTACACAGCGGGTTACCGATAGCAACCTCTGGAGACAACCCACCCGCGCCGCAGCTCATCCGCAGCCGGTGAGGGTTGTTAACGTAGGAGTAACCTGGCTAGTCCTCGATGATCGTGATTTCCTTGGCCCAACTAATGCTTTGACGTGATAAATTCTGCCAAACGCTAGTAGCTGATTCATTTGGACATGGGATTTGTCAGATGATACTGGTTTTGCCCTCACAACGGCGCCCAATGTCCAATGCTTTGTCATGCCAGACGCGGTGGTGGAGAGGGAGCCCATGGGCGCGCCCAAGACACAAACTGTCAATCAACCCTTTCCGCTTGTGTTTTGGTCAGGAGGTTGAAATCATCCAGGAGCGGGTTGGATTGAATATTCCGTCCGATTTTAACCGACTGGGTGCTGAGACACGGTCGGACGCGTTTGCGCCCCGACTCCGCGTCAATGATCCCTTGAATCCCCTCCCCATTCAAGCCTTCAGTTATTCAGTGGCCTGCCAACTCGAGCTGAACTTTTTGTGATGATGGATGATTTTGTCACGCACGGTTCATCATCCCTTTTGTTTTCCACCAAGTTCTGTGTGATTCGTACTGCCACATGTTCAATACAAGGTTGTCGCTGGGATATTGATGGCCGTGCTTTGATCAAAACCAACAGAGACAGACGAGGTTATTAAAAAAATTCTACGAGGGTGCTGATTACAGCTGCTAAGAATAACTTGTTCTTGCCACGCAAACCGCCGGCCATTGTTTCCTTGACGCGTCAGGGATACCAAGAATCTTCGCGGGCGCGCCTGTCGGGTCGTTGCAAGGGCGGTCGAAACTCGGGTCACAATGGTCCTTAGTCTTACAGTGCGAGAAACTGGAGGGGAAGTGGTTCGGGGCTTGAGGTGCGTTTCAAACCTGTTAATGTCACTTGACCGCGTCTTTGTTTTTGTTTTCTTTTTTTAAATAGCACAGGGCTTTGTCCGACAACCATCAAGCATCAGGCATTGCATCAACGGTGGCTTGGCTTGTGATCAAATTCTCTCCCTTCCTCTCCCCGATGACCCCTCTCTCCACCATGAGGTATCAATTTGGTCTCCAGGCTGGCGCTTGTTAAAGATCGTAGACAACAAAAAGGCTACTGTATTCCCTATTCCCCCCTTTCTGCTCGAATTCGATCACGTTTAAGCAGTGCAACTAACAGGTAATAGCAATTTGGGTATACTGGGTTGATAAATTTGTTAATGCCTATTCAGAAATAAGTGGATACCACTGATACGATCGATGTGTTCGTTCTGGCGAAAGGGGCTACGGGGTTACGGTCGAGCGTGAGCGAGATAGGCGCAAAGCCATAGGTAAAGTAGGTGGTGAGCGGAGAACCGCCTCTTACCTTCAGATGCCTAATTTTGACTCAGGGGAATTAATTTCAGTATGATGGACAGATAGATGGGGATACGAAGATAGTATAGCGCGATTATGAGTTTACGGGCCTCTCAAACTCCGGACTTTACTCATCTCATTTACCCACCCAAGATAGGCCCGGGCCATGAACACAGAGTTAGTCAGTTACCTGGGTAGCAAAAGCCAAGTTGGTGTGAGTTTCGCGTGGGGATTGCACGAAGCTTTTTCGAGCTGACTGAACCCGCAATTAACGGTGGAAGCAAACAAGTTTAAAAAGCAACTCGTCGCAGCCGCAATCGAGGGAATATATCGAGTTCAGGGCGTGTGTGAGGGGTGCCTAGATTTGTGAACCTTCTAGCGTGGGTGGGTGGTTTGACTCTTCACTTGCCCGATGTGACACAAACCTCGTGGTGCCGATTCGTATTGCCTACCAACGGTGTGGGCTAAGTGAAACTCGCGGGGGGCTTGCAAGTTGATGTTTTTCCCAGGAAAGGAATTCTGGCTTGTGCTCGGCGTGATACTACTGTCGTAGGGTTGCTGTTTGTTGCGAGGACGACCGGGCGCGCATCGCCAACACTACGTATGTACCACGCTATGTGCCCACTAGTAATAAAAAGAACAAAGGACTGAAGCCTAGGTCGATCCCGACTGATCGTTATTATTATTATCATTAGGTGACGGTGACAGTTGGGCCAGGTACCATGATCCACGCATGCGGACGTAGGATACCGTGGAGGCTCAGTGAGCAAGCTTGATTCGGTTTGGCATTTCAATTACATAGCGATCATATGCGTAAAGGGTTGATTGATCCTTAGCCATGTGTGCGGGTGTACATGGACTTATATGAACAAATGCTGGCGAGGGTAAACTGTATGTACCGGTATCTGAAATAGCCGCTGGGGTGGTGCCGTCAACTCCTTCGATCAGGTCCAGGGACGGAATTCTCGGAACTGAAGGTTGCAACCTGTGGAACGTGAAGGGGGTGGAGTGAGGTGATGTTGGCAAGGTCATTTGTGTCCGCCACCGTCTGATGGATGGGATGGTTCCGCGCCGCAATAGTTGTACGTGGGTATTGGGAATCGGTCCGATTTCTGGTGTGCTTGGGGAGGGGGGGGGGGTGGGGTTTGAAGTTGGAGCATAGGGTTTGGATACCCAAGCGTGTGTGTGTGCATGAGGCTATATTTTTTTCTTTTATTCTTTTGTTTTGGAAGGGATGGTTGGGAGGCGGGTGTTGACTTGTTGTTAATTAAATCCAGGCAGGTGTGATGATGGCGACGATGAAAGACCCCAAAAACGTAGGCCCAGGTAGGCCCCAGCCCCGGTCATTAAAGCAACTCCACAACTAATGGTGCCTGTCAAATTCGGGTACATCACTCGAGCCAGTAAGATTACGTCTCGTAAACCTCGCGACGAAAACCAAACTACTGTACTTGTGCCAATTGTTCTCTTCTAGTGAACCATCGAACAGCGAAGCAGCTGCAAGGATCTGTCAGTGTGATAATGACTTATGTCTTTTCCTGCTTTTTCGGTCCCACGAGCCCTCAGAAGTCCGATCACACTAAAATTGAGTGGGGCTGCGTACTGCGTATGTTCCTATTGTCATGACTCGACACAATGACTTACCACAGCTTTATTCGAAGTACGGTATGTTGACGATCGTTAAAACAGGAACTTGAGCTCTGCGGGCGGGCAGTGGAGGGTCAACGTGTTTTCTGCATGTTGTGGTGCAGCGGCGCAGGTAGGTGAGATTCTTTTGAGTTGACAGATCGGATGACCTGGCATTAGGGGGTAGCTTTTTTTGTTAGCGCGCGCACGGGATGATATCGGTTGTCATATTGGTATTTGTGGGGATGATCTTCTGTGTTGAGTTCAAGAGCAAAGCCGATATGAGTGTAGTGTGTCGTGCGATGCTGCCGGGCATGATAAGTACTTGAGCTAGATCGACTTTGAAGTGAGCTTGGGGGTGTTTGGTAAACATATGGGGGTATAATCCGCATTTCACCGTCGTCAGTGTACGTCTGGGCACGTGTAGAAAGAAAGCGTTCTGGAAAAGATATGTTACGATATGATGACAAGCTAAATCGACATATTGCAAGTTACAGAGTTACTTCGAGGAGGTAAGCGACTCGGCTCGATCGCATTGTCACACAATACTTGGCGCAGTTCTGCTCTCGGGAGATGTTGATGAGGGGTAAAAGATGTCGAGAAGCTTCGGGAGGGATCTGAAACAAAGCTTTCCAAAGTTGTTGTTTGTTGCATCTGTGCTACCTTGTGCAATTTCCGACTCCTAGAAGCACCGAGAAGAGGGAGAAGAAGATAGGATCAGGAACCGATGATCAAATGCACTGCCCACAAAGGATTTTTCTAAGAGTGTGGACGAGATCCCACTGTGGGAGTCGAGTTGTGTTGTTTTTTTTTGGCTTGTGATGTGATCCTTCTCCGGATGTCGGGTTTTTCAACGACTTGTTGTCCGATTATTGTGTGTGGGAGTTAACTGTGCTAGGTTTTATGTTTAGGATAAATTGATATGGCCACATGAGGAAAATATAATTGTAGTTTCTTCATATGGGCGCGAAGTGTGGGTAATAATGCTTGAAGCAGTGAAACATTGGAGCACGAGGACAGCATCTGCCCTTGGACGTATCGCTGATATGATCCTCAGTGGCTGATGGGCTTCCCACCGTTCGGGATGGACAAGGTGGTGATGTAGAGGATTAGCCGGGAGTGCTGCGGAGACCCAGCAACTCAGGCAGGACGTTCGTGGGCGGAGGGTAGCGGCCTATTATATTTGCAACAACGGATCGTATCAAACGGGACTGTAAATCAAATGTGATGGATTGTTTAAAAAACATTGTAGGGTTGTCTGACCATTTAGAAATGACTGCGGACTGGTTCATAGCTAAGGGCAAGAGGAAAGGGGTTTATACCGACAGCGAGGCGGCAGCATAACTGACAGAGGGGGATGTGGACTGGCAGCAGAGCGAGAGAGGAGGTACATACTTAGGATGAGTGTGACTGTGATGACGAGTAAGTGACCCAGTGACGCGCGACCGAGAAAGGGCGGAGTGGTCGACTTGCCTCCCCGACACAACCACCACCCACCACCCACCACCCACCACCACCGGCGCCGATGGCGACGTCGTTCGCAGCATATGCATCACAGTACCTCAACAGGCGCACGCAGGATGAGTCTCTACTTTCGTCCTCACAACCCATGTTCTTTTCCTTCACCACCGACAATGAATCTCGTGCCGGCCATGACACAGATCTCGACGACCACGACGACCCTCACATTGGAGAGAGCGAGGTCAGCAGAAATGCTCAGCGTAGCCAGGCTGAAGATGACGACCCGTATCTTCGTCTAGACGAAGACGACCACACGCCCAGAGGTGGTTTCAACTCCAAATTGAATAACAGCCATCGCGCACCTCTCATCGGATTTGGTGAAGCATCTTCCGTCTCAAGCTCACCCCGTGGCGGCTGGCTAGCACATCTAGCGTCTTCACCTCTTAGGCGGTCGCCCTCGCCTTCATCCTCGCGATCCGACTCGACAGACTCTGACCCTCCTCCCGATTTGTTTGGCCCCACGGCGCCTCAGGCTCGCGTTCAGCCGCCTCCGCCTACAACGAGTAGACAGCCAGCCTCACGGGGCTTGACGGAGTCTCTTTTACCCCGCGATGGTCATACGAGACCTATAGATGTATTCAACCTCCCTGACCCACGACACACACCCAGAGGTCGGCGGAAGTACCATGATTCTATCTGGACAGCCCTGTGGTTGGCCGGTGTCTCAATATGCTTCTTTTTCTCCGTTCTCCTACTCTTCCTTACCCACAAACCATCGAAGGTGCCGAAGGAACTACCGTATACAACGCTTTTGCACACCATTCCGATGTTGACCATTTTGACTGCTCTTAGCGCCTTTGTGGCTTACGCACACATTTTTTTATTACGTATCTTCGTGCGGCCAGTCATGATTGGCACCTCTGTGTTCATTCCTGCGACGCTTCTCATATCCGCTATCTGGGCTTTCGTTGGGAGTTTTATGTGGGATGAAGGTCAAGAGCCAACTTGGGGTGAGACTGTTGGGTGAGTTACTTCTCTTGTCACTTGTGGTCTGGTATTTTTTCGGCTTGCGTGCAAGCATTCAACATATCTTCAATAAAATGAACCTTCTTGCTAATCATTCCCGATCCCCCCCCCCCATCTTCCCCATCAGTGTTAGACTGCTACTGACGGTTATAATTATCTAGTCTCCGTCTCTTTGCCCTGATTCCGCTCGCGCTATCGATTATAACTGCCCGACGCTTGCTCAACCTGCCCCGCGATATCCATGTCACATCATCTACCCTCACGCTGACAACGCATCTTCTTATTGGCAATCCCTTCCTCCTCGCTTTATCTCCTACAATTCTTCTTGTGACACTCATTGGATCTATTCCCTTCCTGACACTGATTTTCCGGCTTCTCTTGATTGGTTATGTTGTCCGTCCCTCGGGGGATAGTGCCTTGGAATGGCACCTTCACGGATGGGCGAACTGGGCAATTTTTGGGGCTGTGGGGGTGTGGTTATGGAGCTGGGGCGTTGCGAGGGGTATCTTGAGGATGAGCTGCGCAAGTGTGATTGGGGCGTGGTACTTTGCCGAGTGAGTCCCTCTCATGTTTGAGACTTGACTAGGATTGAGGAAGTACGTAGCCCTAACTCCCTCCCTCCACCACCGATGTCGACGCACACCATTCATGCTGCTATTGTCCGTTCTACGGGTCCTTCTCTTGGCACGGTCTCACTCTCGGCCCTGATTCTCACTATCATCCGCCTGCTCGCCCTGTTTACCCTGTTCCTTGGGAGGCTACCGGCGTACATTCCTCCTCGAGCCTTCTTCCTCGTGAATGGCATTCGGCTGGCTGTTGGTTATTTGGATGGCGTTACCACTGCGCTCAGTAAATATGCGCTGGTGTATGTTGGGTTGACTGGGGATCCGTTTATGCCGAGCGCGAGGAGAGCAAGAGCTCTAACCACCAGCGTCGAAGCGAAAGTGAAGCAAGGAAGAAGGAAGTTTAGTGCCGAACGTGAGCTTATTTTCCTCTGCTAATCGGAGGTTCTCATGGGTTCTCGTTGTTTAACAGCTCCTCTTACACTTCTAACTGTCGCACCTCTTACGTTGTCATTCCCGTTTGCGTTGCTCACTTATCTGTTCGTGGCTCACACCTTGAATGCTCCACATCAGGCATTGGGAGCGTCCGTGCTTGCGGGGGGCGTCACTGCACTTGTCGGACTCTTTTGCGTCGGCTTGGTGAAAGACGCGTACGTCTATTCACTATTATTTCTTGAAATGCGCAACTTACAGAGCTGGACAGGACTGATACGTTGTATATCTGCTATTGTATTGACAAGGACGTTGGAGAACGAAGGCGGGAAGAGGTCTTTGTCACGGTACGTCTGGATATCTGAAATTTTCTTCTTTCAATGCTTACAACTTGCCAGTTCGAGTATGAGGACAGGAATCAGGTTCCTTCTCGCACACACCAGCGTCGCCCCCAACCTGTCTTCCCCCAACAGCCCGATGAGATCGTTCCGCTATCACCTCGTTCACCACCTGGCGGGCATGCTCAACTTCCCGCCCAAGGGCAATACACCCATCAACCAGGTCCACAACAGCACCAACGCACACCATTACGCCCAGAATCTCAAATTCCGAAGCAGCAGCAACCCATCCCACCCGCTCCCGTCGCTTCTCCACCACAGAGCTCTACCAGCATTCATCGACCCAAACCATTATCGTCGCCTCCACTGGTCGCCGCTGACGCTGATGATATAGATCCATTCCGCCATAGTTTCGCCGAAGAGCACCCGGTTTCTTCTTCACCTACGAGACAGTTGAGAAGGATGACGAGTGCGGAGATGAACATGAAGAGCCATGTTTTCGATGCAAATAGGCGTGCAGAAGTGTATGACGATTCTTCAGACGAAGAGGAGGGTGTGGGGTTGGGGCAGCCCGAGGGGTCGCAGGGGTCTTCACAGCTCTTCCCTGGTTCTGGACTTTTCTAGGATGTCTACATGGAGTTGAGGGTGGAGAATCACTTTGACGCTGTGCATATATCCAATGTTTTCTTGCATGCATGTGCAGTTATTACCCAGAATAGAAAGGCATGAGTCATCAACTAGTACATAATGCAGAAGCATGTTGAAATGCAGGTTGACTTCGAGTGGCCACAATCCGTCTTCCCAGTCTTGGTCGATCGCCTCTGCACTCTGCAGTACGATATACCTAGTCTACTCCTCATAGTCGGATTGAAACAAAGATGGCCACCGATAACAATGCTGATACGTCTACAAACACGACCTCTGCTAATAACACGGCGTACCTCGTCCGCTTCCCACCTTTCCCACCCGTCCCATCCGGGGTGGTCATCATCTCGTTTAAAGATTTCAAAGAACGAGGTATACGCGTCGAACCTGGTGGTGAGGACAATGAGACCGAGGTGGATGCGCTTGGGGTGTCGACGATTTCTTTGCCGAGTGTACATTCGACAGATTGGTGTAAGACCAACACGAAGAGACAAAAGTTGAATCGGGGGGGTAGAGGAGGGAAGAAGAGGAAGAAGGGCAGGGGTGGTGCTGGTGCTTTGAATGCGGGTCCGACGTTGCTCGATTGGGATGAGTATTGGGAGGAGAGGGAGGGTGCGTATAGGCGTCCGGAGAGTTATGATCCGTGGGTTTTTCTTGGTCTCTCCCCCCTTTTTTTGTGTGTTTTGTTAAGGGGATTTTAGGCATGCGGAAGCGTTTGAAAGGTTTTATCAGGCTGCTTGGGATTTCAGGGACGGAAGACCTTGGCCATTGGCGGCGAAACAGTCTGGGCCGGTTTTTGTCTGGGGAGAGGTCTGTATCACCTTACTATATCAACAAATCACCCAAATGAAGCACATTAAACCTCCAGTTCCTCCGCTTCGCTGGCGTCCCCGCAGGCGCAGAGGGTACCACTACCACAGCCGCTGCCACATCCAACAAGCGCGAGAGAATTGACGATTCCGATTCGGATCTTGAGGACGATGGCGATGAAGACGATCCTAACGCTGGCATCCTCAACGTACAGAATCTGGTCTCTGTAGATGCCGCGATGAAAGCTCAGGCTAAAACCGAAGCGTTTTTGAAGGACCCGGCACTTATGTTGAAAGTCTTCTTCTCGTCTTATGCTCGTAATCGTGGTATCATTTGGTATGTCATTCCGTGGGGGACGGACATGCTCTGAGGACGGTGCTTCTAATGCATAATGCTTTTTTCAGGACGGATATCAACCTCACAGGAGCACCCATCCTCATGCGATTCTTCATCAACTTCCTCATCGAAAACAAAGCACTCCCCAAACGCGAAGAAAACGCAATCAAACACGAATCAACGCGTCGTGTCATCGATCTCGCACTCAAAGAACTCCCACTCACATCCAAACTCGCCAAAGCATGGCCTGACAATTTTAGTTTGGCGTGTAAGGAATGTTGGGGACCCAAAGTGGAGGTCTTTGTTTTTAGATCTCTGTCTCCGATACCTGATGTCACCACCATTACTACCACCACCGCACAGGGCGGCGAGGGTAATGATCAAGGACAAGGGGCGATGACTGAGGCGGCACCAGACTCTGCTATGACCGATGATGCTTCGACCAACTGGAATGGTTGGGGCACGAAGGATGAGACCAAAGCTAGTGGTGACACGGAACAAGTAGAGGGGTGGGGAGACCCTGCCTCCGATCCCTGGGGAGCTACCGCCACCACGGGCAGCGGTTGGGGCTCAGATATCATCACTGCCGAAGGGGACGAAGACGAAGCCATAGGCGAATGGGACGAATCTAAATTCAGTCGACGTCATCGAACACACTCTCTCCAACGATGGGGCCATCAATGGCGCCTCAAATACCGGATGGGAGTCCCTCGAACCACCGACATTCTTCCCCTTCCTCGGACCGACGGCGCTCCCGCTCACTCATACGACAGGCATCGTCGAGGCGTCCGTGAGGAGGATCAAAGCCGTCCACCCGCCCTCGAGTGATACGTCTAAGTTTGCGATCGCAAAGGGCGTGAGTGCCGAGGCGGTCGAAGGGCATTTAAGGAGGACTCTTGGTGTTGTAATATTTGAGCCATGGGTGAATTGGAACAAGGGGGAGGAAGCCCACCTGGCGATGCCCAAGATTCTGTCATCGTCCCGTGGTGCTATTAAAGAGACTGCACCAGGAAGGGGGAGAGGCAGCGACTCCTAGCGACCCCTGCTCCCCTGGGTGCACTTCCCCCTTTCGATCCGCACAAGGATGAAATTAGCGTCCTGTTTGAGCCTGAACATCTAAGTCTATTCTCTATCGGAATGGGGTGTATGTGTACCTGGGTGCAGATGGCTGCGAACCGAGGACCTCGAGCCGCAGGATCCGAAGAAAAAGAAGAAAAAGAATGCAAAGATGGAGAGGTTGTGGTATGTTGAAGAGTCACTTAGGGTGATTCCAAGTTACTACACGTATCTTGGCTGAACCGCGCTCGGACTCCCCAGTTTTACTCCTCTGATCTATCTTGCTGTGAATCGGAATCGCCCAATCTGTTGCTTGCTATCCTGTTCTGGAAATCTAGCTTGTACAATAGTCGTTTTCAATATGAAAGATCGCTCCCCTCGTTCGTGTCATACAATCACGATTTGGGTTCTCTCACTGCAACAATGTCCGTCTCGGAGGCTGCCATATGGGTGCTCCAGGATCGATTTCTTCCTCGCGATAAATCTCCTCCACCTGCATCTCTTTAAACCCATCCACATGCCCGCTCTCAACCCACGTATCCGCCACCTCCGGACCCAACACGACCCGCTCAATCCCTGCCCCTTGCTCCCTCAACCCAGGCAAAACAACCATCAAGTGCTGTGCATCACGCCTGTCAACCGAACGAAATGTGAGGGTTGTCAATTCTGGAAACAAGACAGGCGGTTTACTAGGCAGCGAACCGTCATCATCAAAGGGAAGAAGAATGCTTCCGATAGCAGAAGACTCGGAAGCACCCGTGTCAAGGACGAGTTCTTTGAGTGTGATGCAGGTGCGGACGAGGATGGGGTGAAGAGATGGAGAGATTTCGCAACTGTCGCTGAGGTGAAGTGTGTGGAGGTTTGACAGGACTTCTGGTTCGCGTGTGTCAACGTCCGTCGGGGCGTCGTCTAAGCTTGTGCCGACGATGTTTTGGAGCATGAGAACCTCGAGGATGGGACAGGAGACTGTGGCGAGGATGCGCATGACTTCAAAGTCGCTACCATATTGCCCCCGAATGCCCAGGTAACGGAGTTTAGACATGAGAATGCGCTCGGGGGAGATGTGGGAGACGTCGGGGATGAGATCCCAGAATTCGGTGAGGAGAGTGAGGGCGGTGAGGTTTGGAATGGTGAGGATGGCGTGGATCTCGGAGGGGGAGAGTTCGAGGTCGTTGAAGGAGCTGTTGAAGTGGATTGTGGAGAGTGTTTCGAGGTGGACGGGGCGCATGTAGTATACGGCTGCGTTGCCCAACTCGAGGTGCACCAGATTTGGAGCGCCGCCAGAGAAGATGCTCCAGCGCGAGGGCTGTTGTTCTGTGCCGTATGCTGAAGGGGGTGGACCAGATGAGTCGTCGTATTCACCTGAGGGGATTGCGGTGGCGCGCAAGGACTTGAGGATAGGGACGGGTGCTTTGCGAAGGAGGTTGCTTATGACGGGGATGAGGCTGTGGCTACATTTGAGAGAGAGCGATTTCCAACGGGCAGAGTTTTCACAGATAATCTGGAAACCTTCGTCTTGTGGATTGCAGATATAGAGATCGAGCGTCAGAGGGTGAGGGCCGGAACGCGCAAGGTAGGTCATGAGCTTTTGGAGAGCAATGAAGTTGTGGTGGTATCCAAAGGGAGAATGGTAGCTTATGTTGGACCAGAGACTACGAGAGGCAATCGCTAAACGACGCCAAGATCGAGAGACATGAGTCAGACGGATTGTGGTCAGAGTGTCGCTGGTACCATCTATGAAGCAGATGAACTTGAAGACCATGAGCAGAAGCTCTGGGGGTAGATCGTTCGCCATGATAGGCTTTGTGATCTGCGGTAACAATAAACATTCGAGGCGTAAGAAGAGCGGAGAACTCACTAGGATACTTAAGAAGCCGCGGAGGCGGTGGTCAGTTTGTTGGGTGGCACATATGTTTCCCAGGCATATCGAGTCCCAGGATCGCGCTGATTCCGGGCATATCGGACATTGTCTTTTGCTTGATCAAAACCATCACACCCAAAAGAAGGAATAACATGAGGGAGACTAGATGGTTGATAACCATGGGTATTACCTATAGACCACTCAAGTTATGAGGTCCGTTCTATGATACCGCAACCCATACACCAAGTTCCATCGTATACAACTGCGACCTGCCCAGGGGAAACGGATTTCTCTGGTTCCTCAAGCTCTATTCTACAGTGACCGCTGTTCTGATCCCTAATTCGCGTACATGTCAGTCGTGATCAGAGGCTGAAAGACTTAAGAAACAGACTGGTGGAGGGTGCACGGTACGCCAGTCATCCGGTAACGGTGCATGACCTGGCCAGGAAAAACCGTTTTGTGTATCAGCGGCTTGTGGAGGAGAATCCTTCCACACCCAAGTGAAACTTGGCACGTGCAGGGTCTTGCAATATAGTAAATCATTATTTGACCCAGGTACCACCCGGATGGCGTTGGAGCTTGCGTCCTTCTGTGAGACAAACATCTTCATAGGCATTCCCGGTATTCGCGCGTTCTCGCCGATGGTATAGTTCCAAAGACCGGCATGCTGAGAAATGGTTCGTCCTGTGGTTTCGTCAACGATTGGTCCAGGATTAGGTGGGATATATGAAGCTAGGAACGGTTCGACATCAATCACCAGAACCTTCATCAAAGTAACTCACAAACAAATTTATTGAACCTGGTCTTTTCACCAACGAAGCAAATGCCCATGCTTTCGGGTCGATCGGCAGTATGTAGCTGGAACTGCTTTGCCAGTTCTCGTACTCTGAGTTTCGTTCAAACCACCCAATGGGAAAAGCGCACGCCGGAGGCCGTCTTCGGAGATTGAGGCAAGATAATAAGACTGATCCTTGTTCGGGTCTAGTCCACGATGAAGCTGGGGTCTCGATGTATCATCTGCAGTGTTTACCCAGACTTTGCGTGCATAATGGCCTGTCGCAAACCAGGTTTTCCCAGAGGAGGCTATTGGTAATCGTTCCAGAAGGGCACCAAATTTAATTTCCCTGAGTCGATTAGCAACCCCGCTTGCACGTAAATTGAATTCGCATACTTGTTGCACCAGACGTCCGGGTTGGGGGTGATTCCTGACTCCCACATCTGGAGTGAAGGTGCAAAGACACTGTTCCAGTATTCTCGTGAGAGATCTATCTATATCGAGAATGTTATGGAATGACATTATATTCAAAAACTTTTGGAGAGGGCCCACCATCTGACAGGGAATATCAAGTTTCTTGCAGACCCGCTGGACGTCTTCCCAGTCCTTCTCCCATTCACACCCTCGATCTGTACCAGACTCGTCACGAGTGTCCCAGTTGCGCATAAAGACCGCTGACAGGTCATAGTCCTAGCACTGAATAATGATAGACTGACGTAGACACGAAAAAAATAACACACACCTTGTCGGCCAGTAACTTCGCAGCCACCGACGAATCGACTCCACCAGACATACCAACGACAACTATACAGATCTGGTCAACGACTTTCCCTCGTTTAAAGGGTTGCATTACCTCTGTCTCCCCTTTTCGGAACATTGTGGCAGGCGGTTGATATGCAGCGCCTCAGATAGTGCATTGGTAGGAGACGAAATTTCGGGGCAGACGCGTGACGCGTAGTGTTTGGCTCAGGGGGTATAGCCAAATAGCGCGGTCGGGGTTGTTTGTTTCTCACACATTCGAAGCACACCGATCAACTTTCCCAACGACGACCACAATGCCCTCCTCCGCCAGGAAGAGCAGTATCGGTACTGCAAGGCGCGGCATCCAGAAAGCACATATTCCTTACCGGGGGGATAACCCAGAAGTCGGCAAAAAGACCGGAATCGCTGTCAGGCATGTCGAGCGCATGTCGGATGGTTTTGAACCCTTTGAGGAGCTCCTCCAGCAGGCAGACAAACGCACGCCGCCGAAACCCAAGGGAAGGAAGAAGCCCATACCGAAACAGCCAGAGTTTGACGAAGCAGACGGTGAAATGTCGATGGACATCGACGACAGTACGTTCTTGCTCCAATCCTGATCTTCCATTCACTCACATTCCTTGTTTTCTTGCAGGTCCAATACGATATTTGTCCAGCGCACGTATTCCCTCCACCCCGACCCCCAGAGCTGCACGTGGGTCGTCACGGCCTGTTGCACGAACCTCCGAAGTCAATTTTGATGATATTCCTTCACCACGCCCTCGCACATCAATATCGCGCATTGCAAGAGCTGGCCCGTCCAACTTATCCAAGTCAGTGACCGTTCGAGATCTCACGCCAAACTCGGACTCGGACAATGAACCTGTGGATTACGGAAATGGTGTAGATACGAGTGCCATGATGGATGGCATTGACGATGATGACGCGCAAGACGATCAGTCGCCGCCACCACAACATAGCTCGCCTCGGAGGAAAAGTTTTTCCCAGATTGATCAGGACGTTGATATGCAGGGAGGGAATCGTTCTGAGGAAGACGAGCAACCAGAGACATCCCCGAGGAGAGACAAAGGGAAACGGAAGGCACGCTTGGAAGATATCGAAGAAGAGGGGGAAGGGGAAGAAGGGGGTGCACGGGCATTGGATGATGCCGGGCAATACGATTCAGGAGAACAGGAACTCGAACCGCCGTCCCCGTCGCCACCAAAGAAGCGCAAGATGTTGCAGGAAGAACGTGAAAAGCATTTAAAGCCAAGGAGCAGGTCAAAGAAAGAGAACCGAGGTGAACTGTTCGCCGCTTCTGTCTATGATATAATCACTAATCTCCATCCTAGAATACAGGGAAGGAGTGCGCCGAAGCAAGCGGGAACACTACAAACCTCTGGAGTGGTGGAGAGGTGAGAAAGTGGTCTACGGGCGGACAAATAGCTCTGGTCCTGTCCTTGTTCCTACGATCAAGGAGATTCGACGAATACCACTCGAGCCCCCACAACCACTTGTTAAGAAGCGCGGGTCACATAGAGCACGTAGCAAGAGCAAAACCGTGGATGAGAAAGTTCCCGTGGCATTTTACAACCCGGAGGAAGATTGGGATAATGACACAGAACCATTTGGCGAAGTCTATGACATGGACAAACAAGCTTTGGTTCGACGACGTGCGTACCGAGCCCATCCGCAGCTCATTCCAGGTGTAACAGTATAACTTCAGGTCTCGTGTGGACTGCGAAAATGGTTAAACTGTCCAAAGCAGCCAATAGCGATTGGCTATTCGAGAAGGTCTTCGGTGACGCGGATTTTGTAGCGGCTGGCCAGCTTGTAATTCCCCCAAAGTGCCGCAAGCCAACGAAAGCAACAAAAGATAATACATACGTAAGGGTATCATGCCCAATGCCAATACTTTTGCTAACCAAACTACGACGACTTAGATATTCTACGTGATGGAGGGTGCAGTGAATTTCAAAGTGCACGAATTCGGTCAAGTAGTGGCTACTGGAGGCATGTTCATGGCCCCCCGAGGTACACCCATTTCAGCTTTATTGCCTCTCTCACGACCAATGACGATCATATTTTGCAGGCAATACATACTTCATTGAAAACATCTCTACGCGTGATGCCAAGTTATTCTTTACACAAGCACGCAAAGTGCCCAAAGATGACAACGAGCCCTCAGGAAGCGTAATAACTCCTATTCGTGACAAAGAGAGGATAAACAGGAATGCAATGGAATTCGTGAGGTCCTCAAGTCCTGGACGACCACCGGCATCCTCGCGCGATGGTGGGAGAATCGTACAGAGTGTACCACCTGCACAACAAAGTCGACCAACAGGGAGCAAGAGGGCGCCCTCCGCCAAGATATGACCCTTCATACATCGTCTTTATGGGCCTATGGTTATGGGTTTGCATGGTATGGGACTTGAGCGCGAAGGGGCTCCATGACTTGAGATTCTATAAACTTGCTCGTTCCTGTGTCGATCTTTTTTTTTATCATCATGATCATTGTACTACCGTACATATCCCCGATTCATACAGTGCGCGGGTATTCATCACCTGATAATGAGATCACAGCGAAGAGAGCGCTTGAACACCTCACGGCCTTTCCGCTCCTCCCTCCAGAGAACCACTAGCACAGTCGCCAGCACCCCCGTCTTCAACGGCATCGGGGAAGGCGCGTTGTGGGCCGCTACACTCGATACTCTAGGCTCTGGACCAAGCACACTTTTAGCGCGGCAACCCATAGTAGGTACAATACCAAATAAAGCCAAGTTGGGAATGTTGTGTGTGACAACCCTTCCAAGAGCTTGCACTGGATAGTATTCCCTGGCTCGGAAAGCAGCTCGAATTGCGAGCCTGATGCTACCAAGATTAGGAGCGTGACAAGTGTCTCCGTGCTCGACTTCAACCGGCATCGGGTAGAACTTGCCCCCCAAGCCAGAGCTTTCCAGGTAGAACTGTTGGTTACTTCGAAGAAGAACGCGTTCTGCTCTCCTAACAAGCAGAACACTTAAAAATAACCAATCCCTTTCTATTTACTGAACAATCAGAATAAACATTCGTCCAATCGGACCGGGATAGCCACAGCCACTAAGCGCTAAGAGGTTGGTGTAAGTTTCCTGTTAGCGCGCAACGAGCACCACGGAGGTCCCCTTTGGACAATGACCAGGCCCCACAACAACGTCTACTTTATTAGAGTTACCCCACATCCGGTTGTCTGTCGTCACCGGTGATGATGAGGCAAGGAGGGAGTTCAGGGGTAACTCGTTTAATATAGAACCCCCCCAAAAACCCACACTATATATTCGTACCGACCGCGCCACTGAGGATGTTAAAGTAGCCACTTTTACGAATTTTGTGGATACAGTATCTAGAACCTGGACTATTATCCTTCCCCTAGAACCAACCAGGGGACTACTTGAATCCATTCAACGGGTTTCTGTCTGAATATTCTCTCAACTAGGTGCATCCGGCCCGCTGCAAGAACGAGCATCACACGGGAATGGGCTCGGCCTTGATCATATCGAGATAATCTAATCCTCCGAGGTCATCGAGATACTATCAACGGGTAATTGGTGCTGATGGATCGAAAGCGGTGCAGAAGGTACCTGGGCGTGAGATGAATATGCTTGATATGTCGGTCGGGTGGGTTTGGAGCCCGGGGGCCAACAACCCTCTGGCCCTGGTGTTCTTTCCATTATGACCATCATTGAAAAAGCGAGTCAAGCAGAAGAAACCGTACCTCGATGAATACCTCTGTAAGATGTCGGGCTAGACTCGTAATGCCCGCACACAGAAGTTCTTCAGATTTTCGGTCATGTATCCCGGTGTCTAATAACAATTAACTGGAATCTTGGTAAGCGTGGCTCCCTCCCCCGCACAAAGACCCAATCCCCCCAACTTTCTGCTGACCAAGCCCGGATCCGGCGCCAAGCTTGCCAGGGGAGGGGGGGGGCTTCTTTCACCAATCACGAACGCATCGGCCAACCCAGTTCACTTTCCAAATTCTTATGTTCTTCGTGTTGAACAAACCCACGCGTTCTTCGGCGACTAGAACGGTCCAGGTTTCAGCCATCTTGATAAGCCCTATCCATAAGCTGCCCTTCTAGGTACTCGGCTAGGGAGGGGCCCTACCACACCACCCGGTAGAAGCAACTTTGTCTTGATAATCATGAACACAATGCCAATGCGACGAGGCCTCGCTTGCCCTTATGAGTCCGCGGCATCGTGGTTCTTGCATCTTGTTCTAGACACAGAACTTGGGATTCGGGACTAGCTTCCCCCTGCAAGAAGACATTCTTCACCAGGTGGACGCTTGCTTCTGTTGCAACTGAACCACGACTGTTCCTTGTGCTTGGTCACAGGAACCGTGTGGCTAGAACGTAGAAGGTACGGGAGGGAAAGAGAGAGCGAGAGCGAGAGAGACTCGTGCTGCCGAGAAGTCAGGGGAAAAAAGTCGAGGATACTACTAGAATGCCGGAGGCGCGTTCCTCGCACGCCGGCGATTTCCCGCACGAGTGTGGGTTCAAGTGGGAACAAAAAAAGGCTTTTGTAACTCGCATCAATATATTCCCTAATCCTGCTACAGCCGAGGAGAAATACAACGTTTATGAGCTATTGTATCTCAATCACTATCCCCTAGCTTTGCGCGATTAATCGCCGTTTCGAAAAACCGCGTAACTAATAAAATCAACCATCATCTATAGCATATCAAAAAAGTGAAGGAAAGCAAAAATAACCAAACGACTCGCTCCTCACGGCCTTTAAGCTGGGAAATCGAACCAACAAGTGTACATATATACATCACTTTCACCGCCATACCGGCTTGTATCGCGCAATCAAGGGCCGAGGCCAGACCCAGACGGATGAATACACCCCGATAACCTCGTCTCTTCTCATCTTCCCAAAAAGAACCCAGTACTCCGTAAATAAAAATCCGGGCTCGAATCTCAAAAGTCCAATGCCTGAACCAAATCAACTCCAGAATCTCTATGCAGAGTGATCATGAAAAACGAGCTTGGATCCTGTGATGTCCCAATGCCCTCAATCATAGATTCTATCCAAGACTCCTGTTTATCGCATTTTATATTGATACAAGAATAATCATAATATGAATCCGGCTGTCTTCATGCCGGGGACGATAGAAAGCCGAAAGCCGAATGCAAAACATTGGAAAGAGCGCTCCATCTCGGACTACCCGCGTCCAATGGGAGGGGGGGAAGGGGAGTGGTTCATCACTATCAACCGAGTGATTATCTATTCGTCCGATAAGATTCCGTGTTCGCGGGCTCATCGACGCGAGCGCCGGGATCGGTCACCCCACCACCGGTGTGTCCTTCTTCTTTCCGCTCCGAACGCAGCTCACAAGTGATCGCCCCACCCAATAAAGCTTTGATCGTTGTTGTTCTTCGGGAAGACCCCCCAGTGGAGTTAACTAATCTGCAAGGGGGGGGGGGGGAGGTGGCACAATTCAATGGGGAGTGGCAAACAGATTTGCAACGGATCACAGAACGGAAGACCCCTGTGACGAAGCACGTCCAGGGCCAGTAAAACAGGGTCAAAATGGGGCAGTAGAAAATATTAATAACAACATCTAGCCGAAAGGTCGCTGACTTGATCGGAAGGAGGAGGGGGGGGATCGAACGTCAGGCATTGGTTATAGATGTTGGAAGGCAAGGGTGACACAAATACGCCATTATTATTATTATTGAATATGACCTGAAGTCATACTCTGCGGAAAGTATTCAAACCAGGTTGGGGACGTATTGACCCCTTCGCTTCGATTCCGCCTGTAACACGAAACGAAAGAAAGGGCTCAGCCGCTGGTGCAGGATCGATAGAACTCTTCCAAATTCCTGAAGTTCGGGACTCAGACCAGGGGAAAATTCCCACTAGCAAGTGTTCAAGCCCCTGCGCAGCTAATCTAGCACAAAACCTCTGACAATACGCATGATCCACCACTCCCCCTCCCTAAAACATGACATCAAGCCCCGTATCACTGGGGATCCCTGAGCAGTACGCACGAAAACACGTGTAGACATGCACTCCAGGAGGGCCATCCATCCAGACGCGTAAAACGCGTGTTTCCGTGACGACAATGGCTTTGCCAATAGTCATCATGGTTAACGCCAGTCTCCACACGTTGAAAGTGAGTGGTTGGGGACCTTAGTGTGTACAGGGTCCTCCTCCCCCCGCCTGCGCAACTGTGCGAAGCGCGACCGATACGAACCCCTCCGTCGTGTGATATCAGCGTGTATCGATCGCTGCGGAATGCTGTTGTCGATGTCAAGCACAACCACCAGCACCGAACCACAGCAACGAGCAAGAGTATAGCCCGTTCCAAGCAGGGTCTTCCCACACTTACACATGAAACCCCCCACTCAATCTCCTGTGCGCACAGGAATGTTCTCTCTTTCTCTCTCTCCTTCTCTCCGAGGAGCTGGAGAGGGGAAGGAGGCAGTCACCCATCGCTGTGTAGCTAGAGTTGAGCCGTTTACCATCCTAGTCCATATCCCCACCGACTCAACGTCCGGGGCAAGCGTCAAGATGAGGGGTAGGGGGGGGGGGGAAGAGAACACAAAGACGCTGAAGCGCAGGCACACCAAAATTAGAACCTGACTCCGGAAATTACCAAGGGACGATCCTGGGGAAAGATCGGCATCGGTATACGCGTTATAACTACTAGACCTGGGATCTTGTTGTAGATCCTGAATACAATTTAGATATTCAAATTAATGCCGGTAAGAGGGGTAAGGAGGACAAGGATGGTTCACCGGTGGTAGCCATTCCGGCTCGTTATTTTTTGCTCAATCACAGGAACCATTGAACCAAAGCCGAATTCTCGAGCGCCAAAACCACCCAAAACTGAGGTTAAAAGTTCAAGTTCGCTGGAGTAAATTCGTCCTTGCACGCGTTGGTTGCTTGCCCAGTCGTTCGAGTTGGCTCGATTACACGCGCGCAAAAAAGAAAACTGGTTGGTTTGGTCGTGGATCATGGATTATAGCGAAAGGAACGACACCCGACACGTTTACACGCGTGAAACGTGATTAGATAGTGTATGTTCGTGGGGAGGCTCGCAAGCAACGTGTTTCGTTCGTCATCATTAGAGATAACGGCAAGACTTCCATCCTGGGATAATAGATAGGCGCTATGAACATAAAGTCTCAAGATGACCTGACTTTATGCCAAACGTCTCATCGCAGAAACGCGAGAACGGTGCACGTTGCACGATGAAGAGTATTTTCGTACGCCGCACGGGTCCCAACCCGGTTGAAGCGCTAGAAAATCAGAGGTACCGCTTCCCTAATCAGAATCAGCCACACACCGGATCAGGGATGGAGCTGCAGAAATATTATGAGAGTGAGGGTGGAGGGGGCTTCTATAACGATAATCACTCAGCTGCAACGCCTTGGCACCTGAACAGTAAAATGAGCTTCTAGCTCAGACAAGTCGGGAAGGTAAGGTTCTTTCCGGTCAGCGAGAAGGTTAACACGAAGGGAAAGAGAGGCACCACTAGTCGGTACCCAAGGTGTTTATCTCCAGTCCGACCCCTTCACCCAAACCTCTGACCAAACGTCACACATCCGTAGTTGCTTGTATCCTAGTAAAATGCCTTTTGTGAGCACCCCTGCGGCGAGCCGTTAGAACCCTCCAAATCAAAATGAAATCGGAAACCAAACCAAGTTTCCCATCCCTTATCTCGTGACCGTCAACCGGATGAACTCTGAGCGATGATGACGCAGCGCGACTCAACCAGAACCTAGGTTCGATCACAGTCACTCGGACTGTTGGGAGTCGCACGCTGAAGAAAAGGGGTCCCTGCAATGTGTGGGTGTGACCTCAGGCATCTGGCCCTCAGCCCTTGGTTCAGGTTCAGGTTCGTTGACCTGTGATGACTCCGGAATCGATCGGGGCAAGTGCTGAAGCTGGGCAAGTGGATCATGGGAAAGTTGGGAAAGAATGCAAGTCCGGTCAGGTGAAGTAACGGAATAAACTATTGCATGTGGGTCGTATAGGTCCTCCGAGGAGCCTATGCATTGATTGGCTTGTACAATCCCCCCGGTTGGTTGAATATGGTGGTAGCAGGTGATGTAGACGCCGCGCCGGGGGTATTGAGGTACGACGTTGATAGGTGTCATATCTACGTACAGGGACCATCCATATGGTGCACTGGTACCTGGAAAGTTGAGGTTTTCACGTCGTCCAATATCATCCAATCGGGGGCTTACCTCGAGTCTTCAGCCCTATTATCGGCCGATTGTAACCAT
Source organism: Lepiota brunneoincarnata (assembly GCA_023014365.1). NCBI lineage: Eukaryota > Fungi > Basidiomycota > Agaricomycetes > Agaricales > Agaricaceae > Lepiota > Lepiota brunneoincarnata. Next base: position 627,632 of record JAEBUN010000005.1, read on the forward strand.
GCTTCACATCAGAACCCAGACAGACAATGAATGAACCTTATCTCATCTACCCCCCTCCTCACACATCCCTACCCCAACATATACGGGCCAACCCGCACTCGATAACCGCTTTCGATCAGTTATACGTATGGCTGAAACAGTATCCCTTCCCGCGGATATCTCCAGCACAGGATACAAAGTCAGCTCCAAGAATAACTCGAACCAAAAAAAAGGGTCAGCTAGGATAACGATTGACCAATAACTCCACAACCCTACGTTCAAGTCAAACTCAAAGCCCAGGAAAAAAACCTTAAATAGCTTCCTTTCTTCCTCGAATAGGTGCGAGCGGGTTCCCTGAGCACCGAGCACTGAGTTAAAGGAGGGAATCGAGATGGAAGCTCGGGGTCGCGCATCCCAAAGTAGGTTTTGTTTGCGTCTTCCCTGTGCGCGCGGGCGCGCGAAACCTGCTCTCACTCGGAGTTGGGTGGCCCGTTTGAAGGCAAGCTTAACATTCGCGCGTGTGTTCGGGGTTTGGAAGCTGGAGTTGATACCCTATTGTCGGGGATGATGAAGCCATGGAGCGAGCGAGTTTTAGGTAGGAGAAGCCCACGGCGGCGGCGGGGTGGGGAGAGGTTGCGGTAAAGTGCGGATGAGATCAGTGTAGCGGGTAAGGCGGTTTGGAATGTTTTTGCAGGTATAGAAGGCCCCGTGTTCTGAGGACCTTGCTATGAGACGAGCTGACGTGCGAAATTTTTGTACTTAGCTGTGGAATACTCCTTTCGACACGTAACTTAGAGGAGCGTTCGGTGTACGTGTGCAGGGGAGGAGGAAGGGTACGCGGCAGTATCTCGAAATCCCGAAGGTTCTCCTCTCCGTCCGGTGCTCCGTAGTTCGTAAAAACTAGGCATTGAACTCTCCCTCCTATCATCGGAAGGCCCGAAATTAATGGTGTGAATGGTACGGATGGGGTGTGAAATCGGCCGATTAAGACACCTAAAATGAAGTGGCATATTCCGTACCCGCATTTCTTGTGTCCTCTCGCACCCAACCCCCCCTCCCCAAGGCCAAGGTCAAGCCCCGCACTAGAACCTGACCTATATTGGCAGAAAGCCAAGGAGTATGTAAACCCCCCGCCAAAACCCATTCATGATTCCCCTCCTAACCCCGCAAGCCCACATTGACCAACCATGATGCGTAGGGGTGATAAGTGATGGAAGTTCGAAAGATAGAAGAAGATGGGGAACAGTGATATCAGCCGATGCGCCTGAAATTGGATGAGAGCCTGAAAATCATCCTTGGGTTTGAGTGACGTCGACATTATGTCCTTCAAAACGCCGACGCCCCTACAGTCGAAGAGGAGTATAACTTGAGTACCAGTCACGCTAAACGTACTAGAACACACAGACATACCAAAGAACACGACCACAAGAAAACCAATCAGCCGAATACCCCTAAACCCTAACCCCTATTGGCAACCCGAACAAACAACCAACAAAACACGATGATTTCGGACGATCCAGCTCACGCCCACCTTGGGCGCTTTACTCTGGCACTCTCGGACCCTTTTTCACCTTTCAAGGCAACATTTACCTAAACCGACCAACCCCACGCCTTTTGCGCATCATTTCATCACACTCTCGCGTACCTAAGCAGAGAGCTCGGGTAGACCGTAGCATGGCAGATGGCCGCAGCGAGAAGGGGGAACAAACCTTTGGATGCGCGAGTAATCGATTTTAGCGGGGAAGGGGAGGAGGGTAATTCTCTGAACCCCCGGTGAAGGAGAATGCAGCGGTATCAGTAAAGGATTGTCCAGGCTGCTCCTCACCAAAGATGGAGATAAGATACCCACGTTCCGGCTGATTAACCAGATTAGATTATCTTCCAAGCTTCAATTCCGCATGTACGCACAGTGGCGCCTCGTGTATCGGAACTCGTGTACTGAAGCTCTAAACCTCAACGGCTCGAGGTCCGGATGTGTGTTCCAGCGATCACGGGATACCCAACGTAAAGAGAAAAAAGAAAAAAAAGATCAAAATGAATCCAAGAGAATCGGATAGGAAGCTCCACGCCAACGGTGCCTCAAGGCCTCAACGACCATGGGCAGGAGGGTATGTTCTTGGAACAGGTACACAACCACGAGGCGTGGCGACAGGCGCTCTGTTTTTGTCTGGCACCCACCCACGCATACTCATATGAGCATCAACAAGCTTGTTGGCCCACCGCCCACAAGACGACCCAACCTACACAGCCCACGCTCGCCTCGTTGTGCCCACGATAATCTATCAAGCACTGATATGATAGGAAACCTCACATCTTGAAGTGATATGATGCTTTCCTCCTCCATCTTCCAAGCACCATCTCGAAGCGCATGGTACATCATTTCCCAAGAACATCCAACAAACAACACGCATGGTACGATAATCAGCTATCGTTTTTCATTAATATCTCTCAATGAGGGCAACATGCCTTCTTCCAACGAAACTCGAGTCCTGGATTTGGGAAAAACAAACCCTCGCGTCGAAAAAACCCCTTTGCCCAACAGCTCTTGCCCCGCTGCGCGCAAGAAGGTAACACAGCAATCCGTGTTATCGAGGCGATATCCCCGGGCTACAGCTATTTCCACAGCTCGTAAAACACGCACACGGGACTTCTCTTTCCAGAACGTCAGTTTTCTTCGCTGTATGCAGCCGAACTACTCTTTTTTTGCTAGCTGAGCGCTTCAATTGCTCTCATCGATGTGTCGATGGTCCGGGGAAAGGGTGTTCTAAAAGTGGTATATATTTCTGATACAAAGGACAAGCTTTGATCATTTATTCCCCATCGAGGATGATAGTAGCTGTTCGAGTTGCTGCACCCACAGGCAACAACAGATTCCTTCACTCAGTGGGGTGTTGCTAAGCTATATGAATTGGTACAGCTATCGCCACGGCGCCTGATTTGTTTTATTGTTCTAAAGTTGAGCCACTGAGACATAAGACAATAGGGAAATCGGGTCGTCGAAAGGTTATGTCTTGGTCTGATCATTGTTCAAGAGGTCTGAGCGAGCATATCAAAAGAAGTAGAATATAACGAATCGAGCTGCTGGTATGTAGTTAAAATAGCAAGTGGAATAAGCACATATAGAGTAGCAATAGACGATAGTAATTACACCAGTGAACTTACCCCACACCTCGGAAAAACCTCGGATTTACATCATAGTTGACCAACATCCGACGGTGTAGGGGGGAGGGGCAGGAACTTGGACGCCCCCAACTCCATCTCCAACATCCAAAATAATAAGAAATGACACCCCGCGCTACATGCATTGCGGTATAAGGGCAAAATATAACAAGCAAAGCTGCATCCGAGCTCATGACGGAACATCCAGAACAGCACTTTTCCACAGCGAGAACAAACCAGAATCTACCAAACATAACTGGGGCGGTCATGGTGTTGGCGCCACACCCACCGAAGACGAACCACCGAATCTCCTCCTCCCCCCCACCTGAGTATTCATTCACTTTCAGGGCACTTGGGAGACGTAGCAGAGCCCCCCGCAGTCGACTTGCCTTTGCCGCCTGCACTCGTCATCATGCCTCATATGTCTCGGGACGGGGGATATCGGGATTCTCTGACCTATACGCGGCAGTGGGAAACTCTCATAGGGAAATGTCGGTAGAGGAGGAGAGATTTGGGTATTGGAGAATCGAACTTGGGGGGGGGGGGGGGCTTACAAAGCGGGAGGAAAGTGCGTGCCTTCCGGGGTCGGTGCAAAATGTCTCCCGGACAAGATAGGGTTTTCGCAAAGGATGACTAGGATTATGATACCGGTTACAATACATGCGATATGTAAGAACGAGTCATACGAGAATTCAGGAAAGGACTTCTTCGTCCGGTGGAGACGCTATTGATAAGCTGTGCTTTGAAATCTAGGGAAATGCGGTCGGGCTCGGAAAAGCTCAAGGTTCGATAGGAGAAGATATGGATGCCGGGGGTGATTTCGCAAGAGTGTTCGCAGTCTCGAACGGAGCGTGCCGTGAGAAGGTTCGAGCGATGACTGCGGGCTACGATGGGGCGGCTGAAGAAACATAGGCAAGTGCGAGCGGGTCGTGTGGAATACACGCAGTAATGGGAACCCATGAGCCGGTGAGGAAGGAGGGAAGAGAGGAGCAGCTGACGTGCCACGCGCGGAAGTTTGACATAAACCGAGCAGCAACGCGGAGTGGGGGAGGTCGATGGCGTGCGAACCGGGCTGGTTTGGAGCGGTGGTTCACGCGATCGATCTCGATCTGTTGGGTTTATAAGTGCGCAAAACAGTTGCGTTAAGCCCCAAAGCCCACCATGGTCTTTCTCTCAACCAAGCCCAAGCGCAAGTCCTCCATGAACTTTCGCTCATCCACCGCTAAGCGTCAGGCCATCTCAGACGATCTATCTCGTCTCCTCGACCCTCAGTACTCTCCCCAGCCGCGAACAAATTCTCTCCACCACCTTTCCCTCATACGCGACCAACATGGTGACTTTCATGATCCAGACTATCGCCCTTTCACCCCCATCTCTCGCCCAACCTCACCCCGCAGACACCCCTCACCCAGACCCTACTGGGAGTCAATCTCCATGACTGAGGACGAGCTGCTCAATGTTGACGAAGACGACGACGCGTGCGATGAGCGAAGACTCTCTGATGGCTATGCCTATTCGAGCATATACGCCCACCGCCGCTCATCCGCCCAGTATCGTCGCGACCACCAGCGATACAACCACACCTATACCATCCACTACACACCCTCTTATCCATGCTACTCCCCCTCTAGCTTTGCCGACTCCTCCTCCCCCACCCACCTCATACGACTCCGAGGCCACCGTTTTCGGTGATGAGCCCTTTGGCGAGAAAGAGAAGCTGGGATGGACTGGAGTACTGAGACGCAAGAGAAAGGAGAAAGGAAAGGAGACAGTGAACGAAGAGACGCGTGAGGACGACGAGCAGGAGCTCTACGAGAGCGCGCCTGTTCCCGTCCCGGAACCCGCCCCAACCCCAAAGCGTGAAGAATATACGCCTACTTGTGGCGATGTCTTCCAGCGGCACTGGCAGACTGTCCGTCTCGCATTCAACCTGAGTGTCTTTCGTGCGCAGCGACGTATGAAGCGTCGCGTGCACTCGCTCATGTCCATACATTGATTATCGGCTCTCTCTGTCTCTCTTTGGCTCTCTCTGGCTCTCTCTCTTTCTCTCTAGCACTGCATCACACATCACGCAATCCATCGGACTATCATGTCTCTTCTTCATGCATCTCATCTCATATCTTTATCATCATCGTCATCATCATCATCGATGTACGCCTTACGCCCCGCAACTACAGACATCGCGATACCCCATTGGCACTTTTTGTATCACATAACCATCTCGTCTCATGCTTTCCCCCTTTCTTCAATCAATCGGCATCTCCTGTATTCTGTATATGTTTTCAATCCAATTGCTTTCGACGTCTGTGCTCAGGGCTCTGGGACCCTTCAGTTCTTTCTCTCCATCTTGGTTCTTTCTCGTCGGTCTCGAACGCTACTTTGGCCGCAAGTCGGCCCTTCTCCAGTTCTCCTTTTCGACTCCTTAAACCCCTTCCCCGATGCTTTGTGTATTATTAGTCTGTTTCACTTCAAAGATGTTTACGACCCCACGCTTTCGCACTCCTCCCCCCCTTTATTTTTTGTTACGATCCCTCCTATACGTTCATCCCCACCAGATCGCATTAGGCACTCTGGAACTCCTCTGTGATGTGATTCACGTAGAATTTTGTTGATGCAGTTACTTTTGCATTGATGAATACATCTTGCACGTTTTTTACGATCCTTAACCCCCGCGTGAATAAGTACCAAAGTAAGCCCGATAGCCGACGCGGATTGACTACCGCAACTCGGCCCCCGTGTCAGAGAGAGACCACCACCACCACCTGCGTGTTTTTGCTATGCTGTATCAAGATTTCGATTGGGGAACATGTGTCCCCCAACAAAAAAACAAATGCCATCATCATATGAAAGCAATGATCAAATCGGGCAAGTTGAACAAAGACTGAATTTTCAAAGTCCGACGATCATCGATCGAACTGTTCAACGAGGCGCCGGTTATTTATTTACGTTATACCGTTGTCACTCGTAAGAGAATGAGGAGAGAAAAAAAAAAGGTGGTGAATCGGTGGCGTCTGGGTTTGGGGTTTGGGTTTGGGTGTGTGTGTGTTTTTCGGAGCAAGGCGAGTGCGTGTGGTGGTATGTGGTTCCAGCGATTTTTGTTCGGGTTCTTCGACATTTGGAATGTGCGGGTTCGGAGCGGAGGAGAACTTGTTTTTTTTTTTTGATATATATATGATCTGTGCGCTGTCGGGGATTGAGTGATAGTTTTCTTGGCCTATGGGCTGCTACTACGGAGACTTCTTTAATATGATGCAAAGTGCCAAGTGGAATGGCGCCCGTGTTTTTTTTTTTTTCTTTTTTGGTTCTGGATCGTTTTTCGTTGTTTGGATCATGTAGCAAGCAATTGAACTGTAAGTAGTAGCTTAAAACAGCAGAACGTCAAAAAAACCTGAAGCGCCAAGATCAGTTCGCATTGAACCATACCTTGTCCACCGGAGTCCCGATCCGCTTACCTTCCACACACACACACACACACTCCCTCCCCCAAGGGCGTTTTTTTTTCTCTCTCTCTCTCCCTTTTCGTTGCCTAAACGGCAATCCCTGCCCGAGAGACGACGAGAAATCTCACACGCGCCTTCGACACTCCCCGGGTTATTTTGATTACGACGAATGATAGTAACCAACCCGCTCTGGATTCCTCTCAGCAACTCCACGCCCCTTTTTTTTGATCCGGTACATCCACCACCATCCAGAGGGGGAGTTGAACATAATTCGGCCAGGCGGCTGGGTGGGTGGAGTGTTCAAGTAAAGTTTCGGAAGGAACTTGGGGAAAAAAAGTTACTGTCGCATGGCCCGGTTTTTATTTTATTTTATTTTCATGTGAAGGAGGTATACTACGCACGAATAGTGTGTGTGCATGTGTGTGTGTGCCGATGAGATCGCGTAATTTAGCTGTAGGGTGCAAGGGGGGTGGGGCGACTTACTACATATACAGAGTAGGGTTGGATGATCATATACCAGGGAAACTGGCGTTGCCATATGTACAGTCGTGAGCTCACCCCTGCTTATGTTTTTTTTTTTTTCGTTGGTAAGAAATGTCGAGATCTCTGACCCGAGTCGACGGTGTCAGAAATTCAGTTTCTCGGGCTTGAAAGCCCAGCTTCTTTTTTTCTTTCTAGAAAAGCGTTCTATGAGTATGCCACCACGAGCAAACTGTGTGTCGCGCTGGGTAACTCGGGGACATAGAATACTCCAAGCCAAACTCATTCATAGTAACGATCCTGCTAAAAATTTCGTCCCAACCAGGTGGTGGTGGTGGTTTGGAGTTGTAATAAAGGACAAAAATCTAGCCTCTCTCTCCCCCAAACTGGATGTAACGATATTCACACATCACACACACACTGCAATACCCTCTACAGCACACGAATTTCACGATGTTGTGAAACGTCCTCTCTCGCGTGGCTTGGAATGTTCTCTTTGAATAAGGTTCGAGTTTCAGGTCGAGCAGCTGGGGGTGAAATTGTACGGGGGCTGCCCACCGACCCAGGTATTGGGACAGGGATTACTACATCTCACACACATCAAGTCCAGGGCTGTGAGCACTGTGGAAAGAGGTGAGATGCTGGCTGTAGTACTCGAGGCCACCACTCTCTTTCCAAGACCCAACTGCAAAGATAACGGCCGGAATTCATTCTTCTCCGAGTGCTGCTGCCCCCCCTTCCAACCCCCCCCCCCCCCCCTCCATCACTCAAGCTGAGTCAGGTTACCACTACATCGGGCTCGAAAAAGTGTGGGTTTTATCAGAGCGCAGTGGGAGTTTATGTTGCTCAGTTGCTTATGTAGTAGGAGCGAGGATATCGCAACTGTGGTCATCATCAAAACCCTCAATTCTTTGTTCCAGGGTCAACCGAACATCGCCTTTACCTTGACGCACCGCACCTCATGCAAAAGAGATCGTTATTCAACGCAGCCCCAAAAAACCCGAGTCACAGCGCTTTTCAAAACTCTTTACAGCCACAAGTAGATGTGTTTGAGCAACCATTGTGTGCGTGTGTGTGTATGATGTGATACTTACCCCTAAGTCAAAACAAACGCCCAAAAGACAATACTAATAGAAACCCCCCCCCCCTTCCCCCCCCCCTTCAGCCGTGTGGGCTCGAAGCTTCGATTACGACCTATGCGGTCACAGGGTACGCAAGTTACATTGAGTTAGGGTTACTTCGATATGAAAAAAGGCATAGCCTCCCCCGCAAATGAAGTTTACTCTGTCATCGAGCGGCAGTGAGACTTGCGGATGGGGAGTTTAAGCTGTGCCTTGTCGCATGTAACCCGAACCTATGTATGCGATCACTATGATCACTAAAGACTCCGTATGGTGTCTGAGCTCTAGAACCATGTTCTCCGTGATAAGATTAGGGAGTGAAGTGACGGGACGGGATGGGGGGGGGGGGAAGGGGAGGCCGGACATCACAACTGAGTACTTAATAAGCTCCACCCTCCGACTGAATTGTACTTTTTGTTGTTCCGTCGATTCGGCCCTGAGATATCCGAAGCAAAAATGTGATGCACAATCATCTGATAACTACTTTGTGTGCCACACACACTATTCAAGGTCAATGATAAGCGCTAGTTCCGATCCGACATACCCGCGCAGTGGTGCCACTGGATCCTCAAGGACGGAGCTTAGAGAAGGACGGGGGAGAACTGCAGCACAATGAACAACTTGCATGAAACTATGTATCGTCAATCCAGCGTCATCACCTACCCACTTGGGCGAATTTGGATGACCAACTATCCCCGGGTGGAACTTGGAGCCAATTCGAGAAGTTCTTTCGCAGCGAACTATAGCCCCCCCCCCCCCCCCCTAGGAAGGACCCGAAGTTCATGCCTCATTGGGGAGGGGGGTGGTGATTCGTTACCCACGCGCCGCATCTTGAGCTACTCACAGCGCCTCGAGGATTGCGCCTGTATCATATTTCATGATCTTCTTCATATCGATCATGAGCGAGCGGTTATATTGTAAATGGAATAATTTGAGCAAAATCGCGCGAGATAAATCCAAGCGGTATTGACCTCAGCGGGTAATTATTCCGAGATTTTTGCTGGGGAGGAGGGAAATTCGCAACACATCGACGGACCGAAGAAAGAGAACTGGGCATGTGTTGAGCGCTGATATCGAGGTTTATCTATGTCATGAACAGCTTAATTAATGACTAATGAGGCTTTTGTCGCCCGGGACGAATAATATTGCTTCCATTTGTCGGTGATATGTCGGGCCACGTTTGTGTTGGGACTGCAGGTCAGGTCAGGCGCCCGTCTACCATGGAGGATGGGGAGGCAGATCATTCGCCGAATGTTCCGGGGTCAGTCAGTGCTCACCGACTCGGAGAACAGAAGCGGTCAGCGAAATAGACTCGGTGCGTATATTCGCTGAATTCGATAAAACATGAGATGCTATCACTAGTCCCGTTGATTTTCCGGAGAATTGCCCTTGTCAAATTTGGGTTAATAGCATGGGTTGTCAGGAGGGGTATTCCACGTGAAGGCCAGCCTCTACGTGGTGGACGATGGGCTAGGAGGGCAATGGAACAATCTCGAGGATTTATGGTCTTGGGACTCTTCCATCGAAATGCCAAGGTTTCTCAAAGACGAGAACGGTTCGTTTTGCGAGGCCAGCTGGCTTGGACAGACAGTAAGGAATGCCCTTTTCCCTGGTCGAAGGAAGTAGAAAGAGATAAGATGATGACGTCAGGTCGATATACCATTTGTAGATCCGGACCCAAGTATGTACAACCCACCACCACCCATCTCACACAGATAACCCACGAGGAGCGCAGAATTCCCCACTTGTCCATGTCAAACCACCGAGTCATAACACGACGCATAATCAGCGAGCTGGGCAAGGGGGGGGGGGGTTGTGGATACGTGACGCAATTACTCTAGTTCTCTTATGGGCTCACTGGTCGAGTTGCGGCACAGCACAGCACTGACTGTCATTGACTGGTGCATTCCAAGCCAGCCACGTAGGACAGAGGAGTCCCAAAAGCCATCGTACTCGAGGTCGAGCAAACTGAGCTGGCTTCGCAGAACAGCAGTTGAAGAACCGTTACGGTATTCCTCTGCGAGTCGGCCTCTTCTCTCGACAGGGTCCTTTCCCGGCAGTCACGGGATCTCCTTTCCTTTCCGGTTGGTTCAGTGCCTGGACTGCACAGGACAGTATTACTCCGATTAGCAGCTTGATTCCAATAGCCTCTGAGTCCCAGAAATCCGCCAAGAAATCCTTGAGATGGAAACTGCTCAAGATACCCGATGAATCCATCAGCTGTTGCAACACCCATACCCGAGACTGGAATTGTGTCCCACGCCGCTAGAGGAACAATAAAGGCTGCTTGGGACGAGGCAAATTCCCAAAGTCGGAGAGGAAGGTTTTTTTTTTACGGACCTCGGACTTGGCAATGTTCTAGGCTGCGAACACTGGAATCTCAGACACGAACGTTTCCCGCACCCGCTTCTTGTCCTGGCGATAATGCGGGGGGAGGGGGAGGGGGAAGGAGCAAGCGCGGCGGGGGGCCCGCAAATGGCGGTTTTAGGTGTCATTTCGGTAAAGCCAGTCGCGAATCCATGCTCGACGGTTCTGTACCGCGTCCCGCATCTAGAGCTGATCCCTCCATTGTCTGTGGTTTGGCTGGGTCCCCAAGAAGGGTATGGGATCAAGTGATACCGGTAAATTGCTACTTGACCCTTGATTAATGATTTACGCGGGGCGATGAATTAATCTCTCGTTTATTTGATAGTTCGCATACCCCCCCCCCCCCCCCCTCCCCTGTTCGCGTACCTCAAACCCGCCGCGTCGTGAATTGGCATTTAGCGACACGCATCAATATCGACTTTCATTGGTGAGATCGTGGGAGAATGTGTTACAGGATCATCGCATCATTGGTTACTCAGAGAAAGAGAATGCATAAATGACAATAAAAAGCCCGTTGATTCATAATAACCCTGTGTTACCCGGTGAGGAACGATCTGACTGATGTGTCGCGACATAAGAATAGTGTAGCGGAGGGGGAGACACACACACATACATGCATCGGCAAAACAGCCCGACCCCAGACTCGGTAATCCAAGGCGATTGGTCGTGGAAATCGATGTGTGTGTGTGTGGGTGGGTGTGTTTTACGAACTGGCCCATTAGCAGTGCAAGCAAGGGGCAAAAAAAGGACCCGTGTGAAAGGGGACGGTGTGAAGCGGTAGTCACTGTAGTAATAAGCTATCAGGGTCAGGAGACTAGATCCATAAGATGGGTACTCTGGGAACTGGGAATCAAGTAATTGACACTTAGGTTTACTCCGTCCCCAAACAGGATGACGGGCTTGCAGTCCTGAGGGGCTGGATCACCTTTTTGCCTATGATTTTATCAGGACATTAGCGATTACAGCACTTGGCGCTTGCAATGCTTGTATACAATGCCCAGGCCAGTGGGAACAACGAGTATGTAACTTGGTCACTATTACCCCATGGAGCTTCAAGCTTTCAGGTTGAGAGTTGGACGACAAATTGCCACCGCAGTGTGTTAACTTTCCCAGTCCTATGGCTTTTGGGCCGGAGGAAATTGTTAGCATCCAGTAGTGGTAGGAGTCTGGCCGGCCAATGAGAGTAGATAATTTCCCATACGTTCAATTTATCCTGTTGTTTTTTATCCCACCGACCGAAAATATCACAGACAACAGCGACTCATGAACCCCCATAGGTGACCCCCCCCACGGTTTCGCTCTACAACCATTTTGCATGACAGAAGACTCAGTTTCCCCATGGAAACCTTAATTCTGGTTGAAGATACTACGACAATGCAAACCAACAAACATGTTCGCATTCTACGATCAAGGCCCGCGATCGCAGCCCGTTCGCTGATCACTATGCGATACTACCAAAACTCAGGATTTTTTTTCTATTTTCTTTTGAGTGTGGCTGCAAGCCATGGTGTAGGTCTGTAGGATGCAGCACGAAACAAACGAGGCAACCCGACTCCAGGTATCCTTTCGTAGTTGAGATTCCCCTATTTGGTCGCAAAAAATCGCACCCGCTCGATCAGCTAGAAACGATCGTCAGCCCCGGATCATAGTAACCAGTGATGCTTTCCGCACAGCCCGTAAATCATCGGGACCAACTAATGATATCATTCATCCTCGAACCCCACAAGGACTCTGTTTTCCCCACCGGAACATATACGTGTACTTCCAATTGAACAACCTGGGCTAAGGTTGGAAACTCCATGAAATGACGATGATGAGGCACACCACTCGGGGGAACCTTAAACACCATTGCGTCCACATCTCGGATCCTGGGGCTTCATCAGGTGGAACATGGTTTCAGTCCGACATGAGGAGAAACACGAAGACCCAACGGATATTCCCTTTGCCTTCCATGTGATTCTGCTACCGAAGAAGCGCCACCAGAGGCATGCCATCGAGTTCGAGGGAGGAAGTATTGCTCCAAAGGAAAGGAGGTGCCTATCATTTCGGTGCACATGCTTCAGGTATCTCCTTCCTAGACGGCCTAGTTGGTGGCACCGGCTACATGGGCAAGTCCGAGGTCCCCCATGAGGTTTTCAGGCTGGTATATTTCTTAAGATCGAGACACTGCCCGCTGTCATCAGAAGACCTATCCACCTCTATCAGGGATTGGAAGTGTTTCGACTCGTGAGGCAGAAAACGCCCAGCTCACAAGCGAAATCGACCCTTTCAATGAGCGGAGGTGGAGGCCTGAGAGGAAGCTGGTTCAGCTCGTGTGATAATGATATCTTCGCAGTGCAGGTGAGGCGTTTGAAGTAAAAAGTGCTGATGGGCCGATAGGAATCGGGTAGAAGACTTGGGGGATATGATGGACAAGGAGACATCAGGCGGAAATGGCCCGAGTTTTCGTAAGGGGATGAATGGTTTTCTCAACCTCGTGGAGGTGTGGAACGCCAGTCCCAGCGTTTTTCCCAAAATCGCGCAATCTTGAGCACTAGCGCCAGCTTTCACGAGTCTAAACACAGCCAAGAGCCTATAGAGGGCCGGAATGTCCGAATCCAAGTTTGGAAAATGCGAAAGCGGGATACTGGGGGGGCCAGCCAACATCCTGTCGATGCACCCCCGGCATTGGCGCACACATGTTGAACCCACACCTTCAGTTAAGATGCCGCTGTCCCTCCCCAAAACTTTTTCAAGGCCATAAGCAGTAAGCAGTCGGCTGACACCGAACTCATGTTCAGGGTCGGATTCATCCTTGGTAATATTGCCTGCGGCTCATGCGGGGCCGTTTACGAGGTATTCCAACCCTGGTTGCCCCTTACCCTATTTCTGGCCAGTGGCGAAAACATGATCTACTTTTCAAGCACATTGCCTTTGCCTGACGGCTCAGGAAAATGAAGAAGCGCCAGTGTGTCCCTGAGATTGATGTTTCGGCATTGTGTATAGCGGACCCGGCCGGTCAATTTGTTCGTGGATCCTGAACACGCTCGATATGCGCCCTCCATACTGCAGGGTTGAATGTTCGTAGGCCACAGAGAACGTAGGTTGGCTCAAATTGTGCGATAGCTGTTCCGCGACTTGTTACATCATTACCAGAACACAGGTCGTGCTGTTCGATCGAGCCGCCTGGCACGGGCGCGGGTTGATCCTATGATCCCGCCACGAAGCGCGCAGACATAACAGGGATACCAAAGGTGAGCTCGGTTTCGTTTGGACTGTATTATTCCGCTTACCAGAATATGTAATCGAAGGCTGGCTAGAGTGGCTGAAGTGGAAGTGCCCTGGAAGTACTCGCGGTAAGCACGAGGAAGGTTACGAAGCTTGAATACCCTACTACTCACCTGGCCAATGTATTCCTCGGGCCCCGACTAGCGATGGAGTGTGGCCAAGCGTTTTCAAGCGTTCTAGGCCTTGTTGTCGCAATATATAACCAGACTTACCACGATAAGATGATGTAAAGATTGGGGAGGACGAATAGCAGGAGATATGTAGCAGGGTGTATGCGCCTAGGTCCAAACATAGGCTATGCAGCCCGAATGGATTCTGTGCATCACATCGCTCCACAAAACGACAAACCAGCAAGGCCCGCTGAAGACCATTTACAATGATTTTGTGCAGTGGTGGTCGACAAATCTGGACGCATCCTGAAAACGGTCCGATTAAAGGGGAAGGATAGACGGTGCTCCTTTTCCCATGCGTCCATTGAAAAACCAGTGCCATCGAGGTGGTTGGCGTCAGGGTCTAAGTCACGACTAGTACTGTGGGCATGAGGCGAGTGTCCATAGGGTTTAAACTTGAGGTTCACGCAGTCTCGTGGTTCGCGTATTTTTGTCGAGTTTAGAACCAACGACAAAAACTCAGGTGGCAAACTACGTATATTACACATTGGTACTTGAAGATCTGAACCTTTCACTGGAACTACGTGTAGATACAAATAGGGTCGTACTGGCAGAACCGCCGTAAGAACGCCGACCCTTACAGACCAAAGTGTACATAAGGAATCCAAGTGAGCAAGGCAGAATCTGTCTGCGGGAGACATTCCCGAAACTTCTGAATCGCATGATGGAGCGCATGACCTGCATGCAACCCATTGATCCCCTTCCCGCCAGCTCGTATTTCACAGCCCAACAGCTCTTGATAGAATAGACCAGCGACCATGGGAGCATAATCATCTTGGATCGACCACATGGTTGCGACCACACCCCGATATCCTGCCTGCTAACATCCCAGCCGCCAGGTGAACGGCCTCTTCGGATAGCTTCTCATCCCCTTTACTCGTTTGGCAAGCAGATAGGAACGCAAGGTCCGCATTCCTCAGGTTAGCTTTAATGATCGTCGATAGCTCGAGCGCCCCGTCATGGAGGAAAAAACAGCTTTTGAGTGGATCAACGGTGTTCTGTGCAGCGTGGCATGCGAGGTGAACAGGAGCTGTGGAGTTTCGATGCTTGCCATCGTTGCTTGGACACCTGCATGCTCTTTCTCCAATGTGTCATAGTGTACTTCGTGTTCAGCGAGCCGCTTCGCAATCATCCGAATTTCGTCAGTCGTGGCAGGGATTGGGGGCAGACCTGGCGTGGTTGGCTGGCTGACCGCGAGCATCCCGTCCATACCCTCACCAACCGCAGGAGGATTTTTGACGCGCTGGACGAGCGCGGTGACGGAAGGAGTATAGGAAGATATCGCATAATCCGAGATGTGGGACCTCCCGTCTGACACATCGTAGAGACCTGCAGCATGAAGCGGCAAGAACGAAATGGGCCCTGTCGTGCACCACCAGATCCTCGGCTTCTGCGTCGGGAGACTTGACGGCTGTGAAGTACATTGGTATCATCAGCAGCCGAATCCTTTTCACTTGGTGCAGTTGCGTACCTGATATTCCAAACGTTCAATGATTGGTTTCACTACATCGACCCATAAGTCCTTCAAAACAGCTTTAATAGTAGGTGCAAAGGGGAGCGAAGGACCTCCTGTCCGGTCGTTGCCGCATCGATCCTGATGCTCAATGTCCTCGCCGTCGGACGTTGCTTCGGCATTGACCTGCAGCTCTCTGTCGCTGTCAGACTCTAGGCCAGATCCTCGCGCTCGGAGTGACGCATGACTTAAGCCTCGCCGCAAGCGCTTACGGAGGTCCGATGCTTTAGCATGGGAAAAATTGGGCAGCGGAATATGAACATATTTTTGGGGGTTGGAAAAAAGGGCAAGCGCGTCGCAACGTGTCTCGTGGATGTTCATAACGATAGTTGGGCCTCCAGCCGGCAGGCCCTGGAGTAAAGTCGGATGTTGGCGTCGGACGGAGGAAGGTTTCGAACCCTGGGATCTCCCGCACAGTCGTAAGGAGTTGGTCCCATTCCTTTGCAAACTTGGCATGCTGCGTTGCTTCGTCCTGTATGGATAACATTTTCGCCGTATTTTCTTCTTTGTAGAGATCTTCCGATGCAACGATGCGAGAACCCGCCTTCTCCAGATATTTTGATACATCCAGAATGCGGTTTGCGAGGGCCGCATTGTGGACACGAAGAGTATCAAGGGGGGTGCGGAGCTTATTGAGTTGCGTCCAGACAATGCATCTACCCTGTTCAAGCCACTCTAGAGCCGTATCGACTGCGCCAAGTGAAAACGCAGTGGCAGCTGCCTCCAATGAAAGATCCGACACTTCAGCAAGGTTCTGGTGACGACTGTGCAGCGTTTGTTCCAAACCGGCGAGTTGAGAAAGTAATTCGATTGCCTGAGCAAAGGCACTCAAGGATTGTTGTGAATCCAACTCTTGGCAGAGGTGTGCCCATGAATGAGCGGCAAGGAGTCGTTTGGGAGGGGATCCCGTAGAGTTATTAGCTGCTCGGCGGTAATATTGGAGAGCCTCAGTCCCTTCTCTGTGGTCCTTAGTGTATTCAAACAGGGTTTGGAACGAGTTTCCCAGATTTTCGAGTAGGAGGGGGAGTGCTCCGTGGTCGGGTGGGGTGAGCTCGACGGCTCTCTGCTGTACAGATATTGCTTGATTAATGTCTGCGCGGGCTTGTGTGTGGGTAAACCGAGCTCTGAGTGCATTTCCAAGGTTTTCAAGTATATATGGTAAACCCGCACCGGCAGGAGGCATGAGTTTGATGGCTTTCTGGTGCACTGATATTGCTTCTTGCAGATCGGCAAGATCTCCTATACGTTTGAACCTGGTGAGGAGTGAAACTCCTAGAGAATTGAGGTAGTGGGGTATCTCTGGACTGTCAGAAGGAGCCAGCTCAACAGCTTTCCGGTGCGTAGATACTGCCTCCTGGATATCTGCGGCATCTCGCATGGAGTCAAACCGAATTTCAAATGCATTTCCAAGACTACTGAACCAAGTAGGTAGGCCTACGCGACCAGAGGATGCAAGCTTGATAGCCTTTTGTTGTACGGCTATCGCCTCGTGAATATCTGCAGGATCTGCTGCGCGGTCAAATCGAGTTCGGAGCGACATTGCAAGACCACTGAGCCAGGAAGGCAGGCTTGCATGGTCAGGAGGAGTGAGTTCGATCGCTCTCCGCTGCGCAGATATTGCCTCCTGGATATCCGAAATGTCCCCTGTTCGATGGAACTTGACTGAGAATGAGTAGCCAAGATTTCCAAGACTCGTGGCCAGCTGTGTATGATTAGCGGGCATGAGGGCCACTGCTTTCTGCTGTGCAGAAATTGCTTCTTGAAGATCTGCGATGTCCCCCAGGCGATTGAACCGAGTCAGGTGTGCCACTGCAAGGTTATTGACCCATCCAGGCAGGTTCACATGGCCAGGGTGAGTAAGGGCAATGGCTTGCTGCTGTACAGAGATGGCTTCCCGAACGTCTGCAAGATCTCCCAGGTGAGTGTACCGGGTTCGCAGCGCAAGTCCGAGATTGCCAAGCATAGTGGGCAGATCTGCATGGTTGGAGGGAGTGAGCTCAACGGCCTTACGGTGTATCGATATTGCCTCCTGAATATCTCCAAGCTCTCCCGTGCATTCAAACCGAGTTAAAACCGAATCAGCGAGATTACTCAACATCGTGGGCAGGTCCGGATGGCTTGGACCAGTGAGTTCGACGGCTTTTTGTTGTGCCGATATCGCTCCCTGTATATCTTCACGATCTCCTCTACGAACAAATCTAGTTCGGAGAGACACTCCGAGACTGTTGAGCCAGGCAGGAAGCTTTGGGTGGTCATGGGGAGTAAGCTCAACAGCAGTCTGGTGCGCAGATATTGCCTCCTCAATATCCGTAACATCTCCCGTATGTTGGAACCGAGTTTGTAACGAATTACCAAGATTTCCATGCATGGCAGGTAGATGTGGATGACCAGGAGGAGTGAGCTCAATAGCTTTCTGCTGCATGGATATCGCTTCATTAATATCTGTGAGATCTCCCGTGTAACTGTACCGAGTTCGGAACAAGGTTCCGAGATCGCCGACCCAGGCTGGTAGGTCTGGATGGCCAGTTTGGACGAGCTCGATGGCCTTCTGTTGCACTGATATTGCCTCGTGTATATCTGCGAGCTCTCCCAAGTGGTCAAACCTGGACGAGATCGAACGGGCAAGGATGGTGAGTGCGGGAGGGAGTTCATGATCGCCTGGGGAAATAAGCTCAACTGCCTTTCGGTGCACAGATATCGCCTCCTCAATATCTGTAGTGTTTCCCAAGTAGTTGAACCGGGTTCTGAGCGAAACCCCAAGACCACTTAGCCAGGTAGGCAGATCTGGGTGGTCGGGAGGGGTGATCTCTATGGCTTTCCGTTGTGCGGATATTGCTTCTTGGATATTGACGAGATCCCCTGTACATCGGAACTGAGTCGAGTATGAATAACCGAGATTGCCAAGCATGGTGGGCAGTTTTTCATGCCCAGGGGGGGCGAGCTCGATGGCCTTCTGCTGTATTGAAATAGCTTTCTGGTTATCTTCGGGGTCCCCTGTGTGTTCGAACTGCGTTATAAGCAGGTAAGCGAGATAGTTGAGCCTAGAAACTAGCTCATCCGTGTCGTCGGAGGGGGTGAGCTCAACTGCTCTTTGCTGTGCAGAAACCGCCTCCTGTATGCCTGCAATATCTCCCGTGACTTGAAAGGAGGTATAAAATAAAATTGCGAGATCGACGAGCATGTGAGGTAGTTCCTCGTGGTCTGGAGGAATTAGATTTATAGCTTCCTGCAGGGAGGATATGTCTTCCTGGATATCTACAATATCATCTAGCATTTATAAACACAATCAGCTCAGCTATATATATTTACATCAAAAAAATTATTTTATGCTGACCATCTTCCGACGGTGTGTGCTCTGTTTCGTGAGATGATTCTTCCTCAGCTTGTCGTAGACTGTCAAATCCCCCGTATGAGCGAAGTGTGTGAAATGAGAGAGGAGAGAGTAGACAGACGCTGTGAGATCGTTGCTCATTTGCTATTTTATGAACTGGCGTTGGGTGTCACTGAGGAGGGAGTCAAGGGTTTCGAAATGATTTGGTGAGTCGGTGACATCCACAGCATGGGCCATCATTCAAGAAAGCCCATTAGCATCACGTGCTGATATTTCACTGGTGGCTTCCTAAGAATCCTAACAGGGTTTGGCGTGATGCCCGTCCCAGAACTGGTCCCCAAGTCCACTCTGGCGGGCTCTGGGCCCTTATACCTCAGGCCCCAGGCTGGACTGAGAATCCCAGTGCCCCAGTATACCGTTCTTGCCATGCTTCGTTTTATTTTTATTCTTATTTATTCCCAGTTGACCTCCTACGTTTCGACGCCTCCCCGATTCTACTTTTCCCGTCCCCTATGCTTTTCCCAACCTGGTCACTCTGACACTTCCCTTATTTTTCCACTTTCGCTCTACCCCTCTCCTCATCTAATCCCATATCGCTGCCATCCACATGCGTTACAAGTCTGCCATTTATACATCGGTAGGGGTAACTATACGCCTGAGGAACTTACTAGAATCAAAAAGGTGTTTGGATCAAACAATTTCACCATACTTCCGAGCCGCAGCGAATTTTCTTCGAATTAATGGCTCGATACTGAACACTACATAAGTCCCTTGATTAGACCACAACCGTGCACATACATTATGAATGATCAGATCTATCGTGTTAGGAGTAGGGGAGGATAAAATGTTCAGGGGGATCCCCCACCACGATTATGGCACAGCGTTTCGAACCCTTGCATGCCCAAATCGTGACATCTGTGCGAGGTGCAGATTTAATCCAGTATCGCAACCTCTCAAGGACCTCTTCCCAGGGAACACTCTCGCTCCTGCGTTTCTCCCGGAAGTCCCTGACCGAATGCCAGCCTTTCATATACCCCTGAAAGTAATTGAATGGGTTATCGAAATGGAGAAGAGACAAGATTACGCTAATGGCTTGCCTTTTCAATTGGGGGAAGTCCTACGTAAGTCGTCTCGATTTTCGCCCAGAACCCTCCTAAACAGTCTTGGAGGACACGGTCTACACTGAAAGAGTCAAGTGTAACCTTCAGCAAGATCTGTCTTTGTTCGAGTTCCACAGACAAGTGCTGGGTCCTTGAATATATGTATAGAGGAGCCAGGGAGAGTTAAGAACATACCAGGGCAAATTGATGCAACCGGGAGAGGAGTCGTTTTCGAGCTCCGTCTGCCCAAGCCCATCCATCCATCCTATGAAAGTCGGTGTTTTCAAGGAGGAGCAACAAATCTAATTCTGATAATTGGGTTCCAAACCGGAGATGCGGTGGAAATTCCGTTGGTCGGCCGAATGTAAGGTCATCCTGGAACAGGATTTGGTCTTGGAGATCCTTCCAGAAAAGCGCGAGGGCCATATTAAGCAACTGTTCGCGTTGTGACCTTTGAGTTTTTGGTTTCTCAGAAGGCCAAGAGAGGGGAATACGATCAATTCCACAGCTCTGTTCTGCCACTGGTGTGGCCGTACAATCTGTTAGGTCTCCGGTTAGTACTGAGGACAAATGATCTGCGCGTGGACGACTACCGATAACAGTGGCCTGTCGGATCACCTTAAAAAGCCCTTGTCGCCAATCGTCGCCTATGAATCTCCAGCTAATAGTGTGTTCGCATGACCTTGGCTCGGTCAGGAGGTATTCACGGAAAGAGTTGTGGTAGAAGCGAAAGTAAGATTTGCCAAAGTTTTTGTCTCGTGGGATTTGGAGGACAGAGTGAAGGTGTCGAAAAGCCGCGACAGAAGTACTCTGCTTAATGCCCAATATGTTGCATAGATTAACGAGAGAGTTACCACCAGGGATTGAGCCACAAATAGTCATGGCAATGAAGCGTTTAGTGACTTCCCAGGTGCTGTCAGGAATCCTCCGCAGAATTTCAGTGTAAATTGCGTCGAGGGCAGCAAAAGGATTTTGTTGGTCAGATGTAATGGTCAGCTTGTCAATGACAGATAGTACGCAGTCCAGCTGATCAACCGGATTGCCAACGTCAGGGTCTTTGATAAAGAGGATAGCAACCGACGCGAAAGCAAAGAGGCCGGATGCAGCTCTTGCGATCCTCAGGAATTGCTCGCTGGTAGGCCATGTCCGTGCTGAAATGCAATCGGGATTGTCTCGGTGGATTTCATCAAACTCTCTTCGCAAGTACTGTTCGACATCACGACGTGCTTCGTCAGAGTCAACGGGAACATCCTCTTCCTGGAAGCTATTCTTTCACGCTTTCGCGTGAAAATACAGCTTTTAAGTGAGTCTCGGGACGGCTTGCAATGATCCAGATGAGAGGGATCGATGGATATTGTTGCACAAAGGTGCTGATCAGCTGGACAATTTCGCACTGATAATGGTTGCTGTTTCGGTCGGAGCGCGGCTCGGGTCCCCCACCGCATTCATCTAGACCGTCAAGTACAATCACCCAGTCCTCCAAGCCCCTACGCACGTTCCTCTGAACGAAGGGCTCGACAATAAGCTTCTTGAACTGTTCACTCATCGCCTTGTCAAGTGACCTGGGATTTCTCATGAGCTCCGTGATGTACGCCCTGTAGGACGGGTCTTGGACGGCTAGTTGGTAGGCAATCGTAGGAAGCACCTGTCCAGGATTTTTGCGACCATTGGGCTTTGAGAAAAACAGGCTTGCGCCCAAGTGGTGTGAATCCGACTCCAGCTCGGCCAGGGTCTGTACAATTGCAGATTTCCCAACGCCAGCAGGACCATGGATCCACAAAAGTTTCTTCTCCCGGTTGGGATCTCGGAGCCAATGTCGGGTCCTCTCTATAATGGCAATACGTGTGCCAGGGTGACAACGTGGAGGTGGATCCCGTGCAGATGAGTCGAACTCAGCACCAGACATAATATGGCCCTCGAGCCATTGCAGTGCTTGTCACAACTCAGAGCCTGGATATTCCAAAGGAGTGATAGGCTCACCTTGGTTAAAGTAGTCGTTTGTAGAGGTATAGATGTTCTGTGTCTCGACTTCAAACATATTCGGATTGTTGATAACCGCATTTTGAGCACCACAAAAAAATCCGGCTGCGGTCGGTTCGGTTGAGTGCTGAAGTTCGCTAGCCCGCGGATGTCTGGTGGCCGGCAGGGGCATATGTGCCAGAGCCCACGGCTCCGGATCGCCTTCAAACACTGAAGCTATTGGGCCTGAAGGGTCGAGTTGTCGGGAAAACGGTTTGTGGCGAGAAGGGGCGTACCTGCATCAGTTGGTGGGAGAACACTCTCAGCCGTGTAAGATCCCGAGCATGATGGTCCGAGCGGATATATGTCTAGATAAGTTGTATTTGGGATGCCGAGAACGTCACCTGGGGCAAAGTGTGGCATGTTGGAGGTATGCAGTCCTGAAAAGTTTGCAGTCGGGGTGGCGAATGGTGTGTCCTGTTCGTCTGCGCTATGTTGAGCAAAGGTTGAGATATCACAAGAGCAACGCACAAGGTATGGCCAGTGTCCCGGAGCCTTCTAGCATGGGAAACCCCGTACCCGAGAGTCCATATAACCAGGCGTAATCATCTATACGAAGGAGATCAAAAATTGGAGTAATTTGTAATGAAGGTGGAAAAAAAAAACACTGGGTGTACCTGGTGCTACAAAGCCTCCACTCGCGGGAAAGTTTGCCATAGTAGAAGAAGCCTGAGTTGGATAGCCTAGGTCATGTTCAGCGGTCGGCAAACGATCTGTAACGATGAACGGCGCACTGGGGGTATACAATGCCGGAAATTCTTCAACTGCATATGGAGATTCATATATTGGAATTTTATCGGCTATACAAGCTGGATGAAAAAGATTGTGAAGGGCTTTTGACAAGGAGCGACATACTAGCTGCTGTACCTGGCAGCGGTTCAATAACACTATGTGGGCGCTTCGAGGGACCCACTGCTTCATCAGTGCTCCGCCTGCGCTTGCTTCGACTCTATCACCATAAGTACCAATGAACAGCAGGGATGAGGTCGAAGGTAAGGCAACGTACCAAGCACATCATATCATTAGAGTGACCACTGGACTGGGGAGTTCTGCCCGAAAGGGATGGATGACTAGTTGAACTGATCCCCCACTGGGGTATACGGTATGGATATTTCGAGTAAAATTGAGGTTCCATGAGCGGCGTGTGCAATGGTGAGAGGGCAGGCGAGCAGGACAGTGCTGTGGATAGGGCTGTCATGATGGTCACGTGATTTTCCTAAAGCAGCTAGCCGGTAGGCCACCTCCATGAAAGGAATGAAACTCTCCATACCGGTCATAGAGCAGTGGGTATCAAAACACGTGGTAATACAGAAGGACACCCCCAATTATCATTATACGTCCACCCACACACACCCTCATCTAGTCTCATCTGCGCGCCTTTGCCTCTACGCCCTCTCCTCTGTGACCTGTTCCATCTGTGCATCCTGATACATCTGATCCAATACCCCAACCGTGAGCTGCAGCATACTCCGCGCCGCCCCATAGACCTTCGCGTTCTGCGCCTTCACCATCTCTTCCACCCTCCCCCTCACCTCCTCCATCAAAGGTTTCACGTTTTCCCTCAACACATCCAGCAATTGCGGCCTCAAACTCTGCATAACATACTCCGGTGCATCTATCACAAACTCGTCAGGCATCTGCGGTGGCGACGGTGGCCGGTTGGTACACGCATGAACCAAAGACTGGAGCGCGGAATATCGCTTCTGATCCAACTCTCGCAGCTGGTCGTATGCAAATAATTGGGATTTGTAACGCACGAGGTCGTGTTCAAAGAATTGTCGCCCGTCCGCAAGTAATGAATCGCGCTCGTTCCTGAGCGCAGCGATCTGCCCTGATGCCCGTTTAGCGATCTCCGTGAGTTCCGCGAGCTCCTCGTTTGTGGATGTGATTTGCTCTTCAACTTTCGAAAGGCTACTTTTGAATTCTGCTGTATGCGTGCTGATGAGGCGTTGTTGTTCCTGCGCAAATGATTCCACGGCCTTTTTTTTCTGCTCGAGCATATCATGACACATTTCCTTGACCCCACTCATCAAGTTGCCTTCCCGTTGATCCATTGAGTTTCTCAGATGATCCCAGAGCTCACGCAGCGATGCGAAGTTTTTGCGAATCTCGTCCAACTCTGCTTTCCGTCTCAGAGGGACAGAGCCCGAGTCTTCATCGTCATCTGCAACAGTCCTCCTTTCCTCTTGTCTCTTCTCAGTCATCACCACAGTCTCCGAATCAACGTCCATCTGGTCTTCGGCAATGGTCCCTGACGATGATTCCGCCACCTTTCCCTTCCCCACCGTCTTCTTCCTAGACTCATCTAGTTCAAGTGATTGGGTCAATAAATCCTTGATCACTTCCGTCGTCTTCGCCAGATCATTCACATACCCCTTCACCTTCTCATTCTGTGCCTGAATATCCTCTGGCAGTGGTAAACTCGGCCATGTGTGCGATCCAACCAGTACCTCCAACTTTTTCCGAAAAACTCGCTCCGCAACTTCCTTATCCGCGGACAATTCCTCGATATTTGCTTCTATCCGTTGTTTCTCGTCTAGGTTGGTCACAAAGGTGTCATTCGTGGAGTAATTCACAAGGTCAATGATATCGGCCGTCGGCATGGACACTTTATCATTGTGAAGTAGCATTTCAGCCATAATTCTGCAACAAAAGAACCCTTGAGGTTTCAGCCTGATATAATATTGTAGATAACTCACTGGATTCGTTCCTTCCAAAGTTCCAATTTAGCCCCCTGAGTCAGCTCGGTCGTCTGCGTCGTCTTAGGAAATTCAAGATCGGGGAATACGGGTAACGGTAGAGGTAGTCCTGGAGATGAACGTGCCTCAGGTTGGGGCGTCTGTGACACATGCGGGGCCGGCGACAGGGTATCATTACTTGATGGCTCTAGTATCACAGTGGCAGCGGGAGAAGCAGCGATCATCGAATCGTCGAAGTCTTTCATTAGACTTGGGTGTGCTGCGGAGGCGAGGGCAGATGCCTTAGCAACATCCAGGGCGAGAGTTGGTGCCGCCATAGGGTTGGGCGTTGGGACAGTATTGGGGTCTACGGATCGCCGGAGACGAGTGTTGGCCCTGTTAGATACATTGTAAGAAGATATCTCTTCCAAGCCTGAGTACACACCTTTTACGTCTTTGAGCTTCGTTATTCCTCTTTCTCTTTCGTGCATTGGAATCACCAGAATCGTAATGACTAATTTGTGGTCAGTAGACATGATTTGGGGTATGAATATAACTTACACTTTCATACGCCCAGTTGCTTCATCATGCTGATGGTGGTAGAAACGAAGTGTACGTTGGGCGACCATGGTGACACCCACTGACCTAGGATCGCCCTCGGGTTAAAGGCGTCGGGTTTGCGTTTAAGTCGACTGAGCTGCCACGTGCCGTGTATTGGTAACTGCAGAAGATATCAGGTGGATATAAGGCGGCCTGTTAAACGACACCGAAGTTTGGGTCTTATAAATCCCAGGTGGGTCACCACCAAAACCGCCGAACGTCTTCAACACCGCCCCATTCGGTCATGTATCTTCAAATTCGCCAGTGAGTCAAGCACGAGATTATGAACGATACACGCTACCCCACAATCACTTTGGTACACGATCCTTGAGGATAATCATCTCTCTTGTACTAGAAGTATTTCCAGATCGTGTAAAGGACCCGGAATATCACAGGTAACATTTACAGCACAGGGATTCATAGAGCCATAGTCTGGATACTTATTTAGTGGTGAAACCCATGTGCGAGAAATGAGTTGTCCCAGTGGACCAAAGTCACCAAACATTGCCATTCCACCGGCAAAACTGCAGCTTTCTCCCGCATATATATCTCTGTGAACCCTTTGGCGATATGTCACTTCATTCGTTTTTTTAGGTACCAAGCTGGGCGCACTAGAAAGAGGTTGGACGCGTGATTTTCAAACCGCAGGCATTTTCTATGGTGACATGTCGACGCCAGGGACTAGATCAGCCACTGAAGAAATATTCGCCTCCAATATTCGACACACCACCCAGGTTAGTGTCCGATCTTGACAGCACTCAACATGGCCATGCAGGTCTCCGGCACTTGGAATGCATGCACAATCCTGGCTTCCCTTCCCTACTTCGTGACGCTGCAAATGAAGTGAAGTCTTTGATTGCCTCAGTTATTGCTTATGTCGCCATTCTCCCGGAAAAGTAAAAAATGTCAATGAGGATTCCATGTAGATGAGAAGACTGTGCACAAGTCGGAAAGAACAACAGGTATCGGTGTATAACAAAAGGCAATGGATGGTGGTACAGAACTAAATGCTTCAAAAACGACAAGAAGGGAACCGGGTATTAACAAGAGAGCTCACGTTCGTCTGAAAGAACTCCAACCAGCACGCACTCGATATCGACCTAACCTCATCCACTCCCGCCATCACCGCCATCACCACCGCCACCACTCTGCCCCATATGCACATTCTGATAGACCTTATCTAACACCCCAAGTGTCAACTGCAGCTTATCCCAGGCAGTCCCATACATCTCCGCATTCTGTGCCTTCACCATCACTTCCACCCGACCCCTCATCTCCTCCACCAAAGGCTTCACGTTCTCCTTCAACACATCCAACAGCTGGGGCTTCAAGCTTTGCACAACATACTCCGGTGCATCCATCACAGGTACATCGGGCGTCTGCGGCGGCGATAGCGGACGATTGATGTACGCATTGAGCGCAGCCTCAAGCGCATGATACCGTTTCTGATCCTTTCCTCGTAGCTGGTCGTATTCGAGGAACTGCTGTTTGTAGCGTACGAGGTCGTGTTCGAAGAATTGTTGTTCATTCGCGAGCAAGGAATCACGCTCGTTCTTGAGTGCGGCGATCTGCTCGAGTGCCCTTTTGGAAATCTCCGAGAGCTCGGTGAGCTCTTTGTTCGTAGATGTCAGCTGTTCTTCGACGTTCGTGAGACCGGCTTTGAACTCTACGGCATGCGCGCCGACGAGGCGTTGCTGTTCCTGAACGAAGGACTCTACTGCCCGTTTTTTCTGCTCGAGCATATCATGGCACATTTCCTTGACCCCATCCAATAGATTGCCTTCCCGTTGATCCATCGAATCTCTCAGATGATCCCAAAGTTCACGCAGCGATACGAAGTTCTCTCTGATTTCGTCCAGCTCTGCACCTTGTCTCAGAGGAACAGAGCCCGAGTCTTCATCGTCATCCGCAGTAGTCGCCCCTTCCTCTTGTTTCTTCTCAGCCGTCACCGCGGTCTCCGAATCAACCTCCATCGCGTCTTCTGCAATGATCCTCGATGATATTTCCTTCGCCTTTCCCTCCTTCACCCTCTTCTTCTTCGATTCATATAACTCAACCAATTGCGTCAGTAGGTCCTTGATCCCTTCCATCGTCTTCGCCAGATCATTCACATACCCCTTCACCTTCTCATTCTGGACCCGAATATCCTCCGGCAGCGGTAAATTCGGCCATGTATGCGATCCAACCAATACTTCCAACTTTTTCCGAAAAGCCCGCTCCGCAGCTTCCTTATCCGTGGACAGTTCTTCGATATTTGCTTCTATCCGCTGTTTCTCGTCTGGGTCTGTTGCAAATATGTCGTTCGTGGAGTAATTCACGAGGTCACTGATATCAGTTGTCAACCTGGACACTTTCTCCTGATGAAGCAGCATTTCCGCCATAATTCTGCAGTGAGAGAGCCATGAAGTTCCGAACAGGAGCATTTGTAGGCGGCTTACTTTATTCGTTTCGTCCATGATTCCAGTTTAGCCTCTTGGGTCAACTCGGGCGGCGGTGTTGCCTTGGAAGCTTCAAGTTCTGGAAATGCAGGCAATGGTGGGAGTAGTCCTGGAGACGGACGTGTCTCAAGCTGAGGTGTCGATAGGATATGCGGGGTGGGCGACCCGGTGTCTGACGTTTGTTCTGGCATTGCAGTGGCAGGGATCATCGAAACATCTGAATCCTTCGGCCTTGGTGGTGGCACTGGGCAGGCCGTGGGAACGGGTGTGGGTGCCTTGGCAGCGTCCGGGGTTGGAGTCAGTGGCACAAAAGCGGTGGTCACTGACGATGGCGGGGGTGGTGCAGCGGGAGTGGTAGCTGGCGGCGGTGGAGCTGGTACAGTAGGCGTAGTAACTGGCGGTGGTGGCGGTGGTGGCGGGGGTGGAGCTGGTGCAGCGGTATTTGGCGCCGCCGCAGCTGGAATTGGAGAGGACGCCATCGGCGATGCGGAAGAGATTTTTGGGGGCGTAGGCCGCGCCGACAGCGGTAACTGCGTCCGTCGAACTGGGGTAGGGATTACAGGAGACGATGGCACACTCGAAACTGATATGGGCGGAAGTTTAAGCTTCGATGCATACACAGATGAAGGTGAGGGTTGGGGTCCTGCGAAGCCCGAGGAGGACCCCGTAGTCGACGGAGGAGGAGGTACGGCAAATCCAGACGTAGAAGTGGAAAGTACGGAAAGAGTTGCACCTGTGGGTGCAAGTGGCGACGGCGGGGGCGGGGCGGACGGAGGTGGGGGAGGAGTTACGGAAGGGGGCCTGGGTGCAGCAGGGTTTGTAGGCGCCCCTGTCGAAGAGGGTTTTCTGAGTGCAGGCTTGGAGGGACTCACGCCCGTGTTGGCTGTCCGTGACCGCACCGCAGTGGGACACTTGGGGATCACTTTATCCCTGTCTTTGCCCATGTTCATCCCCTTATCTGCACCGTTGGGAACGGTCTCGGTCGCGTCTGAACGCGACGAAGCAATCGAGTCGTCCCTTCTCACCATTTCCCTCCTCTGCATCCATCCCCTGTCCGGGGAGTAATCGTCACCTCTCTCTCGATTCCACCCATACGGCCAGTGATGAAGGGATGACCCTGGTGAGGTAAATGGCTGTCTCCTATTTCTTAGTACCAGCTCGTCCCACTCTTCATCCGATGGGTGTATAAAATGACAGTCGACATGGTTATATGGGCATCCCTTTCCCTTTTCCCTCCCATCAAACTCAAAGAACTAAAATAGTCGATGAGGGATGCTGATACAGAGTGAGGAGAGACAAGACACATACTTTGCATTTTCGACTTTTGCGCGGAGGTGGAAAGTGAAGCGACATACCAGCCTTAATGGAACAACGAACGAGGTGAAGGGAGGAGCAGTGGCTGTGCCCGAAAGAAAACGTAATCTACTGCGAAATTAAATTACTTCTGTCCTCGGTAGGTTCAGTATCCCCCGACTAAAGGCAGCTGCAACCACCTCAAACCCCCTTTCCTGCACCTCTGCAAGGAATACGTCGTGCTGATCCGCAAGTCTCTCATTATTCTTCCGGATCTCTCTGATCACACCATGTTCCCTCGCGCAATTCGGGCACTCCGTCTCGTGCTCCTGTATGCACCTGATAGATGGATGCTGTTTAGAAAAATCGATTCACCCTAACATGAGGCAACCCACCTTTGGTGATAGCTGTGGTTACACATAAAGTGCACCGCGGGCAAATCCAATTGCGCTTTACATATCGCGCACCGCGTCACGTGGAACACCTTAGGGTGTTCAACGTCCATCAACTCTTCCACTTGCTTCAACTTCTCCGCAGTCTCAAATCTGTATGATTGAATCAGTTGTCGATCCTAGATAAGTGGATATATCAGCGTATAAGTGATAGAGCACTTTGATTAACGCTCACGTTCTCAATCTCCTCCCGGCTCTCCTTGATCCGCATCATCAGCCAGTCCTTGACAAGCCCCACGCTTGCAACCCCATTCCTGCTTAGCAGCTGCACAACACCCAATGGCGGCATTATCCCCTCTTCCTCAACATGCTCCAAAATCCCCTTCAAATCCTCCCTATGCTTCGCCAGTAACTCGGGAGTAGACGTCAGGAACCTCAGTACAAGCGGATACAAGGACTGCCGATTCGATCCATACATCATCAATCCTTCCACAACCTTTTTCGAAGCACTCGCATCGCCCGCCTGCGACCTGTCGATCCAAAATCTCAACACATCTTCATACATACCTAATCGCTCCCACAACAATACTAGCCCATTGATGAACCAATGCGTTGAGCATACGATGAGCGCATGTGTAGGATCGTAAGGCAGCGAATGACTCCTTAACAGCTTCATTGCTTTCTCCTTCAACACCTTTTCATCTTTCCCTCCGTCCTCTCCCCCAGGTAAAGTCAAATACAACTCCAACAGCGTGTTCCAAATCGCCACCTGATCATCCCTTTCCTCGTCCTCTTCAGGCCCCGGAGGCGATCCAAGTTCCCCTCGCCCTTTCTGTGTCGATACATGTCCCACAATCGACCCCTCATCCAGTGTTTGCCCATACCGTCTATACGCAACCGTCTCCAAAAATACCACGAACTGCTCCATATGATCCACAAAATGCGCAAAATATACCCGTGGCGAGGGCAACTTTACAGGCTGAGGTTGGCTTTGTTGTGCAGCGAGTTGTTTTGTGGATGTGGGTGGAGGTGTCGAAGGGCCCGTGGACGATTCCCTCCGTGGTCCAGCCTCGGGTCTCACTGTTTTAGTGGAAGGAGACGGAGGTGAAGTGTCGGAGGAAATTGAGGTCGTTGGTTGGTTGCGATTGAGAGCCAAATACGAGAGATACGATGGTCCACCAGAAGCCCCTATGGTTACTGGTTTTGGTACTGGCGTTGCTGCCTCTTCTTGTTCCGAAAGTGATCCAGCTGTAGTACAAAGGTCAATGAGCAGTTGCGTTGTCTCTTCAGGGAGACTGTGTAGCATCGCTCTGCCATAACGAGCCAAATTGCTTTCAGCCTAAGTGTGGGCAAAAGTATGTAATGAGTAAATCATAGTAGTAAATTGACACTCACAGCCTCGGGACCTAGCTTCCTCAGATACGCCGAAGCATCCTTATAGTTTCCCGCATCCTCAATCTGAATCCTCAGGTAATCCTCATGCCTTTCGTACTTCTTCGCCAGGTATGCTGCGTGTTCAAAGTACCCTGCCTGCCGACACACTCGAATCGCAGTATCCAGGTCAAAGGGCAGTTCTTCAGAACTGTCCGCATCGCGTTTTGATTCGGTCTTGATGAAACTATCAAGGCGAGAAACGTCTTTCAGCTTGGTGTACGTATTCAGGAGCAGGGTGGTGTGATCCGAGTTTGCGAGGCCTAAGGAGTGGAGTTCTTGGAGATATGTCACGAGGTTATGAATGCGTTGGGCATCAAGAAACTAGGGCGTTAATGAGACATCAACTAACCCCGCTTGGTTGCAATGATCATACTGACCTTTCTGATGACATAGCTAGGCTGCAAATGCCCAATTGTCCGTACAAACTGCTGCATAGCACCATCATAGTCGCCCTTGAGGTAAAGATGATCTCCGTATTGGCGATGAATGTCAGCCACACTCGACTGGTCTAGATTTTGAGTCTTGGCTACATTCAGAGCAAGCGGAAAGTAAGTCTTGCGGTAGAGCATATCTAACTTGTCTCCGGTGCTTTTCTCTTGCAGACATAGTAACTTTTGTAAATTACATCAACTCCCGCGGGCGACGACCTTGTAGGATATGTTACACACCTGGCCATCCGATGTCAAGACATAGATGTTCCCCCATTGTGATATCACTTCCCTCACCCCTTGCCTGAAGGGCCCGGAATACGCGACAATCTTATTTTCGGGGTCGAACACTGTAACTTTGGTGATGTCAGTCCCGCTAGGATTTGTTGAGCGAGCAACATAGTTCCGGACGGTAGCAGAGGCGGCAGAGGCAGTTGGGACAAAGGGAGGAGAGACAATGACGAGATAGTTGAGATGGGTATGGATAGACGATTTGCTGCCTAGACGAAAGTCAAAGGTGATTTTCAAAAATAATGTGAGCTATCGGTACCCTCGTATGCCCAACAGTTGCCTCTGCCCTCCGTGTTGCAGACGTAGATCGCTTCGTCTCGGGCGACGACAATATCTTTTGCACGCCAGTCCATAGTCGCACACCCGAGGCCTGTACCAATTTCGTCCACTACACTTGGCGTACCACCGCTTCCTCTTCCTGACGCCTGGTAGCATAACACACGATTTATCGTAACCACGAAGAGATAGAGGTTGGGAACTTCCTCGGTCGGCTCACGGAAGCCGAGCCCGGTGATGGGCTCCGTCGGGGATTCGTGTACTGTACGGGTTTTGGGAAGGGCGGTGAGTGAGTTGGATGAAGCGAGGGATTGGTCGAGGTGCCGATAGAGAATCACTGTGCCATCTCCAAGTCCAATAGCAAGGTGCGAGAGCGTAGCGGAAAGGGCAACAGTTGTTACCTGGCGGTTGCTGATGTTAGCATCCAATACATCACACACAACATCTGGGCTCACAGGATGGGGGCGATTGCTGAGCTGGAGCTTTGTTGAGCGTAGCAGGACAGGGGCACTAGTCTTCTTGTCGAAACTCTGCATGTCCCATACCTTGAGCAAGGGTGAGCGGACAGAGTCTTCCTCCTACGCTAGGGTGAGTAGGAGATCCTAGGAAGGCAAAAAGCCATACACACGCCTAAAGTTACAAGGATGTCCTTCCGTTCTACCATATGCGTCACTCGACCACCAGCATGAGCAACCCAACTATTGACCGACTCAAAATCACGGTTGAGCAGATGTATACTGCCATGAATGTCTGCAACCAGTACCCCTGAGGAAGAGGAGGTTACAGCGGAAATCTCTGGTGTCACCTACCAGGGTGTGATTGGTCGTCTTATGGATAGGCGCATAGACTACTTACTTTGAATATTTCTGGAGGGCTATCCAAATCATGAATATCCTTCACTGGAACGACGTCGAAAAACGGAAATTGTCGCCACTGTATTCATGTCAGCATTTTCATGGCAGAACCCAGCACGGACTCCGTAGCCGGAGAGATACACTCGAAATGACGGATACTCACAGCAGGTGCGGCAGTTCCAGCAACGCTCGAGACATTTGAGGTCGCATTGGCGGCCAGCGCTGTCAGATTCGAGGTCATATCGTCCCCAACCCCAAAGTTGCCGAGTAGCAGAATAGGACCCCAATATCGTGGCCAGTATCAGACAACCAAAATGGAAAGCTATTCCCACGGAGCGTGCTCCCATCAACCACAAACGGTCCTGCCCGAACTTTCACTCCTCCCTCATCGTCTTTCCCTGTGAGCCCGTCACTGCCGCTGTCGTCTCCCTCGACACCTATACAACAGCTTTTAATACCAACAAAAAATCCATGGCCTTCCTTGGACTTCGCAAGTGGCCCACACCGGTAAGCTTTTCTCCCTTGCCACGCCTCTCTGTTGACTTAGCCAACGGATACCTGGTCGCGTTTGTAGGTTGCCAAGCCCTTGTGGCCTTTCATGGTTGCTGGGAGCATCACTCTCTATCTTGTTGCGAAGGCTCAGAGTAGTTCAATTCGCTGTACGTCTGCTGCCTCTTTTCATCCTCCCACCCGTTTTGCCCTTTTTTTTTTTTTACTGATAGCTTACCTCGTGCGTTATCAGCGGTCGAATGGCGTGATGACCCCCGTAACCCCTACGCTGCCCAGCTTGCCAAGGAGTCTCTGCATTAGTAGTCGCAATGCTCGATTGTTTTTCTCTCTCAAATAGAAACACCCTATCTTATCACGCTTTGTCTGCTCGACGAACCGCCGCGAGAGAGAGAGAGAAGTCCTTGGACGTAGCGCCAGTACCCCCATCTCGCCATGTGTCTCGAGCTCTGCCAAACCCTTACACCAACCCTACAACACACCATTACCACTAGGTCATAGGAATGATACACCGCCAGGAAGGTCGACCCGTATCTTGCTCTTATCGTGATAGACTCTCACACAAAGCTTGTGTGAAACATTTATTTAGAAGTAGCGCAAAGATCAATAAAATATGCGTGAGTAGCCTCGAGTAGCCCCCACCTTACCGCCTCCAGACGGTATCAAGTAAGCAAGCGCAGGCGAATGTAGCCCGCCCCTTCGAAGCGTCCTGCAGCTGAACCTTCACTAAATGTAACAACCACCAGTACATTGCCCACTACTCTCCTCCTCTCTCACCTACTCAAGGGCAATCAAGACCGACCATCGGGATGTCCAAGCATATCATGAGAGATTTCCGAGAGTATTGCCAGTGTGTCACTTTTCAGCAGTTTGTCCCTTGACCCTAAGTTAACTTGTGTAGACAATCAAAGCCGAGTAGCATTTGTGCCTGCAAACACAGGATTCTAATGTAAACCCCATATCTAGTGTACGCCGTTTGCGGAGCTACATAACATAGGCACCGACCCGGTTTCTTCTTGATGCATGGATGAGTCAATCACCTGCCGGCAGCCCAGAATGTACCGGCAGTCAGGACCGACAGATAAGTGGAATAGAGATACCACGGTACACATGCTAGGGGTATGATGCGAAAGATAGATTTGGCTCAACGAGTTATGATTATTTGGGGGGGCTTTCTGTAGGCGGTACACCCCACTCTGGAAGCCCTTTCGGCCGCTGTATTCGCTTGGGCTCCCAGTCCTCTTCCGCTGCCGCGCTAAGTCGCTGTATATCCCACGAACGCCTCAGCTAAACATCCGCAGGACGGGATGGCTGAAGCGAAACATACAAAGTATTCCTCCCGGATATCAAACTTCTTCCGGTTCCTATCCAGTCTCAGTTCTTGTTCTTTTGTGACCTGCGACACAGTGTTTTTAGACACAGGGACTATGACAGTCACGGAGTCAAGAGCATACATGCTTTACTTTCTGGTCATGCAAGTCGTATCTTGTCTGCGTAAACGCCGTCAAACCATACGAAGCAGCGACCATAAGTAGAACGAATGGGACACCGAAGAGCGCAGGGTTCTTCCTGACCACTCTGTTTATTCTGGATGTGTTGAGTGGATGGGAGGTAAAGGTAGGCATTGCGTTGTAACTTAGTGTAGGCGTTGGTGACAGAAGTCCGGATATATCCGGATGAGTAACGCAGTTTCCGTTTCAGGATCAGCCCAGGCCCCTTGGACATAGGAATAGCCTCCCAACGTATGAGAGCGAGAGTTAGAATTACTCTCAAAATAACATATGGAGAACACTACCTGTGTCAAAACTCTGACAAAATAATTATTCCTGGCACCTCCCGTGCCTGCAAGTGAGTCTGAACACTTGTATCACACCATTTCTCGTATACTTCATGGATCCACTGTGCCTCAAATCCTATCCTCTCTCTCCGTCCTCAATTTCACCCAGAGAGAACAAGCATCGATGTCAGCAGATACTGGGGCGCTTCCAGTGTTGCCTCCTAAATTCCGGATCTATGAGTGCGCTCACAGAGTTCACAAACAGGGATTAATACTAACCCTCACCCAGCTCGTATGCAGAGGCACCCGGATGGCAACTCAAATTCTTTATGTCTGGGTCGCTACTGTCGGGGTATCCCACAGTATCCGGGCACAGTGGGCCTTGAGAGATGTGTTTGGGGTACCCGAAGATATCGATGCCTACACGAAGTTGTTTGACCTGGATAGCAAGCCAAATAATGAGTTAACGCGAGACGAGACAGGGCACCCATGGCAGCTGAATGTCAGCTTAGCACAGGACACTAGTTTAAAATAACCAACCTAACACTTCAAGCATAGCGGATGCCCAGTCAGCTCAATCATCTCTCTAGCCTACCTGGGTCCACGGAGTATACAAGGGAGATGTGATACAAATGTCCAGACTCACTCGCAACCACGAAGGCTGCCAGGAACAATTTTTTTGTCAGAGTTTTGACACAGGTATATATTCTCCATATGTTATTTTGAAAGTAGCTTGTGGAACTCTAACTATCTCCAATATATACATTTCTGCAAAGGAATTTATCGGTAGCAACGTTAGGGCATCGGGAACAGCATATGTTTTATTTTACAAAACATACACATATCTTGTCAGGGAGTTCCCTAACACTCATAAAATTGAGATATGTTGTCTTTGCGGTATAGTAAAACATTCTCGGGAGCTCTCATGATTTTAGACTGGGTGGTGGCGAGGAATAGTTATTGTGTTTTTTTACATTCTCCATATGTCTTCCGCAGCATAAATTGTTTCCAATATGCCCGACTCTCTCTCTTTTATTGGATCTTTTACACAATTTAGCTGCCTAATGTCGTTATCAACTCCCAGATTCTGCAATGATTCCAGGAAGATTGGGGCAAGGAATAATTAGTTCCAGTATCTAAATAAATCGCAAATATGTCACTCAGTTATTTTGTTTGATTTCATACCTTGCACATAACTACTTTGCTATAGGACCTATTTTCACCCATAAAATCCAAGTAATCTATGCAGAACTATCTGTCCAAGATGCGGCACGCTCGCTCTGGTGTTTTGCGCGGGAAAGGCGGTGTCGTGTAACATGCGATGGGCACAGTTGGTGGGAAAATGGGATCAAGGATTTCACTAGGTTTTTCACTACTATACACGCGCTTTTTCGGTACTATAGGGGTTTGGGCATAAACCACTCTAATCAGAGGCTGGTGACGGCCCGACATCACCATCTAACTAGAGGGGTTATATGGGATTGTTAAGCGAGACCATTATTCCCATAGTCATAAGCTTTTTTGGACCACAATGGCGAGAAGGCAGACGTGCACGCAAGGTGTGCCCAAGTCAACAATGGTAGGTGATTATTATGCCAGTAGGGCCTGAGAAGTCAAGGCGACGCTTGCGTTGTCTACTGCCTTACGGCTCATTTGAGTTGTAATTGGCTGATTGTGCAGGTGAGCTTGGGGTCAGTCAATCCTGCATGCCCAAGGATAATCGGTTCCGAGGTCTTGGCCTATGTACTTCGTTTGTGTGTCTGCAAGGTGACATTCTACCCGTCAATGCCCTTGCTATACCCTTGTTCGAGCATGGTGCCAGTCTATTCATTTTCATCTGCTCACAACTCGTCTTTGTCTGTTCGAGGGAGTGGAAATCCGAAGTTTGAGCTAGTAATTCTACATCTTAAGAAACCGTGTTATGCAGTCTGCTCGCCCCCATACCCTTTCACTGTAAGCCTGCTGGCTGACATCGTCAATTAGATCGTAATAAATATGGTATTCCTGTCTTGACCTTCGAATATTGTCTCGAGTCCCTCACATTCGTTGGTCATCCACTTTGGTGAGGCCGCCCGCCGACGGTGTCCTTTCATTTTAATTCCTAATCCGACCTATCAAGTATCTATCCTTGTGTCAAATGCTGATGACAATACTGTCGTCACAGGGCGCTGAATACTGATGGCCCGATGGCGATCCTCATAGCCTTCAGGCAGCCTTGCCTGGATGGTGCGTGAATTTTGAGCACCCTGAACTCTGGCGGCATTGGGCTTCACCTTTTTTTCTGTTTGATCCCCCTTGCACCTCTCGTGCAACTCCTCTCCAGCAACAGCTATAGCGTTCATTCCAAGAACAAGCTCTGAAGAAACTCTGATGACGATGTGACTGGCCCTTCAAATGTTCAGCGGTTGGATCTCCCCGTCAGAGTGTTCAGTCTCTTAGAATTACTGGCTAAAAACAACTCAATGCAAGCAGTCCAAGCTTATGATATTGCAAAGACTTTCTTCACAGTATTCTAACAGCTTTATCAGGGACATCTCCGATCATGTTGAGCCAGGCATGGGAAGAGTAGAGACTAAGACGTTTGTTACATGCTCTACTAGAATAACAGGTAGAATTAAGACTGCACGCGCTTCCTGATCTTTAGGGGAATGTTACCAATGCCCATGATCGTACCTGCGAACGCCCCGATTGTCATAACTCTCTCCTCGTATCGCGAGCGGGTCTCCCCAGGTGCCAAGTCTATATCAAGAACCCAGTCTCGCAGAAAAGTTGCTAAAAGGCAGGTAGCCTCTGCATGAGCAAATCTGCGGCCAATACATGCACGGGGGCCAGCGCCAAATATAGGAACTTCCAGCTCAGGTACGTCGAGCCACCTTGATGGCTTGTACTGTTCCGGATGCTCGAAAGTGTTGGGATTGCGGACTATTGGGTAGTTGTTGAGTTAGCTTTGGAAGTGCATGGAAATTTTCATTTGCTTACAGGTGTTGACCGTGTCCACCAGGATGGAGCTGCCTTTTGGAAGAACAACGATACCTGGTGAAGGCCTTTCGACTTTAACCCGGAGGTCGTCGGGAAGGGTGCGCGGAATAAGGTAAGGACCCGCTAGGAAAGAGGTTAGGGATGTGCACACCCATAGGTTTTAGAGGCTTACGGAACAGACGAACAGCTTCCTGGAAACATGCCTGTAAATAGGGAAACTCGACTGATTCGGACAGGTCCTGAAGCATGTTAGCCAGTGTTGGAGGGAACAACAGAAAGTAGTATTACTAGCTGGCCGTTAGGGCCGAGACGACTTTTGACGTCCGCGTAAGCCTTTTCTTGCTCATCCTGATGAATCGCGAGGTAGCCAAACGTGGCAATCATTCCGTTTGCGGTGGTTTCTAGAGACAGGTATAGTGTCAGCCAGCAGCTAAGTCCAGAATTGCTACTCTCAT
This sequence comes from Lepiota brunneoincarnata, assembly GCA_023014365.1. Taxonomy (NCBI): domain Eukaryota; kingdom Fungi; phylum Basidiomycota; class Agaricomycetes; order Agaricales; family Agaricaceae; genus Lepiota; species Lepiota brunneoincarnata. The sequence continues at coordinate 665,980 of JAEBUN010000005.1, forward strand.
ACACACCATGGCCGGCAAACAGGATAGTGAAGATATTCGAGAGCTATGGGCGGAGGGTGTCATGGACGTCAGCCGAATTCCCTTTGTCAGAGGGTGGGGGTGCATCTTACCACTTCCCTCTCTGATAGCTTGTACTTGCTGTCTCCCTCGGAAGATGCGATGAGACGTTGGAGGATATCTGCCTTTCGTACTTCAAATTGATCGCTAGGTCCTTGATTGCCAATCTCTTGGCTGATGCTTTGTACGTGAGACCTCACCAAATCGCCGAGAACATCCCAGGCCCTGTTGATGTTCTGAAGGCTGGGAGCAAAAGATGAAACAAAGAATATTGATTCCGTGAAGGAGCTTACGATTTGAAAGGAAGGTTGAGCATCCAGTCAGGGAGTAGGAGCTTGGTGAGGATGGTCTCGGAGGATACAGTAATTGCCTCAATAAAACTTATTGCCTCTTCCTTACTTGCACTGGGGGTCCATGACACAGACATACCGAATCCGCAGCGGGCCAAGATCAGCAGAGAGAACTAGCGCGGCTAATCCATTAATATGAGGGCTCAGTGGAGGAACCCTCGGAGACTCCCGACCTTGATCATGTATTTATTCAGCGAAGCAATAGTTACTTCCTGCTTGTCGTGCCATCCTTCTTGTTCAATCATTTCTTGGTACAGAACCGAAGTCATCTCGCGAACTAGTTGATACCTGAGAAACAACAGTTATTGAGTCATTTCACCGTGTTGGAGGGTCGCTCACGCTTTTGCGTTGAAGGCAGGTGCAACAACCCTGCGGTGACGTCTCCAAATCTCCCCGCTAGCAGAGGCAACGCTAGCACCCCAGAGGCTTTTATTGGAGATGAGTCCAAAAATAATGCTAGGGGACGAGAAAGATAATATTACCAGTCGAGGGTCAAGTTCAACGGCTTCACGAGGTGGAGCTTAATGTCGTTCCCAAGCAACTGGCGCGAGACATCGACCGAGCAGGTATAGAAGCACGGTTTGCCGGAGAGCAGAGGAATCATCGAAATTACATCGTGCGTGTGATTAAAGTAAGCTGAGCAACAAGTCTTAGATATTTCCTTATCATATGGACACCACCGTACCAGATTTACGTTCGTCCCACTGCCAGGTAATTCCAAGGTTCAAAGGGGAAATCCGCGGAAGAATGCCAGAAAGCAACGAGATAGGAGATATTAACGGCCTGTATCACGGGACGCGTCCAAAAGTCTGCAACCAAGCTATGGGGACAGAGAAGGGGGAGAATCTAAACCTATCCTCACCTGCAGGTTTCGGATTAACAAGTATGCATGTAGAGAAATTGCGGAAACGATTCCAACGAGGATTGCGACTCCTGTTATGTTTTCAGCTAACGACATCATTAGGAAAGTAGGAGGCAACGCTGGATTCTTCAGTGACACAACATGATATGGCCCGATATAACTCATATAATCATCATTGGTATCACTGATGTGAACTGATTCCGTCACCCTTGTGGACTCTGAAATGGAATGGAATAGTGTTAGTCGGCTACGCTACAGGCGGGAATAAGGCGAGTTCTATACACTGCTGACTAAGGATGGCACCGCCACCCGCTCATCGCCCAGTTGACTGCGTACTCTTCAGGACACTGTTATCCTCATTCATGAGCGGTGCGTTTGGTGCTTTCCGACGCTGGCAAAATTTGTGAAAAGCGCTAACTCCATCATTGACCCTACAGTCACAGCCGTCCTTGGGTCACAGTGGGGAGATGAAGGCAAGGGGAAGCTAGTAGATATCCTCTCTGCCAAAGTGGATGTGTGTGCACGATGCGCCGGAGGTAACAACGCTGGTCATACAATCATCGTGCCTGTAGGGCCTGAGAGGCTCATGACCGACATTTGCCTTTCACTTACTTCCCAGCGGTATGTCTTCATACAGTCAAGGTCATGGTGGTTATTGATGATCTGTCTGGGTGGTCTTAGGGTTAATTAACCCTGCATGTACAGGTGTCATTGGCTCTGGGGTCGTAGTTCATATACCCTCCTTTTTTGCGGAATTGGATGCGCTCCAGTTACAGGGTATGGTGTCATGCTGCCTCACCAAGCTTACCCTCACCGTCGCCTCGTTAAACGCTAGGACTCGATTGCACGGGTCGCCTGTTTATCTCCGACCGTGCACAACTCGTCTTCGATTTTCACCAGATCGTAGACGGACTCAAGGAAGTGGAGCTTGGAGGGATCGAGGTAAGCAGCTCACCAACTCTATATTTCGAGAAACGGGCCCGATCAACTTCACCTCAAGCATCGGTACAACGAAGAAGGGCATCGGCCCAGCCTACTCTGGAAAGGCCTCACGTTCTGGACTCAGAGTCCACCACCTTTTCGACCACGACACCTTTGCTCAGAAATTCCGACGTGTAGTCGAAGGTCGGTTCAAGCGCTACGGGCACTTCGAGTACGACACCGAAGGCGAAATCGAACGATACAAAGTGCTCGCTGAGCGGCTCAAACCTTACGTCATTGACAGTGTGGTGTATATGCACAAAGCCATCGCTTCTGGTAAGCGAGTGCTTGTGGAGGGCGCGAATGCGCTTATGCTCGATTTGGATTTCGGGACATACCCCTATGTCACATCGTCTTCGACTTCCATTGGTGGTGTGTGTACCGGGCTTGGTATCCCCCCGAAGATGATTGGGAAGACCATTGGTGTTGTCAAGGCGTATACTACACGTGTGGGTGGCGGGCCGTTCCCCACTGAACAGTTGAACGTACGCACAGTCTACCTTTGGAATGCACTGAATGTTGATCATACGTATTTTAGGATATTGGTGTACACTTTCAGGAGGTTGGAAGAGAGTATGGTACGACAACTGGAAGAAGACGTCGTTGTGGCTGGTTGGACCTTGTCGTACTCAAACACTCTTGTCTGATCAATGGTTATGACACTTTTAATCTACCAAACTTGATATCCTAGACGAGTTGCCAGAGATCAAGGTTGCTGTTGCGTACAAGATAGACGGAGAGGAGCTTGCAGGGTTCCCAGGTTTGTCTCCCCAACAAACCTTTCCCGATTATTTTCGCTCATCTGGGTTAAATTAACTAGCTGACCTTGAGCTCCTCGAGCGCGTCGAGGTGGAGTATATTACCCTCCCTGGTTGGAAGACCTCCATCGACGATATCAAGTCTTATGGAGAATTACCCGAAAATTGCAGGAAATATGTTGAGTTTATCGAATCGCATCTTGGTGTTCCGGTGGAGTGGATAGGCGTTGGGCCGGGACGGGAGAGTATGATCAAGAAGGAACTCTCGAAATAGATGGAATATTCGTGTTCTTGTAGTGTCAGTATGTAATGATGGGGGACTATACAGAATGTGTATTGTATACGAGCAGTTTGGGATACTAAGAGATGCACTTTCCTCTCCATAGACCTTCCTATTTTAAAACCAAACATCAGACGGTACACAGAATTCTATCCATCGCTAGTTTTACGCTCTAGCATCGCTCTCCCATCACTAATAATCCCCACCACGCCGCGTTCCGTCAAAGGTAGGTCAGAACATGGTTCGGCTCCTTGGGGTATATTTTCATTTCGTATCTGGCATTCAGCGTGCCTAGTTTGTCTTTCAGAGGTGCCTGAATGAGGTGGTTTAAGAGGGGCTTGGAATGGGCGTGGTGAGAGTGATTTGCAGACTGGACGCAAGCTAGGCTTGATAAAGCGCTCACCAGGTCTCGAGGCTGATGTTATGCAGTTTGTTCCGGGCGTCTATTCGAATATCGGTACTTACGACACTGCCTGCCTGCCCAACATGGACTCTCAAACCCAGGACCCCCCTTCTCGACACTATCAAGCACCAATCTCTCGTGAAATCTGAGGGACTGCGTGGTATCCGCAGCGTTGGATAATTCTCAGGGATCGAGAAAGAGAAAACAGCAGTCATCCATTCTTGCTTGAAGCCATGGCAAGGACAAAGCAAACCGCACGACGCTCCACAGGCGGAGCGACTCTATTCTACCGCAAGGGGCGCAATAACGCAAAGAAGGACCTCCTGCAGAACAAAGCTCCCGCTCATGACTCGAAATCCAAACGATTCTCGAGTTCACGACAGCCCCGATCTGTGGTAAGGTCTGATTCGCGATCCGATGTCGATACCAGCACCACGGTCGCAGAGTCTTGGCATAGTGCACGCCCCTACCTCTCGTCCTCATCGCTATCAGCGACCCGGGTAGCCTCCGACACCTCCATTTCCTCATTATCCAAAGCCTTATCGAGATTGGGCTCATCTGATGGGGCTAGCACCGACGCGAGCAGCTCTCGTAGCAGCTTCACCACCAGCCCGAGCTTTTTCTCCAACTCAACAAGAACACTGGCGATTATTAAGGACGTCTGTGAGGCATTCGAGGGGATACCGTACGTGAAGAGTGTGGCAGGACTCGTGCAGCATATCATCGAGGTTGTCGAGGTGCGTTTCAGGAGTTTTTTCCTTAGGCCCACGCTGGATTCTGAAGACATGTTACACTCATCATGTTTAGGAGGTGCAAGCATATAAGGAGCGGTGTAAAGCACTTGTGAACAAGGTTATACTGTTCTCACATGGTGTCTTCGAGGGCCTATTAGCCTTGACGCAGAGCACACGTTCCGGGGAGCAGATACAGAGTCTGAAATCAGATTTGCTGACCTTTCTCCGGTGTGTCCAGTCTATACCATAATCTCAAATTTATCTCTGATAACGTCGTACCAGGGTGTTGGAATGCATACACGCCATCTTAGATAGTCTCACGGCCTCGCGGGTTTCATCAAGATTTCTTCGTTATGTCGCTCGGACTGAAACGCTGCAATCCATTGAAGAGCAAGAGAAGAACCTGGACACTTACATCCAATATTTTAACGTGTGCCCGATTTTTCTTTGTTCACGAGAACCACACCCATACATACATCACAGACAAGATCTAACATTGCCCTTCGCCTCGGACCACCTGCTGGTATAGACCAGGTATCTACGGCCGCCTAGCTCAAGCCAACCATTGTTGACATTAAGTCCCAGCATATGCCGCCCAGGCCCAGATTCAAGATGAGACGGCAGATCTCGACTCCTCAGGCAATATACGGGAGACAGAGCGAAGTCGCTACAATTGTAGGGCTTCTTGCCTGGAACTGAGCCCTACAAACAGGTAAATTTGGCGATTTTGGGCCCTGGCGGTATTGGCAAAACGGCCCTGGCTGCCTCCGTTTTTGGGAACGAACAAATAGTCAAGAGATTCGGTGACGAAAGGATATTTCTTTCTTGCGACAGCGCTCCTTCTCTTGATCTCCTTATCTATGAACTTGGATCCGTGCTAGAGGCCGCCACAGATGGTCCTTTCATCACACCTTATCCAGTCAATTTTCTCGCGGCTCAAGCAACGACAATATTTGATCGTCTTGGATAACTTGGAGACCGTGTGGGATCCACTGCGGACACGTTCGGAAGTCGAGTCTTTTCTATCCGATATTTCCTCCATTCCCACCGTCAACCTCTTGGTCACCCTTCGTGGCTCACAGCATCCTGCCGGTGTTGAATGGTCTCAGCTCTTGCCTCCCCTCCAACCTCTCGACTTGGAGTCTGCCAAGACAATGTTCGAAAAAATCTCGCGTAAGATGGACAATTACGCCGTAGAGTTAATTAAAGCTGTCGACCGTGTACCGTTGGCGGTCACACTCCTTGCTCATCTTGCAGCCGTCCACGGTGTCACCACCGAATCTCTTTGGGAAAGATGGAAAGACGAGAAAACCATGATGATCGAGCGGGGCGAGGACCGTCTGGCGAACCTCGATTCTTCCATACAACTTTCACTAAACAGCCCGAGAATGAACCACGATCCCAATGCTCTCCCTTTTCTTAGCATTGTCGCCTTGCTACCGAACGGGATGTCCTACGACACCTTTCGCGCCTGTGACGCTCGCCTTCCGGAAATTATCAACGTCAAACGTGCAATCAACACGCTGCGGCAAAATGCTCTCATATACGAGGATTCAGCCAGAACACTACGTGTGCTCAGTCCAATACGGCATTACGTCCTCTCTCATCACCCCCCCTCAGAAATTGCCAGCGAGTATGTCGAGAATTATTTCTTGCAGCTTGCATTATTGGGTGGCGAGCACGTTGCCGCAGTGCATGACCGGCTCAAAGTCGAGATCGGGAACATTGAGGAGATGCTAGTCAGGTCCCTCGAATCGATGCGACCCGTGGAAGATGCTGTTTTTGCGATCTTGGCACTTGCGGAATATACTCATGTGTCAGGAGTGGGGTCTTGTGTACCTCTTGCGCGCGCCGTGGAACGATTGGAGGAGCTTGCCAAGATGAAGCCTAAATCACATAAATCCGTGGGGAAGAAGTTGCGTCGGTTCTTGCTAGGTCGCACGGGCAAAAATAGAGGGATGGATGGCGTGGAGGACGATCTACTAACGTTGCAAGCGGATTGCCTCGGCTGTTGGGGGCAACTGCTGAGTAGGCAAGGTCGATATAAACAAGCCAAGGACAAGTTTGAGCTTGCGCTGGGGCTCCATATGCAACAAGGGGATCTATCGGGGCAAGCCGCTGATCTACACAACCTCGGGTGTATGCTTGTGCTTGATGATGCATTGGCCAAGTTCACGGCTGCATTAGCGCTGCATGAGCAGGTAGGGGACAGAGCCGGGGTAGCTCATGATATGATGGGTTCCGGGCAAGTTCATCTTCAGCGGTGTCGATTCTCCAAAGCCAAGGAGATATTTCTGACTGCACTTCGGATCTTCGAAGAGGTTGGGGAGGATATGATTGGACGCATAGCGGCGGTCAACAACATCGGACACACACTTACCGCATGGAACAAATTCTCCGAAGCGGAGGTGTACTTCAATCAAGCCCTGCAGGCGAACGAAACTATTGGGGACGTCGTATGTAAAGCGGACAGTTTGTGCGGTTTGGCATCTACGTACCTCCTTCGCTCGAGATTCGGGAAGGCGGAGGAATGCATACAAGAGGCGATAGAGTTACGGAAACCGTATCAAGATCCGAATCATTATCATGTCCTTGGACGCGCCAAATGTGCCCAATGGAAGCTTACGGAGGCAGCTGAGATCTTTGAGTACACGAGGATGCTTCGTCAAGATCCGAAGGATGACTCAGGAAGAGGGGACGACCTGAAGTATTTGGCATATACGCTGTCTCTTCTTGGACGTGTAGATGAGGCTCAGCAGATGTTAGACGGCGCCAAGACCTTGTACAAAAATGCAGAAAACGCCATTGGACTTGCAGAGCTGGGGATTGGTCAGGCTGAGATTTGGGCGCAACGAGGGAGGTTGGGTGAGGCGGAGGCGGTGCTTCAGGGATCGGTGGGGGTGTTGAAAGAGTTGGGGTGTAGGCTTGGGACGGCATATGCGACGTTCGTTCTTGGTGGTGTTCAACTCGCGGACCGGAGGTACGGGGAGGCGAGGGTGTCAATCGAGCTTGCGCTGGGACTACACAAAGATGTGGGCAGTGTTCAGGGACAGGCGGACGACCTTGGGAGATTGGCGGGGATTTTAGTTGAGGAAAACGGAGGGGGAGATGAGGCCAAAGCGTTAGATCGGGCTTCAGTGAATGTGAAAGAGGCGCTAGCGCTGCACGAAGGGATTGGCGATGCAGCTGGAATCGGAGATGACTGGCACCTCCAAGCTGGTATTTTGATGAAACGAGGGAATCTGGGGGAGGCGGAACAAGCTGTGCAGAATGCCTTGGGATGGCACATTGCGGCAGAGGTAGCGCTTAAGCAAGGCAAGGATTACGCACTACAAGCTCGGATCTTGGAGCTCGAGGGGAGAATGGAGGAGGGTCTCGCAGCGCTCGAGTCTGCTCTTGGTGTGTTTGAGAAGGTGGGAGCGGTCAAGGAACTAGAGAGCAGTCGGGAGATGAGAGTAAGGTTAGCGGAATGACTATCAGCTCTTGAACCAGGTAAGCTCATGGACACTTGGTGCGGTGATTCTGCCAAGTGAATGCACTGGATCCATGTTTTATATAGCCAGTTGGAAGAACCTATTCAAACCACCAGTTGAGTCGCTTATGTAAATAAGATTAATGGGCGCTTGAACGCTTAGTTCACTGCGCTTCCAGGGTCTACGGTCCCACTTTCCCGCAAATTCTGGATACCCGGGTGTGAAGAGGCCATCCTTGCTATGCACCTGCTTTCTGCGCGTATATCAATTACTTGTGAGGTTTTGAACCTCAGTTGTCGAAGCGGACGATGATTAGGAAACCTGCACCCAGCAGTTGGGACACCATCCCACGACGGTGCATGTCCTTTTAGGACACATTATATTGTGCACCACTGGTGCTTATGGTTATAACATGTCGTTCTCACAATTCCATAGCGTAAATGCGAATTCTACTATCCTTCCTTGACGCACCCCAGCGCTACGTTCAGTTCATCATATGAGATTCGTACATCCTCCCTGGATTCCTTGTCCTTCACGAAGATCTTGATACCCAAAGGAGCCGGCTCTAGTGTCAAAGAACCTACGGAGGGCGGGTGGGGTCTGATGCACATGGGTAGCCTTGTTCGATTGGTGTCAAGATCCCAAGTTGACTTCGTGCGACCCTGACCCACGGCAGCCGTCATATATTGACAGGGGTAGGAATATCTCCCCGCTCGTGTCCGTCTTCTCTGTCCGGAGGATTATGTTCATTAGCATTTCCCCTGACACTCGCGCCCCGGCTTTGACACACAGCCCCTATTCATGTCGCCCAGCCGTGGAATGCCCCGGAGGTAATGAATTTTAAATATAACTCTCGAGAACGGAAGGCTGCTGTTGAGCATTGAACGCTGAGCGCTAACCATATTGCTGGCACTCAAGCGCTCAAAGGTCAGGCAGAATCCATGTTAAGCGGTGCGGAGGGGGAACACACGCACGTGAGGAAGCATCGCTGACCAGTGTAGTTTCATTTCGTTGCGGTGTATTTAGGAAGCCTATTTTTGTCATGTGTCGCGAAATTGTTCTCTGCTGGTGCGATATCATTGGTTGTTGGGATCTTGAGACGTGATCAGAAACATCAAAAGATTGCAAGGAACTCAGGTGTGGCACATACTACTAGCTACTTCACTCGTTTTGGATCCGGTTGGCAGCGAAGGTGAGGGTGCACGTGCGAATTCAAATATTGTGCTGTATGTACTGCTTGGTAACAATTACTTGCTAGGAGTTTGAGGTCTTTACTTGCCGCAGCTTTCGCGAGCCCTTGCATCTGTAGTTACAGGGACCGTGGCTGACGGCAATTCCTACACAGATGCTTCCGAAGATGATCACGGATAATAATACTGGTACTAACACGCTGCCTGATGATGAGGATTGAGACGTGGGCAATGATAGACAGATAACAATATATTCAATTTGATGGCCCGTGGAACGCTGGCCTAAACGAATAAGGAGAAAGCGAGGCGATATAAAGTTTTACCAGTACCCGATTTTTGGTAGCAACTCCAAGATGTCGTCGTGCCCGCCGCCTCGACTACTTCCCTCCCTCCCTTCGGAACTGCTCCTCGAAATTGTGTCTTATCTGGTCCAAGCTCAATCAGGCGCCGGATACAGCAGTGGAGCCCCGGCGTCTTTCTCATCTCGAATTAGGACGCTCACCACGCTATCCCTAACAGCACCATCGCTTCGAACACTTCTTCTCTCATCACCCTTGTTTTGGTCTGAAATTGAGATAAGCGTCATCAAAGATGTTGCCTGTTCTCCGCCGCTTTCATTTTTAAAAGAGCTGTTCAAGAGGTCCGGAGGGGTGGGGATGTTGGTGAAGGTGATACATTGGGGCGAAGAACGGGATTACAACCAGGAGAAAGGATGGGAATGGGCACCAGGCGTGACAAGGGAAATCAGGAGGTTATTGGATGACAACGAAAACCGAATCAGGAAATTATGCCTCGAGTTCCATCACCTGAATGGAACGGAATATTCGAGCAGGGGAAAATCAGAACGAGGGACCTGGAAAGCATTGAAGGAGCTGGAGGTGTATGCGCATGATTGGGCTACGGTCCGTTCATTGCCGATGGAATGGGTGGAATCGGTATTCGCAAACGCGTCCCCTGACAGTGTTATCATCCGAGGGAGTGGAGCATTTGGGTGGTCAGTGCTGGGGAAAGACATGAGCCGTATTAAGCTGTTGCGGGTGGAAACAGAGATACCCGAGAGCCTAGCGTTTGGGATCATCTCAAAGGCACTGGGGCTGGAGGAATGCTACTTCAAGCGCATTATCCAGGTGTCTCAGGGCGAGGCTCAGGGGGCGGGTTCAGGTGTGGTCAAGTTGTCTGCATTGCGGAGGCTGCATGTGGGCACTTTGCGAGGGGCCGGACAATTGTTGAACAGGATCGAAACTCCGAAATCGTGCGCGCTAGAGTTTGAGTTTGCGGAGTCACAAAGGGCGCGCTAACGGTGGTTATAGGGGTAGGGTTGTGATTTGTAAGGGACCGAGTATCTTAAGATAGTTCGTCTGTCATAATGAGCATCGAGAACGGCTCTCCTTTCGCTTGATTATCAGGGTTCGGGCCGAAGTTTACGCCGCTCTTTAGTTAGCAGGAACTAGGTAGAAGGTAAGCAGGAGTCACCACTACTGACAACATCAGATTACTAAGTTGTTCGGCACGTGATGCAGCATGCATTGGTGTTGTGGGTTCGATTTCTCCACTCTTCATCATCCTACGACGTACCACGGGTTCGTGCGCTCATGGATCTGTATATAATCGCCGCTGACCATTCCTCTAGTATTTCTGTCTTGGGTGCATACAGTCATCACCCTGGTTGTTCACGCCGATTCTGAGGTATGTCCCTTCATCTTGATGTCCCCTCGTAGCGCCGCGCCTAACCCGCCCTGAAGCACAGAATTGAAAGAATACGGTGCAAGCCCGTTTCGAGACCAGAGGTTGTCTAGCAACCCTTTGAGATGCAAAAGGACTCAGACGAAGACAAGACTGGATACCCGAATCGGCAACGCCTTGACCTGCGTCTTATGCGCTGTATACGAGTGGCTCATAAAAAGAAGGCACAACCTCGACGAAAGCAACTTGAAAGCCACCACGCTGCTCGCGAAGCAGTCATCCATTCCTGCAAAGCTTTCATACTCACGTACCTACCTACTCGCCTTCACACTCCCAGACCAATGTTCTGCCCTACGTTTCACGATCCGCATGCTGATTTGGGTATCGTCAAGAATGCCTCGTGTCCAGCTCACAATCTTCCGGACGATATGCTGTATGAAATTTTCGTACGGGTGATCGCCGATGCCGATGCCGAACCGCATAACCATCATGCTACTATCAATTTGCCCAATATCACGCCCATACAAGTGACGCTGGCGGGCATATGTCGTCGCTGGCGCGCAACGATCACCGGCATGTCATCTCTTTGGTCTAGCATCACATTAGACTGCGCAGGCTCTCAGAACGACCGAGAGACTGCCGCGCGAACGATTGAAGCTGTACCTCAGTTCCGGTGGAAGACAGCCTATATCACTCTCTCTCACATCCTCCGATCGCGGTGGCTTGTATCTCCCACCCGTACTCGAGAGGTTATACGGGGAACTCTTGGATCTCATCAACTTGTACTACCGTCGCTGGCAAGACATCACTCTGATGATGGACCATCGTCTGGCGGCAAGGTTTTCGAATATTAACCCAACGCATGCCACCACGATCAGATCCCTAGCAGTTGACTTCCGCACACAATACTTTTTTGATGAAGACCCCTATCATATCCCGACCCAACTCTTGTCTTCGTTCACCCGATTTCCCAACTTGACACACTTGGATTGGAGGATCTGTTCACCGTGGTCGTATATCCCTTCCCCGGCTGAATATCGATTCTGGGAAAAGCTTACGAGTGTCAGCATTAACGTGAGCTATGGGTTACCTCACCTGGTTGCCTTGACACTCCTGCAACACTTGATTTCGGCATCGAGCATCAGTCTTAACTGTCTATGTACATCGGCTGCGAGCTGATGGGCTTACGCGAGAAGTGCTTGATGCTGCAAATAGGCTACGTGCAGGCCTCCCAGAGCTCATTACCTTGCCGGCGTTGCGCGCCCTGAACCTGACGGTCGATCACGAAGTAGAGGTGGTACATGACCGAGTGCTGGCCATCATTGCTGCGCCGGATTTAGAGTGCTTGGCTTTATCTTTGGATAGCGCCACTGCAGAGGATGCAGCACAAGTCCTCCGCGAAGTGAAGCGGATGGTGGCCGGAGCGCCTAAATTGAAGAAGATGTACCTTCGGCTTTGGAGATCGCGGTCCTTTCCTCCCGAAGATGTTGCGCAGTTGATCACAATGTGTCTTGAACGGAAGATGGTTTCTCAGTTTGTCCTGGTCGGTGATGTATATGACTTGTTGCCTGGGATTTTTCGGTGGATAGAAGAGCACAATGAGCGGGATCGGCTGAGGCAGCTGGTCTCGCTGGTTGCGCTACGGGACATGTCCAAGTTTGATATATTTGATGTGTATGAGTAGTTTGAAAATGCAACGTGGGGTTGTTTGTTGTTTTGTTTCCCACACTGTTGATGGGTGGATAATACTGAGTCGGTTGTTGTGACAGTGGAGTCCTACACCTCCCGTCACTGACCGTCACGATATTGTCACTGAACGCTCGCTCAGGCCGTTGCGCAGGTCACGCCAGGCATCACCACGACGGCGCACGCCGTTCCAGTCGTCGAAGACGAGATAAATAGAAATTTCTAGTAGTTTTATGGACAACACCATGCAGGCTTCCACGGGCTCCTCTTCACGGAAGCGGCCTCGCGAGGGCGAAACCGAGAGTCAGAGGATCAAGCGCGAGAAGGCTGCAGAAAGGCAGCGTCGCAAGCGGGAGAGAGACAGAAATGCAGCGGTCGGTATGATCACTTACAACACCGATGCCAACCAGCAGCAGCATCAGCATCAACAACAACAGCACCCCCACCACCCCCTTCAGCAGCCCCAGCATATCCAGCCTCCGCAGCCACCCCAACAGGACATTCAGCAGCCAGAGCTCACCCCGGAGGAGGTCTTGCGGCGGGACCGAGTACGTGCGGCGGCCAGAGAGAGACAAAGGAAGCATCGTCGGATGGTCAAAGAGCGGAAAATGCGCGAGCTTGGAATCGACATGGGGAACGAGATGATGCAGTCCATGGACGACGTCCACTATAGAAACCCTCCCGAGGCCCAGTACCCGCCAGTTCTACCCCACGATCTCCAGCAGATGCCACCACCCCACCCCTCGATTCCGCACGAGCCGCCATTCGCACCCGGACAGCCTATTGGCGGTCAGACATTTGCCTCTACCCTCCTGCTTTCCTTCTCCTGCGCCCCACTCTTGAAGCAACATCTCCTACGTACGCTCAACATGACCAACGAAGAGCTCGCGTCCCTTGAGCCCATCATCGCAGAGGCATGGGATCGCTGGGACCATCAGGTACAGTTCACCTTGCATCCCGCATGTGTAACGCGCTCACTCTATTTTCTGTCATTCTGTCACAGCGGCGCATGCACTATGCTGAACAAGCGGCCAAGGGAGCAGGCGGTCCTCCTGGTCCCCCACCCACTCTCGGTGTGCCCTCGTATGCCATTCCGACACTGACTCATGACGAACACGGCAATCCAACCCCGTTCGGCGCGCCGCCACCTCCGGGTCCTCCGCCAGGCGATCCTAACGCCAACGAGTTCCGGGCGCGGTTTCATCGGCCGCTTTTGGCTCAATCGCCCTTTAGAGCTTATACAACGGACGCTCAGCAGCAGCAGCAGCAGCAGGCGCCTTCCGCGGCAGGGACTGCAGCCAACACTGCCGGCCCCAACCCTGCAGATGCTATTGATCCACATTTAGGTGGAGGGCAGCCCACGGCTCCTGGTGCTGCCAAGAGCGGGTAATAGGAATTTTCTTCTCGTGCCTCGAGCGTTTGCTAACTCTTTTTTTGAAGGTGAAAATCGAAGCTGATGATCCTTTATTGCGCTGCGGCGCTGTCGGGTCGATTGCTTTTCCCCTTATGAATTCATGAGCTTTACGCATACGCTGTAGCTTATTGGACCTTCCCCATCCGCCATCCCCAACCGCTTTCTCAAAGGACCTTCTGCCCGTATTCCATGTCGGAATCGTTTGCTATTTTTCTTCCTCCCCTACAATCCTGCACTCTACCTACTTTGTCTACTTATTATTTCCCCTCCATAACCATTCTATTCTTTCCCATGATCCAATGATTCCTCCCTTGGGCCGCAAGGGATCACCGATGAAGGGCTAGTCTCTGTTGGATATAGTGTAAACACTCATCCCCATTTCTACCGGTTCTCTTACTCCTCCAAGCCCACTCCCAATCCAGTTCTCCCTGCATTAGTTCTTCCATAGCAGAGTGCTTGACTTTATGTTGTTACATTTGTGCCGTGTTCATAGTGCGTCATGATTGTTATAGTACTTAGCAGTATTCTATTATGTGCATGCCCCTGCTTATCACCTTTGTTTGGCAAAGCCCCCGTCGGAGTTTGAAGACAACAACACGCGTTGCTGTCGAACTTTTCCAACATTCTCTAGTTTGTTTCTGTTCTCTCATGGCTCTGAGCTTTATTGGGTATGTTCACAATATCGTCATGTTCACAGGTGCTGACTGAGGAATGCAGAAAACCTATTTCTCTCATTTCTCAATCTGATGTTCGTTATAGAGGCATCTTAGCGGGTATTGACCCTGTGGCCTCAACCATCCAATTGTCCAATGGTCTGTTCTCCTTTGGATCGCTGAGGCTTTGAGGTGGGCTTATTATTGCTTGCAGTGTATTCTATGGGTACCGAATCTCGCCGGTTTGTACCAATTCCTTTTGGTCATGCACGACCCGCCAGCTCAAAGATGTAAATTTACAGACCGCCACATGAATTCATACCCCCCGTCCAAGACCCATACGAATACATCATCTTCAGAGCTTCCGAAGTGAAGGACCTTACTGTTGATGAACCTGTTCCACAACGAAGTGTGCATGATGATCCCGCTGTGCTTGGGGTAAGTCGCTACTTCCTCCTTCTCTTTCCAGCTTCTCGCAAGATGAAAACCGATACGGATGTAAACATATGCTTTTCCGAGAGCGCTTAAACATCATGTGGATATCTCCGTTGCCTTCCTTCTGACTTCGTTTCCATATCATATTCTAAAAAGGAGCATTCATACTAATCAACACCCCCACATTCCTTCCAGGCTTCTGCGCCCGGTCCTATTCCTAGTACTGGCTATTCCCCTTATCCCGCTCCCGCTGCCGCCGCACCTGTCTCCCCTGCTGCGCCCCAACAGCAATCACAAACCAACCACCCCCGCCAAGCTCAACCTCCTAAACCACCGGCCCCACAACAGGCACCTCCACCGCAGGGTCAAGCTCCGTCGCCGCAACCACCTGTGGTGCCCCAACAACAGCAACAACGCGCCAATACAACTTCTGGGCCTAACCGGCGAGGGACTAACTCCGTACAAAATGCCGCCGCATCATTGGAAACTGTAGAACGCGCTTTGGGCGACCTACGTGTCAGCAATGCGCAGACCGGTACACGTGGAGGCAGGCGCGGGGGCGCTGCGGGAGGTGGAGGACGTCGTAATGGGGAACAAACCGAACAAATCAAGGTTCCAACTACTGATTTCGATTTCGAGAGCATGAACGCCAAGTTCAGTAAAGTTGTGCTTGCCCAACAACAGCAGCAGGTGGCTGCGAGTGGGGATGTTGATGGCAACGCAGGTGCCGGTGGTCCCGAGGGCGAGAACCAGGACGATGCGAATGGTGATAATGCTGGTGTCAGTAGCCCTGGGGCTGAGAAGAAGCGCGAGGCGGCGTATAACCCACAAAAGTCATTCTTTGACTCGCTTTCGTCGTCTGCTTCGATACCACCTGCTCCCTGCGCAAGGAGGTAGTGGTAATAGCGGCGGACGTGGCAGGCGAGGTGGTGGTGGTGGCGGTGGTGGGAGGAACAGGAGGGAAGAAGAGAGGGAGAGGAATGTTGCTACATTTGGCGAACCTGGTGGAGTGGGACTACTAGGTCCTGGTGCATATGTCGGCGGATGGGGCGGGTATGGTAGGAGAGGTGGGCGACCAAGGAGGGGGGGTGGACAAGGCAACTCAGGGCAGACTGTTTCGACTAGGGGATGAAGTCTTGCGGTTTGCATTAGCGCGTTTGAGTGTCTGTCCTTATTTTGATGTTTCTTTGTTGCTAGTGACTGTGGCAGTAACCTCACCAGACTATGAACTGAGGTCTTTTTGTGTACATAATTCCTACCAACTCCAATAGTGGCGTGGGTTACGGCTTGCTTAGGCTCGAAATCACCTGGTACGAAGCGACCCTATGGGCAGCCAATGTGCCAATGCTCGGAGTGATTGGTGCTCCCAACTCAGGGGTCCCTAGAGAGATGTGCGTGGAGATACTACCCTTGAATATCCCGACCCTCGACAGGAATACCCTTACCTTTCTATGGCGATACAGAGGGTCACTTGATTATTTGACTAGTAAACGTCGAGTATCTCGCGGTTGAGCTCATCATTGCAACACCGCGCGCGAACACCCCCAGATTCCCGTGCACTCTGGGTACCCCCTCCATTTGATGGCTAACAAGGTTCTCGGTCGTAATCCTCTTTTGTACCTTCTCCACCCACTTGTAACCAGAGTTGACGAAATCGTTTTGAATAGCATACGGGAGATACCTCGAGAGAAAATTTAGTGATTGGACCAGGCGAGCCAGTTCCCTTGCAGTTTGCTCTGTGTTCGGTGGCCTCCAAGGACACGAACCCTGTGCCATCGTGAATATGTGACCTGGATATGATGCATGATGGGTGGAAACAGTTTCAGGTAATTTCGTATAGAACCTACAATGTCCCTCAGACCGTTTTATCCGGAATTCCCACTCGAGAGGCTCTCAAAGATGCCATCATGACACTCCACCCTTCGAAGTTTTTTGAGGATGGAGGGTGGTATCTGCTCCCGGCCGACCAATCCCCACCACCCGAAACCCACATACGTTCCCTCTTTTCTCTTTTGCTGGCCTTTCCAAGTTCATGGATATGTTATTTGTTCGATAGAAATCAGACACAGACTTCAACTATGGAATCACTGGAGTCTAGGAAAGAGGTAGTATATCTACTCATCATTTTACCCATCACAGGCCTATCCACTCGTATTGTTAAACTACGCAAGGAGCTTGGGGGTGTGATGGGTTTTTCGAGGGATTCAGCTATGTAATATCTCGAATAACAATTGATTATGTTCTTAAAATCAATCTGGAAGAACTGGAGATTTATGCACCGCTGAAGGAGGCGAAGGCATTCCGCCATGGGAGGTGGGGATGTAAGCGTCAAATGAGTGAGCCCTTCGCAACTCGCATCCTGTAATTCATCCCCAGCTTCCTCTTCGGAACCACGCGCGCATAGAAAGTTCAGATCGAGGGACCAGCGGAGTCTGGTAAGACGTGGGAAACGGCCTTCGATCCAAGAAGAATGACCAGAGCTTTCGTGAAGTCTCTGCTGGGACGCAGAATCTACCTTCGATAACTGCTTCCTCCAATATCCACGGTTCACGATTTCCTCCATCCCTTAGAACACTCTCAGTTCCCTGGAACCGCTGAAGAATCTCTTCCGCAGTGTCTTCATCAAACCAAATGTGAACGGAGCGCCATCTGTGTGCATACGAGAGGAGTAAGTCCAGAACTCTTGGGTCTGGAGAGTCTCCGTCATATGTCCATAATGAGATGTATAGGCATAGGGGTGCCTGCCCAGCGAGGGCTAGAAAGTGGGAAATGAGAGCATATGGAAGTCGGTACTCGATGGTGAATGTAGACCAGAGCGTCGGCGTAGAAAAAGCAACTTGTCGCCAATATTGGCAGATTTGGGAGATCAGGAGGGGACCTTCGTGTCTCCGAGGAGGGAGAGGTCGATCGTGAGTGAGATTCTGCAAGGATATCATTGGTGTAGAGTTGAAAGACTGTGCATAGAATATCATATGGGAGTTTGTGGACTGGTGAGGCAAGCCCCCAGGTTAAGTTCATAGGTGATAGCGCTGGGGATCTTAGGCCTGCCACGTAGAAGTCATTTTATAGATTCCTGGTCTTATTCGCTTTGAGGGGTCCGCCCCCTTACTCTCCGGAAGATAAGTTACGATCAGCTCGCTGAATGGGTTGTGGGTAATAAGATACATACGCAGGTGCTGTAGGTGATTTCTTTGGAACACAGGTCATAGGTTTTACATAGCTCCTGGCCCCGCACTAAATGGCTCCCAGGACTAGGACCAATGGAGGATAGGCAACAACATCTGAGTCCAATAACAGATGTCAGAACATCATGATCAGTGCGGCACGCCACTCTGGCATGAACAATCGTTCACCCGTCGACGCGGCTTCCCTGACCTTCTGACGCTCAGCACTCAACTTCGACTTGATGATATCTGAAAAGGCATTGCAACTGTGCGTCATTTCTGACACCGTTAATGCAGCTCTGTTGATACTATCAGACACGGGCCGAATTCCGACCCCGAGCAAGCCTCATAAGAACAGAAGTGGACGGGGAAATTTCTGTCTTAGGACTCTCATATCACCGGCGATGAATTCCATGATTGATATGTCTTTACGCTGGGAATGCAATAAGAATACAATATCCATGCACCACACACAGTCTGATCTAAATCGCTTGGGGTCAATCTATGGAACGTCCTTAGTAGTCCGGAAAAATATCAATTATATGTATGCAAGTTCGACCCCGTAATTCTGCATGGACCAAACATCTTGGAGCAGAGGCGGCCAAATCCGAGCACCTGAGATACTAAACATGGGGGATAATGGAGATCCATTCAGCGTTTTTGCATACGCTCGGTAGGTGCGATCGTGGTGTCGTAAATGCGAGAACAATGAGAATACTCCGGGCAAAGATTGCTGGGGCGGCCATCAATCCTGCCAGGGTTTCGAAGAGATGGGTGTGGTCCTGTAACTGATCGCGACCTTTCACATAGTAAAACCCTGAGGCGCAGAGTCCCATGAGGGCCTCCACTGTTATGAACAAGGCAGGAATACGCCAGAGAATCTGCTCGACTGGTGTTGGAAAAGAGGAGCATCAAGAGAGAAGATGAAAGGCGCCAAAGAGCACCCCAACACGGCCATGCTAGGAGGGAATACTAAATTGATGTCATGCATTTCCGCACCGAACATGGGAACTCGGGCTGAGACGTTTCTATGTTTCGAGTCGTCGCTACTGTATAATTTCATTAGGGGATGAAGCAATCCAACCACGAGTCTGTAGGAAACTCGACAAGCCACGAACCAAATCTTCCCAGAAAAGGTAAGAATTCTGTCGCTCTCTCTTGCATCATAAGCAAATTTTCGCCATATCCGGCTCCTCTCCCGGACAGCCTCCTCAGAACTGTCGTACTTGTCTGCGTCCATCTCTTCCAGCTCACCCTCTCTGGAAAATATAGGGACCGAAACGGGCACGTTCTGCGGCTTGTTCCACCACAATGTATACGTGATAATGTTGAGGACCGCGGAAGCGAGGGTGATGACCTCGAGTTCGGTCAATGGGAGGTGTTCCAGTGTCCGCGCAAGGCACTGAAGGACGAACCACGTCGTCTGCATGAGGATAAGCAGCCCTGCGAGAAAGTCCCCCTTGCTTCTATCAACGATGTCCTCTGTTGATACCCTTGGTGCCCTAATATCCCCCCGCTCAATCATTTCTACCAGCGTAGCAAAGTTGAGTACTTTCACTGGTTTCCCGTGTTCGTTAAACACAAAACCGCCCACCTGCACAAAAAATCCATGCGCAAGCGTCCAAACCCGCCTCGAATGCTGATCCGGGGCTCCCACTCAGCATCTGTGCCACCGACTTGCTAGTATGGTTGTCGACTTTCAAGGTCTATATGAGTTGTCGTATGATTATCGGAATGCCAATAGCTACTGACCTCCCTGGTTGAACGCTTGGTTATATTCCCTCGCAATTCTTCCAGCGGCGACCCGCCGTCGCATTGCCCACATTGCCATAAATTCAGGTGCAAGGATCGCATATATCATTATCACCAGCTGTCGCTTGAACCGTACCCATGCTGAATCCATTGGGCCAGGTAGATTGGGGTATACCGCAGCCCATGTACAAGCGAATATCGTGGCGAGACAGTTCCAAACGATCTCGGTAACCTGGCGATCGCGTCAAGGGCAAGTCTCAGGAAATGTCAACTCACGGCTGAAGAGAACATTTCCAGAGAAAACGAAGCCACGACATGGGGATAGTGCGATAAGAAAACTGGAGGATGTTTGAGAGGCAGCGAAGAGCAGGGTAAGCAAAGCAAGCATTGACCTCAAGTTGGACGCCAACTTTAGGGCCCTCTAGGCTTATTATCGTGTATAGCTGCCTGATCCCGGTTTCTACGTCGACCAACGCCTGCTTAGCAAACTTATGCGTATCAGCGCTGTCTCTGAGCTCAAACTCAGCAGTCATCCCATACATCTGCTCCCATCGTGACTATGGCTATGACTTGGCAACGCAGCTGAGATAGTCGGTGTGTCATCAATTAACAATGTTCTGTGTCTTCGCTATCAGAAGTCCATGTCAGCCGCGTGAGATACCTAATCCCACGGGAGGAAGGACCTACTGGCGCGGGAACCAGAAACACTGTATTTGTTGCTCAGAGGAAGGGGGATATTGGGCAGAAGCGACGACAGGAATCACTGCAGTCGCATCCTTCAGATCTATTTTACCAGTGATATATCCTGCGTTACTCCCGCCTTCAACTCCACAATATTTCAAGGATGAATATTCCAGGAAGCGTACTTTCTATTCGGTGCTAAGGAACAGATCCAAAACGAGGGATATCATGATTCTGTTCCGTGATTTCGCCCCGACCGCCATCTGGACACCTGGATTAGCCTCACCCGGCGAAACGGGACATACATCACAGCGCCTTCCCACTCTGAGCGCCGTCCAGACACAGCGTCGATACAGTGTTCACGGAGCGGGCAATGGGACACTCGCATCATGCCTATGATCATATTGAGATCATGCTTCAGGGGGGCGAACAAACTGATTGTGAGAGCATGCGGGACTGGAGCAGTCAGCCCCCAAGAGAGTTAGAGAAGGTACAGGGGTGAGTCAAGCTCGATGGCCAAGGGGTTTGGCCAGTCGTGATGGCTATATCAAAATATTCGAGTCGGGGACAATGTGTAACAACTCGTAGACATTCGCAGGAGAGGGGGGGGGTTTCCGGGGTTAATTCAGTCGAACAGTCCCAGGTGGGTACCTCGAGAAGGGCGATTGAGTCTGTGGACAGATCTCAGCAAAAGCTCCTCAGATTTGGGATGCAGGGTAAGATTGACAGCAAATTTGGCCCCTTTCATGGAGCATTTCATATAGATCGTGAAAACTTGCTGATGGGAACTTCTCCGGGGTGGGCGCGGTGATACTGTCCACCTTTTCCAGGAACCTGTGGGCCGCTATCTCTGAAGAGCAGAAGGGATTGGTGGGAGACGAGTTTCAGCAGACGAGACCGAAGTCGCGTGCGGACCCGTTTCGCATCTCCTGACCCGGTGTTCATTGTGGGGGGGGGGGTTTGGAAGCTAAGGCGTCGGTCGGCCAGATGGTACTGTCTATGGTATTTAAGGCATACACCCCAAGTGGACTGGCGGGTGAGCAAGCGCATGTTTTTTTGCTTTCGTGGATCTGTCGTTCATAATCGCGCACGTAATATGCTTGACTGTGGTCTGGTCAGTACAGCGTCGAGCTGGAATACGGCAGGTTAGCTTGAAGATTTCACCTGGGCCACCGAAATCATCTCAGCACGGCGTTCCGTGTAGCACACAAAGATGCATATTCGGTGTGACGTGACGCGTTGGGATCACAGTACATGTGTCACGCTGTTTCCTTCAGTACTCACATAGACGCCTACATGTGTGTGTTAACTTTTAAGGTATCTGGCTTTGCAGAACCTTCGAAGGTGGGAAACCCTGTCCTTGAAACTTACTGAGACGTCTCGTTTTGAGAATCTGCACCAGTAAAGCTCGCGACCAGATGAGATATGTCATATGGAGTCTCTCCGAGGTCAAGGGGCGCTCGGCCACCTCTAATTCTTGGGGATATAATGCCTAACCTTGACTAATCAGACAGGCTTTAAGCTCTATGAAAGACCAGAAGGGGGAAAAACCTACCAATGCAGTACTTCGGAGTTAGAACTTAGGGGAAGGGGGAAGCAATTACTGGAGGCTCTGACGGACTGACTACATCGTCACGAGTGTTCCGTCCACGCGATTATACAAAGATAATGGTCGAGGGTGGATTTTTTTCGCTCCCTAGGCCCTAAGTATTTTGGGTGTTCAGCTCTACGGGTGGGGAATGAATGCTCTGAGGTTGGTGCATGCGTGTCTCAGGATCTGCGGGTCTCCTTCGATGGACGTGTTCGGGGACTCATAATGCCGTGGAACTCTTCAAAGCTCCGAGAAGCTTAAAAAATTCTTCGGAGTGTGTCGCAGAAGATAAATAGAGAAACGGTGATTTATGCGCACGCAGCTATTTCGTGACTTGGCACCTCGCACTTAGGATAGGAAATAGAAACACAACTTGGGACACTCGAGCGTCAAAATCAATAGTGTCCGCTTTCCCGCGGAGGCGTCTCTCCTCCAAAGAGGGGTCACCGTGTTCGTTGCCTCCGTATTGTGACTGGAGATTTTTTGATTCGGCCAAAACTTCCATCTGCCCAAAGCAGGCTGGTGACCACAGGCCAGGAAACAGCCAACAGCCCGTGCTAACACACAGCCTGAGTGATCGGGATATGCATACTTATCTCATTAACACGACTGCTGAAAATATATTTGGCATATTCATTCAAGTGGAGATTGCCGGTCAGACGCTGCCTTTTGCGCAGAGCGTATAGAACCTCAGATACATAGTAGCGCGGCAGGGAAAGCAGAGAACTCCGCCGTGTTAAATTATTCGTGCAGGTCGGCTCAATTGATTGCTGACCTCATTCAACGGTCGTGTGGACAACCCATCAAGCGATCAGCAGGGTCTCCTACCGAGAAATTCTCGTAGATGCTGTTGTTCTGATCATTTTCCGCACCTCTAAACCGGTTATAGGGGTACCCAAGGTGCAGTTTACCTTCATTGGTAAGCTCATGCCCATGACAAAAATTACGCTGGTACATGCCTCTGGTGAACGCTAGCATAATCCACCCTAGTGGACTTTAGTGTGACCTGCAAGTGGTACTTCGCCATCTATGTGTCCTCCACTTATCTCACATGGTGCCTATATTTGTCCAAGAGTTTAAACGTTCATCTCTTGACAGGCTCTCAATCAGGTGCTGTCATCGGTGACCATAGTACCTTTGGAATGGCAGGGCGATAGGGCTTCTCGTGATGATGGGGTATGATTATGAGCCATAGTGAGACCACCCACAACCTCTATCATACGTTATCAGCCGATGTTGCCGATCAGTTGCTTCATAACGTATTAAAATCCAGGGTGCTCTACCCTAACAGCTCTCCAATGACTGAACAGTTCCCCCCCATCCCTCCTAACATTAGCCAACTGTGAGTCTAATAACCTCTTGTCGTTCATGTTGCTCGTCACGGGCACTGAGGATGCTTCCGTCTGCCTAGGGCAGGACCAGCTGTAAGCCCTTTGGACTTAGCTCTGCGCCTATTCGTTCACTAAAATTGGGTGGACGATCAGTTCTTAGGATTATATCTGAATGGCAGTCTCTTCGGAATTTTGGTCATGCAATATTGTGAGGACAATGCTTATTCTCAGTATGCCCCCGGCTCATCCCTGATTACGAAGATGATTATTGCTTGAAATTCGGTGACGACCCGAAATGGCTAAGGTACACAGGTGCGTCATTTGAATCGTCACCGTTACCCCCCGGCCTTTCATTTCATTCGTCGTTCAGTACATTTTCAACTCGTCCTCGAGTCTGTTCAGACAGTGATGACACTTGCCGATGGTTTTCATTGGTTTGTATTTGGCTACGGAAATATAGCAAAGCTAGGGGAATTTTTCCTGTCTTGGCTCGATGGACCAATGATGACTTCTGCAATCGCCCTTATATCACAAGGGGTGTATTGTTGGAGGATATATCATGTCAGCAGATGGAAGATCCCTACATTTACTATTGCCATTGTGCGTATTCGGACGCTTGACATAGAACTTTTGACAGATTAACTCACATTATTTTTGTCAGTTTGCCTGCGGCCAGGTCGCTGGAGGAATTGGGTTGAGTGTTATTGTGCGGTTTAGGCATTGGAAATACTTTGTGGGCTGGTACTAAATGATCTTCCCTTCAGGCCAACAAGTTAAACACAATCGGAAAAGGACCTGCTACTTTCCACCTCTTTTTAACTGTAGGCGGCCATCCTTAATTATGAAGTCGAGTGGAGCTAATCAAACATAGCTGTGGACTGTGTGCAGTGCGGTAGCAGATATCCTCATCGCCATCTTGATGACTTATATAGTGAGAGTTCTCAAGAGTTTATTCGATGGGACAATGTGTTCACCCTGCCGCGCAGCTCCTCTTCTCTACCAGCGGTTTATTTCAAAAAAGAACCGCAGTGATCACACGACTCATCAGGTTGATCATCGAGACCAATACAGCTACTGGTGCGTTGTGTGAAACTGTGTTCTTCTAGATGAAGATTGATATCTGTAAAAGCTGCGGTTGCTATGGTTGTCCTGGTCACAATGACTCTCAAGTCTATTGCGCCTCCGGTATGTAAATGCGGTAAAACTGAAAGAAGTCCCTGCTAACAATGTCATCAGGCCACTAGTTACTTCCTTTGTCCGTGAGTCAATAGTCCGTCCTGGATATGGCTAGTGTTAATGATATTAATGACAGAGGATACGTCTTAGGCAAATTGTGAGCAGCCTGAGGCCGCTAATAGTGTGGGATTGATGCCAACTTTCACACAGATATAGCAACTCCTTCATAGCCATGCTGAACAATCGCCGTGATGGATCAGATGGAGATGATTTCCAGCCTAGCAATTCCCCCGAAACGCGCCACAGCTGGAATAATCAAAACCATCGCGTGGAGCGTTTTAAGGTATCGAGCGTCAAGGGAAATTCCACCCACACGGGGGCCGCCGTAAACCTCGAACTTGGACGACCAGTCCAGCTGAGAGGAGAGGGGGGGGATGAGGGATGAGGTAGTGCTGATTGGGGTGCAGTAGTGGTGGAAGATTCGTTTGCATTTTTATATTGCCGCTGGGCGGCGTGAGTGCAACCGGTGCCTCGTCATGTATGTAGTTCTAGAATGTAATAGTATATTCCAGCCACTTGCTGGTTCGGTGAGTGTGTCTGTCGTTGTGACGATGACACCTAAGCCACGTTCGTACCAGTGTGCCACTCATAAGAATCGAATCCATTCACCTGTTCATGAGTTGCTCTCATTCCTGCATATGTCACTCATATCAGAGCACTGTAGGAACAAGGAGAATTGACACGGCATGCTTCCACAATGATAAATCGCAACTGGAGTGCCTGAAACCATCGTATTATCGGCCGAGTCTCTAATACGGTTCGAATTACTACTTGACTTAGAATCGTACCTGTTTCAATGTCTCCATTCCGTGAGCGGAGCATTTGAGGGTTTGATGGTGCAGACCCTCACAAATCTCCGAGCCAACTAGTCTCACTATTTTGTGATGGCACAAACGCCACCAGTATCCATTTATCTTTCCCCCATAACAAGCGTATGAAAATTCGGAAACACAAGCTCCTCCTCCACCGTCTTCCGAATCACATCCTGAATGAATTTCTCAACTCGCGTCACATTCTTCAACACATGCTTGTCCGCCTGCCCAATCTCGCTCTCAATAAATATTGAGGGCAGCAGCCGTTGACCAGCCGGTAAAATTGGCTTCTTCGGCCGCCCAGGTTGAGTAGTTGGATGGTACCCCAACGGATTCTTGGTAGGGGCGGTAGGAGAATTCGCATTTGATGTTGTAGTGGTGGTATTAGAATTGGGTTTGAAGCTGGGCGACGAAGAGAGGCCCGGTGCACCCATAATGATAGAATCTTCCAGCTCGGGAGGAGGCGTGCTCGTATTGCTCCCACTATCCTTCATCAGCCCCCTGATTTCACGCTCAACCCCCGTCACAGGAGAGCTACTCGAATTCAACGACGAATTCGAACCCGTACTCAGATTCAATCCATTCGGCCGCCCCCTTGTTCCAGCCGGTCCATATGGATCGAGATCGTCGAGGATGCACAGGTGCACCCGTTTTCGCTCGCCTTCGTACGCGACCGCTAGCTCCCCATTGAACACAAGTCCGGTAACGGAGAGCCGTATAGGAAGGGACATGAACATTGGTGATGGGTAATTGATCAGCAGAGAAGTTTGCAGAGATATGCGAAGGTTAGAGTGCCAATTGATATGCAGGTGAAGTTGTAGATTTGGGTGGGGGTTGGGTGATGGTTCCGGTAGTGGCGGTGGAAGATGGGGAGGTTGGGTTGTCGCAGATTGAGGAAGGTTTGTTGGTGGACCTTCGCTATGTTCAGAAGAACCATCTCGTTGTCGCTGGCCTCGGTTTGGAGACGTCACGAAAGGCGTCGCAGGTGACGGGCTTCGGTAAATGGGAACGTCTACCCCGGTAGCATATGACGGGGACTTTGTTGGATAGTCAGCAAAGCACGGGGGCCGGCTTAACCCAGAACTCCAGGGATCCATAGCAGTCGGTATTGCAGTTGCGGTGAAGTAGTCTCCAGATCCGCCATAACCATGATGTCGCAAATATTGCTGGTCTCCAGCTCCGGGATCCCGCCTCACACCCGCGCGCCTTGAAACCCACTCGAAATCCTCTTCATCCTCCAGTCCGGTACCTGCCATCCCACCCTCAGTGACTTTCACTGGCCCATGACAATTCTCGTCCTCGTCATCTTCCAAAAAGTCACGGTAAATGTCCCTTAAATCGACGAGTTCGACGTCGGGTGCATTCGAACCGAAATCTAGGGATGTGACATGGACAGGTCCGATAAAAGACGGTCTCTCTGAATTTTCGAGCTGGCGATTAAGGATGTCAACGAGGTGGTTTGCGAGGGATGCGTCTAGTTTGAGCCAGTCGAGGTCGATCGACATCGCTGTCAGTTGATGAGTTAGTATGTCACATGCAAAATGCAGGACCTTACAACAATGGTAGAACCCGCCAAGTTATAGTGGAGGCGAGCGATGGAGAGAACGGGGAGCATTGAGCCAAGATTGTGCAACCCCGCTGGCCATATATATTCACGTGATCGTTTTCGCTGCGGGACGTACTCCTTACATTAATGTTATAACCAGTTCGTGAAATAACCAGAAGAGAAAAAAACACTCCTATCTTCCTTGCCACGGTACCCACAAATCCCATTCTACATATTCTTAGGGATGGGAGAGATTTGTGTTAATACTCCGATACTACATCAATCGAATAGGCGCTAAGGGGCAGTTGCCGGACATTCCAGCGCGTGTCCACAGCCTCGACTTGCCCTCACTTATCCTCATACCATTGCACACCCTGCTCATGGAACCGCGACCCCACTCAAAAGATCCCTACAGTGTATCCCAACAAGAGAACAATTCATCCCACCTTCCATCTCTTCTAAGCGGAAATCCTGGTATTCGTTCCACTGATATGAGACGTCTGGTGAGTCGCCTCGTTTTCGACCTGATTTCTGCGCCCCATTTGATGCTGGTGTTGATAGGGTCTGGGTAAGCGCAGACGGAGCACCGATGAAACAGTGAATCTTTCCAAGCGGCCACACACTGTCATTGAACCGCCGCCGAGCACGGCAGCCAGTATGTTGCTCGTGCTTAAAAAAATCAACCTTTTTCCTTATCCAACGTGTATAGCTAGTCAAGTTCGACATGAACCCCCACGTGGGGCTGAAGACTTTCTGGCGTTGGATGCCTGCTGTGCGCTGTTTACTGTTACAAGTTGATTGCTGACCCTTGAACGAACCGATATAGATGACCCGACTTGGGCATTTTTGTCTACGATGTTTCCCGAGAGCCAAGGTTTTGTAACGTCGGGTACTCAGTCCCCTCTCTCCTTTACCTGTGGACATACTCCAACTCCTGATCTCTCCCCTATAGCAGATGATCATTCGAACACAGGGATTCCCATGCAGGCTGACTTTCAGACAAGCGGTGTCCCCGGTACGTTGCTCTTGATCTTCCCTCCTGCACCGCCCAACCTATCGCATGTAGACCACAGGAACGGTTCATTCGCTCATTCTACTTCACGCTTTCCCATGATTGGGGGCGCTTCGTTACTAGATACCTCCAACATGCCGCCTATCGCCTCTAATGCGACTCTCGACGTAGATTTGTGGTCTTCTGGATCATCAAGCTCAGGATTCTACAAGGCGGAGGGATATTTGCCACCAATTAATACAGGTATGCTTACCCCCCCCCCTGACTACTTCCAAAGCCCTTATCGAACTTACAAAGGCCTTGAAAGTCAAATCTGTGGAACTTCAAGTGGCCATTCGGAGCCGGGCGCTCTGACGCATATGCCCGCATCGATAAAACATCATCCACAATTCCATGAACCCCAACGCTCAGCAGAACCAAATGGAGCCGGGTTTTTTAGTAATGCCCAAAATGCGATTATCGACCGTTCGAACATGTTTGATGTCGGGACCCAGAACATTTATACCTGTACTCACGACCACTATAACGAGGGTAAGTGCACCGTTTCTTAAGACGATCCGGGGTCTGATCTGTAGCGATCGTGATCAGCTTTGCAATGGCTCGAGGGACACGTCATGCCTGGGGCTGAATTTGACTCATCTGTACGGGATCCACCTCCGCGCTGCCATCCTGGTACACGCACTGCTATTATCCAGAGGGCGCAACATTGGTTCCGAGATCCCAATCGAAAGAAGAAGCTTTTATGGGTGCATGGACCTGCTGGTGTTGGTAAATCTGCGATTGTTCAGACCCTGGCTGAGTTGGAGTCGGAGTCACATCGCTTGGGTGCAAGCCTGTTCTTCTCGAGGCCCAACAACCGCAATAACCCTGAACAAGTGTTTCCTACAATTGCCTACCAACTCGCTATCCAGGACCCGTCATACAGGGCTTACATCGCAGAGCTCATGAGAAATCCCAAATCACTCGACAAGGCAATGGGCGAGCAGTTCAAGAAGCTTATTGTCGAGCCGTTTGCTCGGAGGAACATGCGGAAGGGTTCGGAGGACTGGGTGATTGCACTTGATGGACTAGACGAATGTGGTGGGGAGCAAGACCGGGAGGGCCAGAAGTACCGGCCTGAACGACATAGCGACGATTACCAATGCGAAATTGTTCAGCTCATCAGTGGATTCGTGCAACAATACCCTTTCGTGCCCCTCATCTGGGTCGTTGCAAGCCGTCCCGAGACACATCTGAAAGCTGTGTTTTCCCGTGGTGATGTCAAGGGCAGCTTCCGAGTAGAGGTTATTCCTATTGACTCCGATGAGGCCTGCCGGGACGTCGAGAAATATTTGCAAAGCGAGTTCGGCGAGATCCATCAAAAGTATCCTGGACATATTTCTGCTTCGAAATGGCCAACCAATGACCAATTCCTGAAGATTGCGAAAGCGGCATCCGGCCTCTTCGCATTTGCATCTGTGATCATGCTTTTCATTGGCGATCCTTATGTTGGCAACCCAACTGATCAACTGGACTGCGTACTATCCGTCATCGACAAGTTGACCATTCAACATAACCAGCAAAACCCCCTTGCAGCTCTAGATGCAATTTACACAGAAATCCTTCGCAGGATTCCCTCGGATGCACAATGGAAGGTTGCGAAAAGGCTGATTGCCACGAGTATTCATTTGGGATCTGGTCCCAGCACCCTCATTTACATGTGTAATGTAATGGGCATTACCCAGAGTGCTGCTGTCACGGCTCTCCGACATCTTCATTCTGTTCTTCAACTGTCATGGGGGGACAAGATTGGTTATACCCGGCTCAAGTTTTATCATGCTTCCTTTCGGGACTACCTCAAAGATGCCTCAAGGTCACATGAATACTCCATTGATAAAAATTTATCAACAAGGTGGTTGATGAATGGCAGCAGGGGCTACTACAGCTGCTCATACACAGTTGAGCATTACATGAAAAACTTGTGACTTTTTGACTGACTGAATGACAGACATGTCAACTGCAGAAGCCTTTAGTCGAGTTGGTAAACATCCCCTCCCCTGGGCTCCTACACATAAGTCTGCAGATAAGCTGTTTGATCTGATGTTTGACAATGCTTCCAAAGACTTGTGGCCACACTTGATTCAAAAGGACCTCTCAATGACCACCTTTCCACTCCTGCTCAACAATGGACAGCAGAAAATGACATTCTCCAGTTTAATGACAATCCTTCAGAAGACAAGATTCTTGGATGTAGTGACAAGATTTATACTACCCTCCTCTATTGAAAATCTTAAATGCTGGCTTGATCAGCTTGCAGAGGTATATTTCTCCCCTCTTTCCTATGGAACTACAGTCTGTTAAACTGCAGAATTTAGCAATTTCCAGAGGAACTTGAGCAGAAACAAATTTTAACTCACACTGTACTGGGTAAATTGAAGATGCACAATATTCCCCGCACTGTGGGTTATGCAAGGTACAATAACTGCTATTGCCAACAATCTGTCATGAATGACAAAGTGAGCTAACTTGATGCAGCTAACTCATTATATCCTGATTAACTTGTAATAGTCTGTCCCACTTGCAGGCTACACTGTCACTGCTGAGTCACTTCATGACTGGGTAAGCATTTGGATTAAACTTGCACCTTCTACAGACATTATGATATGGGGATTGCATTTTGTACCACGTCTTGCCATATTTACAGTAGGAACTCCTGCAGAAGTGTATATCCTGCCTTATTATCCCTGGAAATAAATCCTATCATGAAGAATCTAGCATGCATAGTATAAGCTTGGAGAGGGCAAGTTGCTACCCAGGCCAATCTGATTCATGAATGAGTCATACACTTGCTGCAAGCCCCGAATTTATACGAGTTGCCAGACAGTAATAAAGGAGTACCATAGTATACGACAATTCACAGCACCCCATACAAAATATGTCTAATCATCTCGTCTAGAGATCGGCCGCTGTGCCAGTGTCGATAGGTTGGCTTGCGACCCGTTCCGTGAACGCGAAGTCAGCATCTGCTGCCCATCACCATTTTCTGCAAGCTTGCCTGGTGCAGGAGAGGGGGTTCGGGGAATGTTGTATCGCGTCGAGCTCACAATTGTAGCTCCACCCCCTCCCAAAACGTCTCCCGCTGCGCCATTTGTAGCGGTAGGCATAGAGAATAACCGAGGCGCTGCTGCTTTCGGGAGACCTGAGGGACGCAGGTGCGGCAGCGGGTGTGATGCATTGGCATTCCTCGTACGCCCAGATCCAGACAACACTCTTCGTATCCACGAAGCCGCTTGGGACGTGCCAGATGACGAGATGCCCCCGCCATTCATCATTCTCCCTTCCTCCATTAAATCCCCATAAGCCTCTCGCTTCCCTCGGACAAATCTTAAACACCCTGTTCGGAGCTGCCGCCTGAGAGGACATGCAACCAGGAAGAGCAAGAAGAAAACGATCATCCAAAACAGTAGTAGCACGGGTGAAAATCCTAATGCATCTCGTGTTAGTGATGAAGGCAAGTGGGGGGTCAGCTTATCCTCAATAGCATCCCATGAGAATGGTGGGCGGATAGGTTTCACTGGGGACTCGTCGTAGTCCTCGATATCGTCGATAGGATCCACAAGTGGCTTATCTCCTTTCCTAAGCGGCGGTACCTCCTTGCTCGCCTCTAGCACCATCTTCCCTAAAGTCCAGCTAATCGCAATGTCGCCAACTGCGTCCATAGACTGGAACGTCGGTGGCTTCCCCAACCCTTTCCTTCCTGCCGCCTCGACTACCTTGTCACCACTCGTCGTACTATTTCCTCCAGAATCCACACTCCGAGGCATCCCAAGGCCCTTGTGCAACACATTGACGATCCAAGCGGCCTTGAAGCACTGCATTTGCAGTCGCGGTAGCTCGACCTCAGGTCCCCAAGCGCCCAGCTCTATTATTTGACCATCTTTTACCACCTCACCGTCGCCACCAAGCCGATGCTTGTTACGCAACTCCTCGTGCTGTTTAAAAATCCCTTCCCAATCTCGTGCACAGAATTGGACTAGCAGCGCGTTCGTATTGCACGAAGTCGTATGCGCCGCCCAGCCCGAATATATGCTCCGAGGAATACCAATATTCGGAAACCCCGATGAAAGTGCGATACAGAAAAGTCAATGGAAGGCACACGGACACCGTTCATGAGACATGGCGCGTCTGGACAGGGTTTGTTGGTGTTGAGCAAAGGTTCTGTTTTGCGCATGCACTGTTCGAATGAACCTGTCCCCAGCAATTTGTGCGGCTGCTTTGCATGCGAATCAGCTTGAGGGATGTCCACCCGCAGTCGCGACATACACGGGACTCTCTGTCAACGCTAAGCCTTTAGGCAAACAAGGGTCCTGCACAACATCGTCATGCCCCTTATTCCCTGCCCCCACACTCTCGAATTCTCTGATCGCCTGCCCTACATATCTCTCCCTCGCCTGGTTTGTCCCATACCCCAACCACGTCGTCACAAATACCTTGTGCCGGATCTCCTCCCCACTCAACAGTCTCAACCGTACGTCCATAAGTCCCTTGCCCTTTACACCTCTCTCATGTTCTACACTGGGCTCAAACGCGATCTGCGTCGACGCCCCGCCCATATCCAGAAACCCATACGTCGTTCGCGGGTGGCCTGCTTCTGTATCGATTTCCTTCTCCTTTCCCTTTCCTCTTGCGCTGTGAATTGCTGGTAAACCCATCCATGAGATAGTTGACCGCGATCCACCCAAACAGACCCTCTTCCTCTCCCGTAATGATACGGACGCTGCTCCCACAAGGTCCCAGGGTCTCCGAAGGCGCATCGATTTTGAACTTGGTGGATGAACGAAGGAATTCGCATGCATGCGAGAGGATAGATGCTTGTTCCTGCGGGGAAAGCAAACGCATTCCCGCAGTTGCCAAGAGGAAGATTGGTGTCGACGAATGTAGAGAGGGTGGAATCTCATTAAGGGCATGGGTGATGAGAGGTTTCAGGTATGCGCCGACGGCAGTTGGATCCGAGGCTATCGTAGATATGCCTGTGGTAGTAGTAGCAAGTGGTCAACATCCCGGTCAACATGAAAGTAGCAAGTCAACACACCAGGGTCAACCTTGGTAACCCATGATTCCTCATCTTTTGTTCCCTTCTCGACCTTGGGCAGGGTATAAGCTTGAGAGCTCCCCTGTTTTGGCCGTGTGCCCCTAGGATCAAGCCAGCTGTAAATTTGGAGTCGGGACCCTGAAGAGCCGGCGTCTATGACGATGCCAAAGTGTCGGCCTGCGAGCCAGGGATCGTTGGCGGTAGGTGGTGCCATGATCGAGCAAGGGAGAGTCTATGTGGAGAGGTAGGAAGCTGACGGTGACAGTGCTGAGGTGATAAGGATAAGAGTGGTCGTTGCTCGGATTCCCTTGACTGGGACGCCTGCTTCTTTCTTCGAACGATCAATCCTGCGGTAGGGGTAAGGCCTATGAATGCATCACAAATTTCATATAATCATACGTGATCACAGAGGTAAATGGCGACGATCCAGCGTGCAGCGAAGATGTATGAGTGAACGACGATGGTTAAGACGTACAGGTCAGGGCTGTAATACTTGGTGAGGGAGGAAAGGCGGAACGGAAAGAATATTTGCGACTTTGGTGACACGTGGTAGATGATTGACGGAATTTCCTTTTTAATCTGGCCCTAATTGTACATAAGTACTTTGCCGCACACAACCCAGAAGTAATATACATGTATGAACAACGCTATAAGAGACTTATTCCAGCGCGAATAATGGTTGATAAATGGCTTTGATGACTTATTCAATCTACGAAGCTTTAACTTTCGTATTCCCGCTATCACAGGCTCCGCGGCGGACTCTGTATCTAAAACCAGTGGTCTGTACATACAGTACTAGGCAAAGACACCGAGTCAGGTGTAGGACTCCGGATGAGTGTTGCATACAACATCCCAGTAGTAACCACTGGTCAAATGCATACTCCGGGAGAGACCTCCCTGCTCGAAAAGATGAGATATATTATGCATACAAACTCCCAGAATACCCATCCAGTCGAATCCCATGGGCGAGGAGAAACTGCCATTCCGGCCACCAGTCTACAAGAATACACCCTATCCAACATCCAACACCCATCACTCCCGATAACTCCCAACGGTACCACCCACTCTCCCACTCCGCGTCTTTCTCAACTCTCTTGCCTTCACGCTAGCTCCCTTCCCTCTCTCCTTCTCCTCGAACCTCCGCCTCAACTGCCCTCTCAGCCTCATAACATCCATCACCCAATCCGTCTCCTTCAGCAACCCCTCTCCGCGCTTATACAGTCTCTCTTCTTCCTCAAGCGCATCCTGCATCATTTCTACCGACTTTCGCTCTCCAATCCGCCACAGTAGGATTTGAATGATCGCTTCTGGGAGAAGGACTTCGATGCAGTACTGGACTTTATCAAGTGGCGAGAGGGATTCGTACGCAGGGCTTCCATGTTGACGGGGATGCTTGTGTTTACGTGGGCTAGGCTGGGATTGCTTTTGAGGTTGGGTAGGTGGAGGGGTGAAAACATCGTTCTCATTAGTGGCGCCTTCGGCGGGCGCATCTTCAATCTAATAATTCCTCTCAGCATCAGCTCCAAAGGTGAATAGGCATTCGATTATCTCACCTCCTGAGCCTGAGGTGCCTGGATCCCCGACTCCGGCTCGGCGGCCTTGACTTTAGACGAGGCTTCCTGTGGTATCGTCGCTGACAAACAAGCATCCGCCATCGCAACTCCCTCACTGTACATTTCTCTCACTAGTATCCTCGAGACACCCGTCTGACTCCTTGCCCTGGCGCAACTGGCCGTGGCCACCGTCTTCAGTTTCATCGTCATCAACAAATCCTTCTCTACCTCTTCCGCCCAAGCACCACCTCTCCACCAAAACCAGCAACTCATCCACGGCCCGTGCATCGAGAGAACCCCTCATCCCGCCTTCCTTCGCTAGTCGACTCCGACTCGCTCCCCCTTTCACAAACAACTCGTGGCGTCTTTTCCCCGCTGGGTACTCCTCGTTCATAACAGCTTTAAGGAACAGGTTTTACATATGCGAACTGATGCCGAAGGGAGAGGTTACAAAATACCGGGCCTGATAGCGGCGGTGATGGAAATTCGATGGGTTCCGGGGAAGGGGATCGTGATACATGGGTATATGCACTGGCGGATGCCATGTGGGTCGGACTAAGCTGTTTCGAGTCCTCGTCGATGTCGTTAACGACCTCTACATGGCTTGACTCAAATTTACCTATCTGCAATGCGATCCTGGATGAGCACTGCTACACGGGATTCGAGGGATTGAGTGTGCCCACCTTACATGTACTAAACTCATCTTGCCAACTCGTATAAAACCATTCCCTCGGGATCACCTTCTCTGATTTATCCAAGAACATAACTTGAAACATTTTCTTGTGCTTGCTTCTCCCCCTCCTTCCAACATTTTCCACTCCTAGAACCTTTGCAGGCCAATAAACCGTCTCCGTTCCCTTAGCCCTGGCAAAACATAATTCGTCCTTGTATGTCTGAGCATCATCATCCATGTCGTCCGAGTCAAAGTCGTTATCTAGATCTGGCATGTCGATATAATCTGAAAGGGCCACCTCTGTGGTATCGTCATCCGTGGGTATTCCGTGCAATGGTTGAGGTAAGGATGAGTATGGGAGAGTGGGAGAGGACATGAACGGAAGCGGGGTATCGCGTGTGTAAGGTTTATCGCCTTTTCGAGTCGAGCCAAGCGTGCTCTTGCCAGTTGTCCCTGGCACCTTGGGTCCGAGAGTTCCCTGCGACAGCACCGTCCCAACATCCGGCAAGTCATCACTGTCTTCATCCAAGTCCAGTATCTCGGGAAAGGTGCCGAGCTTAGCGCCGTGCACTTTCTTGCTGTTGCGGCTCGACCCCGAACTAGCGGAAGAGGCAGGAGAATGCAATGGAAACGGAAAATCAAAGCCAGGATGTTTTGTATGCTCATTTCCCCCTTCTTCGCTGTCTGAAGAGAACGGAGTTAAGTCGGACTCATCGTCTCCATCACCTCCAATCGTTTGGATATCTTTGGTAAAAGATGAAGCACGCCGTCGCTTCGGCGGTGGGCCTGTCCAAGTCGGATTCCCTCGCCTTCTCTTCTTACTACTACTACCATTCTCGCCTTTCGCATCGCTAACGTCCCGCGCCCCCACGGCTGGCCGCTTGGTTTTCCGTTTCCTTCGACCCTTCCTCGCGTTACTTCCTTTGGCACGTCCACCTATTTTGTTTCGAAGGACACTCGCCTCGTCGTCCGAAGAAGACAGATCCACGAGCTGTGTAGAAGCCTTGAGGGCGGCTTGGCGCCTTGGAAGCTGTGGAATGTCCATGGGAGTTGGGTTAGGATGCAAGTGGAGAGAATGGAAGACCCCCGGCACCTATGTCACGGGGCCGCGTTGAACCCAATTGGATCAGCAGCCCATAAATATTCCCAAGGCTCTCTCTCTCCCAACGAGCGATTTATTCCATTGGTGCAAGTCCTACCAAACAGACAACGAAAGCTGCACCCTTTTCCTTCCGCTATACCCGCGCGAAATTCCCTGCCTCCACAGGGCCCCCCCAAATCTTTATGGAGTCGCATCGCCTCCACAGTTAATAATTAGCACCTATACGCAATACAAGAACCAGCAAACAGCCGATAAAGATAATCGGACTTCCCAAGTGTTTCCCTATGACGGGCAGATGTGGGTTATGGTCGCTAGATTACTATGAGTATACAACATATATGTATCTGCTTCGAATCGAGATAGAGCAAAAAGGGAAGAAGGCGATAAGGGCGAGTCTGCTATCACAAGTACAGGAGATTAGATCAAATGAAACACAACAATCAGATAAAATGAACGAGGAATGAAAGGCAAGATCACAAGACGTTAACAGAATAGGAAGGGAAGTACAGGAAGGAAAAGAAAAGTAAGAGGCATAAAGGCATAGCGGAGCATAATTCATGGCGCATATATCTGAAAAATAACTAATCGTCTACAAATGATCAGTCAACAGTCGGGTCCAAAAAAGAAAAAAATTACAACCAAGGTTGATAATGAGGAAAGGAAAGTGTGGTCCGAAAGACGGTCATCCGATGCCCACTAGGACAGAACAGGCAAACAAATACAGCGATAATGAGAGAAGTCTAAGGAAAAAATTATTATCGGCGAAGCTGAACTTCATCTTGTTAACCCAGCGATTGACAACGATCGATCTGGCAAGAGAGCTTCGTATCTGGATCGTCAAGATACTTTTTGGATGTTACAGTTTGTTGTGGTATCTTCTTCTCCTTGTTTCCGTCCATGTCGCTGCCACTCCGAGGTCATCGCTAGAGCTCCAGAGTAACAACTCTAATGACGGAACCAATCATTCTGGTATATCCGACTCGAGCGCGGGTTCGATGGGTACAACCCTCGGTCGTCTAGAATTACCAGTGGAGTGCCTTCTCTGAAGTTTCCTGCCAGTTCCCTTGGTAGATCCTCCCGACGTGGACCCCATCTTGGCAAAATTGAAAAACCTCTGAAAAAAAGGTTTTCGCGGACTGCTGGCAGACTTGGTAGTCGAAGTTGCAGTAGCAACAGATTGCTCTGGACTAGGTGTCTAATATACACAAAGCAATTAGCCAAAAGGAAGAGTCGAGGGGTATAAACATAGAAGTCTTACGATAACATGGACCTTTTGACCGGAAGTGGGAAGTACGTAGTACGTACTTCCCGACCCATTACTTCCGGCATCTGAATTATCATCATCATCACCAGCGTCCGATCTCGGTACTTTATGCACGACGCCAGGTCCCAACGACCGAGCCCTGTCCCTTCTTCCCCTCTCCTCAAGGTCACTCGCACCCATGGGAGCCGGGTACGGACCACCTTGGATAGGCACGGGAGCGGAGTGGCTATAAATCATGCCATTTGGTCCTCTCCGAGGCTGATGATGCAAAATCGCTGGGGGCGTATAACGTGGGACACCTCTCTGGTGTGAAGGTGCGTATACAATAGCAGGCGGAACCCTGTGCGCGGAATGTCCATGCGAATGTTTCCCAGACCCGTTGGAAGAATGAACTCCAGCCCAGGGTGGAGGCCCTGCTTGGGGCGCGAAATTAGACTTGTGGCCCTGCACGCGACTGGTGAGGATAGCCATAAGGTCTAGACTGAGGAGAAGCAGCAGGAAGAGGTTCAATATCCGCTTCGCAGAGCGCGTACGGGTCCGCTGCAGTTTCGGGGGAGGGACCTTGAACGGTTATGGTGGGACCCCTGGTTGTGAGACGAAGAGGACGGCGGCAGAATGGGACGGGCAGTGGGCCTGAAGGTGCACGCGAGGGAAGAACCCGGATCTCCTCTGGAGAACCAGAAGTAGCCCCAAACGCTTCTTGGCGACGTGTGTGCGAGTGGGACGGGGTTGAACCATGTGACCCGAACCTTGTAGTATGATGCCGCGACTGTATGGGAACAGGAGACGTAGGATGCGGGCCGTGTGCAGATGGTGCCCTGTGCGAGTGATATTGACTTGGTGGATAAGCCAGGTCCATAAGAGGGGCCATGGCTGCCTAGTGCATGCCTATGTGGTGGGGGAGGTACGTTCATATGGGCAATGGGAACGTCGGGACGACCGTCGCTGTACCTCAGAACCATCTTTGGCGGCAACGAGTGCGAGCTTCCCGCCTCGGACGGAGGTGAAGTGAGGATCGGCCCCTCAATTTCAGAAGGCGGGACCGAAGGCGAGTAAAACGAATCTGGGCGGGAGGAGTGCGCTTGAACCCAATAGGCCGTACGTTCACGAGCCGTCATGTATTCTCCATAGGCTTCAGGGGATGTTGTGTATTCAGTCATGATGATGGCCTATCCGCTGCAGAGAACTTGTGTTTGAGTTGGGTTTGGGTGAGCTACAGAGGAAATTTTCGTGGTGATATACAGGTCGTAACTCGAACCGAGGAAAGACTAGAAGCGAGGCGAAAGGAGAACCAAGTCCTGGGAGCGAGAACTTTATAACGGCTGGGTTGCCGATAGGACGCAAAAGCCGGAGCTGTTTACGGGGATTAGTGTTGGCACGTAGGAGAGGATTTGGATATAGAAGGCGCGTGTTGCCGGAAATCTATGAAGTATAAGGGGGTCGCCTAGATTATCACCTTTGGGTATTGGATAAGATCAAAACGTGTCCGCCTCGAGGCCGGCGTAGGCACGGTCTGCTCAGCCTAGTCCAGGGGCGACCCACCGAACTCATGCCCGTTAAAAGCCATAGACGGCCCGTGTTCGGAATGCCCTGTACCCCAATGCCCCCGAATTCCCTCGATATATCCTTTCCCGCAGCGTAGACCTCAGAATCATGCACCGGTTTGGTAAATGAATGGCGCGAGGAGAGAGAGGAGTCAGACCCGGCGCTGAGGACGCTGTCAAGATGCCTCCAAATTCGCTTCCATGACGAGATGAAAAAGTGTAACGCCTAACATCTGTCCAATTCCCACAAACATCGGTTGTGCAACGCTGCCAGCCTCTCCCTCCTTGAGTCGACGTGACAGCACTGGTAATGCGACAACATTCTGGATCCTTAGTTCTCGAGATCATGGGCGGACTTCTGTTCTATGCTATCTACTTCTGGAACGCAGCAGCACAGACATCCAGTGCTTTTTAGAGTCAATTAACTGCTGTATAGGTGTTTAATGACCTCACGCGCATACGGAACATCCAGGTAGAACACCGTCCAATCATCCAGAGACACACGGCGTGCGTCGGACGTACCCACCACCTCACCGGCCGAAGGCAGTTTCTTACTTGTGAGAAGATTCAAAGAAGGAAATTACTGAGAAATGTTGAATGATATATGAAAAACTTTGTCCAATCCTGACCACCACTTTGAACATATAAGTCCGCTTTGTCAGAAGGGCCGGTCAAACACACAAGATCCTACCACACCGGCCCTGAGGAGTCCAAGCGTGGCAGCTGATCAGTCGGCCAGCGTGGCTTGGCTAGTCATTGTTCAGAAGCGAAATGAAATCAGCGCTGTATTGAAACCTTCTGAGATGAACGCGGGAAAGTTCATCTGACAACTGGATTCGCTATAAATCCGAGATCGTTGTGCTGAACCCTGGGAGTAGAATCACCAGATCAGCGAAGGACACTCTGCCCACGAGGAGATCGCAGTTGCTAGGGGTGGCCGTGAGGTAGGGCAATTGCCTCAGCAATACGGCATTCCAGCCACTATCTTTAATCATGATAACATCCTGACCAGAGTAAGACGCATCATGTCCCCTTTAACCTATCTCTCTTGACAGACAATGAATGATTGTTATATGAACCCATGTCCGTCACTTCTCATGAGAACAAGGGAAGCCTTGGAAGGGCCACACTGGCCCCTCTCACCGACGGCGGGGCCAACATCGGACTTTTTCTCCAGAGCGAATACTCTGTTTTCAGTATCTCCGCGGTTGAGGAAACTGTAAATAGACAACAATGATTTCTTCTCCGATATCACACCTCGCCAATCTGTCCCAGAGCACAGTCATGTTCCCCATTGGCAAACTCTAGAGCCAAGATCTTTACCTCGAGGTGGTATGACCCGATTGGGAAACTGATGAGGGTAGGTAACCGCTACTAAGTACCGGCTAAAATACTTATAAGAATACGCGATGAGAGGGTCCAACCATCCTTTCGTGACCTAATCCCTATCTTTTTAGGATGGAGACATGTCGTGGGGTCTCCGGTGGGTGCGGCCTGAAGAGAATCGGATTGTTCTCCGGGGCCCAGGGACATCATCGTTAACACTCCCTACAGCGTGTCAGAGAGTTTGAACGTGTGATGAGACCTCCCGTCCCTAATCAAGCCAAAACTACGCAGAGCCAGGGAAACTAAGCCCCTTCCAATGTCGAAGAATGGTGCAAGTGTTCACTAGAAGCCTTCGAGTCGTCTGCTATCCGAGGTCAGGTGAGTGATAACAACGGAAGAGGCCTTATGATAGTCCAATCGTACTCCAGCGATCGGCATGTTGAAAGTGCGGGGAAACTGACGACAAGCGATATGAACAACATGTGTCGTGGTGGAACAACTTTGACCATGATGTATAACCACTGATAGTATCAGCGTCGGCGATAGTATCGTGTGCTATCCCAGGACCGGACCCATTGACATGCCTCTCGACATGGCACCTATATTGGGGAGATTATACTCTGACGCGTGTAGCGAAGAAGCACGGGAGGACAGAAACTAACTCCTGCTGGGATTGCGAGGCTTCTGCACGTAATACCACCTATCATTTATGGCACACGTTGAATATACACAGACTTTTCCGAGCGGGGAAGTATTCCACGTAGCTGGCATGTGTCAGAGAGGCACTGCAAGATCCAGAAACCACCGTGGGGGCTCAACCAGCGGGATGGTGACGGGGAGGACGAGACCCAATGGCCTTGGCGTAATATACTGCGGCACAGAGTGCTTCGGAGATGACGTCAATGTGCAGGTCGGTGGCAAGATATCGAAAAGTAAGAATCGCTATGTGGTCCTCCCAATGATACCCAATACTGTGGTCTGCTGTATACGCACAACTGTGGGGCGCATGAGATAAATCACTGAACCGGCGCCGCGTAGATACAACCCTTAAGCTTGAGATGGTCGATGAGGCCCCATCGACCCAGAATCAACTCATCACGTGGATAGCGATGAGATCCTTTGTCGAGATCTCGATTCCCTTCTTGGGACGGACTCCATTGGATTTGAAGTGGGTGCGAGCACGGAACGCCGGCGTCTTGGACGCACCACCGCCCGTCGAGTGGCCCCATCGGTTACCCCCACCCCTGAGCAGGAGGCAGCGTACAGAGCCTATATAGACGTCACTCTCGCCGCAACGCCCCCCAACACATCCACGACGTCTTTGACGGGTTAAAGCGTTTGTGCTCGAATAAGCTATATGCGACGTAACCGAGTCATCCATGCCTTGCTCACAATGTAATAATATGTCAAAGCTCGCCTTCGACGTCTATCAAACTAAGCATGCCATGCGAGGTTTGCACGAATTGCGGACTCCGCTAATATTACATATACCCGCTCGGACCTCGCCATGCGTATGATTACGGACAAATGGCCTAAAAATAACAGTACCACTGGCGCACGCTCAAGGGCAACTTGAAGCCCAAAAGGATTGGGCGCGGGTACCTGTACTCCACCATCCGGACATCTTCGCCCTCTATTGGGTCCGCGGTGAGGAGAGAAAATATCAAAATTTTGCGAAAGACACATACTATTCAAGGCTGCCCCTATGCATGTACTCGAGGCTCGAACACCTTATCCACCATGAGATAATCGCGATGCGTCTGAAGACCCAGTGCAGAAGGATCCGCCCCGCAGCCAAAGCTTCGCTCTCCACCTGAATTCCTATTTCCCAGGAATCAGTTTTTCTGCCAGATTATGACAGAAGGGTCTAGAATAGCCCACTACGCTAAGTGTCTGATGGTATCGCAGCAAGTGAGCGACTGGTACATACTTGAAAAATGATGGGGGAAGGTAAGTACCATCAGCACTTACTCCTCCCTGATCTAGTGTGGTTTTCTTGATCCAAACAGAAACACAATATGTACAACCTCTCTCGGCTATACACTTCTAGGGCCTGGGGGATCTGGTCTCATTGCTGCTCTTATGCGGTTTGGATTTAAGGTCCGTGACAACTCTGGATCCCATATGGTGTGAGACCGAAACACTCCCGTTGATGGTAGGGATAGATAGAGACCCCACCTTATTGCCACACCCAAAGACTACACACTATGATCGCGGCCGGAGTACATAGGACTTGGCTTCGGGACCCCAAACACGGAAGGGGAAGAAAAACACGTCCGAAGGAAGTCTGCGGTGGCATAAGGTGTTAAGCTATCTTTCAACCACGCAGGAGGTCTCGGTATCTTTTTGTAGAGAGAGAGAGGCTACTTTTGGACTTAAGACCACTCACTAGAATACCCTTTCAGTTTTGTTCTCAAAATAGATGCGTGCGGCTGGGGACAGGCATCAACAGAACATCCGTGTCTAGACGCGGTACTGGAATCAGCGTATCAAAGATACTGGAGGGAGTGTGTGTAGACAGAGATAAAGGAAGAGAAAGGATGAGAGTTGGAACGGGAGGGCAAAAGAAATGTTGGATGACTGGTCGAAGTGCTACTGCGAGAACATGATCAATTAATTCGGAGGCGGCCGTACCTCAATGTTCCCATCGAGTGAATTCGATTCAGTCTTCACGCGGGTCGCATCGACCGGACTAGATGTGGGTGCAGAGCTATGCTCGAGTAGTGAGAATGCCAACAGAGAACCCGGCTATGGTGCATCGTTAGCTCTTTTTGAATTTCTTCAATGACGGACACAAGATACTTGTACGTAGGAGAGAAGGCATGGGCCATCCTTCCATGATACTTCATTCAAGGACCACCTTCATGACCACATCCGCTCAGGTAATTGCTACACCGACCCACAAGTGGCTTATGCAGACCTCGTTAGGTGCTCCCTCCAGTGGTGCGCACTTTGTTCAGCTGATGAAGGTAGAGGATCTCGTTTAATACATCGCGACCGGAACCAGATTTCGGAGACGGGACGTGCTCTGGTATCTGCACTTCCTACTTTACGTGGAAACAAGGAAAAGATACATTACAAGATGGCAGAGATGGCCTCCAGTTGTCTACGGAAGGCCTACGCACTTGCTAAGGGCAAAGAGGATATGAAGCTCATCTTACAATTCGTTAGTGTTGTTTCGCCAACTTTATTGGGAAAGCACTAGTGGGCTTTGTAATGGGTTTTGGAAAACCATGTGTGCGAATTGGTGGACCGCGTTCGTGCCGATGAGCTCCTGTTCCCAAGCTCATTATTGTATAGGGGGTCAGCCGGCGGGAGCTTGGTCCCGGCATTATCCGACAGGTTGCCTCAATCCTAGGGGGTTCCACTGCGATTTTGAAGCCCGCTGAAATTTCACTTTTGAGAAATC
The DNA here is from genome assembly GCA_023014365.1 of Lepiota brunneoincarnata. NCBI lineage: Eukaryota > Fungi > Basidiomycota > Agaricomycetes > Agaricales > Agaricaceae > Lepiota > Lepiota brunneoincarnata. Next base: position 710,006 of record JAEBUN010000005.1, read on the forward strand.
TGCCTTGAAAACGCATCATGGAGTATAATCCGACCGTTTCCAGTATTTTTTTTTCGCACACTGGACTACGAGAAATAGGACACATCTTGGATTCAATGTTCGAGTATACGATCTTCTGAGGGCCAGAGAGTAACCTTCACTGGGGGAGAGAGGTACCGCGGTTTCGGGGCTCTGTGGGACTTTCGTCATCCGTTGTGTACGATTTGGGGGAAGAGCAGGATTTCGTAACAGAATGGGCTGGGCACCAGTCACGCACTGCGTTACAGGCACGCAACTGTTCAAGCGTTCATGTTTTTTCCCCGAAGTCCTTGTTCACCAGATAAAGTTGATACTATGCTGAAGTCCTTCAGTGCAGGCGCTGATGGGCGTGGATTCAGGCCTGTTAAGAGCAGTGGGTAGTTCAACTCGTCCAACCTGCCTGGTACGATGATATTCCGCAGATGACAGGAGCGGAAAGGTTGCTCGAGGATTCTTCTATAAAGCTCGACATTTCTTCCTATACAAACCGATTATGATCGACAGCGGGCCTCAACAAGTCATTTATAATGTTCCGGGTTCCGAAAACTTGAGGACAGGTGAAGCTCTCGACGTGTATTCCTACCTGGGATTAACGTTAAACCAGTCTTCCACATTCTCCAAAACAATACCATCTTGGAAGCTACTGTGGACTCCAGTGCGCGCCATCCGCCCCCTCGCTGCCATCCAGGCACTCGACGGCATCTGAGCGACAAAGCTTGACTCGTGGCTGAGCGACCAACAACGCCAATGGAATATGGTATGGCTTCGGGGCCCCGCCGGCACTGGCAAGTCAGCAGTTGCCCAAAGTTTTGCTGAGCGCGCGGTCAGGCAAGGCCGCTTCGGCGCAGCATTCTTCTTCTCCAGAACAAACAAACGAAACAACCCCCTTCGTGTCATCCCAACCTTAGCATATCAGCTAGCAGAACAGCACTTGGCCTACAAGTCGTTGCTTACCCAGCAACTAGCCGAGAATAGCCGTGTTCTGGATGCTGCTCTCGCCGTGCAGTTCAGGAAACTCATTGTCGAGCCATTCTTAACCCTCGTGCAAGGTTCCCAACGACCACTCCTGGTCATCTTGGACGGACTCGACGAGTGCAATGGCGAGGATCCCCAGCGTGAATTCATCAAGCTCGTATGTGAAGCTGCCCATCCTGAAAATGGCTTACCCTTTCTGTGGCTCATCTGCAGCAGACCAGAGCCCCATATCATCATCACATTTTCTACCATTGAGTCGAGCATCAACTGTTGCCGAGAACAACTAGTCCTAGATGATGAGTCACGAAACGATGTCGATCGATATTTGCGGGACGGGTTTGCAGAGATTTGCGACCAGTACTCGGACTGTCATTGGAACTGGGACAGGACAATCTTGGCCATCCGATAATGAATTCGCCAAGATTTCCAATGCGGCGTCTGGACTTTTCATATTCGCCGCCACCGTGCTCAAGTACATCACCGATCCCGAGTATGCAGATCCGTGCTATCAGTTGCGACTCCTGCTATCTTTCGTTGACAAGTCGCAATGCCTCGGTGCAAAGAGCCCATGGGTCGCTCTTGATCTACTGTATACATGTATTCTATCGGAAGTCCCGAAGCATATCCTACCTATCACGCTACAGCTCCTCGGATTCTGCACCGTTTACTCGGATCTCGTTGAGCTGCGCTATTTCCCTTTTACTCATGCACAAGTCCTTTCCAATTTCCTGTGTCTCGACCAGGGCACGCTCTATACCTCTCTACGGAAATTGCATGCCGTGATGGATGTTCCCCCCGCCGGAACGTGCAGCTGAGACAGAGCTGCGGTTCTATCATGCCTCATTCAAGGACTACCTTCAAGACTCGACTCGCTCTGGAGGATATTTTATTAATGCTCAAACAGTCTATTTTGAACTGGCTACCCGTTCTCTATATTGGTGTGCACTTCGACCAGATGCTGATGGTAAGTGATCTTAGTATATTATACTGCGGGAACCACAGATCTGGAGTTCCCATAGGCCCTAGGGACCGGAATCGCTTTGCTACACATTTTCGGTGGTTATCTCCCTCCTACGCGTGGCATACACATCTACAAGTGGCCAAAATGGCTGCAGGCTCTCTGGAAAAGGCTTGTGCGCTTGCTGAAGGAATGGGATATCCTGATCTTTTCTCTCAGCTTCGTCAATGCCACTTCACCGATTTTGTCGCAGTCGCAGCGGCAGATTTTATTGAGGGTTTTGCCAACCAGCTACATAAACTGGTGTCTCAGGTTCGCATCAGTCTATCCATATATTCTCAACCACCGCAACTCAATGTCCTACAGGGCTCCGGTGAGGATCTTGGTGGCAGAATTATTCGGACGGAAGTCAGCAACTCGGAGGATGCACGACTTCTAAGTCACCTTTCATCTTTAGCAGGTCCCACCGCATCGCCTGCTCGATTTCCTTTGGTACGCTGTCTGTTCTTTTGCTGTATTGACCACTCTAAACCCATACGTTCACAGAAATTTGCTCCGATTCGAAAAGGGGAAGTACGCTATTTCTTCTTGGGTGACCTCTCAAGAAGTTGCATAGTGTGCTTCGGGAATTGTGACGCAGATTGGTGGTGTCGCATCTTAAGGGCTGAGGAGCAACCTTCTGAAGAAGAGATTGCTGAATTCCGCTGGTACATGGGACTAGCTCGCACCCGATAGATAATACAATCATACGTCATTCGCATTATCACCTTGTCAGGAACACTGCAAAGTTAGGCCGGAAAAATGCCCACGTTCGTGTGATTTGTAATATTCCTTGTCAGATCCTCTGTCAAGGGAATTCGAGTTTCATTTCGAGCGTCGTCAGAGGGTTAGTTCACTCTGTCGGCAAGGTAGGGTGGGTCCTGACACTATACGTGCACGTTACATGCGAGTCCATCCGCGCATCAAAGGCATCTGGGATATTAAGAACGAACAATACATGGCACTGCGGCACACATCGCGGACACATGGATCACCTGAGCAATCCTGGCCATCCGATACTGAATTCGCCAAAGTTCCTGATGCAGCATCCGGACTTTTCATATTCGCTGCCATCGCCCTCAAACACGTTACCAATCCGGAGTATGCAGACCTGAACTATCATCAGTTGTGGCTCCTGCTATATTTCATTGACGGGTCGCAACGCCTGTGCGCAAAGAGCCCATGAGAAGCCCTCGACCGACTGTTTGCACGCGCTCTATCTGACGCTCCGAAGGACATCCTATCTACCACACTACAGATCCTCAGATTCTGTATCGTTTGTCCCGAAATACATGACTTGCACCACTTCCCTGTTGTATATGCGCAACGCCTTTGCAACTTCCTACGTCTGGACCAGGGCGCGTTTATAACGCTCTAAAAAAATTGCATGCTGTGATGGATGCCCCTCCACCGGAGGACACAGCTATGGCAGAGTCTATCACGCCTCATTCAAGGACTATCTTGAAAACCCGACGCGCTCTGGCATATATTTCATCAACGCTCAAACAGTCTATGCTAATCTCGCTATACACCCTCTGCAATGGTGTGTACTTTCCCCAGAAATTGAAAGTGAATCATTTTGTTTGGTGCGTTGCCCCGTTGAGATCACAGATCCGAAGTTCCGCCCAGAGCCTGGGGATTGGGTGAGATCCTATGCTGCACTGTCTCAACGGGTATTGGTACGCACGGATGTGCGAGTGGTTACAATACTTTAGCTGTAGGCTGTTTATAAAAGGCCTGTTTGCTTGCCCAGAGTGAAGGAAATCCAAATCTTCTCTCTCGGATTCATGGATGCCACTTCACCAACATCCTCACGATCGCGCTGTAGTCGTTTGTTGAGGGCTTTACGAACGACTTGTATTGGTTGGTATGTCGGATTCATGTCAGCTAATCCGCGTACTCTCAACCGATTCACTTCCCCACAGGGCAGCGGTGAAGATTTCCATGGAAATATCATCCGGACTGAAGTAAGCAACTCGGAGGACACCCGGCTTCTACAGTAAACTACTTATCACGTTTAGCAGGTACCCACTATGTTATTGGAGCCTGCTCAATTTCCTGTTGTAAGTCATCTGCCCATTTGTTGTGTTGGTCATCGGGGTTCGTATGTTCACAGAACATTGATCTCATAGAGGAAGGGGTGACTCGCTATTTCTTCTTAGGACACGGTCCGAGGAGCTTCACGGTGTGCTGTGGCAGAACTGGCATTTATTTTCCGATGTTGCATTTTGAGGGCTAACTCGGAGAAACAACCCCACGAAGAAATGTATCTCTGGTTTCCGCCAGTATATGAAGCTAATTGCCGTGTAACACTATTAGCAGTCCAGGCAGGTGGGTTTCCCGCACCTGCCCTATGGAAATCATTGTCTACTACTAGTATATGCCTAGATGGCGGTTTCATTCAGGGCTACGTAGCTAGGGAGAGGGGGGAGGGTAAGGCGAATGGCGAGCAAAGAAACACCAGTCTTTGAATGGCGGTTACGAAGGTGGTGGTTGGATAGAGGAGGAAAACCGGGAGTCTGTCTCGTAGTCAGTCACCACCGAGAAACAACTCCTTTCCTTATTCATGTCGGCCCGCGGGGCGTTTGCAGCTGCCGGTGACCTACGTCCGGGACCCCTCTCGTTTGTCATCATTGACCTGGCGTAAACATATCTTTAAGCTCGACCGATGATATTGGAGGTCCCGTAGGTCACGCTGCGTTGTGTTTAGCAAACCGGGTACATGGTTCTCCCATCTACCAAGGAAAAAATTGTGCCACTAGAGCTTCGTTAGCGGCGGCTGTGAAAATGGTGGTGCAATAAGAAGAAGACCGGGAGTATGTCTTAAATCTGGCCACCGTGGAGACAGAACTCCTTTCTTCTTGGGTGCAAGCTTCCGGTGGCTGGGACTTTTTATTTGTCATCATTGACCTGGTGTAAACACGGGCTTTAAGCTCGATTGAGCTCGAAAAGATATCGTCGTATCCCAGATTCAGTAGCCAAGTTATATTGGGTTAGATCATATTATTACATAGCTTCCTGATATAGCAGTCATTTCCATCTTGGGGGTGCATCCCCGGAACGAACCTGGCAATGAGCAAGCGAATTGTCATGATATTATATTAATATATGCTGTAGGGAACCATCATCCCATACAGGCACTCCAGAAACACTATTCCATGCCCCTCCCTGAAAATCTGGGCCTCACTCCCGTTGAGACAAAGCTGCCTAGGCCAGAAGCTGTGGATGCGCAATGGCAACGTCTCAGCAGCGGTACTGATGGTATTGAATCCGAAACCGATAAGAAACGCCATGGTATGTAGTCAGTTTAATCCCACTCCCTGCAGTACGGTAACTCATTTTACATGCAGGTAACAAGAATGGCAAGGGTGGCTGAGGATTCTTCTATAAGGCCCGACATTTCCTCCTTCACAAGCCGACGTTCATTGATAGCTCTAAACAAATCTCTGTTTATAACGTACCGGGTTCTGAGAAATTGAGGATAGGTGAGTTCTCAAACCGTGTTTATCCACCCGAGATAAGCCGGAGAACAATCAGTCTTCGACGTCCTCCATCCCAACACCATTTTAGAGGCTACAGTCGACTCTGTCTTAACCCATAGCTGTCATAACCCATACTCTGTACTAACCCATAGAAATTTTCATCCACCGAGTTGGTTCGCAGGGAATTGGGGCCCATAACCGGTAACCGGTAACCCATAGTATTCGGAGCGAAAAACCCATAGCGCCCATAGCCAAATATAGTAACTACCCCCCTAAATGGGTGTCCAACAGCCTCTCCCTGGTCGCAGATATCACAAATATGGACAATCCTGTCTTTCCCACAGCTATAATAGTCCATAATTTGCACAATTCAGCATCCATCAACTTATCACTGGTAATTTATATGGCCATCGCCGAAGCTGTGAGGCTGAGATTTTCAATTGACAGGGGTTTTGGACCCATAATCAGGAGCATCAAGGTGATTAGATTGGTTTATTTCCTCTTCTTGCCTGTTTTTCAACGTTACTGACTGCTCTGTCTGGGAATTTGTGGCTCCTGCTAACTCATCTGTGACCAAAAATTTGCACTTCATTATTTTATTCTTTCAATTAACATAAAAAATATTACGTAAGAGCTGTGAAAAGCCATACTCTGTCATAACCCATAGTAAAAAGCATCCACCGAGGGCTATGGGTTAAGACAGAGTTGACTGTACCACAAATTCGAGCGCTCGTCATCAACCCTTTGCAATTTTTTCTGCATCTTGAGCAGGGTACACTCTGTACTGCCCTACGAAGATTGCATGTTGTAATGGATGTCCCCCCGCCCGAGAACGCAGCCTGGAAAGGGCTGAGCTTCTACCATGCCTCGTTCAAGGACTACCTTCGAGACTCGACCCGCTCTGGTGAATATTTCATCAGCAGTCAAACAGTCCATACCGATCTTGTCGCACATGCTCTGCAATAGAGTGCACTTTACCCGGACACTGAAGGTGAATAGTCTTGTTCAATGCGTCACTGTACCGGAACCACAGATCTGAAGTTCTAACCAGGCCCTAAGGACCGGATGAGTTCGAATTCTTACGCTGGATATTTTCAATGGGTATCTCTGTCTAACGTGATATCTATGCATGGACGAGTGGCTGCGATGGTTGCAGGCTGCTTGGAGAAGGCTTGTCTACTTGCCCAGATCAATGGAGATCCAATTCTTTTCTCTCAATTTCCTTACATTCGCGTCGTTGTCATTTGAGTCCTTGATGAACGAGTTATACCGGCTGGCGTGTCAAATGAAACCGCATATTCTCGACTTAATTATTCCCCCATAGAATTACCAGGAAGACCTCGGCGGCGATATTATTCGGACAGAAGCCAGCAGTTCTGAGGAAACGCAACTACTGAACTACCTATTGTGTTTAGTAGGTCCCACTGTATTATTGGAGCCCACTCGATTCCCTGCCGTAGGCTATCTACTATTTTGTTGTATAGATCATTGCAACTCATACGTTCGCAGGACTCTTACTGCACGCAACCAGAGGGAACATTTTATTTCTTCTTGGGCTACGGTCCAAGGAGTTGTATAGTGTGCTGTATTAGATCCTACTATGGTTCGAAATGTCGCATTCTGGAGGCTGAGAAGCGACCTCCCGAAGAAGAGATCTTCGAGTACCGCCAGTATATGGGATTACCTCCTGAGTAGATACAACCGTGCATCAATATCATATCAGTATACGAGTTAGGCTGGAAAGTCAACCGGATCTATTCATGTGGTCTACAATATTCCTTGTCAAAATCGCTGCCTAAGTCCCGAGCGTAATTACTAAGGTGAATGGACGAAGATCACAATTTATAAGGCAAGTAAGTCTGTGGGCACAATTTCCAGGACTACATACATTCGCACACGAGTTACTTCAGAAGGGCATCAGCGAATTAAGAACGAAAGTATACGACAACCGCATCATACAATACAAATACACAAAACAGAGAAACCGGGAAGGAGCATAATTCGCAACACACAACTATACATCAATCTTAATCCCTCGCCCATGACTATCAAACGCAGCACTAATCGCACTCTGCGTGAGCGTACTCATTCCTGGTCCCCTTCCAGGCGTATTCATTCCCGAATGCATAGGCGAGGCCCCGAACCGGGGTGTAATCAGCCCGCTCCCACCAACACCAAAAACAAAGCCGCCACTGAGACCATCCATACTGTTATACCCTGCAAATGACCATCGGTACGGAAGGAATTGGTAAAATTAGAAAGCGCAGAAAACGTACCTGGTACCAGCATGCTATCCCAGAACCCACTACTAAGTATATTCTCCATCGTCAATCCACCCATCGTACTTGTCGAATCATCAGCAGGAGTTGGCGCCATTGTCGGAGGGAACGTCGAGATATCCGCCGCTGGGCCCATTTCACTCTCAAAGTGGAACTCGTTCAAGAAATACGGGTCGTGCCCGACCTGTGCAGAACCACCTGGAGGAGTGGACGTATCGTACATCCCCTGCTGTTGTTGCAATTGTTGCTGCTGATGCAGCTGTTGGTAGGTGGTACTCCCAATAGACGCGTCGTTAGTCGTAGTATTCATACCAGGAGAGGATGATGAGCGCGCAAATCCACTCGATTGCAGTGTCTCACCGGCGGGGTTCGAGTTATTGTCGTCTTCATTGAGCAATGGTTTGACTTCGCCTGTTGTTCCTGTACCCTGCTGTTGAGGTTCCAGCTTGGCAGAAATCATGGCACGAAGGAAGGCAGCGTAGAGCGCTGGTGTATGTGTTGCTCTTGCTGCAATGTTTTCTAACACGTCCGCAACGTCTTTGACCAGGGATAGAGTTTTTTGTTCATTCTCCAAGAAATCTTGAAATTCTGGTCGGATGAGCTATGGAGGATGTCCATTAGACCACCCATGCCTGCACTGCAGCACTAAAACAAGGCATTACCTTCAACAAGCTCAGCACGGCGTACGAGGTCTGGACAAAGTGCGAGTCTGGCGAATACTTCATATACCCGCTCGGACCAAGCTGATCCCTCACGATCAAGGCACATGCCATCGCAGATGAATGGACTCTAGCGAAGAAATGGCCCATGTCCGCAGGGGAACGCTCGAGCGCATTCTGTAGTCCGAATGAATTGAGGACGAGCATTGCATAGTTGAAGTAAAACTGCGAGATTGTCTGTTTGTAGTCCGCCACGCGAGGATCTTGACCTGTCATCTCAAGTCAATCCAGAGTACTAAATTTGTCAACGGAGGGAGAGCGTTTACCCTCCCATGTTCGAGCCGCATGCCACTGCTGCCTCCACGCATATACCTGAGACTCGAATGACTTGATCACCAAGAGGTAATCACAATGCGTCTGAAGGCCTGACGCAGTATCCGTTCCACAGTACAAAAAGTCAAGACTTCGGGACAGAATCCGTTGGAGTTCCTATTGCTCCGGAAATCAGTTCTTCCGCGTCTCCATCATCAACCATCACCATAGAAGAATCTAGCGTACCGTGTAAGCAGCCAAGGAAGAATCAGAAGGGACCGCAATTGGCGACCGACACCATTGCGTTGCATGCCGAATGATGTAGCTAAAAACAGTCGAGTACACGTGGTGGATCCCATCAGTTTCTGCCTCAAGTAGCTGAAACACGAAAACACTCACTCTTCCTTGATTGAGTGCGGTTTTCCCATCTGCGCGCTAAAGCTCCGATCCAAACAGTAGCATAATATCCACGTCCTTTCTCGGTTATGTACTTCCATATCGCGCGCCTTGCCTTCTGCGGTATCTGGGCTGGTTATGGCCGTCTTGCGGTGCAGATTAAGATCCGTGGCCATTCTGGATGCGGCGAGGATGAGAACGGCATTCGCATGGACCGCAGAGATGGAGGCGCACCTTATTGCCATGCCCAGAAGCATCCACATTTTGTCTTGCTCATATCGCTCTACCGCGCCACATCCCCATAGACTAAGAAGTAAGTAGGCTTGAACGATTCTCCACTGATTTGTAACCCTTTGCGGGAACACTGAACGCTAGCTTTTTTGCGAGATCTGTGAGACGTGGGTGTAGCTCGGGATTCGTAGTATAGAATTTGCTTGCGATAGAACAAACTGCAAATGGGTGTGAGTGATGGAACCGAAAATCAACCAGAAGTACACACTAGTCGTCAAGAGAAACGGCGAGCGAGAACAAACGAGCGAAGGAGTGTGGAAATTCCTGTTCAGGAGGCTAACATGCATCTGTAGATGGGGGTGAGGCAATGCAAGCGCAAGTTTGTGAAGGACGCTGACATTGACGTTTTCAAAATAACTGATCATCGGCGCCAGTCAAAAAACGATCTCAAGGTCAACGTCGAGACACGCACATATCGAACAAGGCCACTACTTCATCCGTGCTCACAAAACTGAGCATCTCCGGCTGCACTTGGCGCTCAATGTAAAGTCGGCGAAGAGGCAGAATGGTCATTGGACCGGGCCTGAAGTAGTTGTGACTTGCAACACCCAGCGTCTGAGCGTCATTGGCTGAAGCGATTTTGGGCGACAGAGCGTTGTTGTTAGATACTTGTGCCCTGCGATTGGCGAGGCTTGCCTCGGCAAGCAATCCAAGCGGATTGAGAGAATTGTCGGGCAATGAATGCAACTTGGGTGAGGCAGGCGGTGGGAGGTTAGAATGGGGCGCGGGCGCAGGTGGCGGCGAAGGGGATCCAGAAAGCAAAGCCTGGGTGGAAGCATTCTGGGCGGATGGTGAAGGGGAACGGGATATCATGCCTGATGCGATGCTCGGGTTGCCTATAGATCTGAGAACGGTGTCGAGCGTCTTTTCCATCTTGCGCAGGGATCGGGTCAATAGTTCGTGTTTTCTTGATCGAAAATGAGGTTCGAGACTCCTTCACTCGAGGTAATTACTCACTTGGAGGATCGCTTCCCTCGATTCGATTCTTCAAATATACATTCGTGATTTCCAGCAACACAGCGCTTGCAGGGTGGGCCCTGTTCTGCACCCACACATTTCATCTTCAGCCGTCTGCAGACTGTGCAGGCTCTTGTGTGGGGTGTGAGCCATCGGACAAGATAGAAAGAGAAGGAAGCTCACCTGGATCCTCTCGTTGGCTTTGGCTTTGTCTCATCCTTTTCTGCGGACGGGCTGTTGGCTTCGGACTCGTCGTCGTTGCGTGCCTTCTTCCGGCTGTCGGTGGGAGATGAGGCTGCGGAAGATGAGGGACGCTTCCCGTTGGCATTGGCCATAGATGGGTAACTGTGTTCGGTGGGTGGGGTGCCAAGTGTATCGGAGCCTTGAGAGGAGGGCGAAGAGTAGTTTTGTGAGAGGGAGAGGTGATGAGGGAGGTGGGGAGGAGGGGGGTGCTGATAGCTGGGATAGTAGGGGGGATAGAGCGCAAGAGCGGGGTCTATCGGGATTGAAGGTGAGGGCGGTGGTTGCATGGACTGGTGGTGGTCGTGATGCACCATGATGAAGGCCTGGTGGTGGTTAGTTGGGAAGGGATAAGTGAAAGGAGAGGGATGTACCAGTAGCGGCGAAGCGTGATGGAGGCGGAATGTGGCAGGATGAATAAGCAACGGGTGACAGCGGCCTTGCTATTGGCGGCGTTCTTGTCCCTAAGAGCTGATGTTTAGGAAAGATTTGTGCACACGCGTGGCCGGCAGAAGAAAGCCCTAGAAGTGCGAGCGACGCCGCGAAACACGCTGTTGTAGCTGGAGAAATGTCTGATACAAACGGTCTGAGCGCAGGAACCGCCATAATATGTCAAAGATTTTCAACACCTGGAATGATACATTCGTATCCAGGGCGCCGATATATGAGCACCTTCCTCTATGATCGGATGGCTCGCTCCCTTGCGGATCCCGCCTTTCTTCCCTCCATCATATTTTCATCAGGATGATCAGGTCAACGACGTTCCCCGTCCTCTCTCAGCCCACCCTCCCCCAGGTCTTTTGTTCGTTTCTGAGCCTTTGCCAGTGCACACGCGCTCAATCTATTTTTGGTGTGCAACGTTGGTTGATTATCGATTGTTCGAAAAACAAGAGCAATGACATTTCATCGTTTATCATCTAACATTCTGCCACGATATGGCCGTCGAACGCGGGGGTGATGGCCATCAGGTCCTTCCTAACGCCTTTCGTGTCTTAGAATCTCGACCTCTATTTATCACTTCTCGGTAATCTTCAGTAAACTTACAGATGACATCATACGAAGTGGTTCAACAGCATCCCACGACAGCGCATAATAGTAGTGTCGTGTGGCTCAGTGCAGCAACACTGGTTGTCATCGAACACTAGCCACAACTAGAATGTTAGGTGTCCTGAAGGCGCTATAGCCGTTGTGATAATAGTGGTGCTGTGACCCGGATTGACGCACATCCGCATTCTGAACAACTCATTGTCACTCTGGACAATAGATCACTCCTGCAATGCCATGCCCATTGAATTAATGAACCCCGTAGGGACTAGTATGTAGTCCAGTCAGTGAGCCCAGAGGAGTACATTTGTGGAGTATGAAAATATAACTCCGATTGAAGGAGCGCTTAGGGTCAGAGTGTGACGCCAACGCCTCGCCAGTCCACACCATCCACACCCTTCCCCTCCGTCGTCGCTCACGATGAGCACAAGCCAACGTCCCATGCTGGTTCTCCAGCCTTCAGTCAACACTACAACGTACGTACTTCCCGTTATCTCCGCCTATTTGTTCATCGATTCTCACTAATTACGCGACAGAGTGGTGACGACCACCACGACCACCACGACCTACGCGCCCGTCCAGCTACCGCCCCTGCCACCGCCCTCATCACCAAAAGACCCTAAAAGCTACCCTCTACTCCATACTACTCTTCCCGCCAGTCTTCGTAATTTCCCCCTTGTATTCCCAGGAGGTCAGCGCGCGACCTTCCATGATGGTGAAGCCGGCGAAGCAGAGATGCAGGAAGAGCAGGAAGTCGTCGGTGGCTCCGGGTGGAGGATGCTCAAACGCGATGAGACCAGTGATAATGCTGCTGTCGTCGGGCTTGCTGAAGCAGTCGAGCGTTTTGGCAAGAAACGCTCACTGGCCAACGACAGCATGATGGAGGGTGTCGAGTCGACCTCGAGTGTCAACTCCGCCGCACCCCCCAGGAAGAAACCACGTAATGCACCCCTTCCGCAGCTCTCGACCACGATGAACGCAGCGGCGCCCCCCTCACCTCTACCTTCTCCCCATGGATCACCGCCCCCTGAAACTATCTGGCCGTCGGCCCCTCCGACTGGAGCAACTTCACCCTCTAATCAAGCACCGCTGCAACCCGACTTGTCTCTGACCACTCTCTTGACCCTTCCCTACCTTCTTAATCACTTCTCGAGTCTGCCCCCACAACTACAATCGCACTTCCTTCTCACTCTCCTCCGCCACTCGCCCCTCCCCGTACTCCGAACACTGCATTCCGTCCTGACTCCTACCCTTGCGCGCGATTTCCTAACCCTTCTACCCCCAGAGCTCGTCTCACACATTCTGAGTTATCTACCATTCTCTACTCTTGCCCGGGCCTCTCGAGTGTCCAAGGCATGGCAAACCATTATCGACTCTGATGCCGTACTTTGGCGAGACCTACTCAAAGGCACCAAGATTTGGTTTGGTGGTAATTCTGAAGCTGCATTCGCCAATTCGATTTACGCACGGAGAAAGCGAGCTGCGCAAATACAAAGCACCATATCCAGGCCCCTTCCTCCTCCACACCCATATAAGATCCTCTTCAAGTCTCGGCACCTGACTCGAACACGTTGGGTCAATAACGACAACCCAAAGCATATTAGCTTCTCTGCACATGGCTCCTCCGTCGTCACCTGTCTCCTCTTCTCACACGGCCGAATCATCTCCGCATCCGACGACCATTCCATTCATGTCTACTCTCCCGTCACCGGCGAACTTTCTCGCTCCCTTGAAGGCCATGAGGGTGGCGTATGGGCCCTTGCTGCGAGTCAAGACACACTCGTTAGTGGCTCGACTGATCGCACAGTAAGGATATGGGATCTCGCAACAGGCAAGTGCACCCATGTCTTTGGCGGACATACCAGCACCGTACGTTGCCTCTCTATCGTCAAGCCAGAGATCGTAGAGGTCGTCCAAGAATCAGGCCTGGTCACAAAGGAAAAATGGCCCAAGAGGCCACTCATTGTCACAGGCAGTAGGGACCATTCGTTGCGAGTCTGGAAGCTACCTAGGCCTGGTGAACCAGAGTACAAGTGCTTTGGCACGGAGGAAGGAGAGCCTGCTGATGTACGTCATGACCCTATTCTTTCCGTTAACCATAAAACTCATGTTGCATCAGGATGCTGAGGATAACCCGTATCATTGCTTGCATCTCGAGGGACATGATCATGCCGTCCGAGCACTGGCTGCGAGAGGAAGAACCCTCGTTTCCGGGAGTTATGATTGTACAGTGCGAATCTGGGATATTATCAACGGTGAATGTAAATGGGTCTTGGTTGGCCATACCCAAAAAGGTCAGCCTGCTGTTCTCCAACTGAAGTTCTCAATACTTAAATGCTCCCAACAGTGTACAGTGTGGTACTCGATATGAACCGTCACCAGGCATGTTCAGGTTCAATGGATGGAACCGTCCGTGTTTGGAATCTACGAACGGGTCAATGCCAACACACACTCACTGGACACACTTCCCTCGTGGGGTTGCTCGGGCTTTCACCCTCCCACCTCGTCTCCGCCGCAGCCGACTCTACGCTGCGCATCTGGGACCCCGACACAGGTGAACTACGGCATACGCTAGCCGCACACACAGGTGCTATAACGTGCTTTCAGCATGACGAGTTCAAGGTGCTTAGCGGATCCGATGGTAATCTTAAGATGTGGAACATTCGCGATGGGTCAGTTGTGCGTGACCTGTTAACCGGGATCACAGGTGTGTGGCAGGTTGTGTTTGAAGGACGGTGGTGCGTGGCTGCGAGCAATCGGAATGATTCGACTGTGCTGGATGTGTGGGACTTTGGGACCGATACAGACGATGACTGGACTGGAGAACCTCCAAATGGGATATATGATGACAATACGTTTAGCGACTGCGAAGAAGAGCAAGAAGATGTTCGGAAAGTAAGGAGTGTGGGAATGAGACACAGAGCGGGGAAGGGTGTAGATATGGGTGAGGGTGCGGGTGCGCTTGGGATGGATGAGGACGAAGATGATGAGCAGGAGCAAGCAGATGTGGATGCGATGATGGACCAGGATCTTGTGCCTTCGGACTCGGACTACTCGGAATTGGAGGTGGAGGGTAGGATTACTGGTGTTCGTCCGCGACTAAGTGGGAAGAGGAAGATGGGGGGGAGGCTTGGAGATGTTGATACGGACACAGAGCCGGTGGTGCTAGATTCAGACGATGACTATCTACTGGAGGCCATGGGACCAAATGCGGAACGCGAGGTGGGGACTACTGGAAGCAGTAGCACAGGTAGCGCGGGGTGGGCGGCACAGGGTGGTATGGGGGGTGCAAAACAGAGTGGGAGGTCAAGTCGGTCATCCTCTTCAACGAGAGCGACACATGGAACTGGCGCGTCATCAAGACGGCGAGAGGTGGTGTTGGGTGCACAGGCAAGCGCATCATCAAGTTCGAGATCGTTACCTGTTGTGCCTTCATATCAGGAGACCCCGACAAGACCTCGCATACGACCACATGGCTCGCGCAGACGATAATACCTAACTATCCATCTGCGTCACCCTCCTTCCTTGCCAGCCCCAATCATCCCTCACTTGCTCTCGATCGTGGCCCGAGGAACAAGAAACCTACCTTTTCTCACCACTTAGTCGCACTTTTTCCCCTGCACCGCATACAACCTTGTCTTGTACCAGTTATAGTTTTACATATCATCTGTTTCCTCATTGTACGTCTTCGGCTTGAGCTGTATTTCGTATGTTAGGTACTTAGAAGTAATGACGCATGGAATCAAGGGGACAAGCTGTTTTCCTTTGCTATTCTGGAACACCGAGCCCTGGTTTTGAAAGGTGGGTGGGGTTTCCCAGATGCTCGTAGGGTTTGAAAACCCCAGGAATTAGATGTGACGAGGGCAATGCTGCATAACTTAGAATATCAGATGCAATGAGCATCGAACCGTCATGAGAATTTCCCGGGGGTGTCTTTCCTGATATTGTTTGTTCCCTAGCGAAACACCTGTACACGGAATTATCACATTAGCTCTCGTCGTCGAATTCTGCGACAGGGCTCCAGGGGTATTTGTACATCTTTTTCCGAGTCGAAAATTTGTGAAGATGTAAAGCGGGGGACTGGGGTGCTCGTCGCTCGAGTTGCATCGCGTAGGCGTTTATTAGTTCAGGCTTACATACTTCGTTTAATGCAACCGACGCTCAGGGTCAGAGCTCTGGATTACGAAACGGTGTTAGCAGGAGTTCGCTCGAAGACCACTGGCTCTCTATACCATAGCCCGGGCCTTATGAATCTTGACGTCTTCCCGCGGCCTATGCGGATCAGTTGGGTGGAGAAGGCGGAGGGTCAGAGATCATAGAGGAGGTAACAACAGTGAAGATGCGAGAGACGTACTTGTCCTGGCCATCGGTAGCGACAGCGCCTAAACGCTCAACAACTCGCATTCCTGAGCTTACCCGACCGAATATCGTGTGTTTGTTGTCGAGGTATGGTGTTGGTGCTAGCGTGATGAAGAATTGGGAGCCTACATACGACAACATGAGATTGAGGCGCCAGTCAATTTGGAGGCAAGGGGCCGAGGCGTACCGTTTGTGTTGGGGCCCGAGTTTGCCATGGCTAAGATTCCTGCTCCGGTAAATCGAAGCTCTGGATGAATTTCGTCTTCACTGTAGCAGATAGGAGTTATTGGCTGTTATCGTGAGGTGCCAAGGTCAACTTGCAATTTTTGACCGTATATGCTGGTCCCACCTCGACCAGTTCCGGTAGGATCGCCTCCTTGGATCATGAAGTCCTGTCTCAAGAGTCAGGTTATCCGGGCACGTCAAGACGATTTGACCTTCACTCACAGCAATAATCCGGTGGAATATCACCCCGTTATAATATCCCTTCTTTGCGAGCTCCACAAAGTTTTTGCACGTCTAGATGGGTAGTTTTATAATTCGCCTGGACCCCATCGAGCAACTTAGAACTAAATACCTTTGGTGCATGTTGCCAGTACAGCTCGAACTGGACATCCCCTAAGCTTGTTTCAAGCACGACCGACTCCGACATGGTAGGTAAGATAAGCGCTTGTTATCTGTTGTGATTATGACGCTCAGTCACAAGATCAAAATCTGATAAGAATTTGCGGTACTTCTTGGTGGTCCAACAGGTGCGGTGAAATGCCTAAGCACGCACTTCCGCGTCGGCGTGGCCTCGCCCTCGTGTCATCATGCACAATCTACTTAGAAGTCATAATCTGAAGGGCTTAAAATGTAGTGCGCCGCTTTTTAACTCAGAGATGTGTTTGTGCAAGTATAGATCGGAATAATACCAAATTCGCACGGTTTTGGTGGCAAAGCTCTTCCGACTTTTTACAATGCGTGCAGTGATTCAGAGAGTCACCTCCGCATCCGTCACAGGCAAGCAATCCCCTTTTTTTCTTAACGTCATCTGAGCATTGTATCTATGCACAGTTGATAATGAGGTTATCTCAAAGATCTCAAAGGGTCTTATGGTTCTTGTTGGGATCGGAACAGGTCTGTTTACATTACACCCTTCCCCTGAAACACTCTCTAAGTAGCTCCGACTGTCCATGGATATCATCACAGAACAGATGATACGGAAAATGACATAGCAACACTCACGAACAAAATGTGAGCATGGTGACCCGGCGCTCATGCCACACCCGTTGTATTCCATCTCCATGCTCAGTCGGACCGCTGATATTTGTTTCTCAGCCTGAACCTCCGAGTGTTCAATGATCCAAATGACCCAGACAAGATGTGGAAAGCGAGTGTGAAAGATATCGATGGAGAAATTCTCTGTGTCTCCCAGTTCACCCTTCTCGCGAACACCACCAAAGGCAATAAACCTGACTTTCACAAAGCAATGGTGAGATACCGGCTAGCACTTATTATGCCAGATGACTGGCGCTGATTTTGCAAACATTTCTAGTCTACGGAATCGGGGCGAAATGCCTATACTGCTTTTCTGGAGAAGCTACGTCAACAATACAAAGCAGAGAGAATCCAGGGTATACCCTTCTACCACAGTCTTTCCTCCTATCTGCATCCTAATAGAAACCTGCTATTCAATACGCAGATGGCAAGTTTGGTGCCATGATGAATGTCAGTTTAACGAACGAGGTAGGAGAAACCAGTACATCTTGCACCGCGCAATGTAACATGATCTCTAGGGACCTGTGACGTTCACACTTGACTCGCGCAGGTTTGAATACGTAGATGCGCGGCCCAACGAAAGCTCCAGAAAGTCGACAAAAACAGCCAAACCGGTAGGCACTACGCGAGAAACAGGGGAATTTGCAGAACGGCAAACCGGCGCTTGATTGACCATGTCATCCATAACATGCTCTTGTGCATTGTAGGGGGGTTGCGGAGTATACTGCGATGTTTTTGTAGAACGAGAAACTAATCAACATCACGATAAAGACCGCCATTCGAAAAGCAAGAGAAGTGATCAAATTGCATCAGGCGTAAGGGTTCCATCGCCTGAACTGTAGTAGGACCATGCCAGAAACACAGACACCGGAAAGAATCAAATCGGACTGACTACTCCGTCCTCAGGCAGGACGACCCTGGAAGGATTGGCAAGGAGCCGTGCGTCTTCGTTCGGCGAGAAACCTACAGTGATATTAATAGGATTTCCAAATGCTGCAGGAGTCGGGCGGCGGGTCGAAAGTGGAGGCAGGAGGAGTAATGTATGCTACCGGCCAGTTGGTTGTATCCAGCCAATGAGCTTCCGTCGGTCGAGAAAGAGATGGCCAGGGTCGTAGAATCCGTCGTCACGCAACGAACAAAGGTAGAATGTTGACCTTCGAATGTATCGGCGTCTTGTATATTCAGGGGCTTAGTGAACCCAACAAGAATACATTCCCCTTGTAAGAGAGGATCAGTAGGATATCGAACGTGGAAACCTCTGGCAGATACCCCCACCTGCATACCACGGGCTTTTCGTCCTAGACTTGTCTATTATAACTGTAAGCAACGTTGTAGGATTTGACATTGATCTAACCATCCCCTCGACGTTATCAGCTTTCCTTAATCTCCTCAAATCCCATACTGTTCCTTCTGAGGCTTTCTCACATCTCGCTTTAATGGCCATATCGTCGAAACCATGGGTTCTTGCCACACCTTTCAGCGACGTTGTACAACGCGGCGCAGATAACAGTACTGGCGTGCTTGACCGTTTCGCACGCACTGCTACTAAAGGCAATAGGCCTTGTTCCCACAAAGCCATGGTTAAAATATTGTATTATCCCGCGATGGCCAGCCTGATTTTGAAACCATTTCTAGTCAGTGGAACAAAGGTGGAATGCCTATACCGCTTTTTTCCCGGAGAAACTGCGTCAGCTACACATACAAAGCCTGGGGAATTCCCAGGGTATTATCTTTGTACCACAGCCACCCCCGCTATCCGTTGCGTGGGCGGCAAGTTTGGTACAATGATTCGATGAACGGCATGAGGGAGTATGACCCCTGGGACCTGTGACGTTTATCCATGAACATTTGAATATGTGGGTGCGCGGCTCAACAAAAGTTCCCGGAAGCTGACAAGAAGCGGCCAAAGCAGGTTGGCACCGCCCGAGGAACAGGGGTACCTGCAGAACGGCAAAGCGGTGCATGAGTTGACGTTGTCTAGTCTTGTGCGTCGCTGCGGGTTATAGTGCGCATCGTAAGTTCACGATGATTGTTTGTGTACAGGTATCAATACTACGATAGAAATATTTGGAGATACAATTCTAGCCCAGGGCCTACTATCTATAAGAGCGTTCCTGGATGGTACGTTCCCAGCTCGGGTCTTTTGGGCCCCGCGATATTTTCCGCAGTGTCGCGAGGAATCATGATTAGAAACGAGAAACCGATCAGAATGACGATGAAGAGCGTTATCCGAAAAGCAAGGGAAACACCGGTCGATATGACTTGGTGTCCGGGATCGGACTCGGTTCGATCAATCATACCAGTGTAGGCTTGGAACGTGAAAGCCACAATGGACACAATAAAAAGGATTGTACACCTGCAACATGGGCGGGGTTAAACGAAAATTATATGAAACTGATAAGGGAGATATTGTTTACCATGCAGTCGAGATAGCAGGGAGGGCTAGCACGACGGAATCATCGTGAAAGCATTTAGGCTCGGTTATGCTCCGGAGTGACTTTCAAAGCATTAGACGGGTTTGAAAATGGGGAAAACACAACAACACACGTTGACCCAAGCCAGGATGCTCGGAGATGACTTTCCGCTCTGGAAATAAAGGTCCAGGATTGTTGCGGAAATAGCAGCCATGATTCCGGATATGAGCGAAAAATAAGCAGGCGTGCTGACTATTGCGTCGCTTTCCACCCTGGAGATCTGTAGCATTGCCAGTACAGACCTGGAAATAAGTCCCAGTTAGTAAAGCCATCAGCGCAGAGCCTGGAAATTTATATATTTACGCGAAGACGATGCTGGAAAAGACACGAAGGGTTTTCCATTCTCGCAATAGCGTAGTCAGGACCCTATCACAGAACTGAATGTCGCATTCCGGCTGTTCGTCAAAGATCATCCAAATAATGCTGTTGGTGATGTTCCTCGTCGGACAGGTCCGCGGGAGGGGATCGATATTTTGAGCCCACGTAGATAAACGTGAGGCATAAAAGACTGGCAGGTCTAGCAGCACCAGGAGATACGCTCCCAATAAAAATTTCAAGATGGCCCTTTTGAGGTTGACCAATATTTTTTTGACTTCCAGGTTCTTGCGTGGATCCGGGAGAAGGGAGACATTGGCCACTTGTGGGAGTCTGAACAGCGTGATCCCCGGTGATGTCGGTATCCGAAGAGGCCTCCGAAGAAGCTTCCGAAGAAGCCACGGACACGCTGCGCTGCGCGCGGTGTGATCTTTATCATTATCTTTAATGTTCACAGGGCTAACATCGGACATACGTGAAGTTCTTTCAGCATGTCAGATATATCACTCTTGAGGATTTTGGTCTCGAAGTCGTCTTGGAGCTGGAGCCCCCTGTTAATCCAACGAGACGATGTCTGTTGTTTGACGAGAAATTCAGCCTTCCGCAAGATCCTGATGCAAGTCAGGGCCTGTCTATTTTCAAAATAAGCTGTGCGGGCGTACTCCACTGTATGTTTGATGTTGGGATTGACATTGGGTTCGGTGAGAATGACATGAGTCATCAGGCACGCCTGCTGAGCGATGGACTCGTGTGCTTCAATGCTAGATATCTGGACATGGGTTATCAAGAGTAGCACACATGGTGGTCAAGGAGAACCGCACTTGCGAAGTAGCCAGGATACTAATTGCCAAAGAGGCGGCCTCTCGAAGCAAGGGAGATCTCGCATACTCCATCGCGTCTTGGAATGATCTGACGACCTCCCCATGCACATTTTGAGCAAGGGGAAGGATAGTCCACGTTTTGCCAGTGGAGCCTAATGAGACCGATAAGACTGCTTGCTCGACAGTACGTTCGTCTGACATATTGTTGGCGCGGGCAATGGAGGCATCACACGATAGGGCGATAAACCTAAAAGCTGTAGAGGCATACTTATATAGGGGGTCACGGCGCTCAGGGTTTATTCCTCGACAAGAACGGATAGGGGCATAAGCTGTGCTAGCCGACGAGGGAAACCTGCGTGAGATATGCCGGGCGCGGCCAAAATGATCTCTTAGCGAACACTCAAGAACAAAAGTGATGTTCATCAATGACGGCAACACATCTTTGTAACACCCCTTGAACCGGCATTTGAATGAGAAACATGAGGCATTGAGGTCCAGTGACATGCGACTCCTTTGCGGGGAATACTTTGTCAAATCAGAATATCAGGCGACTTGTTGGATGCTGTTAACATAGTGGCCGTTTCGAAAGCTCAAATGATGGGACACAACCGTCATGTGATTACCAAAATGAACTTTGGAAGATACAAGTCAAGTCGTATTCAAGATGGCTCAAATAACGCACCACTTGATTTGAATTACTTGGGTCTCCCACATAAGTCCTGTGCAACCGCTTCTGAGTATTCTGATGATCAAGGATAAAAACATCTTATCCTTCCCAGTCACGCCACATCCTCACCCTTCCTGCTTAAGATCCAATTTCTACTATTCGCAATTATAGAATGACCTCTTCGTCTTCGTGGTCGGTCGAAATATCATTTAGAGGTTCTCCGGTGAAATTGTCGTCTGTATCAGTCCCAAAGTCCCACACATCCAGTACAGTCGAATCATTCCGATTGCTCGCAGCCACGCACCACCGTCCTTCAAACACAACCTGCCACACACCTGTGATCCCGGTTAACAGGTCACGCACAACTGACCCATCGCGAATATTCCACATCTTAAGATTACCATCGGATCCGCTAAGCACCTTGAACTCGTCATGCTGAAAGCAGGTTATAGCGCCTGTGTGTGCGGCTAACGTATGCCTTAGTTCGCCTGTGTCGGGGTCCCAGATGCGCAGCGTAGAGTCGGCTGCAGCGGAGACGAGGTGGGAGGGTGAAAGCCCGAGCAACCCCACGAGAGAAGTGTGTCCAGTGAGTGTGTGTTGGCATTGACCCGTTCGTAGATTCCAAACACGGACGGTTCCGTCCATTGAACCTGAACATGCCTGGTGACGGTTCATATCGAGCACCACACTGTACACTGTTGGGAGCATTTAAGTCTTAAGAGCTTCAGTTGGAGAACAGCAGGCTCACCTTTTTGGGTATGGCCAACCAAGATCCATTTACAATCACCGTTGATGATATCCCAGATTCGCACTGTACAATCATAACTCCCGGAAACGAGGGTTCTTCCTCTCGCGGCCAGAGCTCGGACGGCATGATCATGTCCCTCGAGATGCAAGCAATGATACGGGTTATCCTCAGCATCCTGATGCAACATGAGTTTTATGGTTAACGGAAAGAATAGGGTCATGACGTACATCAGCAGGCTCTCCTTCCTCCGTGCCCAAAGCACTTGTACTCATGGTTCACCAGGCCTAGGTAGCTTCCAGACTCGCAACGAATGGTCCCTACTGCCTGTGACAATGAGTGGCCTCTTGGGCCATTTTCCCTTTGTGACCAGGCCTGATTCTTGGACAACCTCTACGATCTCTGGCTTGACGATAGAGAGGCAACGTACGGTGCTGGTATGTCCGCCAAAGACATGGGTGCACTTGCCTGTTGCGAGATCCCATATCCCTTACTGTGCGATCAGTCGAGCCACTAACGAGTGTGTCTTGACTCGCAGCAAGGGCCCATACGCCACCCTCATGGCCTTCAAGGGAGCGAGAAAGTTCGCCGGTGACGGGAGAGTAGACATGAATGGAATGGTCGTCGGATGCGGAGATGATTCGGCCGTGTGAGAAGAGGAGACAGGTGACGACGGAGGAGCCATGCGCAGAGAAACTTATGTGCTTTGGATTGTCGCTGATGAGCCAGGCCGTCATATTGAACTGGCTCAACAAAGGACATCGTGCTTTTCTCGTATAAATTATGTAATCGATGACTAGTTGTGACTACGCTGATTCAGCAAGACCGGTGCCGATTATGGCAATGCTGCAGCTGGGGATCGTTCCACCTTGTAGCTTTCAACTTCCTTCACCATGGATTCCTTTGACAATTTTCAGTATGATTCTGCTTCATCGTACGGAGGAATGGGTGTGGTAGACGACACATCTTCCGTCTATACGGCCACCACTCAGGACAACCTCGCTTCTGTTGATTTTTCAAGTCTTTCTATTTCCGAGTATAACAGCACTTCACCAACCAACAGTCAGGCTCTCAACGATGCGCATCCTGACCATGCATCACTCGACGAAGATTTTGACGCGGTTTTGGATGACCTTAAAGACGAAGCTGCGATTGACTTGCCCCCTCACGCTTGCAGGTGTGTCTCAGATCTGACAATAATGCGATCATCAGCCCTGAGTTCACAATTTTGTCCCCAGCTACTGTGGAATTCATTCCCCTGCCTCAGTCGTCAAGTGTTTAATCTGCTCCAAATGGTTCTGCAACTCTCGAGGAAATACATCCGCCTCTCATATCGTCAACCATCTCGTCCGTGCAAAGCATAAAGAAGTCATTCTCCATGCGGAGAGTCCTCTCGGAGAAACTGCGCCCGAGTGCTACAACTGCGGCAGCAAAAATGTCTTTATGCTCGGATTCATACCCGCCAAAAGTGACACTGTGGTTGTTCTGCTTTGTCGGTATGTAGTTCCAAATCCTTGGTATGAGCCACCACTAATGCTGCCCCCCCGCAGGCAACCGTGTGCTGCTATTTCTAAAGATATTTCATGGAATGCCTCGCTCTGGGCTCCTCTCATCGACGATCGTTCCTTCTTGTCCTGGTTGGTAAAGCCACCCAGTGAAACCGAACAGTTGCGCTCCCGCCAGATCTCTTTCGACCAAATCAATCGTTTAGAAGATCTATGGAGAGAGAATGCCAGTGCCACTCTGGAAGACCTCGAGAAGCCGGGCGTCGACGATGAGCCACAGCCCATCCTCTTGCGGTATGAGGATGCCTACCAGTACCAAAATATTTTTGGGCCTCTTGTCAAAATCGAGGCCGATTACGACAAGAAGTTGAAGGAGAGTCAGACACAGACCGATATTACTGTTCGTTGGGACCTGGGCCTGAACCAGAAGCGAGTTGCATGGTTCTGTCTTCCGAAGCTCGAGAGCGGAGAGGTTAGACTTGCTGTGGGTGATGAGTTGAGGTTGAGATACCAAGGAGAGTTGCATAAAGCATGGGAGGGTGTAGGACATGTCATCAAAATTCCCAACAGTACGTATTTCCTACTTCTTTTCAGTGACATTTTTGACATCGAAACAGACGTGTCTGATGAAATTGCTCTGGAAGCTGAGAAGGACTGAAGGTGTTCCATCGGAATGCACTCATAATTTTCGCCGCCGATTTTGTGTGGAAGTCTACGAGCTTCGACAGGATGCAGCTGGCTATGAAGACGTTTGCGGTTGACGAAAAGAGTGTCAGCGGCTACATTGTGAGTGTTTATGCACGCACGTGGCCCTAATTCCGCTCATTTCTTTCAACACAGTATCACAAGCTTCTTGGGCACTGAGCTTGAGCCGCAGACACTCAAAACTCAGATGCCGAAGCGCTTTTCGGCGCCAGGCCTACCCGAGCTCAATCATTCGCAGATGTATGCTGTCAAGAGTGTTTTGCAAAAGCCCCTCAGTCTGATCCAAGGACCTCCTGGCACCGGCAAGACCTGTCACTTCAGCAGTCTATCGTTTACCACCTTGCAAAGATGAACCCTGGCCAGGTTCTTGTCTGCGCTCCAGTCCAACGTCGCCGTAGATCAGCTCACCGAGAAGATTCACGCTACTGGGCTCAAGGTTGTCCGTCTCACGGCGAAGTCGCGCGAGGCCTTGGACTCGAGTGTTAGCTTCTTGACGTTGCATCAGCAAGTTGCGAACAGCACGACAGCATGTCGAGCTACAGAAGTTAATTCAGCTCAAGAATGAACAAGGGGAGCTGAGTAGTAATGATGAAAGGAAGTATAAGACATTGATCAGGCAATGCGAGAAAGAGATTTTGAGTGCTGCGGATGTTATTTGTTGTACCTGCGTTGGCGCTGGAGATCCGAGGCTGAGCAAGTTGAAGTTTAGGACGGTCCTGATTGATGAGGCAACGCAGGCTGCTGAACCAGGTAAGTAAGTTCGTTTTGAAATCAGACGTTGGTGCTGATTTATGTGCAGAGTGCATGATTCCCCTTGTCCTTGGATGTAAACAAGTAGTCTTGGTTGGTGATCACCAGGTATGCTTTGCACACACTCCCACACCCAGCCTCCTGTGTCACTGACGACCGGCGGTCAACAGCAACTTGGTCCAGTCATCATGAATAAGAAGGCGGCTCGTGCTGGCCTGACACAATCACTCTTCGAACGCCTTGTCGTCCTCGGCAACCGTCCTATCCGTCTCCAAGTCCAGTACCGCATGCATCCTTGCTTGTCCGAGTTCCCGTCCAACATGTTTTACGAGGGAACGCTGCAGAATGGTGTCACCGCACCTGAGCGATTACGGAAGAACGTTGATTTCCCTTGGCCTGTTCCTGATACACCAATGTTCTTCTATCAAAACTTGGGTCAGGAAGAAATATCAAGCAGTGGTACCTCGTTCCTTAACAGGTGTGTACTCCGATACCCCGGTCCTGCACTGGGCTGAGTGACCCTACCCTCTTAGAACCGAAGCCTCCAACGTTGAGAAGATCGTAACCAAGTTCTTCAAGTCCGGTGTCGTCCCTGGTCAGATCGGCATCGTAACGCCTTATGAAGGACAACGCTCGTATATCGTCAACTACATGCAGTTCAACGGGTCTCTCAAGAAAGACCTGTATAAGGAGATTGAGGTGGCTAGCGTGGATGCTTTCCAAGGACGAGAAAAAGATTACATCATCCTAAGCTGCGTTAGGAGCAACGAACACCAGGGAATCGGTTTCTTAAACGATCCCAGGCGGTTAAACGTTGCGCTCACACGTGCAAAGTATGGGGTGGTGATCCTCGGTAATCCCAAGGTGTTGAGCAAGGTGAGCAGGGTCAACCGTGCCTTGGAGAATAACAAACACGCTGAGCTGGAATTTGGTAGCACCCTCTCTGGCATTACCTGTTGACACACTACAAGGAGAAGAACACTCTCGTTGAAGGTCCATTGAACAATCTGCAGGCGAGCATGATTCAATTTAGCAAACCTAGGAGGTCGCTCGCCAAGTCGATGGACCAGTTCCGCAGACATGAAACGAACGCCCGTGACTATCTGACCGTGACGGGTAACACAATGATGGATCGTGAGTCATTAGGCACTCGATTATTCTGAGGACTTATCACATCTTTGTTAGCAATGGCACGCCGTTCCGGTACACCTAGCCGATTTGACGCCAGTTTTTATCGTGCCCATGATGCGCTCGGGTATATTCCTTCGGATGCTCAGTCCCTTCGTTCTCAGGCCACTTATTCCTCCGGCCTCCCTTTTGGCGCTCCTGGACCATTTGGGCCTGGCATTGCTCGCGGCGCAGGTACCGGGAAGCGTAGCACCTATAGCTACGCGTCCTCCATCGTATCTCAGGATGCCGGCCCTAGCGTCACGGACAATAGTAGCGTTGTGGGTGGCGATAGAGGGAGCAATGTGAATATCGCCTATTCGCAGAGTGACAGGTTGAGAAGAAGGTCGTCGTTTGGGTCCGCTTCTGTCACTGGTCAGAGTGATCTGGGGAGCCTTTCGCAATATGACTACAAGAGCCAGGACGACGCAAACGACCTAGATGATATGAAGTCTCAGTATACGGGAACACAATCTGGGGTTACAGTCTTTTGATCCCTGCTTCCCCAAGCGAGCATCGGTTCAAGCTTGTTCCTTGCCGTTCGGATCCGGGAAAACTGGCCTTGGGCTATCGCTTAGGCGACTTCGCATTTGACTGCGAGGGCTCGCTCTTGCGCCAATGCCACCCATTTTCCGGTGCCTGCACGTCATGAAGAAGTCCCTCCCAGTCCCGAACGCAGGTTCAGTCTTGCTGCAGACAGCAATCAAACATACCGCGACTATTACCCACGCTCTGTAGAGACCCTGCACAAGCAGAGGGTGTGTGTTTTGAGCTACATGAACATTTTTCGTTAGTTTTCGATCACGCTTGCATTGTATGATAAGGATGTCTGTATGGAGAATCAAAGTTGTATGTAGATAGATGCAGGCCGAGTAACGTTGATGGATGTGGGAGAGGTTTGACATATGTTTGGAATGCATGGAGATCAAAAATTTGTCCACAGATGACAAGTGTGTGGACGACCGAGCGTGGTTACCTTTCCCTTCCCTCCTCCCTGTTTGCACCATTCTCCGTTCCTCCTCCCGCCGGGTTTGTCCTGAGTACGCTAACGAATCTGTGGTGGAATCTTTGTCATCAAATTAGGCCACTCACGATCTCATTTTGTCCGGCGTTCCATCCTTGTATTCCTTCCCTCACCCATCCATCCCCTAATTTTATCTACATTACCCGTTTCTTCCGCTGTTGCGTCTGTGCTACAGTCTTAAACGCCAACGGTGAGTGCAGCTCATCTCCGACTTGAGCTTACCCTGATACACCTGGGCAGAAGCATACCCATCGTGCTTCTGGACCCGACTCTCATCTCATTTATACCGTTTCCATCGCTCGCCTAATCAACCACCAATTCCCTCATCGTGGCCTCCCCCGACGACTTTTATTGTCGACCTCTTTCTTGTTTGACGCATTTCTTCACGGGCGTTGATCACGCCCGCTGTACGCCACGTACTACGACTCAACAACGGAAGCTCCGAGTGTTATCCCGGCCGTTTCCAGGAGCCAAACTACCTCTACTGTGCAGATCACCAACCCTCAGAGACCCTCACACTTTCACTTTTGTTTCTTGTCTTGCATTACCATAATGTCCGCTACGGTTGCGACGACTCGCTCGAGCGCTGGAGCGCTATCCGCTCTCGTTTCGGGTGACCCTGCGGAGCCACCACATGCTTACTCTTCTACCCTTGGAACGGAAAAGCCCATCACAACGGCTGTGATGAGAGCAGCAGTCGAGGAGACCGCAACTATGGAAGGCGAGAAGGAGGAGGAAGAGATGCGCACGGCTTCATCCTCATTGACGTCCTCATTGTTATCCTCTTCAACCCCGTCGATTTCGTCATCGACCACTACGGATACTTCCGTTGCATCTGATGTGAATACCGGAATCGGAACTATGGACAAGATCGACGAGGACAAGGTCAAGGAGAGCGAGAATGGGAACACCATGTCAACTGCGACCATTACGGATATGCGCCATGCGAATACATCGCCGATTTCGTCTTCATCCACCTCACTTCCTCCTCTCCCGCCGACTTCGTCGTCCTCGGCTTCGAATGTGAATTCGAGCGCGTGCTCAAGTGCGGTGTCGTCGTTGCTCCAACAACAACAACAACAACAACAACAACAGCAAATTCTGAATGTGAGATTCGCGCCGTTGCCGGAGATGGCCCCACGGAAACGCAAGTCGAAGATTCCCCTAGGTATGGCTGCGAGGGGACAGCTGGCGAGAAGGAGGCGGGCGCTTACAGAGGGTTATGACGATGATTATTATGACTATGATGATAACGGGGAAGAGGAGAGAAGGAGGGAAGAGAAAGCGAGGAAGAAGGCGCAAAAGAAGGCAGCGGCTTTGGCTCGCGCAGAGGCACAGCAGGCTGCTGGTGAGAACAAGGAGGTGCGGTGGAAGAGGGATCCCGAAAGTGATCCATTTGTTGCTCTTGCAAGGAAAATGGGGCAGGCTGGAAAGCAAATCTGGAAGAAGGTCTCGAACAAGGATATCAGGAACTATGACGAGGAGACTGGTGAGACTGGCGAGGGGAATAAGGAGGAGGAACAGGGCGGGGAGGCGGCTACAAATATATCGGACCCCAGTGGGGAAGGCAGGCACGCAGATGAACAGGGCGAACAGACACAGAAGAACTCGATCGGCGACGAGTCTCTTGATCCCCCGTTGCCCAGTCCCCTGCCCCAGGTTGCTCCGGAACCCGAGAAAGTTGTACCACTATCGGTAGAAGGCACATTAGCCCCTCATCCTCACACGCCAGCATCACCCGTCCTACTGTTGTCTTCGTGATACCTTCAATGTCCCAGTCGCATGCCAATGACAGCTCTCTCTCAGCAGTCTAAATTATTGTCTTTTTTTTTTTTTTTCTCGTCTTGTTCCTTTGTCACTCCTTATTGCGTTTCCTCCTCCATCATATAGTGTCTTTTCTTTTTTTCTTTTTTCTTACTTTATGGAAAAACTCGGAACACTGTAAGGTTTAAACACCCTAGCTTCTTCTACCATACTAAGTATCTACCGACTGGAAATTGTGGCCAGTGTATATGTTCGAATAATGGGATTGATGATGCACTGCTTTTTTCCTTTTGGAGTTTTGTGTCTGGTGGATTTGGGTCACTCAGCTGAGAAGGGTCTTCGGCCTTCTTCCCCCTCCCCTTCTCTGCCGCCGGTTTTGCGCATTTTCTGGGCACCCTGTGTGTTCTTCACCGGTCTGAGGGCTGAGTAGTTTTCAATCTCTCGCCCATTCTGAAGATCCGGAGACATGTCGTCATGTAATGTCCTCCCTACATTAACGACAACCGATGAGGTGACGGTGACGAGTGTATCGACGATAACTTCAACTATCGTGACGACGCTTGCACCGACGACTACAACTATCACTATCGTTATTGGTCCAATAACGGAGACCAGCACTTCCGTGATTCCTGGTGAATATATTTGTCAATGGGATTGGCAAATGACTGAATTAATAAAATATAGGCCAGACCTCCACCACTGTGTTTACCACAACCTCAACCACCCTAATCACCAGTGCCCAGGTAACAACACTCTTTGGCACAACATGCCTTCCGGGATCTACGCCTCCACCCACGCCCACTCCCACACTCACTCCCACACCCACCCCATCCCCGCCGACTGTCGGGACTTCGTTATCGACACAACCGGATGGGAGTGTTGTCACGCTAAGTACTGTGGTGGAAACCGTTACGGCCCCCCCTTCGCCTTCGCAGACTAGTGGTGGCGGGGATGGCGGGAGAGGTGATGCAAATTTGGCTGCGATTGTTGGAGGGAGTGTAGGTGGAGGCATCGGGGTAATCGTGATTTTGTTGCTGCTGTGGTTCTTCCTGTGGGTTGCATTTTACTCATCTTGAGTGTAGCTTGAGACTCAAGTTTGGTTATAGGAGACTACGACGACGGCGAGCGGTCTGGGATGGGGTGTTCAACGACGATCCCGGAACCAAGGAAAATTCTGGTCGAACGCCCAACATCGAGCTTTTGGAGTCGGACGTGATACCCCAGCCATATCCATACCACTCATCTCCGACATCCCCTTCATCGACAAATCCAGCAACACCGTACAGGGATGGTCTCGCTGATCCAAACTACCTGGGGCGAAACCCGAACTTGGCTCCATCATCGTCCACCACGGATTACTTGGGGTATTATCATCCCGGCTACGGGCCCCAACAACCCCAGCTTTATCCACCGCCACCCCAACAACCGTATGGAGGACTAGGTCAAGATGGGACAGCGATGCCGCCATTTTCATTTCCCGGCCCGTATGCCCAGCATCATCACCCACGCAACGATTCCATTGGGAGGGCATCAGGTCAACGGTACCCGTATAACCCAGATCCCTCGTTCCCGAATCCATATGAAGGATTTGTCCCACCTGTTGGACCACAGGATGGAGGTCATGCTCAAAGCAATAGTAATAGCGGTTCGACTACGTCTGTTGTTGCTGGGGCTGCGAGTGTTGGGTCGGGACCTGCCTCGCGAAGGGATGTAAAAACCCCAGCTGGGCCCGGGTCGTCATCACCCTACCCGGGTCTACCAGTGATTCATCTTGATGGAGCAATGTACCAGGAGCAGACAACGCCAGTGGTTCCAGGAGCGGGAGAGGAACTAGGGGCGAGTTCGGGAGGTGGTGGTCAAGGGGAGGAAGGGAATAGGACTGGAGGGACTGCGCCCGGACCCCCTGCCTACACTGAATCATGAGGGGGCGGAACTGGTGGAAGAAAGAAGCTATGAAGATGGCGGTGCTCCAGTTGTCAACTATATGCGGGAGGCAGGGTGGACTATTGGACATGAGGCGGCCTAACTTCAGATCCTAGCGCCCGGAGTTGGGCGTCGTCGTCGTCGGTGCCTGAACATCTATGGTTTCAAGTTTTTCTCGGGCTGGTACTTTCAGTGCAACGACTGCAAAATGATTCTAAAAGGCCTTCTAGTTATTGATGGACCCTGTCTTCTTGACTTTTTATTAACCTTATCATGGATAGAACAGCCTTCCTTGCAAGCGTTTGGATTTCCAGATTCACAAGATTTTGATAATGTGTGTAGCGACTGTGCGCCCACTGACTTATTTTTCTGTATGCTGTACTTACCGGATTGTCTTATTCTCTCCCTTGTTTATCACCCCACTCACCCTTCGAAAGGGGATTGGCAAACCTGACTTTTTTCATTCTCGGGGACTAAGCTTGGTTACTACGCGTGGGACGAACACCTCTCCTGCCGTCTTGGAGCCCGGACCCCGAAAACCAATGGCGGCTTTCCCTCTCTCCCTCTCCGTCCCTCCCTCCTCTCTCTTCTTCCTTTCTGGCCCGATTGGCCCCAGGTCACCAACTTGTCAACTGTGGCACTGATGAACGTCGATATACACAGATTTTCATGCACTAGTGCCCCTGCCAAGGCTAACCGTCGAAACCTCAAACAAGCTCAAAACTCAAAGGCACAGCCAGCCCCGGCTATCAAGGATATGATGAAATGGCTTGTTTGAATGGCGTCTACTTACTGCAAGCTACTAAGGCACAGTACCCATACCCAACGCCGGTACGGGCGAAATCTGGGAGGGAGACCGACCAATGATCAACTCACAGCAGTGAATGAAGTGTTCTTGTATGCATAGCCTTGTGTTCCAGGAACGCAATGGCGACCGATTCTTTTGTCCTCACCGCGCGCAATCGGACCTGCATGAGCGCTGTGCGGTCCTGGCGAATGCTCACTGCTGACCAAATCGGGCGTGATTGAATATGAATTGAGGCTATGGAACAGGGCGGGTCCATCGATTGCGAGGCTAGTGGAATAACAAGGGGTTGACGGCGTTAAACTCCGATTTTTTAAAGGCCTGGCCCTGGAACCAGAATTTCATATTGGTTGGAATAAAGAAAAAGGCTGGGCTCGTAGTTTACTTGTTTCCCTCCTCTTCGTCCGCTAACTCTCCTCTTCGCGAGCTATCCGACCTATCACATAGATGGCAGAAGGTTGTTCGTCCTACCCTACCCTTACCCGCACAGAGGGGGTGAGGACGGAGAGTGTCTTCACAACCTTCACGTCCACGATCACCACCGTTCCGTCTTCCTTGTCCACCTATACTGTGACCCCATCATGTACACTCAGCACATGCGTCGCGTCTCCCACTGTGATAACAACGGAAATTCCTGGTGAGTGCATCTGTAGACTACAACTGACATGCATGTAAACTGTTCCTCTTAGGTTATACCCTGACCACCCAAGTCCCCATTACCCTAACCTCATTCATCGACACGACGACTGTGACCACGCTTTGGGGGAGTACTTGTACTAGGTCCGAGACCGGTAGCCGCTCTATATCACGTCCGGCATCCCGCACACAAAGTGAATCAGCCTACGAAATTACATCCCTTGCCATTTCCACACGACCAGATGGTCGTATCACTTCAAGTGTGGTCACTGTAACAGCGACGCCACTGGATCAGGCTTTCGACAATCCCAAGAAGTCGAATTTAATCCCCATTATTGGAGGGGTCGCTGGCGGGCTAGTCGGCTTGATAATCGCAGTGTTGTTAGCGTGGTACTGCCTGTGAGTGTCACCCCTCTTTCTTCTGCGGTGAATAGCCTTAGCTCACAGCGGCTCTGGGCGCATAGGAGAAAGCGTGCGACGAAGGCGGGATTCGATAATCTGTTCAACAAGGTACAACCACACGTGGACTGTCATGACCACGACCCGGAGAAGGTTGGGTATAGTCAGCAGCAGCAGGAGCAACTGCAACACCACGCGACGGAACGTCGTCCTCAAGAACCACCACAGCCACTTCAGCAGCAGCCTGATGTCTCCCGACATGATTCGCAGCAGGTTTACCAAGCAGATCAACAGGAAACTAACGACCCCAGGGACGAGAAACAACGACTGAAGCAGACATATGAGGAGATGGACAATTTGATGACCCACGGAACTTTGGCAGCTGGGGGCGCACACAATGCCGCAGGTCCTTCCACAGCAGTGATTTCTCCGGCGGCTGGGTACTACAATCCTGCCGTTACAACTCAACTTCCGTCGGGGAGTGTCCAGTATCCCAGCGCATCCGCGGTTCCGACCCCCGGACCTGGCTATAGTCACTACCCAGCAGGACCACAAGTTGGATATACATCAGTTCACGCTGACCCGAGAATGTCGCAGTATGCCGGGGCCACCGGTGTCTCCAGACCAACTTCGACAGTTGAAGGCCATCGTCATTCAGGGTACTACCAACCTAGTCCTCAAGGTACTGCCCATCTTTCGCCAGCCCAACCGCAGGCTCCGCTGTCTCCTGTTCCGGGACCCTAGCACTGCATACATGCCCGCCCCTGGAGGACCACTGAGATCCGAGAAACAGATGCTGGTGCATTTAGATGGGGAACAATATGTGAATGGGGCAGGACCTTCTGGTGCTGCGCCCCCACCTGCGTACACGGAGAGGGGATGAGGTTATATATACCCCTTAAATAGTGACTTTTCCCCCGACTGCATATCATTTCAGTGTTGGTGTGAGTTCACAACTCCCAGTGGTGGGTTCCGCAATACCCCCAAACTGACCAACGGAAGTATGTGGTACCAATGCTACTAGAGGGAAGGTGGTACTGTTAACGGCACGAGGAGACTGGTGCCAGGTTAACAATAAAACATTGCAATTTCCGGGCTTGTCCCTAGGTGCGATATGGTTCACGATGTTCTGAGGGTGCTGTGACCGTCGCACCGCACGGGTGGGTTTTTCTACGCCTCGACATTTTTTTCTCTGCTCCAGAACCGGGTTGCAAAGTTTGGGATAACACGAAGGGGGGGGGTCCTATTCATCTGTATGTACACTCCATAAAACCTTGGGTCACAACAGACTTCCCATTACCAGCGAAAACGCGAAGCCAAACCATATTCTGCTGACGATTCCGGCCGGCCAGCCATGAGTCGGGGCGATCGCCATGTAGCTTTCAACTAGCTGGATTGCAACGGAAGTGGATCCTCGGCACTTGAGTTGTTTAGGCCTCTACGATGATCCGCCGATGAAGAATGTCAAGGAGACCGCCGTTAGATTCCAGACGTAACCTGTCTTCAAGTTGGGAGAATCCAAGTCGGAAGGGGTACCGTGAATGCTGCTCATAGTTGGTTATGCTACTGCCGCTGGACCTCTGTATCAGCTACCAGAATAGTCCTTCTACCATGGTCTTCCTGTTGCGTCATGACTGTCACCGCCGTCTCTCCTGTCCGATGCTTGTGGCCCCCTATTCGGGTGTTCTGAGCGTATTGACTGTGTGTTGTCTAGGAGGAAGTTTGAGACTGTGGATTGAGGCACCCGGTAGACGCTGCATCGCCAATTCAGGACATGAGTGGGTGCGCAATATGAGACCCTCAAAGCGTTCTTGAGTGTAACTACGTGAAGGATAGTAGTGCCGTTGACTTGAAGCGTTTACATGTACCCACGACGCCGGTGGTTGAGAGCGATCAGAGCACTCGATAGTCGCCCGGTCAGGTGGCCCGACGTGATCTCCCTGCACACTGAGTGAAGAAGAAAAACCTTGGGCACAGGGGTTTTTGTGAAGTTGAAAGTACAGGGGGTGTTTCTCGCAGTGCGAATCACTTTCAAGTTTCACATACATGATTTATTTGGACTGTTGTGGCCCCATAAGTACTCAAAGCGTGTTTATGGGAATATGCTCATCACCTGGTCAACTGTAGGCTGCTGATTACTGAACCTGCAATTGTCTAATCTGTATTGTCTTACCTCGAGGCCAAGTCACATGACTTCGAGCGATCACAGAGCACAGCCACGTGTCTGACATGTGTGTCGATGACAAATCATCTGCCTACAACACTCAACACTCGAGGCGGACGCACGCTCGGCGATCCACAATCCAACCCCAGCGCATCTATGCAGAGTGAACACAGCTTGCATAAAGGGATGCCTGGGTAGCCCGAAGCCTTCAAGTATCGGGATTATATACTTTAACATAGGTTCCAGGGGGACAGCCTGTGCATGGACCCTGCATCATCGTCCCTGGATTTCTCTGTTCTTTCCTTTGCGGAGGGTAGTGCGAACATTTTCTTCGCTTCGTTATCTGCACCGCCCCGCGCAAAAGGCTTTGGGATCAAATCCAGCTCAATTCTTGCGCTCTGCCCCAACCTCGTTCCGCCACCTGCACTAATCAAAGCATTTGCGGTCATTTAAGCCCGTAGATTTGGCGCCAGAACGGCCCCTTTTCTCTTCCGCTCCTCTCACTTTATTCACAACAAGGACTCGCACCCGACTTTTTCTTCCTTTCATTTCTGGACTTTTACTTTTACGACTTTTGAAAACGTAACCGGGTGGGCAGGATGTCGTCGTGCAACACATTCCCGACTCTGACAAGAACGGACGAGGTTGTCACTGGCTCTCTCTCCACGTCGACTACCACCCATGTGACGACGCTCCCGCCCACTACCACCACCTTTACCATCTTTCCTTCGTGTACTGCAACCGCGACACCTTGTAGCGCGCGACCTACTATAACCACGTCGTTGATTCCAGGTGAATACACAGTTTTTTTTTTTTGAGGTTGCCTTGCAGAATTGACATCTGAATCCAGGCGGATCGACGACGGTGGTTGAAACGGTTACCTTCACTGTACCCATTACATCCTCTGAAATAACTACTCTTTGGGGCACATCTTGCACCCGGACGGGTCAGGACACGCCCGAGCCTCAAACACCAACCGACACCTTCACACAACCAACGAGCACGTGGTCACAGTCATTCTTCACTCCTCCCCCAAGTATAATCGTTACTGCCTCATCCTCAACCCAAGCGGATGGAGGCGTCACCCCGGTCATACTCACGATCACCTCGACTGCGCCCCCCGTTTTGGTCTCGGAGTCGCCTTCCTCCGATTCAAACGGATCCCGCAATTCCGATAGTTCGAAAAATTTGGGACCCATAATCGGAGGTGTCGTTGGAGGTGTTGTCGGCCTCGCCGTTATTCTGTTTATCATTTGGTTCATACTGTGAGTCATCCTCAATTTTTTTCCAACCCTATGCCCTGACTTGTGAGGTGTAGACGAAGGAGACGAAGATGGGACGATATCTTTGATAACGATGACGATGTGGCAGCGGTCGCAGCTGCGGCAAAACAGAAAGAGAAGCCAGCCGACTCAAATCCCAAACCTTACCAATATGGTCTCGTCGGACATACCAAGAGCGATTCGCTTACGTCTACACCTTCCTCCCCGCCACAGACAACCATGACGATCCTGAGCGAGAGTGGATTTGATAAGGCCCACCACAGACATAGTTCAAACGCACCACTCCTTGGTCTTCCTGTTAGTATGGTAACCCACAGTACTGGTGGTACATCGCCCTCTCCACGACCGCCGAGTAGCGCTGGTTCGATGCAGGGATACGGACCGTTTCCTCACGATATGAACCCTGGATTTGCGCCAAATCCCGCTTATCCGCCGCAAGGACAACAAGTCTGGGATCCCAATTTATTGTATAACCCCGGAATGCAGCAACAGCCGCCGCTCACCAGCCCCACCGCTGGATTTGCTGGTGCCACTACCCCTGCTATTGCCGCTACCACCATGATGGCAAGGCGGGTATCTCATGATGTCGAAAATCGAGCGGGTAGTCCAGTCAGCGTACAGGAGCAGAGGATCCTACAAATAACTAACGGCGGACCTGACTATGGACCCCAAAGTCCTCCTGAAACTGGAGCGTTAGCTTCATCTGGCGTGCCTTCCTCCGAGCCACAGAGGGATGGAAAAGGAAGGGTTATGAACAGCGGGGGGAAGGCGCCTTTGGTTCATCTTGATGGAGGAAGGTATCAGTCTACTGCTGGAGGTAGCTCTGCCGCTGGACCTGCACCTCCGGCATATTCAGAGTGAAGTGGCGTGGTGAGCAGTGCTTGATCTGTGAAGAAGTTAAAATATTTCCCAGATGGCTCTATATATCAACTTTTGACTCGAACGTTTTCCTGCAGACGATGCTGAAGTACACATTTGCTCCATCATTCCCTTGTATTACGCTCCGCTCGTCTTCTTGCATTTATTTAACATCTCACTATTCGCCACGTTACCTTTTCTTTTTTTCCCCGGACATTCTCACTCTACATTTACGACTTGTCATGAAACACCGGGATACCTCCATTACCAGACTGTCGTCGTGCACCATACTAGTTCCAATGATATAGTTACATTTCCACCCAGATTCCGAGCTGGCGCCGCTTCCTGCACGCCGGAAAGTCAAAATGATGACTAAATAGAGTTACAATCGGGGCGAGAAGACATGATGGTTGTCAGCATTGGTACAATGAAGGCAGGCAACCTCGCCTGAAGAGGGGCTGTGCAGTCACGTGACACAGCACACACCAGACAATGAAGCTACAACGCGGCCATTGTTCTCGAGCACATTGTTTTCGTGTGGCAGGGCGGCAACAGGAGAATGTACGGCGTCTTCGCACGCCTGACGAGTTTTCTTATATATATCGTATAATGGATTTTCTCTCTTTACCTCCCCCCGCTTTACCACCTGCTCTCCAGAGTCTTGACGCCGTCGTTGAACGGTTTACCAACCTACTCTTTCCTCTGCTCGGTGCTGGGACACCTGGGACATTTTTAACGACAGTTCACGCATTGCGCCTTTTTTTCTTTTTCTTTTCAAAGGAAACCTTCACGCTCGCTATTTAATCTGATACCCTCTTATCAACTATGGTGAACAAACGCGCAGGTGAGGACTCTGCCTTGGAGATAATAGGCTCTGCAGCTCATATACTCCCCCATTCCAGCTACTTTCATCGGCCTTAATGCCATCCGCATTTTGAGCATTATCTCGCTCATCCTCGTCTTCTCGAGCACAATACTCGTCATGGTCAACAACATCAAGGCGGTCAATGCCTTTGAGGCCAACAAGGGCAACAGTGACATGGAGGACTGCGATTACATCGAGTGAGTCTCGTTTCCTCCTCCCTTTGTTTCTAATGAGTTGTTGACATTGTCATGGCTGTACAGGAACAGCACGGTTCCCAACCAACCTGCTGGTGTTTTCTGGGCTATTGTTGCCAGTCTATTGATCCTTTTCCAGACCATTATTCTCTTTTGTGAGTGGCTCATTGTGATTATTTTGAGTGTCGAGATGCTGACTTGTAATGATGTATTCAGTGTCAGAGATCACCATGCCCATCAAGTTCTTCGATCGTTACTTCCCCGTGCTCGGATCTCAGTTTGGTCTTGGTGCCCTGGGCATTTTCCAATGTTTGTACGTAGTCCCTTCATCACCTCTGCTGTTTAAAATCCCTGACTCACCTCAACCAGGATCTCGACTCAGATCCTCTCACACCATGTCGACGACTTCACCCTCGTCGCTGCCTTTTTCCTTTTCGCCATTGGCTGCCTCAACATGCTCCTTGGCCTCATCTTCCGCGAATCTGCTAAGCCTAAGCGTTCTATTACCTCGTGGCGTAATGAGTCCAAAGGCGTTCTTCCGACACATACCGGCTCCTCCTCAACCTCGACCACAACCAAGGGTTATCCCACTTTCGTCAATGCCACACCCAACGCCTACTTTGCCAACTCTGGTCTCCAGCGTGGCGGTTCCGAGCACGGGAGCACGTACAAGGCCCCGGTTCTGTGTAACGAGAAGGCTGGGTATGGATTCGGTATGCACGGCGAGAAAGCTGCGGGACTGAGGGGATTCCTGTTACAAAAGCCTGAAGAGGCCTTGCCTAGGTATATGTCCCCACCCCCTCGGTTGTCGAGGAATGGCACAAGGAGGTCATCGACTTCGAGCTTCGAGTCCCCTAGCCGTGGCAGGGAGAGTACTGCGGATTCGACCTCTTCCTATTCAGAGCCCCAGTCGCGGAGTACTTCGCCTACCGAGGGCAGGAGGACTCCGGTCTTCAAGTCGAGTCGGACTGCACTCTGAGGTCAACGGTTACGAAGCCGTCGGGCTGAAAGTTGATGGACACGCTGCCGTGGACCGTTGACGTGGATGTAAAAATGGATAGCTCGGATAAAACGAGTTGGCTTGCTCCAGCGATTTGATGCTGTTGGACTTGAACTTTTTTTTGACGATCGAGCCTTGGACTGGTTTCTTGGACTCTGCAGTGTGACAATGGCTTGACTTATCCTATGACCTTTCTATGGACCCGAGCGTGGCTTTTCCATAGTTATTTATTCTTCTCAGATGTGGCACCCCTGCTCATTTAATCCTTCACACACATTAGACCTGTACGATATATCAGGTGTCCAGTATGTTGTAATAATAGCATATATTATTGGTTCTCCGTCTTTTCACTGATGGCTGAAAGAACATTGCGCTCTCACAGGCGGTATAACGTTGCTGGTAAGCCTAAGACCTGATATCCACCTTAATATCACCACGAGCACAATATGTATTACACTATTTCACAGAATTCTCCAACTACTTAGCACGGCGGGGGATGGGCAATCACACTAGAGGCAGTCTGGAACAGCGCAATCTCTGCATTCCTACGATTTACCAATCCCTGCAAGACTTGCCCACCCGCAAACACCCATTTGGGCAACTCCTGTGCCGCAACCGTGTTTGGATTTTCACCATTATTCAACCTCGCAATTAAAGTCGAGCTCCCGGCAGCACCACAACCTTCATTGAATGCCCAACTAACCAGAGCACCATACTGATTAGCGTTCAATCGGATATTGCTCCTGATATCGTTCGTGATACAATTCTGGAAGGTGCGGAGGTCGGACAGGAGGAGAGTGGTGGCTTGGGCTTCCGTCAAGGGGAAGGAGAACGGGACTTCACTACACCCGGAGGTCTGGCAGAGATGACCGTACCCAACGGTTGGGAGACCGATTGGGTCTGGTGCAGGCCTTGAGACGAAGCCTTCGAAGCGCTTGATGAGGCTGATCGTGGCCGCGTTGACGGCAGGGGCGCCGCAACTGCCGCCACTGGCAGGTAGGCAACATTTGAAATTGTCGGGACCGGGGCAAAGACCTTGATTTTTATTGGGACGGTTAGCAGGTATCCCCCTGGCCATTCCCCGAACTCGGTTCACCTGTAGCAATGTTGCCCGTAGTACACGAGCTAGTGAAGCGGCAATTTCCGCCGCTACCACAGGACGTCTTGGTACAGCATTGTATATCGTTGGGATCGTTAGGGCAGAAGCCAGGGTGTGAGGCACCTCCGCCGGAAGAGCAGCTCCCAGTGGAGATACAGACGCCTGGCACCCCGCTTGCAGAGCAGGCCCCGTTTACCGCACCCAAAACGGATGGTACCGCAAGGAGCAAGAGTGCAAGAGAGATCATTTGTGCAGTTGCAAGAGGGACAATAGCTCGGAGGTGGACGTGCCACAGTCGTTTCTAGGACGCAGTGGGTTGTTTTATAGCTGTTCGCAATGGTTCCCTCGTCCATGAGGCGCGTTCGGTTGAAGTAGGCCTGTGAGACCAATGTCGCCTGGTACGTAAGGTCAGCGGTACAAAATAACTTATTTCAGTCAAGTGGCATGCGGGTGGGCGAACGGGAACATCTGGCCACAAGCGGCACGCGGGCTCGTTGTCAGGAAAACCATTCTTCTGCGATATATTCGAGGTCGGAGTCTCTTGTCAGGTGGTGATCGTTGCACAGCCCGGACAAGTCCGGTATCCAAAAGAGTTGAAGATCGGGGACGACTATTCCCAATGACCTCCCAGTTTAACCCGGATCCATCTAATCGTTTGAGCCTGATGGACAGTGGTACCAGTCGAAAAAAACTAAGTGGTTGGGTCGGGTAATGTCCTGAAAATGATTGAAGAACCTTGCTACTGAAGAGATCCTGAACCATAGAATAGGTGATAGATGTCAAGCTCACATGGACACACGAGGCTTCCCAAGCAGATAAACAGACAGTGATGATTGGTCATACTCTTTTTCGGCATCCTACCATCCGAACAAACCAAGTGTGCGGCCCTTGGAAGTTGGAACGAAGATTCCGAGTAAACTGGACAACCAAGACTTTATCGTCTGCGTTTATCACTAAATGTTAGATTGTGAATGGTGCTCGCGTCACTGACAAATTTCATGCCCTATTATCCCATAAAGAATTGTCAGCAGTCAATGTTAAAGCTTGGGAACGTATAAAGTTCTTATCGTTTGTTCTTTTTCATTGCGTCCGTAACTCGAGAACCGTGTGTTGAATTCTAATGTAATCCCTTTTGACAACGACTCCGGATCCAACCCCTCTTGATATTGAGCATTAGTCGAACAGGGCTAGAAACGTGGGTGCAATAAAAATGAATCAGCTAAGAAATGAATAAATATAGCAAGGTCACCAGCGTTGAGTCCCATCCTCATCCATGCAAAAGTCTTCTACACCATCCTCAATTATATCGACAAGAAGTGTCTATTTTTGACCTGGCCATTCGCCTCTGTGACCGCGTTGATTCGTTGGTTGGAAGTATAGCTCTCAGTGGTAAAGTATCATACGAGGTCATCGACTCCACTAGCCGTGGTGGAAAGGGCGGCAATTCGTCCTCCTCCCATTCGGGGCGCGATGCAGCTGAACTTGAGCTTTGCTTTGGCGATTGAGCTTTGGATTGGCTTGTTGGGATCCACTGCGCGACCGTGGCCCATGGCTCCACCTACGACCCTTCCATGGACCCGAGCGTGACCTGTCCATACACGTTAGACCTGTACGATATATCAGATGTCCAGTATGTTGTAACAACACCATATATTGTTAGTCTTTCGTCCCTTCGTTGATGGCTGAAAGAACATTGCACTCTCGCAAGTGTTGTACGGTCGCTGGTGAGCCCAAGGCCCTTGTATTCATCTAGCTAGTGGTCTGACACTGTCACATTTGTCGAATAGTTGAGGATTTAGTCACTTGAATGATATCTAGTATATGTAATGTTGCTGCGAGCAAAACATATACTCGGCTGTACGAAGAATGGACCATGTGGAGTGGACAGTGCCTAGACCGGTAGCTTAGAGTTACGTTTATTTTGCGCTTTGACGGAGCCCCTCCTTGGGCTCCATGTTCATGTAGGTATAAATACACAGAAAACCGTTCCTCTCTCAACGGCAACCTTCCTCCCTCGGACTCGCTTGAGTTCTTACAACGGTACGTCATAGAACTCTCCAACTAGTATTTAACATGGCGGGGGGTGCGCAATCACGCTAGAGGGAGTCCGGAACAGCGCAACCTCTGCATTCCTACGATCCACCAATCCCTGCAAGACTTGCCCACCCGCAAACACCCATTTGGGCAACTCCTGTGCCGCAACCGCGTTCGGATCCTCACCATTGTTCAACCTCGCAATCAAAGTCGAGCTTCCAGCAGCGCCACAGCCTTCATTGAATGCCCAGCTAACCAAAGCACCATATTGGTTATCATTCAATTGTATATTGCTCCTGATATCGTTCGTGATACAGTCCCGGGGGGTGCGGAGATCAGACATGAGGAGAGTAGTGGCTTGGGCCTCGGTCAACGGGAACGAAAACGGGACTTCACCGCACCCGGAGGTCTGGCAGAGATGACCGTACCCAACGGTTGGGAGACCGATTGGGTCCGGTGAAGGAGTTGGGACAAAGCCTTCAAAGTGCTTGATGAGGGTGACTGTGGCAGAGTTGACGGTAGGAGTGCCGCAACTGCCGCCACTGGCAGGTAGGCAGCATTTGAAATCGGCAGGACCGGGGCAGAGACCTTGTTTATTGGGACGGTTAGTGGTCCCCCCAGGGTTATTTTTTTGGATTAATTCACCTGAAGCAACGTTGCCCGTGGTACAAGAGCTAGTGAAGCGACAGTTTCCGCCGCTGCCACATGATGTCTTGGTACAGCATTGTATAGTCCTGTGGGATCGCTAGGGCAGAAGCCAGGGTGTGAGGTGCCTCCGCCGGAAGAGCAGCTTCCGGTGGATATACAGACAGCCTGG
Organism: Lepiota brunneoincarnata; assembly: GCA_023014365.1. NCBI lineage: Eukaryota > Fungi > Basidiomycota > Agaricomycetes > Agaricales > Agaricaceae > Lepiota > Lepiota brunneoincarnata. The sequence goes on from JAEBUN010000005.1 coordinate 753,289, forward strand.
CACTCCGCTTGCAGTACAAGGGTCCGTTCAATGCGCCCAAAACGGATGGTACCAGCGAAGAGTAAGAGTGCAAGAGAGATCATTTGTGCAGTTGCAAGAGGACAATAGCTCGGAGATGGGCAGACCACGATCGTTTCTGGGATGTAGAGGGCCGTTTTATAGCTAATGGTGTGGGTGTCGGCCTTGCCTTGTCTGAAAGCCATGGTAATTGGCCTGACTTCTGGGAACTCTGGCTCTCAGAAATCCAAGCCGGGGTCGCGGCCCAAAGATAAATGTTCTAGACTGCGACCTCAACATACTTCCCACACATGATACAACGGAATGATACCTACTTTTACACATAGCTATTAAAAATCAGTCATATAACATATTCCAGATGATATTCCATGCATCCCACACATTTTCAGCCAGAATACAGAAGGAAACTATTATGCCCCGACAAGCACATATGGCACATGAAAAGACGTTGACCTCCCTTTCTCATACCGGAAACCATAAGTGGAAGATAGGTCACTGAGCTGGCCTGAGCCACAGCTTGTGGCTTTCCAAAAGTCGAGGCCAGGACTGTGGGCTGCAGAAAAGTCACCTGTGTAGGCTGGGCTGGCCTGGCCTGGCTTTGGGTCTTCGGCTAGCCCACAGCCTCAGGCCGAAGCCAGTACATCACTATAATCATAGTTGTTCACGGTGGTTCATCCATCCATTGGGTGGACTCGGGCTTCGGTTGAAGTAGACCTGTGGGAACCAATGTAGCCCGGCGGCTTTATTCGGATCAGTGGCGCACCGGTGGGTAAACAAGAACATCTGACCACGAAGGCTGGATCGTTCTTCTGCGATAACTTCGAGGCCGTGGTATCCTATCAGGTGGTGGGACGAGTCGATAGCCAAAGATATCCAAAAAAGTCGAAGACCGGAGACGACTGGTCCGTTGGTTGGGAGCTCAGTGCTCAGCGGTAGCGTAGAGACTTGCAAACTTGTACCCAAACCTCGGCACCGTCCCCGATTATATCGACAAGAAGTGTCTATCTCTGACCTGGCCATTCGCCTCTATGGTCGCGTTGGTTCGTTACTTGGAAGTCTAGCTCTCAGTGTTAAAGTATCATACGAGGTCATCGACTCCACTAGCCGTGCTAGGAAGAGCGGCGACTCATCCTCCTTCCACTAGCCTTCAATTACGGAGCACATCTCCTAGCGAGGGCCAGGGGACTCCGGTCCTTTGAGTCGAGCCCGACTGCACTCTAAGGCCAACCCGTTGATGACACGCTGGCTGGTGTAGACTATTGACGTCGGAGTAAAAACTGGATGGATAGAACGAGCGACTTGCTTCAGCCGTGATACAGTTGAACTTGAGCTTTGGATTGGCTTGTTGGGATCCACTGCACGACAATGGCCCATGGCTCCACCTACGACCCTTCTATGGACCCGAGCGTGGCTTGTCCATACACGTTAGACCTGTACGATCTATCAGATGTCTAGTATGTTGTAACGACACCATATATCGTTAGTCTTTCGTCACTTCATTGATGGCTAAAAGAACATTGCACTCTCCTCGCAAGTGTTCTACGGTCGCTGGTGAGCCTAAGACCCTATATTCACTTAGCCGGTCCTCTGACACTCGAACGACAACTAGTATATAACGTCGCTGTGAGCAAGACATATACTACGGTGTGGGAGTAGCCACTTGGCTGTACGAAAAATGGACCATGTGGAATAGACACTGCCTAGACCAGTAGCTTAACTCACATCTGTTTTGTGCTTTGACAGGGCCCCCCCTTGGGCTATAAAAGTCTCCATGTTCATGTAGATAGAAGAAATACACAGAAAACCCTTCCTCTCTCAATGACAACCTTTTCTCCCTCGAACTCGCTCAAATCCTTACAACGCTATGTCATAGAATTCTTCAACTAGTACTCCACACGGTGGGGGGCACGCAATCACACTATAGGGAGTCCGGAACAGCGCAACCTCTGCATTCCTACGATCCACCAATCCCTGCAAGACTTGCCCACCCCAAACACCCATTTGAGCAACTCCTGTGCCGCAACAGTGTTCGAATCCCCACCATTATTCCCCTTTCTCATACTGAAAATCATGAGTGGAAGATAGGTCACTGAGCTGGCATGAGCCACAGTTGTGGCTCTGGACAGGCCGAAGCCAGCATATCACTATAATCATAGTTGTTCAAAATAGTTCATCCATCCACTGGGTAGATTTGTGTAGGACCAATGTCACCCGGTACTTAAGATCAATCAACGGTACAATATAATTTACTTCGTACCAGTGGCATGCTGGTGGGTAAAAAAGAACATCTGACCACGAAAGCTGGTTCCATTCTTCTGCGATGATTTTGAGGCCGTGGTCTCCGGTCAGGTGGTGATATCTGAAGACTGGAGACGACCATTCCCAAAGACCTCCCAGTTTAAACTGGACCTCTCCAGAGGCATCAAGTAACAAAAGCACCTATGTAAGCATTGGACTTGCAACGATCGTGATTATGTGTACTAGCCCTTAGATAAATAACAAATCGTGGTGTAAACAATCATCATCATCATCTTCTTCTCCGGATACCGTCATCTTCCTTACCCTCGATACGCGTATTTTCCCTAATCCGAATAGACTATCAGGACCACTCTTGTCTCGTGTGACCTTATGAGTCCCTGATACTAGTGAGCCTACGGGCTTACATACAATCTATGAGGTCGAGCAAGGCTGCTGAATTGACAAGCTATGGCAATTTTTGACCTGGATACCTACTTCCGTGGCTCGGTCCGTTGGTTGGGTGCTCGGTGCTCAGCGGTGAAGTAGAGATTTGCAAATTTGTAATTCAAAATGTCTAACTCATACCGAGAAGAAGTAAGTCCCTTCCTAGATACTGTCCAATGTCGATGTCCGATACAATGATCAATATCGCAAGAAAAACCACTTCACCCCAAGGTAATGGCAGAGGTAGGAATACGATCAGTAGTACGGCCCAGGATAGGCTTTTCACGGAAGGCCTCTCTGATATGGAGTACCATCCGACTGGATAGCACTGCCCGCGACATGCGACATATGCTTCATCAAATATTTAGTCAATGCAAAACCCAGTCTGCCTTGAGCCCATACTCACTACATAACCATTAGTGGATTCTCTTGCTGGAAAATAAAGATAATGATCGATTGATCAATTTCTGAAATAATCTCCTTGACTTTTAACATTTTTGTCCTTACCGCAAGCTTGTAAGTAGCAAGGAATTCTGCCATGGAGCCTCCTAGATCGGTGATTTGTTAGTCCATACGTTGGCACTTGCCTACGTCCGTCATCATTCTCACCTAGAAAATATAGATACGTCAATATCCCTGTGCCAGGCATTCTCAGCTTTAAGCATATTGATCTGCAGAGGAAATCACCTTCAGTGTAGACCACCTTGACTATTGTTGGTTTACGGGAACCAGGAATGGACTTGGCTGATACGGCCATCTAGCAGATGCATTGTGAAGACAATGCAAAACAGAGCTCCCACCTCGTAAAGAAACAAGAGATGGGATAGAGATCAAGACCAGCAGTACTTTGGGAGCGGGCGTAAATATAATGGCTTTACGCGAATCCATGGGCTGAGTAGAGGACGCACTTGTATTGTAACCCAAAGCAAACCCATAGAAAATGTGGATCTTGGATGGTTCCGTCGTAATCGCAAGACAGCCTGGGATCGGGGGTAGACTGAAAACTGAAATGGATCCTCTCGTATTAGGGGACGGTAAAAGTAACCAAGGGATAATCAAATATTCAACTGACGTTTGAAGGATGTAACGGACTTTTCCATCATGACTCCACCAGCAATGAAGCTACCCAGAAAATAACACAAGAATACGGCTATGAGCCACTTGTTCATATTCCAGACCGCCCAGAGGCGAAGTGTCAGGATCACTGGGATCAAATTGAGCAGCGGATTGAATGTCTAAATAATTCTTACACTCTGAACAGAACAATCCAACGATGTATAACCCTACATTTGCATGGTCAGCAGTGCATAGGTGAAACAAAGGGGGGGTAGTGTTACAAGCGGAAAACTGCAAGACCAAATAGCAGTGGGGACCCATACCCGATACGTTGTCACCTACGGGGGTTCATAAGCGATGGTGGAAACTCGCTCCCTGTGTCAAAGGAAGAGCTCACGAAAATGGTTGAGAACGATTTCGGCCACTGGCAGGTATCGATTGAACAAAAACAGGGCCTTCAAGATATTCCATTTTGCTCCCCATATAAGCTCAACTTCGAGGCCCACTGTCAGTAAATAGTCGTAAATCTTTTATTCAGGGGTCAGCTCCCGAGAGGCAATAGTACCAACAGCAGCATACATAAAATGCGGCCATCGACACTAGATGACGTTAGTCTAGCAGCCTTTCAGAACAATAGGGATATATGACGCACTGTCGATATACTACTCAGTCGTGAGGTTAGGTTACGGTTGTAAATCCCAAGAGATACAGACGCACTCGGCCAATTTGATAATTTTCCAACGCCCGCAAAACGGGGTTGAACAATGCGGACTCGATGGATGTCATTTTAAAACGTGGGGTACTTCAGACCAGCCTGTGGCATGGCAGGAAGCGTATCCGCGGGATGCTAAATACCTTGGGCAGGAAGCAACCACTGGACACCCCTGCCAACGACACGAGCTGTATCTGAGCTGCCAAATATCCCTCTTCTTCATGATTTGATAGCCTTATTTTTCTCAAGACATTCTAGTCCTTTTTGCCATGTTCATAGATAAATATCTGAATCACGACGTCGCCAGGGCACATACGTACTCCCACAATTGGATCGTTCGCGGGGCAAGAATCGCCATCGACGACCAACATCAGATCCAATTTTGGTGACATTTCCAACCATCAAATGGTAGAAAAGTATCTACAGTTACCTGCAACAATCGACATCCGCCGTGATAGGGACCACAGAGCGCTTATCTCGAATCCTGACCCACGACAGGTTGGACTATATCATATTGAACCATCACTACTCATTGAACCACTAGGCCTCCGATCAGTCGAAAGTACCTCAGGTCTCGGGAGTGATGTGGGGCTCCAAAAGCATATGGTTAACCATGTTATTCCCTGCAGATTCTATAGATTGGATAAGGTAGAGTGTCCCCAGGCATCATCGTGTGCCTAAACATATATATCATCAATGAAATATGGGGCTGAAATCTGCCCTTACTAGTAGATCAACGTCCCATGGGGTTCGACTGGACACGATCAACACAGCATGTCGACTGGGATTGTGTGGACGGCGGGCGCTCCCCTCAAGGTCTATGCATAATTTAATCTATCTGTCGGGGGGATTGACCACCATAATCCATCAAAGACCTTCGATACCTTCCTTAATAATATTAGCAAGGCGTGTCCATGTTTGACCTCATCACACACGTCCTGATCTACCAGCAGAAGGCTTAGTTGGGTGGAATGCTATTGAGTATGGTGGCTACCATTCTTCTATTCAAGCGTCTGAAAACAGAGAAAAGAAAAGTCCAAGTCCGCAAATGCCCATGTCCCGAGAAAACTGTTCATCTCAAACTGATAGCAGTACTAAAATCCTGATCATCGGCCGTGTGACCAAGGCTGGGCTTCTCACTGAAAGCCTGCCTGATATGAAGGACCATTCGGTTGGCTATGACCGCTCGTGTCATTCGGCAGAAGCTCCATCCGATATCAGCGATGCCAAAAATTATGGCAGTGGGACCTTTATCTACTCACTAGACATCCATCAAGTGCTCCCCCTGGCTAGATAGGTCAACAACCAATTAACCGATCAGTGGTTGATATGTTCCCTTTGACTCTTTGTTCTTACCACGACACAAGCAATTGTCAAGTCTACGATGGAGCCACCTAGTTGAATGGTCATTTAGTTTACAGTTTGACCGTTTTCACCGTCATCCTCAGTTACCTAGAAAGAATGCATATGCCAGTATTCCTGCGTCCCCCCGCCCTCAGCTTTATCCAGATTGAACAGCAGATTAGGGTCACCTTCAGTATAGATCACATTGACGATTGTGGGACTACGGAAGCCAAGAGGTTTTGCTAACGCGACTGTTTAGCATGGGTTGTGGAGATGTGCAAAGCGAAAGCCTCACATTTAGACGATCGGAACAATGGTATGCAAATCAGGACGAGAATTGCTTTAAGGACAAGTGTAAGGATGGTGACTTGGCATGGCATTGCTGATACAAGCACGATACCTGTGTTATAGATCATAGCCATTACGAAGATAATGTAGGTCTCGCCACCCAGCGGAGATGAGGAGAATGTGACACAGCCTGGGATAAGGGATAGGTTGAACCCTGAACGAATACATTTCGTAAGGAACGAAGTTGAGGATAATTAAACACTTTGCCTTACATATTAGGCCTTCAGAAGTTTTTATCGAGTAAGCCATAGTAACGCACATAGCTGCCATAAAAACAATCGAAGTTGCAGCTACGAGCGGCTTGTTCATGCCCCAGACCGCGAAAAGGCGAAGTGTTAGGATCACTGAGCCATGATGTTGAGCAACACGGATGGCAAGTGTGAATGAGATAATGCCTACACTCGGAGCAACAGAACCCAATGGTGAAGAACCCTGCATTGTACAATCAGAGACGCATATACGCAGAACAGAGTGGGAGGAGGAGGATATTACAGCCAGAAACCTGCATAAGAGATGCACAATAGGGGGCTGTATTCGGGGCGTTGTCGCCTACAGGATTCATGAGCAAGAGCCGGATACTCTACTTAGTTCAAAGAGCTTAGAACTCACGATAAAAACCGAGGATAATCTCAACCACCGGTAAGTATCGGTTGATCAGATAAAGAACTTTCACGGTGTTCCATTTCGCTCTCCATATAAGCGTAATTTCAAGACCCATAGTCAAGAAATAGTCGTAAAGCTTTACAATTACGGGTAAGCTCCTGAAAGGCGACATGTCCGTAGTGGCGTACATAAAATACAGACATTGACGCTGGAGGGTGTCAGCTTAGCAGGAAAACAAATGCATTTGTACGAGGACGCACTTGTGGTATACTGTTCAATAGCAGAATAGATCGAGTCAGAGTGTTATGGCTATCGCAACAGGTCTAAATATACTCGTAGAGTTTGATAAGCTTCAAATGCTTGCCAAGCGGCCTCGGCGGGCGAGGAGGGAAGTGGCGGTGACATTGTATAGAGAATGCTTTAGAGGAGTTGGTACATGCGAAGTGGGAAATGCGGGAGATTAAATATGTTGGGGACCCGAGGGTTGAGAGTCATCACCAGACTTGTACTGATTTAACCCGACGTGGGAGATATCTCAGTCGACTCGCTCTATTCACTGCTCAATATAACATTCGGGTTCGGGATCTATGACCAGAGATTGCCTATTCATTCCACAGGTAGATGCTTACTCGGGAATATTACCATGTCAACCAACACAGACAAAAGTAGCTTTGATCACGGTCTCAAAGTTCTAATCATCAAATGGCAGAAATTATTCACAGTTACCGGCAACAATTGACATCCACCGTGATATGAACCACAAAGTGTATGTCTTGAATCCTAGCCCACCACATGTTGGGCTACATCATATTAACCCATCACCGTTTGTTGAACCACTAAACCTCCGATCAGCCGAAAGTACCTCAGGTCTCGGGAACGGTGTGAGGCTCTGAAGGTGTTGTCGCATAAGCATATGGCTAACCATGCTATTCCCTGCAGGCGCTGCGGATTGGCTAAGGTGGAGTTTCCCCCAGGCATCATCAGTGTGCCTAAATTAATGAAATATGGGACTGAAATCTGCCCTTAGTAGTAGATCAAAGCCTCAGCGTGGACATGGGGTCTGACTGGGCGCGATCAACACAGCATGTTGACTGGGGATGTGTGGACGGCAGGCGCTCCCTTCAAGGATTACACATAATTTGAATCCATCTGCCAAGCTCGAGGGCTTGACCGCCACAATCCATCAAAGGCCTTCGATACATTCCTTGATAGTATTGACAAGGCGTGTCCACGTTTGACCTCATCGCACAATTCCTGATCTACCCGCAGAAGGTTTATTTAGGTGGAGTGCTACTTGTACGGTCGCTACCACTTTGCTATTCAAGCGGCTGAATACGAGAAAAAAGAAAGAAAATTCCGTCTCGCGCGGTCGGCCCAGAACCGCATACCTCTCGACTGCACCTGTATCGAGCATGCCCCACAGTCCGCAAATGTCAACGTCCCGAGAAAGCCGTTCATCTGAAACTGATAGCAGAACTAAAATCCTGATCTTCGGTCGTGTGACCAAGGATAGGTTTCTCACAGAAGGCCTGCCTGATATGAAGGACCATTCGGTTGGATATGACAGCTCGTGTCATTCGGCAGACACTCCATCCGATATCAGCGATGCCAAAAATCTAGGGCAGCGGGACTTTATCTACTCACTAAATATCCATCAATGCACCCCCTGGCTAGAGACGTCAACAAATGATTAATCGGTCAGCGCTTGGTATGGTTCCCTTTGACTCTTAATTCTCACCACGACAGAAGAAAATGTTAAGTCTACGATGGAGCCACCTAGTCAGATACCTTTTTAGTTTGCAGTTTGACCGTGTCCACCGTCATCCTCAATTACCTAGAAAGAATGCATATGCCAGTATTCCTGTGTCCCCCCGCCCTCAGCTTTATCCGGGTTGAACAACGGAGTAAGGTCACCTTCAGCATAGATCACCTTGATGATTGTGGGGCTACGGAAGCCAAGAATAGAGTTTGCTGACGTGATTGTCTAGCATGGGTTGTGAAGATAGCACAAAGTGAAAGCCTCACATCTAGACGATCGAAAAAATGGAATGCAGATTAGGACGAGCATTGCTTCGAGGACAAGTGTAAGAATGATGACATGACATGACATTGCTGATAGGTACGATACCTGCGTTATAGATCATGGCCATTATGAAGATAAGGTAGATCTTGCCACCCAGTGCAGACGGAGAGAACGTGACACAGCCTAGGATAAGGGATATGTTGAACCCTTGAAGGGATCCCTTTCATAAGGAACAAGCCGAGGATAATTAAACGCTTGGCCTTACATATTAGGCCTTCAGATAGATTTTACTGAGTAAGCCGCAACAACGGACATAACTGCCAGAAAAGCAAGCAAAGTTGCAGCTATGAGCGGCTTGTTCATGTTCCAGACCGCCCAGAGGCGAAGTGTTAGGATCACTGAGCCATGATGTTGAGTAACACAGGTGGCAAGTGGGAATAAGATAATACTCACACTCGGAGCAACAGAGCCCAATGGTGAAGAACCCTGCATTGTACAATCAGCGATGCATGTGCACAAAACAGGGTAGGGGGAGGAGGATATTACAGCCAGAAGCCCGGATAAGAGCTGCACAATGGGGGGTCGTATTCGGGGCATTATCGCCTACGGGATTCATGAGCAAGAGAGGATACTCTACTTATGTCAGAGAGCTTAAAACTCACGATAAAAGCCGACGATAATCTCAGCCACTGGCAAGTATCGGTTGATTAGATAAAGAACTTTCACGGTGTTCCATTTCGCTTTCCATATAAGCGTAATTTCGAGACTCATAGTCAAGAAATAGTCGTAAAGCTTTACAATCATGGGTAAGCTCCTGAAAGGCGACGCATCCACAACGGCGTACATAGAATGCGGACATTGACGCTGGAGGGTGTCAGCTTCGCAGGAAAACAAATGCATTTGTACGAGGACGCACTAGTGACATACTGCTCGATACCAGAATAGATTGAATCAGAGCGTGATGGCTATCGCAATAGGTCGAAAACATACTCGTAGAGTTCGATAAGCTTCGAATGCTTGCCAAGCATCCTGGACAGGCGAAGTGGGAGGTGGCGGTGGCATTGTACACAAAGTGCTTTAGAGGTTGGTACGGCACATGCGAAGCGGGAAATGTGGTCGCGAGAGATTAAATGTGTTGGGGATCCGAGGGCTGAGGCTCATCACCAGACTCGCACTGATTCAAGTTGACGTGAGAGATATTTGAGTTCCTCTGTTCCTTGCTCAATAAAACGTTCGGGTTCGGGATCTGCAACCAGAGGTGCCCCATTCATTCCCGCAAGTAGACGGGACATGTCACCTAGTCGGGAGTATCACCACGTCAACCAACACAGGGAAACTCTGCCAATTCAACCCTATCTAGGTCTGACTAGAGCTGCGGTTGTCTGTCATAATCATAATCAATTATAAGGAGAAGTGACGTTACCAATAAATTTCCAGGCATTGGGACTGATCAGCTGATCAAGATGTAGCATTGCCGACGCTGTCCTATCCTTAACAGCACAATAGCAGAAAGTGGCAGGATCCACCCCCTGCGAAGAATCGGTTGGCACGGAGATATGACACCACGGGGCCCGGAACCCCAGCGGTATCCATTACCTACTCACGCGAAGTATGGCAGGCCAGGTATATACCAGTGCTTAGGGCCAATAGCTCTGGTCAATACAGTCGTCCATCGGTGCTCCGAGCTTGAAAGTAACACATCCGGAGCAGGCCTAAGGTGGACAACAATGTTAGTTTGATCGAGTTGCTGGAGTGCTTCCCTTTTATTGTTTCATCATCTGCCGTCCAGAGTTCCGATTCTAAGCAGGTCTCGTGGGGACGGAACAAAACTGCCCTTGTTGACTATCTGAGTTCCTATGGAGAGATATTCGACGCCCATTCTGTGGGAATGTCTATTTAGATGTGCGAATCACCGCACGACTCCCTCTTCGTGGGCGCTGGCGTTGGGGGTCGAGGACACATCTTGGTTCGATTCCAAGACCCTCGCACTTTCGCAGCTTGCTGCCCTATCTTCCGAGACGGCCGGCCTGACGCTTAAGTAAGGATCTGGCTAAGGAATTACACACAGACAGACAGACGAAAAAGCCGTAGTGTAGAAGACTACGCATTGGGCCGGCCTCTCATCAGGTACCATGCCATGAGGGGTCCGAGTGGGAGGGATGCCCCAGGCCCAGCTAATTCTGTCGCTACATGAGCCAAGGCGGGTTAGGGCAGCGGTTAAAGCCCTCTGATGAGCCCCTTCGCAAGGGCGAAACCCGCATAAGTCCCCCCACACATCATAGGTAACTAGTTAAAAATAGCAAGTAGTCTGGGGCTTTGATGAACGATCCTAGTTCCTATTAGGACACAGCCCTGATGTGCCATAGTGGATGGCACCAGCCTTAGCGCAGTCAAGGTCCTGAGAAAAAGTCCGAATGGGGAAAGGAGACGAGAGCTCTGGTCACATAATCAAGAGCGTTGGCATAGCGGTTTTTTCGTTGGGACATGACAGGGAAGCAAATATTACGAATATGGGTCCTCCTTGGTCTGAAACGCATGGCTTTCCTGTGGCGTCTTGGTGAAAGCTTGCAATTAGTGAGAACGAACCATAGTCGTGCTGAAAACTTACTCACACAACGTCATATCGTCTGACGCCTTGATGCTGAGCGCGCTAAGCTTTCATTCCAGAAGTGGGCAATGGTAAGGTATATCAGTGAGGAGATCAGACAGGCAGCGTTGAGAAATTACACACGCGACCTCGTATTGCCTGAAACCTCGATGGGGTGTAGGAGGTTCGCTAGTGAGGAGATCAAATACGTAGAGGCGCTGCTTTCGGACAATACATCGACCAACAACCACACATCCATCCACCCCTACTGATGATTTATAAACGGTCCACCAGAACCTCCTCGTTCTCTTCACAAAGTTCAGACTCCTCCGCTTCACCGTTTCCATTTCTCAATCAATACAGTCGACTCTGAAATAACCTATAATTTTGGTGGACACCCTAAAACCGTGGGTTACGCATAGAGTATGGGTTGCTACAAAGGCCTTTCCGGACCGGGGTTCCCGGAGCGGGCGGGCCTAAACTCAAGTATTTATAACAAAGGTATATAGTCGTTCTACTACAGCTGAGTAGAAGAAAAATAGTCCAGTAATAAATGTCGGCCGGAGTGTGCAAGGCCCTTCAAGCCGGGTCTGGTGGCTAAACTTCAGGGGGGCTGCCTCGAGCCGACATGCAAATTCGGAATCCACATCAGCTATATGTTGTTGAATAGTCTGTGACGTTGTATGAGCTCGTTGGCGGGATGGCCTGGGGGGACTTCTTCCACATCGTCACCGTGATCTTCTCCACCATTAATTTTCATCGTCTTTGTTGCCGTTCTCTTCGCATTAACTGAGTCAGCAATTTCCTGATCATTCTCATCATGATCAAGCCATTCCTCTTCCTCAGGAAAGCTTCTCTGCCTGGCTAAGACATGCCAAAAGTACATTCCTATGTATTTTTTGCTCGGGAGACTACTGAGTTTGGTAGTCCTGGACACCCAAAACGGTCCACATATGGGTTAGGACCCCCGAAAACCTTATGGGTTTAAGGGGTAATGAAGAGTTATGGGTTGTCCCCACCCACCAGATCGGTGGCAGCCCAAATCCATGGGTTATTTCATAGTCAACTGTACTCCACTGGATGTCGGCGCCCGACCTAGCCCTGACATGCACCCACGCCACACAACGGCGTTTCAACCAGTCATTCGTTCCAAACCTTTTTTTTTTGTCCTTCTACTGACCTCCGAATCCTTGGGTCTGCTGCGGTCTGCGCTCGTGTGATTGGCAAATACAATTGCACTCGCCGTATTGTGCACTTCAACCCTTCAACTTATTTCCAGAGCCAAGCGCCCTCGGTTCGATTGACTTTCCACCCGTCTCTTGGTCACTGGAACGCTCGTCGGACAAGGACAAGGACACTGGGCCAGCCCTTTCACTTACGGTCTGTTCCCGAACCAGAAATTCCTCTCTCAGCTCTGCAGCCGCATCTTGCGGAGCAGTATGTTCTTGCTTGTTATGAAAGACTTTCTGGTCTACAGCTACCTACAAGCTATTGTTTCTCCGGGCACCACCATATCTTACCCAACCAAGGAAGTGAGACAAGGTAGGAGTTGTCACAGAATAAGACAGGATATAACATAAAACCGGTCGTACATATGATGCACACAGCATAAGAACTTAGAACCCACCGTGGGGTGAAACCTATATCAAACATAAAGCCTTGTCTCGCGATCAATACCTTCCCCTCAATCTTTCGTTCTCCTCTCTCAGTCTCCGATTGTCCTCTCTCAAATCATTGAGATCACCCACATACTCCTCCATCAGTGTTCTCAACTCTTGCTTCCACCCCCTCCCCATTCTTACTAAATCTAAATGCAAACCCATCATCTCCGCCTTTGTCTCCCTCTGGAGATCATACATAACATCTTTGACGATAGTCCGCAAGAGGTCATGTGCGCTACCCGCGGTGGGTGTACCGGGCATGTGTGCAGCATGGCGGGGAGGGCGGGGGGATGCTTCCCATGACTGGCTGGTTCTGTGACTTTGGCTTCGGCCGGAAGGACTAGTAGGAATGAGACGACGGGGCGATATCTGCATTGAAAGACTCCTCTCGCGTTCCTGTTCCCGGCTTTCAGCACCATTGGACCCAACCTCCTCAGCTTGGCCCTCGTCTGAACCGCTATGATCGTCCTTGAAGCCAACAAACTTAGCCTTTCCTCTTCCTTGCGAGTCGCTGTTTCTCGCGGCCCGATGATTATGGTTGCTCGTACTCGTGCCAGCCTTAATCCATACCTTCACTTCAGGCGTTCCGAGTCCCAATACCGCCATCGACTTTTTCCTCGTTGAGGGAATAGGCGTTACAGGTTCTACATGTAACTCTGGTAGATCTGGGGAAGGCGTTCGACTCTGTCCATGTGACTCGGTCGTTATTGTTTGGCAAGTGTCAGCGACAATGTTGGCGGGAAGGGGAGGGACTGGCGGAACTGGAGACGTCGAAAGGTCGCGTTTCCTCCGAAGAGCAGCAGACGAACTTGATGCCGGAGAGACAGTACGAGTAGAGCGTGATGAGAGAATTGGGGCGGATTCAGGAGGCGCCACGGAGGCAGAAGAGGCGGTTCGAGAACTGACACGCGTTCGGCTATTAGAAGTTGAAAGCAATGCCTCAAAATTGGCTTCTGATTGGGCAGTAATGGGAGGATCAGCAGGTCCTATTGTAGTGGAGGATAGTCGCGTCCGAGTAGTACTGCTACGGCGCGGGGGTGCCGAAATTGATGAAGCTTTCGCCGATGAGTCCACGCGTTTTCGCTTGGGAGACATGGATGGTGTCGGTGCCAGGTTTGAAGTCTTCGCTGTGGTTGAATGGGAACGTTTGGAATCCAAGTTTTTGATGTTTGCAACTGGCTCCCTGGGAGGTGACAAGCCCTTTTTAGTATCCGTGTTCTTCGTAGCAGGGTGTTGGCGGGGGGTGCCGGTCTTCGATACCTTGGATACTTTGCGGACAGGGGTTGCGGTAACACTAGGAAGGGGTGCCCGCGGTCGCATTGGGGAAGGTGCTGTTTTTGAAGGTGATGCTCCGGTTGACGATCTGCTGACGACCCCTAGTGTTCCCTTTGTCCTTGCATCTTCCGGATTATTCTTTACTTTTCTCTAATCCAAATATTGAGCTTGTTTCAGGTCAGAAGATATCATATACTGACCTGAATAGAAAGCGTATCGATGCGATCACCAGACTCGCTGACAACAACCGACTTCGGCAGTTTGTCTAGAGCGCGCAAATCTACAGCCAGCAATTTCCCATCGTCTGTCCCAATGTAAATTGCTGCACCCTCAGGCGAAAATGCGACAGTCGTTAATGGAGTCTTCAAATTCAGGGTCCGGAACAGTCTAACTGGAAGTTGAGTCAAGTGCTCTGCTCAGTAAACAGAGTAATATGCACCCTTTCTCTTTCTCTAAGTCAATAAGTCCAACGTAGCCGGCCGAGGTGGCAGCCGCAACCAAGGTCTTGCTGAAAGGACTGCATGCGATGGCAATAATCTCGCCTGATGTTGGTTCGTTCATTGGAACAACCTTCATCGGACTTGATGCTCGTGTAGTATCATATACGAGCAGTTGCTTTCCCGCGCAGACCAACAGGCGTGTACGTGTGTGTGGGTGGAAGGCGCAAACAGTAATGGACTCTGTTGGGGGACAAGCCTCGCAGAACTGTGTGCGATCCTCGTGCGATGTTGTGGACATAAATGCTGTTGTCAGAGGCAGAGGCAAGCAATGTTGAGTCATTGGACAGCGATAACGAGAGGATGTCCCGTTTGTGAGGGGCAAAGGCCTGGGTGGTCATCGTCGGAGAGCCACTACATTCCAACATATAGATCTTGTCTCCTGAACCGAATATCAGAGATGCTTTACCCTTACAGACCAAGCATCGCGCATATTGTCCATCATCCAGTGTATGAAGAACCTTGAGCTGATTCGATGACGGATCATAGCGGCTTATTGTCCGGGCGGAGGCGAGATAAAGAGCCGAGTTGTCGGCGGCCCAGGCAGTGGAAGTGGGATTGTCAGGGAGTGTTATACAGGATGGCAGGCATGTTGGTAAGTGTTTGAGGGTCGCCGGGTCAGCAACAGCGAGAAGGTCTGCCGCGGTGACGGAGAGCATCGTTTTTGCATCCACATCAACTGGTTACTCATGACATATCTTGGTTGCAACGCGTAAACACGCACACACAATCAGAACACGTCTCCCACGTGACTAACAGGGGCGAAGTGAAACGGGTCCGGTAAACTAAGCATTCTAATGGCAGATCTCATAGTTGTGTCAAGATCCTTTGGGGAAACACTTTTGAATATTGCTCGCGGTCGAAGGATCTTTACCCCTGACTGGTAACCTCCCTCTGCCTTGGACTACCGTCACCTTTTGCAACAAGCGCGGCTTCTCAGGATATCAATCCGGAAGGACTACAGGGATGGACCAGCGTTCCTGGGATTTGTGAGGACAAGCAGAGTCACAAATGCCCAGTTCCCGATGTATAAGCGCCCATGCGGAGTGAAGGGCCACTGCCTGTCAAAACCAAGGCACATTGGTTGATGATCTTCGTGAGCCGTATGTTCGGCTATCGGAACTACGGCCACTGGTACCATGGGAGACGAAACTGTCGGCAGAGCCCTCAGACAGGGCGATGGTGAGATGTGAGGCTAGGCGGGCTCTCCACCGCCCTTTCTTATTGTAAGGTCATGCATGGCCACTAGCGAGTCGGGAGCTGTATAGATCTCTATCAACGAGGCACCAATGCTATACGGCATAGATAACGGAGCAAATGTGCTGTCGTATGACCATGGTCCCTTCAACAAAACCAAATCAGCGGCTCGTCAACCATTCGCCTCACATACAAAACCTCCACAGAATCCTTGCGGTTGTTCTCGCAATCCAGCGGGCAGGAAATGCAAGAATCCGAGGTGATTTGTATTATCCTCTGGCTTGCAAAGGTATGGAGGAACTATGACATCCTATGGAGTTATGTAATGGGACCGTCATGTGTGGAGTTTCTACAAAAAAGATGATATCAGTACCGAAAATATAATGTACCCATCCAGTCTCAAGCAGGAGTCAAATCAAGAGCGCAATATCACCCAGCTTGTCAGTCTCACATTTCGCCTTTTGCACATACCCCGTATGCCCTTCCGGTCGGAGGAATCAATCGGGGCATACATACAGTCTATAAATCAAACCCGGTACATTTTCTTCTTAGAGCTGAAAGATGCGGAAACTTATGAGACCCGGACTCGTTCCATCTCGTGTTGCCCGATGATGTTCCATGCCAAGGGAAGCCCAACGGGTAGGAATCTGCCGCAATCACGTAGGGTATGCTCATGCAAATCACTACGGTGTGCTCAAACGGCCGTACGGTCATAATCACCCCTGCCTAGCGAGCATCTCTTCCACCGCATTCTACTTCTCAGTCCCATCCGCCAGTGTCTGAGTCCTAGAGTACGGTGTGCCGGGCTGCCAGGTTCGGCAATGAACGTCCAAATCCGGTCCTCGTTCAGGGTCCTGGCATTGGATTGCTCGGAGCACTAGCGCTCGACGTCAGTGGCTCCTATGTTAATGATCACTGTGCATACGGATTAGTCGCACACCGATGTACTGACGATATGGTCCTTTGACACTACTGTTACTACATCTATTCTCCACAATATCGGGATAGTAATCTGACATGGGAAGCTCGCAGTGGGGCAGCTACACACTGCTTCACGTCTGGTGCTGTGGCGAGGTTCATAAGCCTGAGGATGGCGACTAAGCCAACGCAGTGACGTACCACCCTTCCCCCTGACATGTCCGAAAGTGCTGCTCTCGCGGCGTTGCTCACGCTCACCCGAAATATCAATTATAATATCGGTATACACTGCAGTTCCCCAAGTCATCTTTGGGTTACTCACTGCCGGTTTCGTCCTAGTTGCCAGCACTACACTGTTTCTCTACGATTGGTCGTTGCTTTTCTATGCGGAGGTTGTAGTACTAGCTTGTCTGAGATAAAATCACTGCTGACTTCGCTTGCTAGGTTGCTGAAAACATTTACTGGTAAGGCCCAATTTGGATGAATAGTATTCAGAGTTGGAATGTCTCTAAGGAAGCCCCGATCGCTTGCCACTACCCTCTACCTCGCAATGAAGATCATGGGTGTACTGTACTTTTTGGGGTATGTCATATTCTTCCAGCTGCTCCCTGCGTTCGAGTCTCATAATAGTCCAGTACATTGTTTTATCGTTAGTCATAGCTCAAAGACTTTTCGACGGATTGTAGGCTGAACGCGAGTTTAATTTTCCAGTGCAACTTATCTCCTCATGTTACACTGTTGGTGAGAAAATAATCATCTAATCATTTTGGGCAGCTATATATGCTGAGCTGCAACGACTTCACAGGGGTATGATTTCTTCTGGTATATGAGCCTCATGTTTTGATCTCCTTCAGGTGTAAATCGTTTCTGAATATTACAGAAATGTAAGCTGCGCTCTCACCTGGCATAATTTTAATACGAACTCCATGACATTAGTGTCTTGAATATTGGATATACCGCCACCATGAAAATGTTGCTCGTGTTGCGGCTCCGTGCGCTCTATCGTCGTGAACTGAAAGGTAAAGTTCATAGGCTTGTGGTCCCATTCACGTGCTAATGGTTGTTTTACAGTCACTATCATACTCTACTCGGCGATGATTGGTAAGGGATCCCATGCTTTAACATGCTTGCTTTACTGATTACTTCGGCAACTGTTAAGTTGAAATTTTGGTACTAGTTCTATTCTCGTCTAACTGTAACACTTAATATGACCCTAGATTGGGCTTGTAAACTTCGGCTTTCAACAATACCTCTACCATAAGGCTCAAGTTATCCAAAACTACCTTGGCTTACCCGGATGCTGGATTGATATCCCCGAAGATCCGCTTATGACACGCTTGCTCAAAACCTCGGGTCTAGCAATTTGGTACGAGGTCTCTGAATTCCAGAGTACTTATTCCGATAATTCTAATAGTCACATGAAAACAGGTTTATACGAATGGGGACAACCGGTGAGTGTTTAGACGAGCCTGCCGTACGCCAAGTGAATAATGTTTCAGGCGTCGAGCTGCTTCTCATGCTGTTTCAGCTATATAAGGTTTTCAGACAGGAAGTGCAATCTCTCCAATCAGCCGTTTCCCAGGCACAGGCTTTAACACCAGTGCTATATGTATTTTACCGGGACGGCATGTTGATGTTCATCCCGTGAGTTGCATGCTTCAGTTTACGACTAGTAACATGGCTAAAAACTTCAAAAGAGTTTTTAGTAAGGGAATGACAAGGCCATTCTCACACCAGCCCAGCTGAGACCTTCCCCTACAGTAATTGATTGCTTCGGCATTATTAGGGTAATGAAGCCTGGCAGTGCATTCAGCCATGGAAATTGGGCTATGTAAGTTCCCCGCACTGCGATGTAGCTCCCATTCAATTGAACTATTAATTTGCTATTAGATGGCTAGCAGTCGCATATCATGTTCTTGTAAGCGACCCGGCCTGCAGCAAATTCAGTGCAATTGATTATTGGGCAATGGTTATAGGGGACTCGACTGATCCTGAATCTCCGCCGTGCGAATTGCAAGCTCACCGAGACGACTATTCCACATCAAATCTCGACTCTGAAATTCAATCAAGGACGATCCAGGCAAGACACTGAGGTGGGAGACGGTGAGTACGGCTCGAAGTGACTTATTCGTATCCATGGACTCAACTGGCGCATCAGAAATTACGGGCTAGGCCGCGGTGTAGGTAGTTGGCTAACATAAAATACGATGCAATGAGATAATTCCGAAAGTGTAACCGAATCTGCTATCTGTATTCAAATATTTACACAAAGAAGCTCATCGGATGTTTTGTCCGTCGAATGGCTTTGTGCCTCGTCTGGATGCTGTTGAGCAGCTCCCAGACATGTGGTGTAAGGTCTGATATCAGCCACGACTATATCAGCTTGGGCGGGGTTTTCAGTGGGCATAGGTGCTCGTTCTCAGCACGGCACGAGGGTCTCTTCTGATGATATGCAGTCCACCCGCATCCAATGCACACCAGTGGAGTGACGAAGAGAGCAATTGATACGGTCATGCCATCTGCCACGTACCAGCCATCGTAGATGGTTATTATAGAACATATGATTTTAGTATTACTGTACATACGACGTATAAACTTAATGCATTCAAAGGATCTGGATAAATGGCGAAACCAGAAAGCATGTTGATAGCAGAAGCGATAGCGTAAAAAAAGACCTCATTCATTATCCGATATATCCATGTCCAATTCGTCTTCTTGTCCTCCGAAGCTGAGTTCGACTAGCTGGGTGGAGCTATCTAGGTGCCTCGGTGTTTTGATCGATACACCAACTGTTCCTTTGGCAACTGGGGAGTCGTCCGGAGAAGGGAGGTTAAAGGGTGAAGGAGCTACGAGTAAAGGAGGAGGGGGAGAACGCGGCGATGAAGGAAGGGGAGGGGAGCAAGACACAGGGGGAGGGGGTAGAGGAGGTGGCTCTTCAGCTGGTGGTGGTGGCTGATCATAAAGTTGAGTAAAAAAGTAGTCTTCATTCTCAAAAATGCTACTCCATTCAGTAAAGGATGGAGGTGGGGCGGGCGTGTGGGTGTATGCGAATAAGAGCTCAGATGAAAAGTAGGCTGGGGGAAAATGAGCCCAACGGATAGGTTGGGTATTTGGGGGTTTAGAAGCCGGGGAACAACCTGATGGTACTGGCTCTGGGCTAGGGCCGGGTAATGTCGAATCTTCGAAGGGTGGGATTTCAACCTTGTTGCCCACCGACAAAATATTCCTCGAAGCATCTTCGACTTTGTCAACGGCATCAAAGATATAGAATGGTTCATGTGGATGGTTGTAGCCTTCATCTATACGCTCCTCCCATATCCTTGCCCGGACGATTTCCCTGGGATCAAGAACGCTTATCCAACCAGGAGGGTAGCCCCAAATTGCAATATTCTTCAACCATTCACCGTCGCCGGGTTGAATGGCCTCACGCAGCAGCTGACCCTTGATTTGGCCGGGTTGGAAGGTGTCGAGCCATTCCAATCGCTGTTGTCGCCAACCTTCAACGATGTGAGCTCGGGGGTGATCTATGACACCGCGCAAGTCTTTGTAGAAGTTGAAGTATTGGCGAGATAATGATATCAATTCCTTATCCCGTCGGAAAGGACACGCAGGCACCGAATGGTCAGGTGAACCGCAGTTGAAGCACAAGTTGGCTGATACCTTTTCTTCCTCTTCCTCCTCACCTAAGATGATATTTGTGTGGCGTTGGTATACGCCGGTTATATAGGGCTCGTACCAGGAGTTCGGAATACCAGATGTATCAACGAAGTATAGGTATTCGGACGGCGTCGAGCCTATCACTGTGTTTTGATCGTGTCCTCCGTTGGCGTATGCTGCTCCTGTAGTTGCTGTTGATCCCATTTCTCCAGGGCCTGAGTCACAGTCTGGGCGTCCCAGCGACCTTTGGCAATTTCGTTGCCTTCGAGGTGAAGAACTGGGATCCAATAGACATACTTCTTCCTCCACTGCTCCTGGCCTTTGTCCTGGATGTTGAAGGTATCCAGTTGGAATGGCCGCTGTGTGGAGAAAGGTCATCAGACACTCGGAATGTTCAGCAAGAGGTCCTTCTCACTTGCTGTCGGACTTTGGCAAGCTCTGCTTTGGCGATCTGAGAGGGTGTGAGCAACTGTATAGAGGAGAGGCGCAGAGTGGCATACATCGCACAGAGAACAGTTGGGGCCTGAAAAGAGCGTTAAGTGCGGGATTCGGACAAAGCGGCCAGCAGCCATGAGTGATTCGACTGCGCCGACACAGTCAGCAAAAGGGGTGTGGCTGGCCACGTGACTTGTTACTTGCCGAACGCGTTCGCCAGGGGACGCGACGCAGGGGAGGAGCGAGTCACAAAATAGTTGGTGTAGCTCGAGGATACCTCTTGCAATCTCGAGAGTTCGAATCGCTTCGCGTTTTTGTAAGAGGTTACTTGTTTCGGTTTTATGAAAGGCCGTAGTGCCCGGTGCCAGGCTTGGCTCGATATGACCGACTAAGCCTCAAAATTCTTTTGCATGAATCTTTGTCGCCCGTGAAGATTCATGGCATCATTGCGGCTAAAACTCAACGGGCATATTGGAGCTGTCAATGGGTGAATTGTAGTAACGGTGCACGTTCATTTCTGTATTGATTCTAGCACGTGATCCCATCACGGGCTTTCGGTTCGGTTGGAGAACAGGGTCGTGTTGGAGTGTATCTAGTCGCCTTGTTCTCTTTGCTTTCTGCGCCTAACCCGCGTATGCTCAAGGCTCATGCCCTGCAATGACCTTGCCGGAACCCATATGGCGAGTAAGGAGTGCGTATTCCAAGAACCTCTCTTTCAGACTTGACTGCTCACCACGGTTGTTAGCACGACCATGTCCATTCTACCAACAAGGACGCTGTCTATTTGCAGGATCCTGTAATTTTCTGCATACAACCCCATCGAAGGCCGTAACCCATGCAAATGCACGCCAGGAACCTATGGTGTATACAACACAATCCTCTGTACATTCTTCCTCAGTGAAAACCCCTGTCACGCCTGTTGGGTCACCCCAGTCCATCCGTTCACCCCGTTCGCCTCGACTCTCTGGTCTTTTGTTGGCGCTGAGGGATGTCATTGGCGATGACCCTGAAGACGAGCTTGGTGTTGAATCTCCAGCTCAGGATACCTCGACGGTGTCGGCTGATTTCTCTTGGTCGGCCAGTTCATCCACTCTCCTCGACCATTCCGCTCCCAATACCGACCACGTACTCAAAAAATTAGCCTCTTCCTCTCCACCCTGTAACTCGATTTCCACGTCTCCTGTCGAATGCCCCTCTCCTCGATGACCAGCCAGAGCTTGTTCATGACTCTCAATTCGGTAAAGCCGATCCCAATTCTGGAACTTCATCTCTCCCTCAATCAGATAGCAACTCGGAAGATGATACCCTGCCCATCAGCCCCCTTAATTCGAATAACCAGCCGTCCATATACACCACCAGCAGCTCTCCAATAGTTGAAAGGGATGAAGAAGAATATGTCGAACCTGTTTATGCGATCACCCGTGATGACCTTCTCTCCCCTGTCGAAATATCCCAGCTTCAGCTTACTAATTTTTCTCGGGCGTCTATGGATATGATGGAGTGTATTACTGATGCTGATGAATCCGGGCGATCGCCTGCCCCTTTGGTTCTTTCCTCCCCCCGAAGTCCGGCACACAGCTCGACCTTTGGGCTTCTTGCATCACCCTTTGGCAGCCCCAGTTCCCGCGTACTTTCCCCGAGGCTCAGTGCTTTTATTGGTCGGCATCCAACCATCGCAGCCGAGGGATATGGGGAAGGGGGGAAAGCCCAAGACTTTGATGATCTGGACTCACCTCAGACTCACTCTGACCGACATAGAAAGGAGGTTTCGGAGGTATTCTATCCTTTTGTGGAGGCATCGGTCCCGAAAGAGCTTGACGAACCATCGCCCAACCGGGGACGTGATGATGACGCAGGGGAGAAGATCAAGCGACCAGAGCTTCCTGGGGGCGGAAGGGGGGATGTCAATGAAGAAGAAGATGAAGAAGATCTATCCTTTGGCTCCGAGTCCCAGTGGGATATCGAAGGCGGGGATACGGCCGTTTACATTGGAAAACGACAATCAGCCCAGCAAGGGGTTCGTTCTGCAATTGAACGCCAGAGCCAAACTCCGACGCAATTTCTCGAATCACCTCAGATCGAGTTTCTCGAGGAAGAGGCTGCAGCTAACTCATCAATCGCGCTAGAAACTTATGAGGCCACCCGAACCACCCCCACTTCCACATCCCCAGAACACAATACCGTCCGGCTTCCTTCGACTTATGCTGCCGAGCCCTTCTCCGAGTCCGCTTCTTTAGTGTTCGAGGAAGAGGAGATCGACGAGATATCCGGAGTGCCTATCTCATTACCTATTTACGAAACTCTGGGGACTTCTGTGACTGATGAAACGGAATCAACTTCTGAAGATGTTGGAAATATCTCCAACGCGAGCCAGACCGCACGACTAGCATATCTTGAATGTGGCGAGGAGGAAATTTCTGAAAGCCACTCTTTCGGGACACTTTACGAAGCATACTCCACCTTCTCCCCTTCGTCCCAGGAGTCCATTCTCTCCACTGAGATTCAAGATCACTATTCAGAGGAGATCCTACCTGGGGAACTGTCAAACATTTCAACCCCGTTGGACCTTGCTAGGGAGCGGGTTTTCTCACCTCCGTCGTCGGACGGGCGGGTTCGTGCAATGGTCGAAGGTTCTCTACCTGCACCTGCACCTTCACCGACCCCTGCTCGGTATTCTCGAAGGCCATCGAGCGGCCCAAGTTCCCCATTGTCAATTCGGCCAAAGACCGAGAGTATGATTAAGAGTTCGGATAATATCAAGTCTCCTACACAGCCGCCAACGAAAGTTCCTTTTGGCTGGCGAAATTCTGCCACGGTATGTTGATGTCAGTATTCTCCCGGCACCACTGCTAACCATTCGATGATAAGTCTCGTTCGAATAGCACTACACGAACCTCTCAAGCCTTGGCGAGGCTACGGCTCGAGTCAGTGCGAGGTCCCCCGCCCGCAGACGATCCTCCTTCTCTTAGTTCATCACCTTCTAGTCCCGTTCCACCTACCTCTCGCCTCAGGCCATTGAGGCTGGTAAGCCTGATTCATGACTCCCTTAGACATAGAATAGTACTTAGACGTTTTGCAGTCAACCCTCCTCAACTCTCGATCGTCATGCTCTGCACCTTGCAATATTTCAGATCATAATCAGCACCAGCCTGGTATGTTAATCCTACTAGTTGCAGACATCAGGTATTCACTTTCAAGTAGGAATAATTCATCGCACATCTATATCGCTTTCAAGTGTATCACCAAGCAAACCAGTGTCTCACAGTCCTTCCGTAAATGAACTTCAACGCACTGTATTCTTTATTGCTGAGCATCTTCCACAGCCTTTGTCTGCTCGCTTCTCGCTTATGTCCAGTCGCATGCGCAATAATTTAATTGCTTCGGATAACCATATACCATCTCCCTTGACTTCTGACAACCTCGAAGGCCTTTCAAATTTTGGACCACCATTATCGGCTCCCTTAACTAATTCTCATATCTGGCGCAGGGCGTCTATATACTCACAAGATGAATACCCGCGAGCATCGAGTAGGCTCTCCGAGCCCTCTTTCCGCCCCATAGACGAAGAAGATGACGGAACTTATGACCTGGAACATGATGATGAACATATTTGCAGACGTATTTCTCCTCCCCCTCTACCAACTCCTCCCCACAGTGCCCCTGTCGTCCGGCCTACTCGCCAACCCTCCCGTCAGCGTGTACACGCCATCGCCACTCCTAAACCAACCCTTATGTTTGCCATTGCTAGTGATGACGCTAGTGAAGTGAAGCGGGTGCTAGAAAATGGTGACGCAGGCCCCAACGATGCTGTTGGCCCCCAAACTGCGTTAGAGTTTGCTTTGACGAACGACCAGCTGGTGAACAAGGTGGAGATCGTCAAGACTCTCCTAGCCTACTGGGGCTGATCCGGCGGCGTTGAAGCAAACTCCCGCTTTACATCGTGCTTCGACCGCGTCTACACCTTCTGGGGATGTGCAGGAAGGCTCCTGTAAACCCATCACGAGCTTGATTGATGAGATTGATCCAGTGTTGAGGTAAGCGGCCTGTTTACTGTATGTCATGATGTCTGAGATGAAATCTGATAGGTATTATGTTGGGCGCGCTGATGCTCCGCGCACCCGCCGTACGTCAGCTCTGATTCACCGGTCTTTCTTCCGCCCCCTTACCAGGGTGCGGTACGAGCTTGTTGGTCAGGATTGCGTGCTTGAGCAATTATTCAGAGTTTTGAGCATGCAGTCTCGTGGGCTTTCTGTCGCCCCCTATTGTTGTTCTCCTATGTGGCCCAAGTGGCCATGGCAAGAGTCTGCTTGCGCGAAAATGTATGTCACCGGACTATGGATGATATTGATGGGATACTTATTTTTGTTCTGGCATGCAGTCGGGTCGTTACTTGACGTGCCGACCCATACCGTTAATATGACTACGCTGAGGTCGACCCATGATCTTTGGCAGTCACATTCAATGAGTCCATATGAGGTTTGCGCTATTTATCTGTGATAATGAACAGCTCTATTAAACGTCACCGCAGACGCCAACTACGTGTACCCTTGACAGAATTCCTGATCAACAACGAAGGCAAGAGATGTGTTGTTGTGCTTGATGTGCATATTTTTGTCCTTGGTTGTTTATCAGCAGCTGACCTGTTTGTAGGAGATTGAGAAGACCGATGAGAAGACATTATGGTCGTTGCTTATGCCGTGGGAGCTCGGGCGGTGCTCATTCGAAGCCGGTAGTCGTCACATTGATGTTCGCAATGTTGTATGGCTCGGCACGTCAAATATTGGCCACGATTTAGTGTTCAGACACCACGAGTCACTGGGGCGTCCAGATGACTTGATGGCGCGCGACGAGTACCTGGAGTTAATGGGACTACTAAGGCCGCTTGTGTCTGAGCGCCTAGGGGTAAGTGTGGTGTGCGGCTACTTGAAAGCACGCTAATCGCTGACATGGACACATGACAGGCATCAGTGCTGTCAAGGGTCACCACGGTCTTGCCATTTGTGCCCTTCACGCTGGACGAGAAGAAAGCCATCTGCTCGGAGGCGTTGTATACCTTTGGAGGAGAGGATGTTCGGTCAGTTGTCTGCTCAGAGCATCGAATCTGTGATTCGCAATGCCCTAGCGAGTTATTGCCCAGCCGAGGGAGCTAGGTCATTACATCGTGCAGTATCAAACCAGCTGATGGAGGTTATTTAATGTTTATTTTCAATATCGGTGTGCTCTGATTGGCCACTATAAGAAGAACGACTTGTCCGAGATTCCCCAAAAGGGGTCGAAATTCCCGGAATGATGAGTTCTGACGTGCATTATACCGACTGACAGCATGCGACAGCCCTTTGATCAGAGCTGATCTCCGTTGCTGTACTCTCCACAGATCCAGGACTTGTAAGGACGCGGGGGGAGCGAGGCAGCAACCGGCTGATTCTCCCTTCCCTCCTTTCCCCATCTCCCTCTTGTTCGCCTTGTCTCGCCTGTGTTAGGTCGTCTAGGCCACCCCTTCCCCTCCTTTGTAACGATCTTTTAACCTGATACGAGACAAATCACTCCCTCACGTTCCAGGCATGCACCACCGTCGCATTGGTGGCCATCAGTACCTGATGGCGAGAGCTGTGGTCGATTCTGACCAACATGTTCCAGAGCCCCAGGTCACTGCGGAGCCCTCAAACCGGTTGCCAACATCGACGATGATTGTGGCAGTAGTAGTTGCAGTGGTGGGTGCCATGATCAGCCACAGGTGAGAGAAACAGTTGTTGTCTGAAGAACGAGGTTTTTCTTAATGTGGTGAGAGCAGGTGTTGGAATTTGGGTGTATCGCGCTTGGAAACGGAGGAAAGATAGAGCAGGAAGGCTCGCGTTTGTGCTAGATTCGAACAGGGGGACCCGGCCGAATGTGTTTGGAAGGAAGAACTGGGACGTCGAGACCGTTTCTGTTCCAGACAAAGTCGATGTGGAGCTCGAGAGACCAAGAAGGGCGTTGGTAGTAGCGAGTTCCGAAATCAGTTCGGACTACAACGCCGTATGGGTCCCGCAGATAAAGTCAAAGTACGGCACGAATATTCTCGTCCCGAAACCCTCTTTGAAGAAACAACAACAACAACAACAATCGCAACCCGTGGTTACCCATTACACCGCGCCGAGTTTGTCAGGGAGCGAGATTTTGAGTATGTCGCCGCCTCCGTCATACTTTGCTGCAAATCAGGGCTTTGGAGGGGCTAGTATTGGGGGGGTATTGAGCGGGGTGACGGATGCGGATTTGGACGGAGGGAACAGAAGGATGCTTGATGTCAAAACGATTCCAGTTCCGCCGACACCTGCACAGAAGCCACGTTCGGGGGCGCCACCTCCGACACCACCAGCGGGGACCTCCAAATTCAGACTGGATTCATCGATACCTGCTCCGCCGCCGCCCTTGAGTCCTGCGCGGTCCGAGTCGTTTGCCGCAGATACTGCGCCTTCCGCTGTTCCCTCCACCTTTCCTTGCCACAGGAACACGCGATTGCATCGATGTCAGGCCACGTCAAGACTGATTCCTATCAGAGTAGCGTCGGCCGTCCGCCATCTATGTCGGAACGCGCTGAGCTGCCGCGGCTGATGGCTGTCGCCGAGACATTTACACCCACTCTTGATGATGAGTTGCCTGTCAGGATTGGGGATACAGTGCGGATGTTGGAGGAGTATAAGGATGGGTGGTGCCTCGCACAGTATGTAGGGGAGGTTTAATGCGGCCAAGGGGGTTGTTCCGAGGTTCTGTTTGCAGGAACGGAGGCGCATCGTTCCGACGCATAAGACTTCCAATAGCTCGTTGTCCAGCTCGATATCGAAGGGTTCTTATCGTCGTTGACCGCGGACGTTTTTTTTTTAACTGCGAAATTGCAGGTGGACTTGGTTCAGCATCGTCTGTGCTTTTTGATGTTTGGTCAAGGTTTGTTACGCTCACCTCTCACCGCTCTTCCTTCTCCTCGAGAAACGCTAAGTCTTGGACAATTCCTCCCCTTACCTCTCCCCCAATAACCATACCGTTGGACTGTGCCCGTAATTGCCAATCCTATTCATTCCTTACTTATTTGGTTCTTCGAATGCTTTTGTTCGTCCTGATTCACTAACAAGAGGTAGACGTAGATCTGTAGTTCATCTTCATTGTTACGAACATTTGGGGCTGTCACGCTACCGGTCAGATCGCTGCCCCTATTTTCACTTGTACTTGTGAGCGTTAACATATTTGTGGTGTTGCATATTCCTGTACTCCGGTGGTATCTTGATATTGTTTAACAGAGCAACATTATCCCAGCCAGCGTGGAGAAATGAATAGTTGAGCGGAGAGCGGATGAAAACATATTGTGTTATCGGATATGCAATAAAGAGATTACAAAGATACTTAGTCCTCAGCCAAGGTAGCCTTTCGCCTGTACTTTGCCTGATCCCTCAGCCACTAAAGGAGAGCGTTAGTGATGATTCGTTCAACATGGAGATTCTTGAACTAACCTGTCTGTACTGATGTATAGAACCAATTTTTTCGCCTACAAAAACTGTATTAACATTTATGTATGACACGGAATGATGCATCAAATACCATAATAATCGGGAATAGGGCTTGTAGGGCTTTGGAGCGAAGCGTCGACACGATTCTTGGCTATCCGTTGATAGAATTCACGGTCCTTGGCGTCAAGGAGGGTGAGGTTACGTTTGTGCGAGATTCTCCACAACCCAGTACCAAGGGTTGGTCCAAGGAGAGCTCCAAGGCCTTGAATAACTATCAATAACAAGCACGTGTCAAGTTATAGCGCACGTACCGACACAGCCGACGGTAGAGATCCCATAGAAGAAGAACGGGTCAATGCCCTAGGGAAGAAATTAGGTTGGCGGTGGGTCTCCGGAATGCGCTAGATGGCACACGACGTACCATTATCAATTTGGAGGGATCTGTGTCAAGGTTTCCAAAGTATGCAAAACCTCCAGCGAAGCCCAGGAGAGCGCAAGGAATTGTGGCCGCCTGAGAGGTTGTTTGAGGATGGTTTTGTTACGGAACAGACAGCGTACAACTTACCACTTGCCACTTCCTTTTACTCCCTCTAATTGCGAGATATTCGCGCCATGTGAGTGACGGTCGGGTGGCAGTAGAGGCCGAGCCAGCAGTGGAATAAGTCCTGTAAAGAACGACGTGGCACTTCGGGAGCTGTCTGAGAGCAGTCCTCGAAGAGAGATAGAGAGGACGACAGAGTGTATGCTCGATCATTAGTGGACCAAAAATTTGGACAAAGGAGTGTTGTGAGCCTTGTGAATGTCACGTGAGACTATGTCAGATCCCGTGGGAAAAGATTGATCGAGTATTCACTGAGTCAAGTTTGCTTGCCAACCCCGACAACACAGCAATGGAATACGACCCTTGCTAACCTACATCATGCTCGTCCTGCACACCTTGTGCACTCTGTTGCACTGTCTGCGCTGCAACTCAGCCTAAGACCCCTCTCCATCGTGCTTACGGCAACCCGGATGGAGCTACCCAACAGCCTTTCGCTCTCAACAAGCTCTTGCCCGCCGGCACCGTTACCATAAGGAGAGCCTCTCAGGAAGAGCCAGCGCTATGCGATCATGTTCATGCAGACGATGGGTGGCACGTGTTTAATGGTACATGGCATTCGGGCTACTTTTTGAACCAGGACAGTGCGAGTTTTTGCACCCAGCTAGGGTTTCTGGCGAAGCATGAATTCATTGCGGCCACGTACAACGTCCTCGGTGAAGACACATTGGTCATCCGGATTTACTTTATTCCAGTCGATCTAGCCAATGTGCAAGGCAGACTTCATCATGCCAACCGCAAAGACAGCGTCCTCCTATCCGCCCGTCGCTACCTCCGCAGCTTGATACCCATGGTCTCTCAGGACCACAATCAATGGCATGCTGGACCAGGTTCCGAGCACAAACCGTTAATATATGCGCCGCCGGTGTGTACTACCACCCCGTTTCAGGTGGCAATAGTGATACTTGAATAGGATAGTCGAACACTCGCAGAAATATACAGCGATCTTGCCTCACCCCGAGTTGACCCTTCTGAACCTTTCAACGAAACTGCATCTCGCCTCCTTGATTATAACGATGATCTTGAAGGGCTTGGTTTCCGCAGTGCCCTGTATCGTTACCAGCGCCGTTCAATAGCAGCTATGCTTACTCGTGAGCTTGACTTGCGGGCTATTCCAGATCCCCTTTACCTTCCAGTCACATCCATGAATGGCAAGCCATTCTATTTCCAACCCGGAACGTTGGAGATCGTGAACGAGAGGGGGATGGTTGCGCCAACCCGTGGCGGATTATTGTGTGAAGAACTAGGTAACTGATAACATTTTTCTCTCTGAGATGGAGCTCAACTCCCTCTTAGGCACCGGGAAGACTGTGATGGTACTTGGCTTGATTTTATCCACATTGAACCAGCTACCATGTCCCCCCGAAACGACCGCAGAACCTTCTCCTGTGCTTACACCGGTCGCCTTAAAAGCGTTTCCATCCGCTCCCTTCAACACTGCGCGGCAACACCTCTTTTGCGGCCAGCCCCAATCACACACCAGGGTACCTTCACTAGTTGAGCTTATGCTCCACCGTGCCCGCACTACACCGGTTATAATTCCCCCCAACCCCAGTACAGCCAGAGGCCGCCGCCAGTTCCAAAGACGTCTCGAAGTTGAGGGCAGATTTGAAATGACCACTTTCAACAATCTCCTTAATCAAAATACCCCTTTCTATTTGTATCATCATCCTGACGACTTGGCTCTCGAAATGCGACCAAAAAGGAGCAAGAAAACTGCCGGCCCACGAATCATGTATCTTTCACCGGCTACCCTGGTTGTTGTTCCTTCAAATCTACTAAGCCAGTGGGACCGCGAGATCACCAAGCATTGTGAATATCCCTTACGCGTACTCATACTAAGATCGAAGACTAAGATCCCTCCGGTCAAGGCTTTGGCAACGGACTATGATGTACGTCTCTCCTCATACTTAATCCAGCGGGGCTATATCCAACGCAAATTTGCTATAGATAATTCTCATGACATACAACCGTGAGTCCTCCAGGTGTCTTAACCGTGTTCTCTCCCTAACCTCCAAATATCTACAGGGTATACTGCAGAAGCCGCTCACAAAAATATTTCCAAGTTGCATGACCTCCAACCCTGTACATGCCCCAATATTCCAGGCTCACGTGTTCCCGAGTGCAAGTGCCCTAACCCCGTAGGCGTATCACCCTTTCTCCAAATTCGCTGGAAGCGCCTTGTGATAGATGAAGGACATGTATCAGCTAGTCTATCAACCAACCTAACCCCGTTCACCAAGCTGCTCAGCGTCGAACGAAGGTGGATCGTGACTGGTACCCCCACTACGAATTTATTGGGCCTCAGCCTAGGAAAGGACAGCATCGCAGAATTTGTTCTTAACGCAGAGGATGAAGAAGGGTCGCTTGAACTGCAGTACCCCGAATCCGAAGATGACGAATTTGTGTCCTCTTCATCGTCCGGTCGCAGCACTCCACTGGACGCTTCCAAGGCGCCTCGAGCGGCCAAACAACGTATCTGGACCAAATATGATCGAGAGGATCTGTACAAACTTGACAACATGATCACTCATTTCGTGGCGGTTCCGCATTTCATCGCCAACCCAAAGGTAATGCAAACCCACGTTCGCGAACCCTTGATGGACCGAAAAGGCCCAAGGCCGGGTTCCATCCAGATTCTTAACCAGGTTATGGAGATGATCATGATCCGGCACCGGATCGAGGATGTGGAGAAGGATATTGCGTTGCCCCCGGTCATCCATGAATCGGTACTTCTGGACCTAGACCCTGCGGTGATTAAATCGTATAACGCCCTGCAAGCTACGATAGTCATCAATGCCATTGATTCCCAGCGAACCGATCAGGTGTGAACTTCGATATTTAGAAAGGTCTGGTGCTGACATTCTGGAATTAGGATTATCTATTCCACCCTAGAGTAAGCCAAATGAACTTTTTTGAAACCGAGAAACCTTCCCAATCACCGTCATCCCTAGAATTCTGAATTTCTGCAGCTCACAGTAAAAAATATGTCGCAGTAAGTTACTTCAGTTCCGGCATTCGACCAGGGTGCTCAGCCTTAGTCATCAGATTAATGTTCTGGTCCGTTGATGAAACCTCGTATAATGTGGATCAGCTTGTTCAAAATGCACAAGCAACGATAGCGCGTGCTTTATCATGTAATATGTCCCTAGAAGACATTCAACTTGTTCAGGAAGCATTCAGACATGTGTAAGCACAAATTCTCCAGAGCATCTTCCCAGTCCCCTAAATCCTACTCTAGTAAATTGGCTGCTACAGATCCACTGTGGAGACGCATACAGATGCACGAGGATGTCCCTTACAGAGTCTACCGGATGCCTCACAAGATATTCAACGCTTGGACCCGTACCCCGGAACGCGACCCCAGTCATCACCCGACTTTGACCGGATTCCTTCATGCTGACCGACTCTTGAAATTACACGACACAATCTTGGCTAGGCCACTTGCAAGCGAGGACCTTGTAGCCGAGAAAGGAGCGGAAATTACCAAATCAGATTCGGAAGCCAGGAAGGCATTCGAAGAGGCATGCAAGCGGAACAAGAATAAGCACAATCGCAAGTACACGCGCTCTGTGGATGAGGCACATGCGGGGTTAATGGTCGAGAACGCGGCAAAGAAGGCTGCTGCCCCGGACACACTGAAGGAAATGCGGAAAGAGCTCGATCACTCGCTTGCGAAGCTGGAACGGGAATCAGAGGATGAAGATTCTTCGCCCGGTGCATCCGAGCTCCGTGATAATAACACCTCAAACAATCTGCCGTCGATTCTCGTACGTTCATCTGTTCTGGCTGACGTGGCTGTGGGATCGTCGGCATCGAGTAAATTGAACTATGTCATAAATGAGGTACTGCCAAGCCCAAGAAGAACACCTATGTCGAAAATTGACTATCTTTCGTTCTCAGGTGATGCACCACTCTGCGAAGGAGAAATTTCTCATTTTCTCGGAGTCAGAGCTTACATTAGCTCACGTTGCGGAGGCTTTGGAGCTTATCCACGTCAAGTTCCTCCGGTTCACCACTCAGATACAACCTCAAATACGTGAGCAGCTTGTGCTGACCTTCGAGACCTCGGAAACGTACCGAGTGTTCTTGATGGAACTCAAACACGGTGCTCGTGGACTGTATGAACCTATGTCTTGCTCCAAGTTATTCAATTTGATGACATGGTCTCCCTAGGAACCTCATCTCGGCCTCGCGGGTCATCTTCTGCGAACCGGTTTGGCAGGCTGACGTCGAAAGTCAAGCGATTAAGGTACGGATAGCTTCCATCCCGTCCTGGCACAGTTCTAACCATGGTCCTAGCGAGCGCACCGTATTGGACAAACACGATCTATCAGTGGTAGGTTTCGAGAATCTGTGTTGACGAAGGTTCTGGTGTAATGCTCATACCACTGGTATATTCAATAGTTAAGACGCTTGCGATCCGAGGAACAGCAGAGGAGAACATGGTTGAACGTCGTCACTCGCTCAAGGGCAGCCACGATAAGATTCCCAAGCTCCTCGAGGAATCTGGCATGCGTCATTTCATTGCGGTACGCATCGAGCTTTTCGCTAATGTCCGTTCGTGGCTCCAACTTAGACTACATCTTGCAGAACCCCAAGTTCCTTATTCACGAACCAGAGAAGCTTCCAGAGGTACAGTTCCCTCTGGTACACGTTCCCCGCCTGCACTCCTACACGTTCGTCACCTGGATCGGTGAAACTCAAGATACCCGCTTTATATACTCCTCCTTCGACTTCACCTTCGCCCCCTTCACGAAAACGTGTTTCCGTCGGAGATCCAATCAGTGAACATGATGAAGCTGAGCACATAACAGGAGCACAACCGCCCAAAAAGAAAAAGACCGTTCACTTTGGTTGACACGTGATGGCGCGTACATGATATCTTTCGTCACTCGCGCTAATACAATTTCGGTCTGGTACTTGTCTGAAAATTGCTGGAAGTTCTCCATGGCTACGGATGGAACTGCCCCGACTGTTGTAGCAGGTGCTTGCACGCCAATAGAGCTTTACGTAGTGAAGATTCAAGCACATTCACGTGAAGGTTGGGATGAGGCAGGATGGAACTATGAGGCTGAGTCAACAGCTATAGACCAAATTCATATCACTGCCCGATTCTCGGTGCTTCCATTGTTCTTGCGCTGCGGACAATGAACGGTTCATCTCCCTCTGCTCCTTTATTAAGCGCTCTGTGGCGGCTGGGTTCTCTCTCTCACGCGGAGACTAAGCCTTTCCAATTCGCCGTGCGCCGTTTACCCGTCCGAACCAAAATAAAAAGGAATAAGAGGCGGAAGACGTGCGGCATTACTCTTTTACGACCCTCTTCTGTCTCCCTGTCTGTCTGTGTGCTATCTGAACGTCCCCCTCACTTTCTTTTATACAACAGCTCTTCCACTCTCTCGAACCCCTACTCCAGTACAGCGAACATGCGCGCCGTCAACTTTGCTACCATAATTCCTGTCTTTATTTTTTTCCTTATGGCCGTTACGAGTCAAGTACAAGCCAGACCGCTGCAGCTTCAGGCTGTGGAAAAGAGGAAGGCGTTGGATGTGTATGTTCCCAAGATCACCTCGCCAGCTGCAACCACAGAATGGACTGCTGGCACAGTTGCAACTGTTTCTTGGTATGTTCAGTCGCTGCGGACCGGGGCGCTTGTCCACTTATAGGAAACCTGTTATAATTACTGGAATGCCTTCTAGGGATACGGCCGACGTCCCTGCTAGCATTTCCAACCAAGGTCATGTTTATCTGCAACATGGTGAGTTCCGCTTGATTAGAGCTTCTTCATAAATCTCAATGCTCTCCCCCCCCCTTCCCCAAGGTCCTCATTTGGCTGGTCCTTTTGATCCTCACACTTGGCCAAGTCAGCTTTACTGTTCCAGAAGACCTAGCCTCGGGGACATACAAAATTATATGTGAGTCCTCGACTTTCTGATTCCATGTGCATTCACTTTGATTAACTTGGACCCAGTGTTTGGAAACTCTGGCAATGAGAGCCCCGCATTCTGGATTCACGGTGTTGACAATGCTTCGGATACTCCTAACAGCTCTAAAGAACCGGAAGAAAATACGGATACCGACGGGAACTTGGACTTGGATTTCTGAGCTTGGGTGGTTCCGTGCCCCCCCAACCCCTATTCCTTGGAGTCTGTGTCTGTTCTCTGAGTTGAATCTTAGGGAACTGGTAGCTACAGCATGTTTATTGCATGGTCGAGTTTTTTTTTTTTCAACGAACTTTGGACCCACTTTTGCGCTTGAATAGCATCGTCATCACATTGCATTCTCTCCTCCCCTTTCCGCCCCCCTGATGTTGTTGATGATCTCGTGCGATTCTTGGACACGCATTTTTGGAAATGTTCGGACTTGGACATTTTGTAGTTGCTCGTTGGGATTTTTGTAATTAGTTTTGGTGTTAGTTGATAACTGTAATGCTGTGCAAGAAATTATGGTGAGATGGTGTTGAAGATTTCAGAGTGTGCGTCCCTTAGTCGTAGTCGTGAGGCAAACCTTGCATGATTGTGTTTCAATCGCCGCGGTCCGGGATGTGTATGGGGCAACTGCAGGAGCCAGAGGCTAATATATTCGAGACACTCGGGTCAAAACGCAGACATCGACCAACCCTACAGTCCTGCATACGAAAAACGAAAACTAGCGTTCGAACAATGTCTGTCCATGAAAAAAAATCCATTCAGATGATAGTGTCCAAGTAGAAACCCAAACCTGCCCCTCGCTGCTTTTTAATTTCAGATAGAGGTTGTCCAAATCTGGTTCTGGTTGTAGGCCGTGCACTGCCAAGTCTGTACCTGATTCCAGTTGTTCAAATTACCGTTGGGGAGGTCAAGACAAAGACCTAAGAGCTTGGCATTAAGCGTCTAGTACTTGTCCCAGTCTCAATAACTCCATACCTCTGTTAGTGAGGGCAATCCGATTATCCGTCGTGTACCACCAATCTTGGGCGGGAAGGCTTGTGTAACACTTTCCAAATCTTCATTCCAACACCATTCGCTGGGACTTGAAGAAAAATAGTGACGTGGTCATTATACGAAACAATTACTCAAGAGAGTTGTTTAAGACGTACATGTTCCTGCGTCCAAACAAAAGTCGGTACCGTCGAGAACAACCTTGGTGCGCGCATGATGAATGATACGCCACCTCTGGGCTCCGGTCCCATTACAGTCATAACTTAATTCATAGTTGGTCAGTGAGGCTCGTGATAACGTTGAGGGATACATACATTTGCACCGGAGTACCATTGGCAAAGACAGCCCCACGGACATCGAGACATTTGTTTCGGTGTCCGTTTGGATGGATCTTAAAAGGTGGGGGAACGGGGGGACAATGCAGAGGGGGCGGTAGGATAACGAGGGAAGAGGTTGGTGCAGTTGGTGAGCTGAAAGTCTCAAAGAATGTAGTTGAAGGCTCCGGGGTTATGGTGGGAGATTCTGAAAATGTAGTCGGAGGGTCGGGGGTTGCAACCGGAGGTGTAGTCGTAGACTCCGGATCCTGCGAAAATGCAATCCCGACAAGGAACAGGAGAATGGCGAAGATGATGGCCTTCATTGTAGGATCAAGCAGCAGACTCTTAGATAGTAAGCACGCGTTGGAATGAGGCCCTAAAGTGTCTCTTCGTAGCTTTTATACCCACGCAAGGGCTAGACAGAGAAACATTGTTGTCCGGAACCAGGTATATGGGGCCACCCTGCTCTCCAGCATCTTTGATAGGTGGTAGGGTTCCGATCCAAAAGACGGTGAATGATGCCCGTCTTGCTCTCGAGGAGAAGAATGAATGCATTTCCCGCAGTAAAACATGTCAAGAGACAAGTAAGCCATAAATGAATGTACGGTGTGTTTGGACCGAGTGCAGGCCAGTAGGAGCTACCTGCGGAAAGAGCAGGGCTAGCACAGTGGCCATCGAGCGGGTGTTTCAAGTACACACAAATCAGTTAATGTCTCTGACTTGGGTGGTCTGCGGTCGATTGCCCGATGACGACAGTGGATATGGGCTTTACTGGGTGATATGCGGTTTATCGAGGCAAGCTAGGTCCTGCCAGTATCAAGGGACGTTTCCAGGGCTTAGCATCGAGGCCCTATCAGAAGCCTGGTATATAGTGCCGAGGCATCGAAGTATAACAGCAAGAAAGGGTTAAAATCAGCCACAATGCTCAAAAACTGTTCCCAGGGCCCCGCACTCGACCGGTCCATATTAACTTGGACCCAGTGTTTGGTAACTCTGTCAATGAAAGCCCCGCATTCTGGATTCATGCCTGTGACAATGCCTCAGCTCCTCCTAGCAGCTCCGAAAAATACGGGAACTCGGACTCGGACTGCTGAGCTTGGAGGGACATTCGCTCGTTGGATTTTTTAGCATAGTTGATGACCATAATGCTGTGCAGGAATCTTGGCGAGATGGTATTGCAGATTTCCTAGAGTGGTGTGACCTCAACTGGGAGAACCGCAGGAGCCAGAAGCCAATGAACTTGAAACACAAGGAGCAAACTTTTTGTTAGAGTTTCGACATAAACATATAGCCTCTGTTATTTCCGCAATAGTTACCATATTTTGGGGAGCTGTTATAAGATATAATAATACGCCTGTAGATCCATCAGTGCATCGCGCAGGCTTGCATGATGCCAGAATTCCAACATACCCCCTCGAGCCAAGCGATGCAAGCAGGGAATAAAAAAATGTGAGAAATACAACCACAGCATCTAAGAAACAGAAGAATCTTCACCCCCTCAATCCTGCAACTTGTACAACAACATGATATTCTCTGCCCCCATCCTGGAGGACTTCCCTCTGCAGGTTTATAGACTGTGCAGTCTACTTCTGCCCCTACGACAAGAGGACTTCCTTCTGCAGGTTTATAGACTGTGCAGTCTTCTGCTGCCCCTACAACGAGAGGACTTCCTTCTGCACATAGAAAGGCTGTGCGGCCTCCTTCTGCCTCCGACAAGAGGGCTTTCAACAGTGCGCTCACGGCGGCTTCAACTGCGCCTCGACAGGCGGCTTTGGGTGCATCATCGGATCAGCAACGTCGGGCAGGTGACGGTGGCGGCAACATCGAGATCGATGGTGATTACTGATGGCCCTGACAGGGTTCTCGGCTGAGCCACCAAATATGTATGTTTTATTTCGTAAAATATATGCGTACTCCGTCAGAGAGTTCATTGATACTCACTCGATTTGGAAGTGTTATTCTTACCACATAGCTTGATGTACTCAAGAAGTGTCGTATATTTTAGATCAATTTGCGGCGAGGAAGAGCTACCGCTTTTTGATAAAAGTGGTATATGTTGCCTTTGTCATGTTTCCCAAATGGCTGGACCTCTTCCCATACAACTCAGGTATATTGTTCAAGTCCATACCAGAAACGTATCTACGGAGTTTCATACCTCTAGGATTGATTGGTATAGTATTTTTAAAAGCCGGAAATGTCGGAAAAAATACAATGTTGTCTTAAATTACTCAGGAACAGTTGGCCAGGCTTATGCTATTTTTGAATATGTAATTCTTGTTACCTTACTTGCAAGTGTCCCCAGGGATGTCATAATTCAGGGTCCTTGGACGTGAGAAAGTCACAATTCGTAGTCGCCTTAAGTCAATTGTAATATGTAGCCCTCCTCCGTGGGTACTCAATGTCATTCTAGGCAATACTGTTTCATGTCTACTTGTCCCATGCTTATGATCCCTGTATGTGTATCGGTTTCAAGCATCATGCATCATGTCTGGCCCGATGACAATCCATACTCTTTAGCTTACTCTTCGGCCTAAACGTTCAGCGATTGTCGCAAACCATCCCTTTGTACGGTCCGTGATGGCATATGCCGGGATAATTGGAAATTGCTGTCTTTGGACAGTACATTGAACTGTAGCTCCGCTAATGGCACGAAGCCTGATTCAATATGTTGTGCTAACTGATTCGACGGTACTACACCTGAAGTCTTGCTCGGAAATACCCGTGTCTTGGACGTGAAATGGGTCTATGACTCAGACGACGTCCATCGGCTGGGGAATTGTGGTGAGGAATACTCCAAGCTACAAATAAGGATGCAAGCGCGATCGGACGAAACGACTGCTAGGCTTCCAAATCAATGACGGATGTCCGGGTGATGAACAATGATGCATTCGGGAGGGCAAGAGGAAATTGGAGAGCAGCATTCAAAAAGATTAAGAAATACAGGCACTCCGAGCGTCCCTGATCCGAGGTTCGTCAGGTTCGTCGGCCTCTACAATGGCGTGATTTGAAATTCCCTCATGCGAAAATTGCCAATCACATTGATAATACAAAAATTACATCTACTCAAGGATCCGAGTCATCCCTCC
This sequence comes from Lepiota brunneoincarnata, assembly GCA_023014365.1. Classification (NCBI taxonomy): domain Eukaryota; kingdom Fungi; phylum Basidiomycota; class Agaricomycetes; order Agaricales; family Agaricaceae; genus Lepiota; species Lepiota brunneoincarnata. The sequence goes on from JAEBUN010000005.1 coordinate 792,701, forward strand.
AAGAAAACCCGCCTCCGGACAACCAGTACACTACCACCCTCAGTACCTCATCAGCTTCATGGTCACTCAGAGAGCATCCATTTTTCAATGGCGTGATTACGTTCTTCTGCCTCCTTGAACTGAGCTGCCTTCATCATTGCCACATCCCAAGGGTAGGACGGATAGGGGAACTCCTCAATATTGCCTTTGTCGTCAAAATCCCAGTCGTCATCCTGTGAATCATCCGAGTTCAAGTAGCCCTCCGTATGAAATGGTATGCTGTGATAAGCGATATTTTGGAGTCCCCGATATTCATTTGTGGCGAACTTCTTGAGGACACATTGAAGGTAGTGCCAGTTGAATACGCCGACTGGTGGGAGGGATACTGAGGTATCGTGGCTGGAGAGTGTGACCCGATGACCATGCAGCCTTTGTTGACCCTGTAATAGTGAGGACCAGTGGTATCGCTTCGTCTTGTGGATTGATGCACCATAAATGTTAATAGGCTTATCGTTAAAATCATGGATGACATATTGATTGTCCTTGCCAGGAATAAGATATATATCATTATGATGGAAGTATAGGAGCAAGGCAGCTCACCTGCCCATTGTTCCAAAACCCTAGCAAATACCTATCCACTGCTGCGTCCAATGCCACGAAGAGCAAGACTCCTATCGCAGGACTGTATCCAGGCACTGGGTCTGGGGTGGGAGACTCGGAGCCGGCGAAGCGTTGTATGGCAGCTCGAGTATTAGCATCACCAAGGTGCTTCGGAATTAGGTGGGAGGCGACCAGGAGGTGATTGCTCTGCTCATGTGTAATAACACATGTCTGGTCACGTTGGATTAACTCTGTACGGAATGCAGAGCTTCGGTTTATTGAGTCACTACCAGTAGATATCCTGGACCCTTGATGGCGTAGACTGATCTTGGAGGGGATAACCAGAACATTACCATTGGGGCGAAATTCGTAAATAGTGGCGTTCAGCGGCTCTGTAGGTTCCACAAGTCTCCAACTTGATTCGTCAAAGTCTGCATCTGACCATGATTCAACTGTCCCGGTAGTGAATGTGTAGAGATTGCCATTCCCGAGTGGGTCGAATATAAGTCTGGCTACTTTGATGAGCCAATCGGTGGTGTTGCCCGCGAAATGACGAATATCACAAAGATCGGCAGCGATGACGGTTAAATTCCCAGTCGTGCCCGAAAGAGGTGGCAGCACCTGCGGGTTGGGCTCGTCTGCCGTCGGGGCAAGGAGTTGAGACACGAACGAGAGATGAATTCGAAGATACAACGTTTGAGGAGACTCGGTGCGGGCCATGCGACTACTAAAGACGTGGTTGAACAGTGCTACTAGCAGCTCCTTGGAGATGTGGACAGCATATTTCGCAAGACGGAGAAGAAGAGACATGTCAAGAGACGAAGAGTGATTCCAAGGGTCACAAACCAGGTAATGTGATGCCAACATCACAGACGTCATCCAGAGCCATCTGAGATGTATTTTGCCACCCTGCTCTGGCCAGTAGGCTCCCAATCCCATCTTGCTCTCGAGAGGCCTGTCTGACAGAAATATGACATAACAGGCCCACAGGTGGTATGTAAGCGTGAAGAGGAGTGTGGTTGGGCGGCGTACGACAATACAGGTGGGAGAGATTGCAACAATAGATACTTAGTGACTGTCTAGTCGGATCCATGGAAATTTGGGTCCGTGAAGGAAACATGCGAAAATAGAGAGAAAAATGCAAGCAGAGCAGCGAGAACAAAACAATGCAAACTAGGGGTGGGGAAAGTAATCTAAAACATACAAGTAATTCAGTTCGAGTGAGTTTTTGAATGTTCTTTCGCTAATGAAGCCTTTTTCCTCAAGAAACTTTTCCCCACTGAGAACACATTGCTTTTCTTCGTTCTTGTCTGCTCCGTTGAAGTAGCGAGATTCCGGCTACTCGTCCGCCTCTCGGACAAATTACTCTGCAGCCTGCGCATCGCAACGCCGTTCTCCTCCGTAGAAAAGTCGAACCCGCGATGTATCGACCTTGCACCAGTAGACATGTCCGTCCGGCTCGCGGAGCGAATATCCATCGAAAGTCGTGCAGCTGGCAGTGAGGCAACACTTCCCGTTCTCGATTGGGAAATCACAGATGCAGGGCGGGTGAAACCAGAGAACAACGCCTTTATCGGCGCATCCCGGGAGAAATCATAGTTAGGATCCTTTTTATGGACGTAGCGGATGACATCAAGATCGTTCGGCATGAAAATAGTCTTGTAAGCCTTGGCAAGGTACCGAGGCGTGAGCGCGAGGCAGATAACGAGAGGGAGAGAGAGCCAGTAGTATGCGGACTCGAACAGGAAGTTGTTATTACCCCAGACTGGCGTGACGAACCAACCAGGCGATATTATATTATAGATGGCCTATGTAACCGTAAGGTGGGCCCAATCGAAATACAGATGCATTTGAGACTCACCGTATAGACAAAAATCAGAACGTCTCCAAGAAAGACAGCAAAAAACACCCATCCAGTCCAGGCGCCGGTATTGAGACCATTGAACAAATTAGCGGTCAAGGCAGCACCAAAAACCATCGTCTATGGAAGGACCAATCGTGAGTGCGCTCACGTGAGACTTACAACGCAAGAGCGTACCGTAGAGAACTCGTACAATGAAATCTGCCATCCATCAAGTCGTGTCGTAGTGGTGAAGTAGGTGTACAGAATGAGGAAAAAAATAATGGCAGACTATCGACCACAGAAGTCAGTTTCATGATATATTCGTAAAGTGTTGAAACCAACCTGCATGACACCATCGAGCATATAAATAATAAACCATTTCATGCCGAACCACGTTCCCTTCCGACCGTACTCGTACAACTCAGGCTTCTGCATGAGAACGGTGTCATCTGTATATAGACCATCAACAAAAATCTTGGAGGGAAGAGCATACAACTCGACGACCCACCAACTACCCGATCGAACAAGCCAATACCAATCACAGGGGCAATAGTCCAGAACGAGTTCCAGAATAGGAGATATGTATATTCGAACACACTATGCCTCATGATCAGCACCGACCACTCCGGCACAAGGTGAAGACGCTCACTAGTTCGAACTCCAGGCACAATAAATCTGGAACCACCATAGTACACCAATACATACAATGTTCTTATAAAAGAAGTTCAGTATCCTGCGACAATTGTCAGCACGGAGAACTGGGCGAAAATTGGGGCACGTACATATTGGCATTCCTCGCGTAAGACCAGTGCCCATGAACAAGTAGCAACCGTTTCAAGAACCGGAACTACACGGTACCAGTTAGCTCCCCTCATCCCCCTCCTGGACATGAAGAAAAAAGCCCACCTGAGCAATCGCATAATCAGAAGAATTCACAGCCTGCAGTCCCTCCTCGCCAGCAATCCCAACACCCACATCCGCAGCCTGAATCATACTAACGTCGTTTGCGCCATCACCAATCGCAAGTGTCATCGCACCCAGTCCCTCCCTGATAAGCCTGACAACAAGCGCTTTCTGTAGCGGAGACACACGGCAGCAGATGACACCCTCGCAAAGCATTGACAAGCGCAAAAGTAGTGTCTTGTGCCGGTCATCGCTGAGGGCCTGCAGAGATCATCAGTATACCTAGTTCCGGACATTCAAGTAGGGATGCGCACAGTACCCAGAGCGGCACCATCAACAACCAAAATAAAGCCTCCAGGTCGTTCTCCATTCCCAGCACCAACAATTGATGTCAAACCCGTATCAATCCTCCGCAAACTATACGGGTCGAACTGAGGGGCGCTTGATGGTGGCGGTATTGGTGGGTTAGACATTTTATGCTCTGAAGGGTCGGTTAATTCTCCTTGAGCGTTGATAATATTGCTTTCCGGGAAAAACTCCTGTACAGCGTGAACAAGCTGATCCCACACAGCTCTCGAAGAATCTTCGCTCCCGCCACGGATGACAATGATATTCGAGTCACCCGAGATGAGGTTCGTGCTGTGCCCAATAGCTAAAATCCGCACGGGCTCTTGAGCATGAAATTGGGGCACATAAGAAAGGAAACTCACCAATAGCCGTCTCTAGTTTATCGCCCGTCGCAACCCAAACCTTGATGCCAGCCTTCTTCAGATCCGCAATCGTCTCGGGGACGCCGTCTTGTAGCTTGTCCTCGATGGCTGTAGCCCCAAGAACCCGCAAATCCTGCTCAATCTCATCGGAAACTGACTCGATTTTTTCATCGCGTTCGTCCATAGCAATCGTAGCTTCATGATACCTCTCACCCCAGGCTTCATATTCCTCGGCTATATGAAACGTAAGCGTCGGGTAAAGGTCCGCAAAATAAGACCCACCTCCGATGACCTTGTAAGCCAAAGTAAGCGTCCTCAACCCCTGCCCCGCAAACTCATCCAAATGTTTCTCCGTCGTCTTCCTGAACACCTCCGCCTCCTCCCCACCGCCTTTCTTCAGCCTCTCAAATATCACATTATCCGCTCCCTTTACACAGCAAGAAGATCCTGTCGTCATCTGAGTCCAACTTTCTCAAAATCACACTCATTCTCTTCCTCGCACTCGTAAACTCGAGGACGTTCAACAGCTCATAGCGTTCGACGACTTCATCCCCATTTTGGTCTACAGAAAACGGAGTCTGAAGCCTGAGAACCTCGCGGTCCCGACCTCGAAAGACGAAGCCCATATCCGCTGCAGCTTGTACGAGTGCGGCCTCGTCGGGAGATTGAGCTTTGTAATCAATCGCGCCAGTTCCCGGGTCAACACTAGCGAGAACGGTATGACACAGCGCCAGAACTGTAAAAAAGCCGTTGAGGATCCTTGCTCGAGTTGCATTGGCCGAATCAGGCTCGACATGTCCAACCTGGCGCAAGTCACTCGCAAGCTCGGAATCATAAAAGTGTCTCTTGGCTTTGACCGCTCGCGCTTGTAGTGTGTCTGGGACACCAGGTCCACTAGGGCCAGTGGGATGGGTGGAGTGTGGATCAGGGTGATGAGGGGACGGGTGGACAGCGGTAGAGGAACCGGATGATCTAATATCTTCGGGTGGCGAGAAACTGTTCTTGCTGTTAGTGGGAATACTCTTGACCTCGTTCACGGGAGAGCCTTCCTCTGTATCGCCTCCTGGGTCACCATTGTACATCTTTCCTCCTATGGAGCATTTGCGGAAGTCCATGGAATTCTGTCATAACAGAGTTAGCAGAGCTTCAAAGCGACGGTAATATCACATACCTGGGTCAAGGTTCCAGTCTTGTCCGAGAAAATATATTCGATCTGCCCGAGGTCATCCGACAAGTTCCAGCTCCTCGCCAGCGTCGGCTGGTCTCGCTTCGCACAATATATTTCCGAGTCAAAATAGATGAATGCCGCTTGGGTCGTTCGCACAAACTCAATCGAGATATATAACGAAATCGGGACGATGTTTTGGAACCTATCGCTCGTCGTTAGTTTACTCATCTCATAAAAACGAACAAGCAGCGGCATACGTGATCAAAGCAAAAACAAAAGTAATCAGACCGTTTATGGACGGATTATCTCCTGGTCTATCGGAGCCATACAACCATGGAGCCTCCCTCGGCTGGTCACGGTGCTCGAGGATGGAATCCACGATACCACAGGCTACAGCCATGATTGCGAGAATGATGAGGTTGAGAAAGCTGACAACAAAAATATACCATCAACAATATATAAATAGAACCAATGATGACATGCTTACACCTGTGGATTCATCTGCCTCTCCACTCTACCCCGCTTGGAAGGTGTTCCGCCAGAATTCATCACAATCTTTGTATCCTCTCCAGTGTAGAGTACGATACCAATAACCCATCCGGTGTTCCTGAGGACGGTCCCTCGCAATAGAACCATCTGCATATCCACGGGAAATACGTCATTCCCGACGCGAACGGCAGCATTCAGCTTGTACATATTCGTGTCCGGCTTGTCACAATCGATCCGGAATGAATTACGCGGGGAAGCACAGTCTGCCGCACTCCGTATATGTGTAAGAGCCGAAACGGCATTCCTCGACTTAAGATTCGTCTCCCCGTCGAGATTCTTGGTCTCGACATAGGCAACATTCTCATCTTCGGATGTCGAACAGATGAGAATATCAGCCGGTATAGGTTCGTCATCCATAATCTTGACATAATCCCCCACACCCAAATCTTCCCAAGGGGTCTTCTTCCAGTGAGGTCGTTTCACTTCATCCGTTTCATGATGCAGAAACGAGGAGCGCTGATGCCGGGGCTGCTCCTGATCATCATACTCGACATGGTCATCCTCCGGCTCAGCCGCTGCTGATACAGCCCCCAACTTCTCCCCGTCTGGTTTAACGTTAATTTTCTTGTTCCTGCTGCCCTTGCGTAGGAGACCGCGAACGAATGTTTTGCTCTTGGGTTCCATAGCATTTGGGTTGAGCCAGTTGCCGCCAGCTAAAACACGAACGAGGGAATGATTGACCCTACGGTCCGATTGGTGCCGCTTAACGTCCTCGTAACCATCCTTGAGTGCGGTAATACCGAGCACGATTAAAAGGGGTAGGATGACCAAGCCAGGTGAGATCGTCGAGAATTTGTTGAAGAACTGGAGGATAGCGATCACAAGGAAGAAGCTAGAAGCAAGGTTAAGCGTTCATTCATGAAACATCCCCCCTTTCCTGGGACTCACACATTCGCAATGCGTCTGAACTGTTCCAACAGGTTCCGCGGGAAAAAGGTGAGGATGGTATACTTGGAGGTAATGACCTGGTTAGTGGAATAGACATGCTCCTTCTTGACTCTACCTCGGGGGGTGAGATAGTTCGCAGGAAGGTTCTCGGTGATGAAAACGGTGCGCCGAGGCCCGGGCTGCTTCTTTCTAGAAAAGAGGTCCTCGACCTTGAAAGCAGCGAGCTTGTCGTACCAGCGCACGAGCCGGGATTTTTGTGCGGGGGAGACGACGACCATGGTGGATAGGGTAGAAGGGGGCCCAAGTAGTGGCCGTGCACTCAGAGAAGGCAATGCCGGGATGAGGAGGACGACATCACCACTTGCTGACACATCTCGGCCATCACATCACAAATTCAGACATTCCTTGCTCTCCCACGGAACCCCACCACACCACATCCCTCCTTACCTGTGGAACACGTTAGCATCAGGAAAAGCCAAGTCAGTCTTCTCAGATCTCCATTGACGTTAACGAGCGTCTATTTCTCAGAGAAGGAGAAACGAGTGTAGGGTATGATTACTTCAACAAGAAACAAAACACAAGTAGTAGAAGTATGGTAGCCGTCAATAGTTCCAGAGAGGTCGCGCAACGACTGGCAATAATAGGAAGAAACGTAGGGGGTATCATTCTGGGCCTGTACCCAACATCGCCACTGGGTCACCATTTATTGCGCCTGTTGGGGAGGGCGCTGCTGTACCCCATCCTTAAGTGCCAACAGTTGCTTCGAGCGGAATGCCTCATAGTGGATTTGTGCAGTCGTCTCGATCAGGTCTTGCAGGTGTGTACGCGTGAGGAAGTTGCGCAGGTTCACAAACTCGCAGTGGTTCGGATCTTCGACGTTGAACCACACCCCAGCGGTTCCTGCGACCCCGAACAGACTTGCCATCGATCACAACATTGTTCTCCGAGCCAACAACAGCGAATGGAATGATTTGCTATAGCACACGTCAATATATGTACTTTGCCTATGCCTGAATAGGAACACCACCTACCCTGATAGACTTCATTGAGCTGAACCTCCTCCTCGTCATCTTCGTCAGTATCGAAGGGGTAAAGACGAATATTGTGGAAGACGAGCTCCTCGCGAATCTGTTCCCTGCGTCAACCTCGAAACCATCTATCACCAGACAAATCCCTACCTTGGTCTTGAAACGATCACGCTCTTCCGAGGTCAAACTGTCGCTCTTGGCAATAACAGGAACAACATTGACAACGTCACTCAGTTTCTTCATTACAATAACATCAACAGGGCGAAGGCTGTGACCAGTGGGGTTGATAAAGTACAAGCAGCAGTGAATGCGGGTGTCCTGGATATAGCGGTCACGCATCGCAGTCAGCTCCTTGCGTAGGTACGCAGAGTGCTGGTCCTTGATGTATTTGATGATAGGATCCCAGCTGACAGGTCACATTCAGTCCTCTTATCTCAAGTCATCAACGTGTTGTGACTTACCATCCCTCATTATTGATCTGGTCACCGTATCCAGGAGTATCAACGATGTTCAAGCGGAGTTTGACCCCGTTCTCGACAATGACTAGACATAGGAGTAAGCATAAACTCAGGAAGAAATTCAATGCAATCAGAGTCAAAGCTTGTGAGACAACCAAGCTCGAGAGGTGACAGGTAGGAAGGCAAAACAGAGGGGTTTACACGTCACAGCCGCCAACAGGGCATATGTACACGCTAGCGCATCACAAGCGAGTGTTGTCCCGTGCCCTTACCAACCGTTCATCGCGTGTTGTACCCCACTTGCCCAAAAAATTTAAGAAAAGAAAGGAAAGAGAGCGAGAAAACCCTGATGCCAAACAATATACATCAAAGAGAGACCACTCACCATGAGAAGCAACCTGAATCTCCGTTGTCTGCCTCACTGGTTCATCAGCCATGAAGCGACCCTTCGAGTCGATAAGGTGCGACGCGAAAATGGTGTTGATAAGCGTCGACTTGCCCAAACCAGTCTGGCCTGCATGTATGAAACAGGCAAACATCAGCAACATATCCTGAAAGCCATCTCCGGAGCGTGAAAAAAAAAAAAAAAAAAAGCGCAGGGTGTCACGGGAGACGTGTCGTCCCCGCCAGCGTTCCCCTCCCAGGCATGCGTTGTCAAGCGGCAAAACCTTCCACGGCATACACATCCAATAAGGCCCCGCTCTACAGAAACCACACCGCCTGTGACACACGCATGCCACGACCCACTACCTCGAAAAGGGCTATGGCACTCACCAACAACAATTACATTGAACTGGAACCCACGCTTCAAGAGCTTGTGCTCAATTTGCTGGGTAATCGAGTCGAAACCGACGTAGGACTGCGCGCGGATTTCGTCAGCTGTAGCCATTATTCCGACGTTTGAGGTGTCTTTTTTTTCGAGGGAGGGGACGAAGGAAGGAGGAATGAGGCTAGCGGGTGAAGGACACTAGGCGTGTGTTAAGTTTCGAACGACTTCTCTCTCAATGCAAATTTGGGGTTGGCGTCGCAAATAGGTGTAAACAGTTCGGTGGCGCGGCTTCTCCTGACCCCCTACATCAGTCCCCTCTAACCTTCTACGTTTAGGATACAACCCCCTCTTTGACCAGGAAGTACAATGTTAACGATGCTATTACACTTTTTCTATGTACAACTTTTGAATGCTTCAACAACACCCGTCGTATATTCCTGCAACCAAGCTTCCCTTCCCTCCCATCAGCTAAAATCCCAAGGGCAACTACAACATCCCATCAGGGACCACCACTGGCCTCGAAACCCCCACGATCACGAGCGTCATTGACCAATTGCTATCTGACGGGCGCGTGCTCATCCGTCCCTAAAGTTCGGAGCCCAACCTAACAAAAGAACCCAAGCTTAGCATATATATTCAGTAATAAATTATTTAGAGGCAGGAGCAGAAGAGAGATAGGGGATAGAAAACGCAGCGGCTAGGATGAGTGCTGCAACGACGACAGCCGGTAGATACGATGTAGATTCACTTGCGTCTGAGCGTTTGTCTGATGGTGGTCGCCGCCTTGTGCTTTCCACCCGAGAAACGTAGGAAGGTTGGGAAAAGGTGAGTTGTACATACCCAATCGATTTAAATCCATGAATGCTGATTCGTAGGTTAGTTATCTGGCTCCACGTAAGAGAACAAAGAAGGCACTCACTAGTAGCCTTCCAGATTCTTCTTGATCTCATCTTCCATTCCCAGTGGAACTCCAGCTAGGGATAAAGTAACCTTGGTTGAATCACTTGATTGGTCCATGGTGATTGTCAGAGTACCAGAGTGACTGGCAGGCCATGTCGGACTCTGCAGCGCCCATGACTGCACAATCTTCTCGGGTGGTGTAAGAGTGATATATTTTCCCTTGACACCACCACCAAAGAGTGTGTATTCGGTGCCAGGCTGCGCAGCAGAGACCGCGGGAGCGCGACTCCAGATGGGTATCCTCTTTTCGTCGGTGAGGAGGTTGTAAAGGTCATCTGCGGACGCCTGGAACGTGGATGAGACCTCGACCGTGGTGGTGTTGACCCTTTCCGCCGCGTCATTACGGATGGGCTGCGAGAGGGCTGAACGTGCAACAGAAGCTGCAGGCTGATGGGCAGCTGGAGGTGCTGGGGTACTGGTTCTGCTAGGCTCCGTACTAACGGTCAGATCTTTGCCGTGCGTTTCAATGATAGCTGCCGGAAATGTCATAAGCTTGGCTTCAATAGCTGCTGGAAGGCGCGCTTTGGCTAGGGTGTACACCGCATCAACTTCCGCAGAAGGTTTGGTGCTAAGGGACCAGTTGTACTGCCAGCAAGACAATAGTTCAGTGGTGCCCCAAAGCCGGCTAAATCGGGGACGCAGGACGTACAACAAAGTCGGAGAGCTTATCACATATAATTTCATGAGACACTTCAGGTATGGTAAGGGAACCAGCGACCTCTGTCCCGTCACTAGTGGTTCCAGTCCAGGACAAGGAAACCTTCGTGTCGAAGATGGTGATCAGCCTAAAGGGGGGACGGTGAGGACAATTAGAGCTACACGTTAACCACAAGAATATCACGTACTTAGACTTTCTCTGTCCTAGCTCGACATCCCCATCGACATCTTCCACATCCGATATGGACACTTGTTCACCCTTGTCACCCCTAACAGTGATGGCTCCGAGCTCGCGCTTCATCCAGTCTGTGCCCCACCGGGTGATATTTTTGTTCTTCCAATGCCAGTTTGCGGTGGAGGGAGGGAGGGCCATGGTCGTGATCGCAGTCGTGGACGATGCAAGTTAGAGGCTGAACCGAAGATTTGAGATCGGTGACTGGACGGGTCGCGTGGCGGCAATTGCCTTGCCTAATTTATTTACCAACAATCCGTCTTCTACAACATTCTAGTAGCTTCTCTCCTCCGCACCTCTGACAATTTCGCGGTATCCCCCCCCCCATCGATTGCCCGGGGACCACGCTCAAAATTTTTACTGTGCCACTGTATGAACTTCCCGGGCATTGTGCACCATTTCTCAAAATGAACAACCCGGAGCCGCCGTGTCATCCACAGGGCTTGTGATTCTCGAGTGCCAAACGGACATGTTCATATCGTCAAAGAGCACGTTATCGACCATTTAAGCTCGCCAAGTTCAAAGCTTCTATGATCTACGCGAGTGTACCGTCCATTTTCACGAGATTTCACAGTTGCAGCCTAGCGCTGGTACCACAGTCGCCTCAAGGCCGGGGCCGGACACCATAGCACAGCACCACGACTCACAGGGTTGAAATCGGCTTATCCACAGCGCGACCCGCCTTGGTTTATTGTCTTCGGACGGACGCCTCTTCGGCTCACTTGTTGTTCTGTAAAAAGATCCAGTATGTTGATGTTATCCTTCGATGGAAAGATTGACACACTGTCTGTTGTTCCACTGGATCTGATCACGAAAGCGCTCACGGCATGCCGACTTGGCCAAGAATAAAGTCCTCGGGCATCCGTAGAACTTTCTAAATCATCGATAATTGTCATGCAAAGGACCCCCAGCAAAATGCTATATCTTCACCATTCAGTGTCTTAGTACCTTCGGACAATCTGGAGCGTCTGGTTCCACAGACACTTACGTCCAATAACTCTCCATGCTCCGGTCGGGAGCCTGTCCCCTTTTGACTGTGCTTTTTGTTTCGGCTTTCCTCAATCTCCAGATCACACCATTTTTCCAAAAATATACTCTTCAGTGCTGTAGTATTATGGACAAATTGATTTCATGATTTAACCTTCCGTGTGAACGAAAGCACTGAAACATATGGTAGCTGGCCCGCCCTTGGCCGAGTGGCCTTATGATGAGACGTTGATGGCGGCCCTGAGATAATAAGTGACAGTGACATTGTCCGAAAATGACGACACCCACGATTATCGTTGTCCTCCCTCCATTCCTTGGGATGTTTATTTGACTCATGTGCTTGCTAGGCGCGGTAAAAAGTGTGGAACGAGTTCCGAACCTCATTCACCGATCTTCGATTTATTTTCACGGCATTTTTTTTTGTCTCTCGTCTACAGAGCCCGACGGGGTTGATCACCGCGTTATTACTGATGCACTGCTGATTGCTTGGGGTAAGACATAGAAAATCTTGGTCGTGGCGCAGTGCGCAGGCCACAAACCCGCGTTACTGATCTTTCTGATTGTCTAGCTAAAAGAACCTTCCGCTTTCTGCTCTAAAGGGTGCAACTGCCAATGCGAGAGTGACGGGACCGTGGCCGGCCGACTTGTCTCGAGTGGATGGACATCATATATAGGCATTACCGTCCATGCGTCCACGCCCGGGCTCAGTATAACAGCAATCCGTAGCGCGGGTAAAGGCATGGAACACACGATTTGGCCAAGATTACACACATACCCACGAGAAAGGCCACCTATACATTCTTTTTGTTTTCTCCCGGTATCGCGCGCGGGTTTGACTAGATTTCATATCACCCCTGAACAGACTATTTCGGGACGGTTACTATTTGAGGTGAGCGTGGTTTGCTCCAACGTTGCTCACGGGATATATTCTCAGCTGGGTAGAAACTAATCCCATTGCGCTATTTAACATTCTACACACGACTTGTCCTGGGTACGGGAAACCGGCGCGAGGACAGATTGTATCGGTTAGTCCGGCCACAGGGGAAGATACTATCAGGGACCCTGGTTCATCGAACAGGGTGACGTTGGCCGGAGTGGAATTGTCAAGTGAACGTCCATTGTGTCCAGACTTCCAACTAATTCGTGTGGTCTCCGAAACCGTATAAGAACCCATCCCTCCTGGAGACTGTCTGTTCTACCCATCCCCCCCCACACAATTTCCCCATTCGCAACACCTCCGCTTTTTTCTTCTTCCCATGGGTCGCGCTAATTACACTAAGAAGCCCACCTACTTCATCCTTCCCGACCTCGTGTCTCACTGCAGATACAAATTGTCATATCATGCCCACGGAGATGCAGTGGCGAAGAAATCCGTTCACTGGCTCGATTCCAACTGCCCTGACCTCAACGCGAAGCAGCGTCGAGCCCTTCGTGGCCTTCAGGCTGGTGAGCTCACAGCGTACTGTTACAACACCGCGGACCCAGAGCGCCTCCGTGTTGTATCCGACTTTATGAATTATTTATTCCATCTGTACGTGTATCTGTCCCCCTCTCTCCATTTCAAGATTTTTAATCGCCAACTTTCGACCGCAGGGACAACATCAGTGATGGAATGATGACGAGGGAGACAGATGTTCTCGCCAATGTTGTTATGAATGCCTTGTGGTATTCTGACAGCTACAGGCCCACACGTGAGTACCCGGAAGAGCTCAATCCGGGGAAGCTTGCTAGAGAGTACGTGACCTATTTGACCCCCTGTCCCCGGTTTGAACGTATTGAGCAAACTCTTTCGGCTTTAACCAGCTTTTGGGCCCGCTGTATCAAGGACTGTGGACCTGGGGCACAGGCCCGGTTTAAGGAGACTATGGAGCTGTTCTTTGAAGCTGTGAACATCCAAGCGCGTGCACGGGACAATGGAGTCATCCCGGACCTTGAATCATACTATTGATGTCCGGCGTGATACATCGGGTATGTGTGATGCCAAATCACCTTCATTAATCAAAACAGATTGCTCAATGGCAGTGTTAGGCTGTAAACCTTGCTTGGGCTCTCATCGAGTAAGTCGTCCAGGGAAGCCTGTCTATTCTTTCATCACAAATGCTCATTTTCCGTTCCATCCTTTCAGATATGCACTCGGAATCGACCTCCCCGATCATGTCGCTTATCATCCCATTCATCGAAGCGCTTAATCAGTACACTAATGATTTGGTGACCTGGTCTAATGTAAGAAAAGGTTTTGCTATATGTTCATGACGTGTCCGCTAATTATCCTTTCGTGCCAGGATATTTTCTCGTACAACGTCGAACAGTCTCGCGGAGATACCCATAACATGATCGTCATTTTAATGAAGTATCATGATCATAGTCTCCAGAGTGCTGTGGACTATGTCGGACAGCTCTGTGCCGAGACCATCGATTCCTTTGAGCACCATAAGGGGCTCATCCCTTCCTGGGACGCCGAGACCGATGAGATGGTCACAAAATATGTGCAGGGTCTCCAGGACTGGATTGTCGGGTAAGTCAGAGACCCCCCTAGCTGACTTTGAAGAGCTTGGCTGAAGTTGGTTCCCTTAGTTCACTACATTGGAGCTTCCAAACCCACAGATACTTTGGATCTCGGGGGATGAGTGTCAAGAAGCACAGGATTGTGCGCCTCCTCCCTCTCCGCAAGAGCGAGAAGCACTGAAAGAGAACGGCGTTTAATATTGCGTATAATAATGACTATTCGATTATTCCACGGCTTGCCACTTTATTTCCTCTTCGACCTTCTCTGTGGCAACGTTCTGTTTAATAATGTAATCGCCTTAAGCCGCGATATTGTACACTACCACTCATTTGACGCTACCTGTACAACACTTGTTTATCAGTGTATGCCCTCGCTAATTAAGTGACGTTCCCATGACGTCATTTGGTTCTTAATAATGAATACCGTTCTCTGTGACGGTTTCGATTCTCACTCTCCTCCATCCAGCCCGCCATGAATTCGTTCTTCCGTCCTTTGATGCGCACAGGTGCATACCGCACTCCCCAGCTCGTTACGAGGGCAACCATCTCCGCGTTTCGGCGCCCCGTGCCCCTTGCCAGGCCCGGAGCGATCGTCCCCCAATTCAGCTATGATCCATAAACGCCTGGTTGCTAGTTCAGTGACCAACAGGCCTGCAAGCCAAACTTTGGACCATGCAGCCCTAAACGTGAAAGAAGAACTTGGAGGCACTGCGTCTGATGTGGCAAAGATAATCGCCGGTGCAAACATGACCGCAGACGCTGTTGAACCATCTGGCACTGAATCTTTTGTGAGTTGACGGATCTGGTGAGATAGCTCAAGCTGTGTTAATTAGATCCTAGCTTGGCATAACATCCAAAAATCTGCACGAGGTTCCGAAACCGATCTTGATGCTTGGGCTAACTGGTAAGCATCTCCTGTTGCCATTGGCTATTGGGGCTTGGGTTTAAACAATTGGTCGGTCTGGAAAGGCGGTCTTCCGTATATTGGCGCCTCGCTCACGACTATTTGGTTGGCTCGTGAAGCATCGCTCGCCATTGATGGCGTGGCGGCCGGGATAGATCCCGGAGTTGCGTTGACTGTACTCGATCAAGCCCTTACTCTCCAAGTGACATATGGAGGCGTTATGCTTTCTTTTCTCGGTAAGTGTACCTTTCCCTTATTGTTGATCCTTGACTGGCCCATTTTAACGAATCCCGGTGACCGAAACTAGGCGCTCTGCATTGGGGCATGGAGATGGCAGGCTATGGGGGCCACAAGGGGTACACTCGACTTGCATTAGGCACAGCGCCGATGTTGGTAGCTTGGAGTACATTAACGATGCAACCCACCCTGGCGTTGGTGACGCAATGGGCCGGATTCACGGCCCTTTGGTATGCTGACTCCCGGGCTACGATGGCGGGTTGGAGTAAGTCGTTCCATTTTCAAATGTCAGGAACGCCCGTCAACTAAGAGTCCTGAATATTCAGCTCCGAAGTGGTATTCCCAATATCGCTTTTACTTGTCGATCCTCGTTGGTACCTGGTAAGTCTGGTTATTATTTACGCACCACCGGCCCTTTTCCTGCCTCTTTGGAGTTGTAGGTGTTGATCATATCTTGTGCTTTAGCATTATCGGGTCGTTGGCGGGGTGCTCTTATTGGGGACCTGTAGCTGGACACGGCTTGCTTTCCCATGATCTCGATATCCTCCGTGAAGAGCGTAAGAAGTATATGCCTGAGCAGCACAGGATGATACCTGGCAATATCGAGGCCGTTCCAGCGAGCGAGGGAGCGGATCATTATACCGTGGTTCACAAGCGCAATACGGAAAGCGAAAGCAAGAACCAGGATTAAGCCATCGAAGTTTGTTCTTTCTTCTTGTAATATAGGAGTACCATGGACGCTACGCAGCCATCAGAACAGCAGCGACTTCAAACTTGTAAGTATGAACGCTGTTGTGATCTGTAATTCTAGGGTCAGTGTATGTCATTGTTTGTGACTGTGTTGCCTACACCCCATAACACAAGCGACCTTGAAGCGTGGTCGACATGTTTCAACTGTCTGTCTTCCTCCCATTCAATACACTCAATTCCGGTTGTCGATGAGCACCCCCCGACTATTGCCTGTTCCGGTAACGACCTGCAACGAATCAGCCCGTAGTGTCAAGCAACCCGGTGATGAACTGTCTGATGCCCATCTCCAGTCAGCCAAAGATAGCACAGGAATACATTAACATCTCCGGAATTCCAAGTCGGTCTGGGTGGGTGCGACTGTGCGACTTTGTCCAACGCGGACCAAAGAAATGCGGCTTTAGAACGCTTGGACTATCCTCGAGGTTCCTGAGGACATCATGGAGCCAGTAATTTATCAACACCCCATATCAGAAAGCGGAAAGAACTGATCATCCAGAACGATCAATTTACATGGGAAAGATCAGCGACTCAAGCGGAGTTCATTCCACTAGGTACACCTTTTCGGCTCGGTGGACCTTTCCTTCCTACCCGCACCTGGTCTGCCTTTCTACGTTTTCCCCGGCTGCTTCGTTCACCAAGCGTCGTGTCTGCTAGTCAGATACCACTGCTTATTGTCTACTGTCTTTTCAGCTTGAACAGCTGGACTGCTTCCGCCTTTCTTTCGCATTCCGGATGCATAGCACGCTCGTTTCTCTGGACACAGATAGAAGATTTTTGGTGTGAAAGTACCCCAGATCCATCCAGGTGAGCTCCAAACGCTTGCCGCTTTATCCTTGACCTCCTCATTAAGCCACTCTCTCCCAGAAATGCCTCCCCGTACCACATCGCCATCGTATACACCCTGAAGCAGCCGCGTTCCTGACCGCGATCATAGCTGATCTTCCTGGAGACGACGACAATTCACGCACAGCCGATGGAGGGTTGGAACCTGTGGATGGCGACCAATTTAACTGGCCACTAGCAACCCTCACGATGCCGGTATTTATCACGGTGACTGAAGTAGAGGTCGAGAGAGTCACCCAACTGGTGACGGCGGAAAGAGTGGTGACTACACTGCCTACCCCAACCTTCACTCTATCACCCATCGCTCTCGCGGTTTCCCAACGATCGAGCACTTCCACCATGTCCACCGACATCAGTTTCTCCCCCCGACCTTGTCGAGCAACTCATTTTCCTTCCACCCCTTTATCATTCTCATTCTCAACAACATCTTCAGCACCTTCCTTCTCGACAACCTCTTCCTTGGCGTCTTCCTCAGTAGTCTTCCTCAGCTTCTTCCTCGACATCTTCCTCCTCAACACCTTCCTTCTTAACACCTTCCTCCACAGCATCCTCCTTTTCAGCACCTTCCTCTTCGACACCTTCTCCTTCGTCGACATCGTCCGCCTCGCAGGAGAGGTTTCCACCCTTCCCCGCCGCCCCGTCAACCCCGGCCCCCGCGCAAGCCGAAATGAAACCCTTGTCGCCAGGAGTTGTCGTCGGCATTGTCCCTATCCTCGATCTTATTTGCTCTTTTGCTTGGTATATGTTTTATTCGACAACGATCGAAGTTTAACCGGGACAAAGCTCGGACATGGGTCACACCATTTGTCGAAGCCAAACCGGTTCCGGTTATGAGACAAACCATCGACCGCAAGCAAGAGAAAAGGATGGAATTCCTTTCAGAACGATGGCAGCGAATAAGAAATTCTCGGAACCTCAGTAGGGGTGTTAGTAGTGGCGGACCAGGGAATACAAGTATATCTGGTGCGAGTAGGACTCCGAACGCCCGTCCAAAGAAGGGAAACCATCGTAACCAGTCGAGGGCGCCTATCACGGGGGAACCACGGGAGCCTTTGCCCCCTCCCCCAGTCTACAGAGAGCCGTCTATGCGTCGCCCCGCGGTAGACTTGTTGGTATCGTCGGCTTTCCCTCACGGCGCCGTAGCCAAGTTCAACTTTGAGCCAACACGGCCGGACGAGCTACCCGTTCGAGCGGGCGACCATTTAAGGGTGATTGCGTTGTACGAGGACGGATGGGCCATGTGCAAGGGTGGTGCTGGGCAGAGAGGGATGGTACCCACTAGCTGCTTAAGGACCAACGGTGGGAGGAGGAGGCAGTGACGGTAAGCCGCTAGTAATGGCGCCATCATGGTTTCTTTGGTTTATTATCAGGGTGATAACACCCGAAATCTGCTTCATCTTTTTTTGTTTCGTTTCTTTTCTAAATACCTCTGGCTTGATCAACGCATTTCGTTGTTGGGACTTTTGGGCATTGTATACCACCATTACCATGACTTCCCTTCATTCTTCATAAATAGTATTAGGGCTAAACCCTCGCCACCACCATCGGTCCACAGGCCCGGGTGAGCATCATGATGCATAGTCCTGGAAACGCAAACCCGGAACAGACCAGTGTCTGCATCTTACATTGTAGCAACTTGTTGACCTTGGAGGCCGAACCAGTTCGCACGGATATTCTAGTGCAAACATCCCACAGATTGTGCCAATGTCAGTCTCAGTCGCCTCAGTCTCCTGATTAGTTCAAAGGTCATGAGACACCCTATGAGACTCTGTCCATTGTCAAGTTACTGCAATCATCCGTGGTTCTGTTGATTGTCACTCTCCTACCATCGGCCACTTCCTGTTACCCTGATCATAGCACTACGAATTAGGACTACCAACTTTGTTCATGACAGCGATTGGGCAAGCTATCCTACCCACATGTGTGGGGAAATACACGAACCCCCCCCCCCCCCCGCCGCCCGACCGGGATCTGCAGTCGGTAGGAAAATGCGATAAATGCCATGACGAGGCAGAAGAGGGATAAGAACGTGTTCAGGTCCGAGAACTCTTGGAGAAGGTACATATGTTTTTCCTTCTTGCACAGAGGGAACGGGAAAATCGGATAGCCCAAAGTAATGATGATCATGGTCTGACAGGGACGTCATCCGTATCCGGGATTTGTAAAAATAAGTTTATAGAAGGTGAGAGGCGACGGATTCTTTCATCCTCTCCTGCACGCGCCGAAGCTTCTTTGTTCATAGAGTGGATGTTAGAGGCCCTTTCCCTGTGCGGTGTAGACCACTCCTTCTTGTTATTCTGCCCCCTCCCCCTGGGATTTCCCCATTTTTACCATCTCCTGCTTCCCGATATTTATTTGATTGGCAAGAGCTAGTACGTTGGCCTCCTAATAAAATAACCCGGTAGCTGAGCCTTATCACGTCCAGTTCGCCAAACAGTCACTGGGAGGGTACTGCCGCTCTTTGATAAACCGCAAGAACAAGGCCGATGCGAGGAATGGCAACCTCTTTTACCGACTCTGCCACCGCGCTACCGCCCAGTCCCTTTGGATCAACATTACCGACACCGAGTTTGGCGGGGACTTCTACCCCTGCGCCAACAAATAAACCTCCCAGTCCAGCGGGTACCAGACTGGGAATCCCAACATTGAGTTTTGGCGTCTCCCAAAGCACCACTGGCTTGAAAATGGTTGGGGTGACGAGTACCGCACCTCCGACAATTACTACACCGTCCTTCGACCATCGTGGAGCAGCAGCATCCTTCGACCGCTGAGGATATCAGCTCCTCCTCACACCACTCAAGCGTAGAAGCAGAGACATCTGAATATGCCCGTTTAGCGGTGATCATCAGCGCCGTTACTTTGTTACTTGTTCTGGTGGGTGTCACAACGGTGCTGGTGGTCCTTTGCCGGAGGAGAAGGGCTCGAAGGAGGACAAAACAAGGGGGGGATTTTCTGGGTTTTCGGACTGCTGTGCAAGGAGAGTCGGGCAACGGGCAGAGGGACGAGGAGTCGTATGCTGAAACATCCGGAGAGCTTCAATTCAATCCATTGAACATGGTTGTGAGTCCAGCTCGGAACACCACCTCGATGACAGAGTCGCAGATAGGGAGTGCTACCACCATCACGAACCCGCCACCACCGTATAGGAACAATCATAGCAGGTCTGATTTGGTTTCACCGAGAAGTCCGGCAGGAAGGGAATTGTCTCCCGGTGTCACTCAGTCCTGCCACCACCACTGGTACTAGCGTTGGAGGCTTGTTGCAGGTCCCAGAGAGTGCAGTCGGAGGAAATCAGTCGGGTAACCTGGAGGTGGTGTCAAGGTTGCTTCCTTCTTCGATGACTGTTCGGTATACGTTTAACCCTAAGGGTCCCGACGAACTAAAGGTGTCAAAAGGGGATAAGCTGCAGATCGTGGGGATATTTGATGATGGATGGTGCTTGTGTCGGACAGAAAATGGAAGGAAAGGCGTAGTGCCTCTGGCCTCTCTTGATCTTCCCAGTGGATTGGATATGGGTAACCGTACACCGATGGAGGGTGGATCTGCGGAGCAGAGGGGATCGGTGAGGACGGGAAGTAGGAGTGTGTTAGTTAACGCGGTCGTGCTGAACTCGGTAACGAGAGACCCCGTGGCTGTGTCACCGACGGATAGTGGCGTTCCTCAGGTGGCAGGGAGTTAGCTGTTTTTTTTTCATGTTTCCATATTTTATTCTTTTCATTAGCACTTTCGCTCTGTACATATTGTTTTGTTAGCTCAGGCCTCAAGTTGTGACATACCTTCTGGAATATATACCAGTCTGACTCTCGAGGGGAAATCAACTTTGGGCTTCTACGTATTCTCGATACAGGCACTATGAACTTCTCAGAAGCCTTCCAGTGACTTGAACGTATGCAAAGCACGCTGCCATTGTTTGTCTACCAGAAAACCAGCACTTGCTAAATATAGCCAAGTTTCAAGGTCGGTGTTCATTTATCAACCTGGTAGCAAAGGGCACTCTTAATTCTTTGATTATAATTTTGACCAACTCGAATGGCCATTGGTCCATCGGCTGTGGCTCTGGCAACTGATTCTGATACGCGATGACTATGACAGACTTTTTCTGCCATTTGCCAACCACTGTCCATTCTAAATTTATTCCACATTGTAAAACAAGGTTACCAGCGTCAATACCTGGCAGCCGCAATGTCCGATGGCCTCCCCACGCACGCACGCTTCAAAAATATCGATTCGGAACCAGGATTCACACAGGGCCCCATGGGCCACTTCGAGGGTCAATCCTCATGCTTGTGCGTGCCACAAATATCGTGTATGTCTTGGGCGGTTGCTCTTAAACTGGGGTTTTGATGCGAGTGATCCACGATAAGGAAGATCAGGCATTGACGAATATCCCATGCAAGACAGAGAATTTAACATAAGATTGGGAGACCATGGAGGGTTTTGTGACATCTCATTTTCTTGCGTCCCTTTTCCCCCTCCTTCCCTTCCTTTCGCCTTCGCGGCGTTGAACTGCCAGTGCTAATTGCTTCTCGAAACCTGATCTCTCGTTCTTTATTTATTCCGTGAGCATTTGCTGAACTCGGTGGGGATATTGGGGGCATAACAACACTGACAGGCTGATCTCAAACCGTAGGCCGTGTACCGACAAGCCCACCGTGAAAAGGGTGCACAGGGACGTTATTGAAGTCACTCGATTCGTCAAACAGACCGTCACAACAACGGTCTTTGTTGAAGTTGTGACGGGAGATAACCCCAAGGTCTGTCAGTCCACCCCTACCCCACTACGACAGGGGAGCTATCTGCCGATGGTCATACGTCTACAACTGGACAGGTTCCAACAGACAATGTATACACGCACACCGTTCATCCCAGTCCCCCCCATGACAATAATGCTGATGGGAGGAGAGCCCATGTAGACAGTGATGGCAGGCACCCCGTCTGCTGATCATTCAAGTTTAGAGGTGATCACATCGCGCAATGCTAGAGTAACGATGATAATCAGTTCTATGATTTTGAGACTCTTCTTATTGGTGATCGCGGTCCGTGTTGGGATGTATGTCGTGTTCAGATGGAACAGCAGGGGACGGAAAAGGGAAAGTGAGATTCCGCCGGTGATCATTCAACGCGAACTTGGAAGGAGCCAGGATACAGGCGGGATTCTTGGGACAGTTGATGAAGAAGTGAGTACAGGTTGTTGGACACAATGTCTGGTTGGCGCAAGGCGTGATTCGTGATGGCCTCCTTAGTCCCAGAGAAGGTCCCTTATGACCATTTCGAGCGGTAGAAGAACGCCGCCGCCGCCGCCGCCTTATAGGAATCGAGGGCAGGCCGGATCTCGTTTCAGCGAGGAGCGCTGCTATGAGGGCATGCGCCCTGTCCGACCCGCAACCGGAGGTGACGGTAGGAGAGAGGCAACCCCGGTTTGATCTGGAGACGTTAGCGAGGTTGTTGCCAATGTACATGACTGTTCGGAGTGCGTTTGCCCCGACAGGCCTTGATGAGTTGGAAGCGTTGGAAGGAGACAGGGTGTATGTTTTGGGTGCTTTACATGATGGATGGGTCGTGTGTGAGGTAGAGAGAGGAATGAGGGGTGTTATTCCACTTGGACGATTCGAATGGGATGATTAACTTAGAACAATTATAATATTATTTGATTTGGTTCCCGCATTGGGTCGCATTGTCCCCACAAGCCATTTGTGTATATGATAGCAACCAGCCCTTGTTCCTCTTCCCACTTCCCACCACACCATCCTTCCCTCTGTCCATGTGTTATTAGCTTCCCGTCAACTTGATTTGTCTGCACTCTCTCCCACTCTTTCTATTTACGACATACAACACCGGGCACTGCTAATCCTGGTGATTAGACCATTGTCCCGGCACTACTATGCATATCAGACACTACAGGCGGAGTTCCTTAAGACGGTTGCACGGCGAAGGAGAAGAAAAGCGGGGTTGGAAGGGCGGCTCATTGGAAGGCAGGCAGCTTAGCGGGCCAGTGACATTGACGGTGACCACAGTCGTTCGCGGGTCTTCCAACACACCCACGCCCATTGCGACACTCCCTACTACAACAGACTCGCTACTACCACCCTTAGCTGCTTCTACAGAAACATCCTCCACACCTACGACCCTGTTTTCCATCGTGGCCCAGCCGACCCCTCCCCCCCCAGTCGCCTCCCCCACGGTGCCCTCTGCCAGTCCATCAAACACGCCATCTGTACCGAAGGTACCAGATCTCGGCGAGAACGCGGCTACCTCTAACCCCGTCACGCTATCCTCCGGAGCGATTGTTGGCATTGTGATTGGGTGTTTGGTCGTCCTGCTGGTGGCTGTCCTAGTCGGTCTGCGAAAACGCACCGTGAGGAATAGGCTAAAGCTCCGAGGGGTTTGGGCGCACTCGAAAGCCATGGGGTTACGCGGGAGTTTACGGCCGACGCCGTATACTTATAATGCTCCAGAGGATTCTACTCTTAACGGGAGTATGGGATTCACAGGGCAGCCTGTGTCAACAAAGACGACGATAAATGAGGCAGTGGCTGTGAGCTCCCCGCAACCGCTACCTTCGGCATACGGTGCAGATTTCGATCCAAGCAGTGCCGGCTCATCTCCCCGAGCACCAGTGCTGTATACCGCCTATGTCGCACGGTCATTTGTTATTTCGCTACCGGACGAGCTACCGATTTCGATTGGGCAGATGGTGAAGGTGTTGCAGGTGTTTGATGACGGGTGGGCAGAGTGTATGGCGCTCGATGGTGAGACGGGAATGGTCCCGCTAGAATGCTTTGAGAAGCGAAGTGGTGATGGGGCAGGGTTGTCACCGAAGATTAGCGCCAGTAGTTTGAACGAAGAGGAGATACCACGGAACTCTAAGAGATTCAGCAGCCTCCCTCGTGCTAGGCAATGAGGATTCTAGATATTGGGTTCTCTGGTAGTTACCATATGATAGGCTTGGTTCTACTACAGCTCTGGGAGTTCTGTAGGTTGTTACTATGAAAAGTGATCCGGGCACGTGTTTGGATCTTGTCCTTAGCTTGAACCTTGTCATTTCTGAGCTGGTCTCAACCGAAAGCGAACATGCATCCCGGCGGGCCAAGCGCAGGTCAGTCGGCGACTCGGTGAACAACTCACACAGTATAATAATCCTCTCACTCTCTTTCCCAGCCCTTGTCAACAAATCCACTCCCATGCCTCGCCGTCCCACTGCTTCTCCCCTTGCATTCTCTGTCAGCGACAGTGCTATTGGTGTCAATCCAAAGTCCTTGGCCAAGGGCAAGTTCCCTGCGATGAGCCAGCTGATGGACCAGCTGCCAACAGTGCAGGAACGCGAAGGTGACTGTTCTGCTCACCTGTATCTGTCGTGCTGGGTTGTTCATCTACGGTGGTGCAGAATTCATGTTCCATTTACTCGCATCCATGCCAAGATCGCAGCTTTCCTCTCTACAGCGACGCATAGCTCCGTTGCTTCAGTTCGACGTCGTCGGAGTGCGTCTTCCCTTTATCCACTTCCCGCAACTGCATCCTCTGACATCACGCTTCCCAGTCGCTGCCTACCGAAGTTGCCCTACTGATATTCTCACATTTACCGCCAATGTCTCTTTTGAACTGTGCACTCGTCAGCCGCCGTTGGAAGGTCCTCGCAAATGATCAGAATCTCTGGAAGGCGCTCTGCATAGCTCGCGGTTGGGAATGGCGGCAGCCTGTCAGGCCGAGCAATCTCGAGAGACCCGCACCGCATACCGTGCCCCGTATTGATAATGACGATGAAGGGATGGGGGATTCGGATGATGAAGATGTGGATGTCACCGCGCCAGCTGACGGATCGTCGTTCATACACGAGTTGGACTCTGGCTTTGCCTCAATCTCACTGCTTCAAGTACCATCGCAGGGTCCTGCACCACCCAGGGACACTATGTACCTCTCTCAACCAGGCTCCCTGCCCATTCAACGAGCCCGCAGCTACGATCGACATTCTGCACCGCCCGTTATCGACCCGTCTTTATTCTCCAAGCCCAATTATAAACTCCTTTATCGGACTAATGTCCAGTTACGCAACCGTTTTATGGCTGGCCACTATAGACTGTCCGTTATCCAGACACGCGGAAGTCCACAGAATGGGCACATGAATATGATTTACTGTGTCCAGCTTTACACTTACCCTTCGACTAATCAACAAGTGCTGTTTACGGGCTCACGAGATAAAACGATTAGGGAGTGGAACCTCAAGACAGGGACAGTAGGAGAGGGTTATTGATGGTGTGCATACGGGCTCAGTATTGAGTCTGTGTGTGAGGAATGGCTATCTCGCAAGTGCAGGGAGTGATAGGCGAGTGGTGGTGTGGGATTTGGGGAAGAGTAAATTGGTCAAGATTATCATGGATCATCAGGACAGTGTACTTTGTGTACGGTTCGATGATAAGAGGCTGGTATCTTGCTCAAAGGGTATGTTTTCGTTGGATGAATATACTTAACCTCATATTTCTCTGTAGATCGAACCGTACGAGTGTACTCTTTCCCTGATCTCGAACGAGAACATGTGTTGGGTGCACACCGTGCTGCTGTTAATGCAGTTTCCCTCTCGGACACCTACGTTGTTTCGGGTTCAGGGGACCGCTCTATGCGTGTCTGGGATGTCAAGACAGGTCAACTGGTGCGAACCTTTGAAGATCATCATACTCGAGGGTCAGTTCTACCTTCGAGCTCAGTGATAGGGACATATCCGCTGATACAGTACACCCTTAGCATTGCATCAATAGACTTCAAACCCCCGTACATTGTCTCTGGCTCCTCCGACAAACACATTCGCGTGGTCAACATGAACACCGCCCAAGGCTGGTCAACTTCGCCTGAATATGGCAACGCACCACTCGGCACCGCACCCCTCCCAGCAGGAGTTCCCCAGCCCCACCCTCCCCTCCCACAACCCCACGCCTCTACTTCAACAGATGCTAACAATTCTATCACCTTTGTAACCAGCAGGTGTCAATCGTGTGGGAGCACTGCACTTGAGCGGACCCCCTCGTCAGCTGCAGTAAATGACGGTAGTGGTGCACTCGGGCCGGGCGGTAGTAGGAAGGGATTCCATATTGATTTGGTGAGGAGTGTGTCACTTGGCCCGTATTTTGTTGTTACGGGGAGCTACGACTTGACCGTGAAAATCTGGGATCGCCAGACTGGTGCTTTGGTCGCGGATCTCACAGGAGGGCATACAGGTAAGATATTCTGCGTTGGCGTGGATAGGACGAAAGTAAGTGTGTTCGAGCACGTCAAGGAGGGTTATGTCGCTTATTGTTTGGGGATTTTAGGTCGTATCGTGTGGAGAGGATCAGGTAAGCGATTTTGTATCATTACCGACAAGTAGGTATCAAACGAGTTGACTAACTGGACTTGCAGAGAATTTGTGTTTGGGATTTCTCCCACGGAATCGATACCAGCTTCATCCAAACATCATTCTATTGAACCAGCATTAGACTCCTGGACGTGGTCGAGGATTATCGGAGACCATAACACCAACTGTGACTCAGACGGCGCCCTGGACGCCTCACAGATTGTGCATTATCATCGAGATAAACATCCTATTTTTATTTTATTTTCGGAACTGAGGGACAGACGAAACATGAGATTTGGGGTCGGTATGAACCAATGTGATCTGGAACCAGGATGCGGTCATAATCCAATCTGGATCGCAAACTCTTGTCCTCAGAATCATTGCAACGCCACTCCACCTTGTCTCCAAAATTCCAACACCTTTCATTCCCAGGGTGGCAGTTGTCATGGATTTTAATGAAGGG
Organism: Lepiota brunneoincarnata; assembly: GCA_023014365.1. NCBI lineage: Eukaryota > Fungi > Basidiomycota > Agaricomycetes > Agaricales > Agaricaceae > Lepiota > Lepiota brunneoincarnata. The sequence continues at coordinate 819,456 of JAEBUN010000005.1, forward strand.
GACCAAGCCCCGAGTGAGGTGACCAGACCATCCCACTCGAAAGCGAATCGTGCTTTTTGCTACGCCAGGATTCTAAATGTGTCCTTGCCAACTACATTTATTGCTCGGTAGACTGGTAAAGGTCGCGCGATCTGTCACCAACCACCGACACGCTGCTCGGACTAGCCTCACGCTCATCGAAACACGGCACTTTCCAATTACCGGAACTTACAGAAATGCAGGACTCTATTGGAATGTCAGATATTATCATGGGGCCCTTTCTCTGTTGCCAGGTACACCATTTACATGTGCACACCTCCTCGTCTTGATCATTAAGTCCGCTCTGTCTGAACATGGCCTGGGCCCTCTGTATTACCAGAAGCGACGGGGTTTCGCAAATTGGGGAATTAAATGGAAACTGAGCGACATGGCGGCGCGGGGCCTCTCCCCTTACCGACAGAGATCCCACGCAGATGTTATGTACAGTTGTGAGCCATATGGCGTTGGTTGGGGGCCAGGGCTGTTGACCGGTGGGCGCGGGTTTATCGTGGACGGTCTAATAGCATGGGGAAGCTGGTATGTTTTCAAAGATTATTTTATTGGTTGCTGGAGTAAAGTTGGAAAGGGGGAGGAGACCAATGGCCAGGTTTCTCCGTTGTTTAGTAAGTGGGCCTGCCCTGCTCCGGGCTTACGTTAAGCGATATGTTTCGAGGAGATTTTCATTGCTGTTCACGGACTTGTGAGACCGCCTAATGATTTGAGTCTGGGAGGTTCGTCCATGGACTTGAATTGAATTTCTGTGTAATTTGAACAGGCGCCTCAAATTAACAGCGACGGAATGCAGGTGCTATCGTTAATCTCCTTTGGGACGTATCCAAATGGGAATAGAAACGAACTTAATGTGGAAGGTTAGCCCCTGTCTCCCGCCCAAAGGTCCTAGCAGATGGTGGTGTTGGAATGGAAAATAATATCGTAACGGATAGAACATCTTTGCATCTCTCATTTATTCCATCGAGTGCTTGTCGGTCGTTCAGGTCCGATAAGCGCTCCTCGCTGGAGTATTATGGGTAGGCTTACCCGCGCGACGTCACTTGATAAAATGAATACGGAGGACATTAAAAACCCAACTTTCGGTGCGATATCAACTCCGTGGGATGTTCAAAGGTGACACCATGAATCTGGCCTCAGTTATGTGTTGGCAGCGACTCCTTACTAGTAGCTGCCAGCAATATCATCCGGACCTGGGCTCTGGCCGTGTGTAAGGGGCGCGAGAGATGTGCGAGTCTCTCGCCCCGATACCGTGGCGGCGGAAGACAGGGTCGTTGCTCGGGGCCCGCTGCCAGAAATCGGTTGATCGCGCTATTTGAAGTTTAAAAATGCGGAGGACACTCTGGGACGATTATTTGTTGTATGTACAGGGACTAGTTTAGCGTTGGCAACGGTGATAAGATTAGGTCTGTTGCTCCTGCTGGGCACCGGTACGGCGGGCCAACGACTCCGAATGTCGATGCTGGCTCCTCTAGAAACGAAAAACATGCCTGTCCTGGATCCATGCCGTCCAATGAATTCTCCAGTCTTGAAAACAATAAGTAAGGATATCTGAAACCCTTTCAATAGGGTGTCGAGGTCATCATTGGTTTGTTGCTCAAGCAGCCCTAGCAGTAGGCCCTAGGAAAGAAACGCCGCTTTTGTACTTCATCTCCCTGTCGCTGCTCTTTGGATGCTTCAATATAACGGCCACGGCGCTGCTTTCTCCTGTTCCCTTTATGATATCACAGCTACCCTTATACTGCATTCCACTTTCCTACCATCTGCGTTCCAAAACAACTAGCGGATCTACGATCACAGGGTCAGTAGGCTCATCTGCCTATTGTTCCAAATTCCGCGGTGGATGTGGGCGTTGCCACAAAATAAAGTACTTGTCCGTGAGCCGGGGCCGCACATACTTATTCTGTTTGCCGTTTCGGCGTCTGCGGGCCAGAGAGAGAAGTAAACCCCTCTTATGCCCTTGCGGAACAACTACGCTTGGACCACCTACCGCCATCTCTTGGTCTCAATCGAATAACAATCACGGTCAATGTCTAGACGAAGCCTGCACGTGCTTCGATTCGCACTTGGGGAGCTGCGATTGAGCGGAATGGCGGTTTAAAATAAGTAGCAGGGGTGATCTAATTCTGTCGTCGGGCTCACCGGTCATTGGTGACCGTGTTTCAATGTCAGCCTGGGAGATCTGGACAATTTGGAATTGAAAATAGGTCTTCAGTGTTGATGAGAATGAGATATTAAATGCTGGTATCAATGATTTTGAAACGAAAGTGATGCGCAGTATGTATGATATGCACGGACATATATCCAATCCGCCAGCTATTGAAATATGAACCCAATAACCCTGTCGTGAAATTACATCCACCTTTGGCAAGGCCAATATTCCTGATACTGCAGCCCGGGACAGCAGGGAATGACTAGAGTACAGAAGTTTGACTGATGAAAAAGCAACGTGGAATAAATAATGAAAGCATCATGATTCTGTTTTGCGATCCGGTGTAAAGGGGAAACCTGAGTAAGTGGCCATCGTGGGTGTGTAGCCAGGAGGCGGCTCATTGGTCAGGCCCAGAGCCCAGGGCGAAGACTGTTGTGATCGCAAGTTTGCAACCTGTTCCGTCAACATTCGGATCTGCTCCTGTAGCTGCGCGACGGTGCCAGTCTGGCGATTTCTCTTGGGAGAGCTCGAATCGGAAGCTTCATGCGATTGAGTCTCAGGGTGAATCTCCGAGGTCTCCCCAGTAGGTGATCTCAAATTCAAGTCTGCCTTCAGGTCAGCGATCTCCCCCTTCATGGTCATTAGTTGCTGATTCAGCTCTGCCTGCCGGGTATAGCGGACCAGCTCTTGGTTTTGGGGGTCAGGATTTGTTATGTGCAAAGGGGGATTTGCTCTCGACGTGGTCGGATTAGGGATGTGTGTAGGTCGTGAAGAATGGTTCGGCGCCGCGGAGGTTGCCGGGGTATTCCTGGTTGGACGGGCAATCAGCGATTGCGAACGACTTGCCAAGGGTTGTCCTATGACACTATCGACGGGCGTTCTGGTGGCGGCAAAGGTACTGGTCGTGTCTTTCCGTGGAACAGGCGGGGGGATTCCTCCGCGGGGGTTGGTTGTAGGTAATATATCCCGGCCTTTCGGGTCTGGTAAGTCGTCATCCGATACGAGGAGAGCGTTCTTGGTTGAACGGCCCCTTGGACGGTAAATATAGAACCATATAACAATGGCAATTATTGCAAGACAAGCGAGACCCCCTATCACCCCTCCTGCTACGGCACCCGCAACAGAGTGATGGCTAGTTGCATCGGTGTGCGATGGTGTGTTGCGAGAAGATTGGGTTGCAGGGGAGGAGGCACGGCGGGCTGCACTACGAGTTTGAGTTGCCAGGGACGTTGCAGTGGTAGAAACAGGGTCATCATCGTGGCTATTGGAGTCCATCAGACATCGGAATCGACAGCGACAGCGAGACTCAACTGACGTGTAAATCGCATAGTCGAAGTTGACATATGCGTTGAAATTGATGTTTTCCGTCGCGATCACGAATCGGTGTTCTGCGAAAGGAATGTCCGTCTTGGAGAACGCGAGAACGTTATACTCGACATTGGTGGTGGTCAAGTCTGGGGAATGCTGGAAAGATCCGACCTGTTGGCCATCCAATTTGAAGACACAGTTGGTGATGCTAGTAATCCCACTCCCAGCATTATTCGCAAGAATAAAAAAGATATAGATGGCAGTCCCTGGTGCAGTGAGGGTGTAGCATAAGCATATATCCTGATACCCGCAGTAGCAAGAAAGTTTCCCTCACCATTGAAATCCATGGTAACATTGACGGAACCGAGTTTGGGGTTGTATGTGGCGGAAGTATAAGTGCTTTCGAACGCACTACGCGTGTCTGGCCGAATAGCACAGTCCGTACATGTTTGGTCCTTCCAAACGCCCGCGGCTGCAGGTAAGAAAACTGGTAATCGCCGCGTCTCTGAGTCTCCGAACGAGTCATCAATTGTCCTGTTCACTATTACGGCCACGGCTTGGTTTAAAACGAGCGAAAAGGATATGGGGATCAGTAGGAGGGCACCTGGCCACCTGCAGCACAGAAAGGACATGGGGTAGGGAAGGAAAAGTTAAGAGCGCATTGGCATGTGGCACTACGAGTCGGCAACCCATGATGAATACTATAAATTGTGAGGTTCAAAGAAGCCTCGTGTCTTTGCTCCAAGAACAGCCTCATTTGCACAGACGAGAAAAGCCGGGTTTCATGGTTGGTTGAGGGCGCCCAAAGCTGAGATCTCTGAGAGAGTTGGTTACCGCCATCATGGGAGTGGGGCTATATGGGGTTGGGCGCCAGTGACCGGGTCACACACTTCCAGTACTCTCCAGCCACCACTCGCAGCAGCAACATCATAGGAAAGCGTTTGCTTCCCTACATCGTGTACTCTGAACGCCTATTCATGTGCAGAGTTTAATGATGGCTCCCAACACTTATGGCTCGGAGGAAACCTCTAGCACCTCTGTGAGTTCTGTTCACCACCCTCGTCGCATCGCAACGATCAATAATAACCGACATGCACACAGTCTCCTCAAATGCTGCCCGCATCGGAGGCTACTTTAGTTCCGACCGTACCATCGGACAACTTTTCTGGTCGCTCCGTGGCGCCGAAACTCAGCACTTTCCCCAATTCTGTAAGTGACTGCCTTCCTCAAAACCTTCCTTATTCTCACCCATAGGCCCTCAATTTAGCCCGATCCCAAAACATGGCTGCCCGGAACCCCGTATAAATATCCAGTATCCGGACAAGGCGAACATTGGGAAACTTGCCATACCATCCTGCAAAAGCATGACAAGGGTCTTTGTGGGATCTGGACAGATGAGGTCGACAAACTACTCATTTTCGTGCGTCTCACGCCAACCCCTATATTGCCTTTCTGAAGGACGACTTGGTTCTCCGTTTGTAGGCTGGTTTATTTTCTGCAGCGGTTACTGCTTTCGTGATCGAATCATACCAGTGGCTTCAGCCCAATCCAAACGACATAACCAATCAGTTGCTAAGTCAGATATACTTGCAGCTGGGCGGCATCAATGAGCTTGGGGACAAGGGTTTCGGCTCTATGCCTCTTCCTCAGCTAACAGGCACTAGCGCGCCGTGGTCTTCTGCCGTTCAGAGAATCAACATTTTCTGGTTCCTTAGTCTCACGCTCAGTCTTGCCACCGTTCTTATTGGGATTCTCTGCATGCAATGGCTTCGCGAGTATCGGCGCGACGCAGCACTGCCCCATTCAGATTCAATAGCCCTACGACAGATGCGGTATGATGGGCTGGTGACTTGGAAGGTGCCGAGTATATTGTCGGCATTGCCACTGATCCTTCAAACCGCCTTGATGTTGTTCTTCGTTGGTGTCCTTGATCTCCTATGGATGCTTGACCACTTGGTAGCAGTGCCTATCACAGCTGCAGTAGGCATCCTTTCTGCTTTCCTCTTCGCCACCACAACGCTCCCAACCCTCCAGATTCTCTTGAGTGGTCAAAATCGACTTCAGTTTGCTCAGTGTGCCTACAAGTCACCTCAATCATGGAGTTTCTTACGCCTCACTCTATTCAGTCTCAAACCTCTAGAATTCCTCTTTCGAATACTTAGAATCGGGGAACGATTCTCGCGGAGGCTGCACTTATTTGTGCAATGCCAGTATTGGAATGACCATGATTCGGTATGGCAGAAAATCAGGCGTGAGGAGTCATCTCAATCGCTTTCTGTTGGAGAACAATCCTACCAGGGACCTCAGGACTGACCTGTCCGCTGGCATCGTTTGGATCGACCGTAACTTCAAGCAAAATGCAGATGTTGTAAACGCGTTGCATCATTGCCTCCGAGACGTACACCTGTCTACGGCAGCTCGCGTCGTCAGTGCCTTGGACCCTCGCGTCGCTGATCGGTTACGCTGGATGCTCAAACCACAGATGCTGAGGTCATACACCGGAGAGTGTCGGTTCATTCAGCCTCACAGCGAGCTCAAAAGAGATTTGATTATGGCGTACTTCCATGAAATCCATAGGCCCATCCATTCTACCTCGTCGGTTCACCAACTCGAGCATATCATTCGCCTCATGAACAGTTCTGAAATACTGAGGCTGCGGCCTTACCTCGAATGGCCCATACAGGACATACATGATTATCCAGAGGGTAAGCTGTCTTCAACTAAGGAGCGGAAGCATTTGATAGATATTCGAAAGATAGATATTGTCCCATGAGTATGTTATCTGCCTTGTTACTGCATTCCGGGACGGTGTCACATTTACGCATTCCGAGATCCTGGGGATGTGGAAGATTATCCAAGATTTATCCCGGAGGCTGAACGAACGGGATCGCCCCTCTGGAGCGACCAAGGTTTTACTGATCTCTGTCCTCATGGACCAACTCACTCAATGGCTCACCCGTCCGTCGGGCCATGTGAGCCTTAATCGCGCAGAGCGCGTGAGGCTCTGCGTACAAGGGCTTATCGACATTTTCTTCCCCTGGCCGAGCATGACTATGAAGCGATTGAGATCCTTCCATCAAGACATTTCGGTGGTATATAGGATGATTGAAGCTCTAGACGATCTCCTGATGGACCTAAACCTACAAGAAGTCACTGGAACGTTGGTGTTGGATCCATCCCATCAGAACGGCTGGCTCTCTTTGAAGCGCCAGTTGGAGTCGACAAAGGAGGATGATCCACTATGACCACGGGGTATACCAGAAATGCGGGCGTAACTGCGTGCGAACCGACCGCTGGAGTCCCTGATCTCGAGGTAGCAAAGGGACGGGTCGATAGATTCCTATCACAGTCGATACTTACTTGAGTTTGTTGTCGCTAGTGACGCATTTTGGTTGCTTGCTAAATTTATTGCAATCAGCTGTGTAGATGCTATGTACAGTGCCTGTACCCAGAAGCTGCGGTGTGAACCCCCCGAAAACCTTGTGATATAAAAGTGATAAGTTGGTTATTGCTACATGAAAACTACAGATTGTCAACGAGGCCGAAAACATGAGTACGATGCAAATATGGAATAGAAAGTATTGTGAGAAGCTATTCCATCTCGTCGGTATAAGTTGGAGGGGGTTCATTATCGGCTGGGGGCTGTCGTCGCGGCTGTGGCTGCTGCCGTTGTTGTTGCTGCTTCAGCACCTGGATCTCCTGCCTCAACCTCTTCACCTCCTCCAGCAGCTCTTCCGTTACTCTTGAGCTACTGCCTCGCGTATGGCTTGTACGACCCGATTGCGATGACGGAGCCGTGCTACCACTAACAGAGGCCAGCTCTACTCTTATGGACCGCATCCGGTGATGTGCGACTCTGATCTGATGTTCAACTGATCCTGACCTCGACGAATGGGACTGGGGCTGTGACGCTACGGATGCAGATTCATCAACACTAGGCAACCGGTGTGAGTACCCTGCCCGCGAGCGCCCACTCGGGGTGGACGTTGCAGGAGACCTCCCGCTCCGTGAGCTCTCACTCATTGGCGGTAGAGACGGTAGTGATCCATTCGAAGGTGGGGGGAAGTGCGGGTATGGTCTATACTGTCCTCGCTCGGAGCTGGAGTAGGCATCGATGCCAAAGGGTCGTGGGACGGTTATTGGTGGGCTTTTGGGTGGTTGATCACGTTTGAGGTCACGGCGGTAGAAGTAGATGAGGAGGACAAAACCCGTGAGGACCGCTAGGCCTCCTACTACGCCCCCGGCTATGACACCGGGGGAGATGGTCGGGTCTTTATTAAGGCTTTCGAGAGGGCTGGAAGAAGGGTCGGAGGATTGGGATGCTGTGCTGGTAGCAGCAAGGAGGGCGACTGGCGATGGGGTTTCAGATGAGTCTATATCTCTTCTGTTTGTATATTTGAGAACTTCCGTTCAGTCGAATGCCTGACAAAGGAGTCGACTCACGTGTATATAGCATAGTCGAAGCTGAGGAACAAATCGTAGTCCACGTTGGACATGGAAATTTTCATCTGATGAGGTTCCGGGGAAAGATTTGTCTCGCTCAAGACCATAGCTCGGTAATCTCTTGCACCCCTCTTGCCTGGATCCCCAGTATGGTTAAAGAATCCGACTTTTCGACCGTCAATGGTAAAGTTGCACTCTGTATTGACGGTAACGCCCTGCCCTTCAAAATTGAACAGTGTGAAGAAAATGTATATAGCCGTGCCTGGTTAGGGAAGGGCCTTGAGGATTGAATATCATTTTGAAGACCTGGACCAACGTACCATTGAAACCAAACTCTATCGCGTTGGACGCAAAGCCCTTATCGGGCATAAAAGTAGCTGCCGTTGCCGTGTGGCCGAAGCAACTTGCCAACGTCAGGCTTGATTGCACATCCCTGACAGTCCTGGTTTGTCCAGGCTTCTGGAGGGTCATACCTCGGGATGGCACCAGTTTCTTCATCTCCATGTTGGTCATCAATCGTGATATTTCTCGATGCCGCTGAAACGAGCTGACAGAGCAGAATCAGAAACAAGAGCGAGCGGTTTAGGTTTTGAAAATGAAATAATCTAGAGCAGTAAGCGGAACTGCCAGCAGGCATGGGCGGGGAAGGTAAGGGTAGTCATCGACACCCTAGGACAGGTCGTGTCATCAAGTGGAAACCAGGAAGCTTGGGGCTGTTCAGCATCATCAGAGTGTTGTCAAACACGTGCTCGTAAAATAGATGAGTGTCTTGCGCTCGAAATTCTATTGGTTTCTGAGATCAGGAGAGCGGGAAATTGAACCCGGAGATGAAAACCAGGAATGTTGTGAGTATGTGTATATCTCTTATGAAAGCATTGTCGTCGTTGCATCGGTGACACAGGCAGGGTGGGCGTGATGAAGCCTCTCACGGGTAATGAATATGACGATGTGAACAGAATTGCAAAATGGTCCATGGATACCCAAGATGCCCATGTCCAAGCGTACCTAGGACATTCATTTTATCAAAGAATTCCTCTTTGTTATGTCCCCTAAGGAGCCACCTGGACTCAGCGAGTCCAAACCGTCGCGGTCACTCGTCCTGCCATTCAAACGTTCCGACAATAGCTGTTTTCTTGGTGACAGATCCCTGGTTTGGCGTCAAAATCGTCATCTTCTTTTGCTTAACATCGAGATTCGTTCTGTACTCGACAAACTAAGAATAACTTTACGTGATCATGACGATAGGAAGGATTGACGCACACAACGATGAATCCTTCCACAGTCAAATCCAAAATTTCTTCGTCATATCTCTCGTTCTCATCTGGGTTGAATGGTGACATGATAGCGAGGACCCTGTTGAGCAGCCCGGAGCCAGGGATACTTGGATCAACGAGAATAGGTTGCATCTCTGACACGACGCGTGCTGCACCGATAGGAAGTGCTGAAGCAGGAGCCATCGCTTCTGTTTACGTCGAGGACATGAGAACATGGGAATCATCGAATAACGGGCTTTGAAGGGGTCGAAGGACGGTATGTGCTTACCGGCTCCGATTCGGAAGATGCTCAAATCGCTGAAGTTGATGGTAGTAGAAGCAGGTGAGAGAACTAGGTCAGATGAAGGTTCACCGCCGACAGTTATCGAGTTTGGTGAGATGCCGGATGGGGGTTGGATGTTGGTTCCGTACAGGTACGTATGAAGTTGGTAACTATGCACCCGCTCGCGATAGGCATGATCCAAGTCGACGACCTGGTCTTGCCAAAATGAGGTGGTGCGTTCGTAAACAAGTGTGAATCGAAACTCACGCCACCAGATTTCGGTACCTTAACGACAGTGAGTTGTTTGCCATAAGCTCTCCGCATCTCCACATTAGCTTCTCTTGTCCGACTACGAGAATAATGTTAACTGTGCGGGGGGCTTAGCGCAAAACTCGAGGAGGGGTGAGAAACGGTCGACACTTGCTTTTAAAGGCGTCCACGCAGGCCTTTATTAATTTTTGCCGGACTTCCGTATTCGCAGCGGGCCCTGAGGCAAATAAGGCAGGGGTATCGACGATGCACCCAGAGGCCTTTCCTAGCAGTAGAGGTTGGCAATAAACATCGTGTCTCCCAACAGAACACAAACCTTCTGCATCTTGATCAAATCTTTCATCCATGTTCTCGCCGAGATTACGAATCAAGCGTTCCACGTGCTTCGGATTCCGTCTTACATCTGAATGTCCATACCAATACACAAGTGGGAGTAGAGCATTGGAGCTCATGGCCATCGGTGCTGATGTAGTGGCTGAACCAAGAGGTGTTGCGGCAGAGTATGAATGGATTGGGTCCCGTACCGATGCGGCAGACAATGTCCCTGGAGCGGCCCATCCTCCCTGGTTTAAAATGTTCTGTTAGGTTGGAAGGCAGTTTCGACAAAAGGAAGACAAACATCATTTGGATCTAAGTTCACGAGCACTGGTGACCACCCCTGACCAGCGCGAACGCAATAGTTGACTAAGATTTTACACAGCGTAGTTTTGCCCGAATTTTCTGGACCTACAACCAGTATACGAGGAGGATCTGAAGGTCGGGCATTGCTTGGGGGCTCGTTGGGTCCCAGTGGTGATCCTGTTAAAGAATGCAGCGATCGTACGCGCATTTGTTCGAAACGCAATGTGAAGATTGCCATACGCTTTCATTGGTGTCTCTTCTGATACATATTCGGTGGACGGCTGGCTTGTGACGTGTTTGAGAGAGAAGGTAAATATGTTATCCACCGGGCCAGGATGAAGATCGAATACTCATCTCGATGGTACATCCCCGCCAAGTGAAGACCGCCGCCTTGCATTCGAACCCGAAGAGATAGTGTTTTCCTGGCACCAACTCAGTGCCAAAAATCTCTGCCTTTCCTCTTACAAGCTAGATCGGTACGTGCGATTTTAAGTGCAGGGGTGGGAAAGCAAAGCAAGAAAACACCCATTCACCTTGATTGCGAGCGTAGTTTTGGGGTCAAGCTCAAAACGATATTCCGTTTCGGGTTCAAGGACCCATTCTCGGGTATCCGGTTGTGTATTTTCTGCGCTCATTGGTCCTATCGGAGCCTATATCGCGGGTCTATCTGCTCCGCGGTTGGTTCGGAAATCGAGTTCAGCTAGTAGGCGAATATCATTCCAGGCAACACTGAAGGGTGTTCGGCACTGTGTAGAGGAAGGAGATGATGTAAGCATGTTTATCGCCCGCCCGCCTCTCTCCGCGGTCTCCTGCAGTCTGCCACAACAAACTCCTACGGATATTACACAACCTGTCGCCCTGATCGGAAGAAGTTCTCATGCTCAAGGTTGGCTGTGTTCAACTACACGGCGAATCACCCTGATGATATCGAAAAAATTGTCTGCTCACACAAAAATAGCCTGGATAGCCGAATGTCATGCAAGATTTTTCACGTAACATATTCTGAGCTGATGTGGAGTATGCCCATAAGTTTATACAGGGAAGACAAGATGGCTGATGAACGCAGTTTGTTCCTCCCCGTGCGCTACCTTCTTCCCTTGTCTTCATCCCCTCCCTAGTACGCCCGCCACCAACCGCACTCCCGGAGCTCGTTTCTCAGCCAGAGATGGATTCTTCGAGCGATCACTCAGAGAAGCTGGGGCAGACTCGTAAACGCGTACACGAAGGACATATTGTAGTACAGGATGAGGTAGACGTGGCCGCAAAACTTGCTGCCGCGGCAGCTGACGATGTCCCTTTGAGTCCCGAGGTCGCTGCACGCCTTCGGTGAGCATCGCACCCCTCTCCTTGGGCATAACACACACTTACTGTTGTGCTAACAGCCGGAAGATCGACTGGCACTTGATGCCCTTGATGTGTAGTACGTCCAGTGTGTCCATCATCAAACTAAGGACGGTTAACCTATCGTAATATTTCACAGCCATGTATTTGTGAGCAGGACCTACCCAACTTCATAAGCGATTCTGACGTGGTGCAGAATGACCTTCGCAGACAAGACGGTGCTCGGACAATCTGCAATTCTGGGAATTATGTTTGTCCATCACGACACCACACTTTAACTGCCTCGCGTCTTATTTTTATCTGACAGGCAGGGAGCGCATATCAACCAGAACCAATTCAATTGGCTTGGGACCATATTCTACCTCAGCTACTTGGTTTTCGAGGCAAGCCTCCTCACCTTTCATATGACTAAGCTCTTATCAGCAACACTCCATAGTACCCTCAAAACCTCGCACTTCAGAAATTTCCGGTCGGCAAGTGGATGAGGTATGAATCACTGCCGGCATATCTCCACCCGCAGCATGACAGAGCCAATGCTAATCTTGTTTACTAGTTTCAACATTTTCGTCTGGGCTATAGCCCTGCTGGCGCACGCAGCATGTAAATCCTTCGGTGCCCTGTTTGCTGTGCGATTCATTCTCGGTGTTTGTGAAGGTACAATTTCTTACAACATAAGCTCCACAAGCTTCTCATTGTGAATTCAAGGGGCTATAACACCCGGATTCATGATTGTTACCTCGATGTTCTATACCAGGGAGGAGCAGACAAAGAGGGTTGGATATTGGTGTACGCGTGGCCCTGCCCAACCGCAAACTGAGTACTTACCCTCAGGCTTAGTCCTTATGAACGGCTTGGCAATTATCTTTCTTGGCTTCGTTGGTTTTGGAGTGCTCCATACCAAAGTATGTCCACACCACCCAATTCTATATCCGTTTACTCACCAGTCTTCCGGGAATAGACTCACAATTTTATGCCCTGGCAATGGCAGGTCCCATCAACATCCCTGCTGCGCTCTCAAAACTGATAGGACCACCCATCCCAGGCTCATGATCATCACAGGTTTCATCACTCTCGTGACCTCTATCATCTTCTGGTGATTTCCTTAGCTTCTTCAATTAACCAATGACGATACTGACCACGAGGGCCCAGGTTCTTCTTCCCAGACAATCCTGCGAATGCTCGCTTCCTAACCCCGGAAGAGCGCGTGCAAGCCGTCCAGCGCATCAAGGTTAACCAAACGGGTGTCGAAAATAAGAAGTGGAAGCGTGATCAGTAAGTTCTGCTCCATGTTTTTCCCGATGTGTACCCCACGCTGTGGATTTCGGGCATTGACGAGCTTTTGTCCTCTAGATTTATTGAAGCGTTCACGGATCCAAAGACGTGGTTGATTGCACTTTTCGCGGCCTTGGGGTATGTGATCTCATTCGCTTTGTGCGTGTCAACCAGAGTGAAAATCTAACCGAGTATCTTTCAGGAACGTGTTCAACTCTGTACGTTTATCCGCCCCACGTCCGACATCATCCTGATCCCTTTCCAAAAATAGCTCACAAACCAGCGTCTGATTGTCGTTTCTATGTTCGGGTTTACGCCTATTCAAACTACCCTGATCGGTTGTGTGGATGGTCTCTTAGAAAGTTCGTGCTTCTAGTCGGATCAGTTTTCCTGGTATGACACTAATTTGTTTGCCTCTTCCACGTTCCGCTGCGCACCCAGTGGTCTACATTTGGTTCGCTGTTACGATTGCTTCACGTAGCAATATTGGCAGAGGATACGCAGGGGCGGCGATGTTCCTTCCTGCTATCCTAGGATCAATCCTGTTAAACACGCTTCCTATTCACAACAGGATTGGCTTACTTTTCTCTTATTGGCTGATAAGTAAGTATCTAGCTTTCTCGACGGGGAAGCTACTTAACCATCCCCTAACTCCATCCAGTCACTGCGATCTCGCCTTTCGTTATTCTTCTGGGATGGACCACATCGATTACTGCTGGCCATACGAAGAGTAAGTCCCCCACGATTCATCCCTATTAAATTCTTCTGATCCTGTTTTAGGAACTACTGTAAATGCAATCCTCTTTATCGCATATGGCATTGGTAATGCTGCCGGTCCATTCATGTGGAGGAAGGAATATCAGCCAAGGTAAGTTTTCTGTTCCGTTTGAGGACCAAGGTCTCACTGCATGAATTTGGCATCCAGGAATAGGGTCCCATGGATCATCAATACTGTCGTATTCGGTGTTTGCGCACTCACACTGCTTGCTTTGCGGTTCTTCCTCGCTAGGGAGAATAAAAAGAGAGACAGAGAAAGCCACGATTATACCTATGATGACGTGTACTTGACCCATGTGGATGAAAAAGGGAACAAGATCGAGAAGAAAGTCGACAGGGTGCGTCGAGGTCATCCTCTCCACAACCGTTCTTTACGTCTGACCGTCTTGTTGACTTGAATAGGCTTTTCTTGACATTACGGATATCCGGAACCGAGACTTCAGATATGTGCTTTAGTCGTACAATAATTATCTTATTTTATTTGTGTAACCTGAATTGTAGTAATGAATATTTGTATAATGCTTGCTAAAAAAAAAAAAACTTCTGCCAGCCGCCGCACAGCAGCGCCCAGGAGCAACAGTGTCAAGTTTGATAAACGCCCGCCATGACCCTTCTGATTTACCACCAATTCTTATGCTCCTTGAACTCTTTGGTTCCATGGTTGGCCGTGGCAGACACTCCGTCAGACGTTCAAAGACCACTTACTCCAACCCCGACCAACCAGGAGCCTGCCTAGAGAACCGGGATCACTGCAACCAACATACAGTCCAAAGTGATAGTCCCGCGCATGATTTCCGATCATCTCTAGATCCAAGGACAGAACACAGAGGGGGTAGTGCCCGGTCGGCTCATCTTCACGAAACCTATTCGGATCGGTGCATAACCCAAGCTAGTAAGTTGCTCTGCGCGATCGGGCTGAGTAGGGCTCAAGTCGACCCAGGTCTAGAGACAGTTGGAGAGGCCAACGCCGAAGCATCCGGTCTCTTCACTCATGCCAACAATTTTATAGTCAAGGATACGGCTATAACCGAGAACATCGTCTACAACTTTGATAATGGAACGACGGGTATGTCCTCGCAAGGCGCTTGAAAGCTATCCCTGCTGATGATCGTGGATGGCCTTAGTTCTCCGACAACTGCTATCATACGCCTGCCCCGATGCTGCCATGGACTCTGGTTCTCGATATCTACCACCTCGATGTCATCCTGGGACCCGCCGACGGATCGGTGCCGGGCTGGAGGCATGGCTGATTGATGAACAACGCCAGTGGAAGATGTTATGGCTATACGGACCTGCTGGTGTTGGAAAGTCAGCCGTGGCACAGTCTTTTGCTGAATACTGTAGCGAGCGGGATCGCCTCGGTGCAGCCTTTTTCTTCTCTAGGCTCAACAATCGAGACAAGCCACGTCGTGTCATTCCTTCACTCGCATATCAGCTGGCCATTCAATGCGAGGAATATAGGAGTTTGGTTACTCGCCAACTTACCAACAATCCATCGATACTCGATGCAGCGATGCATGTTCAATTCCGGAAGCTCATTATCGATCCCTTTTCGAATCTTCAGGTCCGAGGTTCATCCACTGTTGTACACCCGTATCTCGTTATCCTAGATGGGCTTGATGAGTGCCAGGGAGAGGACGCTCAATGCGAAATCGTCGAGATGATCAGCGAGCTTGTCAGGTTGAAGAAAGACTTCCCCCTCCTTTGGTTGATTTGTAGCCGACCGGAACCACACCTCAGGTACACGTTCTCGAGAGCCGATTTCACTATCACCTGTGGGAGGGAAACACTGCCTATAGATGATGAGGCCCGAGAAGAGGTGGACCGATATCTACGAGATGGATTCGAGGGTATCCGGGCCAAGTTTCCGTGTCATGTAGATGACTCTTGGCCTTCCCGGGATCAAATTTCCGAGGTCTCTAATGCCGCCTCCGGCCTCTTCATTGTCGCCTCAGCAGTTCTCAGATACGTGGGTGATCCCAAGCAAGCAAACCCACCAGCTCGGCTTGACGCGTTTTTATCCTTCACGAGGAGCCCCCATGATGCTGGCGAGACGAGCCCCTTGGAGACGCTTGACCTTCTCTATACCCTGGTCCTTTCCAATATATCAGAGGACGTGTTTCCGACGACGAGGCGCATTCTTTATCATACCCTCTACATGCCCACCATTGAAAGCTTTTATTCATGGTGTATGCCTGCACAGTCCCTCGGTAACTTCCTGTGTCTCGACAAGAGCACTTTTTATAGTGCCTTGCAAAAGCTACATTCGGTGATTGATGTACCCTCTCCTAACGCTGCTGCTACGACACCACTCCGCTTCTATCATGCGTCTTTCGGAGACTATCTTCGCGACCCTGCCCGCTCTGGAAATTTTGTTCTGCGCGAACAGAGGGCATTCATCGAGATTGCAAAGTCGTGTTTATACTGGCACGAAGTTGACTCGACTACCTACCATACCGACGATGGTAAGTAACCGCAAATTTCCTGTCGTTAACAATTGGGTTGAGAGACAAATCAAGAGAGGCATCTTTGGTTCTACCGCCAACATCACCATATAGTTTTGCCTAATCTGAAATGGGTTACGGACAGCACCATCGAGCAAGTTACTCAAGATATAACGACATTTGTTGACCGTCACTGCTGGACGGCTTTCAGCCGTGTATCAGACGACAAGGACCACGATCTTCTATTCCGGCTTCGTGAATTTGATTTCAGGTATATTGAGTTCGACCCTGGGAAGTTTCTGGTGTTTGTGAACTGGCTACACCAGCAAGTATGTCTTACAAGATGCTTACATGCCTGCATCTCTCAGCAGACTAACTGCTAACAGATATCAGATGGACCCTGCAGTAGCGTCATTCGCACAGAGCTATGCAACCCGACAGAAAAGAGACTGCTGGATTATCTCAAACTCTTGGTCGGTTCGGAGTCCGTGGAACCCGCAACATTTCCGTTGAATGTGGTAAGTTCGTCTGCTTTTTTTACGCTGAGTGCGCCGTTTTTACCGGATTTCAGGATAATGGGAGCGGATATTTTCTGATAGGTCATGGTGCCAAAGCTTCCATGCTTTACTTGCACAAACTAAGACCTCCCCTACGGTTGGATTTAGTGAACAGCGACAAACCACCTTCAAATACACAGATATCAAACTGCCGTCAGTGGGTCGCAGGAATGGAGGGGCTAGGGCGGTGGACCGTGGTCGGAGGGGGACACATATAGTTAATGGGACTCTCGGTTTCGTTCCCATGCAAATTTTCATCCCTGGTGCAGATGCATCCTGCGGCATTAACGAAAGTTCGAGGTCCTAAGATCCGGCTCGACAACATCTTACAACCTCACATAAATGGACATCATGTTCTGACCCTTGTACAGAAGATGAAGCAACGTGTATAAAATATTGTATTCGCAAAAAGTCCAAGTCACATCGAGCCATTGAACAAGAAACACAATCGGGAAACTATCGCCTAACTATGATCCTCTAAAGTAGTCCCGAAAGCAAAGGGAGGCTCGTATCTAGACGCTGACATTGATGGGGGCACAGTTGAAGAGGTTGAGGACGCCATTCTGTCCACCAATCAAATCAAGTTAATCGAGGAGCAGACAACGAAAGGAGTGGACGCGACATACGAAAGAAGTGTTCTCGCAACAGACGGGCTGAGCGGCGCAGCTGTTGGTTCCCAAGCCAAGGACAGAAATGGGGTTGCAGTCAAGGCCAACGAAAGGGAACACGTTAAGTGGAATGCCGAGCAAACCACCAGCAGCAGCAGAGGTGCTGCCTGAGTTCTGTAAAACCTGGTTGCCTATCAAAATCATCTGGGATGAGGGGTGATGAATGTAGAAAGTGTCAGAGCTGCTAACAGCATGAGACTTGGCCAACATTGCAGTGGCTGCTGCCAGGGGCGTCGGTGGGAGCAGCCTAATATAAGAATGTATTCATGAACACGGATCCCCGACGCGCAGGGCATACTCGACTCACGGAGGCGATCATTGGGAGAGCGATGAGAGCGGCGACAAAGACACGGGAGAACATGGCTGAAAGCTCGAAAAAGAGGTGTTAGGACAGAGAGTCAATGAGAGCTGAAAGTGAAGCAAGGGCTAGAGAGTGCTGGAGAAATCCAATCCATTCGTGGGCCCTTATATACTGTTCCCCCATGCCCTGGCAGCGTTGCGCAAAGTCCATGGATCTTGGCCTAGCGTGCGGGCCGTCAGAATACCCCCGTGGGATCAAGGAAGAACGAATGAAAAGAATGACGGTCGAAGCACCGCGTTCCAAGGATGGTGGTGGATAGCGAAGTTTAATTTTTCACGGACTTCTTCAGGAGCAGACAAGATTTAGAGCTTCAGATGCCATTCGAAGACTGCGCGACCGAGGTCCTTGGAATGGAAATCACATTATCCTGAACCCCGGTAAGTAGCAAGTTTTCAATGCCACCAAGGGTCCTGTCGGCCAGGTTGGCGTAAAGAGAGTTACTCTGCGGCAACCTTGGAGCCTGCCCTGTGTCTATCCTGGTCGGAGGTTCGGGACTACTGATGCTTGGTGGTCTGTCCCACATTTGTACTGCACGTTTAATTACGGTTTCGAGTGCGTCTTGCCAAAAGAATATCCGTTGGCCTCGTAAAATATCTGAATCGTCCAAGCGTTGCCACCGCCCATATTCTAGCAGGAAATATCTTGACCATTTTGGGATCTCAATCGGGCCGTCAGAAGTTGTCCCAGTGGAAGATAATGATCCATATAAAGCACAAATCACAATTACATTTTTGTACAAGGCGCCAATGACAGTGATGCTGTCCACCGTGTCAGAGGAAGGCAGCGAGCTTTACAGGTTTTCGAACGGCTGCTGAATTGCCTTCGGTGAACTTGTAGGACACACGGTAAGCTTTCGTCGTTTGTTTTCGTGCCGCGGATTTTGGCTTAGCACTCGAGCTAACCGTAATCGCCCGTCCAAAGAAATCAGTTGGGATCTGATACTGCTAGTCAAAAACTATGCAGAGGTCTGAAAGCATACAGGTCTACCTTATCGGTGATCTCTGGTTGATCGGTTTTCTGCCGCTTTTGGGATGGCTCCGATGACTCCGCCTCAGCCTGGTTTCTGGAATTGCCACTAGATTGTATCGCATCAGACCTTGGAGCACACCGGTATCAAGTGCCCAAACCTCGGTGGTTGTTCCCCTGCATGATGTTTGCCCCTCTTCTGCCTTTCGACAGCATTAGAATTCCGAGCCAATAGTTTGGCGTCCACCTAGAAACACCCCTAAGTAAATGGACACCCCTGAGAATAATTCTCCACCTACTTCTGCTGCGACTAGATGGCGCACAGCGTATCGCGAGACTGCGATATCACTGGCCCTCTTGCCATCATAGGTAATAAATACATCTATAGGGCTACGTGAGGAACAATTAGACATCAAAATCTGTCTCGTTCCGTCGATTGCGGACATACGGGTCTAGGCGATATGATAGTTGTCCATCTTCCCCTCTGTCTTGTACAAAGCGCAATTCCAACGCCGTCATAATGTCCACCAATCGTGCCAAACGTAGCCGCTCCTCGGCACGGATGATCTGGCTGTTCACCTATATTGACAGATCAGTACTTCAGTGGCGAGTAACTTGGCAGGATGGAAGCTGTGGCTGACAGGTTTGAGAGGCGGGCATATAATTCGATTGATATATGGCATAAACTCAAGTTGGAGAATCGGCGTGCTGACGAGATGTCGGTAGGTTCCTTCATGGCAGGTTGTATTGTGGAGGCATCGAGCGAAGGACTCGTAAATCCCCTCGTTTGATTTGGTCAACTGATGGTGCTAGGAATATTAAAAATTCAAATTTCAGACTCTTCATAACATGAATATTTAGCTGAACTAACCTCCCAGTCGGAGTAGCTGCGCTCCACACGTTGCGAGCCCCGAGCTTGAAAAAGCGGGTAGAATGGTACCAGAACGTAGGGCAAATATGGGAGAAGGGCGAATTCTCCATCAACATACATTGATGACGATAAGACGTCGTAGGTAATAAGCCATTCATTCGCGCGTTCGTATCGCGAAAAATTAGCATCATGCTGTCGTAGGGTGGCATAATGCTCAAAACAGCCTGTTTGCTCTTAGCAACATGAGTCATTTGGGAGCCAGAATCACCAACCGTTTGCGATAGCAACATCTTTACCGCTACTTTCGATTTCATGGCTGAGCCGCGCGACGTACTTGGACTCTTGTTCCTCTGTCATGGCGAGCTCCTTCACCCGCTTCTTCGTCAAGGGGGTGAAAATGCTGTTCAGAACTGAAATAATAGATGTGTCCCCCTCCTTCATGCCGACGGTTGCGGAGCGGATAGTTGTTTCAGTGACTTCCTCATCTCGCGATTTGACAAACTAGTCATAGATGTATAGTTCAAGCACACGTTGGAGTCGGAGCGGGCTGTAGGCGACGTACCTGTAGCATGTTAATACATCCGCGGAGGTCGCCTTTTGCAACAGCCACAAGTGTATTCAGAGCCCGCGTGTCAGCCTTGAGCCCTTCGAAATCACATATTTCCCGGAGGCGCCGAACGGTATGAAAGTCTGCCGGACGAGTAAATCGTACTTGGTATGCATGGGGCTTTAGTTTAACGAGGGATGAGGCGTTGATGTCATTGCAGATGCAGATTATCGGACGGAGGAGTGGCCTTTGAGCGCTCAGGTGTTGTTTTTGACCGGGACGTTCTGTGTCAATCAACTCTTGGTCAGGGTAATGCAAGTCATCTTGGATCAAAGTACCTACTCTTCCTCCTTGGTTTGCTCTGGGCTAGCTGCACGAGGCTGTGGATGAAGGAATTGGTCTACAAGATGGGTTAGTGGAAGATCAACTCACACTCTACGTAGACGTACCTTCTCAGCGCCACCCGTGGCACCGTCAATCTCGTCGATGACTAATAAGACGGGCCTCGTACTGCCTATGGATGAGCCAGACTCCAAGGCGGGGCGAATTCGCTCGTCAACTACGTTTCCGGCACGTGTATCACTGGGTGCATAAGGTCTTATTACTGAAAACCACAATGATCTTGTGATATAGTCACCTAGCATTGATCTCCATAACATCATACCCTGCATGACACGCGACAACGTGTGCCAATGTCGTCTTTCCCAGTCCGGGGGGGCCAGAGAGAAGCAGGATCTGGTGCTCCATCAGTCATGGGTCATGAAGGAAGTGAGAAGAATATCACCTTTTCCCTTGGTCGATGATATTCATCGTCAGCATTGAAATTCTCATCCCCATCTCGTCGTCGCTTTTTGCCTCTTGTTTTCCCGAAAACACAGTGGTCCCATTGTTTGACCCATGCCATAGTTTCCCTTGCAACGCGGTCATTGCCTATAAGGTCCGTGAAACAGCTCGGGCGGATAGCGGTCCACCCATAAAACACCATCCATACAGAACCCAGGACTTGGATTCGAGGGCGCTGTCGCGGGACTAGACGACTATCGTTCAGCAGAGGACCTGTGTAATGCATGGGAAAACCTACTTTTGGAGGTCTGCGATGGTTTTCGCGGAAAGCTCTTCGAGAAGTCGGTGAATTGGGATGTCCAAGAGGTTGGAAAACGGTGAAGCAGCCTCAGAAATTTCCACCTAAAAATGAGAGAATAAGTTTCAGATCCACGCTTTCATGATTGGACCCAGCTCACAGGAGAGACCCGAGTGTGTTCTCGTTTCTTTAGGAATATAGTCTTCCCGCTGAAGGAAGTCGCCTTTATTGCTTCCGGAGACGGTATCACTGGTGAGGTCTGCTGAAGGCAAGACTCGGATGAGTCGAGTAGCGAAAATGGTTGCCCAAAACTCGTCCCTGAAGAGGCCAAGGACGGAGCTGATTTCGGCATCAACAAAGGCCAACTCAGAGCGGTCAGTAACCTCACCTTCCTCGATGTGTCCCTCTGAATCCTCCAACAGAGATGTCCGTCCGAAGCCCACAGAAGCTATAGTCAGTGTTGAGCTTGTTGCTTCCTCTTCAGGTTCTTGGCTCCGTGTCGTATTCGGTATTGATAACAGGCTGGTAAGAGTAAAGGAAGGGCCTAATGCAAATTAGTGAAAATCCATGCACGCTCGAGCTAGTGCAGCAACGAACCTGCTCGAGCAATTTCCACAGATGACACTAGTTCCTGGCTGTTTTTCTCCTCTCCACCCCCCAAGAGCCCACTTGGCTTAAATACCATAGATCCAGCAGGGCGCTCCGAAGCGGAAGCCGAGTCAAGCAGCCCGTTTCGGAGCAAACAATGTCATTTTGAGCGCTTCTAATGGTAGTCTCAATCTCTTGTAGCCGAAGCAGAGGGCGAGTTTACGCGTGTAATAGAATATGAATTGTGAACGCGATGCACCCAATAATCTATGTGATCGACGTCACGTCCCGTGATGGCGTTATTTGCCACCACCCCTTGATTCAAACATGGCGATCTAATCGCGCTCCGCACCTCTAGTGCCCCTGTGCTGATCTCAAAATGTCCATCGGACAAGGCTCAACGAAGGACCTGTCGCGGGGTGGCCAGGAGGGTATGCTTTCACATATTCTGCCCCCGGAAATACTCCCAAACATAGTCTACAGCTCTTCGGGCTCTTATTAATTCAGTTGCACCCGAGACTGCAACAGAGGATGGAAAAAAACTGACGCCGGAAGCTGTCGAAAATTTATCCCAAAAGCTTAAAGAGCTAGTCGGTGAGGATGCGGCAAAAGAATTTGAGCACCACAGGAACGAAAGGGGTGAGGTACGTTTTCCTCGATTCCCGCGCACACCTCACCCCAAACCTATCTGTAGCTGGTGAATGAGGAAGGGCTTCCAATCACCGAAATCAATGAGCCAGTACAGGATATCGAAGAAAAGAGATCAGAAATTCCTACATCTCCACTGACGATAGGCCCTTGATTAATTTGGCTTCCCTCCCGTCCGTCGCAAGGGAAAAACTCCAACGGCAACGTGACCGCATCTTGGACATGCTGGAAGAGGAAGAACGTCAAGAGAACGAGCAGCAGGAGCGTGCCGACAGGGAAGAAAGGGAAGAAATATTGCGAAAGCGTAAGGAAGAAGCCCTTAACGAAAAAGTGAGGTTACAGAAGGCGAAAGAGCTGCAAAAGAAAATGGGCAAGGCGCTCTTACGCAATATGGGCCACTCAGGCCAAACCACTGGCGATTCTATACCAGCAGAAGGGACCTCGAGACAGCATGCAGACTCTGACCCTGAACATAGGACCTGAAGTGCGGAAAAAAACCGTCGCATTTGTTGAGAAGGAGGATTCCGATTCTACTAGCAAACCTGAATGGGGGGATGTGACTACGGCGAAATTGCGTTCCGGACCACGACCCACGCTGCTTCAAACATTTCTCCCCAATAACAGTCCAGTCAAGCTCAATGTCACAGAGCGCAAGGCCGCGGGGCATCCTAACCTGTCCTTCCTAACCCCAGCCCCGCCTCGGCCCAGTCTACCAGAGATTCTGACGACGAATCCGAGCCAGAGGATAATCAAGCCGACCAACCCTGGACAGTGACGAAAGCGACAAGGTGCTTTCGGAAGAACTTCCTAACAGTGAAGAAGACGACGGAGAGGTTGAGTTTGAGAATGAGTATGACTTAGACTACGCACAACACCAACGAGAAATAGCACTGGAGTACTACCAGAAGCGTAATAACGTTGGTCAAGACGCGGCAAAGGCCATGATGGACCAAGCTTACAAGGAAGAGGAAGTAAGTCGTTTCGTCATCCACCGGCCTTGTATGAGATCTCAGCTCACCACCCTTTGTTAAGGAAACAACCCCTGATATCCCAACTCAGAACGACCAAACCAAACCTTCCATTTCGCGCTTCAAAGCCAATCGTATGGCATCAGCATATGGTGTTTCAACTCACGCCGAATCATTATCATTGGTGGATTCTGTCCTTCCCGAATCCGGTGTTCGAACCATACGAAGTGCCATCCGTACAGGCAGACTTGACGACAATAATCGACTGGTTGGGGGCGAAAATGATAGTGGTAGCGAAACCGAAGCCAATGGTTTGCAGGAGGCATTGGAACTACTCAGGAGGGGCGAGGTTTACAACCTCGGACCGGACGGAGAGCACCTATACAGGGTTCCACCTCCAAAACTTGAGGCGGCAGCCGCAACGAGTTCATCCGCGGCGCCACCTTCTAGCTCAACCGTACCTCAACACCTACTACCACCCCTCAACAGACCTCAGACTTCCAAATTCAAGGTAGATCGTACCCAAGCTGGTAGACCCTCTACACCCCGATCGACAACGTCCACCCCACCCACACCCGTATCGCACTTAGAGCGCTCATCTCCTAAGCTTCCTACCCCTCTTGCGGACGCAGTTGTCGAGAAGAAACCAGCAGGGACGCTAGAAGCACGTCCCACCCATACATCAACATCAAGCACGCCTATGGTCATAGAATCTTCATCCTTCAGAGCTCCAAGACCCACCTACCCGCAAACGAAAACACCCGCGCAGCCCTTTGCTTCAGTGATCATCGAATCACCGTCTTTCCCCAATCAGTTGACAGGGTCTACGCAATCGTCCGGCACTTTTGGCACTGGCGTTGCTCCGCCGGTAATTACCATCGACTCGCCTTCATTCCCTCCTCCTGGCCAGCGTGCTTCTACAAGACGGCCAGACCGCCCGCCAGAAGTTATTCCATCCCAACATCTTGCTGCTGGTTCGACCAAACCAGTGGTAAAAAATCCTTCGTCTCCCATACCTATCGCAGAAGTCCATTCCTCCCAAGGAGGGCCGGTAATAACATCCACCGTTCGGGAACGGGCTGCTCCTTTGTCGAGGGAAGATACCCGGAACAAAGTTCAGGCGTCAAATTCAGGTGCCACGCCTAGGAAAGAATCGAGGTTCAAGCAGGAAAGAAATTTATGAGCATGATGATTCGCAAACACATTTCCCCTCGGCGCTATTGTTTTTACATGGTTGATTATTTATTGTACATAGTGCGGACGATTCGTAAACCTGGAAATCGAGTGCTGTTTGGAAAAAAGAAGAAAAAGAGAGGTTACGACAGTCTAGTAACACAGCATAGAATCGCTCCCTTTGGAAACGAAATCTGCGGGGAGGAAGATACATATATGTATACATGGGTAATTATGTTAAATCGATGGTTTGACTATTGCCGACCCGCGTGTCGACGTGCTCGCGTTTGATCCTTTTGGGGTACCTAGCACTGTTTTGTTCGAGCCGCCTTGCACGGAGAGCCTTCAACTGAGTACTTAGATACATAAGCATTAGATATAGTTGTGGCCACAGGTGGCGGGTGGAGAACCCACCTCCAAGCGCGAGATTTCTTTGAAGGTACTTTTGTGTTCTCGTCCCTCGGAGGGATTGCCGGGTAAACCTGGGCTAGGGGACAGTGTATATAGCATTTTTGTGGTCCTCGGAACTATTTCGTTAGCCATTAAGAGTTCTATTCTTCGTTAAACCACCGAGGCTGGTACGATTGATCAGTGTTGAAATACCTAATGGTCTGTACTTGAACTCGAATGTGAGGTATGGCTTAACGTCAATCTCCTTGACTTGAACCGCATCGATTATAGGTGCTGGTGAAGCATATTCCTGACCAAATCTTTGTACACATGTCAATGGGGGTTGAGTAGGCAGAGAGGAGTGAAGGGGGAGGGCGAACCGAACGTGGTGTGATCCAGCTTTTTTCGAACGTTCGTGCACGACCTGTGCCTCGAGCGTCGGCCTGCCGTACTCATGTTCCTGGACCCGAGTTGAGACGTCCAGCACTTGGATTCGCCATAGCTGTAGTTTGATAACCCCGAGGTCTCGGGTGTCGTCAATACGGTCAAGGAGGTCGTCATCGTCTTGTGTAAGATATGAATAATGATCTGGAGGGAATTTAGAGAATGGAATACCTGTTACTTGTATTGGAGCGAATACGAAATCTCTGCGCGTGTACTCGGATGTTCTTGCATAGGAGACGCCTACGCCGTTGGGCTTGTTTGGATAGTTGTGGGCGTCTAGCATAATGTGTGTATCACAGTGTACACCATCAATGAAGACGGAAGCCTTCAGGGGTATTTCCCTCGTGGAGTTGTACCAGTTAACAGCAAAATTCTGTTGGGAAATAAATACAAAGGCACAGTGGATATACAATTAATTAATGTTACCCACCTTGCCCGCTTCGGACGGGATCCAGCAGGTGGTGAGGTTCCCTGAGTGTCGAATGTCGTAGACATCGCACGCTCCGCCTTGGATGGTGACCCATGCCCAGTACGGACCACGCTGGAGCATATGCATTCTGCCACAGGGCAAACACACACAAGACAACGGAGGCAGTCGACACGACGACCGGAGAGGGAGAGAGGATTAAATATAGGTGCTGTGGTGCCCCCGCACGTGAGACCGACCTCTACGATATCATGATGATGTCCATATCAATGTTGTTAACAGGGTGAGAGATGGGGTAACAATCGGTTAGGTTAGGCAACCCGTGATGAAGCTCCCTTGAGCACCTTGCGGTTGTGAGTGATATCGATAATGATGAGTTCCCGGGTTTGCATCCCCGTACCCCCATGCAGTCCTGTGTGAAGAATGGATCACACTCGCACTCTGTGATGGACGCACTTCACATTTCGTCACAATCCAGAACCCTGATGAGGATCAGCAAATTCCCACGCCCTCATGGCCTCATCCCGTACAACGCAGCGGAAACCGCCGCCGCCAATCCTACCAACTCGCAAAACAATTAGTATCGAGGAATGGGAAGCCAAGACACCACTGAGTGATCTTGAGGTCAGAAGCATCAATGCACTCAAGGCAGCCAACGAGAAAATCCCGTTGCCGCTGCGCGTATGGTTCTTTACTTGTCGTCTGTTCTTCATGTGCTCAGTGCACTTTGAATAGTTCGCAGCCCAGGAAGAGGCTGGGCCATCCAATTCTCGCCCTGGCACACCACTTGCATTCAACAGACTACCTCAGTCTGCTTCCCTGGGCTCGCCCTCCTCACGACCTGGCACTCCATCCAGCGTCGTACCCGGCACTTCACGACCCCATGCTCTCTACCCAAAAGCTCCTGTCCAGTCACCGGAACAATTTTACGATTGGTTTGCTCTGATCGATCGATCTGTTGCGCATAGCCAAGAGGCACACTTTCGTGCACATGTAGCCTCGCTCATGGACCATTTGGAGGTCTGCGAGGGATTGATAAAGCGGATCGATGAGGTTGACAATTTGCTAGGAGAGATGTACGACGAGTGGTGGAGGGTTGAAGAGAATGGGCGGGTCGTGAAGGAAGGATGCGAACGCGTTGTCGAGGATAGGGTGAGGTCCCTCACACAGGTTGCACAATGATTCGGGCATTGATAAGCAGAATTCCAGGATAAACTGTTGGAGGTAATAGAGGACATTGGGCAACATTTGGAATATTTCCAGGAATTGGAAAGAGCCACGCGGATGCTAAATTATCCCGGCGAATCACTCATATTCGAGGCCGACTTCTTGTACATGGTGGAGCGCGTGGACGTGTGCATCAGTTTCTTGAAGGCTCACGTATGTTTTTCCCTCATAATAGCAATGCTTATCTCGTACGCATATACACAGAGACATTACCGCGAAGCCGACGTCTACCTACTCAGATTCCAGCAATGTATGACACGTGCAATGACACTGATCAAAATGTCCTTTGTGGGCTCTCTCAGAGCTCTCACAGTCGATATATCCAGACGTCTTTCCGAGAAGGTACCGTCTGATTTAACTCGTCGCGTCTTTCTCTCGAACTGATTCAAGCCTCCCATCAGGACGTCTCCCAAACGGCACAACAGCACCTACTTTATACTCGTTTCCTCTCTGTTGCGCCTAAGATACAACCTCTCCTGCGTGAGCTCGAACGTCCGAGCAGCTACATACCCCGATGATCCTCTCTTCCCTTCTGAGCGAATGCTACAATGCCTATTTCAACGCACGAAGGACCTTGTTGGCTGGGTGGATACAGGAAGAAATTAAGGCATTAGATGTTGTACGAGGGGAATTGGTCGAGCTTGTGCGTAAAAATCTGCCCCTTCCCTGTCAAGAGACTGAGTATATATGCGCGACACTGCATATAGACCAGGGCTGGATGTAGCTTCCTCAAGCAACTATGTACAGATGAGTTCAACTTGTACAGGGCTTTCTTCAGCACTGCCGAAGAGGAACTCTAGTACGTCTACCCCTTTGGCCCACTGCGCTAGCTGAGATGATTGCTCCAAGCCAATACCTGGAGAAGCTATGTGATGTGCTCTATGATGACCTCCGTCCCAGGATCCTCCATGAGCCACGTCTGACCGCGCTCTGCGAAGTCTGCACTGTACTCCAAGCGCTGATGATCCTCGACTCTTCTACGTTCGTCGGGTCTGCCACAAATTCCCCAACCCCCGATTCCAAAGTATTGGAAACTGAGGATGATGGTGGGG
Organism: Lepiota brunneoincarnata; assembly: GCA_023014365.1. Lineage (NCBI taxonomy): Eukaryota > Fungi > Basidiomycota > Agaricomycetes > Agaricales > Agaricaceae > Lepiota > Lepiota brunneoincarnata. Next base: position 847,615 of record JAEBUN010000005.1, read on the forward strand.
ATGACGAGCTCACTGTGGACCTGGACTCTGCTCGAGAACGGGGCAAGAGAAAGGGGCATATAGGGAGGTTGCACATAAGCCGCTTATTACAGATGGTACTGCAAGATGCCCAGACGAGACTATTTTTCAAGGCGCAGGCCACGATTCAGAGTGAAGTCAGGTACTATGTACCTAAAGCCGAAGACCTGCGGTGGCCCGAAATCCTGATTGGTGCGTCTCTGGCCTGTCTCTGAGAGAGTTGTTCTATGCTCATACCTGGGATACTGGTTCCCAGAAGCACACAAGAATAAGGGTGGAGGCCAATCCCAGTCTATCCCAAATGAAAAAGCAAGCCCGAGTCAAATAGCACTCGTGGGGTTGCCAAAGGGAAGTCTGATGAGAGACAGAGAGAGCTGGTACCCGACTGTGAGGAAAGTGGTGTGGGTGCTGGAGCAATTGAAAGATTTTGTGCAGGTTGGTTACCCCTCGTCATGTAGGAGACTCTCTCTGCTGACTTTTAATGATTCAAAGCCAGCGATCTTTGAGGACATAGCCCAGGAAGCCATTCAGCTCTGCCACCAGTCACTTATCACCACGAGCGAAAACATCAAGACGCGGCAAGGGTCTAGTGGAGTGCTAGATGGCGAACTATTTCTGTTGAGACACTTGTTGATTTTGAAAGAAATCATTGTGGACTTTGAGCTCGGCGGTAGTTCTGGCGGTGCTGGAAGCTTGAGCGGACCAAGTTTAGTGGGTGGGGGTGTTGCTGGTAGGTCTCTCCGACTCTCGCTAGGCGAATATAATCATAAGTATGGCATAGATACCTTGGCAACTTTATTAAGTCGGACATCGGGTCTGATACCGCTCCCCGGGGGGTTGTTCAGCACACTTGGTATGAGTGCATCTGGTGTAGGTGTGCATGGGGAAAGGACAGATCTGCGATACGTATGTCCCCAACCATGCTTCTCTCTCAGAATCTCCGACATAATACAATTTGAGACAGGACGTTGACCAAGCCCTCCGGAAAGCGTGCGAGAACACGATATTTGAATGTACGAGTGTCGCTTGTCGAGTGCTACAACCCTGGCTTTCATCTTCTACTACCTTGCCATCTTCACCAACAATCACTATGGGATCCAACCCTACCCCATCATTGTCATCGTCGTCTGCCTTGGGCCCATCGAATACTTCCCGCTTATCGCCAAAACAGACGGACCAACTCTTCCAAGAGTTGTGTACACGAGATTTACGTAACGCTCTCGCTAAAATGAAGCTTTATCTTGGTTCGGGAGGGATAGGCGTGGAGGGTGGTACGGCTGGCGTGTTAATACATCATGTGAGGGAGCGTGTTGTCGAGGCGTATCGGGAGTTTTTGAGTGCTGTTGCTGCTGCCGGGCAGGGGCAGGATGGTGGTGCTGAGCAGGATGGTGAAGGATTAATGGGCATAATGAAGCTGGGTGAGGTGTTACGTGGCGTAGTTGATGAGGCTGACGGTGGTCTTGAGTAGAGACGTGCAGTGCTTGGATTCCCCACAACTGCGCTCTTTGATTTGTATTGGAACAGATTTTAGGGCCCCTGCCTGTATTCGGGCAGAGAGTGTTAGTGTGCGCCATAAGTTAACCAGACAACCCCTGTCGAAACAAATGCAGCAGAGCGGATGCGACTGCTTCCAGCTCTCTGGTCGAGTCCAGCAGATGGTGAGACTCCTGGCGTCACGATGATATCGATGTTGTGACGACTGTCAAAAAGCCCCGTCAGCGAGGTCCATGGCCACGAGTTCTAGGGTTTGTTATCACCATCACAGGAGGTCGACGGTCACACGCCATGTGATACGTTTGTATGTGACAGATGCATATATTTCACACTTCTGATACCAACGTTCATTATCACAATCGCCATTCATGAACTCTCCCCTAGATCCAGGCTCTCCTACCGATTCCGCGTCTTCCAGCGGCAGCCCACCACCTGAAGAGGTCGTTTCTGTAAATCCACAGTCAGAATCCCGTTCTTCAACTCTAGGCATCTTCCAACTCGCCAACCAAATCACTGCGTCGCTCTCTGGTTCTTCCAAACGTCGCAATCCATCCGGTGGATCCGCGGGTGGATCTTCATCCGCACGTGATTCAAAGCAGCGTAGGCGTGGAGATCCCACAAGACCTGCGTGGGATATGCGTGGTGATGTGCAAGGCTCTAGGAAGGAGAAAGAGGATCTAGTTGACTCTAGCATCGTGGAATATCTTCGAAAAGGTAGATCATGTTCTTATCTCTCATTGGATAGGGTGATAGTAATGGCCGCACTCTCAGAAATTGGAGATCCTTTCCTTGAGGTTTCAACATCATGATTTATTTTGCAGCGAAGTGAATCCCCCCGATATCATTCACAGGGACAAACCCTGAGGTTGATGAACCAGTAACGTTTCTGCTGTTTCATTCTAATGTAGATTATTATACCAATATACTCAACAAGCCCATTACCTACAAGTCCGTAAAGTGCCTAAAGTACAAAATGACTGCAATCCAAGCATATCCGCACATCACGCCCGGTAAATAAGATAAAGCAACGCCCCTCAACACCATCACACAGCGTCCTTCCCTTTATTCGGCGATGGTGGCTTCTTCCTCATCAAGCCCCTCCTCAGTGAGAAAACATGTGTGAATGCCTCCTTTCCCTTCCCAATGGACCCCTTCCTGTCGGCTTCCCTTCTCTCCGATAAGTTCGTCTGCATCCTTTGCATCGCAACGCCCCTTTCCTCCGTCGCGAAATCGAACCCACGATCGACGGAAGTCATCCCAGTAGCCATATCTGTCCTGCTCGCCGACCTAACATCCATGGATGGCCCCCGAAACCTGGACTCGACTGTGGTGACACTACCCCTGCCGCGATGGCGTACGAGATGTCATCGATGGTGTAGACGGGCTCTGCCCGCAACATGTTTCTGAGAGCCGACCCGGTCCCTTTGGTCGGACCCTGTAGGTGCGACAAGTCTCTGTATGGGTCTTTTTGACTGATCCACCGCAAGATGTCGATGTCCGTAGGACGGAATATGAACTGCCAGCCTTTGAAGATATATCGGGGGGCCATCGCGAGTAGAAAGGTGAGTGGAAGACAGAGCCAGAAGTATGCAGAGTGGAATAGCAGATAGTCATTCCCGTATAGAGACGTGACGGCGTATCCTGGTGCTATCAGAGAGTAAATGGCCTGTAACCGTTGTCAGACAAAGTCCTTTACACGTCCTGATTCACTCACCGTGAATATCCAAGCAATCACAATACCCAGAAAAACGGCAAAGAAGATCCAGCCGGTCCAAGCCGTGGTGTTGAAGCCTGTGTAGAGGTTCGCGACCAGGATGGCAGAGATGGCCATTGTCTTAAACCAGTGTTAGAATTCAAGCAACTTGGAGCGGATGAATGGATGTCATACAGTTGAAAACTCTGTTTGACGAACATCATATCCATCTGATCGAGCACTTGTAGTTTCGTAGGTGTAGAAAATCAGGAAAAATATGATCGTCGACTTTCGTGGACAATATAATCAGCGCCGCCCTTAATCGGGGCTAGGCTTGTACTCACCTGGATCAATCCATCGAACATATAGATAAAGAATAAACGATGTCCAAACCAGGATCCCTCCCGACCGTAGTGGTACAACTCCGGGACTTGCATAAGTACATGGGCATCTGTGAAGAGCAGGTTCAGCGATGTATGGATGAGCATGAGACGGCAACCTTACCAAGGAACCTATCAAACAATCCAATGCCGATGACGGGCAAAATGGTCCAGATTGAATTCCAGAAGAGAACGTAGATATAATCAAAGACACTTGATTGGAATATTCGTCAGCAACATGATGTTGTTCCCAGGACGACCATGCTTACAAGGTTCCGCTCCAGCCATTGTAGATTTGGAACCACCAGAGGACACCAGTCGGTACAATGTTTTTATAGAAGAAGTTGAGAATCCTGGAATCAAACTTGTGAGTGGCGGACTCGGTGAGGAGTGGGTTGCATGTTGCTCACATGACTCCGTTGCGCGCGTACGACCAGTGCCCATGAACCAACAACAGCTTTTTGAGGAAACGGAACTATGGGCTCGAATTACCACTTGTGATATCGACATAGAATGGAATGCCGTACCTGTGCGATCGCGTAGTCTGAAGAATTAACGGCCTGTAAACCCTCCTCTCCAGAAATACCAACACCGACATGAGCAGCCTTCGCAAAACAACTCAGCGTCTATGGCACAAGGATACTTTGTGATAGCATACCTGGATCATGCTAACATCATTGGCGCCGTCCCCAATAGCCAGTGTCATCGCGCCGAGTTCATCCTTGACTAAGCGCACGACCTAATGCTTTCTGCAAAGGAGAGACACGACAACATATCACTCCCTCACAAAGTATTGCCAAACGGAGCAACAGAGCTTTGTTTTCCTCGTCTGCGAAAGCCTGAAAGTTGCCAATGTCAACGTTTAACTCATACCAGATCGTCGACGCCTTACTTCAAGCAAAGCAGCGCCATCCACAACAAGCACGAACCCTCCCGGTCTTTCACCATTGTCAGCACCTACAAGAGACGCGCCTGTTACGATCCTTTGCAGGGGAATTTGTCGGTCTCTTTCCTTGGATGGCGTCGGGGATTGTGTCAAGTTGATCGCGGATCCAGAAACATTGGCCTCAGGGAAAAATCGAGCCATCGCTCGAATCATCTGTTGTTGAACGGGTAGAGGTCCCCCGCGAACGATGATGATGTTTGACTCTGGGTTGATCAGGTTCGTGCTGCGCCCAATTGCTGGTGGCGAGGTGAGTGTGGCTGCCGAATATACTTACCATCGTGATAACATACCTATGGCGGTCTCCAATTTGTCACCGGTCGCAACCCAAATTTTAATTCCAGCTCGTTTCAGATCTGCAATGGTTTCGGGGACACCATCTTGCAGCTTGTCTTCAATAGCGGTAGCACCCAATAGCCGGAGCTCTTGTTCGAGTTCGCTTGATACCGCTTCGATCTGTTCTTCCCTGTTTTCCATAGAGATCGTAGCCTCGTGATAACGCGCGCTCCAGCTCTCATACTCATTTTCTGGTCCGTTGGTCAGTTGTCCGCGATGAAATGCAGAGCCAGATAGACACTGCGCACCATTAATGACTTTGTACGCCAATGTCAACGTCCTCAAACCTTCATTTGCGAATTGGCTCAAATGCCTCTCCGTCTCCTCCCTAATATCCTCATCCACACCTTGCTTCAGCCTTTCGAAGATGACGTTATCTGCGCCTTTGGTCAATAAAAACAACCGACGATCATCACCATCAACCCTCCGCAAAACCACACTCATCCTCTTCCTCGCACTCGTGAATTCTAGGATGTTCAATAATTGGTATTTCTCAACATCTTCGGATGACGGCGTTCGCAAACTGAGGATATCACGATCGCGTCCGAGGAATTTGAAGCCCACATCCGCGGCAGCTTGTACCAAGGCAGCCTCGTCTGGAGATTGGGCTTTGAATGTGATGCGCCCCGTTTCTGGATCATGGGACGTAAGGACAGTATGGCAAAGCGAGAGGACAGTAAAGAAACCATTGAGGTTTCTTGCGTGCCGCCTCATTTCTGGATCCTGATCTTCGGACAAGGATGCTTCAAGATCCTGCTCGAGGTTACGATCGCTAAAGTGGATGATACCATCATCGTCTTCGGGTATTGATTTCATCGCTCCGCTTGTGCTCTCTGCGCCTCGATTTACGGCCCAGATATCGACAGTGTCCGGATGATTTGTTTCAAGTACGGATCTCGGTTTCTCCAACGATTTGGGTTCTTCTTCTCTGCTGTCGTCTCCTCGATAGGCGACACCACCAACAGAACATTGGCGGAATGCCATAAGGTTCTAAAAGTCTCCTTCAGTATACTGAGATAATCGAGTCATCACATCCCACTCACTTGGGTTAGTGTGCCAGTTTTATCTGAGAATATATACTCGATTTGACCCAAGTCATCAGACAAGTTCCAACTTCTTGCGATTGTGGGTTGGTTGGTCTTCTCATAGCAGATGTCGCTGTCGAAGTAGATCCAAGCGGCCTGGCACGTCTTGACAAACTCGATAGATACATAGAGGGAAATCGGAACGAGGTCCTGGAATCTGGAAACACGGTCTGAGTATCGGACACAGAGAAGGAAAAGGTTTCTTACGTCAGGAGAGCAAAAGCCCAAGTGACGAGGCCATTAATCCTCGGATTATCGCCACTAGTGTTGTCCCCATATAACCAGGGCGCCCCAAGAGGCACGAAGTGAAGTTCAAGCAGAGAGTCGACGATACCGCAAACTATTGCCAGCCCAACCATGACCAAGAGGTTGATGAAACTACGCGAGGCGTCGGTTGGTACTCCAGGGATGTTGGTGAAGAGAGTACTTACACTTGAGGATTCATCTGCCTTTCTACCTTACTCCGTTTGCTGGGAGTCCCCCCCGAATTCATCACGATCTTGGTGTCCAACCCGGTAAATAGCACTACCCCAATAACCCACTTGGTGTTCTTCAACACCGTCCCACGTAACAGCGTCATTTGGAGATCAACAGACGTTGTTTGTCCATTAAAGGTGACATTGGCATTGAGTCGGTACATGTCAGTGTCTGGACGATCGCATTGGATTTGAAATTTGTTGCGTGGATCAGCGCAATCCTTGGCATTGTTCAAATGGGTGAGGGAGGGGATAGCGTGTCGAGATTTCAGATTGGTTTCTCCATCCAAGTTCTTCGTCTCTACAAACGCGACATCCTCATCTTCTGAGGTCGCGCATATAAGAATATCCGCAGGGATGGGCTCATTATCGAGGATCTTGACAATATCCCCAGCGTGCACGTCTTCCCAGAGTGTCTGCTCCCAATGCGGCATAGGGTGGGCCCCGGACTCTTGTGCATCGACGCCTTCATAATCGTACGCGATCGTAGGGTCGCTAGGAACCTTCTCCCTAGAACCACCCCTAGCCGATGTGCTGCCTGATATTGACGCCAGACCCGGTACAAAGGTCTTGCTCTTTGCCTTCGTAGCGTTTTTATTCGACCATTGCCCACCGGCTAGGACATGGGTTCTGCTGTGGTTGACATGTTTGTCTGACTGGTGTCTTTTGAAGTCCTCGTATCCATCCTTCGCCGCGGTGATTGCTAGGATGATCAATAGCGGCAGAATAACAACTGCACCTCCGATCGTAGAAAACTTTGGAAAGAATTGTAGGATTGCGATGGCAAGGAAAAACCTGAAGATCAAATACAGCCGTCAGCGATATAGACCTTGCAAAGGCACGCACTCACATATTAGCTATCCGCCTGAACTGTTCCAAAAGATTCCGAGGCACAAAGGTGATGATCGTATACTTGGAGGTGATTACTTGGTTTGAGGTATAGGTGACTTCCTTCTTAACCCTGCCTTTCTGATCATAGTACTCCTGCGGCAGGTCCTGGTTGACGAAGACAGTCCTCGGCGGCCCCGGCTCGCGCTTCTTGTTGAACAAATTCTCGACATTGAACGCCGCGAGTCGACTGTACCATTCCGCAAAACCGGACTTCCACTTGGCAGAAGGAAGAGACATGAAGGACTGCGCAGCCCAGAGGTGACGGCAGAAACACGACTTGCAGGGGAGTAGCTGGTCAAGCGGCAGGCAGGGCTGCTCTCAGGCAATCAAGGAGCACTGCATTTACTCGACGTTTCCCATCGGCGTTTCGCTCGGATGCCTAACCCGCAATGGGGCTGATTGATTGCGCCGAAACCGCGTCCGAGTCAGAATCAAGTGGTTGTCAGAGGGTGGTTGGTAATGGGAACTCGGGGCCATATGGGGCAGGCAAAGCAGATGTTACGGGGGCGCAGGATCAAGGGACCGAGAACAAATCAAATCTGACAAATGCATACCACGCACGACGAAAATAACAATTAGGGTCAAGGCCAGGGACAACAGCCACTTTGAATGCTCGTCAGAAGGTACTTAGGCGACTGACACGGCGTAATACCCATCTCGTAAGCAACATCACTGGAACAGGAATGTCCGGAAAACAAGTAACCGTGGCACACGCGCTCCGGGGGATTTGGAGCCGCCCAACGGACGGCGAACCGTTTGAAATGGGCGCCGACCCCTCCGGACCAAGTATACGACGTTTCAAGAGGCATCCGAGTAATCCATCTGTTTCTTCCTCGATACTGGTCCTCCTGCGTTTTCGCTTCTTGCGTTCTGGCACATCCTGATCAACGACGCGATAGGTCCCAACTTTGTCCCACGCTCTCAGCAGTGTCGTAACCGCAGCTGATGGCACCATCAGTCTATGGGCAGCTCGCGCACCGAGGATGGCGGCTTACACGGTCAGTGATTTGGTTGCGGGTTGCCACCACGAAATTCAAATGACAAGTTTAATGCTTATTACAATTTAGTATGGCGCATCCAATCTGTATCCATTGTCCAGCCCATCAAAATCAATTATATGTTGATGTCCAGCGTGTATTCCGTAACCCCCCACTTTAAACTAACAACACTAATATACACGGAGCAGTGGATCATATGCAAGAGATACAATAAAAATGCTCCGAAAATAAATTAAGGATAAATATCATAAAAGGTCGGGTATATCGGTCGAAATCCTAAGCAGGAGCAGTCACCGCGGTTATCAGCCCCTTCGCCAACGCTCTAGGATCACCAATGGATTCTTGCCCATCTTGGAGCCGCCGAGCAGACGGCAAACCATTTGAAATCGTCGGAGACGGGAGGAGCTCCTCAGGAGCTTCCGGATCAAGTTTACGACGCTTCGGGTTCGGGAATTGAGGTAGATAGTCAGCATCATCATCCGAGTCTTGTTGTGGTTCCTCTGCTTGCTCTCGGTCAGAATCTTCTTCCCCATCTTTCCTGTGTTTCCTCCTTGGTACCGGTGTTCTACGTTTCCGCTTCTTGGGTTCTGGTGCATCTTGATCGACGACGCGACAGATCTCAACGTTAGCTCCCGCTCTCAGCAGTGAGTCGAACCACAACTAATTGTAACCATCAGTCTAGAAGCAGCCCACGAACCAGGAACGGCAGCTTACGCGTTGATTCGGCTGCGGATTGTCACCCGGGCCTTTAACTTCCACGAATTTGCAGATCCCCTCTTCCGCCTTCCAGATAATTAGGTCTGGTACGCCACTTGACCTCCCAGAATAATCTTCACAAAACAGCCGGGATATCATTGCAAGCGGCCCTGCCCCCAAACACTGTGATCAGCGAAATCAGCACATCGGCCCTCCCGGTCATAGTCATGAAGAAAACAAACGTCAACGATCTCCAGCAGTTGCTGCTGCTCACAAACATCCCACCTCAGCCCGATACACCAAGTCTGTTTTGGTTGATACCTCTCATAGTGGCGTTTGATGTACTCCCTTGCCTTTCCTTCCTTAATCTCCTGCAGTCGAGCCTCGAATCGCGCTTGCCGGGCAAGGTAGAATGAATCCTCGAACATATCCAGAGGCCCAGCCTGAAATGGTGTTTCGAAAGCACCCCGAACACGGCTAAATATGATGTCCCAAAACAGGAGTGCGAAGATCGTTGTTAAGATGCGGGTTTCGGAGTGAAACCTGACCCAAAGTCAGCATCCATTCTTCATTGAACAAACAACGTTCAGGGGTACCCGACATATCCAACCATCTCATAATGCTGCAAAGCATAGGTCTCGACATTGACGGTTTCTTCGCCGAGCCCGACCCATGACGACTTTCCAGTCCATTTGACCTGCGGCCCCTGAACAAGTGGATTAGTATGAAGTTCCCTGCCTGATGCAGAGGATAACTCACCAACTTTACTACAACAACATTAGCATCTGCGGGATCCTTTTCTACATCCTTTTCCGGCTGTTCCCCTGGCGGGTTGGCCGGAAAGAAATCAGACACGAGTAGTGCATTGTTCCCTTTCCCGGATTCTGGGAGAAGTCCTTGGCCAAGCTTCATCCCAGGACGTAAATCTGATCTTTTCGCCTTGATTACGATCTCCTCGGGATCCTTGAGAGCACCTTCGCAGAGGGTCCGTTTTTCAGGGGTCCAATTTCATTTTCTTTTCAATGCGCTGCAAGCGGCGGACAAGCATTGGACGGTTGACTGTAGTGTGATACTTGAGCTTGGAAACAAAAAATCTGAGAGATAGGGAGCGTACCAATCCCGACGTACTTCATCTTCCAGCGCCCAGAGTATCCCGGACTTCACGGCTTTCAAGTCGAGAGGTTTGATGTACCGCTCTTGTATTAGTGCGAGTCTCTCGTACCACGATGCCCGCTTTCCCTTCCGCCAGTGCGTTTGCTGGAGTAGGTCCTTCTAGAATGCTGAGTTCGGTCTCGTATTCTTTGAGGAATACCAAAAGCGCTTGCGGCCTTGGCGACCATTCTCGTATACACGTGTCCTGCAAAAAAAAAAAAAAAGAAAAAAGACCACTGTGATGCGGCACTGCGTATGGGATCAACCTATGCAGCTCACCAGCTTCAAACCTCTCTAACCCTGGTGTCCGCTCTGGCGCCTTCCCTTTCTCGCGGCTCTTCTTAATCCACCAACATTTTCCACTTCTTCTTTATCCGATCCTCGTACAGCACCTTGATATGCTTAGCCCGTCGTACAGAGACCGTCTCCCTAACTTCACCGGACTCTTCGGCCTGATCATCGACAGAAGGGTGATACTCTTCCTCCTCTTCCCTCTTTACGTTTGGTTTCTCTCCCGCCTTGGAGCTTGAGTTTCCCGACCTTGGTGTCGTAAAAGGCGTGGACCTAACTTTACCCAGTGGAACTGGTGTCTTGAGCCTATCATCCACGGGCGCAGGCGCTGTACTCGTCCCCCTAGGTATATTCTCTGGGGGTGTTTCCATTTCCGCATCCAAATGAAGGGCTTCCTCAAATTCCAGTAGGTCTTTGCGGGACGGCCAGATACTCGCGTCTCGTTCATAATGGTACTCTGGGAAGTTCCACTTCCTAAAAGCCAGCGAGCAAAGCAGGTAAGCAATATTTGGTGGGTTTTTCCGTCCCGCGATAGCAGATGACATGGAGGCGGCCAATAAACCAGTGAAGATTGGGGTTAATCTTGACACAAGGGCCTAGGAAGAGTGAGGGCGCTGCTCGAAGTCCAAGGAGCAGTTGACATACCAAGCCTCTCGAGCGCCATCTCACGGAGCCTCCTCAACTGTGAGATATCTTTAGGCTTTTGTCCGAATGCTAGTTGCGTTTGTGTCATTCCATCCCGTACAGAAGGCTTCTTTGATTTGCCCTTCCTCTTCGCCAAAGACGGTAGTGTGTGCTGACCAGCAGCGTGCGTAATCATAGTTTTAATGATAGTCCCTTTCTAACAACAACAAAGAGTTAATGTAGGGTTCGTTCATAGTACCATCGAGCAACCCACCCTCACTAACGTAGATCCAACTTTCATGAGCTTCATGATCTCCCGCAGGTCAGGGACAGTCAAGCGATTGAGAGCCTCTTCAACAGACATGCTCGACTGGTCCCTGAACAGGTAGTCAAACTTGAGGTTCGACGGGTCAACAATAGGTTCTTCCACGGGCTCTTGCGCCTTTGCGCAAGGTTTTGTGAAGAGCGGCTTCGATCGGATGGGAGGAATCCTAGACTCAAGGATTTTCTCATCATCATCCGAGAATGTCAGGTCGACAAGCGCCGACTCGTCCTCCTCTTTGACCTCTGGTAATGGTGCTAAAGGCTGGTCGAGTTTCATGTCTTTCAGGGGCACACAGAGCGCATTGAGGGCCTCTTGAAGTCCGTCTTCGCCTATCTCAGAGGCATATTTTTGCAGTGAAGAGAAGGAGTGCCATTCCGGTTGCCGGAATATCAGTCGCACCATGAGGTATCGAACCCGGTCTAATGTATCGCATGAGCTCAGCAAGGGGATATGGGGAGGGAAGACCACATGCATTCCAAGGCACGGTAGGCTTTGACAACATCCAGCTCTTCATCACTCAGCAAGTGCTTCTCGTTTTCTATGATTACATTCACCATATCTATCACATGGGAAGGTCGACAGGGGTCCACAATTATGCCAAGTTCGATGCCCTCTCACCTTCGAACACCTTGACATAGAGCGAAGGCCGCTTGAATTGTTTCCCAGTCCCGACGATCCGCGAATTGACTCCTCGTCGTAAGCTTCTACCTCATGCTCAAGCTGTTCACTGCCGCGATTGCCGAAGAGGGTGTACCAGAAATCCTTCGCGGGGATTGATCTTGACATTAATCCACGGCTCGGAGTGGGTAGTGCCAGAATGTATTAAGATGGCCTAAGAACGGCCCAAGAGGGAGTGTTGAGGCCACAGAACGTGCGCGAGAACTTTGGACCTGGAGTCATCAGTCGCAATCGCAGAAGTCACGTACACGTGTATGGTGACTACTGCTTCTTCCCCACGATATGTTCATTCCGTGACAAAGGAGTATTTTGTGTGCGGGAATGGGCGTTTTGATACCAATGGACACTCAGGTACACAAGCATTTGGTGTTTTAGTCGCGAAGATGGCCTTTATACGCTCCCGGCCAGTGACTACTGAGGGTGATGAGTACAATTGAACGCGACTCGCCAGGTCGAAACAACTGTTAGCGGAATAGCGTCCAATAGCATTTTTGCCGATAGGCGGCTTACTATCACCACCCTCGAACTTTTCCAACTCAGTCGCCAAACGTGAAAGACACGGGATCGAGGATTCCCAATCACAGGCCCTCGATTGGAACGCAAGCAACGCCACACCCTGCGTCCGGCAAACGTACCTCGTTATCTTGGATGGGTGCGAGATTGTTGATATGATGGGCATTCGAAAGACCTCCCCCTCCTCTGGCTGATCTGTAGTAGACCCGAACCACACCTCAGGTACACCTCCTCGCGGGCGGACTTCAGCGTTATATACGGCAGAGAAATACTAACAATCGATGATAAAGCCCGCGAGGAAGTCAACCGATATCTACGTGGTTTCAAAGGCACCCGGGCCAAGTTTCCGTATTCCACAAGCGAATCTTGGCTTTCGAAAAAACAACTCGCCGGGGTCTTACGTGTTGCTCCCGGTTTCTTCACTGTCACCCCCACCGCCCTTAGATACGTCGGTGACCCTAAACACGCCAACCCGCCAGCCCAACTTGACGCCTTCTATCATTTATCAAGCGCTCACATGATATTGGCGCAAAAGAGATGGCACCCGATGTTCTGCATATCCGCATCCTCTCTGACATACCAGATGACGTATGTCCAATAACAAGACGCATACTTTCTCATCTCGTCTACATACCCACCTTCTGCCACGACTATGATTTGGCGGCCGCACAGACGCTACGCATCGACCAAAGTACATTCTACAGCGCCTTGCAAAAGCCCTACCCGGTGATCGACGTGCACCCACCCGAGACAGCTGTCTCCACTCCGCTGCACTTCTATCATGCCTCCTCTGGGGACTACCTTCGTGATCCTATCCGCTCTGGAAAGTTTGTACTGACATGAGGTTGATTCGACTCTAGACCACCTCGGCTATGGTGAGTAGTAATGATCGATATGTTTGGCGCACCCATGACCACGCGCCTCTATTACCATGTATACGACAAGGATCAAGACCTTCTCTTCTGAATTCACCAATTCGATTTTGGGTGCATTGAAGACACTAACGGAGACTTTTTGAGATTCGTAGATTGGCTCTGCCAGCAGGTGAGCATCCCAACTTCCTCGCACGCCCGCATCCTCAACTGTAGACAATTAGAAATGCTATTGGCGACGGCAAAAGGTATCCGATCCTGAACTACGTCTTTCGAGGGTGAAGTTCTAGATGAAGTCCCACTAAACTGAAGTGCCGCAGCCTGCCCGTACTCAAACTCGGGCTTTGGCTCCTGGCATCCCTCATACGGCAGTGCTGGTCCGTCGGCAGCTAGTTATGAGGTTCTCTTTCCCAGCAATGAGCCCTAATGAACAGCGATATCTCCTTGGTGATGTCGTTTTTCCAGTGACATTCCCTTTTCCCTTGCAATCGAGTAACCTCGTCTCGGTCAGAACATATCTATGCAAAGTGGCACAAGATGGAATTTTATATGTAGTGTATCTAAGGTACAATGTTGATTGGTTGGTTGGTACGTGATATCAAGTGAGCAATTATTGTTTACAGACGTGCCGTCAAAGAGGCCTACAGTAGAAAACAAGAGTGCACCATGAGAACCTAGCAGGTGTCGGGATAAGACCGGATACCAGTTGCATTGGATGAAGGAGTTCCGTGGCGTACGTAGAGATCTCTGGGATGTGGGACAGGGGGGAAGGAGGAAAAAGATATACCAAGCTGACGGGCAATAAATAGGAAGGGATCATAAGGTCTGGTAGGGAGTTGGAGATAATACCCGGCACTGATCACTTATGTGCGAGCATCTCTTCAAGAGCCCCCACAACCTCCGTCATGGTTGGACGGTCTTGATGGTCATGGGTCCACATACGCTCCAGGAGGTCAACAATTTCCGAACACCATACCTTGCGCAGGCCGCCAACACTCGGTCTAGTTGTAACGGAATAAAAGCCGGCTCTTATCCACTTTAAGTTGATCATGAAACTCACCGCTGCCTTTTGGCACCAACAATATCGTAGATAGCATGTTCATTCATGCCTTCCCAAGGAAATTTCCTTGTTGGTAGGTGCCACTGCAACATTTCCCAGAATACCATCGCGCAGGAAAAGACATCAACCTTATGGTTATACTTTGGGTGCGCGGTCCAAAGTTCGGGCGCCTGCCAGTTTACGGTACCAACCAGGCTCTTCACCATCGACCGCGTCGATTGCTTGACCTTAGCAAGCCCAAAATCGGCGATCTTAGCTGTCACTCTGGCAGTGATGAGAATATTGGAGGATTTGCAGTCACGGTGGATGACGGATGGCTTGCGAGTGTGAAGGTACTCCAGGCCCCGAGCAATATCCAGCATCATGCTCAGCTGCGCAATTGGGGTTTATTAGAAAGAAGGTAAGAAAAAGCTGTGAACTTACAACTTTGTGCAGGGAAGGGGTGCTAGTATTCCGGATATAGTCAAAAAGATCGCCATTCGAACACAGCTCGCTAACGACCATGACAGGGGTCTCCTTGGTGTTCTCGGGTATGCTAACGCCGAGCTAACAAGACATGAAGTTCACATATGCAGCACAACATTGCCATGACTTACGAATCGCACGATATTCGGATGATCAAAGCCACCTAGCAACTTTAATTCCTTGATGTCCACTGAACATACGAGATGTCAACGCGTGCCCACGAACCAAACCAATGTTCAACTCACTTGCACTCAAAGTTCCCCTAAACTCCGAGATCGCAATCCTTCTGCCTTTGAATTTGCCAATAAAAACATCCTTAAAGCCTCCACTACCAATCTTCTCCAATTTAGTCAATTTCTCCGGCGGTATCTCACGGTCTTCAAGACCCAAGCTCTCGAGATCAAGCTCGAGCTCTTGCTCTGCTTCCCGCTCCTTATCAGGAACGGGTGTCCGAGGTTCATCCTGGTGGACATATTCGGATCGCAACAAGACTGGAGTAGAAGCTGCACTTGATGTATTCTTTTTGCGCTTTCGTTTCCTAGAGGTCGACGGTGGTCGCACCGTACCAGTAGATGAAGGAGAGGATAGGTCGTTTACATGGCGATCCCGCCATTGCAGCAGAGCTTCGGCGAGTTGGGGCTTGGTCCCGGTAGGCTCGAGGTCCCTTGTCTCGCACAATCGGACAAGATCGTCTCGCCGTAAGCGGACAAGAGTCTTCGCGGTGGCTACAGTGAGATCGACTAGAATAGAGATTAACCATGTGCAAACATAATGGACAACACACCAAGTACCCACCTTCTTCCTCCATAACTTCGTCCTCGTCCGTCTCCCCCTCTGCATCGACATCGATTTCTGACGTCGTCTCGGACCCTTCAGCCCTCCTCCCCTGTCTCTGTATCCTCTTCGCCAAGGTCCTCCTCAATTGTTTCCATCTCAACGTCCTCTTCCTCACCGACAATCTTGCCATTCCTCAACTTGCGAGGTTCAACCGCAATTGTGATCTCATCACTTTCATTATCGCCCTCGACATCTTCCTTCTCATCTTCCACACTCTCCACTTCCTGTTCCCTTGGGCCCTCCTCCTCTTCACTCACTCCTTCCTCTTCTTCACCTTCGTCCTCAATATCACCATCACTAGGCGCTGCGCTTCCCTTTCGGGTTCTAGGACGTAGGCGCCTCCTTAACGGCGTACGGCGACCGCGGGATATAGGTGGCGTCGCTGAAGCTGAGGACGCGAGTTCGTCGACTTCTTCCTCTGCTTGAACATCCTCATCCTCATCCTCATCCTCATCCCCCACATCCTCATCTTCCTTCACATCCTCCACGGCCCCCGCATCCTCCTCGTCTTCCTCCTCCCACTCCTCGTCTGACAACCCGTTGCTATCCGCATTGCTATCCTCTAGTTCATCTTCCTCTCGAGTGTCCCCCTCTTTTGAAATTCCGGTTATCTGTCTCGTTCTCCGCATTGGAGTTGCCCGCTGCTTCTTTCCCCTAATAACAGCTGAGTCCTTTTGGGAACCTGGGAATTTGCGCGCCCGCGCCCGTAATTTCTGTTCATCCACAGAACCTACACTAGTCTCCCCTTTTCCTGTGTCTACCCCTTTGTCTTTGCTCCGCAGTCGTCGGGGGCTGGGCTGAGCCTGGGTATTGGAGAGCATCTTCGCCACTCTCAAGGACTGTTCTTCTTCCACATCCGTCTGGTCACTTCCCTCCTCGAATAGCAGTTTCGCTCTCTGCACCTCCCGCTCGCGCTCACGTTCACGAGCCCTTTCTCGGAGTCGTCTTTGTGAGGGCGTTTTCAGCTTGATATCTACATCTTGACTAAACTCCACTTGTTTTGATTTTCCTTTCCTGATTCGGATGTTGCCGGAGGTAGGAGCGATGCCATGATGGTTAGAAATCGTTGCTGAGACTTGGCGTGTACGGAGACGCGTAGCTGGGAGAGATTGGTGGGCGTTTGCTGATGTGGGAGAGGATTGCGCAGAAGCACGTCTCCTGAGTCAGAGTAAGAGGTGAAAATGAGCAAACCCAAAAAAAAAAAAAGACAAACTTTGGTGCTGAATTTCCACTCGATTCCCCTTTGGCTTCAACAGAATGCTTTCGTGAATGTTCATGGCCAAGGACCATCTCATCATAATTCGTGAGGTTGCCCATTGACATACTCCGTCCCTTAACGGCTGGTCCATTAGGCTTAGTGGAATTATGTAGGATTGCCCGCCGTTTGATTGCTGCATTGCGACCTAAGTGGTTCAAGGATGCGACATCAGTTTCCTCTCCGCCAGCAACGTTGCCCTCGTCACTCAAAGAGTCGGATGAACTGCCATCCGTACGGCCCGGGGGAGATGAAGGGGGCAGAGATACAAAGTCATCACGGGAAGCAAAGAGACAATCGATAATTTCATGCTTTGTCAAGAGCTCTGCATCATCAGGAAGCCCCGCGAGCTCGTATAAGCGTACAAGATCGGGTTTTCTGAGACGGGCTAGTTGTTTGGACGAAGCATAATGAAGGAGATGATCGTCGGCTGTATCGAGTGGCGGGAAGTCAACAACAATTAGATCCCAAGTCGATCATTTCGCTCACTGGATGATTCGCCCTCTTCCGCCTCTTCCTCTGACCCAGAGCACTCTCCCTCAGGGTCTTCCTTAGAATTTTCGACTGTCGATGACCGCACAGAAGCTGTATCCAGATCGATGTCGCTGCCATCCGAGGTTGAATCGGCGTATCTCCGACTTAGAGAGGTCGTCCTAAGTCTCTTGCGCCTCGAAGGGGCTCTCGTTGACCGCCCATTGATTAGTGTGTTCTCATTAGTGCTCGCGACGCGTTTACGTTTGGCTCCAACTTGGATCACCTGATCAGCATCCCGCATGACTATCTCCTTCTCAGCGCCCTTGTGTACAACCAGTCTAGAGGGCAGACGGCGAAGGTTGGGGTGCAAGGGTACGAGAACCGGTCGGTAGTCTTGGGGGGTTGGGGGCGATATAGATGAATGGGCGAGAGCGTGGGAAGTGTTGCGAGATGTGGCTCGTCTGAGTGAATACTTCTTGCGGGCGATGGACGGCGAACTAATTGACGACGATGGTGCTCTGTGATACGGTGATCGTCGTGGTTGTGCCATAGCCTGCGAGGGCTGTCCCGGTCAAAGGATATCAGCTCCGAAATATCTTTCTCGAGCCAGCTAAGGCGCAAGGAAAAGAAATTCAGGCCTGACTTCGACTGCAAACTGTGCCAAGCGTCTGTGGTGGCTGGAATATTTGGCTCCGGCTGCGAGGAGGGCCGTATGGTTGTCCCAGGTAGGGAGCTGGGTACTGTCGGTGCTTGTCCAAGTTGACTTTCTCCTTTGTTTATCAAGCTGCAGCCAAACATAACAAGGAGTCAGGTGATCACGTGACAATTGAGGCGGAGGTGCTGATCGAATCATTTGATCCCTCTGCATTCCCCTTTAACAATTGTGATTGGTATGCAATACCATTTATCATGCTTTAAAGAACGCCAAGATTTCACTGGGCAGACGCTCTGTTGCAGCAGACGGTCAGTCTCGTCATGTTGTCATGACAGAAAGGAGGGTGATAAACGAAGTGCCTAACTTGGAAATCATAAACCTCTCTCCAAATTTGACCACCACTCAGATGACTTCCAATAAAATGCCTTCGCTTGGCTCCCTCCTCCCTGTAAATTCCCATCTTCTCTCGGGTCAGTATGCTGCTCAAATTTACGACGACGGACATGCTCAACACCTCCCTCGTCAATGTGGCAACTGGGGAGCGTGCATACGAAATCACCACCGTCTCTGTACCTAACAGGCCTGAGAAGTCTGTTCCCCCACGAGAGCCGTTTTCGTCTTCAAAAACAACAACTATCTCTGAGGAGTTTTCGCCAATCAAGGAATACCCTATTGTACCAGAAGTAAAAAACAGGGCAGCCTGTCGTCGGACGCAAATAGTGGATCCCTCAGGTCATGTTGTAGTCGACGTGTTTTGGGAAGGGCGCCACCCGAAGATCACTATTGATGGAGAAGAAATAGGTGGTCTCAATGATCTCTTCGGAACATCAAGCGTTCGCTTTATGTAGGACTATTTAATTCTCGCGTGGCGCACCCTTTCTGACCCATAGTGCAGGCCTAAAGTTCTTGCTATCCCGACAAAAGTTCAATTCTGACTACATTTGGACAGCGACGGCTGATACCCTAGCGGTAGGTCTTCGTTTATTTTATCCTCATTTACTTCCTCACGCCTGCCGCCAGCTCATTGACTACAGCACTGATGAGGTCAAGGGAACTTTCCACCAAAGTGTCCTGCGCTTTCCCTCCTCCCTTAGGAGATGCAGGTCAAAGTCTTCTCTCTCGGCGTTGACGCAATCGGCTCCCACGTCAAACCCCCACCCTACATCGCCTTCCCCCAAATCCCTCTTCAGGTCCACTTCCCGCATCTTCTCCTCGCAAAGATCATCCTCGCCGTCACTCATCGAGGAAACACCTCTCAAAGACTACCCTACAAAATCAACATTTGTCCCTACACGCGTACCAGGATTTGGTTCCAACTACCTAGAATTCATTCCTCACCCTCTTGCTAAAGACGCCGAGATCATTCGTAAGCTCTTACCACCAACCCAGATGTTCCCTTCATACTGATCCTACTCTTAGTTTCGTTCCTGATCATGGAAATTCTACGGAGAGGTCGCTTTTCCCTGACCCCATACACGTTCGAGAACCCGACTATCTGGCAGCTTAGAGAGGCTTGTGATCTTGTCTTGCGCAGGATACGTCGAAACACCGTTTAAGCATCATATCTCCTTACTTTGGACATCGGTCGCCCTTTGCATTTATTCTTATTTTGCGCATTCGCTTTCTTTTATTTTTTCAGGGTGCCAGATTCCCCGTCCTAACCTCATTCCTTGCATATCCCGTGTGGCTCATTAGCCTGCCACTTGTTCACAATTATATGGTTCATTGTACCTATACTGCACACCCAATACCATCTCGCTCTCCAGCGCGTGATTAAGAGTTGTGACAGTGACAATGTAGTGCCTTGATCAACAAATTTAAAGCTCATCTCCCAAAATCCCAACACAATCTCTACCGAGATGGTCGTTACACACATTCAACCTGCTCCAGCAAGTCAACCCAACACCACAAAGCACAAAAATCGACGCAAACTCCGCAAAAAACCTGTCTCAGGGCCTGCCTCACACACCCCACAAGATCCTTCATCCTCGCACACAGAAGCCTCAGACATAGAGCTCGCGGATATCACGGAAACACTTTCCCAACCCATCGATACCACCTCCTTCTTCCCCCCACCCCCCCCCAGCCACCAACGACGATGACGACGAACTCATGATCGATCCCTCCGCACCATCCCTCCCAAAACTCACAGCCGCACCTGTCTTTCCCCCAGCAGCGCCCTCGAAGGGTAAAAAAGCCCTCCTCGCCCCGGAAACCCGTAGAATACCTATACCACCTCATCGCATGACACCTCTGAAAAAAGATTGGATCAACATCTTTGGACCGTTGACGGAGATTCTGGGTTTGCAGGTGCGGATGAACGTACAAAGGAGATGTGTCGAGATCAGAGTAAGTAAAGATCCTCAGTCTGTCCACTAACGAGAGGACTAATCCATCAAAGACTTCAAAATTTACAAAAGACATCGGTGCGATTCAAAAGGGAGCTGACTTTGCCAAAGCTTATTCACTCGGTTTTGATGTTAACGTATGGCAATATCCCATTCCCGTTTTCTTGTCACAACTCTGAAAATACTATCAGGATGCTATCGCACTTTTGCGGATGGATGATCTCTATCTTGATTCTTTCGAGATCAAAGACTGTCAAAACTCTCCAAGGCGACCACCTCTCGCGAGCTATTGGTCGTATCGCAGGACAAGACGGCAAGACAAAGTTTACGATCGAAAACGCCAGCCGAACAAGAATTGTCCTCGCAGACACGTGAGTCTTTACTCGATCGCCGAGTCACACCAAGCTAACTGTCTTGTGCTAGCAAAATACACATCATGGGCTCCTTTCAGAATATCAAGATCGCACGCGATGCTATTGTCTCACTGATTCTGGGCTCACCACCAGGCAAGGTATATGCTGGGCTACGGACAGTGAGTAGTCGGATGAGACAGCGGGCCTTGTAACCCCATGTACACTATCATTTTGATCACACAACCCCTTCACAATCTGAAACTCGGGCCTCAAAGCCCCAGGTACTAAGCTGCCAATAGTAGAACGGAACTAGAAATGGACAAAGCGACACTGAAGGTAAAAACACTTTAAGAACGAAAGAATACTGGAAACACTATCATCACTCCGTCTTCCTTATTCATGTTAGGGTGTGTGTTCATCAAGACACTAGTCTCTCGAGTTAGTACCCGTCTCCCCAAAACCATGATGAACTCACTTTTCTAGGGCTGAGCGATCAACGACTGGATCCTTCCCACCTCCGACCATGACTTTCACACCCTCACTCGGAACCCCATCGAGAACTACATAAAGCCAACCAGGGCCTGGGGGGTACACTCGACCATCAGGAGGAGCGATTACGTGGAGTGTGTCTCCACCCCCTTCCGCCTTGGTCTTGAGGTATACCAGCCTCGAATTCGAATGAACCCCATGGGTTACGAACCCTAAATCCATTAGCACCACTGTGGCACGATCAGCAAGAGAACATCTCAAATATGGATTTGCGCCTACCATTCACATCCTGTTCAACGCCCAAGATCCCGCCTATGCGTATCCCAAACTGCTCCCCAAATTCCACCACACCAGGCGACTCCTTGATAGTGGGCCGGTCCAACTGCATATACGGAGGATCCAGCCATTCAACCCGATACTCGGTCCCGTACCTCTCGCCGCTCCGATCTAAATTCGGGTTACTCCCAGTGATCATTACATTTCCCCTTGGCGTCAAAGTAGCCACGCTATGATACATTCTTGGGATGGAGCTAATCGGTATATCGTCCCTGTAGAACCGCTCACCCGGTGGTGCTTGGGGGTCATAGGCAACTGGCGTCAAGACTGGATTATCCGCATTAGATTGACCAACTTGGTCCAGAACGTTGCCATATCCTGAGATTCCGCTCCCGGCACCGTTGACGATGACGATTTGACCGGTTGGCAGCAGAACAGCATCGGCCATTGTTCGCGGTTCCGGCATCTCTTCGACCTGCCAGCCCTGAGAGATGCCCTCTTCAGTGAGAACAATCCGGGAACACTGTGCCGAGGCAACATCCTGCGAGGAGACTTCGTAGACGGCTTTTTGATCCGATACAGTTGAACCACCACATAGCAAAATTTCCGGGGTATAGTTGTCTTCATATGAAAGCGGTAGCAGGAGTCCAGTACCGGACATTGGATAAGTGACGCGAACGCCGTTAGGAATCTCGGGCAGCCTTTGTTCGGAGTTCCTCTCCCAATCATAGATTGTAGCATTGTTATTGGCGGCAATGAAGAGTCTTCCATCCGGCAGAAGGAACACAATTGGGAAGAGATTCGAGTTCAGCGTATCCTCCAGGAACGGCAGAAGTATGGGCAAGCCTTTGGAGCCATGAATCGATTTGGGGGGATAATACTCAACTGTCGGATTGTTCACCGTTGCATTGTTAATCCAACCACCCTTTTTCGATCCCCCGATGATTACTACACTGCCGTCCTGAATCCTGAGCGTGGTCGCATACCACCGAGGGGTCGCCATCCTGATTCTCTCGTGATTTTCATATATTTCACAGCCCTCCGCAGTATCCGAATTACAAGGGTGAAATAGTCGAATTGCTTGCAGTCCATCCAAATCGCCAAAGTCGGCGGCAGATGTATAGTCTTCGACGACAGGGTTCCCGCCCACATTTACCAAGGTCCCGTTCGAGAGAAACGAGCCGCCAGCGCAAAACGAGTTGGATTGCATTCGGAGGGGTTTCACAGCATGTGTGTCCAAGTTGTATAAAGCCGCCCACGCGGGGTGTCCCGAGACCGTCAACGGATTGTGTTCAACCTTGTCAACAATCAAAGCATGAGTGGGAGAAACCACGGTAAGCTGCATGGCTGCGACGCCAGTCGATCCGCGTAGCACCAGTCTCCACTTGGGCTCTTCCACGTTGCTGATATCGCGGGATAAAAGACCGTCCACACCAGAGTTATTCTTGGATACATTGATTCCAAGTTTGCTGGACGACGTATCCAGGGCCGGCCTTCGAGTCACGACAAGAGCATCAACATCCATGGTACGTTTCCTCTGCCCCCGGGGGCGGCAGGAGGATGGATCGAGATGGACGACCTTGACTATATGCTGTCTGTCAGGGAGGTCAAACACCCAAAACAGTCTCTGCTGCCTCCAAGGAGTCCCAGTATCACAGTAGAGGTTCACGATCTGCACCTCCTTGCCATCTATGAGGACCTTGGCGCATCCGTGAAACCGATCACAGTTGCCAAACCACTCGATCCCAGTACCCGTGAAAGCGAATCGAAACGCCGCTCCGGCTTCGTTTGTGGTTTTCAAAGAACCCGAGATGTAGTTTCGAGAGTATGTCGTGGACCACTTTCCTTCATACATGACGAGGGGGGAGGCGGAATCATAGCTCTTGGTCCCTTGTGCTACATAGAATGGTGTGAATTTAGACTTTGTCACAGATTCCGGGGTAGTATGACCGTTCCATGCGGGCTCCTGCCCAGAAGCAGAGACAATGAATAGAGAAATACAAGAGAACGAGAGTAGAAACGAGCGTAAAGGCGCCATCCAGGCGAAAACACGTAGCGGAAGTTAAGACGAAGTGCCAAATACGCCAAACAGCGGCACGTTTGGTGTCTGAACAGTTGATGACATATTATATTAGTGACATAGAATAAACGACGGAATAGTGTACAGTATGTCCTTCAGCACATTCTCTAAGTGATATTCATATCTACCCGTCGACAAGAAACCATAATTAGTGAGTTGTATGCATAGACAATTAGCTGGATTTCCAGGTGTTGTGTAATCCTACGGTGTTGTCAGAGGCATTCGTCGGTGATGGTGTGCCCCGTGAGACTGTGGTGCCCGTTGTTGAAAGCATTTTCGTCCCTGCCTGCCACCGAGCCAGGGCTTAGATTGAGGAGCTTTCCTCTGTTGTTATCAGCACGCAGGCCTTCAATATGGCAGAGGTATTCCTCATCCACCCCACCGGTCACGTACTCCCCCGTGAAGACAGAGCAGTCAAAGGTTTTGATTTCAGGGTTCAGGTGCCGAACCGATTCCACGAGATCAGGAAGGGCTTGGAATATGACGAGGTCCGCACCAATGGCTTCAGCAATTGCGAATTCATCCCTGCCGTAGGCAACAAGCTCCTTGCGGGAGGGCATGTCGATCCCATAGACGTTGGGATACCTGAAACTATCAGCGGTTATACACTCATCAGGATGAGTTAGACTGACCGAATGGGTGGTGCGCAACTAGCAACAATAACCTTCTTTGCACCAACGTCTTTCGCCATCTGGATAATTTCCTTGGAAGTTGTGCCTC
Source organism: Lepiota brunneoincarnata (assembly GCA_023014365.1). Taxonomy (NCBI): domain Eukaryota; kingdom Fungi; phylum Basidiomycota; class Agaricomycetes; order Agaricales; family Agaricaceae; genus Lepiota; species Lepiota brunneoincarnata. The sequence continues at coordinate 872,092 of JAEBUN010000005.1, forward strand.
TGACGATGGAGTCTGCCTGATTGTCAGAGCCAGGTCGTAGGAGGTAATCTTGCGTGCTCACCATCAACAATCAAGACGTTCTTATCTGCGAATTCCAATGCCATGGCATTAAGCTTCTTGCGAACGTTCCTCGTTCTCATTTGCTGGCCAGGCATGATGAACGTTCTACCAACATATCGATTTTTTATGAACCCCTCGCGATAAGGCAGCTTGAGTTTTTGTGCAAGGTTTAATGCGGCTACGCGAGAAGTGTCGGGAACCTGTATGTACTGATGTCAACTTGCACGTGTTCTCAATGACATCGCCACTTACTGGAATCACAACATCAACGATCAATTTATTATCTACCAGGACCTGCCGCACTTTTTCTGCGAGCATGTCTCCCATAGCCATGCGGCTACGGTATACACTCACACCGTCAATAACAGAGTCTGGGCGGGCAAAGTAAACAAATTCGAAGATATCTGGAGCCAATGTCGAAGGCGCCACAACTTGTCGGCGGGAAACCCCACCCCGGGTAATGATGACCGCCTCACCTAAATAAGATGCGATAAGACGCTAGCTCCGCTTTGAACAAGAAAGGTGACGGGTAAGGCGCACCAGGTCTGACGTCTTCCCAGTCGCTAAATCCACATGCGTCTGCGACGACGCTCTCACTTGCGAATATATAGTCCGACCCCTCACCGCTTGCTGCCTTACGTGAAGCCATCCCGACAGGCCGAATTCCATTAGGGTCGCGGAAAGCGATGATCCCGAAGCCTGCAAGCATGGCGACACAAGCATAAGCACCCTTACACTGCGAGACAACACCGCCTATGGCAGTAAATATATCATCCTCGTTGATACGAAACTTGCCCGTTTTCTGGAGGTTGTCGGCAAAAATGTTGAGGAGTAGTTCAGAATCAGAGGCAGTGTTGATGTGTCGGTGGGCAACCTGGTCCATGAATTGCATGAGGGATGATGTATTAATGAGGTTGCCGTTCTGAAACAAGATTATGAGTCCAAGAACGGCAATGAAACGGCAGAACGGTACATGGGCGAAGACGATGCCGTAGGGCGAGTTGACGTAGAACGGCTGAGCCTCCGCATTGTTGAAGCTACCGGCGGTAGGATATCGAACTGAATTGCTTTAGTGGGTCACAGAGTCCACCAGGTGAGCGTCACTCACCATGTCCGACACCCATGCCACCAATCAGCCTCGAGATGGAGTTGGCATCAAAGACATCTCGGACCATTCCGTTGGCTTTGCACTGGTAGAAGCGACCCTTGGGTCCGCAGGTGATGATCCCGCAGGCATCCTGCCCACGGTGTTGCAGAAGAGACAAGCCCTCTGCGATTTCAGTGGCAGCATCTACCATCGGGTCATGGAGGAGGAGACCCAGGATTCCACACACTACAGGCTGCGTGAGAGGGCGACGAGGGACAGGGAGGAGACACGTACTGGTCAGAGACTATCGGAGGAGCAGTGACGAACGTTGCTTGTGGAGAGTGGCATACCAAAATTTTAGATGCAGTCAGCCTGAATCGGAAACCTCGAATCGATTGTTGTGTCCACACGTGCGATCACTTCTCGGCCGGCTTGCGGTTGAACGCAGTAATATATTCTGTTTCTACTATTACCAACTAAATGACGCATCTACTCTACAATCCGCAAAGAGCGACAGGGAAAAGGGGGGGTCGTGAAGGCATGATGGTGGTATATACAGTCCAGTGAGAAACGGAAGGATGAACTTCCTATGCTAAACAACGCGAGTGTAAGATAAGATAAAGCAAGTCATGACCCGGGTTCCATCGAAGCTCAGAACCTGAGGTGCTTGGGCTTCTCCCAGGAGTATTCAGGGTTGCCGAAGTGGCCGTACGAAGCAGTCTTGAGGTACTGCGGTTTTTGGAGGTCAAGCTCGCGCACTGTCATCGGCATGAGAATCTATCCAGGTTCACAAACCAAATTAGCTTACCAATGACACCGGGTCGGAGATCCCAGTTGTTGCGGATGACGCGGACTAGCTCTTCGTCCGTCTTCTTCCCAGTGCCGTAGGTGTCGACATAGATCGACAGAGGCTCAGCGACACCAATAGCGTACGAGAGCTGGACGAGGGCACGCCGAGCAAGGCCAGCAGCAACAAGTGACTTGGCTGTATCGGTAGGTCAGAAAATTGCAGCCAAAGAAAAGTGATTTTGCCGTACCAATCCAGCGGGCAGTGTAGGCAGCCGAACGATCAACTTTTGAGAAATCTTTGCCAGAGAAGGCTCCCCCTCCGTGGGCGCCCCAACCACCATAGGTGTCCACAATAATTTTGCGACCAGTCAAACCGGCATCACCCTGGGGCCCGCCAATGACAAAGCGACCAGAGGGTTGGATCTGGTGGACATTCATCAACCTTTCAACGCCACGTCAAACAAGATAAAACATACATGATATATAGTCCGGTCATCAAGCAGATGGGAGGGAATCACACCCTTGATAATTCTCTCTTTGATCTGCTTACGCAGCTCAGGAGTCGAGATATCCTCAGAGTGCTGAGTAGAAATAACGATCGTATCGACACGAAGAGGGATGAGAGCACCACCATCCTTCTTATACTCGACAGTGACCTGCGTTTTCGAGTCCGGTCGGAGCCAAGGAAGCTGACCAGTACGACGAGCAACCGCCAGTGCAGCATTCAGCTTATGTGCAAGCATAATGGTCAGGGGCATGTACTCTTCTGTCTCGTCGGTAGCGTAACCAAACATGATACCCTGATCACCGGCACCATGACTCTCGAGCGACCCATGATCCAGACCCTGGGCAATATCAGGAGATTGCTGCTCGATAGCAACGAGAATGTTGCAGGTCTTGTAGTCGAAACCCTTGGACGAGTCGTCATACCCAATTCTCTTGATGGTCTCCCGGATGACCTTTTGGTAGTCAATCTGGGCCTTGGTGCTAATCTCACCAAAGACCATAATCATGCCAGTCTTTGAGGCAGTCTCGCAGGCGACCTTGGAGGAAGGGTCCTGGGCTAAGCAGGCATCGAGCTAGCAGACGCGACATCCGTGATCAGACCCAAAGTATCTCCTACTAACAACGTCCTCGAAACTCACGATGGCGTCTGACACCTGGTCACAGATTTTATCTAGTTAATGTTCAACAAATCATCCTCCATGACGAACGACCAGCTAACATACCGGGGTGACCCTCACCAACGGATTCCGATGTGAACAAGAAGTGACCTGGTGCAAGAGTAGTATGAGGAACGGAGCCGTTGACGGTCATCGTAGGGTTGCAGGTACGGAGGTGGGAGAATTGGGTGGGGGAAGGATTTTACTGGATGTGCCCAAATCAACTAACCTTTTGAAATTTATGGGATGCAGTCATGATTAGTCAGCACCCATCAAGCAACGATTATCACGCCATACTCAGCTCGTGCCTTCAATATGTACAGCTGGCAGGGCGTAGCGGAAAATGTGGTGAGAGTTGTGTAAAAATACAGTGCAATTTTTCACAGCACGAGTCCGCCCTATGTACGCTTCTATCAGGGTTACATTCATTTGTAAATCATCCATTATTCATAAAGGGCCAACGCCTAAAGGGTCGGTCCCCTCGGTTTCTTGCGTGGCTGGAGCCTTGGTTGGCCGGGCCGCACGTTCCTCTCGCGTCGCCGAGGGCGCTGTATTCCTGCGCAAGGGCGTCGGGATAGTCGGATCCAGGGGCAACGAACTCGACGGATCAACGGAGAGGGTTGGCAGGGTCTGACGTGATGGTGGGACAGAACTCCAAGGATTCTGATCCCAGGATGAAGTGGGGGTGTTGATGGTTAATTGTTCAGATTCCCAAGGATTGGTTCCTGATAGATAATGCCGAGAACGACGTCGGCGTTTTTGTCATCGACTCCTCTCCCCAAGCACCTAGCACTTCTCGATCACGTAGTTCTGATGTCTTCGCTGAGGATTCATCGTCATTTCCGCCAGTTGGCTTGCCAAAATCCCTTGCGACCCCTACATATGCTCCCTGAACAGCAGAGAAAGCTGCCGAGGCATTAGTTGACAGCTTCCCCCAAACAGACCTTACGCCAGTCCCTGCGCCACCCAGGAAATCTGGAGGCTTCGTTCGGCTATGCTGTGACGGAGCTTGAGGTGACGAAGAGAACCAATCGGGTACCATTGAAGTTAACGAAGGAGCAGGTAAAGCCTGGCTTGCTTCAGGCGACAGGGCTGACGGCTCCTTCAGGCGACTGCTGGCAGCCGGCGAGGCACTCCGCATAGGAATGGGAACCGTGTTCAACGACCGTGAAGTCGGTGGTGCAGCGGGCGCAGGTGATGGGTTCGGAGAAGGCGGCAGAGGGATATTGGAAGGGGTGCCTGATCTGGTGATGACAGGATCATCTTCGGCATTGTCAATAGGTCCAACCAACTCGATGTTTCGTGATGCGGAGGTCACAATCCTACCGTTCATCTCTTCATCTGTTCGCCCATACAGCTCATGCCAGAATCGGACATCCTTTGGCCTTGGAAGGAGCACCCCCATATCAGCATCTGGTCCACGACGATTTGAATCGTCGAGGGATGGATCATAATCCGGGTTGAGATTCTTCTGCATCTCCGCAGGCGAGTTGAAGTAGTCCCAAACGCTGATCGTCCCCTCGCAAGGGGGTGGCCCGTCACCACTCCCCACCCTTCGGTTTTTTTCGTCATTGAACAAGAAAGTTCCGAACTGGCAAGAGTACAAGTGATAGTAGAGTTTTCGAAGGAAGCGTTCATTGAATTCGAATCTCGTGGGGAATTGTCTTTGTATCTGTCGCACGCATTCGAGGAATTGGTGGAAGACCGGACTCGTCTCCTTGAGATGAGTTTGCGATGTAAATCGGTTTTGCACTGACGCTAGGAACGCTTGGGCAGGCATCCGCTCCACCACCAGACCCAAGATTCTCTGCAGGCGACACGAAAAACTTTTCCGAAGAGAGGTGCCCGCACCGATCAAGGAACCTGTGACCATACGAAAGCCAATCCTTTTCGATAAGGATTTCGAAGCCGCGGATCGTGCGATAGAAAGGATCTAGGCAGAGTTGCGATAATGAGGACAGCTGCGATGTACGGTCCCAACCATCCGAGCAGTGAATGAGGACATGGGAAGAGTTGATATGAACATTTTTGGCGATGAGAACGGAGCCTTCCATAATGGCCTGTAGGTGCCGCAGCCAACCCGAACGTCGGAGGGCTTGCCTATCCAGCATAGAGATACCCGAAGCTTGGCCAAGGAGGGCGTTATTGATACTTGCAAGCATGGTGTCCGCCTCTCGGAGGGCTTCAACAACTTTTCCTAGTGATTCACGCATGGTGTGGATATTGTCTATCCCAAGATACGCCTTTTTCGCATCCTTATAATGATCCATGTTCTCCGTTCCGGCACCTTTGGCGGTGTTCGCAACAGCGTTCGCCGTAGGCCGTGCGTCAATGATGAGATTCGTAGTTGTGGCACCGTATACCGGCCCAGTCGAAGCACGAGTTTCAGGTGATATATGAGATTGGAATATGGCTTCAATAAGTTTTTCATCCTGTATTGATCGGTTTTGGGCAAGGCCAACCATAGGCTGGCTAGAACGCGTTATGCTTCCCTGCAAATACAGTGTTAGCTCTCTGCCCTCGGTCTCAAAGGGGACCGAACATACATAGTTTGCCCAGTGCAAGTAGCTCAACACCGGTATCCGACACTTACTCCGATACTTTGACGCATACTGCAGCGTCGTATCACTGATCCTGGTTGGTACCACAAGTTTCGCAGGATATGTCGGAATGAACTAGACATGAATCACTGATAGTTATTGATATCTCGCTCTCCCGCTGCTGAAAGTACTTACAGTATAATCCTTGTTTAACTCAGTAAACCGCCACGCTTTCGTCCTCGTACCAAGCCCCATTCGCCCAAATTCTTCTCGAGGGGAATATATCGACCAACCGTTGCTAACGGGCAGTGGTGGATTCGGTCGATAAAAGAATGCGTAGAGCTGTGTCACAGACACTGCAAAAGGCGAGGATCTGATGAGTAAACTGCGAGAAATAGGATAGAGATGGAGTAAAGCGCACCTGCAACAGTCAGCTCCTTCACACTCTCAAACACATCCGACGCCTCACTATCCCTCGGGAATGACAGCGTGAACGTCTCAAACGTGCGAGTGTGGAAACTTAATGGCGATTGCCCGAGTAGCGTCTGCGGTAGTCGGTTGACTAACGATATCAAGGGGTACGGAACCTGCACCCAACAATCAAGATTATTAGCCCCACTTTCTGTGATCCCCTGAATTCCAGTGCGATAGGAACACCCACCCACATCTCTTCTTGCTTCTCATCATCGTAGTGATAGATGAGATGGTGGGCCGTAAGATGGACAGTACCCGTGGAGGTTATACCTGCCTTGGTTATCCCAACGTGTTCGACCTGGTATTAATCAGTGCAATAGCCTATCAAGGGGTTTGAAGGGACCACTTCTTACTTTTGGCACTCTTATAGCGTCCATCCTGGCATTCAATAGTGCAAGACTCCCGAGACACGTAGGGTTTGAGGTACAAAGTGGGCGTTGTTCTAGAGTGTTACAGTACCGGAGCTGCGGTCAAGTTGCCTCTCCCTTTGTTACTGTTTGCAAATAAGCGCCAGCTCTCGGCGGCTAATTCGAAATTCATTGAATCACAATGATAAACATCAGGAGAGAAGAGAAAGGCACTATGTGTATTGTAAGCCAGTACAACCCACGCCAATAGGATAAACTACATGATTTGTACAGAAGAACAAGTCCTTGAATTTCCCTCGTCTACTCTCTAGCTGAGAACAATCGATGCTCCATCTCACAAGTCACATTCCCCATCAAATCATTCAGAGCAACAGGCCCGCGGCAGCCGCAATAAGTGTAACAGCTCCCACCGCAATACCAGAACTGGCGCCTCTCACAGTCAACGCACCAGTTAGGGGTGATAGAAGCAGTAGTAGAGTCGCTGGGGATAGCAGCACCGGCGGTAGGAGAGCTGTTTCCTGTAAAAGTAAAGCCGCCGCCGCCTGCCGATGTGGAAAAGCCAGATGCGACTGGGACAGAAGCACCGACACCTCCTGGAACCACTCCTCCTGTGGGCAGGGAGGTAGGTGGGGCGATGATACCGTCACTGCCAGTGGCCCCTGGGGGTGTGCTGCCACTTGCACCGGGCGCACCGCCGGCAGATGCGGAGTTTTTAGCATTGGCCTAAAGTGTTGTTGAACATGATGTTTTATGAACCTGTTACAGGGGTAAGAAACGTACCTGGTACATATCAAAGTTCTTGTCGGGGGGAGCGTTGACGGCGAAGACCATACCCATCTGGCAGTGGTTGACGGGACTCGTTTGCCCGCAGAAGAACCACAGGGGACTGGTGGCATTGTTGACCGTGAAGCTCCAAGAAGGGTGCGTTGCTGCTCCATCAGGAACGAGCTGGAAGCCAGAGTCGATACCGTTGGGCATGAGAGCGCATGGACTCGTAAAGGTGGATTGGGTGACGGAGTGGTTCTTTGCGCGGCTATATAGAAATATTAATCAAAGAGATATGGGGTGTGTAAAGGGAGGCGATACTCACAACTCGAAATGGATAGTATCGCCGACCTGGGCAGGGAACGTTGGTGGGATTAAACGCCAGCTATTAAATGTCGATCAGCGAACAATCCCTCTTATTTTTGAGAACAGACTGCATTACCTGGCCGCCATCACCGACGAGAACGTTGATGTCAGCTGCGGAGACAACCAGAGCAGAAGAAAGAGCGAAGTGTAGCAAACGAGAAGAACATCTTGTCTTGAGAACGAAAAGAAGTAAATCCAAGGAAATAGTCTATCAAATACTGGCGAGTCTGTGCCTTAACTTCGAGCCTAGCTCAGAAGTGGGGGATAATGTGAGCGCCAGCACATTTTGATATTGTAGGCTATATATCCTCACCCTGCTCGTCGAGATCAAGAAAGCGGTGAAGGGAGAACCAACGATGTCAACCGCCAACAGCCTCTGTCCCTGTTTTAAAGCGTGCCACCCGACAACGTCAGAAATAGCGACATAACAACCTTAAGCGTATCTGAGAAGATTTGGCCACGAAGGTACATATGGTGCACTGGACTATTTTTAGAATGCTCTGGGATTGGTACGCCTGGATCTTTTTGATTGATAAATGATACATTGAGCAGTGCTGACTTTGTGCGTCGCCGTTAAGGTTCAGGGATAGGTGCATGTCAGAGTGAGGAGCGGGAATATGATCGATATCCATGATGTCTGTCATCCTCTAGTCCGGCCACGAGACCAATATGCGTGGGCACGGGTGGGATCCCAACTCAATGGTAACACAGCGCAACCGGCAAGGAATTAATAGACGCCTGCGGGTTGTATTCTGTGTCATCATCCATCAACACATCATCAGAAACTCAGTCAACCAAGTTCATACCATACAGCCATGGCATCACACCGCTCCCTCCAGTCCCTCCGCGCCGTTGCGCATCTTGCCGTGAAGGGCACAAGGCCAGCAGCACATCGGCTCTTCCACTCGTCCCGCCCCAATGCCGCTGTATATCCTAAAGCCGACATTGCGGTTCGTGTCTACTACATACATAGTTCGACGCCGGACAAGACGTGGGTCATTATTCACGATCAAACACTGACAGCACGACATTTCAGTAGACCCTCAATAAAGTTCTCGCGAACTCTCAAGGACGCATAGTTCTTGTTGACTTTTACGCCGAGTTTGTCCCTCCCCTTGAATTTAAGCCCTTCTCGGCCCACTCTGATTTGTCGTAGCTTGGTGCGGACCATGCCACCAACTTTCACCCATCCTCGAAGGACTCGCCTCAGAGCACAGCAAAGTGGATGCTACTAGCCTGGCCCCTCGATCTCGTTAAAATTGACACAGAGACCGAGCATGGTCAGGAACTCGGCGCCAAACACAAGGTAAGTTTCCTTTTTTCTTTTCCGTTTCTCGGCAACTGATTTCCCATGCTCCTCCTATTCATTATCTTTCCATTTTCGTGTGTTGTCCGGCCCCACTCTCAACCTTTCACGTCCACCGCCGTTTCACTGCCATGTGTTCCGGCCCTTGTTACGTTTCAGGTGCGCGCTCTCCCCACGGTCATTGCGTACAAAGACGGCAAAGAGGTCAACCAGTTTGTTGGGGCGCTCCCTCAGCCACATGTCAAAAAGTTCTTGGAGAGTCTGTAGAAGTTCATGTTGCCTCACGATAGACTTGGAGAGAGCCATCAATCACACACATGTCATTAAACAGCAAGAAAGCGATTCTTTTATATAACGAACATATGTTACAGTTGCAAGCAAGGGTAGAATCAGAGACCAGGAAAGCCGAGAGAGAAATAGAGCGGATCATCCAAGCTCCAGGTGCCCAACAACCCGAGGTGACCACAGCTGCACTCAAGTAAGGAGAAAGCAGGAGGTATAAAAAATGTGATGCTTTACCGAAGGAAAAAAAGAAGGCATCGGCATCCTAAGGAGGTATTCATAGCAGAAGGGGTGGAGACAAAATGTTCCTCAAGGAAAGGAAAACAAAGACCTCAAACTGATAGTAAGAAGAGAATGTACAAGACGAACGGGGGAGTGTTCACGACCTAAGCGAATGATTGAGAAAAAAAAAGGGGGGGGAGGGGGGGCGGGATTCACGCGCGAATACGGAACCGAAGAGCAGTGTGCTCTCCACCGATCTGAGGTTGGTAGTAATTTGACGCGGAAGGTCTATGTGTATTTGCTCGTGTGACAACTGCGAGAGAGCGGGGTGGAATGAGTGGATGATACAGCGTGTTGACGACGGGGGATGAGGGTGGGGTATGGGTGGAAAATTGACTGGGTGATGAATGCGAAGCGAGGGGCGGCGTGAATGCGGGACGGTCACTGCACTGTACAGCACTTCAGCCCTCCTGCGCCCTGGCTGTTGTATGGATCTTCTGCGCGTCCGACAGGACCCCATACGGAAGGCACCTAGGTACGAGATGAGTATGTAGTTGGAAATTCGAGTTAATGTGACACTCACTAGGTGATCCTTTGTCGTTTTGCAATACCGAATCAAACTGGGCACATGTAGGGGATGAGCACAATGTGCGGCAAGGCCAGAAAAGCATGGTGAGCGGGGCAGGGGGATGGAAAGCGGCTTACCTGGCACTGGCTTCAGAGACCTTGAGTCTGGGTCTGGTGAGGTCCTCCTTGAGCCGCTGGTTGTGCTCAAGGAGGCGACGGAGCTTGAGCTCTGACATAGACTGCCTGCCTGCGCCGCGGGTGCTCATGATTGTTGTGGTGGTTGTTGAGAACGATGTGGTGAGAGATTTTGAGGATGGTGTCCCTTTGTCAGGTTGTGACAGAGGGGAGCATGTGAACGCCCTTCCTTTCCAGCCACCACAGCCTTTTACTCTCACGCTTCCCATCACTCATCCCAAGTTACTTATCACCATACTTATCAGGAACAAGAAGTTCCTCAGAATAACCGCATTCCTCGGTAGACGCATAACTGGTAGTGGTACATATAGACTCTTGGCCGAAGTATGTACAAAAATCAGGTTCCACCGTGCCTGAACATATCACACCTCGCGCTCGCCTCGCTCAACTCAAACACTTTCAGGAGTCGATCATAATTTGAGGCCTGATATGGATTGCTGTTAAAATCATGACCATTGTAGAGGCGTAGGACATCGGAGTAAGAGCTGTCATCAGCGCCGGGGGAGGAGAGTAAATGACTAAAAGGGCTGACTCCCGCAATCATATCAGAGTGATTCGGGTGAAAGGAGGGTCAAAGACCGGTAATAAAAAAATACCGTTGGTGTTGTGGACGATGCAGAGTCAGATCTTTGTGGAGGAAAGAAGGCGAACGGGGGAGTCCAACGGAGGTGCCAAACAAAATGGGGTTGAATATTTCTGATCCACATGTTTCCCGCATCCACCATGCGACCAAAGACCAGAAAGAGCCAAGTACCCGCGCCTGCAAGGCCGCACAAGCGCCCATACCAGTCCGCGCGTTCCGGGAAAATAACAACTGACGTTCGTATGAGGAGCCCAAGCCCAGCGGGCCCTCGCGCCGTGCTAATCGCACCTGACAATGATTCTACATTCATCAATGACAATGACGAGGATTGGACTGATGAGGCACCTGCCGCTCATGACGAGGACGTTTATTTCCGCTGGGAAGAAGAGGCCACCTTGTTCTCAGATTTGCTCGAAGAAGCGTACGCTTCGCATACATCGGCTCCTGAGATGAAAGGGCTCTAAACTCTGCCTAGTAGTCCGGAGGCCGGCGACGCTAAACTCATTGCCCTCGCAGAATCTTTACAGGGACCCTTTGATGAGGAAAGCCGGCAACTCAAGAAGGAAATCGCAAGGACCTTTGTACCATTGGTGAACAAAGTCAAGGAGATATATGTTTCCATTGACAAAAATGTCGACGTTCCGTTTGGCGTTGGGCTCCTCGCAACCAACGATGCGTACAAAGAAGCAGAAAAATCCTTCGCTGGAAATGCCAAGGTCGTACAAAGAGCTCGAGCCGAACACCGAGTGCGTGGTTCTGAAACTACTTCAGGGCCGAAGCTCATCTGCGAACTAAGAAACACGTTTCCGAGCTTCTGCAACAGCTCGAAGAAGAATATGCCCGTCGCGAACAACTCTGGGTCAATTTTCAGCGTGCGATGGATGAACTTGGTATTACTCCTGTTTCCCACTGGTACCCGTTTAGCTTGTTGAAAACGCGCATATAGTCAACCCTGTCCTTGAAATGTTGAACGAGACCCCAGCAAAGATGGAACGGACTATCGCTACGATGGAAAAACAAGGCAGAGCTTTAGACAAGGAGGCCGCCAGCGCGCCCGCCGAAATCACCGCGCAGGCTCTCCAGAACATCCTTCGTAAACTTAGAGCGTGATATTATAGCTACCCTGAACATGATTGTTTTGGGATTGCTCTCCCACAATGGCACGCGCCCCTGTTTGACTCTGTTTGATAGTGACGCCTTGGTCCGCTTGCCTCAGTTTCGTTGACGCCCGCCGTCGTCGTCGCCGGCATCGGTGCGCACATATCTACCCACATCATCTTCGCTCGCTACTACAGTCCCTCCGCTTACGACCTTACGACATTTTAACGACCTCTAACAACAATGTTCTCGTCCTCAGCGAGACTGGATTCTCCACCACCACCCCGCACGCTCCCTTATCATCGTCCGCGCCCATGGTCCCCGGATCCATACGATCCGCTTCCTCAAACAAGTTACGGAGCCCATGTCGGTGAACATCAACACACGGCACACGATCTTCTATCGCCCTCAGTGCCCCTAGCCCGGCAGCGGCGGGAAGCCTCCGAAGCGTCCATCGAAGCACTGGATTTAGCAGATTATGCTCGTACACTCCGTGCTAGACAAACAGAGGATCCGTACCCAACTTTCGATGTGCCCTCATCTCTACCCAGGCCATCACACTCTCAAGATCGCTTCCCGCCGTATCCTCCAGGTTCTTACATTCCCGAGGCTCGCATCTCTCAGGATTCATTATCACCCCCGTCTCTTGTTTCGCGTGGTCCTACCTTTTCCTCAAACACAACGAACTCGACTCCTAGGGCCCTCCGAAGACCGTTTTCACTTCCTACATCCAACTTATCAAACCGTGCACTCTATTCCTCTCCCAGGGTCTTCCAACCCTCGGTTGTGGACCCCCAGCTCGCTTACGGCGGCGGCCCATCTGAGATAGACATATCTCAGTTTCCCGCGTGGTCCCGGACATGGTACCACTCTGCAAATCGGCCCGGCCGCTCCCCACCACCCATTGACGATCTCTATACAGCAATTCCGCCGTCTAACTTTGGCCCTGCAAAAAAGAATGTTTTCGACCCAGATTATGTGCATTATGGGCAAGATTATTACCCAAGCACTGATCCATCCTCACTCTCTGACCCCGTATTCGCCCCACCTTCATCCTTGGGACATGAGTCCACCCGCGGGCTGTTGCCGTGGAGTCACTCCGATGGTTCAGGCACGGTCGATCAGCTTACAAAGGAAGAGAGAATGAGGATGCTCGAGCGCGAGTTTGGTCCTAAGAGTAATAAAGGGAAGGGGAAGGCACAGGGAGATTTTTTGGATGAGGACGGAAAACCGCTCATCGGAACCGTCGACGCCAAAGGGAACCTCGTTACACAGGGACCGAAGAAACGTATTGCGGTGAGGGTTTTACAGATCCTATTTGCGCTTGGTGCTGGTTTACCAGCCATATATGCCGCCATAGTGTGTCTTCATATAATTCTTTCTGTTTATAAAACTGACGAAGGGTTGCTTAGGTTATTAAACCCAACCCCCCAGCACCACCTGCCGGGAAAATCCCTGCCTTCGCTCTCTACGTCTTATCCGTCATCACTTTCCTCCTACTTCAGTATCTCTTCATTCTCCGCCCATGTTGTTGCAACCCAAGGAGAAAGGGCAAGGACCTCGTTGATAACCCTCTCGCGGGTGGCATGATGGTTTTGCCTGTCCCTCACTCGGGCAAGAAAAAGAAAGGGAAAAAGCCAAAGAGAGGCGGTGGCGGAGGAATGGGCGCCGGTGATGGGGATGTCCAAGTCAATTTGATAGTCGATCCTAACGTATTTGTCGGTGGGCGAGATGATGAGGACAGCGGCGAAGGGAGCGACGGAGGAGGCAGTAGTATGCCCGGTGGGTATCACGGGTACGGTCCTGGTGTTGGTGCCAATGCGAAAGGTAAGGGGAAGAGGCCAAGGAGGCGGAGTGTTTTTGCTGGGCTAGCAATGGAAGCGGAGTGGAGACGAGCCAGAGGATGGGCCAAGAAGCTGGCAGTGTTAGATGCGGTGGGGATTGTGGTTTGGGGTGCCGTATTTGTTTTCGTGCTGATCGGAAAGAGGTGTCCAAGTGGTAGATTCGATGGATGGTTCGTCCCCTTGCTCATTCAGCTGGCAAGACTGACACTGACCGGGATTTATGGCAGGTGTAATGCTTATAATGTTTCTTCAGCCTGTGCTTGTCTTCTGTGTGTCGTTTTTGCTGTTAGCTTGTTCTTTGATGTCAAGGATCTGCACACCAGTAAAGCTTCTCCACGCACACGGACATAACATTTGTTTCGTTCATTCCCCTCGGACTCTCATACCCATACCCATTCAACTATTTTCGTGGACTTGTAACACTTTGCACACTGATGTTGGATCTTCGTTGTTGTATGATTATCGGCTATGTATTCAGTGTAATAGCCTTGTAATGACCATCATGAGCTCTCATAATCAAGCGTAAAACAAACAGGTTATTGTCATGCATAATACGGAATCAACTTGTCCACTGAAAGAGTTGTTTCAGGTGAAGGTACATCTATAACCGAGTACAAATTGTGCAAAGTGCTGTAGAACGTGCTTCGGGAAGTTTCCACATATCTAACCAATGCAGACAGATAATGAATACTCAGCTGTTTAATGATCCTAAGGTTCATCCACCTTCAGAATAGTGTTGGGTCAAGGGCAAACCGCTCTTCCTAACCATATACATCTAATCATGTATCGGGTATGGAGCGGTAAGGGGAGTGCTATTAGGTGTGTAAGGATCCGTGAGGCCCGTCCATTCGTCTCACGCGCACCGTACTGATAGGCGCCTAATTTCATCCGAGTTGTCTTATTACTATGTCGAATAACCAACACAATCCTTCAATGACCAAGACCGACAACCCCGAAGTCCTTAATAATTCCCAGATCCACTCTCAATTCCCAGACTACAATTCACTGGCAAACGGCAGACACAAGAGTTGGCGAGCATTTTTTTCCTCGACTCCAGAGTCGAGGGTTCATTGCTCACTTCCAAACCAGGTCTCCAAATCCTCCTCGATGCCTCCATCCAAGACGCCTTCCACGATTCGTCTGCTCATGATCCTCCTCCCCGATGCCATCCCGGAACTCGCTCCGATTATACTAACACAATCACAAAATGGGCCCTCAACAGTCAAGAGCACCCTGGTCGTATCCTTTGGATGAAAGGTCCTCCTGGTGTCGGTAACTCAGGCCGTGGCACAAAACTGTGCAGAGGAATTAGGAGAGAGAAGTTGGGCGCTGCATTCTTTTTCTCCGAATTCAACCACAAGGCGAGACCCAAATCACCTTTTCACTTCCATCTCATACCAGCTCGCTGTCAAATTCTAATTATATGGCAATATCAGTCGACCATGGAGTTCGCCGTGACCCAGCTACCGTCAACAAGGCACCAATTCCAAGCCCTCATCGTTGCTCTGCTCACCGGACTCAGGGAATTCAAGGGAAGCATGTCGCGGAGTTAATCATAATTGTCGATAGCCTTGATGAATAGGCAGGCTCCGAGGCTCAGAGCAACATTTTTAACGTTATTGCAGGATCTGCACGAGGTCAATCCACATCCCTCCTCTGGCTCTTCTTCAGTCGTCCTAAGTCCCATATTATCGCCGCCACCTTCACTTCGCCAGACGCATTGCCGATATCTTTCCCACATGGAGCTTCCGGTGTCCCGGAATACCGACAGTGAGATTGCGAAATACTTGACGGACGAGCTGGAGAAGATTGGAAGGGGAGCATGACCTACCGAAGTTTTGGCCATCAGAGAAGGGCCATTGGGACGCTGGCCAACCTCTCAGCCGGATTGTTTACCTACGCAGCTACTGTTGTTCGCTTCGTCAGCGAACGCGACTCGTCTGGTCCTGATGACCAGCTATAATCTGTCCTCGTACTTGCGATACACTGTTCAGTCAAGGACAATTCTTATCGGCTTTGGTCATTTTCTATGCGCTTATCTTGGGAAGGGTATCACTAAGGACGCTTCTGACAGTTCCGATCCGGAGGTACTCCTTCAAATTGTATCTTCGTCTACTATTTTCCTATCTTGCATAACTTGCGTAGATCCCTAGGAAAATCCGCAGGAAAATCATTCGCAGGTCCCGCCTTTTGATCCTCTTTCGGCTATGGTTTGCTTGAAAAGCCACGAGAGGACGCGCGCTGGACCCGGCTATATGTTCTAGGGCATGGAAAGAACGGAGCTCTTTGTGAGGTAGAGGATTCTGGTGGTAAAAGATCATGCCTGGGCCTGTACCCAAACCTGTCAGCCGCCAGTCTGAGAAAAGCTGGGTCGCAAGTAAGTGCTCACACTAGTTAGATTCTGAAGGAGGGACTCTAAGCATTTTGTCCCGTAGATCTTTCAAAAGGCTGCACCGACCGTATCTTCTCTGCGGGTGCACTGTCCCAAGCTTTGCGCTTTCGCAGCATTGTACAAATCCTGATAGGTGTACATGTATATCTTGTCTCTTGGCCTGATACGCTAATTATTTCACTCATCCATGAAATCTCACTCTAACTCACCGAATTGCGAGGATCCCAGTCAGTCCTGTGCCACTCACCCACTCGCCCCTTCTAAGGTTGCCCGCGTGTCCTGGTCGTCTACCAATGGCGAGGGCCCCGGTCATCCCTCTACATCTAACTCGGCCTTCTCCACGTTACTGGCAGGACTCCAGGGAGGTCTTGTTCCTCGGATTCCGGCCGTTCCGTCGACAACTCACGTTACCTGTCCTACAGGTCACAAATTTGACCTTGCAGTAGTCTCACAGACAGCCCACCCACGCCACGTCGCGTGGTCACTCCCTTTCAAACCACCAGCAAAGGATGGTCCGGTCCTCCTACCCCCACGTCGCACACCCATTGGGCCGCGGATCACTCGCATGCCTTATAGTCAAAGCGGCGACCGAGGCCTGTTATCTCTCTCTATCTACGTCAACTGCGAGCGCTGCTGCTGCCGCGGGCCGTCATCGCCTACAGACCAATCAATTCCCATCATCACGACTTTGCAACGGGCTAGTGTTGCGATGAGGCGTCTGATATTGACAAATACAGGGTTTACACGCGCTAGGCAGGAGGAACTAGTGGGAAGCGTGGTCGAGGGCTAAGTGCTACCCTGTTGGATGATGTCAGATGTTTGGATGCATTGAGGGTGTCGGATCTGGAGAGGAACGATGTACAGGGGGGTTGCGCTTTGAGTTATTTGGATTCAGGAGCTACTAGTGGTTTGTGGGTTGTAGAATGAGACCCCAAGCAAAATAGAACGCTCAAGCCGTTAAAACTAAGCAGCACAGAAGATGATTTTGAAATGTATTCTTGTGTGACCGAGCGTCTTGGTGTGACGGCATGAAGGAGGGCTGGTTGCCGCACGATGGCCTCACCGCTTTTCTTCTATGCCACACCGCTCTATAAATCAGGCCGACCATGCTCAAACTTGTTCGCTCCTTTCTCCGCCTTCTTGGTATCATGGACTGACACCCCAGCACAACAATTTTACCCCCCCGAATTTCAATTCATCCGCCCGGAGATGGAACGGATTGCCATAAATGGCTACAGATCGTGCCTACTCCAGCTCTACAGCGACTTGCCCGATCGAGCGACACCTCAAGGCTGGTATATCTCCAGGCTCGAGATCAGGAAATACAAGGGTGGGGTCGAGCATGAACTCATTCTTGCGACAGCAAAACGGACGCCTCGTAAACACACTGACTCTGGGTCGGCAGAAGAATTGCTACTCATTCTTGAGCGGTCCCAAGGCCAGGACAACTCGACAAAGGATGTGAAGAAGGAGAAGGAGAAGGGGAGCCTACCTGTTGTCAATCGACAGTATGAAGACTCGGAGGAGTTTCGCCAGGATATTGGTGTATTGGTGGAAGCTCCACGCTGCGCCGATGGATTCAAGCTCAAGCTCGCTCAACACCTTGATCACTTCTATCAAAGGACTCAAGCTGGCATCTGATGTTATCTCGCTTGTCAATAAAATCCCTCACAACACCAAGCATCTTGCCACACTTGAACTTGAAGCCCCTCCATTTCTTTTGGCATCTGGTGATCCTGCTGCTCTAGTGCCCCCTGGCAACCCACTACCCTCAGCAAGCTGCTGGCCCTTCCTCTTCCCCCCTATCTCCATCCAACAGCCAACAACACCCATCCCCCAAAGGTCCCAAATTCCTATACCTTTATGAGCTAGTCATTCTTGCCTCCATTAGTCCACAGTAACAGTGCCCTCTACAAGCTCTTCAGCAAGAATTGCTACTGGTTTGCTGGCATGCTTATCCATACTATCCGCCGATACACATGCACTCAGATGACTGTCTTGAAGGGGGATAAACATGATGAACATTAGGGGTGATGAGGACATGCGCTCTTGGGGTGAGAGTGAAATGGGGATGTGGTGGAAGGTATTTCGGATTGTCAAGACACCATCAAATACAACATTGGATAGGCTTATTGGACTTTTTGTGAGTGTCAAAGGAGGTTTTGATTCCACAGTGAGTGTACTCTGTTTTTAGTCCAGTTGGACACAAGACTGATGTAGTCAAGGTGGACCTTGGTCATAGGAAGTGGCTTGGTGAGCAGGAGAGGAGACAGATGCAAGAGAATGAAGTTCGCAAACAATTTGAGGAGATGGTTGATAGGGAGAGGAAGGAAAAGGAGCAAGCAAGGAAGAATGAAGAGCAGGAGAGGAAGGAAAAAGAACAGGAGAGGAAGGAAAAGGAGTGGGAGAGAAAGAGGGCTGATGAACTACAGCAAAAACTCAAGGAGATGGAGCATAGATTACAACAAGCCCACCCACCTCCCTGAGCCATAACTCATCAGAATGCATTGTAATTTCACTGACTCATGAGACTCATCTATAATATCATGTGCTAAGATTACTATCTGGGCATAGGTCCAAAAGATATCTCTCATTTGCAGTGTTACACTATCCAGATATATGCATCTAGTCATTGTGATCCTCTTCACACCAACCTCTCACAATTGCTCTATCTCCATGATCCACCTACGGTAGCGTAATCGCTGTCCTTTCGAAGGTGGCTTATCACTATTTAATACAATCAATAGCCCATCTCTCATGTAACATATACAAGCCTTCAAACCAAAACCGATCAGGAAATATCCTCTTCCATCCTGCGAACATATGAGTCGAGACCATAGCATCGTAGCAAAAGGTGATCCCGTCTTACCCATTTTAACGGAAACGTTACAGATTTGATAGGCTCCGGGTTGATCATAAGCTTGAGGTAGTTCACCAGCTTCTGATCAACTTCATTGCATGGTTTTGTGCGAATAATGTTGTTGCTGGGAACATCCGATACCTGTACAATTAAAATATTAGAGAAGTAGATACGAGAGTGGTTGCTCAACTTACCTGTTTGTGTAACCAATTCGCAAATTCCAGGAGATTGCAACCATCATAATCGATGTACCTGAAGTCAAATCGGCAAACAGTAAGGAGAAGACCTCGGTCCTTTTCGTCATGTGTGCGAACACAGGCCGCCCAACAATGCCGCTCTGCGAATCTCGCTATGTCCCGGGAAATCCGTTCTGTACAGGAATACGAGGGCCACTTCAGATCTGGAAGAGCCGCATGGCTGTGCATACGGAAGAAGCCCAACCCTCAAACAACTTTGTTAGGACTTAGCTTTGAATGGTTGAGTGAATGGTGGATACTCACCGTCATTTGCATGATAGGTGGTCGAATCAATTTCATGCCAATATAAACATGATTTCGCAATATCGACAAGTGTTTTCTGTTCGTCCAGGGAAAATCCTCCAGAACGGACGGGGTCGCGGAGATAGTCTCCAAAATACGTGTGATAAAAGCGCAATGGCGCCGTGGCAGCTGCTTCGGGTGGAGGTACGCTGACAATAGAATGCAGCTTTTGCAAGGCATTGTAGAAAGTGCTTTGATCGAGGCACAAGAAATTGCACAGCGTTTGTGCAGATGGCGGCCATGCATTCCCATAACGATAGAGATTGGGCAAATAAAGATAGTAAGAAAGAATTCGTCTGGTTATTGGAAAGATATCGTTTGGTATATCAGAGAGGATCCAAGTATAAAGAAGGTCAAGCACTTCTAAGGGACTGTTTGCGCCAATGCCATGCGAGCGTTTGATGAAGGATAATAGAGTATCAAGCAGAGCAGGTGGATTGGCGGCTCTAGGATCACCAATATGTCTGAGGGAAGTGGAGGCGACGATAAACGAGCCGGAAGCAGCATACGCGAGTTCAGAGAATTGGTCCCCAGGCGGCCAAGCCTTAGTCACGCTGTCCGAAAACTTAGCCCGGATTTTCCTGAAGCCGACTTGCAAATATCGATCAACTTGTCTTCGGGATTTTGCATCTGTGAGCAGTTCCTCCCTGTCAGATGTAACGCTGAAGTCCGCTCTCGCGAACATATACTTGATGTGAGGCTCTGGGCGGCTGCAAATGAGCCAGAGGAGTGGTAGGTCCTTCCTGCTAACAATATCCCCGATCAGTTCGATGATCTCTAGCTGTGCATACTCTCCTTGACACTCGTCCAGCCCGTCAAGGATAATGAGATATGGGTGCTGAGCCTTGGTAGAGTCTGGGGCCTCGAGTCTCGACAAAGGCTCGACGATGAGTTGTCGAAACTGGGCGTGCATTGCTGCGTTCGGCATTAAGGGATTGTCGACAAGCTGTCGCGTAAGTAACTTCTTGTATCCATCACACTGGGTCGCCAACTGGTAAGCGAGCGTAGGGATAACACGACGAGGGATTGTCTCGATTTTTGTAGCCCGAGAAGAAGAAAGCTGCGCCAAGGCATTTTCGCTCAGCGCAATACACGGCGAAAGTTTGGGCCATGGCTGACTTGCCAACACTAGCAGGCCCATGTAGCCACAGCAGTTTTGATTGGCGCTTTTCATCGACTAGCCACGCTTCCAGCTTGGCACTAATGCGTTGTCGGGCACCAGGATGACAGTGAGGAGGTGGGGATCGAGGGTGTAAGTCCATGGAAGGCGCAGGGATACTAAAGGGTGCCAGATATTCGAGGACTACAGAACAGGTGAATCGACGTAGCTTCAACAGTCGACTTGGGAACGTACCTGCCCTTCCGTGAAGGATGCTATTAACCCGCTCGGATTGCATCATCGAATTTTTGGTGCTAAGGCAATCGACAGCAGAGAAGGAATCAGGTGACTGAACATTGTCCTCAGCTTCTCCACACCCTGAAGCATAGTCACTAAGCGGAGGTAATCAGAAAACATGTGCTTCAAACCTACCAGTCTGAACCGATTGCTGGTTGTGATGATCCGAGTTGCCTTGAAAGGCTAGCTGATGATCGTGCTTGGCCCGACTGGCCTTTCGTCTGCGTGAACGCCGAACACGTCCAGTCACCTGGCCCAAAGCCCTAGGGGACATGAAGGGGTGAATGATGAATCGAGAACAGCAGGCGTCTATCGATAGACTCATGGGAAACCCTTTGTGGGCGCTGTGCCTGTCAATCGTGACAACACGTCACTATCGAGTCCGGGTGAAATGCTAGGAAATGCCGTGCTGAGTATCAAGGAGCCCTTTCCTCAAAACAAACTCGCAGCGTCGTAGTATTTGTGCCTCAGATGGCATTTTATCTCGATGCTCGTCGTCATTTTCAGGCCAATTGCACATACAAGCCTCCAGTGCTAAATATAAATTTGTTGATGATATTGTTTGTGCTTATTTGGTGGAACGGGTGGGGTTTTTGCAGGTCTTTATTTCATTTCGACTGTATGGACAAGTCTGCGCCATGGACGGTACTCCAAGGCACTCTCACAATATGCAAGTCCGTCTTTCTATGTATCACGTCGCATGATTCACCCTAACTTGGCCTCACAATAGCTGCCCTTAGCGCAACCTGCAACTGGGCTTCTAGGGCATCTCAAGAGGTCTAGAGCACTACGGTCTGCTCGCTAGTGTAGGCCGCTTTCAACAGCGGTATTACCTGCAGCCACATTTTTCGGTGAGCCCTTGTCAATGTTTTTACCCCCCAACCAAGACTTACGGGCCGATGGTAGGTCTGCGCGAATGTGTGATCGGCCCTATTCTGGTACACACCGTCGCGACTGAGCAATACGAGAGGCGACGACGCGAATTGGGAATAGAAAAGCCCACGCCAGAGGCCGAAAATACACTCACTGCCGTCGCCAGTCCAACTTTCTCGGATATGCGGAGCCAGAAGGTGTTGGATAGTACGCTTAGTGGGGCAGCGACTGGTGGTTTTTTGCGTGGTTGGAGATGTGAGTACTGTTCCTAAGATTCCATCATCCGTAATTCAATCATTTCGTAGCTGGGCCTCGAGCTGCGCTGCCTGGCGCGATTACTGTCGGCACTGTTTGTGCCCTCCTTCAGTTTGGCTACAACGAGATTGGGGTCCAACGCCTCAAGTATATCTCCAGGCAACACTCTCAAGAACTCGATATTTCCTCATCTACAAACCATCAATCGGATATGGCAAGAGTTGATGTAGATCCTTTAGCCACGGCCTCTGTGGAACAATCTACGACTTGGAAGGCACGAATGCTGTCACTAATAGGCTTCCGAAAGATGTCGGAGGAAGAATATTTGGAGCGACTACGACTCCAAAGGGATCACCATCTTTTGCGTATTAAGGAGCTCGAACGGAGGCTGGAGGAAGAAAGACAAACAAAGGAGAGGGAGTAAAATCCGTCTGCTACCATATTATCTTATGATCCAAGGGTGGTGCAGCTGTTTCTGACTCGTATGTTAGATTGTTTACTTATTATCCAATGTACATCAGTACTTGGAACTCTACTAATTTTCACTCCAACTTCCAAACATCAATTACTCCCTTTCCTGTCTCGTCAAACCCTCCGACAATAATCCGTCTCTCATCCACAATCAACGCATTTACCTTGGCCAAATTCTTGCATTGGCAGTGCCAGATAGCTTGGTAAATGACGGCACCAGAGTCTTGATCGTAGATTAGGTTGTAATGGGTAACGGCGCCTTTCAACGTCGAGACCGTGAGTCGCGTAGGGCTATGAAAGGCACTGCGGCTCGTGTATCAGCCTCTGTATATTGAATCTACAAACCAGTAGCTTACACAGTAACGATGGGTGCTTCTGCCACCGAGACAATAGAGGCTCGACTCAAGTCCAAACCGCCCCACTTGGTTTTCTTCTTGCTCTTGTTCGTTGTCGCCGGTGCCTTTTCGCCGCCAAAGCCAAGCCAAAGCTTTCCATCTGCGGTTCCTGCTGCTACTATACCGTTCGAGGCGATGGCAAGGGACATAATGAAAGGAGGAGACATGGATACTTTGTCATCTTGGGTTGATAGTCCGGCTAGACAGTAAAAATAGCTCAATTTTGAGACATCTCCTGATGAGGGACTGGAAACAGACCCATATTCTGCCTCGAAAGGACCTCATCGCGCGCGGTGTCCATGTGCAGAAGCGATTGCATCACACCCTCCACTGACAAGTTCCCTAGGGCGTTCGGGTATCCACACGACGGAGCCACACATCTGGAACGGAAGGGATAAGTTGCGTGTCTCTCCTACCGGAGCGAGCATTAGAATGAGAAAATAATACGTACGATGTCATGCTTATTCCTCAGTTTCGTCATTGTCCCACTGGAGAGATCAATCACTCCTACAAAGCCGGAGTCTGTCCCAAATGCAAGATGAGTCTTCTCACAATTGAGAGCCAGCTAGCTGATCTCAATAAGTCTGGGTTCCGTTGCAGTGGAGTCAAGAGCAAACGCACATCTTGTACTTCGTCGTCTTCATCTCCTGGGATTACGACGAATGTTCTGAAGGGCATCATCGTACATTTGAATCATTTTCGATGTATCCATTTGGAATTGTAGAATCTATCAACGAAAGCAAAGCCAAGGGTCGTGTCGGCCGAGATTGAGCTTTGACAATGCCGAACTTGCCTGCTTTCCCGAAGCAATCCACGCATCTCGAAAGTCGGAGCCAGGCCGTTTAACACAAACAATCGACGATATCATCGTTCCGCTCCCTTTCACTGCTTTAGCGGTCTTGAACGTCGAAAGGTCATATACGCGCAGATCACCATTCCCTGTAGCGACAATCATTCAGAGCATTCGAAAAGGGGTCAAAGAAGAACTGATTACCTGAACCGGCGTACAGGTGGCCTGCATGTCCTAAAGCAAGGGCAGTTATCTGCCAAGTACTCGGAGTCGTCAGAGAATGCAGCAACGTGAACGGTGCATCAGGGTGTGGTGGTACTGATGGTTCGGACATGATGGATCAAGTTCAAGCCATGTGATCGTGGCGATGCTTGGCTATTTTCCGCATGCGCTGATCCATCAAGTTTATTTAGTGACTATAGCGTATCTCGAACAAAACCTAGTGTCCCCAGAGATGAAGCAATCAGCTCTAGCACCCTCTGGCTCTCCCTTCCCTGCACCTCTTTCAACTCTTCCAAGTTCTTCCTGAGCTCCCCGTTCGTGATTAATACGTCGGCATGCAGGTGCAAAAATACATTCATAATCGCCTCTACGGCCTCAAAGTCCCGGTGTGTTTCGAGCCGTCGCCTGAGCGCATGCATCAAGGCATTAAGACTTTGGAGTGAGGTCAGAGCGCGTAGCTCGAGCTCCAGTGCTGCAGGCTGCAACTTTCTCGCTAGGTGGAAAAGACCATCATCTGATCCGGGATAAGACTTCTTTAGGGTCTTAGTCGAGAGAAACACTCACAGTCGCCGTCAGGCTCTTCTTCCATCAGCTTGTTGTGAAATGCACTCTCCACGCTGGCAGCGGTCTTGTCTAGTCTACGCGTCTGTTTTTTTGGGTCCTTCACCTCCGTGACCGTCGGTGCAAACCGTGTTTCCACTCCGGGTAGTGTGGGTAGGAAAAACGGTGCCTTGTCGGGAGCTTTTGGAGGTTCCTTGGGCTTGTTTCGCTGCTGTATCACCTCAAGATTCAAGAGAGTCTGCCATCGTGATCGAGGTAGTAGCGTCAACGTGATGAGCTCTCCATCCAGTTGTGGTGGTGTCGAAAAGACGTCCGGAGGCGTATCTTGTACGGTCAAAGCTGATAGAGCTTCCAGGGCTAAGGGAAGGGTTAACATATTTGAATATTTCTAGCAAGCCGAGGGCCCACCATTGTCCTCTGCAGTGCCCTGCATCGATGGTAGCGACACATTCTGAACGTCCTCCTCGGTAATGCCCTGGAAGGCCACATTCGCATACTGGGCGCGGTTTGCCCTACACCGGCCGTGAGTTAGCATCAAGGCACCGTAATTGATAGACACGTACCATAAGTAAATACCAACGCTATCTACGTGCGCAGTCGCCAAAAAATCATTCGTAGGCGAAAATGAGACGCTGGTCGCGACACTTGACGTTGTAAAGGCATCGATCAGTCGACCCGTTGGGAGATCAAATGTCCGAATGGTTGAATCCAATGAGGTCGTAATCAGCCACCGGGCGTCAGCAGAGAAGGTCTGTCAGTTTCAAAGTCAGTACCCAACCGCAAACTATTCCTAGGAAGCCGAAGTACCATATCTAAGATTCGTCCTCGGCAGCCACCCAGTTCTCTGACGATTCTTCGAGTCTCGATATCTATCACCCGGACCACCATATCATCACAGATGACGGATAAGAGGCCGCTATCACGGTGGAGCTCAATAGAAACTGCCGCAGAAGGTAATATTAATGCATGTTCTAATTTTGTTGTTTGGAAGTCGAAGAACTGAAATAACCATGTCACCATCAGCCAAACCCACGCAGTAAATGGAGTGGAAAGGGGCTGACGTTGAGCGTTCCGTCAAGGGTACTCGCGATAACCACCCGATTCAGAGAATCCGTTGCGAGTCCAGTAACAGTACGATCTCGTTTCTTCATCTCATTTCGTAATCGTGCAGATGCTTCCGGAGGACAGGGCCCAATATCATAAGACTTGCGTTTGATCCCAGACTGCATATTCCACATGTGGATTTGGCCTGTCGAGGAACCGGCAAGACCAAAATTACCGCACGCCGTGACACAGACGGCCTGCCAATGTTGTTAATAGCGCTGTCATCCCATAAACATACTGACACTCGCCTTGACAGAACCGAGAGGTCCCCGTTCCCTAGCCTTTCCCTTCCCTGGTTCGGCAAAACCGGGGGTGTGTTTCCCAAGCTTTTTGTTGATCATCGTCCATGTACGGGCAAATGTCTCATCCGTATGGGCGGTCATTATATTATCCCAGTCTTTGGAACGAGTTGTGGAATATGAAATGGAATTGATGGGAGACAATTTGAGGGAGGTGACTGGTATTGAGAGAGAAGTGGCCTTTTTGACAAAAGAGCCTAGGTACTTTGTGAGCATGAGGGGTGACGTTCGAGGAATGGCTTACCCTGTGAAAGTTCAAAAGACCTTGAGTCTCTCACAACCGAAGTGCATCTCAAATTGCGATCCCTTGACGCGGTTAGAAGCTGTTTGCCATCGTCGCCATAATAGCGAATAAGATGTGGCGGCGCGTGGTGGCCTGAACGGAATTTGAGAAGCCTTGGGGGTGATGTTGGGGAGTCAAACAACCATTGCTGGTAAGCTGGTCAGCGGGGAAGCCCAAAGGCCGAGAGATTCCAACCTTGACGCTGTTATCCTCCCCCGATGTTACCAAGACAGGTTGCCCTGGAACCCATTCAACGGCTGTGATCGCTCCATCGTGCGCCCCGCGTACCATATGAAGCAGCCGCCCGCCGTTGTTGAGATCCCATAGCGCCATATGCCCCACAGAGGAAGCAGACGCGAGAATCGCGTGTCCGTCTATTGAGTAGTAAGGTAAATCAGGAGGAAGCGATCGAATAAATGGAGTATGCAGACCTGTTCTAAAACCAAGTGCGCGAATACCCCCATCCATAAACATCCTCATGAGCCGCTCGTCAAGCCGGACATCATACACTGAAATCTCCCCGGAAGTGAACCCAATTCCGACTACATCAATCGCCGGTGATTGAACGAGGGCCGTAACTGCAGAACCAGGGGTGTAAGCTTGGCCGGAAGACTCTGGTGAAGATGTAAGCCGCGACAGTGAAAACTTGTAAATGCATGTACTGGGGATATCAAGGTCATTTGAGACGGTCGAACCAAACTGTAGAATTACTCGCTTTGTTCCAACATTCCAGAGCTGTAGGGTGCCCTGACTGCTTGCGACAAGTACCTTGTTCACATAAGTCGCAGGATGAAGAACAGAAGTCGCGGTGAAGTCGCGGTCGAAACGGATGGTAGATTTCAGCTCTGTTTGATATTGGCATTGGCGAAAAACCGCGATGTTGGTGACAAGCGCACCTCCATCTACCATATTCCAAACCAACATATTTTCCCCATCTTCGGTTAATGCAAGGAGGTGAGTTCCAAATATAGTGAGGGAGGATAGTGGGCTATCCAAAGGGTTCGTAAGTGTAGATGCCTAAATATAATGAGCCTTGCTCTGATACGCGACGAGGACCTTGACCAACTGGTTTACCACGAAGATACTTGATTGCTTGGCTTCCGGAGGCAGCCCAGACGGCATCACCGTCCAAAGCCAGGCTCGTTATTGGTTCCGGAGTATCAGGACCTTGAGTCTAGTTCACCAACGTGTCCCCCGAAGATATAAATGATATGCTCACCGACGAAAAGCAAGGTCATCTTTCCACCCTCCCACAGGGCCCATGCCTTCCCCAGACATGTTAGTAGGTGAATTCGGGGTCCGCTTGTTGCACCTTTGTAGGATCTCGTTTGGAGGACGAAGGGAATATGGTTGGTTATGAGGCCCAGAGCTCTAAAGGGCGCAAAGAGACGTGGTTCCTGTGCTTTGGTTATTACCGGCCTATCTCTCCGGGAGCGCTTTCGAGGCGGAGGAGATGCTCCATCGGTGTGAACCGCTTCATCCGTCATTCGTGTTGCTGATGGTTTGTAGCCAGTCGGCCCCAATGTGCTACCGTCAACTGAATATCCGAATCACTGAGTGAATCGAAAGTATATCGAAATCTAAATTTTATGGTCACGTGATGAACCTCCCATCATGGCAACCGTCAGCTGCACCGGGTTCGAAGACTCACCGTTGGCCATGACAGACCGGTCACCAATGGCTAAGCCAAAGCTAAGACTACCCCTTGCGAAGGCTGTTACGGATTGTCCTACAGCCGGACGGCACAACATCACAATATGTGAATCGTTTTGATTCTCTAGCAACCACGCCTGACGTTGACAGATCGCTCAGGCTGCTATCGCCAATGCTTCACTGTGGCTCTGCTATCTTGGATCAGATCTCGGCTCCGGGGGCGTTCATGGTTCGCTCTTGTCTTTTATTCTACCCAAGAACGCTTGTACCCTAGGATGATACGAGCTTTTTCCACCTCTCGAATCGAATACGGCACTCTGGAGTGGTTTTTAACAACCGAAAATCCCGAATATCCCGAGTGTTTCGGCCATCCTAATTTAGAAGGGGGTGGGCGGTACTTCAATAGTACGTGCCTATCGCGCCCGATGTCTCCATATGACAGCCAAGAATAGATCACCCACACATTTAGGACGTACATCTATCACCGGATTGGCCGCCCTCGCCAGTGCTACTGGGAGTATAAAACCTATGCCCCCGAGCATCAACATCTTGCTAGGTGCCGCATTTTCTTCTTGAGCCGGGAGCTCCTTTTTTTCATTCGCTTTCATATCATAAATCTTTTCTTTCGTTAATCCTTCGCCAAATTATGAAGCTTACCACCACTTTTCTCACTCTCTCTTTGGCTCTGACTGCCATCTCGACACCCCTTGGGGACCGTGCTGTCTTCAAAAGACACACCGGTGTTCCCGCCAACAATGCGCGGCGCTACATTATCCAAAGGTAAGAAAATCATCCGCCAAGTTCCATATATGCTGTACTCACCTGCTCATAGTCGTATGGATGCACCCCCCGCATGCATCGCCAAAACATCAGCGACTCCAGATTCGACAGACATTCCAGACCTCTCCAACTCTACGGTCATTGACCCCACAGTCGATGACCCATCAAACTCTACGGCTGTCGACGATGGTACAGCGGACGATACTACCGACACCACTGACAACGCCGACGATACCACTGACAGTACCGACGGCACCACTGACAACGCCGACGATACCACTGACGGTACCGATGACACCACTGACAATACCGACGGCACCACCGACAACGCCGACGATACCACTGACGCTACCGATGACACCACTGATACCACTGACGATGGTTCCACCGACAACTCAACTGTAGCGGACGCCTCTAACTCCACGGACGCTCGTCGCCGCCGCCAGCTCGCTGCCCGATTTGAACAATTCGATATCCCCGAGGTCGCTTTCGAGTGGCAACGACTCTGCCTCGTCAGCGGTGGGGATATCTTTACGGCTCATTCTCCCTGCGTCGAACTGGCAGGCATTGGTGGCATCAACGCCCTCCTCGCTGACGCCGATCCCTGTGTTCAGCAGGACATTGCTGATGCCATGATCACCTTTGCCAAGTCACCAGGCATTGTGAACAAGAAAGCCTTGATCAACTATGCCATTAGGTACAGGCGTCACCCCAGGAACGCAGTCAACATCCTTGGCGTCGTTCCTTCCTCGCTCTACTGCCAGAAGGCTCCCGTTAATCCCGAGTTGGTTGGTATTGTCAATGAGCAGCTAGACGGCGTCAACCCCGGTCTCTTTGGTTCTCCCAACCTCCCAATGGTACCTTTTGGCTCAGGTAGGTCCAGATGTAAATGGTCGTTTTAGTTCCGGTGACTGACCTCTTTTTTCCTTCAGATGGTACCTGCCCACTCGGCACGGTCGCAGACATCTCCAGCTGCTCTTGCGTTGACCCGACCTCTGTCAATGGCACCGACGTCTCCACCCCCGATGATGGCACCGATGCAGACCCTACTGCAACCGCCTCTGCCGACGATGCTACTGCGACCGATGATGCTACTGCAACGGATGACTCCACTGCAGCAGATGATTCTACGGATGATTCCACTGCAGCAGATGATTCTACGGACGATGCCACTGCAGCAGATGATTCTACAGATGATTCCACTGCGGCAGATGATTCTACGGACGATGCCACTGCAGCAGATGAGGCCACGGACGATTCCACTGCAGCAGATGATGCTACGGATGATTCCACTGCGGCAGACGACTCTACGGACGACTCCGCTGCAGCAGATGATTCCACTTCCGCCGATGATGCTACCTCAACTGATGATAGCGATGCCACTGCCACTGCCACGGACGCTAGCTCGACCACCGATGCCCCTCCCGCAGCCGCCACCACCAAGAACAAAGGGGTCAACGAACAGCCCGATGATATCAGTGGTGATGTCAACGATCCCAACGGGAGAAGGTAAAGCACGAGTTTCTGCTGGTAGATCATATACTCGGGATGGTATTTTTCCCGTCCATCCGTAGCGTAGTAGCCCTGTGTCATTAGCAGCTTACGATGTGCTTTTGACTTAATACGAGAGTCTGACGACTCAAAGGCGCCAGAATAGCCACCGATTCCTGCGTTATCATGAGGCACCTGGTTCAAGCATTGTCTTCGATTTATGAGGAATAGATAGGGCCAAGCATTAAACGTAAACGTTTCAGCGATTTGGCTATGCGCCGTCACGATTCACTTTGACAACGACAAATTTAAATCCAAAGATCAAACTCGCTTCTCATGAGCGCCCAGCGCCCAGCCCTCGCCCCGTTACCGATGATCATCATCAATCACCAGGGCACTGCTCCAGTTAGCACCGCTTCACCGCTCCTGATATTCACTTGAACCATCAATATGATGGTACAGATGCCATGATAGTTTGCCGCCCTTCAGGCTTCAAGCTTCAACCCTGAACCGAAGTTAGCGAGCATGCTCTATTTGGGGGTATCTCCCATCTCCTTCAGATGGAGGGTGAACAAAGTTGAAAGAATTGTGGGCAAGGAAACGCCAAGTCGCTGGGCTAAATACCATGCATCCCAAGCATAGAGTAAAGCGGCTAGATGATGATGGTAGTACGCCAGTTGATTCAGTGACTCCAAGTCTCTAGGGCATGAGATGGGTTGTGTTAAACGGGCTACCCCCTAGACTACAAGAATTCTCGCCAAGTTAGTACCTTGCACTAACCATGGAACAACTCTATTTAGGACCACAGAATCCGGAGTGTATTAGGCTCAACACTCCAGACTTGGTGCGTAATATAAGATATCCCACCAGTTCGAGCGGCATCATGCTACAGAGCCACAGATGTTATATGAATCAGTGCGCGTCCTGGTGACGGCAGATTGCTGGACACAACATTGTAGGTCCTTCGGAAGTTCGCGTCGGGGGGTATGACCTCCACAGTTATATCGAGTGCTGCGATGATCGATCAGGAACAGAGAAACGAATGATAGTGCCATAGATGGACGTTAAGGCAGCGGCATGGTGGACGGTAGAAGACAGTTGAGGTTCTCTGCGGTCAAGATTCTGTTCGTATTTGAGCTTCTGATCTGAAGCAGTGATGGACCATTCCCTGGGGCCCATCGATAAACCTGTCCTACATGCAATCCAGGACGATGCCGAGATAGAAGGTTTGCAAGGAGGTTGAGGGGGTAAACCAATCGGGTTCGTCGGATGATGTTATGAGCCATTCGTTGAAAGGCTAAACGTTCGCATCATATGCTGGTGGCGATTCATTGCCACCTGGGACCAGATGTCCTTCAGATGCCTGTCTTTTCAGAGAAGTAACCTCTTCCCTCAGCCGCCTAACCTCGTCTACCAGTTCCACGGCGACCCTGCCATGCGCATCGTCCTCGTTGAAAACATTAGAGGGAGGAGGAAGAACAGTTGGACGTTTCGCGGAGGGAAATGGCTCTGCCCTTGGTGGATGTCCTGAGGTTACTGTCGACTGTGACTGTGATAAATGGCTGGGTTGGGACGCCGGGGATACACGTGCAGCAAGCTCTGCTTCCCTGTGCACCGAAGTGGGTGGAGGTGATTTCGAGGGTCCGGTGGGTAACACTCCCTCTGATGTGGAGTGGGGTTGAAATGGGCTGGGGGTGACCGTTTTGTGTAAGTGGTGCGACCGGTGATACAACCAAACGAGGGTCGTGAGACATAAAAGAACGAGGAGACCTCCAATTACGCCGCCCGCGACGGCGCCTGGTGGAGTTTTGGAGCCAGAAGCTGACGCCGTGTCTGTATCTTCCGTTCTGGTATTCCACTTCAGTATTGCTCTGAACGATAGTAGAGGCGGTTACATACGTGTAAATTGCATAATCAAAGCTGAGGAAAACGTGGTAATCCACACCGGACACTGATATGTTCATATGATGAGGAGATTGTTCAAGGCCCGTTTTACTGAATACCGGAAATTGATAGTCTCTTTGGAAAGGCCGGTTTCGATCACCTGTATGATTTAGATACCCTACATGGTTCCCGTCGATTGTGAAATTGCATTCGGTGTTGACGGTAATGTTCTGTCCTTCGAAGTTGAACAGGGTAAAGAAGATATAAATCGCAGTGCCTGGACCGGGAAGATACTTAAAGGCCATCTTGGTGTCGTTTTGGGAGTAACGACGTACCATTAAATGTGAAGTCCACAGAGTTACGAGGAATGTTTTCTTCAGGGCATAAAGGTCGCAGCAGTAAAGGTTTTGTTAAATATGGAGTTGACATCGGGTTTTATTGCACACGTAGAGCATTCTTGGGTTGCCCATGCGATAGACGGAAAGTACACTGGAACCTGCCCAGTCTTTTCGTCCCCCCCTTGATCGTCAATTGTGATGTTGCGTTCGACTGCCGTGACCGACATAAGGAGGATCCCCAAGAGAAAGAGCAGGGGTGTGATGTAGAAGCCGAGACTACCTATTGGATATCCCATCGGAGGTTGGGGGGGTTGAAGAATGGTGAACGAATCATAGAGGACTTTTAAACCGTATGATAAATGCGGAGAGCCTGAAATAGCTTCTTCTTCACTATGCCATGTAGGGTTGATTCATTGGAGCAGGGGGGGAAAGCTCCGGGCATCTTTCTCCGATTCAGTCGCAGACCAAGAATATGGCCGACAGTGCTGATCCAAGGCCGAAGAAGTTTTGTTCAGGAGTGGTTTTAGTAGAAGTGGTTATGACCTGGGTTAGGGTTAATACTGTCATATATTTGTACTTCTTTGTAATGAAGTGGACCTCGTCAGAGCTCATCTCATCTCAATCCACACCAACATGGACGATAGGACACCTCGCGAAACAGCCGAGGTATTGTCACTTGGCTTAGTATTCACGCCGCAAACATTGTTCTTCGCCTCATTCGTAATTGCACTTTTTGTCATAGCGAGTAGGTGTCAGCTTTTTCCTCTACATCATCTGACTCACGTAGAGTATAGTTGTGGTCTTCTACAGACGGAGCTTGCGGCCAAAGGGAACTGATCTGCTACTCCTCGGCGCTCCGGATGCCGGGAAAACATCAATACTGACAACGGTGGGCGCTACTGCTGCTGTTAACTTGCTGAACGTTAAAAGAACAACCCTTTCCACAGCTCGTGTATGATACAACTTTACCAACGCACACTTCGTTGCAGACAAATTCTTCAACCTACACTCTCCCTGCCACCAAAAGACCCTTTCGTATAATCGATGTTCCAGGGCATCCCCGTATCAGGAACCAATTCCGAGAACACCTGGCACATGCGAAAATTATTGCATTCGTGATCGATTCGAGCACCATTTCGCGTAACGGGGCAGCCGTTGCAGAGTAAGTTTCATGGCCCAATTCTATTGTGCTTTCACCCGACCAATTAATCTCTTTCCAGGTATCTTCATCTTGTCCTCCACACATTAACCTCTCTGCCTCCTTCACAAACGCTTCCTTCCCTGCTGATCGTTGCGCACAAAACGGACCTGCTCAAAGCTGCGTCGTCTACTACCAGCCAACCCGAGTCTCTCGCCATTAACCGAGTGAAGACTATCCTTGAGCGAGAGCTTGAAAAGCGAAGGGCATCTCAGAGCGGTGCTGTCGGTATTGAAACTCTTGGTGCGGAGGATGAAAAGGTTGATATGGGTGGGCTGGAGTGCAATGGCAGAACTGGAGTATTCAAGTTCGATGAATGGGAGGGTGGTGAAGTTTCTTTCGTCGGCACGTATATTCAACAAGGGCAGGCATCAAGAGATGATGAGAAAAGCAGCAACGAGGATGGTCTTGCAGGTTTACGCGAGTGGTTGGCTGAGAATTTGTAAAGATTACTTTGAGCCGCCATGAATTCAAATGTACCATTCGATTAGGAGCTTTGTCAGCAGAGTGAAATGTGGTGGACATCGTATCCTGCTCATCAACTCCCCCACAAGCGGTATCTGAGTTGTCCATCCCAAGGTATTCTTAGTAGGAAGCAATTTCCAATTGGTCGCTGATCTTTCGTGTAGTGGAATTACACCCGAGAGCTATGGAATGGAGTCTGCGGTGCCCCAACAGTGGCACAGCGCAATCTGCTTTTGGCCAGGAGCAACTTCCAGCGGAACTGCTTTCCTACATTTTTATGCTGTGTTTTCCGCAACAAGTCCTCCTTCCCCCTAGACGTCATCTTTCCCCATTGCTCTTCTGCCACGTTTGTTCACGGTGGCGCTTGGTAGCAATGCGGACAACTTCCTTATGGAATAGTGTGCATCTGGTTGTCTTAACCTCAAAAGTTACACCAAAAAAAGCACCCGATGACCTGCTTGTCGAGTGGTTTACACGAGCCTGGAGATTCTTACAACTTCTCTCTCAATATCTCTATCGGTCATTCCACGCATAAAGCCTTATCTCACTGCCAGGCGGTCGTGCAACGATTCATCATACCCAATGCTTCCCGTTTTAGGCACCTCGATCTCAAGGGACCGGTTCAGGCCCTTGACATGATCATTAGTTTGTCAGGGGTGGTGTTTTCTTCAATTGAATCACTCAGTCTCGGTCAAGCATCAAACCAAATCTATCCGCCCATACCAGATAGGCCCGTTATCACATTTCGGGACTCGCCTCGCCTGCGGGAGGTTTCCTTGGGCCCCATCTACAGTTGCAGATCGTTCATGGATCGAATTCACTTGCCGTGGTTGCAATTAACCAGACTAGACTTTGGTCGTACTGAAGCTTCGCCAGCGACTTGCCACACAATTCTGAGGCAATGCCAAAGCCTGAGGGAGTGCTCGCTGCCAGTTCTCACGATTTCCCCGCTGCAGGGCGCCCCCCCTGATTCTACCTCCCCGCTTCATCTCAAATACGTCCATTCATTAACTTTTCGTACCTCCGGCCACGAAGCGACCCTTGCGCAATTGTTGCAGCCACTCCAATGTCCTCTGCTGCAGTCCCTTGTCAGTCAACTCCGAGTACAACTCGGTATGGGCACACAAGGCGTATATGTCCCTCATACGAGGCTCCAGATGCGCCTTGTCGTCGCTGACCCTCATCAACACCTACCTTGATCCGACGCAGTTGTTCGATGTGTTGAACCTCTCACCGAGCTTACAGGAGCTTCATCTGGGAGAAATGTCACACTACCATCGGTCGCAACTTTCAAGGAATGTTATTGCGGGTATGGCGGAGGGAATACTTCTACCTTGTCTGAGGGTTCTGGTTGCACGATTGACGTCGAGTTTGGATGATGCTTTGAAGATGGTAGAAAAAAGAATTAGGGGCTCTGTCCAGGGGGATGGCGTTTCAAAGCTAGAGAGGGTGGTCCTGGGATGTGACAGCCCCGACATCCTAGCTCGCATGTTGTTGGATCAGGTGGAAGGAATAAGGGAGAAGGGAGTGGATATAGAGCTTGTTCCTCTGAGCGGAACGATACCGGACTCCAGCTTCATGAACTTCTGAATGGGTATTTACCTTGTTGGTTTTTTTACAAGCCAGCGGACAGTCGACACGACGTCGGTTGGATTTTTTTGTTTGTTAATTTATTTGGACATGGACCCTATTCGTGCAAATCGCGATCTCGCGATTTGTTTGCCCTCCCCTTTTTCTATTGCAATTCAGTTGAGCTCAGTTAGCTAGAATATGGACACGTAGCAAGACTCTCCTCAGTATTTGTGCAGTACAATGAGTGACTGAGGTGAGTATCTCTCACTCATGCACATATAACTTGTGTCTTACTCATATGCGCAGCGTTGTTATTCTTACATACCCGGCATGTATACACAAATATTCAACGTCTATCTTCATAGCATGTATACACGAATATTCGACATCTATTTTCTGAACCTGAATACCGAGTGCACTGAGGTATTGAAGTTCCTTAAGGGATTGGAGGAAACAAACATCTACAAATATGCTCTGGGTATAAAGCTTTGACTGTATCGAAATTCCGACCCATCGCAACCTTTTAGACAGTGCCCGTCTCATCCGAACTAACTTGGGGCGCGGCGATTGGGGTTAGCGCAGAGAGACGCCTGGGCAGGATTAAGAGCTTATTCACCCTGTCTTTGGTGCAATAAGCGTCAGACCTTTCCTACATTCGACTTTGCTGCTTTAGTTTCTCCAAACTCTTATAATTAATGATCTTACTGCAAGTGCATCGTCATTCACACTGTCTAGTAGCCTTCGCAATTTGCACTCATTGACCGCGCCCATCTGCACTCGTAGGACACTCATCGGTATTGTCTGCGAGTTGTCTTTATTCCCCCCCCCTCCGAATTCAAAGCGCTTGAGGTTAGCAAAAAAAATTACCCAGTGACAACAGGTGACACGTCACGTGCGACTACGAAGCTCTCCATCCAGTTCCACGTCGTCTCCATTTCAACGTTCCCTCTCCTTCCTATCTCATTTTTCTAACATCGCTTTCTACTATGTTCATTCTCAACTGGTTCTGGGATGTTCTTGCATCACTCGGTATGTAGCGACATAAAAATTAGATAGGGTCTTATGGTTTCTGACCCTCGCCTCTTCTTCGGGAAAAAGGTTTGTTGCACAAGAACGCAAAGATCTTGTTCCTTGGTCTGGATAATGCCGGGAAGACTGTGCGTGTTCAACATGTGGCATCTTTCTTCTAGCTCTTCGAAAGCTGACACCGCTCTGTATTTAGACCCTCTTGC
Organism: Lepiota brunneoincarnata; assembly: GCA_023014365.1. Lineage (NCBI taxonomy): Eukaryota > Fungi > Basidiomycota > Agaricomycetes > Agaricales > Agaricaceae > Lepiota > Lepiota brunneoincarnata. The sequence continues at coordinate 908,854 of JAEBUN010000005.1, forward strand.
ACATGCTGAAAAACGACCGGTTGGCTACGTTGCAACCCACACTTCACCCAAGTGCGTCTACCACCTGGTCCAACAGTGCAACAAGCTATAGCTAAGCGACTTTTCCCTGTGCAGCTTCCGAAGAACTCGCCATTGGAAATGTGAAGTTCACCACATATGATTTGGGTGGTCACCAGCAGGGTACGCACTAGTCCCCTTCTATGACCTACGCTCATTTGGAACACACTCCTCCCCGCCTACAGCCCGCCGCCTCTGGAGGGACTATTTCCCTGAAGTGGATGGAATCATTTTCCTCGTTGACAGCGCGGACTTTGAGCGTTTCTCCGAAAGCAAGGCTGAACTTGACGCGCTACTTTCTATTGAGGAGCTCTCGAAGGTACCGTTCTTGGTACTCGGGAACAAGATTGATGCCCCGGGTGCGGTTAGCGAAGAGGAGCTGAGGCATCATTTGGGGTTGTACCAGACCACTGGCAAGGTTCGTGCTTTTTTAGTCTGTTGTATGGCATGTTGCGTGCAGGTGTTGAGTCTATTTTGCGAACAGGGCAAGGTTCCTCTCAGCGACATCCGACCGATTGAAATTTTCATGTGTTCCGTTGTGCAGAGGCAAGGTTATGGTGAAGGTACGTCGTACTCGCCTGCTTTGAGTGTGCATCGACTTACCTGCTTTTGTTCCTTCGCTCAGGTTTCCGCTGGCTCTCTCAATATGTAAGTCCTTGATATTTTATTCCTGCGCAAATAACTCAAACAAGTTTAGATCTAAATGTGGCTTCTATCGAGTAGTCCTTAATAGACCTCGATGTTGCATGTTCTGGACCTCACTGTGCCCACCTTAGTTTACGTAGTACTTTATAGGCTGTCTTGTTTCTCATCTATTCCATGGTTTTGTGACTCTCGCCTAAACTCTTGGAACTGTGGGTGGCCCATACCATTATATGCAAGAAATGTCTACAGGTCGGCACCGCAGGTCAGCATTAAAGTTATGCAGCACCTGTCCCTCTACGCAAGTAGCTTTGTATCAATGGACCCCTTTCGTGAGACCCTCTGGACCGTCACGAATTTCGACGACTTTGCTCACACCAGCCTGCGGAACACTTCAGCCGTCAATCAATCTCATCAAGACTGGTACTCGCCGCCTGTTCGAAGTTGATAAGCGCACTTGCATGCAGGGTCAACATTCCAATCTCGGAAGTGGAAGGCGCCCAGTTAATGAGGACAAGAGGGAAGGACGTTCGCCCATCCTTATGAGTAAGCTCATACGAGAGCAGGACATATCGGGGGGAATTCTCAGGGAGCTCTGGGCTAAGAGTCAAACCAGGAGCGATAGAAGATCGATAACGGATCGCCGCATTCCCGTACCTTCCGCTAGTTCATCGATGCTGATATCGTCGAATTGCTCGACCTCCTCCATGATAAGCTTGGCCTTGTTGATCTTGATGACAATGGCAGCATTCCCTTGACTGCGTTTTGCGAACCTGAATTTACGCAGGGCGTCTTTTATTTCTTGTGGTATGTCTACTGTGTACGACTGTGACTGCGGTGAGGCATCAGTGGCGGCGGGTTAGTTCGAGAATTGAAGAAGACTAGCCATTGGTGTTTGGAGAAAGATAAGGTAAGCAGGAATGCCGGGTGACCGGGGCCACTGAGTATACTTTGTACTCAGGGGCGTGATAGTGGCGTCAAATTCTTTTTGTGTAGGTCAGTTCTTCTAGCCGTGAGTAACATTACATAGCACCATGGAGAGAAACTAGTATAACCACCACGGGAAGCGCATGTGTTTTGGGTCTGCGGCACCGCGGTACGGGTTTGTCCGTTATCTCTGTGGGGACCATATGTCACTGATAACCCCGTAAATTCCGCTCCTGTCTTTGGTAGATGACCTCTGGTTTACTGCTTTATCTAGTACAATGCTCTTTCTAGGGCTTCCTTTTTCGTAGATGGTTTAGTTTACGGTGCCTTTGAGACTCCTAGACCATCTCCATCTCGTGGCTGATAAGCCTATCGCGCCGTCGCGCCGTTTGCTATTGTTCAATGGTTTGTTGATCTTACGCGCGAGGCACGGCACGGGGCCTTAGTCAACCTTTCTAGGACGGTGGACAGCACAGGAGCAGTGTTATGCCGGTTACGACGCCAGCCATACAAGGTAGTTCTCCAGTGGTCAATGACTCGTCATTTCGTGACCGTGACTGGTGTGCGTGCCTATACGAGCTTCAGCCATCTGGCGGTTACCCGATTAACACTTGAGACGAACAAAAAGCGTGGTAGGCCGTTTGGGAAGGCGTTCTCGTAGTTTTGTAGAATGTTTATTAGCCATCATGAGGTTTTTCATGGTATACGATGTGTATGACTTCGTTTAGATATGACAGGGGTCTCAGCCCCTTCGAAGGGTGGAATCCCGTAACAGGCCAATACTGGTTGCAGAGATCTGCAGGTGGAAAAGAAGTATCGCCGGTAACCGGATCTTTACGCCGACTCCGATGATTCCAGTCAAGTCAGTCCTGGAGATCGCTAGACTAAGGGAACATGTCCCATATAGTGATTGTGGTTGAGGGGTCTTCGGCTCGGATCCGTCCTACGAGAAGGTGCCAGAGATGGACGGGGCAACGATTGTTGGAGTGCGGCAATTGTTCCTCTGTGATGTTGCGGGGAAGCCACGGTCACCAAATTGATAGCCGGGGCCCACAAGCGGACTTCCGTTGTGTCGAGAAGCCAGTTAAGTACTGTCAACTTGGTGCGTTGAGCTTGCGAGATTGCGAGGATTCTCTTTCCATCTGCGTGTCCTCACCTGAAGCCTCCTACGCGTGAACTATTTCGGGAGATGCGTGGGGAAGTTGCTTGAGCCTTGAGGAGCAGTTTAGTGCAACACGGGCTTTCTGCATGGATGCCAGGTGTAGTTCTCGGCTGAGGGGCGTTTTGGGACGTGAAGCTTGAAGCTTGAAGCGCTGAACCTGAGCCTCAAGTTTAATCTCCGTCGATGATGGTTGCTGCGGTTTGGGGTCATGTCACCTGACCTGGTTAATGCAATGAGCAGCGTGTGCTGAAATTTGGAAATCTGAACCCTCAAAAACCGCCACATCCACTCACTTACCTAAAACAGCCGTCGTGCTTCACACTCAGCCTCCAGTAGCAGATACTTATCGGATAAATCCATCTTGCTAGTCTTCTGATAGACAAAGGGAAAAGTGTTATATGTGCACCACCCCGTCTAAGAAGAGGTTATATGGGCTTCTCAGACAGTAGGGGCGGGATTGGGTGTTGGCATCAGATCATTTTAGGACGGGGCCAGGAGCATGGCATGAGTAATCCATATACACATATGCCACACAGCCCAGATTCGTTTACATCTTCCTCTCCTATTCCCCTTCGGTTGCTTGACCGTCCTCCCTCGTCCCCAATGCCATCATCATCGAGGTCCTCCCTCACGCATGGCTTGCGCTCGCAATCCAGGGCATCAAGGCATCCTACTGCTGCAGGTCAGCCAGACACAACCCAGGCGGAGGAACTGATACCGTCAGATGGGCCCGTGGGTGAGCGGACTACCGAGCAATTACACGAGCTTGTGCGCCCGCGCCATCATGTTCATGCGACACTACCCGACGAGGGAGGGTCTGACGAAGAGGAGATCGAGAAAGGAAGGAATCTTCCATGGTGGAAACGGCCCTCGCCATGGTGGTGGGTCACCTCGAGAGTTGCGATGTGGTCCAGAGATTTATGACTCATATGTTAGGTTACTGTTTGCATTACCTTTCACCGCGATGGCAATGACCGCAACAATCGCACCGCGCATCGAAGTATACACAGTACTGGTGTGTCGGGTGATCAGACCCGACATCTACTACGACCACGATGTTTCTCAAATATCCTCGACGCCGACACGCTCCCAGCTGTGCGCCGCCGATCCCGTGGTTCAAGCCGCTGTTGCGAAACTTGCAGCTGGTCAGTTCAAGTTTCCCTGGATACGGTCGACGTTGCTTGAAATTCAAGTCCACCGTTCCTACTGATGTAACCTTGATGCAGCGGTGACAACGTCCATGGGTATCCTCAGCTGTATAACTGCGGGATGGTGGGGGGCCGTGAGTACTTTGTTCCGCATTTCATCACTTTGTCTTCGACTAATTTGGAAACTAGTTTTCCGATCGGTATGGACGCGGATATGTACTGGGAATCTCGGCCATGGGAGTATTGCTGACCGACTTCAACTTTATTCTCGTTTCTTGCTTTCCTGACAAGGTGCCTGGGGGATATTGGTTTCTTATTTTCGGTCCTATTGCAGAGGGTTGTCTCGGAGGTATTTGAAGACACTGATTGGACGAGAGGGCCGTGTCTTGACACTGTTTCCAGGCATTACGAGTGCTGGCGCCGCAATCTATGCATATCAAGCAGATACCACCGATGATCACAACAGGCACGTTGAAAGAATACTCTTTGCGCCACAAGGGTATTGAAGCTAACCATCATGTAGATCACGTATATTCTCGCTTGGGCTCGGACTGCTCTTTACAGGGAACGGCTCTTGGCCCGACTCTGGGCGCACTCCTCATCCGATTCACTGGCCGGCTTCTATCTGTTTTCTATGCCTCCGTAGGAGTGCACATAGGATACACGATCCTGGTCTGGTTCGTTCTACCACAATCTTTGAGCATGACGTACAGGCGTCGAGCACGCGCCAAATATGCGGAAGAGCTGCGAGCCAATATAACCGAACGTGACGGCCGCGTCGGGATTAAATTCCTGATCCTCTTCAAGCGATATTTCGCCTTCCTGGCCCCTCTTGCCGTGTTTACACCGAATGTACAAGAAGCCAATAATAATCCTTTGAAAAGGAGAAGGGATTGGAATCTGACACTTTTGGCCCTTGCGCATGGTATCTCAATGACAGTTCAGGTGAGCAAAACCCCTCCGACGCCTCTGTAAGCTGACTCATCAGCCTGCAGGGATCTTATTCCTATAAATTTCAATATGCTTCTTCTACGTTCGGTTGGACATCGGAGGATGTAAGCAGTCTCTTCCCGTGACCGAAGTTTTTTGTTAATGGCGGTTACAGCTTGGGTATTGGCTCAGTTTGGTGGGTGCTGCACGGGCCTTTTTCCTCACTGCCATACTACCTCGTGCGTTTGATCGTTGGGTTGGGTGCGGCAACTAGATTGAAACACTACCCTAGCTGCGATCAAGTTCTTTAAGCCGAAACCAGGGACAACTAAGAACCCCGAGCGATCTCCGGAAGCCTCGCCACTACTATCGTCCTCTGATGAATCATCAACCCTCACTGGAGATAATCCCAAAAGAAACAAGGAAATTCATTCACCGGCCTTTGATTTTGGTTTAGCACGGGCCTCGATGTTTATTGACATGGTGTCTTATGCCTTCATGGGGCTCTCACCCACACCCCTCGCCTTTACCATTTTTGGGATGTTGGGCTCAGTGGGCACAGCGTACCCCCCTGCGATCCAAGCGGTAGCACTGGCGTTATACACTCAGCGCGGAGGTACAGAGTCGGGTAAACTTTTCGGTGCAATGGGTGTGCTGCAGTCGTTAGGGTGAGCATTTCCTGTCCATGTTCCCGGAGGCCGGACTGAAAACTTCGCAGCTCACTGATACTGGGCCCTCCTCTTTATGGTTTCGTGTACATGAGGACGGTTGCGACGTTCCCTTCGTTCATCTTCTTCGTGTCCGTACTCACTATTGCCGCTTGCATCTTTACTTCTTTCATGCATCCGTCTACCGAAGCAAAACCGTCTACACGTGATCGTCCGATGAAGACTTGGAAGGGCCTAGTCCTGGTTCGGGTGTCGGAGCAGAGATGCTGCATAATTGAGGCTGAACGAAGGGGATGCCCCCTTTCACATGAGATCGATCAGGATGGATAATCAAGAGTACGATTTTAGACGCTGCATTTGTAAGCTACTTATGTATTTTGTGAATCTATGGGCATTGGGATCCCTCGCAGATGCGTTTTGTTCCTAGCTCACAAATGCCCGCATCTTCGTTGTAGCCAGCCTTGATTGGTCTTAAGGTATCCCTGCTTGAGACCTGAACACAGACAAGCAAGTTGCCAGGTGACCTCTGCGTGCTGAGTGGCGTGGTGGTGGCATCAAAAATCCTTCTGGGACAACGTCAGCGGCAGGGAATGAGTAATCCACTACTATGCGTGCCATCCAAATTAGCCTCACACCCTCTTCTACCCCCTCTCCAACTCGCTTGAGCCCCCTATTGCCCAATGCTGGCACAGTCGAGGCCCCTCACACTCGCCAAGTCGGTTATCAATAACCCAGGTACAGGAACTACTGCCGCCAGATTGGCCTGCGGGTGAACAGACCACCGATCAATCAGTGCACAAGCCTGTGCACCTACACCATCATGCTCATACGACGCCGTTTCAGGAGGAGGAATCTGACGAAGAGGAGAGCAGGAAAAGAAGGAACCTTCCGTGGTGGAAACGGCCCTCGCCATGGTGGTAGGTCGCCTCGGTGGTTTCGACGTGATCCAGATTATGACGCGCCCGTGTTCAGGTTGTTGTGCGGAATCCCGTTCACGGCAATGGCGATGTCTGCAACGATTGCACCACGCATAGAGATGTACACGGTACTTGCGTGTCGAGTGATCAGGCCCGACATCTACTACGACCACGGTGCTCCTCGGCTGTCTTCTTTGGCGCCTACACCCTCTCAGCTGTGCGCCGCAGACCCTGTAGTTCAAGCCGCTGTTGCGAAGTTTGCAGCTGGTATGTTTCTCAAAATACAACGACGTCACCTGCTATTCTTGTCACTTGTATCAACCCTGACATCAATCAACTTTCGTCTTACTGATATGGTTCTCCCTTGGCCCAGCGATGACAACGTCCATGGGCGTCCTTAGTTGCCTGACTACGGGCTGGTGGGGCGCCGTGAGTCTTTTCTCCTTACCTTGTGCCTGTGCTAACTTGGGGAGCAAGTTTTCCGATCGGTATGGACGAGGCTATGTGATGGGAATATCAGCTATAGGGCTGCTATTGACTGACTTCAACTTCATTTTCGTTTTCTGCTTTCCTGATACACCACCTGGAGGATACTGGTTCCTCTTACTTGGTCCCCTCGTGGAAGGTTCTCTTGGAGGTATATGAAGACACTCACACCGACGAATAACCCGCATTCTAACACGGATTTCAGGCTTTACGAGTGCTGTCGCGGCTATCCATGCATATCAAGCAGATACCACTGATGATCATAATAGGTATGTCGCAAGTGTACACTCCATAGTCGCCCGGTTATTGATGTAATCCGTCCTGTAGATCACGTATATTCTCGCTTGGGCTTGGACTGCTATTTACCGGAATGGCTATTGGCCCGACGCTGGGTGCACTCCTCATACGATCCACTGGCCAGCTTCTGTCTGTCTTCTATGTGGCTGCAGGGGTGCACCTGGTATACATCCTCTTGATCTGGTTCGTTTTGCCACAATCTTTGAGCATGGCGTATAGACGTCGAGCACGCGCAAAATATGCGGAAGAACTGCGAGCTGACGTAACCGAACGCGACGGCCACTTGGGCGTAAAACTCCTAATCCTCTTCAAGAAAATCTTCGCTTTCTTGAGCCCCCTCGCTATATTTGCACCGAAAATTCAGGAAGTTGATAATAATCCTCTGAAAAGGAAAAGGGATTGGAATTTGGTGTTTTTGGCCCTTGCCTATGGTATCACGATCTCTATTATGGTGAGGAGACGCCCTGAACATTTTTGTTAAGTAACTTATCAGCGTTCAGGGATCCTATACCTATAAATTCCAGTACGCTGCTTCCATGTTTGGTTGGACATCCGAAGCTGTATGTAATCCAACATGAGCGCCTAGGGCTTCGCTAATAGTACACATAGCTTGGATATTGGCTCAGCTTGGTAGGTGCCGCGCGGGCCTTTTACCTCACCATCATATTACCTCGTGAGTTGGGCCGTTGGGCCGCACACGACGACTGGACTGATAGATTACACCAGTGGCAATCAAGTTCTTTAAGCCAAAACCTGTGACCGTTGAGATTATCGAGGGACATTCGGAAGCCGAGCCGCTATTATCATCTGATGGATCATCAACCACCGTTAGAGATATTCCCAAGAAAACCAGAGAAATCCATTCCCCTGCCTTTGATCTTGGTTTGGCCCGGATCTCGCTGCTTATTGAAATGGTGGCTTATACCTTCATGGGACTTGCGCCCACTCCCCTCGCCTTTACCGTTTTTGGAATGTTGGGCTCGATGGGTGCAGCGTACTCCCCTGCGACACAAGCGGTAGCACTGGCATTATACGCTCAGCGTGGAGGCACAGAGTCGGGTAGACTTTTCGGTGCCTTAAGTGTGCTGCAGGCGCTATGGTGAGTGTTTCTTGCTCAGAGATTCCCGGTAGCCAAATTGATTCTCAAATGTCATAGCTCCCAGATAGTGGGACCCCCCCTTTATGGTTTCATATACATGAAGACAGTCGCGACATTTCCTCGCGCTATTTTTTTCGTGTCTGTAGGCACCGTTGCCGCCTCGTCCTTGCTGCTTTCGTGCATTCGGCTACCAAAGCAAAGCTATCCATCACGCACGGTGGCTGTTAGCCAGTACGAAGATTTGGAAGGACTCGACTCTGATTTGACTGAAGGGAACGATCGAAGCAGAGACGCGGCACTAGTTGAGACTGAAGAGAGGGCATGAGTTTATGTGTGTGTTGCGACCTGTTGCGACCCCCTAGTACTGCCTTAGAGTTGTGCTTGAGTGTGTGTGCCAAATATGTACTACCCTGAAACTGTGACACTCATCTTGATCCTAGTTCCTCGTCGCTTGAGCCCTAGCACTTATGGCAGCATGGCTTGCACCTCTCTGAAATAAAGCAAGCCTCCTAAGGCAGCGACCGCCGGCCTCGGCAGAAGATTTTTCATCTCGATTCTACGTCTGCTATCCAGTCTTACCTCTACTGATTGGCCGGCACACCTCGAAAAGGGGAATCGCACCTGCATAACGGAGGAATAAAATGAATGTGGCTCCAAGAATAAAGAAAAGTCTACATGTCCGCCGCACATACCGCCCAGACCCCTGTCTCATGCTCTTCCTTGTCTCATCTACTCCTTTCTCGTTTCCGTGGGCGACCACTTGTAATCCAATGCCACCACCATCGCGCACGCACGAGCTGCATTCACGACCCAAGGCGACAAGTCCGCTGTACCAGGACAGAGGGGTTCACATCAACAGCCAAGCCTGTTGGTGAGTTGACTGCCGAGCTAGTGGATGAGAGTGCGGCAGGGGAGATAGGATTTGATGCGGAGGAGATCAGGAAAAGAGAGAGACTGCCGTGGTGGAAGCGGCCCTCGCCATGGTGGTATGTGACCCTGGGAATTTGGATGATGTCTGGACTTCTAACGTATATATACGTTCAGGGTATTGTGCGTAATTCCTTTCACAGTCGATGGCGATGTCCGCAACGAGTGCACCGCGCATAGAAGTGTATACGACACTCGTGTGTCGAGAGATTCGGCCCGACATCCATGGCGACCTTGATGTCCTATGGATACCCTCCTTGGCGTCAGCACGTTTCCAATTGTGTGCTGCTGATCCGGTTGTCCAAGCTGCTGTTGCGAAATTTGCGGCTGGTAAGTTTAATATTCTGGTCGCTTGAAAAACAAGTTTGATGCGACGTCAACTGACATGGCTCTTCGACTGGCACAGCGATGACGGCTTCCATGGGCATCCTCAGCTGTCTAACCGCAGGCTGGTGGGGTGCTGTCAGTATTCTATACTACATTACCCATTTCCGTGCTAAACTGGGAACCTAGTTTTCAGAGCGGCATGGACGCGGAAATGTGATAGGAATATCGGCCATTGGTCTACTCTTAACCGACTTCAACTTAATTCTCGTCGCCCGGATTCCGGACAAAATCCCAGGGGGATATTGGTTTCTCATGCTCGGTCCCATTATGGAGGGTGCTCTTGGAGGTACCCGAGGACATTGAATCTGCGGGAGATATTCCTGAAAATGTCTGCAGGTGTCACAAGCGCCGCCACTGCTCTAAGTGCATATCAAGCAGATACCACTGATGATCACAACAAGTGCGTTGGAATCACTCATATTGCACCGCCGACATCGGGTTGATTCATCCGGTTGAGCAGATCACGTATATTCTCGCTCGGACTTGGATTGCTTCTCACAGGAACGACTATTGGGCTTACCCTTGGTGCACTCCTCATCCGATATACCGGTCGGCTTCTATCTGTCTTCTATGCTGCTACAGGGGTCCACACACTCTATGCGATTTTTACCTGGCTCTTCCTGCCCCAATCTTTGAGTGTGGCATACAGACGCCAAGCTCGTGAAAGATACGCGCAAGAATTGCAAGCCGATGTAACGGAACGCAGGGGTATTTTTGGAGCGGGGCTGACGGCTCTCTTCAAGAGATTGTTCGCCTTCCTCGCTCCTCTTGCTGTATTCGTACCCACGATCCAAGAAGTCGATAATAACTCCCTGAAGAAGGGGAGGGATTGGAATCTGACTCTTTCGGCTCTTGCGTACGGAATTATGAACTTGGTCGAGGTGAGGAACCCCCGCTCCAACACTTTCGAAAGCTCACCAGTGTGCAGGGATCTTATACCTACAAGCTTCAGTATGCCGCTTCTACCTTTAACTGGACATCGGAGGATGTAGGCATTCCATCTCGAGTACTCAACATCAATGCCATTAATCCTAGGACTCACAGCTCGGATATTGGCTCAGCTTGGTAGCTGCCACACAGGCCCTTTTCCTCACTGCTATACTGCCCGGTACGTTTGATCGTTTAACTGTATATAGTGGCTGGATTGGGAAATGCCTACCAGCGGGGATCAAGCTCTTTAAGCCGAAACCTATGACGACTGAGATTTCCGAAGGACTTTCGGAATCCTCGCCTCTGCTAGCATCCTCTGAAGGACCATCAACAGTCCTTGGAGGTAATACCCAGGAAGCCCAAACAAACCAGTCCCCTGCTTTTGACCTTGGTCTAGCGCAGGCGTCACTGTTTATTGGCATCATAGCTTATATTTTGATGGGGCTCGTACTCACTCCCCTTGCTTTTACTCTCTCCACGATGCTGGATTCAATGGCTGTAGCATTCTCTCCCGCGATAAAAGCCGTGGCACTGGCGCTGTATGCCCAACGCGGGGATGCGGAGTCCGGTAGGCTGTTCGGGGCTTTGGGCGTGCTGCAGGCGGTAGTGTGAGCTTGTTAATATCCATCACGTATCACCATTCGCGTAACAGACTAACTGTTTCTCAAATTTGTTGCAGAGCGCAGGTAATGGGTCCCTCCCTTTATGGCTTTGTATATGTGAAGACCGCTGGGACGTATCCTCAAGTCCTTTTTTTCGTGTCCGCAAGCAGCACCATTATTGCATCGTTACTTCTTTCATACATCCGTTTACCAAAGCAAGGATATACATTCACGCGCTACAGCTGTTGGTCAAGATGAAGACCTTGACTCGATTGGGGAAAGCATCAGAAGTAGAGAGCTGAGAGTGGGTGAAGGGCATTTTAGTACATTGTAATTTCTCCTGCCTTTACTGGCTGATGAATTTCGTGAGACTGTTCCATCCGCCACACGCCGTTAAGGCCATAGCCCCCCCCCCCCAAGTGCTAAACCAAGCAAGATACGAAGCCGATCCCAAAACTGGAGCGGTGGCCTTTTCTAGTCCGACCCTAGTTTGCCGCTCCCATTGGTAGTGTAACTGTGCTTCTAGTAGGCGACCCAAAAGCCGAACGGCTGTGATGAGAGAAGGGTTGTCCACCATATGCTCCGCCTAGCGTTCCATCACATATCGTAATGAATTCATGTGGTCCCGCTGTCCCATGGAGCTTGCCACTGGACTACTTACATAGATGGTGGACTGACGCATCCGAAAACAGAGTAGTGTGTTAGACTCTCCAAATATACTGGGCATCGAGGTATTCAAATAATGTGGGCCAATGGGGAAGTCCTCTTGGAGGTGGACGACGCGTCCTGGCACTTTTCATAGGCGCCACAGGTGCTGTCGCTGCTATCCATGCGAATGTATATTGCACCACTTGCAGGTCAGCTGAAATCCCCACGGCGGAAGAATTGATAACCAACCTTCACAGAGCGCGGGTGATAAAGGTCTCTTTACTTTTATACGTCCGTTTTGCTACGGGCGAGGGGATGACCCTGAAGGTGACTTCTCTTACCTTAGATAACTAGCCCTGATTCACTGTTCGCGCTGGTACATCATTGGTGTCCTATACGCTTCAGAAATCGAGTGGAGTAAACAAGAAAGCCCTGGGGAGTTGTCTTGATTCCAGTATACCTTCCGGTCCAGATGAACATTCGAGTATCGTACGCAGTGACATGTTCCCTGAGGCGGAATATTTATACCACGGTCCATTCCATTTTGATAATCGTTTAATTTGAATCCCTCCTCTTCTAGCTCTCATTTGCGCGGCAGGTCCTCTCTCATCCGTGGGCTTGATATCAGGGGAGGGTTGGAGTCAACAAGGGACAGGGTATAAGAGCCTACACCCACGCCGCTCGTGGCACTTCCATGAGGGCATTGATCCTGATCCCTTCCAAGTCCACCAGAATTCCTTGTATTTGATTGCGATGCCCTTAATCAAGCTGGGTTTGACCCTCCTCACTGGTTCTTACTTTGATGTGGGATTCACACTCTTCAGCTGGTTCCTGGACCATAATACAGTGTTATAGGGAAGCGCTGCTGCCTCCAATACTGCCATTGAGTAAGTGACCGAATTCCGAGTCAGCAAGTTTCAATGCCTGACGCCCCCAAGAAGACAATCCGAACAATATCATAAACAAAGTAAAGTGAGTTTCTCACTGATTCAGATCGAGCCTGCTCTAACTTGCGGTGCACGAGAAGTCCAAGATTCATTTTTCACCCGCGACCACTGGCACATCACGTCATCACCCTGAACAATGCGTCTGCCTGCAGGCTGTCGGTCCAAACTTATGACTCAGCCTCTCGGTTGTCGCTGCAATAGTGGCGGCACTGGTGATAGTAGTACTCGACGGTCGCTACTTCAGCATATCATCCAAGCAACAGTCCATAACAAAATTGAGCCAATCGAACGTTACGATACTTGTATCGCTCGGCTCGACGTTCGTTCGTGCAATCGGTGCATATTGCTGCGGGATAGCGTCCTGGCATGTTGCATTCATGATGCTCGAAAAAGTCAGGAATGACGCTCTTGGAGTTCAGCTCGATGGGAACATCCTCCCCATTCATCCGACCGTGGCCATGGCGGACTGTCCGAATCACCATTATTATCCTCTCCCTGATTTTCATCTCCTCCGGAGCGTACTCCGCCATTCTCAACGGTTCTATCACATGGAAGCCGGCGACAAGCTATGCGACAAATCCACAGACTGTGAACAACATTTCGCTGAGCGATCTCACACTGTGGTGGCATCACTCATTTCCTGATCAGAGGCAAGGCATTGTCAATCGGGCGCTTGGCCATATCACAAAGGCCGTAGACAACGGAAGGAGCACCACTGCTGGCAACCAGACTGAGCTCTGGCGGGTGGTAGATTCTGCCAGCGGAATCCCCATTAACAGCACTCTATCCAACATCACACTTCCCTTCTTCGTCATTGATTCTCTCGAGTGGGTCGAGGATCCAGCTGGAACATTAGACTCCACGACGCTGGAAGGAACGCATTTTGGCAGCAGCCTCCTCAACTATACCTCTCTGAGCAACCCAATGCAGCAGGAAGCAGTAGGGATCCTTGCCTTGATTCCCCACACGCGCTGGTCCAACTTCTCTGACAAAGTCCCCGAACCCCCCCAGCCATCAGTGGTTTCTGCTGGTGACTACTATTATGTCGCTCTCGAAGTTGGCTGGACTGGCACGAGCTCGTGGGAGTCGTGCGAGGGCCAGACGGGCCCTGTGGTTCAGCTTCATGCCTTCCAATATACGCTACTATCGTAGTAGCCGGTACGCGCTATACCCCACTGACCACTGCATCGCCTTTGCGCGCGTGTCTTTCCGAGCTGGGGCTGGAATATGCAGGAACTGCCTGCGTCATCAGCAACTCTGTCGTCCGAAATGACTCGCAGCTCGAACTCCAACCAGACTTGATGACAAGCGAGACGCTTTTTATGATGCCGGAGGTGTCTGCCAACTTGGCTAGGATGAACGCAACGCTGCTATCAGCCGGCGGAGGGTATTGACCGATACGTCATCGACGTGCTCACACAGTCGTATGCTGGTTCCTGGACAGCGCTGGCTGATTACTTTGGACAACGCTCGGAAGGGCTTAAGCACGTCTGTGCAGGTATCAGTGCAAGTTTTGAAGGCACACGTAGACCACGTGCGGGTGATAATATGGTTGTTGCTTAACGTTTTAGTCGCTGCAGTGTGTGCTACCGCAGTGTGTCTACAGTTTTTGAGGTGCCGACGACGGGTTCTTTTGAATGGAACGCTATCGGCTGTGTTACTTGACGTTACAGAGGTGTCCAATCTCCTTTCGGCCAGGCGGATTCAGAGGAAAACGGCTGACTCGGATTGTGTTTGCAATACGTCGTCGTTGAGCGATGATGAGGTAGATTTGGTTGTCGAGATCGACGTTGAGAATGCAGGACACAGGCATCACAAGATGGTTCCCAAACTCGCTGATGAAGACGTTAGCTTCCTCCACGACCAGCCAAAATAGGCGTTCCCTTGACGTTGTTGTTAGAGTGAGTGAGCTGGAGACCGCCAGCAGCGGTGCTAACGAGATAATGGCCGAGCTCAAGAATAGCCTGCCACTCGCACCCAGAACCTCCCCGGGCCCTTTCCTCCTTTAATATTTCGTCATTGTTTCCTTATTTTGCCAGTAGCCCACTCCTTGTTTTGTTGGCTTCAACGCCGCCGAGTTGGGACCTGTCATTCGGCTGACTGTAGTTTGCCCCCCACATATCTGTTTCTAGCTAATCATTTTCATGTTTATTCTCCTTCACCCCTTGCTCCCAAGATCCCCATAAAATCATTATTCATGTTCCTTCTCACTCTCTTCCATCTCGTTTCATCACTTGATATAATAAGTCGTGGGCTATATTGATACTCCATCATTGCAATCAATTTGACCAATGTGTTCTCGATTCCAATATCCATGTGGAGCAGATAGGTGACTTTGTCCTTGTAAGTGATTAGTCGATCTCTATTTCTGGGTTTGCTCAAATTCGCGTCGGTTCTATGGGCCAGGCAGTCGCGTCTCTCGATGAGAGATTAGCGGTGTCGAACGTTCGAGTACGACGGTCAGACACCGAAGGGAAATGAACAACGAGCGGAGCTTCGGGATCTTTTGCAAACTCGGCCCCTCAACGGGGATGTTCTGTTTTGAATTCGAGGCCGTATTACGAGCTAAGGCCGTGGATTTTAGTACGTTGGAACTTCTGGTTACCTTGATTGGTTGATGAGTCTCTTCAAGAGACCGCACTATCCAGTTTGAACCAAGTAAGTAGCCCCAAGTGTCAAATCAAGCATGATGCGAAGCCGATTTCTTCCTGAATTTGTTGCTCACGCTGTTACATATGTTTCTAGTATAGGGCTCCAGAAGTTGACGGGAGTACCAAGGCCGTGATGGGAGAAGTCCTGGTGAGCTATTTTGATTTCGGTTTTACGCTTTAGGTCTAGATCAGGACATTCAGTATACTCTTGAACATCCAAGTTTTGTGCCTACCCCGTAGCAACCCGCTTCCTGAGGCGGAATATCTATACCACAACCACGTCTCTACGTCTTGATGGCAAATATGGACCATACGCATGGATCGTACTACTTCTGATCCTCTTCCCCCGAGGAACGCGCGCATACTATTTTCTGTAATTCATGGCTTTTGGGGACTCATCACGCCTTCCCCTTCTAGTTCATACAAGAAGCAGACAAACTCCCATCTGCGAGCTCAATATCAGAAGGGGCGGAGACGACCTAGGCAATTAGCAGGAGATAGGAGTATAAGAACCTAGGCTGACTCTTACATCCCATGCGGGCATCGATCCTGATCCCTTCTTCTACGTCCCAGCGCAAACCATACAGCCCTCAGAAAGGATGAAGTACGCCAACTACATTATCGCTTCTCTTGGGTTTTCTGGTGCTCTTGCTGCCAACAATTTCGGTGGCATCACGGCGTCTAACGCTATCGGCGGGAGGGCTCCATATACTTGCCGTACCCAGGCACAAGTCAGTTCACCATAGCTCTTTTACACCAGGTGAACTAACTGGAAGGCCCAAGTGGAACGACATGGCTAACCAGGCTAAGAGTACCGGGTTCAAGTCAATCAGAATCCTTGCAATCCACGATTGCGACTGCGCTCAACCGAGCTTCTTCGGCTGCCGCTTCAGCTGGCTTGACTGTCCTCGCTGGTATCTACTTCGACGTAAGCTTCAACATTCTCTTGGCTTCTGGACCCTAACAGTATAGTCTTATAGGGACCCTTTTCTGCATCCAATGGTGCCATCGAGTGAGTAATCGAATTCCGAGCCTCTGACTCTCAACGACCTGATGCTCCTAAATCTAGCAATCAAGTTCAGCAGTTCCGTAGCGCTGTCTCGAGATTTGGTGCAAATCGGTATATCGGACTGACAATTGGAAACGAGGTCTGGTCGTCCTTTCACTGATCCTTGACTGCTGTTCTAAAGGAGGTAAACTAGAATGGAGACAACCCAAATAACATCATGAACAAAGTAACCCAAGTCCGAAGTGGGTTTCTCACTGGCTCTAATCGATCAACGCTCTAACCGGTTTTTACGCACTAGATACTCTCAGAGGTGCTGGTATCAATATTCCCGTGTCCACTGTCCACACGTGGGTACATATTCGGGATAACCGGGTGCTCTGCAATGGCGATTTTGTCGGTGCCAATGCCCAGTATGTTTTCCCTACTTCGTCACTGGTTACAGAGCAGAAGAACTTCCTTGCTGACATGTGCACACAGCGCCTTTTTCGATCCTAATACTCGCGCAGAGCAAACAGGCGATTTTGTCTTTCGTACGGTCGTCCCTGCTCTTCGCACAGCATGTGGCAACAAACGCATTATGATCACTGAGTAAGTGATTAGTTCTATCTTCAATTTTTTTTTGGGTTTGCTCGAATTCGCGTCAGGTCTGGCTGGCCCTCCCGCGGCGGTTCTATTGGCCAGGCAGTCGCGTCTCTCGCAAATGAGAGATCAGCCCTGTCGAGCCTTAACTGTGCCTGCCGCAATGATCGCAGCGTATCTGTTTTCGCTTTTGAGTATGATGATCAGGCATGGAAAGGGAATGACAATGAGCGGAGCTTCGGGATCTTTGGCAAGCTCAACGTCAACGGGGATGTTCTGGCCAGATGCTAAATATTATATATATATGCGATTTGACTCAGGGAGGATGCGTGCTATTGCCTACAGCAGTATTTGAGGTGTATGTAAGCTAAATACGTTGCTACAAAGAAAAGACGAGATAGTAAGAGCCCTTCTACGATGGTGGTCAGTTGCAAGTCGGCATCTTCGCAGAGGAATTATACTAACCCTAGAGGCAATGATAATACCCGATTCGCTCAATGCATAACTGTCTTGATCAGATGCTCCTTCAATCTCGGATAAGCAGACGGTTTGATCAAGACACAAGATAGATGGAGGGGACCGCTGGTCAATAAAACGGCAGAAACCATCGTTCCTTGATTCAGGCGGACGGGAGGATGACGGCGAAGCATCCTTTGATTGAAGTCGAGTAGGTAAAACCCATGGGTTGACCCGTGCCAGAATGGTAACACGACCCTCGAACCACAGACTTCATGGTACCCTGGCCTGACCATGGTATACGTCGCAATACAAGGACCAGAATACGCCCAACTTTCCCAAGGTATCTCTACGCGCGGCGACGATTGAATTAGTCTCTCGAGTTGCGAGCGAAACATAAATATCGTCAAGCGCTCCTTGTTGTAGTTTGGGGCGTTGCCAATGACAATCAGCCTATCTTCAGCATCCCATGAAAATGGATAGCCAAGTGGTGGTGAATATGCAGGTGGTCTTGAATTATGGTCTGCTAAGACCGTCAACGGATAGTCTCCATAGTCCTGGTCAGGGATCAGCCAGAGCCTGCATAACATCACTCCCTGCGGCAAGGTACCAGAAGCAAAATCAAGGACCTCAACACTAAGTCGAAGAGTTGGGTCGTCGTCGTGACAAACTGGCAATATGACTTTGTGATCATCGATGAATGCGAAGTTCTCTATGTAGCCTGTCCCAACATAAACCTGTTCACGGGTCTGAAAATCGCTCACAATGCAGCCGCAAGACATAAGAACATACGAGCATCGTGAGGTCACGAATCCAGTCCCAGATAAAGAGTATGTTGGCCGTAGAGATGAAGTTGTCTGGCTGCAGCAATATGCCAATGTAAGATCCGTATATCCGAACCACACAGTCCCATTCGTCGATCACAAGTCCAGTCGAGTACTCCTTGACAGAGTGAATGGCAAGCTTGTGAGGCTTTCCTGTTCCCAGAGAGAGACAGTGAATGCGGAATGTTTCATTCGAGCTATAGGTTTCATGAGTCAGTGCGGGGTATGTTACAGGTGGATGGGCGCACTTCAGGAAGTCGATCCGAGGCTCTTCCACCAACACCACTAAGTCCTGACAAGCATCAAAACCAAAACCACGAATTTCCGTGCCGAAGCCCTCTAGACTCCAGTCCCTGCCTGGAATACCCATTAATTTGGACCCAGATCGCTCGAATTTCAGAACATTGTCCAAAGAATTCAGGCCAATCAAGTCTTCGCTAAAGCTGACCAGATGATCCGTTGGACTGACTTCTACCTTCTTGTATTCGCTCGGCCCAAGTCGAAGCTCTCTCCAGGCTTCCCGCCTCCGCAAAAGGAGTCGCAGGCGTTCCCCTTTACCGAGAGGATGAGAAGGGTTGTCCGCCATATGTTCCAAGTAGAGTTCAATCGTATATCGCAATGAGCTCGTGTACTTGATTATCCCATGAAGCTCGCCATTGACCTAAAATACATAGCCTTGAAGTTGAATGTGGCCGCGGTGGAGTACGTAGTTGATTGACTCACCGGTTGGCAATGGAGCAGATCCGGTGCATCGAGGTACTCGAGAATGGCAACAATGAGTTCGGTTGGGAGTCCTAGCAACATTGACCGAGTGGTGATTTAGGTGGATTGGAGACAATGACGGCGAACCCCTGGCAAGCCGACTCTACCGTTTTTAAAACAGGTTCACCAACGATAAAGGACTGATACAGATACCTGAGCTTAACATTGTCAACTCGCCTGCCACACGCCCAACCACGAAATAAACTGGATATGAATTGGGTCCTTGAGGTCAGAATACTTATTCGGTTGCACTGGTGCAATAACTCACACCCTGATCCTTCCGTCGGAGCACCATCTATGGAATGACGTATCCAAGTTGTTTCTTATGAGTGTGTGAGGACAATGAGTTGAACAATGCAAAAACTTTGTATATGGAGGCCCGAGGGCCACGCGAGGGGCGACGCGCAGCTCCACAGAACGCAGGAAAAAGGCCTCAACAAAATGTCCTGGAAGCAGCGTGAGTTGCATATATATCAATAACAGTGATTATGGGTAACCGCACGCACGCAGCCAGATCAGCTTACAAGCACCGGCGCACAGCTGAACTGAAGTCGCTATTTGATTGCCTGAAATGGTTATGATATTCGAAAAGACCTGCGAAAACGGTCAAACGACCTCACCGTTTATGCACGACGTAGCTCGGAGGCGAACATGTATGTCATTTCAAGCCATCTTCGGAGCCAAAGGATCGCATATACTTAACATCTGAATTTCATCTTTGGACGTTCGGTGCTCCGGGTCGCACCAAAAACAGGTGCCGCGAGTCCTTAGCGGCCAGAATGCAACAGCATAAATTGCTTGCGTCCCGCGGATTTCATGTCATTCTCCAGGGAGTAGGATGACCAGCGGGTCATTGAGGGCATTTCCGAAGGGAGCGGTTCTTGGACTCCCTCGGTTAGGTAGGCCATTCAACCAAGTTCGACAAGTTCGCTCAACGCACGAATTACTCCGTCCGGTTTTCGTATACCAGCAGGACGAAGAGGCTGCAAGCAGGAGCTACATATGGTCCGAATAACAGCTGAAGCCGAGAGGGTTGGGTTGTGCGCACACGGGGTGTGGGATATTCAGTCTGTTATTCACGTGATAACAGAACGGGAGGGTCTACATAGCATGCTGGAAATTAGGCCGCAGGGCCTGCAAGCCTGCCAAGGGCTGTGCGGTGAGAGGCGAATATGATACCTCAAAAGCTAAAATGTTTACGATACAGATAGTGTGAGGGTCGACGGCTACTACAATGCAAATACATCCTTCGTTAATGGAACAACCGCGCAGGCCGAATGAGGGGGTCAATTTATAACCTTTAAGGAGTGAAGATCCTCGAATAGCCGTCAATTCTGCAATTAGTAAAAAAGTAAGAAACAGACTCGGAAGGACTATGCTGATGAGAAACACGAACGGTTGACGACAGCAAGGACAGTGATGTCTTCCAGGCGATCCCCTCGCAGCCAAGACTTCTCTGCATTGATCACACATGGCAAGACACCTAACAGAGGGGGTTAAGGAGGGATCTGTGAGAAAAAGACGAACAACTCACCGGCAAGGCCAACTGACAATGTCCCTCGGCCTGCTTGTACAGATGATACACACCGCCTGGTCCGTCCAACTCACTCCCTCTCCTTTTGCACCCATATCGAAATCAGGCTCCCACCTGCCTTCATTCTCTATAAGATCCGTATCATCGATAATCCCCAACTCCCACTGCCTTTCCCTTTCAAACATCTCACCCCACCTCCGCCTGGTCAATGGCGGACATGGCATCTCCCTCCCTGTCGCCCTCGACCCATACACCAAATGGCTCAAAACCATCTTGCTACCCTCGTCAACTCCCTGACTCCGGACAAGATCAGTGAAGAGCACAATAGCTTCTTCCTCTCTCTCCTCCTGCTCCTGCGCCGTAGTTTGTTCTAGGCCTATAGTGTCCACGGAAGGATCTATCTCAGTGTCATCATCCTCGGCCCCACTACCAGAACCTGCACTTTCATCTCCATCCTCATAGTCGTCCTCAACACTGTCTGCGGCATCGCCTACGTCATCATCACTGATATCCTCCCCTCTCAAGAACCGCTGATAGAGCTCCCTCTCCTCCCTCCGATCATCCTCTACCGCCGTGCTCAAGCCAGACGCAGTAGTAGCTGTCCTACCAGCACGCGGTTCCTGCACCCGCTCCCCTTCACATCCCTTGCTACAGGAACTTCTGCTCCAGGCCCACCACCAGCCGAACCTCATCAAACCCCAAACCACCCCACCAGCAGCTTTAACGAACCTCACCACCTCCCTCAACCACACCCACCGCTCCCTCTCCGCAGCCCTTCTGGCACCCGAGCTCACATTAGCCTCCACAGACCTCACCTCGTTCTTCCACCCTCTCACCGGCACTAATCTAGGAGTTGGTGGTGAACCGGTCGTTGATGCCCTCCCGTGATTCACGCCCGAGACAGATTGCCCCGGAACAATCTTCCCAACGCCTGATCGCCCCATCTTCACGACGCCGTACGTAACTTGCGTTTCAGGTGATTGAAGGAGTCGTCGACGCCGACGACCTAGAGCCGATCCCAGGGGAGCAGATAGCGGCGCGACTTCGTTACCCCATCCTTTCAATCCGGTGGCCTCCAGACTTGCGGTTCCTATACGCATCAGTACCACTCCCCATTCTTCTTCGAATGGGAAATTGGACCAGGAGAACTGTATCGGACCCGAGTCGGACTCTTCAGATAGTCCACCAGCAGCTGCGATACCCAGTGCAGTGAAGACCCTATCTACTCTCCCATTGATCAGCAAGTTGAATGAGGGCGTTCAGGAATACCGTAAGGAAAATGATGGATATGAGGGCGGTTTCGATGAGACAGGAAAAGTAATTCATAAGAGGGTAGCTTGAGCGGAAACCAGTTCTTGAAAAGACGTTGTCCTTGTTTCTATCCGAGAAAAGTGGAAGGAAGGCGGCAGGATAGCCATGGATGAAGAGTGTTGTGTGGAAATGTAAGAGGCCAAGAAATGATGTAAGGGCAGTTGGGATTAAACGGTGATTCGAGTACTTCTTGGAGACACAGAGGAAATGGAAAACGGTAGATTGCAGAAGAGGGATGCCCATCGTGATGAGAGCATGAGTGTCCGGCCTGGGAGGAAGACCCTCGGGTTTGTGCACATGGGAGGCGGACAACGAGAAGAGGTAGAGCACAAAGGAATGAGCCACCTATTCAATAAAAGTTAACGGGAACCGAACGGAAGGGAAATGTTGGTGACGAACGAGATTATACGGGGACATCTGTCTCCCAAGGTGCATCTCCTCTACGGCCCCGTTTGCCAATTCATCTAACTTGCGTACAAAGCTCTCCACGAAATACGCTGCACTTATCGAACAGAAGCTGATCCAACAGACTTCTTCCATAGGCTTATGTGCTGCCCACGTGCTTAGTCTCTGAAACCTATCCATGACGCCCTCTGGTGCCCAGGTGCCCAGTGCCTCGGGGTCAAGACCAGACGTCTGTAAGATGAGCAACCCCCATAAGAGGAGCATTCTGAGCATGCAGTAAAGGGTCACCGATTGGAGAATGAGTCTCGTAAGAGTGCGAGACATGTCTATGGGAAAGATTGACCGGTAGATGCGGATGAATATGATGGCACGTCCGGAATACCTTGCGCGTCCATGGCCCCTCCTTGATGAGACGAGACGGGATCATGATATGATGCAGCCGATGAAGAACAAAGGCCTATGTAGTCGTGATTGTAACGTAAGGGGTAGGCAGTAAGTGGTCGTCGGGTCAGCTCACCATGAGGAAGAGGCCAAGCATATACCCCGATGTGAAGAACCCGAGGGGGCCAAGGAGCAGCGAGCGCTCTTCGGAGGATGGTAGAGACTTTGCATTGCCCGGCTGCGATTTCACAGCTGTATCTAGCGTTGTCTCCCAGTCGGTTGTTGCTATGAAATCCGATATTGTGGAGGGTGTGAGTACACCCAAATCAAGGTCTGTCTGAGTGGCAACAGGCTTTGTCTTGAAGATAAAACGAGTCAAGAGACGACTGGGTAGAAAGTGAAAGATGGAAGTGAAGTTGAAGGCGAAGGAGAGGTTGTGGAATGAGGAGAGGTCGTCCATGGTTGACCCAAGAGGGAAGCTCGCAGCTTATTATCATGACGTCTGGGTGCTTAGGTAATGTATTCTCAACTATGCAATATGTAGGCTACACCACATTCACCTCCGCATCCGCATCCGCTGAGAACGAGTGGCCTGCAGAAACCAGCAGAAATCGGTATTAACTAACGGCCAAACTCAGCGGAATAAACTCACCCTTCTGAGCTTCTTCAGCCTGGAGATACCACACCGTCAGATGAGCTTGGTATAGGAAGAATATACTCACTTGTGTTTCTTCATCTTCTTTCTTCTCTTCCTCTTCACACTGTCCAACATCACTTCTTCCCACTCCCTATCCCACTGCTCCTGCAGGTCAACCCGCTCCGCATCTTTACTCACATCAAGCCCCATCCTCTTCAGCGCTTCCTCCCACGAAACAACAGCACCAACTCGGCTCATTGTCATCGCATGGTGCAACTGCCTCGCTGCCTCCGCATCCGCGTCTACGCCTGCTGCATACGTAGACGGGAATGTGCCATCAAGGTTCACACTCGTGAACGGAGGCATTGCAAGCCTATCCTCAGCCTCGCTTCCCTTCCCGAGCACCCGAAAATGACGAGTGGAACAACGGTGTGTCCGCAGGCGCGGAAGCGAAAATCGAGGGCGGGTTGGAGAGAAGCAACAGCGGGCGATGAAGCGAGAAGAACTGGTGCATCTTGAAATCCTTCGGGTTCACAACTAGGTGTGGGTTGGCCGGCGAGTACGAAGCACCGCCATTCCCGAAGGGTCGTACAGTTGCGTCGTGGCCAGACTCGGGAGATGTAGGATCGGATGAAGGCTTAAAATTAGGTGTAGAGGAATTACTATTGCTCGGCCCCGTATTTGCAGACCTCGAGGAGGATGCAGTAGAAGAGTCTTTGGGACTGCTATCCGAGGGCGGATCCGATTTAGTCTTTGCTGTGACGACTGGCGACTTTGGGGGCTTTGAGGAATTAAAATAGCGTCCACCACCAGGCTTAGACGAGAAGAAGGAGGAATACGAGCGGCGAGCCGCCGGTGTGCGGCAGAAAAGGTGATTGAGGGCAGACATGGTCGCCGCTCTTGGTCAAGAAAATAGGTAAAAAATAAGAACCAAACGAAATACACGTGACATTCTACGTAACAGTCACAATCTCTCCCTTGCCGTCCTTCAGAATAACAACCTCACACTCGATCTTCTCTCCGGTATCCATGCAAACAACATCCGTTAGGTCAATAGCACTCGTCTTTATCTGTCTCTTTTCAAAAAAGGACCGTCCCAGCACAACGTCAAAATGAGGCTCCTCTGATAGGTAGACCTGAATCTCGGTTACTTTCGGCCGGGCCCGACCTTCAGTTGGTTGTAGTGCCTTCTTGCCACTATCTGTCGTAGCACCATCAAGTAGAGGTAAAACGCCACCCGCAGAATTTCGTGAAGATTTCGACGTCGACCGACGAATCGACCCAGATGATCTTCCTCCATGTCCCCGTCCCGCTCCACTAATTCCTAGTCCAATCGCTCCAGCTCTTGCAGGTGGCCGCAGCAGGGACCCATGCTCGCCAATCCCTGCGCCCTCTGCAGCATCATGATCAGGAGGACTTGAAAGTTCTTCTGAAGACGAGGTCATGAGAGTAATTGGCCATAATCCAATATTCACGAGTCCCCCATATCCGTAATTACCTGGCGTGGCATCGGGCGGTATGAATCCATGTTTCTGAGCAAACTTGCGGGATATATAGACATGACGATATCCCGACTTTAAAAGCATTCTCACTTTCGATGACCGATCAACCGTGGCCTGCATATCGAGAGCGAAATACTTACCATTCTGTACAGGCCCGATGCTTCCAATAACGGTCCTGACACCATTCTCGCTGTGAAACTTTTCAAACTGTTTCATCAGTTTGGGCACTCTGTCCTTTCCCTCATTCTTGTCTTTCAAACTCTCGCGGGCACTCCGCCGACTTGATTTACCGTTTGACGACGGTGCCGGGGAGACTTTGAGTGTGGGTGCAAGGCGGAAGGCGCAATAAGACGGGTTCCGGTATGCCGGAGGAATAGGCAATGGCTGAGAGGGGTCATGCAGGTGTAAGGTAGGTGTAGGCATGGTAGTTGTCTGAGGAATAGTCTGCGATGGCCGACTTGGGCCAGGTTCGCCAATTGCTATGCTTGGGGTAGATGTCTCATTGCCGATTGTCAAGTACCGTTGTTGCCTCCATACGAATATCATATAGTCGGACTCTAAAGCCAAACCTCAGACAGTGGGAGGGGTATTCCTGACGGACCAGATACATACCATCATCGAGGTTCCATATCGATTCATCATGCTCATATTTCAACCAACCGGGACCAACCCGCTGATCCTGATAGTCTGCATGTGTTTTTCGACTAAGCTTGTCGAACAGATCCGTCAGTGATTCTCGGGTTACTACGGCAGTACACGGTCAGTCATAATATATATGTGTGTGTGCGAGACATACTGGAGTGAAGTATCGCAAAAGAAGAAGTGGGTGTGTGGACATTCAAGATGGATAGAGCCATAAAGCTAGAAAGAGAAAAACAACAGACAATTCAAGTTGTATTACGTAATTCATTCACCAGCTGCTTCCACTTCTCCTGCCACTGACCCGAACAAGGAACACGAATTTCTTCCAGGCCAGGGAACACGCCCACGAGATATGTGGCCACGCAGACAGGATCATCGCATACAGAATCACCCGCACGCAAAAATCGCAAACTAGGACACTGCGCACCACCCTCACATCTCACTCCTCTGGTCTTGTCCGTAACCCCGTTCGCCCACACCTTTAATGCGACCAGTTCGGGACACCACCTTGCAAACGTACCCAGCCCATACAACGTTATGGTCTTTCTCTCCCTCCCTCTTGTCACTTCCTCATATGACGAAAAACCAAACTGCAAACTGCACAATTTTTGCCACGCACGCGCTATACACCCCGCGTCACCGTTGTCGAATGCGAAATCCATGCCAAACGCCAGGCTGAAGCGCCTGAGATTGGGAAAGGCGAGAAACGGTGAAAAGGTACTCAAGGTTGCGGTGTAATCGGATGCCGGAGTGAGTCCGCCGGGGGGAGGGCCGTCGAAAACGAGGCTCCGGCTGACGGAGAGTATATCCAATGTCGTTTGGCCTGATACATGAGGGAGAGGGTGTAGAAAAATCTGCGCAGCCCGCTTTCCGTGGGTATCCCGTCGATCCTTGATACTCGGAGGCGCAAGATTTCGGAGACTTTAATATATTGAAGTAGGCGTGTGGCTGCTGCTAAGTCTCCCTCGCACTCCAAACCCAGTCTCTCCAGATACGCAAAAAATTTATCCTCTCTCGCTGGGACAAGCGCCTCTAGAATCTCCTCGGCTGTGTTCCGGATGTATAATGCACGGATCTTCAGTCCCGTCGCAAGATACCTCAAGGCATCATTCGGGATTCGAATCAGTTGGCAATTGAGCGACTCGAGCTGTTCCAGGCCTCTCAGCGTCCTACTTATGCTGGATCCAGTCTCACTCTCTCATCATCATCATAGATAGATGAGTGGATAGTCAAATCTCGTAGAAAGGGCTATGCCTGTGCGATGGGGTGCAAGGCTTCCTCAGGATTTTCGTCGGACAACCCGAGGATGAGCGAGTGGAGGGTGCACGCAAGGAAGGATGCAATATGTGGGATTGGGTTAGGCCCCTGTAGATAACACGAGCGAAGTTTTGGAAGTGTCAAAACGCTGTCGTTGCCGTCTTTTGAGGCCGGTCTGAGCGCCCTGAAACGGTGTGGTCTATTAGAATCGAACCCTTCAGCTTGAACAGTGGTACCGTACAGAGCTCTTCCCTTCCAAAATGACGGATTCGGTGCGCGTAGAACTTGCAGCGCTCCCAGTCCGCCGGCGTTGTTTTACGGACGAGCGCCTATCAATACGCTATCATCTGTTCTTTCTCTCTCGTGCTGTCGGAGAACTTACGATAACAGGAAGGTCCTGCGTACCAATAATAGCCCATGTGTCCTCGGGCAAGCACCTAATTAGAGGCTCGAGGGTGATGATAGTACGCCAGAGAGTGTTGAGCGAGGGTTCTGTGAAGGCCGTACAGGTACGGGGCGGAGAGCGAGTTTGTTGCAAGGAGGTGCTCGCAGATACTTTCGAGGATGTGGCAAATTTGGAGACAAGAGTCCATTGGGTGTTGACTCCGAAAACCGGGGGTGGTCTGATAGGACTGGTGGCGGGGCGAGATAGAGCCCTACTTATAGCGACCAGCATTGGATGTGACCATCACTTCGGACGTAAAAGATGTTCATCTAGGTTGTCTGTATATCCGCGGATGGTGGAATAAACACTATCTGAGTAAGTGTCTTACTGCAAGGCAACTCGCGACTTTTCGACGCCCTGAAGACCGGTATAAGTTGCCTGATGTGCAACGGTCGTATAAAATGCCCCGTGCATAAGTTATCGACACTACCTGTGTGGGTGTAAGTTGGCCCGTTGTATCACCATCGCCTCAGCTGAAGGTAGTACATTTTTCTGCACCTGGGGCCTATCAGTATCGGCACTCTGTACAGGAGGTGTAACCGACCTTTGAACAAAGCAGAATATTTTGTGCACTCGAGGCTGGTGCAAGTACGGTAGAAGAATTAGAGACAATTAAAAACTGTGAGGGAGCGCCAGCTCCCCTCGCCAATCTTGTGCTGGTTATTGTGGCCTGGATCTCACCCGTACTGAGTACCCCAGTCTTGATTACGTGCGCCAAGTCAGATGATCCGCCGCGTTCAGTGCCCTCCTGCCTCTTCCCATCATGGGGGACGTTATCCTTCGCGATTTTGAAGGCAACACATTGTCCAGTTAGCTATTAATCGAATCGCCCATTGTATCCCTCTCAACGTCTCTCATTTATGCTAGGCTTTTGGCAATACGGGCTCATCGACTGGGAACTCTTTCATAACTGCTTGCGCACGATTATATTCTCTGACCGTGATTGGGCGATTTTCAATTACGACAAGAACTCGCCCGAACGGCACGGTGCTCTTTGTCCTCCTGGTCCTGAGCTCCCCGATCCTGGAATATACGTACTTCTCCACCCAGGTAGGGTGAATGGGCTCGTCGCCCTATGCATGTCACTTCACCCATCTCTTGCAGATGGTGCTCCAGCCACCGTCGGTCTAACCCCCGTTTCGGCTCGCCTCCGCCATCCAACCATCTCCAATACCCCTTCGAGGGTATGTCGCGCTCCTTTGGCAAGGTACACTCAGTCAATATCACTCTTCCTATAGCTGGAGCACTACCGGAGGCGTGTGCGTGCTCGCGACCCTTGTTGCCTTATATCACGCCTCCCGGTTATTAGGGACGACTTCAGCCGATTCAAGGCTGCCCATATTTTTCCACGAGCCCATGACGTTGATGTGTGTCCACCGTGTTACTTTGGTCCCCATTGTCTAACATTGCAAGTTCAGTGGGTTAGAAGAGGTTTTCCAAGTCAAATTTCAGACCCTGCGTCCCTCGCACAAGTCGGTGGACCCACAAAGGTCGACTCGATTCAGAATGTGATTCTGCTTCGTAGTGATTTACACGATGCATGGGATAACTATCGATTTGCTGTCAATCCCGACGTACGTATGTATTTTGATTGTATTTATTGCTCTCTCACCCACCACAGCGAGGATATGTTGTTGTCCCCTTCGTCCCTGGCTACGATGATATTGCTGGAAATACCCTCAAGCTCGATCACATCGCTGATGCTAATCTGCGTCCCCTTGACGCCCTTTTGCGTGATCACTTTCTTCAAGGTGTGCTGAAAAATATGAAGGGTGCAGGTGAGCCAACCTGGGATTATGAAGATGCGCTCGGTGGTGGTACCGTAGATTTGTCAAGATCGGACATTTGGGGTGGCAAACAAGGTCAAGAGCATTTGGAATTTGAGATGGCACATAGATTACATAGCATTCAGGTTGCACAGCAACTGCTCGATTGATGATTTTTAGGTTCTCTGCACAGTCCGTGATACATTATCGAGGCATTTCAGATACTGATTCTGCATGGTGCTTCTGTGCCCCAAGGAGTTGAGGGAAGCTGTCCGAGTGGTCAGACAATCCAACTTCACCAGTTCGACACCACCGGGTCAAGGGTATAAAATGCACACCCGCAGCCTCACCAGCTTCACTCCTCGACACCTATCCTTTGCTTGTGTTGTTATTCTACCCCTGAAGCTTCGGCATTGGCACACACCACGCCCATGATTCATCACCTATGTTCGTTTATTTCTGGCCCGGCCATTATACTATCTAAATATCGCCCGGGGCGGCCTCGGTATTTTCAAAGTCTGCGCACTTACAATGACATCATGGGCTTAATGAATTAGGCACTTTGGAATAACGCATCGCCCATTGCTCAGCTGCGGGGGTCATCCTTCCTTATCCTTATTTGGCATTGTAGATTTGACAGTGTGATGACTAAGCAATTAATAACTAGCTGGCCTCAATCTGCTGTTGAGTGCATCCAATCCTCTAATTAACACTTCTCTGGCCTGGGCACGATGTCAGGAATCTGTAGAATGCGACTCGCAGAGGAGCGTAAGCAATGGAGGAAAGACCATCCTTTTGTGAGTGTGCTCAATTCTCTATGTAAAATAGCGGGCACCCGCCAAGGGTTACCGCATCCACCTTATATCCAGAGTCGGCACTCCGCTCGGGACATATGAAATACATACGACTGGCTCAAGCGCCCCAGTGCGGCCCGTGGATCTTTTTTGCCTGAAGCCACTCAACTTTCTGGGAACCCAGACTAATGAATACTTTTCTGGGTCCAGGGTTTTTACGCTAAACCGGCCAAGGCTCCGGATGGCTCGATGAACCTGATGGAATGGGAGGTCGGCATTCCAGGAAAAGTAGGCGTGAGTATACTTGGGTTTGTTAGCGCGTTTTCACGCGTGCGTTCGATACTTATGTTCCTTCTTGTAGACACCTTGGGAAGGCGGCCTGTTCAAACTTGTGATGACATTCCCGGAAGGTATGTTCGATTCACAATATGTCCTCACTCGGCTCGACTGTCATGGTATTTCTATTGTCCAGATTACCCGTCCAAACCTCCTAAATGTGGGTCCAAGGACCTTGAAAAGCTGCGATTAACATTTATTCACCTCGACATTGACCAACACAGGCAAATTCACACCACCGCTGTTCCATCCCAACGTCTACCCATCTGGGACTGTCTGCTTGTCCATCCTCGATGAGGAGAAGTCGTGGAAGCCCGCGATTACTATCAAGCAGGTAGGAAAGCTCACGACACTCCCGCGCCTCTCACTCACCCGACATCAGATTTTGCTAGGTATTCAAGACCTTCTTGACGATCCAAACGTGAGCGATCCAGCGCAGAGTGACGCTTACACTATGTTCAAGTAGGTTGTTCTATAACCGGTTCTGAGTGCTGTTGACAAACATTGCCTTGAATTTAGGAATGACAAGGTCGCATATGAGTCAGTGGCTCTGATCTGCCTTTCTCTTTGTTCTCTGTCATCTCACACACTGTTCCTTAGGCGAAGGATTCGCCAGCAGGCTAGGGAGAACGTGCCCAAATAGTGGTTCTGATATCAATATGTAGCATCTCTTTCCCGTTTGGAACACATGTCTGCGGTTTGACACCACTACTACACATATTGGTATGCTGGTATTGGGCCATCAACCTAGAGTGTAGTAGCTTCGCCACGACTTCAGCGCGTGAGATGAATAATGGAAGGACGCTTTGGCCCTGTCTTGTGGTCACAGAAAAAAATTGAATCAGCTTGCCTTTGACATTTTCGTTGGGCTGGTGTCCCAGATTAGTTTTACTGCTCACGATATCATCAATTCGGCACAAAGATGATCATCTGATACATTGATCAGGACAATTTATATTTTTGTAGCGAGAATAAAACTCGTCTAGTAGATGAGCTTCTCTATCGCGTGCTTGATGGTCATGATCTGGCTCGTCAGCTGAGAGTCGCCGGACGTGATGCTAGCAGCGATAACGGGGCGAGAGACGTTGCAAGCACGGCCAAGGGCAGCTTTCGAAGGGACAAAGATGTACGGGACATTCTGTTAACTTCTATGTGAGTCGAAGGAACGGAAAAAAGCGGTTCCCATGAGACGTGCCTTTTCTTCGCAGAGAAGGGGTAGATGGAGTAAGATCTCAAGGGGTTCAGTATCGGCGGTTAGAACGATAATTTCTGCGATACCAGCGGTTCAAGGTTTTCGTAGCTGCACAGAAAGGATAAGTAAGCTGCAGGTCCTTTCTCCGATGAAATATCGCACCTTCATTGGCTCCTTTCTTAATCTGTTTGTATGACGTTGCTTGTTGAACGAGATCGAGGATCTGGAGCAAGACGTTTAATCACACATGATTACAGCCAGGAGCCCACTTCCACTTACCGAGTCTGTAAGAGTCGCGTCGGCAAGGGGCCACGCCTTCTTGTTTTCTTCCTTGTCTGTCATCTTCTTTCGGTTGTGGCGACCTCACGTACGGTGATCCTTGGTCAAGTAGTCCGACGTCGGTTGGAAGAATTTCGCAGAGGATTGTATGTCCTTACATAAGCATGCACAGCCAGTGTGATCGTCTCTCTCCCCCTGTGGACGAGAGGCTTGAGTCAACGAGATGATTCTCAACACACCTTCTATCTACTTTGGCTATGGGAGCAACATGTGGCAGGACCAAATGGTCCGCCGTTGTCCCGAGAACAAGTACCTCGGGATCGCCCTTATGAAAAATTGGCGAGTTATCACATACTGGACCCTGGAAAAGTATATGTTCTCATCAATATCACCAGGAGGTGGATTATCAACGAGAGAGGTTATGCTAATATCATAAGATCTCCTGGAGACAAGATTTACGGGCTTGTCATACGACATATCCGAGTCGGACGAACGAAAGTTGGACAGATACGAGGGCGCGCCGATCCACTACACCAAAGAATGCCTCCCTGTTACTTTCCTAGGCAAGAAGGAACAACCAGAAGAGAAGGAAACGACGGCTCTGGTTTATGTTGACGGTTTACGGACCACGGAGAGTCGGCCAAAGACGGAGTATATTTTTCGAATGAATATGGCGATAGCAGATGCTATCAGGGAGGGGGTGCCGGAGGAGTATATCGAAGGAAATATGCGGAAATTTATTCCGAAAGAGTAAATGGAGTGTATTTATTACTGAAGTATTAGCCAAACAACTGATATACGCGTATCTAAACGCGGCCGCGTCACCCAAGGGCATCTCATCCTCTAATGAACACCTTCGTCAACCAGTTTTCAACCCACAGCGCAGTCGCCCAACTCAAACGGGCTCGAAATCTGGTAGCTGCAGACGAAGACGAGTATTCGGACGCTGCGTGGGGTTCGCAGGCGGGCTTTGGTGTCATTGCCAAGGGTTTGCCTACTTTTACTATCCCTGCTGTCCCAGATGTGCGTTTCTGGTCTTCTGGCCCTGGTTTCGTGAGCCTCTGAACTACAGGCAACATAAAGCCATCTGCTTTCCTCAGACTACACACCGATGACCATGCCGATCCCAGCTGCAGAATCAAGATCCAGCACGGTACAACGACATTAGCTTTCAGGTTCCAGGGAGGTGTTATTGTGGCCGTCGATTCGCGAGCAACTGCCGGAAGCTATATTGGTACGTCCGATATCCATGCCAATTTACTACTACTTCACTGAATCCCATCAGCCTCTGGTACCGTGAAGAAGGTTATTGAAATCAACCCATACCTACTTGGAACTATGGCCGGCGGTGCAGGTGTGTGCTCAGAACCTTATGGATGTGTACGGTGCTAATCCAATCCCGATTGCAGCTGACTGTCAGTTCTGGGAAACCTATCTCGGAATGCATTGTCGACTGCACGAGCTTCGCAATCGCGAGCGCATTTCTGTATCTGCCGCAAGCAAGTACCTGAGCAATCTTGTGTATAGCTACAAGGGAATGGGTCTAAGCATGGTGTGTTGCTCTGAATTTTTAACCGACCCGATCAGACTCAAGTGGCCACGCTTAGGGCACGATGATATGTGGCTGGGATAAAACTGTATGCCTTGCCTTCTCTTCCTCTTCAGGCTCTCATTTTTCTATGGAATAGGGCCCTGCTGTCTTTTACGTTGACTCTGACGGTACCCGGCTCAAAGGCGATCTGTTCTCGGTGGGATCTGGAAGCACTTTTGCCTATGGCGTTCTAGACCAAGGTTACCGTTGGGACCTCAGTGACGAAGAAGCGCAAGAATTGGGAAGGCGCAGCATCTTTGCTGCTGGTCACCGTGATGCTTTCTCTGGTAACACCTGTAATTTGTACCACGTAAAACAAGATGGCTGGAAGTTCATTGGTGCGTTCCTGAAATTTGTGTTCTTTGTCCTCGTCTCATGCTTTGTAGGCAACTACGATGTCTCGCAATTATACTACGAAGGACCTGGGGATGTTCCTGGCGCGCCTGGTGGCGGATACGGCTACGGCATTCGCACTGAAGGCCGCAGCGCCGCAAACCCTCCCCCAGCCTCGTAAATTGGTAGTCCATAATACATCTGTACAGCATTCATTCCCGTTCTGCTTCCAAATACTACTTAAAAGTCGTCATCCCCGGTTTGTGTGAAGTAGGGATGATTAACCATTGTTTCATTCTATATCCAACTGCTCGTAACGATCAACATCTGCACGGTCAGCCTCGAAAAAGTCGATCTGTTCCAGGTTTCGCCCCTGCCACAAAGTTAGGACCTTGTGTCATGAGCTAGTTGAGCCAACGTTACCCTAGTCCTATGAACAATCTTCCAACCCAAGAATAAGATAGGCATCGCTCCGATCATCGTGTAAGAAAAGAGGAAAGAAGTAACAGCCCAATGTCCAGGAAGGAAAACTGTATAGCCAACCACGAAAGCCATTGCCAAAGTTCCAACAAAGGCATAATAGCTGTTTTTTTTTTTCCTATAGTGAGTGAAAATACGGCTACAGACTCGTAGATGCACGTACGCAGAGAAGGGTTGCCAAAAGCTCTTGTGTGGTAACGAGTCTCGGGGGAATCTCTTGCCTTTTCAACGCCTTTAACATTCGCGCAAAGTTAATCAGGGAATTAAAGGAGTGTGGGGGGTAACAAGGACGTACAGCATAGAAACGAAGATAACTGAACGCGATGATTGCATAATTCAGCAGCTGGGATGCGGTGACGAGATTGATAAACCTAAAGTAAGAACTTTGATGAGCCCACTATGGAAAGAGAGAGAGAGAGAGAGAGAGAGAGAGAGAGAGAGAAGCTCGTTTTACCAGTTTAGTACAACCGAGGCGTTATTGGAAAGCTGTAAGAAAGACAAAGTTGAGAGGGCAAGAGTTACCGCCACACAGTATATTGGAACACCATGCTTCGTGCACCGAGTCAAAAAACGTGGCATCTTCCTCTCCAACGCTAGCCCATATAGTGTCCTGCTGGAACAGTACACATAACTATTCCCGGCCGAGTATACAGCAGTCAAAACGAGGGCATTGACAATATGTGGAAGGACCTTGATCCTCATACGCTGCATCGCGATGACATAGGGTGACGCCCCTGCGCCTGGGCGAGCATTTGAAATGGCATTAAGCAGGTCGGGATCATTGTATGGGACCACGGTTCCAACGCAGAGGGACCCCAGAACAAAGAAAGTTGTCAATCTGTAAAAGACACTGTTGAATGCCCTGGGCATGTTGTATCGAGGATTCTGAGCTTCTCCAGCTGTCATTGAGACATATTCTGGACCGGCAATCGTAAATGAAGCTTGGATGAAAGATGCTAGAAAACCAAGGAACCGTCCAAGGTTGTCCTTTTTGATATATTCTGCAAAGGGCGCTCCTTGAACGTTGGATGCTAAACAAACGATTTTTAAAAATTTTGCTGGAGGTATATTGAGAGAGGAGGCGCACGTTTCCAGTACCGGAAGCCATAAGCGTCTCTCTGGGGATTTCCCCCTACCATGGTGACGAAAGTGAAGCATATCAAGCCAGTCGCTAAGATGACCTTGCCAAGAGCCAGCCAAAATTCGGACTCTGAGCGCTCCCAACCGTGAGTTCTCAGAAAAGCAAACATCTGGATGGATAC
The DNA here is from genome assembly GCA_023014365.1 of Lepiota brunneoincarnata. NCBI lineage: Eukaryota > Fungi > Basidiomycota > Agaricomycetes > Agaricales > Agaricaceae > Lepiota > Lepiota brunneoincarnata. The sequence continues at coordinate 944,056 of JAEBUN010000005.1, forward strand.
GCACCTCCGTAATATTTCACGGCAAAGAGATTTAGGAGCCTAGGAGGGGGGAACCAGTCAGATCCATCGTTGTGACGAGCCCTCCTATGGGACGCCGCCACTCACCCGTATGTCACAATCACAAAGCAAAGCACAGCAGCCAGGGGTATCTGATCCGTCCAAAACCTGATCACAATACTGAAGGCGACGATTTCGAAAGGGACCAAGGCTGCCTGGAAAACAAAGAAATTCACACCGGCACAAAATCCGAAAGCCGGGTCGACAAAGTGGTCCGCATATCTGATCTATTTGTGGGAATCAGGTCGACGTCACTGGGGCATGTATGCGGCTTACAAAAGGCGAGGAGATGGGCATCCATGAAACCATTTCGGCTGGTAAGAAATTAACTGGAGAGCACTGTCCGGTCATGGGTTGTTGTTCTCGTACAAAGGCAATTGTTAACCGCCAAAATGAAGGTTGACCATAGCGTGAAAGCGATAAAGAGGCTCGCTGTTACCCTCAGTGGTGAGCGGCGGTCACATCAAGTGAAAAGGTCAACTGAAGTCGGGGCTAACCTGGACCTCCCTTTGTTAATCCTGACCCAATTTGAACGAAAAGGGCAGTTCCAATCGTCCCTGTAAATCCCCTTATTAGAGGTGAAACACGCATATGTATATAGCCTACCTCCAATACCAATCAACTGGATATGTCGACTCTGCGCAGATACTCTTAAACACCCCGTCAGATATCGATACAACAGAAAGCCGGGCCCACCTTGAGTTTCCGGTGTGTTTGATCATGCGATTTACGTTCAATATGGACACCACTGTGCCTCGTCTGACTATCCGATGGGTCACTCCTTTCCGACATCTAGAAAACCCCTGTTGTGGAGGAAAGGAAGGAAAGACGACAGGAATGTTGGAAAACGTAACGACGCCCATGGGTCCCGAAATTGAGTACGCATCCCGCGTAGGTCGGGGAAGAAGAAGAAAAAAAAGAATCGAAGGCCGCGTGAAAGGCCCCACGTCTGATATTTCAATCAATATAGCAAATATCAGCTTCCACCCCATCATACTGACGCACATCACTCCACTTATGGCTCGTTCGTCCCACTTTGAACTTGGAAGCGGGTACTTTGACAAGTGCTGGGAGCCTTGAGTCGAGCCGAATTACGCAATTATCACTCAAGGGATAACAGAGAGAGAAGGGGTTTAAACTCCACAGGTAAAAACAGCTCGTAGTAGTATCTTACAAGACCGCTGAGTATTATGAAAAGATCCCTATGAAAATGGAAAGGCAGGAGGAGAGAATCTGGTATCTTAATCCAAAACGATAGAAGTCCGTCCTGATGAACGTAGAAAATCCATGGGAAGAGAAATGATCCATGAACTGTGGGGAGTCAATATGTATACACGTGTCGGAAGGAAGTAATAAATAATCGAGAGCTCAACAAATCGAACGAGAAGAAAACGAAGAGAGGTATCAGATCGCACCAGTATATCAGGTATTCCGCTCAAGTTCAAAGCACGAGTTACAACAAACTTTCGCTTTCCATCTCACCGCCTCCAAAGTTCCCTCCAGTAAGGTCAATGAACCTCGTGACGCGTTTCTTTGCCCTAGAGGTTTTGACCCACTCCCCATCCTGGTCCTCACCATCCTCATTTCTGCTTGCCCTCGCAGCATGTTTCTCGCACAGCATCCTCCCATCTACCTCCCAGTACTCCGTCAGTCGCTCCTTACAAGGGGAGCTACCCGGATGTTCACACGTCATATGCTCGGGATGGTACTTATCGCCAGTGTGTGAAACGGCACAAGGACCTTCAATAGGCTGGCCACAAAGGGCGGCAGCACAGAGCGAATCGTTGGCCTCATGATAATGATAGGCACAGAGAGGTTTCCCATCATAAACATAGAAGGACTTGTCAGGGAATGGTTTCTATTATTCCCGCAGCGTCAGAACTCGCATATCAGACTTTTGACAACAGGCACTTACGTAGCACACATGACAATTGAAGCAATCTCTATGGTATTTGCCTTTAAGTTGGCCATCAGCAGAAGAGACGGCTTGCCTCTCAATTGGAAGTTGACAGCGCCGACACTGGGTCCCCGTCAACTTGGGTACGCAATTTGTTAGTGGACAGCAGGCACGCACCTTGGGTAGATACATGTTCTTCCAGCATCTTTCGCATAGCGCCCCGCCTGTATCAACTCGAACCCATCTCCCGTCTTCGATTTTCTTCTCACAGCGCAAGCATACCCGAGATTTTCGAGTCCGGTCTTTTTTACGAGCAATCTCTCTTGCAGGTGGCTCCAATCCTGATTTATTTTGATCAACAGTAGCACTGGTTTTCGCTCGCGTTGGTAGCTTGGGCGGTTTGTTCTCCGGTGAGAGGGGAACTTGAACTGTATTGCTTCGATGGGCCTTGGAACCACTGCTCATAGTAACAAAACCGATCCCTTTGTCTCGGCTTCCCCCCCTGAGATGGTTGCCGGTGGTGCTTCCTTGCCCGATCGAACGCTGCTTCCCCACCGATCCACTCTTCGATAGGCCTTCCAATGATCCCTCATCCCCACTATCCTCCATCAACGTTTCCATCGCACGATCCAAGGCACTCCCGCCCTTCGTTGGCGCTGCGCTGGTGACCCGGGAATAAGTACTCCTGCTGTCACTGCTGACGCTGCTTCCACTCCTCTGCCGACCCGATACCCCCGAACCACCAGAGCTTCCACGTGTGTGTTGACTCGGAGTCTGGGAAAGACCAAGGGCTCGGGCGACCGCAGCTGAGCGACCTTCACTCCCCGAAGACTCGGTTCTGAAAGAGTGGGATGAAAGAGCCGAGTTGTTGCGAGAGTGATCGGGGCTGACTTGTCTGGGGGGAGAGCGTGAAGACTCTGGAGGAAAATGCACACGACCATTCGTGTTTCCCGTGCCACCATCAGAGCGAAGTATGGAGGATGCCAGATTGAAAGAAGGCTGCGAGTTAGCTTTGGGATCGAGACCGACTCGGATGCCATCTGCGACGGTGGCACCCTCGTCGTCGGTCGAGTCGGCGTAGGCAAGGCCATATTCGGAGTCCGTGTCGGGAGATGGAGGGTTTTCTCCGTCCCATTTAGGCCGTTGCGACGCGACCGTGCTAATGCTAAGGTTACGCAGCAAGAGGCTGCTATTTGAATACTTGGAACTCATAGTATCGCGGGCGGTTTCTTTTGATGTCCGTAGAGGGGAACGCTGATATTGATGTGATTGCCTTTCATCAGGCGTGGGTACCACCTCCGAACTGGGGGTAACGCCGGGGATTTTATTCTTGTACTTCTCAAAAAGGGTAAACGAGCCAAAGGGGATACGCTGGATCCGTTGCTGAATTCCTCATTGGGAGATTTGGAAGGGATAGGTAGTTGGTCCAGAGCTGAGGTTCGAATAGGCTGAGAAGGAAAAGGGGGATGCGGTTGTTTTGACACAGGCTCTGGAATCAGCTCCGCCTGAGGAACAGGGGAAAGCGGTCCAGGAGAGTGGGAGGAGTAGCCAGAACTAGCCGAAAGCGGCGGAGTATCAGTTGCTAAAGTGGCGAGTTAAATTAGCAAGCTTCATAAATAGTTTTATTTATTTATTTATTTTAAGGGGAGAGCCACTCACAACGCGACGCAGCATCTATGTCCAGGAATCGCGGAGGGTTCGGGCGTCGAGCTGGATCTGCTGCATGACCCATAGACGAAACGAACATACCTGCCCGTACAGCAGCAGCAAATCCACGTCGGCCAACACCTGCCATCCCTGCAGCGCCTCCAGACTTGGTGTCAATGCCTATTTCGGTCTCGGGAACGAAGGACACGGCCCTAGTGGCGGGAACTGAGGGATGAGGAGGCAAGTGTGACGACCCTGGTGCATGTGAACGAGGGTTGGTTCCAGGGTGGAGCGCACGGGTCGCGGTGGAAGAAGAGGTGGGGGATAGAGAAGCAAGACTTGAAGCCGACCGGGCACGGCCGTCAGCTGGCCAGGGACTTGTTGGGAGAGTAGGTCTGAATGGAGATGCAGTCGGAGGGCGTTGAAAGGACGTTGACGTGTCAGTCCTGATATGTTCTGGCCGTGCTAACGGACTGGATCTTTGGGGAGAAGAAATGGGAGTGCCAATGCGAGTGTTGACGTTAATGCGTGGCCGATCATTCGGGGGAGGACCCAGACGCGTGAACGGTTGGGAAGATTGGGAAGACCTATGGGGTGCGGGGCCAGCCATTGATAGTGCGGGTGAAGCGACACGAGTTGGGTTTACTTTTGGCGCATTGGTTATGGTTGCAGTTTTAGGTATGGCGGGCACTGGAGGTGTGGTACAAGTGTGATCCCCTAGTTCGGCAAGTGGAACAGGCTGGCTAACAGCTTGAGCATTTGACCGTCGGAAGAACCTGAGATATTCTGGTTGGCTGTTGGATGGAGGACGGCGCGAGCATGGAAGCCATCACAAGGAGGAAGGCAAGGCAAAGGAGGGTGGGAGGTGTTTTACGACCAGCGTGTAAAACGGCGCAGGGTCAGGGAGTGACGAAAGAGTGGGAGGGTAGTTGGGAAATTAACGAGAAGATATGATATGCCCAGAAGCGGGTGCCATGGAGGCTAAGGACAAGAAGGGCAAGGCGAACAAATTTGGCTAATCACCGTAACAACAAACAACATTCAATGACAATCTGTCTTCCTCTCCCACCAATTCAACATTCCGCTGTCTCTCAGACAGCATGTCATGCAGCTGGCCCAGAACTCCACCATGTCTCGAGGTTCGCAACTGCCGTAAGACTGACTACTGCAGTGCTATGTATAGAACAACCCACCCCCTATCTGGTTTGACGACCACACCACCATCATAGTGATACTTGCCTTGATCATCATCATCACAGCACCTCGTACTTGCAGCAACCACAGCCTAAATACCAAGCATTCCCCTACCCAATGGCGGAGACGGTACTCGAAACTAGGAGCGGATTTTATGCGCTCGATGTTCTCAATAGCACACTTGGTGTCTCTTCGACTTTTAAACAAGCTCCCTCTCCAGATCCCCTATCTCCGAATACGCTACGACTAGTCGCACCCCCTTTAGTGCAGCCTGCATCTCCTGTATTCCCCGATACTCGTAAGCCGACTCCGTGTAGATCCTCAGGGGGACGGGGATAGCGGGAACAACTTGATGTCATAAGTAGACGGAATGCTACACGGGATTGGGGAGGGTGCCGAGTGAATCCCACAACCAAACTAATTAGTACATCCTCGTACACGATTTAGCACACATGACGAACAAATATTCCCGCCTTGCTCAGCTGCTTATGTCTAGTTTCCCATCGATGTCAATAAAAAGGCCCTCAGCACGCTTGCTCCCATCACACTCATACAACCCGCCAGCATGTCCACAGATTCTCAGGGCCTCCTGCTCGTCCTGAGCCAAAGCGAACCCGATGTACCTACCAAAGATTTCAACGGTATGAAGAGAGTGTCATTCGCCACAGAATGAACAACTCACCCCCTCGATAGATTGGTACGACAACGAACACGCACCAGCTAGATTGACAGTTCCCGGAATCAACTCCGCGATCCGGTACAAAGCCACAGATGGAGAAAAACCAGACTGGCTTGCCATCTACGACCTGGATAAGCCAGAAGTACTCAAAACCCCATCATATGCCGGCTTGCGCGACACCGCCTCCGACAACGAGAAGGCTCTTGTTCCGCGTCTGCCCATCCTCCAACGTCGTACCTATTCCCTCGTTGCCCAGTCCGTAGGCAACCCTAGCGCCCTCCCTGGAAAATACCTTTTTGTGTTAATTTGGAACGTCCAGGAGGAGCTTGAAAAGGAATTCAACAAGTGGTATGACGAGGAACATACGGCCGATGTGGCCAAAACACCCGGTTGGTTGAGGGGGAGACGATACAAACTGATTGAAGGGGTCGACCTTGTCTCCGGCAAAGGTCCTGCTCTTGGGAACTATGTTGTTATTCACGATTGGGACAATGGGGATTACTTCGAGTCCCCTGAATTCCAATCTTCAATCCAAACACCTGCAGCGAAGAAGATGCTGGGCGGGGTTAGGGGCGTCTTACTCAGGAGATACAAACTTCATAAATCGTTTTGATTTGGTATAGTACGTAGTGGAGTACGCAGTCACGAGATAAACGGAAATGATTGTCCCTGGCCATGACGATGGGTCCAAGCAAGTCCCTGTGACCATCACCAGACATATGTCTGTGATTATCGGTGATCAGGAGACCTGCCATGAAATTACGCCGAGATATTATGCCAGAACAACTTCCCTCCTCCTGCTCTGCTGTTGACCACCGCGGCCACCCATATGAGATCCCAGACATGCATGGCATGGCGCTGTAACCATTCAACAAGGAAGGAGGTATTCCTTCGTGGTCGAGAACCAAGTTGCTATCGTCCCCTTGACCCCATTTTAGGAATTTGAAATTCATGGACAGCCCAGAATTTTGTGTGTGCACGACTCCATGGCCTATTGTCCATTTTCTCATAAATAATCGACGTACAGGGGGCCTACCGCCCAATTCTGTCTGCTCCCGCAGTAGAGTCCTTTCAACATCCTCCTCATGTCTGCATCGAAACCACAAGCCCTATGCCTCGTTCTTGCACAGAACGAGCCAGAGGTCCCGATAGAAAAGTTCAATGGTGCGATCGGAGGACTCCTTCTCCCGTCATATTCGCTGTTAACGCCTTCCAATATCTTTGGTCAGACTGGTGCGAGGCGGAGAACGCCAGATTCAAGGCAGTTCCCCAGGTATCCTCGGCTCTGCGCTACAGAGCCACCGACGAGCAAGAGCCAGAGTGGTTGACCTTGTACGATATCGAATCACCAGACGCGATCAGTTCTCCGGAATGCGTCGGCATTGCACAGCAATTGCCTGTTCTCCAGAAACGGTCTTATAGTTTGGTTGATCAGCGCACCGGAGAGTCTGGCGGGCTTCCCGCAGAATATCTTCTTGTCGTACACTGGTCCGTGAAACCAGAAGACGAGGAGGAATTCGAGAAATGGTATAAAGAGGAACATTTGGGGGAGGTTGTAGCGACTGCCTGGGTGTCTGCGTGGGAGGCGATACAAACTAGTTGAGAGCAAAGACTTGGTACCAAGGGAGGGACCAGCGGCATATCCTCACACGATCCTCTACGACTGGGACGATCCGGAATACTGGAAGGAGAAAGTAATAAAGATGGACCATACGCCTTGGACTAAGCAGATGCTCGGAAAGGGGAAGATGGACATTAGGAGATACTCCCGTTACAGGGGTGTTAACGAATAAGATAATGCGCGGGGCGAGCCTGTAGTCTTTTCATTACACGACTGGAATTTGTGGTTCCCATGCGAGCACCAGAACCAAGACATGTGGATACTGGGTATTAGCACTCTGCTGAACCTGTACATTGCTCCAAGCGGTGACCCGAAGGGCCAATGCTTCAGTCAGGGCCTGATTGGCACAACCGTAAAAAAACGCAAGTGACTCGGGAAGAAGATCAGATTTCACTGGTCAAAAGGTCGGCGGTCGATTGGTCACAATGGTCGGGATCCAACTATTTCCTCGTTCACCAAGTCGACTCGGAAAGGCAAATAGCCCTATCAACATTTCGGCTCATCTTATTTTCAGGCTCCGTAGGGATGGTGGCGTTGGGAGGGTCATCAAGTGCACTACCCGAAAAGGATGTTCAGCAAGCGTTACGATGTCAGTATAAGCAAGATTTCGCTATGTCGATGAAAGCCTTCTTCTCATCAAGTGCGAACCTCCCAGAGCAGACAGGATCACGGAGATATTCTCCGAAGGATGTATGATGAAATCGTAAGGGTGCTGTAGAGGCCATTTCTGGTGGACATACACCGATGACGGGCTCTAGCTTTCGCAAAGCACTGTAGAATGTGCTTTGGTCGAGACACAAAAAATTGCATAGCGCTTGTGTAGGCAATAAGTGTGTTCTCCTACCACTGTCGTGAAGGTTCGGAAAGGGCAGAGGTGATAAGAGAGTATCCGCTTTATCGTCGGGAGGACCACGCGCAATGGGTCGGAAAGGATTCAAGTATAAAGGAGATCAAGCGCTTCAATGGACCCCTTGCTCCAACGTCATGCGAGTCCTGCACAGAGGGCAAAAAAGGCTTCAAGTCGAGCTGCAGGGCTGGCATACCCCGAGTCACCAATGTATTTGAGAGCGGTGGAGGCAGTGATAAAGAGGCCAGAGGCGGCGCCTGAGATTTTGGCGAGTTGCCCCCCCAAAAACCAAGGTTTATCTCTGGTATGTGAAAATATAGATGTAACCGTCTCGAAGATATTGATAGACCTCCCGCGCCTCGGCATCTATGACTAGCTGTTCCCTGCCGAAGCCGGGCTCCGAGAACGTGTACTCCAGGTGTGGTTCCGGGCGGGTGCAAATGAGCCAAAGGAGAGGCAGATCTTTCCGACGAACGACTTCGCCAACCGGTTCACTCCCTTTGACGTTCGTCCAAGCGTCCAAAAGAATGAGGTACAACTGCCGAGTACTACGTGAATCCTGAGCCTGTAGCTCCGTGAAGGGGCCGATGATGAGCTTCCGAAATTGGACGGGCATCGAGGGATTATTGACAAGTCGGCTGTGCAAGCAATCTTTTACTTGGATTGACAACTGGTATGCGAGCGTAGGAATGATGCGATGGGAGTTATTCCAATCATTCCGCATAGAGAAAAAAAAAGTTGCGCCAAGGCGGCCTCGCTCACTGCAGTTGCTAGTAGCTCCGCGAAGGTCTGGGCCACGGATGACTTTCCCAACACCTGCGGGGCCGTGGAGTTGTAGTATCTTCCACTAGCGTCGCTCATCAGCTAGTCATGTCTCTAGTTTGAGGTTTATCCGTTGGCGGGTACCTAGTGCACGAGCCCATGGTAACCCTCCAAAATAGTGTGTGGCAGGAGGCGGTTGAATATTGAAGGTCGATGTGAATTGACCTAACTGATGCACACTGCTGAGGGGACGTACCAGGTTTCCCACTATCAATGTCGTTTTGGTGATGTTATTAATTATTTCAACCTTATCCGTCTCAATCATCGTCGGATTCGTGATGATGAAATTATGGGCGCCAGGGAAGAAGCCTATATTCCCAGGTCTACATAAATCAGGGGTGAAATCAGCCTCTGTACGTACCAGTCTGAGTCTCTTCACTGAAAGGTTCTGGTTGATACTGGCCGAGTCAGATCTTGTAGCATCATTTTCGAAAAACGCATTTGGATTCTGTGTCTTCAGGAAGGTTTTGGCCCTGCGTCCGATACGTTTGATTGCCGGGTCAATGAGTTCGAGGAGGTTGACGGGAGCGTGTTTGACGAACCATCAGCGTGGCACTCGTCGACAAACGCTGTCGATTAGGGCGCCTGCCGGGCCGGTATCGGGAGCACGATGTCCGACAAGAGCAGGAGGCCAGACAGGTTTTGGATATTTGCCCACCTACCGTGAAGTGCTAACAGCAATAAAGGGCAAGTGTTCGATTTTGAGTGAATAAGAGCGTATTTTCAGTATCATACACCGCTGTAGCTATTGTTGTGAGAAACAACTCTGGTGACTTCAACCACCCAACCAGAGCAATCGCTTCACGCCATACTCCAACTTAGCGTACATAGTGGTTGACCTCTGAGCTTCCGCCAAGCTGTGGACTATGTTCATGAGCTGCTCCATGCCATAACTATGGGCTTAATTACCTGACAACGTCTTCATTCTTGACAAACTCTCGGCCAAGGCCCTCTCCAGTTATGTCCTCGCAAGCACGAGAGATCGATTCAACAATGCGGTCCACTACTTCCCTGCAACAAGAAGCACCAGCTACCTCTTCGGAAATCTCCGTGTAAAGACCACTGCTTGTGCTTGATCCTCGTCGAATCCGAGCAGGGTCAATGGGAAGCGCCTTGAAAGCGGCGAACATCTTCCCCCCAGTTCTCATAGGTGCTAGCGAAGGGTTCGCTAACAGCCGTGATAATGTTGCCGTGGTCTTGCGAGTCAAGCTCCGGGTCTGCAGCTGCAAGGGTGGAGTGGGTATCGTTGGCCTTGTGATGATCGGAGAAGAGGGGTCAAAGATGGGTGAACCGAAGCTATTTCGGAGAGAATAACTGGTGACACGGGACTCTTGGTTGGAGTTGTTCCATGTGATGATAAAACCAGCGTTTTGGTCCGTGTCTCGACTAACCTCTTCGAGCGGTGACAATATGTATGCACCTACGCACCGCCATCCTATTAGCAAACACGCCTGTGGGAAGGATACTTGAGAATCTGTAGTATGCACCTTTGCTGATGCTAATGATATCTCCAAGGGGTACCCGGGTGTATAGTTTCACCTTTTCCAAGGCAAAGTCATAGCTCTGACACACGTTGTCAGCTTCGTTAGTGTTGCCTTTCGCGTACTTACCACGATATAGAGAGCCTTCATAGTCTAAGAGAAGGACAGACTGGTGGGGAAAATATCCGACGAGCCTCAAGGACATTACTAACCAGTAGCAGAACTTTCTCCTCAAACTTGAGACAAATCTTCGTGTTGAACTCTTCCGGGGCAAACAATGTCCATCCCGATAACAGTCGCTCACCCTCTGGTAAGACCCGAGAGACTGAGGTTGCTATTGCTTCCGCACGGATTTTGGAAAGTCTGATGAGATCTCGAGGGTCAGAGGACTGGAGTCTCAATAGGAATTCCGAGAATACGGAAATGGCACGATTTCCCAGCATAAAATCAATGACCGCTTGGCAAAACCAATCGCTGAAGGTAGAAGTGTACATTCTTCGTTGGGATCATCCCGTAAGTCTTCTTCCCAGTCGCAGCATAGATATTCCCTCACCTAGCCAATGAGTTCACGCCATCGTTTAGAAGTCCGCTGAGGTCACGTCTGCCGGTTCTGTCAAAGTGTTAGACATCTTTGGATGAAACAGGGTGGAAATTGGGTAACCTCGTAAAATCCCCCTAATACCAGAGCATAATCAGCGGCGACCAGATATCAGATCTGGTGAATTCGTTAATTTACCTTCAGTGCTGATGTTCCAGCACTCAGATTTTATATGTCAGGTGAACACGAACCACAATAGCAAACAACTTACTAGGCACGGCTTATGGCATCACCGTTATTTGCCCAGACTAAACACGGCATGGAATGAGTGTGGGATGGGAGAACCGGAAACCTTCTTCTGCTTACCATCGTTAAAGACGAGGTCTATTTCCGGCCGCCTCGTTGTAGATGGGTGGGGCAAGGCGAGAGCTCCCAGCTGGTGATCCATGACATGTCGCGCGAATGCTGACTAGGTGGCGGTGGCTTAAAGTTGGGGTCGCCGGACGGAAAGGGGAGACGCTTTCTTACCTGCACTACATTGGTCCTATCAAGGCAATCGATACAATTTACGCGGAACGCCCCTTTCTGCCGCGAAAACACAGTGTCATGGGATATCCACAGGTATCTAGGGTAGCGATATTAAAAGTGGAGACGGGTCGCAGCCGAACTGGTTTACCGAGACTCACCCTTGGGCTTCGAATGCACGTTCCATGGCATCAATCAGTTTGGAGATATTTTCGTACCTAAATCAGGATCAATGCCTCTAAGACGAAACACCATTAATGAAGCCCACTTCATCCCCTTTGTCTCCGTATGGAAGTCATACTCGTGGTATCTGGAGAGCACTCTTTGATAGGAGCTTCGATGGCATATGTCCATGTTACTCACTGGGCGTCCATGGACCCAAGGTCTTTCATATAATTACGATAGGCTTGGGTGATTGCAGCTTCCTTTCCTTGCTGTTCCGCCAAGTTCACGATGGTCTGAGGGTCGATGACTAAATATCCTCGGCAACGAAAATGAGGTGGGAGTTAGTACCTGAGGTCCATATAAGGGTATCGTCCTCTTGAAGTGACGGCGTAAAGCGTCCAGATTTTGTTCGCGCGTTCTGTTTGTCGCCAGGACAGGGGGCGGCTTCAGTCCGGACCCGTTCTGCGTCCAGAACAAAGGGACTAAATGAAGTCAGAACCTATCGGAAAGAACGAAATAGAACCAATGGTTTACTGGACCCCCGAATTTGAACGTAACTAAAAACGTTCTCCTTTCCTTCACGCTGCGGGTATGATGCAGTTGTCAGTGAATTTAAGCTACGCGGGGAAATAGACGAAGCTCCACCTCAACCCGCATGATTGTTTCTGTTTCAACGAAATTAGCCACACGGGCCTCCTCGTCGATTCCCCGGCGCTGATATCGCAAACCCGCCCGGTCTCTCGAACGGCGTGAAACAATGATATAGTCCACACCACATTCTTCATTCTGTCCGAGCTCGGATGGAATCACAAAGTTTGCCACCTGAAAATAGCCCTGCATGATCGGGAGAACATACGAATGGAGCTATCCTGGAAATTTATTATCCGGGTGCAAAAAGCTAACGTGAAGCATACCCCAGCATCTATGAAATGTTTCGACATCCATTCATTCCACCAGAACTGTTTGTCTACACGACGCCATAGCGGTAACGTGGGATTGGGCTCTGCGACGGCGGATACCTTTGCCCCGGGTTTCGGGCCCGAGGCTGATGGGTCCGTCTCGGGAGAAGGTACAGCTCCAAGACCAGCGAGGAGTTCCTGTTGTTTCTGAGACTTTGCTACCTGTTCTTGCTTATGCTGTAATGATCGTGTGATATCTGTCTGATTGTTAACACTGTCTGATAGGAGCTATTGCAGCCAAGCGCTATACCAAACGTGTACGAGTAGTACATGCCACCCTTCGTGAATTCCCTGATGCATTCCCGGACAACTTTATCCTTCCAACTCGGAATGTCTTTCTTCAGTCGTGGTGGGTGGTGGGGCTGTTGTAGCAAGTATCGTTTTAATCACGTTCGTTGGCTCCTCCTTCGCCTCCTGAATAATTCTATCCAATGCTTCGTGTTCTTGTGCTGCTGACTGTGGTGGCACGATTGGCGGAAGCGTGCCCTGTTGACTGATCGAATTGCGCTTCGAAAGCCTACTCCAAAAGGATAATCGCGTGGTAAGGGTCTTGAGAATGGGTGAAGTTGCTGTGGATCGTTCGGAAGATGGGGTAGATATACTCGAGGAAAAAGATTGGGGAGAAGAAGGGCGGAGGGGATCGTCTTCAAAAGCGGCATGGATCGGTGTGATAAGGTTAACTTGAGGTTCGGGTGAAAACTGGACATGATGAGATGCATCAGGTAGGCGATCCTACCACCTCTATAGGCGGGGTCTCCTGATTATCTGATTCATCCACTGAGTCTGTGGCAGAGGTTCTCGGAAGCAGTGAAGGTCTCGCGAGGACTGCATTTCGTGAAGCAATTATTCTGACTGCTGAGCGTGCACGCTCCTCCAAAAGAGGGATTGCAGCCACACTCTTGATACCATAAACCTTGTGATTCTGGTCCAGAACTGAAGCAAATGAACATTTACTGGAATGTGCAAACCAGTAAACCTCACCGCTCCCAATCTCGGATCTAGCTGTGATAACGAAGAAGTATGGACCTGGTGAAGTTGATTAAGCCAGCCCTATCATGGGGCAATGAGAATCGGTGCATGCCGACTCACTCGAATATAGCTCGAGCACACCGACAATCCCATACACGATCACGCTTTCACTCCAATCGTACGTTTTCTCATCATCGACGATTTCTTCCACCTTCAGTGACTTTCCCCAAGGAATGCGGATGTAATATCCGGGCTCAGCTTTTCCATTCTGGCCGGGAGACTGAGGCCGTACTAGCAACCCTTCCTTAGTAGCCAGAATAGCGAGGTGATCGTGAGGAAATGGATGGGGGACTGGGGGGACGACAAATCTCGGCTGTAAAGCTGGAGCATGCAACACTCCTGACGTTGAAGTGCCGACGGTTGTGTTACCAGGTCCATGGCCACCAGACTCTGATAAGGGCTTGTTAGGGCAATACAGAAGGCTTGGATGTTTTTGTGAAGAAGCGCTTCATGGATCCAGGATGAAGGGAAGTCGAGGAATGAAGTCCAGAAGGTTGTGACAGTGGGCTGATTTCGAAATCAGACGTTCTGACAATGACATCACGACACGAAACACGACAAAACTAATACACCAGGCGTACTAACATACGAAGCCTTTCTGTTATAGCTACAATCATAAAGGGGGAGAGCAAACGCGACAGCTACATGACGATAGGTAGAGAAGAAAACAGGAGGAGTGAGTGTCTCTCCTACTAGTCTATGATGTGTATCCTGGGTGTTGATTTTCACCTTGAGGTGCAGAGGTGACGGGGCTGGATTGAGTGGGGCCTGTAGACTGGCTGTGGCCTTGCTGTTGCTGTTGTTGCTGTTGTTGCTGTTGTTGCTGCTGCTGGCCTTGAGGAAAACGGGTGGAAAAGAAATTATCCCATTGGTCTGAAAAAAAGATATCAAGGGTCAATCCTCTCGTAAGATCAGAATCACATACGCCAATCAAACATAGAACCAGGAAGACCTTCGAGGAAGCCGTTGTCGGACATTTCGTATTCCGCAAGATTAACACTTTGCCCACCGTCGAGCACGTTCATGACTTGAACGTTCCCTTGAGCCTGTTGGTTCATAGCAGGATTTAGATTTTCATAGTTGACCCCGGATTTGTTCAACGGCGTAAAGTTCACCATTGACGTTTGAGGCTGTCGCTGCGGCTGCTGCTGTGGAGGCTGATTCCCCGTGCCAGCTGACGAGCGCACGGCCGAAATCCGAGTCAGTAAGGCGATCGAGAATATATGCCAGTGATCTCGAACCGTCTCATCCACTATTGTTAAGAACCGGAGGTGATGCAGAAGTTCGGCCAATCAGATGATGCAGTGGCACGACTATCATGCACACTGGTCCTGCTCCGCTTGTGGAGATACGGCCCGGAGTACTGTAAACGTGGCTTACCTTGAGGGCTCTCATTCGATGTAATAATTGTTCCTGCAGGAAGATCCTTCAAGTCCTCCTCTATGGTGCGAGTCTGAGCGACGAACACTCCTCCTCCTGGCCGTGTTGGGTCTTTTTGATATTCAAGACTCAACGGTGGTTTCGGTGTGACACCACCGGTCGGGTTGAGCGCAGGGGTTTCGATAGGCAGGGGGGGTCCTTGTGTTGCTTCATACAACAAAGCGATAATCTCCGCCGTCTAATGAGATTGATGCGTCATGGTTAATGGGGAGAGTGAGGCGAAACATCTGTTAGCAAAGCCACCTGTCAAATGATGTGTTCCACGCGACTGACCTTGCGCCTGGTTGACATATGGTCGGGGTTGATGGCTTTCTCCCACCTCCGGATACAATCTCGTAATTTACGAAGCTTTTCCGCAGCTTCATGATCCTTTCTGCGTACCCAGGTATGGTACTATGGAAACAGGCAATTAGCATAGCCATTTATCCTATTCGGAGAAACACCCACTTGAACCAGTGCACATGATGTAGCAGCATAGGCCACCAACAACCAAACATCATAGACGTCCTCGTGTGCATCTAGCCAATCGATGGCCTCGCCAGTAAGGGTTACGAGTTTTGTCCATTGCTCCACCGTCAGACCAAACTTGAGATGGGCAGGGCAAGAGTAGCTAATGCGCATGAAGACGCGCCAGAACATCATGCACAGACAGGCGTAAAGAACGTGAAGCAATCCTAAGAGAGTCGATTGAATCGTGTGTTCGAGCTGAGCATTGCGGATCTCGTACCTGCGTTGCGTGGTGTCTCAGGTCCTCGGAATTTGAGACTGGCTGGAAGCGACCGTTGCCAATCCTCGATATCTTGCAGGAGCTGGTTGAGCGTCTCATCAGAGGTAAAAGTGAGACCGGAAGGACTAAGCACAGGTCAGGGAGACAAGCCGTGCATTTTAAGTATGCGCTCACCTGTAGATGGCCTTCAACACACGGCCCAGGATGACACTCAATCGCACAAGCTCGTCCATGTAGAGGCCGTTGTCACCATCAAAGGAAGGAAGCCGAGCATCACAGTCCTGCACATCGATCATGTAAGGGTGTCCGTATGCTAGGCTCGTCCTGCAGGCACAATTCAGACTTGCGCACGTTCAATATAAAATGATTACGCACCATCGATCAGAAATGAGACACGCTCCCCAGAGACGGCGTCTAAGCTCAAGGTTCTGCTTGACGGATTCTGCTCGATGTAAGCCGAGGTCTTGCGCCTAAGTAGTAAATTAATTAACGGGAGGGGAGATGTCCGTGCTTCTAGACTCACCATTCTGATTGCAGTCCCGAGGCGGATCCACAAGGCCGAAAGAGCGTTGGGAACGAACTGTGAGTGACAATCACCAGTCATGCACAGGATGAGGAGCGCTTGGACATTTGCAATTGAAGGAGTGGAGAGCACATCGTCTGCCTTGATGACACTATTTATGGCGTATCGCATGGAGTCGAAAATTGTGTGAGGAACGTCGCGGCGGGCTGCTGCGACGAGGCACATCGAATACAATAGAACAGGAGGTGGGTTGGGGGTCGAGAGGAACTCAACTTGAGTTACCACAGGAAGCATAGGACCAACATCGGTAAAATACGAGTTGACAAGCTTTTCAATAACATCTTTCTCGATATGCAGGTCTATGGGTTTTGAATGGACTAACTGCTGCTCTTCTGTGGGAGGCTTTTGCACTGTGATAAGTCCGTCGCCATTTTTACTGACCTCGAACGTGTGGTGGTATCGAAGATCGTAGTTCTCATATATGCGCGAAGAAATGGTGGCTTGAGAGTGTAATAGGTGGTAAGGTGAAGTCGGTCCTAAAGCGTTTTGTGAGTCTGTTCATGACCCAGGGAGAAATGTCGGAATATGGTGCTATAGGACTTACCGAAAACGCCCACATCGCGTCGAGGCGCAGGATCATTGCTGGGAGAGGAAACGGGGCGGCTATTAGTGTCAGTCTTGTCTTTTGGGCCAGCTGCCGCGGTTGCCGTCTCTTCCTCCAACTTCTTTTTCTTGAATCTAGTTTCCGTAATGGGAAGAAAGAAAGTACATTCGAAGGAAAATTGTTTGCAGTGCTGACAGACAGGCGGGTCCTTACCATATGGAATTAGCGCACAAAGCAAACCCAAGAGACTGACGGGTAATTACCACGTCCGGAAGAATATCACAGCGAATCTTACGGGCTCGACAAGAGTCGCAAGCACGTTGCTGATGGCAGAAAGTAATGAGCAGCGCAAACAATTGGCGGATAGCGTGCCACGACCTACAGTCTTCGTACGCTTCTTAAGATCGACAATGCTCTGCTGTGCCTGTGTTTGCTGCGCAGAAGAGGAGCGAGGGATGTCGCTGCCAGAAGCACCTGCTTCTTCATCAGAGGCCTTGTCGCCAGACTTCCCGAGAGGCTCAGCAGGCAAAGATTTGCGCTTGCGCTTGCCCGCCATTCCTGCAGACATCATAGGTGACGGAGCCGTCTGGGGGTGCTCTGGGTGGGGCGCCGAGCGTGGAGGAGGATACATAACCATCGGCTGGGGATAGGCTGGGTACGATGGATAGCCAGCAGGAGGGTAATGTTGCGGATGCATTGGATATGCATACTGGGGATGATGAGGAGGCATGGGGACTTGAGGAGAGTGTTGGTGAATTTGCTGAGGATGCTGTTGGTGTTGCTGGTAGGGTTGCTGCTGGTGCTGCTGAGAAAAGGGGGAGCCGTTGATCGGATATGTAGGGTTCATGATGAAAGTAGGAGGATGAGGATATGGGTGAAAGATAGGTCCACGGGGCGGGTATAGCGGGTACGAGGCTGTCGGAGGACAAGGGGGAGAAGATAATGGGTAGTAGACTCAGCGTCGTGATGCATAATGGGTCCAGGTACGTATTCCGAACTCACGTTGGGCGTACGGGTATTCTCGTAAACTGAAGACACCTTCCTGGCGTTCCGGATGTTTTGGGTCTTTAGATATGTGGGATGGCTGCCTTTTGTGCCGCGGCCTACGGGTGGTCGGCTTGGGGGAGGCCTGTGTCGGCTGGGATGGACTTTGTGTCGGAGTCAGCGGCAGCGGCTGGTGCGGCAACGGCTGGGAGGGACTGGCAGTAAGGCTTGGTTCGCCGGGAGGAGTTGTCATCTTCCTCCTGGAGTTCTCCGGGTTTTAAGACTTTCCAGTGGGCGATCGGTAGGCCGCCGATGTGACCAAGCTCCTCTTTCCGAACCTGTAAATCTGCTTAGCTAAAAGTTAATTCGGCCTCAAGTTCTTTTGCTAATCCCTTTATTTCCTGTCCTGGACACGAGCCTCCTGGGTCGTTTATGCCTTTCAGTTGGCACGTCCGGAATGCCCAAAGTTTGTTGTGCTGCGGCTGACCTCGATGGTGGCTGGGTGCCGAGCATGCGAACCACAAACCGGGCAAGTGATGCCGAGTCACAAAACCAAACTCCGCTCCAATCCCTATTTTATTTTTCAAGGCAAGGGCTCCGCGAACATACAAACAACACGATCTCACAAGCGCGATCTGGTTCCCTTAGCACATTGGCGACTCTCTCAAAGCATTCCATCGATTCTTCCACGATCATTCATCTCATCCCACCTTTGGATAGCCCGAATTCCATCTGATTGAACCCAGGCGCACTGCCAGACAAGGGTAGATTTGTTAACAGCCGCTACAATCGCGAGCCCGTGGCGGCCGTACTTTGACCCAATTCGTATTACGAGGATAACCTCAGGTTCCAGTTAACATTCAGAAACTCTGAATGGCAGGCAGGTGGCTTCCATCGCGATGTCATCAGGGCTGATCTTGTCAGATGTGCACGATTGTGGGTGCGTCACAGGAACCATTCCACCTTGTCCGTCGTTTCCTCCGGCGGCAGATCCATGAACCAGGTACCCAATGGGCTATTCCCCCCTTGAGTAGTGTGCGCAGCTTGACATCTTCAGACATTGTACCATGAGTCCCTTCAACCATTTACGGTTAAACGGAACGGGGAAAGAGGGACCATCGGAGTCATCAACCTTCTTCTGACTCAACCCATCCTCATACCCCCAACCCTTCCCACCAATGAACGTCCCCCATTTTTTTTCCCAACCACGCGTGCACTCGCACACAACCTTATGGGTGTGGAGCCGATGTCTCATCAGGCCGGCCAATTCAGTTTTGAAACATTTAAAGCTACCCAGACCGTCTTTCGCTTTCATCGTGGAAATAACCATTCATTAGCCAATCACCGCAAACGTGGCAAAAATGGTAGTGTTACGCGACAAGATATTATTGACCTCGAGAATCCAACACAAGCTAATTGTGTGAACCATCCCAGATGCCCCCGCCCCCGTCTATCAGTCCCGGGTTTACCTCCCGCTTGTCCTCCGTCGCGACCTGCGGATGCGTCAAGCCACGAGTACCCTGCCGGTCTGCACAGCACATTCACCAAATTACGCCTCCAGCTGCCGTGAGAGAATGGGTTCGGGGGCGGTGAATCTGGTATCAGACTCTTATGTGCTTGGTTGCGAATCTATTGGAAGGGTCAGATCAGGAGCACGATTGTCGGCCATCCCTCGGGACCCCATACACAGATGACAGGTCCAAGGGTAAACTTCGACTGGCGAACTGAACACACACCTGTTCGATTGTTGTTATATTAAGAAGAAGAAGCTGCATATAATAGAAAATCGGTCAAATGATGTTCCAGATCCAAACAAATTGGGGATTGGTTGACAACCCCAACCAATCAGATAATGTGGTTAAAACAAGGAGCACTCACTCTCATATGGTATAATAGAAGCGCAGCAACTGGCCAAATTATCGCAACCGACAAGCAAAACGCCACAACGCTCCCGGCCCCTCGCCGCAACGCATGTCGGAAATCCACGTTTTCTCGAGAGGTGAGAAAGTACAGATGAAGGGCCGATGTACAAATGATAAGTATCAGTGTCAGAGTCTGGGCACATCCAAAAATGAGATCAGATCAGACGCCTTTTGCCCATTATTGGGGGCTACTTACGGCTGACAACAGCAACACGAAGAACGTTGTGTAATTACGACGACCCACGCAGTTGTTCACCCACTGACAGTGATGGTCGCATCCATCAACGCAGTTGTCACACTATGTGCCCACTGAGTCACAGATTGATGAAAGGGTGCTGTAACAAAGACCTACCATTTTGCAATGACTTGATCGTGGAGGCCGGTAAGTTCTGCAAGTAGAGCAGTATTTCGTCCGAACACTATGGGAGCTCAATCCCTCGGCAGGTCATCAAGAAAACGTTTCACTCACACGTCGTGCCGAACCTTCAAGTCTCGAGGCATTGGCACTCGGGATCCCCCATCCGAAGGCGTTTCACTTGAACATGGAGGGTCAGGGTCCAATTCCCGAGGCAAAATTCCCGGATCCGTCGTTGCCTGCAGGCACACATAGATCAGTGTCGGTATCTACACCCAATTCAGGTCACCCAGATGGCAACATACCGTTGCCAGCATGCTCGAGATCACTAAAAGTGCCATATAGACCCCAACAGCAGCCACTGCTGGACTCTCATTCTGCCACCACCACACGCATGTCGTTCCAAACCAGACACCAGCAATAGCGAGAACCAGGAAAAATGACGCAATAAACGCCAGAGGCGAATCGCCTCCAGTCAATATATGACCTCGAAAGAAAAACTTATTGTTTGACGGATGAAGCTCGTACTTGCGACGGGGAGCTCCTGTGTTGGGTTTGAGGATAGGGATAGCAGATAAAGGAGGCCGCCGATCAGGGGGTCGGGGAATGAAGGATGGATCAGGCGAAGGCGAATGTGAAGTGTGAATACCAGAGTGTCGACGATCGACTCCTAGGGAGTCAATCAGGATACCAGGAGACGATGTACGCTCTGAATGCACAGATGTCCTAGGTAGACCGAATCCATTTTCCTCGTCTCCTCGTTTCCCTTCGAAAGTTGTGCGTTCTTCGGCAGGTAGGTGTTTGGTGCTAGGAGACTTCCTGATGGAGTCCAAACTAAGTCCCCGACTGAGTCCCATTACTTTATCAAAACTCGTTCGCATTATATTCTTCGGCATGAAACTAGAATTAGTGCCACTACGATCCCGCACCGTGGAAGCGCGTCCCGTGGGATTGCTGGGGCGGTCGACAAGCGGTAAGAGTGGCTCTCGACTTTGCTTTAAGCGCTTTGGCGGAGGAGGGTCTTGCGTATTTACATAAAATTGATCAGCTCCTCTAGAACCCTCCGGGTGATCGTCGAAGCTTTCGGAATGCCGGGTTACGTCGGCAAGCTGAAAAAACTCGGGATCTTGTGAGTTACGAACGACGTCGTTGGCGGAGGCTGCAGAACTGGGACGCGAGTATTCTAGCTGGTTATGCGGCCTTGAGGGGCGAAAAAAGGACATGGAGGGCTGGATGCCACCAGCATGGGTAGTAGAGTGCAGGTGGTGTGTGAAGGTTGCAAAGGTTGGCGAAGTCGGTGGTTGAGAGTCTCCAGGTGGTCGATTTATTACATGGGACGCTGAGCGCGAGTGCGGTGGAGGACTCGAGGGTCCCGAAATGCTGCTCACTGTCGTTCCACCTTGAGGTCTCTGAGTTATTGTGGTATTGAGGGTGGTAGGTAAAGGAAGTTGTGAGCCCTGTGAATTTCGTTTGCTGCCCGTGGGAGAGGAGGGGGAAGCCGTCGATGAGAGTGGTAGGGATTGTGAGGATGCCATGATAGCAAGTTGCACACGATGGCGAAAGAGAAACGAGCGAGCTGACTGAGTTTGTGAACAAAGACGAGGAGTATGTGAGTTGGCGCTTTAGCTTCTTTTCGGCGACATGAACAATGACGAGAGTGTCGAGACGGCCAGCACTATCAAGTACAGCGCCTGAGAAGGGGTATAGATCCGTAAAAGATACAGCACGGGAGGCTGCACTTGAACACGGAGGAGAAAAACCACCAAGTGCCTTGTCACGTCTGAATGTATTGACATCTTGATATGGTAGTCACTTCCCACCTCACGCACAAGGGCAACCTACCCTTCTCAATAAACGGATACACATGTCCAGCCTTCTAGCCTGAAATGAGTTTTCAACCATGGGACAAGCTACAGGAAGTTTAGAACGGTGCGTATTAGAGCCCTGCACTCATCGCCCTGGTCTTTCGAAGCGCAATCAGAAGCTCAAGTTCGGCGCTGATTTCGAACGTGCTGTTTTATGAGCCTTGTATTTTGTGTTTCGATACCTCGAGGCTCAGGGCATCTACCCTAGCGAGCTGGGCCTGCCCTACAGCCCAGTTCATCCTACTGGTCGGTGGCTGTTGCCTCACCACACACAGCACCTATTCTACATCTTGACTTCCAAACCTTCGGAACCATGCCTCGGTACCGTATAAAAGGATTAACACCTGCTTGGAGCCTTGGGCGCTGATGAGAGAATATGTCGCCCAACGACACAAGATATCTAATTTCCACAATCGTTCACTATGGGGATGTCCAGGGTCGCCGTGGCGGTCGGACTAATATTCCATCAGGAAAAGCGGGGGATATGGACGTAGCAGTGAATAGGTTTCATTCTGAAAATACCCTCCATCTTGGAATTTGACTTGAAGAGAAATATAGCGTGAGCTGCGGAACCCAAAACATGCTAACAAGTTGTGCTGGGCCCCATTAGTACGTATGGCACGATGCTGGAGCGTTTAGCCCCGCAGCCCAGGACGATGCCTTGATAGACAAATGAGAGGAGACAGCGTCATTGTTTACACGTTTGCGTCTCACATCAGATGTCCGGCTTTCATGTTCACCTGTGCTCATTGGTTCACGCCAACCGGCCTTCCAAATCCCGGTCTCTTCGCCTTAGCTTGAACAGTGCGGTTAATGGACGACTCGACAGACTTTCCAACGTCGCCTGAACTTGTGGATAGGGCATTGCTGCTCACTACCTCACCCCGTCTCTCCACCCCCCAGTTCCTGGCGCCAGTAATCACTCATGCCATCTCAATGACAAAAAAACGACTCGTCATCGTCCTGTTCTCTCGGTTCTTCAACAAGGAGACCCCTCACAGCCATTATGATCAAGGCTATCTAGCCTCCCAAGCCATCTCCCACACAGAAAAGTGGAAAGTAGTTCAGTCCATATTGACATATGTTTACGTCCAAGCGACCAAAGCTGCCCAGGATACGGGGAAGGTACTGATGGAAGTCGATGTGTTGCTGAAGGGAACGAACGAGGATCTCGATGATAGCCTAGGGGAACGGGATGGAGATGGTTTTTCGCGTTAGCGGGGGTTGGTATGGTACACCCACGCAGTAGCCCTTAGCCTGATCTTCCCTTGCAGATTCCATCCCTGTGCCGCTTCCTGAATCAATTGGTCGTCTAAGGACCTCGTACATCGCTGCCGGTGAACGGGATCCGATGACTGATTCAGTGCTCGGAACCCATGCATCTACCACACCTCAGCCCATTCCCAACAAACCCAGACTACACCCAGTCACTGCGCTTGGAGGTACCTTTGATCATCTCCATGCTGGTCACAAAATTCTTTTATCAATGGCTGCTTGGATCACCAGTGAGAAACTGATTGTCGGAGTGACAGGCACGTCCTCCATTTAATTAGGGGGACCTGAATTGACCCAGATTATCTAGATGATGTCTTGTTGCAAAACAAATCCAACAAAAGTGTCATGGAAAATCTGCCCCGGCGCATCCAGAGAGTGCGGGGCTTTCTGGAGTTTTTCAAGCCTAGCCTCGTTTATGATATTGTGCCTATCAACGACGTATACGGCCCCACTGCATGGGACCCGAACATACAAGCTCTTGTAGTCAGCAAAGAGACACTGGCCGGAGCGGCGGAGAGTTTGTCTTTTGGATATCTCCTTCCAGGGACCGGCCTAACTCTGACACTTTTGTAGTTGCGAAACACCGGGAAAACGAGGATCTTCCTTCACTTGAAGTCTTCGTAATTGATGTCATTTCTGCGACTTCGGCCAATCTCGACCACGAAGACGCAGCTTGGCTGAAGAATGCCAAACTCAGTAGTACATTTATTCGTCAGTGGATCGTAGAAAACAAGAAGGAAGCGCGGAAGTATTCAGTGATAGGTTCTCCTGTATTTTGGTGTAAACTCCCGGAGTGTCTTTCAGAGGCGGTGAAAGCACATATTCCCACGCCCAGGGACGCCGAGACTTGACCGAGGTTGACTTGAGTGTTCTCGACTTATACCACCACGACCACCCGCAGTCGACCCCTTTCGCTCGTTTACATGTTTTTTTGACCAACTCCACCGCTCTTCACTGATTTCGCTGCCTTAATGTACGCTTTTAAGGCTATCCTATTATTCCACCTTCCTGCGATCATCCTCGGCATACCGCTGGCCTTCACCCCAGTATGATGCGCTAGAGACTTTCTTGTATGAGGGACAGAGAGGGGACGATTCCAATTTAGCTTCGCTCGTGCATCCCTGCCGCAAGAGAACAGGGACATTTGCCTCTGTCGCTGCGGAATGGCTGCGTTTCGTGAGTATCCACCTTGAGCGAATCTGCGTCCCGTCACAACTGATTTACAGGCCTTCCATGACATGGCTACTTTCAATGTCGACGATGGATCTGGAGGGATGGATGGATCCATCGTATACGAGCTAGGAAGGCAGGAGGTGTGTTTTCGTGCCTTGGGATTGGCGGGGAAAGATGACAGACTCTTTGCCAGAATTTTGGCCTCGGCTTTAACCAGACCCTCACCGATTTTGAAACTTTTCCCAACAAATACGTCTCTCGTTAGTCCAATCGTTTTCAACCCTTCGTTGATTGACTCTTGCGACAGGAGCCGACATCATCGCCCTTGGTGCCGTATTTTCTGTGGCGACATGCGGGGGGCCCATCATCCCCTTTCGGGGCGGTCGTGTTGACACATGGACACCGGGAGGCTTTGGGACGCCCGAACCGCAGCACGACCTGGAGACGTTGAAGGAGAGCTTTAGAAGACAGGGTTTCACCAATACGGAAATGATTACATTGACAGCCTGTGGACACACTATCGGTGGCGTCCGCAATGCAGATTTTCCCTCTCTTGTCCCTCCAGGTCCCGACCCCTCCAGACCGAATATTGTTGATTTCGATTCGACCACACAATTTGACAATAAAATGTCCGTCCGTACTGCTAGGCTGGTAACCGTTTATTTTCACTGACGAGAGTGATCCAGTGTCACGGAATATTTCGATGGCACAACTCGAGATGCGCTCGTCGTAGGCCCCAATACCACCTTGACATCGGACCTCCGTATATTCACAAGTGATGGTAATCAAACTATGCACAGGTCAGCGACCGTAAGATTTTGTCATCGAAACTCTAGCTTACATCCGACTCGGATTAGCCTGGCAGATCCTGAACAGTTCAACAACCAATGCCAAACTCTGTTGGAACGGATGATCAATACCGTTCCTCGCGGTGTATCCCTGACAGAGAAGATTACGCTGATTCCCGCAAAAATTTGGGGGGTGCAGCTGACAATTGAGCGAGATCAACTGGTGTTCAAATCCAACCTTCCGCGTATGTGGATTATCCATCATTCTAGAATGTCCGCTGACACATGCCTCTAGCTCACGCAACCGATAGACACGAAGCTTAATTCCAATAGAACCGTGACCATGTTCTGGTGCGACAAGTACGGTGATTCAGCAAATTGCAGAGGAAGCACCAAATCTGCACAGCCAGCCAATACCGTACAGGATGATCCGAATAACTCACCCATCACTCAGCGCATGGGGCTCTATTTCGTACACTACAAATTTGTTGTTCCAATCCAGTCGGCGGCATCGATCTCAAGATTTTGGTTTGAGGTTGATGAGCACAACGGAACCAGCCCTACCGTCTACAACAACGAAGGGGACTTCTATGTCGTGTCACAAGATCAAGTTATTTTCGTCCCGACGTTGAGCACGGCGCTATACCGGTCGAACGGAACTTATACCAAAACATACACTAATCGAAACGGGGAATCGTTCACCAAGGTCTTTAATTTGACAGTCGGGGTATGTCAGCTATCTGTCACGGCATTGAAGCGGCCATATTAAATCCTCTATTTGCAGGTTCGGGAAGGTAGTAACCCATCTCGAGTATACGCTTTAGCCTATGACAACTGCGATTCGCAACTTCACATACCCTTTGAACACAACGGTGGACTTTGTTCGGAACACTTCCGTGCCCAGCGTTAGTGGCTACGAATTTTATTCCGGAATGGTGGAAGATATCGGGTTTCAGGCAACATTGGACTTGCATGTGGACATCGATGGCACGACGTACACGGATGATTTCAGGCAAACGGCATTCCTGGACAACACACCTTATGTGGATCCTACAGATTGTCAACGCGAATGCACACTCATCCTCATCATCACCGCCCTCATTCGTGATACCGATGCTTCGTATTCTACTTGGACTTCCCTTGATGCTTCTACTGTCTCTTGTTTTGTAATAGCAGGAGTCATTTTTGTTCAAGTTTTCGCTTACCTTGAACTCATGGACTGGACAGCTTCATTTGGATAGCCTTCCAAATTAACATTCGTTTGTGTTGCGATGCGCCAAGTTTAAATTCCGCCTGGAATGGTATCTGAGATGGATATTGATAGAAGGAAATAAAATCTGCCACACTGGTCACGCTGATCGTGGCGATGGCCCTCTGTGTGGCTTGGCTCGTCGATTCTTTCGTCAGTTAGAACCCCAAAAGCCCTGATCCATGAGGATGCCCCGAAATTAGAGACACGGGGGTTCTAGGGGCTCAAGCCCGAAATACCGAGTTGTGCCTTGTGGAACAATCTAAATATAGCCAACACAGGCTTATCCACTCTCACACCAAATACACACTCCACTCCTCAGTAGCTACACCCGACCGGGAACCAGATTCACACACTCCCCCCGACGATACACAGCCATTACCCCCGAGCACTCGGACACCAAACCATGGTCCGTGTTTTGCTAGCAATCGTCGAGTTTGCTGGACCTTACCCATGTCATACAGTATGCCGATATAGAGGCACTGGTCCTATCCGGTGAACTGTTTAATGGAAAAGAACGCTCCTCGTCACCTACACGCTCTGAGTCGTCCGACGACTCTGGTTGGCACGACGATGAGCTTGAGCTGAGCCCGGAGGCACAGAAGTACAAGGATATGGGTTATGACACTGATACAGCATGCATACGTGCTCATAATGACCATCGGGGCGCTAGCACACAGCAAGGGTCCATCGGTATGGGACCTGGGCGGACGGGGGTCAAGGGGGTCATTCGGGATCGTGATGAGGCCGTCGATATCGAACGGGAGAAAAGAGTGAGGGAGATGGAGGATCTGCGGAAGAAGATGGAGGCGGGTAGCTTGGTGGGCAAGACTTACCTGGATGAGGAAAGGGAGAGGGCTGCAAGAGGCGAAGACCACATTGATGACCTTGTTCTCGAGGAGCTGGAAAGAGAGGCTTCAAAACGCAATGTTTTTGGTGCAAAGAGATCCCGATTCGGTTATTTGAGGGAGGTCGGTGTTAAGCAGTACGTCAAGGCAGTTGAACAGGAGGAGAAAGGAGTGTGGATTGTTGTGCACATCTATGATCCAGTATGTCGCCTCCGTGCCTTCGCGAACCCTACTTTCAACTCAGCTTAAAAAAAGTCTCTTGATAGGTGTTATATCCTTGATGACTTGCTTGCGCACTTGGCCAAAGAACATCCGACCACAAAGTTTCTTCGTGCAAGGGCGACCGCCCTTGAATTCGCGTTACTGGATAGGTCAAAATCAAAACCCCGCCCTACTCAACATCAACGTCGAACATACAAGGACGATGACGACGACGAGTTCTTTGGCGATGGGAGTGAAGATGACGATGATGAGGCGGAACCCCGGCTGGATGATGAGGACATCGATCTTGAAATGCTACCGACTCTACTGGTTTATCGTGATGGCGAGCTGGTGCACAACTGGGTCCGTGTTGATTGGGTGGCTGGTCAAACAGGCGTAAATGAATTATTGTGCAAGTAAGCATTTCATGTCCGCGTCCTAGAGGTGCCCAGCTCAATTCTGTCATTAGTCATAATATAATATCCCGAGGTGCCTTTTCGCAAGAGGACAGCTACCTAGATGATAACAGTTTCGACTCGGACGATGGAGAGTTTCAAGCAAGCTTGGACAGGATCCTCAAACGCTCCGAAGAGCATGACCTTGTCGAACTGTAAAATGAATTGCCCTGCGACATGATCCCCGTGCACCCGGACGATATGGGAGTTTTTATTTATTGGCAGAGTGAAGTAGACATAATCATGGTATGTACATACATCACTCCGCAGAGTCTTTGCGATCTCAGACCAGGGTATATCAGTGGCCCCCGGATCTATATGTTTTTATCTTTTACAAGTGCTTAACTCGGGCCGGGTAAGTATACGCCCTGCCAGCGGCGGGACACGAAAACTTACTATAGCCACTGCTGCTGATGCTACCGGATAGTGTCCTTTGTATGCGTTCTCCAGTAGTACAGCATAGACCCTTACCAAGTCGCATGACTTGCTGCTACCCTAGGTTACTCGCTGCATCTTGTTTCATATCAAGGGCCTGGACCCTAGATAAGACGACATGACCGACCAGTTGACCAGCCTGTGACGATAGCCCTTGGAGTGCCTCCAAGTACTCTGCACTTGGGTGGTCACACTTTGTCATTGACGGCGGACTCCGATCGCGAGTTTCTGGTGTGCGGGTAGTGACTCTCTTCCTCCCAACTTTGGTGAAGGTGTTTTGTTAAACGATGGCCGCAACACTCAATGCTCCCAAAACCCACCACGAGCTCGTAGAACTCCTGGCGGACTGACAATAAAGTCAAGGTAGCAGGTTGGTTATAGTGGCTCCCGTTGTTATCGATTATCTCAGATCCCCCACAACGAAATTAGGTATTGATGGTGCGTCCTCTCTGATCAGTGAGCCGCTCGAGTCTTAATTGTGGGCGTTCGCCTCCCTCTAGTCGATGGTGTCCTTCGCGGGAAATTCATTGTCAGTTCTGACGGATTCTGCTCGATTATTCCCACCTGTCGCTGACACCACCATTACTAGTCCAAGGATAAATTTCTCAGTGTAACTAAGACCGATGGCTTTGGTTTTTGCAGTGTTGTCTTGTAGGTGACCTTGCTTTGACCCCCGTATATAATGTTCCTAACAGGTCCAACACGCCAGTGGCTGGGACATGCATGACCAGGTTTACTCTCAGGAGCTTTTGATCTCGAACAAGCGGAACGGGTATCGTGACCTCATTGCTTGGGTTGACCTGTCTACCTATAGGCGGATCCCTTGGGAGAACAATGTTCCTTTTTTTTTGGTGGCATTCAAAGATCCTAATACCAGGGGTGCCCTCGCGGTTGACCCTCGAGGCGTCGTAGCTCGTGCGGAGAAGCGAGCTATCCAGGAATTAGGGTGCTTCCCGTATGCTGGGGTCGAGTATGAAGTGAGAAGGATAGTCATTGCACTTTTAGTGACAAGGTTCTGACCTCGTCTCAGTATTTCAACTTCAAGGGTATATATCATATCACTCGACATTCTTGTGCCTCGAGGTCTCAACCTTGAAATCCGTCAGAGACACCACAGTCGGCAGCCGGTAAAGGCTTCGTCAATCTTGAGCCGCTCACGCCCGGAAGTTAGCAGCTCATTTTTTCCGCGCTCTCGAGGATTCCTGACTTTTGTGGATTGAAAGTGCATGGGTACTCGCTGTTGCGTACTCAGCTCAACAATGACTATTTCCATGACATCATGGACAAGGCAGCTGATTTTGAAGTAAATGTCGAAGGACACCGTGCGTCGATGGTCCGACGGGAATCGAATAACAGCCTCACCTTGTGTTTCCAGACACGGAGACAGGACCGGGTGTATATGAAACAGGCTTTGGCGTATACAAATGCCTTGAGGATGGCTGATAATGCGGTACTCTTCAAGTATCTTGCGAAAAGTGTCGGCATAAAATATGGCATAATGCCTAGCTTTATGGCCAAACCATGGGGCAAAGTATGTGTTCGGAGGCATCGAAGCTACAGCTTGAAGCTCATCAACGACATTCCAGCTTCCAGGCTGCAGCGGGTGTGTCGCCTCGCCAAATCGCTCGTGTCCTTGCTAATTCAATCTGGCGTTTGATGATTTAGGACACATCCACGTTTCGTTGCGTGATGATACGGGCAAAAACGTCTTCGCTGTCCCGAAGGAAGAGATGGAGTTCGGCAGGCCAGGCGCTGCTTACGACGATACCAAGTTCATCAGCCGTAAGGCGGAGTTGTTTTTAGCTGGAGTATTGGATGGTCTTCCGGATGGTGAGACCAGTTGACTGATCTCATACCGTGTGGGAATTAATCTCCATCCTAGTTATGCCAATGGTAGGGCGACTCTCGCCTTAAGGAACGGGCTGTTGACAGGCTACGTCTACTAGCTAGTTCCGACGATCAACGGTTACAAGCGGCTCATGGGCGGCGAAGCTTTCTGGGCCCCTAATGCTGTTACCTATGGGTACGACTCGCGTCAAGCGTCGATACGGATTATCGCACCGCCATCCGTGACCTCCTGAAGCCACTCGCTTCGAGATCCGCGTGCCGGGAGCAGACATGAATCCATACTACGCTTTAGGTGCGATCTTCTTGTTAGGGATCCAGGGGAATAAAGAAAGAAGTGCTGTTGAAGCACCCACCCATCAGCCGCTTGACACCTCTGGATAAGCTCCAGAACAGGGTATGTTCCCCGAGCTTGGCTGTTTTATTTTTTTCTACCTGGTAACAGCAGTGGGCTGATGTGTTGCGATTAGATCAAGATGTTGCCTAGAACTCTGGAAGAGGCTACGCTCCGGATGATGCATTCCGACAGCCTTGCAAGGGAGCCTGATGTACTTGGCAACGAATTCGTCGACCACTTCGGCGGGACGAGATTGCATGAATTGAAGGTATGGAACGAGGCTGTGACGAACTGGGAGGGTGAGTTTTGAGATTTAGATACTGTTTGAGATAGGTGGCTTATTCGTGACTTAGTTGAACGTTATTTGGAACTTGCTTGAAGTATAATTGATATCGTTAGGATATCGTAGAGTTCAAAGTTTAGGGTGTAATGATACAGCCTCGAAACTCAAGTTTAAATGCACACAGCCGATCAAGAAGATTTTGGGAGGTTCTTGAGCCAGTGCAGGAAATGGGGGACATCCTGTCGGCGCCTCCATGTTATTATCCTTGGATTGTTGTGCAGATAGGACTCGAACACGAACCTGGGAAATGGTCTTCGGTATGCCAAGATCCACAGCAGATTTTGGTAGGAGCCCGCCGGGGTCGCTTGAGGTTGCCATGCGCCATTCAACGTTTCCGTTCTCGAGTTGGCATTACCCTCTCTACGCTGACATAATATCCCCGTACACCTTTGCCCTCGAGTTTCCGGGGCTCCTCGTCACCAGAGAGGTCAATCGGTATAGAGACAATGAGTCTGGGATTGACATTGGTATCAGAGCATGGTGTGGTAAAATAGTAGAAGAATCCAAACCCTGAAGGTAAAGTTGTGTCTTCTCGATGCACTACTTGGAGCACAGTAAACACCCTATTGGACACTGGGAACGAGAATTTGTAGTAGAGCGTCCATATCTGAGCGGTTGGCGAGAGATCTTGAATTTTGGTTGCTTTATTCACCACCGGAATAAACCTATTCAAGACACAAAGCATTTAACAATAGGGATAGCCGGGAAGGAAGAGGGGTTGACATACTCCTTTTCGTTAATCGCTTTGTCTCTGGCGAGTTTGTCCCAAAACTGGTCGAACGTGGCTTGTTCGGGTGGATGCTCGCTCACACGACAGTGCCAATTGGCGTTGTCTAGAGTCCCGGCGGGACGGGATAGGGTTTTGACATTGAAGTAGATCTTTCCTGACTTCCAAGAGTCCGTTGACTCGATGAGTTCTCGGCCCGCTGTTATAATGGCTTCTTCCGAGGGG
Source organism: Lepiota brunneoincarnata (assembly GCA_023014365.1). Taxonomy (NCBI): domain Eukaryota; kingdom Fungi; phylum Basidiomycota; class Agaricomycetes; order Agaricales; family Agaricaceae; genus Lepiota; species Lepiota brunneoincarnata. The sequence goes on from JAEBUN010000005.1 coordinate 975,838, forward strand.
ATGTCTGGTGAAGTAAGTAACACATGTGGCGCTCTGCAGAAGGGGACGGTTACCAGACGGTTTTATGGGCGTGGTGGTCAGCAGGAGTTTGAAGTCCACCATATCTCCTTGGCTGGGAACGACATCGGTGAAGCCAGTGGATATATGGGGACTATTTTTAGCTTGGGATGGACACGCGAGTGATCAGTGAAAATTATTTATTATTATATTACACTGCTGCGCTTCTTCTAAGATGTGTTCAGGTGGTGAGTGTGAGTGTCGGTGTTAGCTGTGGTTTAGTAGCATTGAGGTTGGTGAGACCAAAATACCGGCTACGACCATGTCCCGGTTCGTCGCGAGGTAGGACCTCTCCACGTTCTAACACAACACCGACAAATCTACGCGTTCCCCGCATCCATTTCTCCTTGTAAAAACGAACAAAACCGGGTGCTGTGGCATAGATGGTGTGATCACGTCCTATCTTAACCTGGGTGTGGTGTAGGTAGGTAAACAAAAGAGCAAATTTGCAGTGTTCACGTACATGTTGACCAGGATGGAACAAAGTGCCGCGTTGACGGACAATAATGTTGCCAGGGACTACTTGTTGATCTGACCGTTCCGGTGAGCACAATGCGAGCAAAGGAGGAAACAATTATACGCACCTGAGAACTTTTTTACACCCAGACGCTTGCCCGGAGAGCCTCCGTGGTTTTGGACGGTGCCTCCTGCGCGTTTTGTGGCAGTTCTGATTGAGCCTGGACATAGATTGTGAGTATAGGAGAAGTGTGTCAGAACGGGAACGGACCTAGGAGAGAGAAGGGAGAGTGGGCAACATCGACGCAACGAGTCAGAAAGGACATTGTATTGTCGACGGCAGGTCAAACGTTGTTGCGTATCCGCAGGTGGCACGGGCCCTCTGTGTGTTCGGCAATCACCGGAGCAGTGGTGATAAATAATTATGTATTTGGTCCTCTCCCTCATTACCCTCAACCACCACTTCACCCCGTTACTTTCTTACTTGCCTCACCTTTTCATCTTAAAATGGTTCTTCTCGTCACCTCTGACAATGAGCAATTCAATGCTGACAAGGAGGTCGTTGAGCGCAGCGTCCTCATCAAGAACATGCTCGAGGGTGTGTCTCGCCCTCACCAGATGCTGTGCCACCCCCGTCTCACCCGTTATTGTCCAGATGTTGGTGAATCCGACCAACCCATTCCTCTCCCTAACGTGTCTTCAAGCGTATTAAAGAAAGCAAGTGGCAACGTGTTCTTGTGTTATCGAGCGCGATCGTTGACGGTAATCAAACATACAGGTTCTTGAGTATTGTGAGCACCACCGAGGCGAACCTCTCCCCTCGCCCGAGTCCGACTCCAACCAGGATGAGACACGCAAGCGCACAACTGATATCAGCGAATGGGACCAAAAGTTCATCACCGTTGACCAAGAGATGCTCTTTGAGATTATCCTTGCCGCCAACTACCTCGACATCAAGTCGCTTCTGTATGTTTTTGTCTCTCTGTTTCTATGTGCCGTACAAATTGAATTGTCTCTAGTGACGTTGGCTGCAAGACTGTCGCCAACATGATCAAGGGAAAGACGCCTGAGGAGATCCGCAAGCTGTTTAACATCGTGAATGACTTTACACCCTGAGGAGGAGGTCAGCTTTTTCCTTACCTGCTCTTGAGTACCTCTCTGACAGGAATGTATGTTTACAGGCTCAGATCAAGAAGGAGAATGTAAGTATCCATCGCCGATGCATCCCAAATTCGCTGTTCATTGTGTACCTCAGGAATGGGCTGAGGATCGATGAGTGGTGGATATACCTATCATATATCTTCTCTTTGTTTCTGCTTCTCTACGTTAATCAAGCTGCACTTGTGTTATACATTAATGAGTCGCGGAGAGTGTCCATCACGTAAGCATGCCTAAGTGGGGGTAGCCGTCTTTTCTGTGTCACAGCACACATCTTGCATCCCAATGCCTGTCATTCCAGATCTACCCGGAGACGTTATCCCACGAAACTCTGAGCAAGAACACTGGCTCAGGAGTCATGTTGCCAGACTATGTCAACTCGACCATGATCGGTGCGTCTGAGAACCCAAGACGTGTCCTATCTTGACTCGTGTGCCTCTTAAGATTTCCGGGTAGTCAGCCCGTCAGCTTTTCTGTAAGAGATTTGGCCAGACTAGAGTCACAAGAGTATGTTGCTTTTCAACGGCATTCAAAAAAGTCCCGTTCGCTCAACTCAACTACTCCACTGCGCTCAGTTTCTGGGTATGCGAAAAATCGGACGGTGTTCGGGTGCTCCTCCTGGTTGTGACGGACGTCGGGACTGGTGACCAGACAACATTCCTCGTGAGTGCTCACTCCTTCTTGATACTTTCACGACCAACTGCGATGCTTTCCTAGATTGATCGCCATAATACTTATCGCCAAGTCAGTGGGCTTTACTTTCCCCATCATGAAAACCCCGTGAACCCGCTCTTGGATACTCTCGTGGACGGGGAATTAGTGCTCGACAAGGATCCAAACACCGGAGTGGTACTTAATCTCTTAATCTCTCTCTAATACTCGGCGCTGACCCTTGGCACCTTGCAGGAAACTCTTAGATATCTCGTATTCGACTGCCTCATCGCAGACAACCAGAATGTGATGTTGAGACCCCTCGATAAGCGTTATGGAGTAGGCATCTCACCCTCTTCACCTCTGCTCACTGACGCATTCTGGAAAGAGGTTGAATGCGTGGTTCTATGAACCGTATGCCAAGATGACGCGAGATCACCCACATATGGCGGAACGCCAGCCTTTCAGGTCTGCTCATATTCCACATATGGAGATCTTGGGCTGAATTAGTTTAGCATTAAAGTGAAGCCGACAGCCTTATCATATCACGCAAAGACCGTTTTCGACGAGATTCCAGCGCTCCAACATGGAAATGATGGTCTCATTTATACCCGTGTCAGTACGCCTTATACACCTGGGACGGATATCAACATGTATGTCAACCTCTCTGTCTTGTGCTGCAAGAATGCTCAACTACTGTGCAAGACTGAAATGGAAACCGCCTTCGGAAAACTCGATAGACTTTAAACTCGTCCTCCGCTTTCCACCAAGCAGAAACGATCCGAGCAAACCAGATTTCCATGTTAAACCTCTGTTTCTATTGCATGCGTGGCATGGAAATGAGAAATATGAGCAGTATGATGAGATGTATATGGAAGATGAAGAATGGGAAACGTAAGTCCCGGTGCTCCTTTCTCTTACAATCTGTGTGACACGATGGGGATGCTGAAGTTTTATAACAGTCTCAAGAAATCCCAAGAACAAGTGCACGATCGGGTTGTTGAAGTGCACTGGGATCCCAAATTTTCGAAATGGCGAATGATGCGGTTCCGGAATGATAAACCCCACGGAAACCATATCAGCGTCGTCGAGAATATTATTCAAAGTATTGCGGACGGTGTAGAAAAGGATACGGTAAGTGATTAGTTCCCGATTTGTCCTCCAAGTCCGCAACCAACCCCCACGGTAGCTTCTCGCGCGTTCAGACGCGATTCGCAATGCTTGGAAGTCGCGCCAGGCCCAACCAAGTATCCAGGCCCAACGCCAGCCACAGCCACCCCCCCGTTTAGCACTTCGCTACGGTCCCATAGCAATCTCGAAGTGGAGCAAAGTATCAGGGACCTTCCGCTTTTGCGGGGATGAAACGCTAGACCTGGGCTTCGTTCTTTGTGCGTCCGCCTCCACATTACTCTGCGCGGGGAAGCATGTTTTCCCTGGCGTCGACCGTGCCTGGGGCCTTTGTCCATCATTTATCCCCCATGATCCTCCACATCGCCCATCACCTCCTTCTCTTGATTAATTATCCACTTCACTTCTTAAGTTAATGGTTATCGACGCGCCGGTGTCAGCGCGCGCTTCAGTGTCGCAATACTTCGGGGACGCCGGTTTCTCTATTTTTGAAATGACACGAAATCTCCAGCGATCCAACCACCAGACATGGATTGCGACATCCGGATAACCTCATTACCCCGAAGCACACCTGAGTCCCGACTTGCGGGCTTCCTGACATTGTATTCCTGGATACAATGATGCCAATCTTGTATACCCGTACCGAGCCTGCGGCCGGCATCTAGACGCAGCACTTGCTCATGCTAATCCGAGAGCACAGCCCACCCATCACTTGTCAAACGAACGTCTTCCCCTCCTTGGGGCTGCTCTATCGATGGAGACCGAGGGGGGCAGGGGGGGAGGAACCAACGGCTGTGCGGTGTTGGGTAGGATATCATCCAAGATTCCAAGGCACCATGAGGGAAATCACGAAGTTGCGCCAAACGGCGTCCCTTTGTGGCGCCCCAAAGGGCCAGGACATGATGATGGGGATCTAACCGTCCAGAGGACGAGTACATGTTTCTCAGTGTAAATACACGCTTAGGTACAATTAAGGCACACTTGTTTGGAACAGATTCTTAGCAACGGAAGACCAATGGGAGATCAGCAAAGATTTGGGTTCTCTTCTATTCAGGTATGAACAGAAATCGTGACAGGTTTCGTTAACATCGACAGACATTCAAGAGCGATCGATAACAAAAAGGAGAACATAGAGGGGGAGAACGGGGGGAGTGCATGTCTAATCGTTACAGTTGAGAATCAAGATGTGGAGAGAAACACAAGATCAGGCACTACGGGGGGGAGGGGTTGAATTTCGTTGAGCGGATGCTGAAAGACTTATGGGATGGAAGTGCCAAGGAGTAAAATGTGTGGGATGCGTGGAATAAAGGGGGAGGAGAAGATGTAATAAATGTTGTCGTCATCGCGAGTCGTCGCTGACATGCCGCTGTTAAAAAAAAAAAATAGTGTGCCCCCCCAGACCTGAAACGTGTTTCAAGATGCGCGTTCGAGATGTGGGGGCACCAGCAGCTAAGGCCGTAAGTAAAATCGGGACAGAAATACGTACAAGATAAACAGATCGTGAAGGTAGGCCGTGTCAATGATGTAAATGAAATGATAAACAAGAATATGAAAAGAAATTGTATGAAGATGAGAAATGTGGAATGCAGAAGGGTTCTTGCGCAATGAAGATGTATGAGAAAAACTTATTGTGTTTGTGTGTTGTTGCCGGTCGTTGGGACCGTGGTGTTGATGATTGAAAAGCAAGGGAGGTTGCGCAAAAGGGCGATGGGTTTTTTGTTGAGTGGCAGGACCGACACTCTTCGGCGAGATGGAACATGAAATCGTCTGTTCCTTGAACACCTGTGTCCTTGATGGCCTTAGTTTAGGAAGTCGGGTGCGGAGGAAAGAGGTGAGATGGCAAAATCGGCGTAGTGCGCAGATGCCTCAATACGCAGAGAGTGTGTATCTGCGAATGTGAAAGAACGAACGATGGAAGGGGCCAGTGTGTGACGAGGACCACGCCTGAAACGAGGCAAGGGGGGTGGAGAAGAGTCGAAGAAGCCCATGTCCAACTCTGAAGGGATGTCCTCGAGTGAAGTCTCTGGAAGATCTGGACTAGATTCAACAGAGGAGAACGAAGAGTCGCGTCCGTGACGAGTTGGTGTGCTTGGTGAAATAGAAAGAGCCGCAAACTGCTCGGTAGGCAGAGCATGAAGAGTCTACATGGGACAAGCGCGTGAGAATGAGGACAAACTCTTTTGAGGTAAATTCTGTTGAACCGACCTCTGAAACATCTATCCCAGTGTCTTGGACCCAAGGCAAAGACAATAGGTTCGATGGGTGGTCTACACCGGCATCGATGCTAGCAAAGACGGCGTTGGTAACCAAGCCGTCCTCGGCAGCCTGTCGTCGATTTTCGTCGAGGGGGGTGTCTTCCGCATCGTCTGCGTTAGGATCGCACTGTCCATCTGTCACCTTCCACCAGTCGATGTCGGCGAGGATCCGCCTTACAGAGCTCTCTGAGCCCGAGGACCGCCTGTGGTTGCGGGCACGAACAAGGGTGGGAGAGTGTGAGCTCGAGTAGGGGTAAGGGGAAGAGCGCACTGAAGGAGAGGAAGCGGTACGACGGAGAGAGGGCATCGTGGACGAACGAGGAAGCACCTGGGGGACGACTAGGAGCAGCTGCCTAGCGCAGTGCCTTGAGTGTTTGGGAGGGGGGGGGGGGGAACACCGGAAGGCTGAGAAACTATGAAAATTCTTTATATATTTCTGGCAGAAGGTCACGTTCGATGTGTCCCCCCTTCCCGTCACTCTCGCGAGAACTGCACCGTCCCTGCCTCCTTGAGCCGTGGCAACACGCCACAATTGGTTAATCATGGTGGCTTTGGAACAACATCCAGTGCCTGCACTTTGTTTCTGGTCATGGCCACCCCACCAACAAGGTCGCCGCCTCGCTCACCCATCGGCCTTGTTCGCAGGCTCGTTCCATTTTCAGCAAACCCCCCCCCCCCACTTAAGCACAAGGGTCGCCCTTTGTCGGCTGGTCACCAAGTAACATGTTAATATCTCTTGTACTTGGGCAGTGCGACGCCATTTCAGCTCCCAATTCAATTGGTTTTGCCCTGGGTTCCGATTACGGGAATAGGGCGATAGCTGATCCAACCCGCAGCCAGCCATTCGCTGGTCCACATTCTTCCCCATGATACAACTCCCAAATCTAAAATACTTGTACATACTGTTAAAAAATTCATGGCGAATTCACGGATCATTGCATTTGACTTTTGAGCAGTCACGCTTGACGTGCAATCACAGCGCCCTGACTATGTAACCCGCTACTTCCACCTGGACGCGTTTGCGTGCAGATTAACACCGCAGCCCGTCAGGAGCCTACGTAAGACGCGTAAAGACGCGTCCAGTATAGTATAATTGGCGCGTTCAGCGAGGTCAGAACGCGTCGTGTTCTTCATCATCCTGGGAGCTTGACCAATCGTAGCCAGCAATGCCGAGAACTGACTACCTTTGTTCCCTCGGTTCCACACAATCCGCACAAGTTCCCATTGGCTGGGCCAAGCTGCAAGACCACAACACGCGTGATTTCATCTTATCAGAGGTCTTCTTTGAATGTGGCGAGGGGAGCAAAGTCCCGTTTTTGACTCGCCATCTTCCCCGTTGCTGCTAATTCGCCTGACAAATCTGCACAGCCGTCCGATGCAATTGGTCTGGACGAGAGCTTGCAGCCTTCCCCCCATCGCTTCTCCTTCACCCTGTCACACTCCTGACTGCTGGCACTGCGGCCCAACGCCTCCACCATCATCTTTTCCGTCACCCATCAGAGCGACTCCTGGCAAACTCCACTATCAGATGACAAGACGGCGTTATCGTCCATCATTCATGATTAATATATGTATGTATTGTATACATTGCCCTCATTTGAGGTGATAAGGAGCATCCAATTAGCCGTAGGGTTAGCCCTATATGAATAACCTTCACACCCCTATATACATACCAGCAAGCTGGTCTGGCGCATTTTCTTCGAGTGGCGTTGATGGCAGCCGCACAATTCTAAAACCTTCTAATCTAAATAAGATGCAGCAGCACAGACCAAATGGTTTTTTGGAGATATAAAAAGACAAAAAGAGTGTCTATCCTCTCATGTCTGCCAGGTGGTATCACGCGCAGCCTTGCAGCTCATGGCAACACTCCATCATCGGCTCACAAAACAGCGCTTCGAGAAACGAAGGAGTCTTTGTCATATTGATGCTGCAATAATTATATCACCCCTCTCCCTGTTGCGGCCTGCACCACAAAGCGCGACAAACTACCCGGAACGGGATACTAAATCTGAGACGGCTCTGCTTCTCGGCCAGCCCGAGACTCTGAGTGGCATTCCCGACTCGTGCGCTGCCGACTACTCGAGTTTGGAGCCACTGTCACTGCTGTCAATCAGGAATAACCCAGACGCATCCATCCATATCGCAAGTATGTTTGGTAAAACAGCGGCCAATTGAATTCGAATGATGATTTGTTCCCCCGATATCTTCGACTGTTAATACCTCCGCACGCTAATCCACGCCTATTTGGGGTATTCGGATATCAGTCTCCACCAATTTGCCAAGACGAGAGTATCTCTTAGCCATATATCGTTCAGCGGAAAAAAACCGGTATGCAATTCAATACCGGTTTTATAACGCTTCAACAGCGATCCCCGTTGTGCAAAAAGGCCTCAAATTGCCATCTCGATTTGGTAACCACATACACAACCATCTTGATGATACGAACCCCGTGGTACAGCGCGCCCAGTTTCGAAGTCGATGTGTTCTTAGACGACCATCGTGCCCGGGTGCCCCACACTGTCATCATCGATATCACCCACCTCAGTAACCATCAAACCCCAGGAATGAAAGAACTCCTTACAGTTAATATATGGACCTCCTGGGACATCTGTCCCTTCATTTCAGCTTTTGTTTCGTATTGCGATGTTCGTTGTGTATATGCCGATCCCAGAAGTCAGAAGCCTACGAGTAGCACAAGTAGAAAGAAGCTCGCAGTTGGTACTATAGGCCCACAGACAGCTCTTGCCAAGACAATATGTAAGGCGCGTCGTGTCAGTGCTAGCGACTTGAATCATCCATAGCGCCTCGAGTTGGTCAGCTTCTAGACTGCTTTGCGCGTGATTCCAAGAGTCCGATATCGCTGTGGTTAGCTCCTCGGAGTCTGGCGAGAAGCTGCAGCCTGACACTGTACAGCCCCGGGAAACCCAGGCACACTCTTCGATTCTTTCATCCTTCCATTTAACTCTTTCACGTCTCCTAGACACCGTGGAGAGAACCGCAAATGTTCATCTTGTCAAGGAGTCTATCGTGAGGATGGTGGGAAGCCAACGGCGGACGAACCAGTAAGGCACGGGAAAGGAGAAAGTACACCGCATGGGTGTGATATCGGTTCCGCAGAGATTCCATGAAGGCGCAACCGATCACGTGGCAAGGGCTGAGTGCCACCGTCAGCCGTTTGCAAGTTGGTCAATGACCACGACTACAGGATTTCAATGAACTGATGTCTGTCTTATGTAAGTGCCGACCGCTGGTGGTTTACAACGAGGTAGACAGGTGCCCGTAATCGTATATATACGCTTATCTCTCCTCTGATAACTGTATCTCTCCCCTTATAACCATACAATTCCATGTCGGGAACCATAGCCATCTTCTACGGCGCTGTAGTCACGCCGATCGACACCAGGACATGGAGGACAATGCCAAGATGCCTACTCGCGGTGGGCTCCACCGGTAATATTGATTGGATGTTCGAGCACATAGAGGAGGCCATCTTGGAGGATGCGCTAATCCAGAAAGGACACCGACTTGTAGAAGTAGTGATCTTGAAGAATGGGGAATTTATCATCCCGGGCTTTGTGGACACCCATACTGTAAGAAAGTTATTCCTCTCCGGTCATGATCATTAGCTGAACCAATGCATTGAACGGCTGAACCCACACAGCATGCTCCACAGTACCCTAACCTCGGACGGTAGGAACGTTCCAATGAATTGATAGCCATCGAGAAGATCTGATTTCGGCATTGATTGCAACCGCAGTGGAGGCCAGTACGAGCTGCTGGACTGGCTAAACGAGGTCACCTTTCCAAGGGAAATCCAGTTCGAGGATAAGGATGTCGCGCAGGACACCTATGCTGAAGTTGTTCGTCGGTCGCTCGACTGCGGTGTGCGTAATCTCCCGCCTCAAACGGATCCTACTACCCGCCCTCAGACCCGAGTCTTTAGACGACTACGAGCTGCTACTATGGCACCATTCATGTGGCAGCAACCAAGATTCTTGCGAAAATTGTGCGCGATCTAGGCAAGTGACTTCTCTTACTTTCCTGCCCAACATCTTGTAATAACCGATGGCCTTCAGGTCAGCGGGCGTTTATCGGAGTAAGCAATAGACCCAATTTCAGAGAGAGAGACCCCACTCTAACGGACTCCAATCAGAAATGCAACATGGATCGTAGCTCAGAGAACCCGCAATGCTACAACGAGAAGGACGCGAAAACCTCCATTGCCCATACCGAACAAGTGATCTCTTATATCCGCTCCCTCCCTCCAGTAACCAGCCATGCGGGTATTGGCACCGCACCGGAGCCCCTCGTCCAGCCCATTTTGACTCCCCGTTTCGCGATTTCATGCACAGAGGACGTGCTCTATGGACTTTCTGCACTCGCGGACAAGCACAACAATCAGTATCCCAACGAGCCTCGCATGCGCATTCAGACTCATATATCGGAAAATAAATCGGAAATTGCACACACCCTCAAATTATACGGAGCCAAGACCTACGCTGGCGTCTATGATTCACATGGTCTACTTCGAGACACCACGATACTAGGACATGCTATCCATCTGACGGACGAAGAGATAAAGATGGTCAAGATGAGGAATGCAGGCATTAGTCACTGTCCAACGAGTAACTTCAACCTGAGAAGTGGCATCGCCCCGGTTGGAAGGTTTTTGGATGAGGGGATCAAGGTATGTACGACGACCCCTCTCGCAGTATCAATCCTCAACTTTATCATAGATCGGTCTCGGGACCGATGTGTCAGGCGGCTACGCAATTTCGATGCTTAATGTAATCCAGAATGCTTCAATAGCATCAAGAGTCATTGCGATGAATACGCCATTTCAGGGAGAGAGGGATGCGTCCGATCCCCAGGCAGCAGCAGGAGACTCTGGGTCTGAATCGGCCGTTCATCGCTTCGCTGGTCGTCATCTCCCTATCCAAACGCTTTTCTATCTGGCTACGCTGGGTGGTGCGAATGTATGTGGCCTCACGAAGCGCATTGGTTCTTTCTCTCCCGGAAAGAGTTTCGACGCTCTTGTGGTTAGCGTATTGGACGAAACGGGCGCGATAGGTGTGTGGGGAAAGGAGGCGGGATCCGGTCACAAGGAAAAGGAAAAGGAAAAACTGGAAGAGAACCTCGAGAGGTTCTTGTTCTGTGGGGATGACAGAAACATTCTGAAGGTTTACGTTCAAGGGCGTTTTGTGGGCGGTAGACACTTTCGGGGGTGAGGAAAGGGTGCTGTAACGATCGACATATGAGCTGTACAAGATACTACTTGCACTCGACTTTCATTCCCATACCATCTCTACGTGTTTAGCATTACAGTAATCTCAAGAGGGTCAAATATGAACACTACTGGTTGAAGGTCCAGGTTCGTTAACTAGGGGGATTTCGTTGACAGAATACCCCACATCCATAGTAGTCCGTAGCGTTCCCAGGTCATACATACCAGGAGACTGATGGTAGATTACTTGCTGGCCATGGGACAGGCAAGAGCGGAGTGCGATAAGCACCATCCGGAATCCTGGTCTTTGTGGCGCAAACTACTGATGAGACTAGCGATCTAGCAGTTCAAAATCAGGTATGAGTGTTTTCGTTAGCTAGTAGGTCAACTTGTCACAATTCGTAAACAGCGCCTAAGGCCTAAGGTCCCCACCAGATGGTGAACTCCGGGGCTACCACAGAGTGCTAGAACCTGCTTCTTAAAATATTTAAACCGTAGCAACTGATTGAACCTACCCTGCTTGGAAAAGCAGCACCTGAATACCATCTTGAGAGAAAGACCTATCTTGTGGTTCTGCCTCGGCACTCTCAGTTCCCTCACGACGGGCCCAGTGTCACCATCCACCAACCTCATGAATCAAAATAAGTAGCGTATACACGCGGAGTGTATTATCTGGGTGGTTGAACCGGCAGTACCTACGTTTAAAAATGCGGTACAAACTCAGTCCATCTTACTGCCAAGAACATCTCCATTGGCATATGCCTCAACCCAACGAGAGCAAGCACCAACAGCCCAAACCTTGCAAATGCATACAGGTTCCAACACAGGACCAGCACCAGGTTCACCACAAGCTTTCCGGAGAAACGAAACCCGGGCTTCTGGGTGTGGGTATGACGAATAGCACCGGAGAGGGTTCGTATAATAGCATCGACCATGTATATGAATGGCACGCAGGTTACTGACAGCGCACAGATGTGCCAGAGCACTCTTTCAGCTGCAGTGTTGAAGTGGAACGACCAAGCGATACAGTGTATAGCACCGAAGACGATGGAAAGACCCCCGCAAATTAACAAATGGGTATCGTCATATCCTGTACCCTCATGCTCTGCGTATTTCCTCTGAGACTCCGAATCTCCATTTTTCAAGTCCGGCGGCCCCAGGAACTCAGAGGTGTGCAGCTGATGTTTTGGTGTTGGGTTATACGCGTAATATATAGGTACACGCAACGCTCCAGGTCCCACTTCGTCCGAGAACATCATTTTCCCGATATTGAAGCCGACGAGAACAAGTGGTGCTTGTGTGATAAGAGCAATCGGGATAGTGGCAGCGGCAAACATTATGGCGGGGATCGCAATCGCGATTGCGAAGCCTAAGAGAGCCGCACCTAATGCAAGCCCTATCCCCAGAAAGACCAGAGCTATGGCTGGGATAAGCAGAATGAAAAGGAGGCTGCCGATGATTTGGAGAGGATAAGGGATGTAGCTGAGGGCATCTGGATGTTCGGGATTCAGCGAAGTTGAGGGGTCAGAGTTGGGGTCATCAACCTGGGTTGCATGTTCCACGCTGGGCTGTTGGATATTACTGCCATCCGCCTCTGTGATATCCGTCGGTAATTCGGGTAATTCCTTGGACCGTGCTTTCTTTTCCTTTAACGTTTCATAGTACTCGGCGTTCGGTCTGAGTAACACAGGTACTGGGCATGCGACGTTTAGCGGTTTGTGCCACCATAGAAAGTAAACAGCGCCATTGAGAACTGCGTAGCCAAGGGTGGCAATCTCCAGTTCGCTCACGGGAAGTTTCTGAATACCTCTAGCGACTGCTTGAACTACAAACCAGAGGGTTTGAAGCACAGCTATGGTCTTGGCAAAGGCATCACCTTTACTTTTGTCTTGAATCTCCTCTTCAGTGAGGCTTGGAAGGGTGATCTGGTTGGTATCGAGAAGGTGGGTCAGGGTCGGGTGCGAGAGGACCTCAAGCGGGGTCTTTTCACTGTCGCAGAGCATAAAGCCCCCCATTTGGAGAAAGTGAGCATGGGCAAGGGTCCACGTAGTTTTCTCTGTAGGATGTAGTATGGATGAGAGCGAGAACGATTATGTTGTACAAAGGGCTGCCCACCGTGATGATTCGCAAACTGGCGCTGGAGGGCCTTTGCGCCTTTCCACTGCCTTAGGGCCCACCAGATGATGAACTCTGGGGCCACGACGGCACAGAACATTATGGTAAACCTGCGTAACACGGCCCTCCTCCAGGTCTCTGGGCTCTTGGGCACATTGGGATGGATTGCAACCCATGTACACGCAATTATGGTCACGACACAGCTCGAGATGATGTTGAATGTTGTCCTCGTTCGAGCCACAAAATGCCAGAACTTGCTGTGTTGAGGTAGGCAGCGAAGCAGCGACAGAGACACAGAAGCCTAGGAAGACTAGGGACCAGAGCATGGCTGTTAACCCATAGCAGGAGGAGTTACTGGATGACGGAAAAGGGTGTGTGCGGTCAGTTGCTGCTTGTTGATGCTACTTCGACTGCTCTCACTCACACGTCTCCTCCTCATCGCACATGCTCTCGTACCCCAGCACATAACATTCAATTCACTCTCTTCTCACACCCCCGTCGACCTTCCCAGAAACCTCAGGTCCTCTCCAGGGGATGTACATCCTCTCCTGCTCGCCGATGGAGTACTCCGGGCCCGGCCAACCACTGTTTACCGCCCACGTTCGTTGAAAGTGTTGCAGAATGCCAGAATACGTTCTCTGCGTTCTCAAGAGAGTCCCACCGACCCAGCTACAATGGGATGTAAAGAAGGTATTGGGCCCCGACGTCGAGGATCGCCATACTCTCGCGCAGCTCGCCAGGATGTCGGGAAATGCGTATGCTCTGCCCGGAAGGCCTAATTGGTATGAAGTCGAGCAAGCGTGGAACACGGTTGGTTTCATTTCATACTTGCGGATAGGACGCCTCATCGTTTCTGGTTAGAGCTTCCCCTTTGGTTGGGAGGACCCTACGGATGGCTTCAGGGGCCACGTCTTTCTCTCCAAGGACAACTCAACCATCATCCTCTCTATCAAAGGCACGACAGTTACTGGACCGTCTTCCAAGAAGGATAAATTCAACGATAATCTGTGAGTCAACCGAATTCCCCATTGCACCTCTGATCATGGATACGTGTTTTCTCCTACCAAGGCTCTTCTCCTGCTGCTGTGCCCGCGTCGACATATCCTGGATCTTCCGCACTGTCTGTGATTGCTACTCCGGCCACTGGAGGTGTGATAACACCTGCCTCTCCAATGCTCTCATCGACGACAGTCTATTTTATTCCATCGGCGTTGTAAGTGCCCACGTGCACTCGCACGATTGCATCCATTTGCTCAAGCATGTCCGCCCGTAGACTTTAATCGAGGACCTCATCAACATCTATCCACACGCCAACATCTGGCTTACAGGACACTCCCTTGGCGGAGCTCTAGCATCACTCCTAGGCGCAACCTACGGCTTCCCCGCCGTCGCTTTCGAATCTCCTGGCGAACGCCTCGCTTCGTCTCGCCTCCACCTCCCACTCCCACCCTCACCTGCCTCTCCAGACAACGATTCGGTCTCCTCCCGTGACGTGCACACCCACCCTGCCCATCCCCATCTCCCAATAACCCACGTCTACCACACCGCCGACCCAATCCCACAAGGTGCATGCACGGGCATCATGTCAGCTTGTGCTCAAGCGGGATACGCACTGGAGACAAAGTGTCATCTTGGTAAGAGTATTGTGTTTGATACGGTGGGGAAACTGGAGTGGCATGTCGATGTGAGGACGCATGTTATCAAGACAGTTGTTAAGAGGTTATTAGAGGATGAAGAAGTTGATTGGAGTGAGCCCGACGAGGGTGATGATAATGGTGACGACGATGACTGGTGGGACTGGATCATGGATAGGTTAAGGTTCTGGGATACAAGGAATAATAGTAATCGCAGTCCTCGGGCTCTGGACAAGAAGCGGAGAGAGGTCCCTCAAGCGGTTGTTGAAGAGGATTGTGTGGTGCGTTCATGACTTCCTGTCTCCCTCAACTTCTTCACAATCGCACCCCTAGGATTGTTTTAAATGGGAGTTTGGCGACTTCAAGATCCCCAATGATGGTGGTGGTGATGGTGATGACGACGATGATGACGATATACCGGAACCACCGGACCCAGATTGGTTCAATCCTTAGAGGGTCCTCTGGGCTCACTGACGTTTTAGTTGGGGACCCCATCTACTGTAAACGTAGATTTTCTTCGTGATCTCTCAACGGAACATGGTAATGCGGGGTTATATTCGGATTCATGTATCCAGTAGATGTATAATAATAAATGATCAGAAGGCTTATCCACAAGTTGGTAGCTCGCCTGCAGTTTAATGCTTAATTGAATGCAAGCAACGCGAGTCCTTCAATTCGAAGTTGGCTCCCTCCCCATATCTTCCATTTCCTTCTTTTGTCGCAGAGGGACCCTTACAGCAAGTCCGCAGGCCTTGATCGACGCGTCCAGTGGGAGTTTGAACTTGGTCCTCAGTTCCGCATCATCAGGCATCCGCGGCGACTTCTGGCTCGGACTCGCCTCTCGACCATACCCGGTGTGTTGATTCTGGCATTCTTCCCGAAGATGATGGCTACCGTGCACCAATAAACAACCTATTATGAAACATTGAAAGAGTGTCGATACTCACTGTCTCCAGTGGCTCTGTATAGCCCATGACTCGGCGCTGACGAGGATCCGGCAAGCCCTACACTCCAACTGTGCCCCTCTCGCGGTTGAAGCCGCCATGCTCTTCTCCTCTTTTGTATATATGGCAGCGAGATCCTCCGGGTTAGAAACAAGACGCCATTTCTCTTCTGGTTGCTTCTTTTTCTTGTTCTTGCGCGGTGACGCGCTGTCGTTACCATCCTCGCCGTGTTTCTCGAGCTCGTGTTGGATCTGTTCTCAAGCCGTTGAGGAAACGTCGGGCAGAGGCAGAGGAGGCAAAGTAAACCCACTGCCATACGCCATTTCATCACCAAACTCCCTCGTTTAGGTTCAAAGCATCGTACACATTCCAATCGGCAATCGTTCTCGTCCATCCGAGAGGCAGTCGTTACATTCGGGTCTTCTCCACACTCCTTCACAATTGTTTGCGCAATGTCTGATGCCTCCTGATCGAATGCCAGGTCGTAACGATCGCACATCCAAGGGCGTTTAAAAATCGCCACAGAAAACGTGATTAGCTCCGCTGGATCTGTCTCGCGTCTGTTGCTAGTCGTGTTGGATCGTTGCTGGCACCCGTGGGCTAGGATACGAGGATAAGATATTGGTTCAACACATGACGGACATTGGAAGAAGACAGTGGCGAGCTCAAGCGGGTTGGTGCTAATCGCAGGATCTGCCTTGCCCTTTCCTTTCGCATCAGTCTTGATGAAGCTCTTAGGAAGTAAAGAGATGAGGAACTCGTTCCGCGACTCATTCCAGTACTCGGTGAAGCGCTCCATTTCTTTTGCAAACTCGTTCTCGTCCGTCATGAGTGTAGGCTCCGTGTCTGAATCGCCTAAGACAAAAGACTTGAATGGCTCAGTGAGCGCCAGGTCCAAGTATTTCGGCATCAAAGCGGGGTCAGCTTGCTGTTTGGTCCAGGACCACACTTTCATAGACAGATTCTGGGACAGACGCTCGATCCGCTTCTGTTTCTCCCGTCCCATGCGGAGTTCTTTGACCGCCTCAAGATGCTCGATGATTTCAGGACAGAGGGTTTCCCATGCTGTCGAACGGATCGGTCACTTGTTCTTCTGATTCCTAAGCTTGATCGCACCTTTGTCAGTGAGAAGTTTGGCTATCCTCACACCTGGGAGAGTCCAAAGTTGATTCGTGTTGAGATAACTGAGCTCTTCTTTCCAGCCTGCGTTACGGGTTACTAGCGTGCTTTCAAATAAGTTCAATGTTGGCATACCGAGCCCGTTAAGCCTCTCAACAATCCTGAGGACACAATATATATAAATAGGGGAACCTCGATCCATGGTCGATATTGGACGTACGCATTTCGCCTCTTAGTCCGGATCGACTCTAATTGGTTCTTTCGTCCCCGTTTCCGGTCTCTTTGCCACTGCATAAAATTCCACTCATCCTACGAGTACGTCAATGGTGATCTTCAGCGTAGAAAGGTCTGCTCACTTTCCGCCTAGTCATCATCCACTCGCCTCTTTGTTTGGTGTATTCTCTCCATTCCTCGGAATCCATTGCTAGTCCATCCAGATGACTCTTAACCTCGTTATAGTCGCTTGATAAAGCATATGTCTGATATTCTATAAAAAAACGATCAGTGTGAGAAGACTGTTGAGGAGCCTAGAGACTCACTGCCATGAACAAATGTCCTGATCATGGGCACGACCGCCCATAATCGATATGACACTGAAGACGTTAGAACAGTGAAGCTGTACTGCGTCAGTCAATCCATCGTGCACAGGCATGCAGGTGACGCACTGATCGGTCTCAAGGCAGCTTGCACACACTCTCAACCTATGATACCAAGCGACATGCGAACCATGAGGGGAACTGCACATCTACGAAGACATACACGGAAGTTGAGCATCGAAAGTTGTGGGGAGAGGGGGTGGGCCGAGCTAACCATGCATCGCTTGTCAAACAGCAGTCTTGTGTACTGTGCGAAGTTGAGATCCGGGGGACAAGGGGGAGGGGCATTTTCAGACAAATACATAGCCTTAAATGCCTGCAGAACCGTTAATCACATAGAAAGGCTTATATTTGCAAACAAATGGGCGACGTACATCCTCCCAAAGATATCTCGCTGATTTACTCATTATGATGGAATGCAAGGCTTTACTTGCCCAAGAGAGGTGTAGAAGGTCAACAGGCTCCAATGCGCTGAAGATTTCGTAGAGAACATCCATCGGCATCTCGATCACGAGCTTGAGATGACCCCTTCTTCCCCTCACTCGCCCGTCTGGCCTTGCCACAGCTGTAGGCTCTGGATGGTTCTGCTGCTCATGAGTCAACTTGCGTCGTTTCTCAGGGGCAGCTTTCGCAGTTCTAGAAGGTGACGGTTGTGCTTGGAATGGCATGCTTGCTAGTCTGAGCGGCATTTGTCGTGCTAGACATAGCCTGGTGCCCTTCACGCAGCCTTGTAGAAGAACGCCTGCTCCTTGTATCCATCACTAAAGCTGAGAGGGATACTGGGAGCAAGATATAGGATTCACGGGGGAAGGTGGAGAAAAGGATGAAGAGCGTGGTATTTATATGAGAGTAAATGACAAGGGAGACATGCGGTATCGGGCCCGCACTTTTCCTAATTTGGTCTGACTCCCGCCCCCCCGCCACCCCATAGGTGTCGGCTTGAGTCTACCTAACTCAACTCCTCTACGAGGCTGTGTGTCGGGCGGGGTTAATTAAATTAGTTCCAATCCGGTTCTTCGTCAATGTCCACAACACGCCACTTGACTCCCTTGTGCCAGTTCCTTTTGTGAGTGCTCATTTCGTGCTCAAGCTAAGTGCGTTTCAGGTCACCAAGTCCTCGCACGAACACGAAAGTTGACCCACCGCAGAAAGGTAGTCCATCTTATTGTGGGAGGGGCATCGAAGGCAAATAAGTCTGCCCTCGCACCGCTGCATTTGCGAGATAGTGGCAGTATTGGGATCCTCTCCCAGAAGTGCTATAATAGCCTTGGCAACCTCATGCGCTTCGGGGTCGAATGTGATTCTGGGACGATCCCATTCCCAAGGCGTCTCTGTACCAAGAATATCAAGCGACGCAGATAACTCAGGTTCATCATGGTGACGGAAATGTTGGCGCCTGAGACGCAAACAACAAACGAAGTCAGAATGGACCGGACCGTTGAGGCGCCGTCCAAGAAAAGGACTGGAATCACATCGAAAGAGGGCCGATGCAAGGAAGTCCTGAGCCCTATCCTTGGCTGTCTTCGGTTGCGCGGAGATAGAAGTCTGTAGTTCTTGGGGCAATAAAGACAGCATGAAGTTGTAGCGCGAGCGGAGCCACTTTTTGGCAACTCTGTCAATCTCAGCCATAGAGAAATTGATTTCCGCTGCATTCTGTGTGAAGATGGTAGATTTGAAAGGTTCAAGAATTGCGAGGTCGACGGTGTGAGGCTGTAATCCCTGGCGCAAGTCTGTTGTCCGTGCCCAAGCGGCAAAATTGGCCTCGAAAGCTCGATAGCGTCGGTGCAATTCCATTCGTCTAGTCTGCTCTGCGCAAGCAATTTTGAGCCCTTGGAGGCGTTCAATTAGCTTAGGTCGGAGAGTGTCCCATTCTACGGCGACACTTATTGATTACAACCGTTTGAGTACCAGTAAACTCGTACCTCTATCAGTGAGTTTCTTTGACCTGGCAAAACCAGGAAGGCCATCAATTTTATTGTCTGTGACACCTTGAATCTCGGACATGTTCCATCCTGCAAATTGATATTAGGTTCATGAAGCATGCAATATCGGGCTGATTCCATATCCTACCTATTTCATCGAGTTTTTGCAATACACTGGGTTGAGCGTGAATATAAGGCGAGGAATAGGCAAATATTGGGGTAAGGAGGCATACATAGTCCTTCTCTTCAGCCTCATGGACTCCAGCTTCTCTTTTCTGCCATTGTCTCTACGAGATTTCCAGCTGTTGTAGGCCCAAAGCCCCTGAAGAAAGAATGAACAAGAATTGCTAAGAGACGAAATTTGAAACCTGATCACCTGCATATTACTTAAACAAGCGCAGTGCGTCCCATTGGTCGAAACTCCTGTCCCTCTCAGTTCTTTATAGTCGCTTACCCGGTAAAAAACATCCTTTTCTGTAGCAAAAGTTAGGAGCCGAGACAGGTTGGAGAAGGGTAATGAACTAACTTGCTTGTACTCCGATGAGAGTACATTGAAGACGAGGAATCGAACTCTTAGGAATAAAACTATTGCCGAGCGAGAGTTTAGACCATGAGCCAAGATATAGGCAACACCGAAAGAACAGACCGATCAGATTGCAGGCACTGCCAGCACACCCGTAACCTCAAGGCCCAGGAATCCCAGTTGCCTACATTAGTACCACACTCCTAGGAAGATCATAGCCATTCTGAGTCGCCTCGAGGTGACCTTGATGAACAATCACCCACCATGCATTTGTTCACGAACAAAAATCTGATATATTGAGCAGGATTGAGATCATCGGGGCATTGTGGTGGGGGATTTTCCGACTGATATAACCTTGTGAGTGCCTAGACCGCAGTATACAGAGTTAAAAATTGGTGGTCCATGTACTAAAAAATGCGTCTTACGCCCTCCCACAAATACTTTGCCGACTTCGACATCACAATAGCATGCAAGCTCTTGCATGCCCAAGAAAGACGCAAGAGGTCAATGGCCTCTAGCTCACTGAATATTTCGTTCAAGACATCGAGAGGAACTTCGGGCATTAACCTCAAGTGTCCTCGGCGTCCCCTAATCCAGGCAGGATCCGGCCTGCAGACTTCTTGAGCAACAGTGTTGGGAGACTGAGACGCGTGGGATGAGTTTGCTTGAGGGAGTTCCTTGGGCTTTTGTCGCTTTGATGACCTTAATTTCTTGCCCGCCTTCCTCGTGGAGACGCTGTCAAGGGCGAAATGCGCTTCTGGACTTGCTGCACCCGATACGCCAGATACTAGTGTCGATATGGGAGGGACTATGTTCTTGTGTTGAATTCTCTGAGAGCGACGGGTATTCACCTCCATAGTTTCAAAGGTGGAGGAAACAATGGTCCTTCACTGGCAAGTATTTGTCCATTAAGTTGGCGGGAAAATAAAGACAAATAATGCGGTGTCTCAGATCTCGGTAACGGTTATTACCTAAGTTAGCAATTCTACACATGTGCAAAGTTCACAGCTCACCGACCCTGACTGAACTGCATTAGGGGTTTAGCTATTGCACTCGGCCACAATAAATTCCAGGAACTTCTTCCATTGCCCCTCCCATATAATCAACGCTCTCCTTTTCTCCTCAGGATTCATCATCGAAAACTGCTCTAATAATAGTAGTATACAGAGACAGAGTGGTCCCGATACTTACCTCAATACTATCCCGAGCCAGCACACCGAGCATACTTAGACCTGTCACCTCGCTAGCTACCAGCACCTGATACCGTTTCTTAAAGTCAACGGGGACGAATCATTAGGGACACGGAAACTCACCTGGAAGAAATCATATGTAAGTCCCATATTTCCAAACACTGACGGGTCATCCGAGCCGAGAACAATAGGGACCCCACTGTTCAATAAAACTGGAAGTGGATGCGTTGGCATGGATGATGTCAGGCGCTGTCGAGAGTCATGAGGTGTTGTTAGCATTTGAATCGGGTCGGAATAGCAGTAACCACTTTACAAGTATTTCATTTCTATGGTAGGATATTGTTGCGGCAGCTTTCGCGAAAGTTTATTCAATGAAACCTACGAGACGGGGCATATTTCGAGGGCAATTCCCCGCTCACGACAAATCTGGATGAGTCTTGGATGTTTTACAAGCGAGAATCTGGGTTGACCATAGATCAGTTTTGTCGATACGTTAAGCGCTCGGGAGTGGGACCAACCCATGGCCAATCCTTGTGCTCCCAAGAAGGATCGCATCGTAAACGTTGCTGTCCGCCGCATTTCCATCTCCGAGTGTTTCCCCTGCATGTAAGACGAACGGTATCTCAACACCCTCCTCAACCTGGCGTTGACAGAAGTGGAGTAAAGGCTTGATGTAGTCTGCAATTGGGCGTAGCTCGTTTTCGTTGCCGACAAGGTCAAACCCTAGAGTGAGAATCGGGAGATATTTTCAATTCGCACATAGCACCTAACAGACCTGCGAACAGATGAGGAAACTCTTTCTTGAGAGCAAGACAATCCTCAAGGTACCAATCCATGTCTTCCGGCGCTACAAATTTGAGCGTAGAATAGATAATCTGGTCAGCATGTCAGGCCGATAAACTGCTTATCGTTCTGGGAGAACTGACCTTGGCCCCAATGAACTCATTCCCGCGTCCTTGCTTTTCTAATTCTTTCTGAACTTCACGCATGGTCTCTTGAAACACAAGAACAATCTCTCGATGTGTTATATTCTGTTTCCCATCATCCCCGTATATGGTTCTATGGATCTTGTAAGTTGCAGAGCACAGCTCAAGCAATGCCGCGCTCACTGTGCAACAAAGAAATCAAACCTTGGTTCCATATAGAATATTCCATCGTCCACAGAACTCAGAAAGAATAGCCGGATGTATTGCTTGAAGATAGGTAGGAAACGTATCAATCCCTTGAGGCGACCAGACCCAAGGTCAATCAGCAGGACTTCTGTGATGAGCACATTACCTTACAGCAGATACTTGAAATGTACTCTGAAATTTCTTCCAAATCTATCGGTGGGTTGATAAAAACCATCGCGTCTGGGAAACGGAAAGAAGCAGAATACCTTGGAGACAGTATTGTGCGTGTCATAAGCTTCACTCGGATTAATCGTCATCGCGTCAACAACCCATTTGTCAAAACCTTCTGGTCCACATAAGGAGGGACTGAACAATTCTCTGGCCCTCGCAATGCCTACCCAAGTGCCTGGAATGTATTCATTCGAAGTGAGGCTCGGGCCATCCAGGTTACATGACTCCGCGGGTAAAGGGGAGAACTGGGGCAAGTTTGACCCGAGATTTTGTGCTGTCAGAGGTTCTGCAGCTCGAACATGGATTGCTGGCTCTTTCAACGCGAGGTCAAGAAGGACTTTCGCATCGATTGTAGCAGCAATGTGTGCATGAAGGAGTGCTCCTTTGGGCATCTGGCTCATAGCGTATCAGCCGGAATCAAGAAAGATAGAAAGGGAGAAGGGGTTGGGACCTTGGACAGTATACGGAATAAACGGGATTTCTCGATGATTTTCTTGCCTATTCTAGAAGTCAACAGGCTAGAGGAGGAATCGCTATGTGAGCTCATACCGGTCAAAAATTCCATGCCGGGGAATGGGTGAGGGATATCCTTGCCTTTCTCCTTCCACAGGGTTGTCGCTTCTTCTTTCCGGATTTTTCTGATAATGTCGTCTGCTTCCCTCTCGAGTTCTGAACAGGTTTGCAGGGTCGGATAATCTCTGCGGAAGCTCCTATCCTCTCTCATTAGGATATCTCTTTGGTTCAAGTAGTCGGCTTCGTTTTCAAAGAAAGAAACCATTGTGTAGGGAGATGTTTGTGATTGGGGGCAAGATACTCATCGCAAGGAAGGACCTTTGACTCATATTTGCTATTTCGGTCCTACTGTCAGAGCTGTTATGTCAGTGACTCACGTTGTTCACGCAGTCGACTCGGACTCAAATTCTATAACTACGCTTCAGGCCATGCGGCCATACGCACGACGCCTCAAGGACTGCAGCTGGATGGACCGGCATCGACAATATGCAAGCACCTCTTACCCTCTGCACTGTCATGTCCTACATTCTCTTACTCAATCTCTTCATAGGTGGTATATCAACGCTAGCACAAACGTCGCCTGGAAACCCATTCTCCTGTGATCCCACTCAGTGCAACGCCGATGTCAGCTCCATAACCAGCCAGACGACGGACGACTTTGAATATCTTCTGGTCGTGTGTTTCCACAATCATTACGTGCACTTGGGTCTCGGTTCATCCAAATATTCCGAAACCGAAAGCCAGGCAGAGAGTAGTTGTTCGGAGGCGACTTCTAATTATGTTGTGTGCCCTGGTAGCGCCCGAGATGGTCATCGGGTGGGCAATGAGGCAATGGTTTGGCGCGAGGAGGATTGCTCTGGAGTTTGAAAACATATATCGCGGCACAGGTGAGTTATTAATCTACCGTTTTAGGGCCAGGAGCACTCCTGCTCATGCGTTCGATAGACTATGAATGGAAGAAAACCCATGGTTTCTTTCTCCAGATGGGTGGAATCATGGTACAAGACGGCAATGAGACATACACATTAACGTTGCCGAAACTGCAAAAGCTTCTCAGAGAAAAGCGGCTCAAACTTCCCAAAGTCACCGAGCAGGAGATACAAGACAGAAGCAAGGGCGACGCTTTATCCAAAGGTTTTGTCTTGGTTCAGACGACCTGGTTCCTTGCAGAGTGCATCGCGCGGCATGCTGCGGGCCTCGTTATCACAGAGCTAGAGCTGGTCACAGCAGCATTTGCAGCGTTGAATGTCATCATGTACTACCTTTGGTGGAACAAACCTATCGATGTTCGCTGTCCAATCCTCCTCGAAGTCGAACCACTGCCCTCCCACTTCGACAACCTCTTCTCGGACATCATCTCTCCTTTGACTAAAGAAGCGGACCCTCGGGGATTCTCAGCAGTCGTCTCGGCTTACTTGTCCACGTTTCTCACATCCCTCTACCCAGCAGCAGAAGCCGTCCGCGGAAGCCTTGCAACCCCCAGGCGCCTCAAACCACGCCCTCAACACAGTATCCACAACGCCCACACTCCAAACCAGAGCAGGCTTGATCATATCCTCAACCTCAAAGCTACTTCAACACTGCTCGCAATGATCGAAAGTGCGCTCTTTCCCATGGGCCCCAACACAGACACCCTCCCCTCACCATCCGCCAAGCGGGTACCCACCTTTTATGCACTACCTCTTCTCGACGGTGAATGGTACATCCTCGGCATCGTTGGCCTGCTCACGGGAGTTCTTTTCGGCGGCATCCATTGTGTCGCATGGCACTTTGAGTTTCCGTCGGCTACCGAGAGGAGATTGTGGCGCGCAGCGTCCATCATTGTCACTTGTGTACCCTTGTATCTTGCACTGGCCATGATCGTGATTCTGGCTATGAAGGTGACCTGGGAAATGGATCCAAGGGAGACGCGGCTGGTATCGAGATTATTGTCCTGCGTTGGCACATTGCCATATGTCATTGCACGGTTGATTTTGTTATTCCAAGCAGTTTTATGCCCTTCGTGAGCTGTCTCCAGGCGCATATACGGCCATACGTTGGACCACCATTCTGCCGCATCTGTGAATGGAATATACGGATCCTGGAGGATTCTATCCCGCCCGCCATTTAGATATCGATATAAATCCGCATATATTGAGTCTTTCATTCGCATCATATATATGTACATAACAAACAGGTAGCTGCATTAACAAGTACAAGTTGCCTAGCGAATAATTGTCCATTCACTGTCCCTTGTCCGTTATGCAAGATCAAACCAAGCAAGATCTCAGGTGAGCATATGGGTTATGCAAAAAGGGGGAAGGAAAGTCAGATATACGAGAGAGATGGTCGATGAGATGTCAGGCTGGCGGAGGAGAGGTTTTAGCCAAATGGTGAGAATTTCTGGAGAGCCAGGGGCGTCGCATGCGAACATGAAACGGCGGGGAATAGTGGGGGTTGAACATGACAGAAAAAAAAAAGACAAAGAAGTGAAAAGTAGGGAGCAGAAAGCAATTCACTAGAATACAAAGGTGAAAAGGCTCTGTCCTGCGGGAGCCATTAATCCCATGAGACAATTTTGTTGTTTGTTTTTTGTTGGGTGAAGAGTGGGTTGGTCCACTGAGTTGACTGAAATCCACCAGCGAGTTGGCAGAGTTGCGGGACGGTGACTGCGTGTCTTATATACCACCCTCGGGTCCTCTCCTCTAAAAGAATCCTGGCTGGTTCGAGCCTGGACTAGGATGACGCATCACACTCTGATGCATCGCCTGAGTCTGGGCTGTGCTTGTCTGCCCGCTATACCCCTGTCCCTGTCCGCTGTACCCATTCCCCTGACTGTAGCCCTGATTCCCCGTGTATGCTTGGCCACCCTGGCTGTATCCCTGACCAGCTGTTATAACCGCCAATCACCCCCGCACCATAGGCTTGCCCTGCGGTAGGGTTAGCGTATCCCAACCCCGAACCAGCTTGTCCGTAGCCCATCATCATTTGCATAGCGGGGATCTGGTAGGGCATGCTAAAACTACCTTGTTGAGCGGGTACAGCCGGTGAAATTTGGGGAGAGTGAACAGTGGACTGAATGGTGGATTGCGGGGGAGAATTAGGGGTGCTATTGCCTGGTTGGGTTTGTAACTTTTGAAGGGACTGAAGCTAAATTGAGCGTCGACCATCAGAAGCTGCAACGTATGATAGAATCCACCCATACCTCATAGAACGCATAATCTTGTAACAAAGAAGTCTTGGATGGATGAGTATGGAAAATCCTGAGCATCTCTTGGCCCGCATCTGGTAAAAGCTCCTGTGTGTCCCTCGAATTCGTAACGGGCTTTCTTTCTTGTGTGTTACTGCAACAGTCATCAGCGTTCAAGGCCGAAAGGACAGTTGGACGATTTACTTCAACTTGATATGCCTCAGCGTGGCGTTAGGAATATCACGAACGAAGATCCATCTAACTTTGAACACGCCTTTCCATTTGTCGGATGCCCATACAGTGCTGCTCCTCGTGTAATCAACCTGATGCCGAGGGATGAGCTCTGATCCCAGTTTGGCGCAGGATACTCTACTTACTGGTGTAATCATTTCTGTCATTCCACAGAAGTGTCCACTACGAGAATAAAGTGAGTGCCGAAGGAGTCTGTACATTATAATCGACGTACCTAGCATTCACACTAAAGAATAGGTAGATCGGGCCTCGGCCAGCTGTCTCCTTGAAGGCTTTGTCAAGCCGTTTATTACCAGGATCCGTGGAGCTCCAGATTTCGTATTTGAGTGACTTGTGAACGTCATCCTCAGTGTAAGACTTAATCACAAAGTATCGGGCAAAGGCTGGTTTGATATCAAAATTGGTTGGATTATACCCCTTGGTGGCAATGAGTGTCGGAACGTCAACTGGGGTCGTGAGGAGTTGCGAGGCGCTGAGTGCGGTCGGATTGTTGTTGATCATGCGCTGAGGTGGTTGTTGCAGGTATTGCGGAGGAATAGGTGGTACGCTAGGAATACCACCATTGCTGCCATTCCCATTACCAGCTCCACTTCCTGCGCTTGACGAACTTGCAGTCTTGCTGTGGTAGCTTTGCTGCAGGTTTGGGTTGCTGCCCCGGTTGCTTAAAGCTCTCTCTCGCTGTTCCCAAACTCCACCAGCAGCTTGCGCACGCTCGTCGTTTTGGGCTGAACGTTGATTGTTGTTCTGGTAGTAGGGGCCGCTAGCGCCTGATCCACCACGTGGTAAACCAGCTCCAAGAGGTGTCTTGCGCCCATCAAACTCGGAGCCGAGTCTGGAATTGTTATTGCTACTGGTGTTCTGATACCTAGGTCCACCAGGGACCTGAGGAGGAGGAGGGGGGTGTGTCGGATTGAATCGCGGTGGATGTACACTTTGCCCAGCTCCGTAGTATTGCGCTTGGGCTTGTGCATTACTTGCTATTTCGAGGGCCGATAGGGCACGCTGCACGTCGTCAAGAGCAGCATTGGAGTTCTGGTTAGGAACCTGGGCAAAGTTGCCCGCCCATTCGGCAACTTGGCCACCATTGCTTCCTTGGGTCCAGGGAGATTGACGACCAATGGGACTGGTTGGATAATTCTGTTGGGTCCGATTATAGTAGTCATCGTATTGATCTTGCTCGTCACTTTCTGGGGGATATTCAGCTTCCTCGGTCTGAGTTGGATCGGGCGAAGCATTTGGTTGATGCTGAGTACGGTGAGTTGATTGTACCGTCCCATGTCGTTTGAGACCAGCGCTCGAACTCAGTTTGCGGGAACCAACAGCTGCAGAGTGAGATACATGTCTCCTAACGTTGGCACCCCCCGGAGCAGGTGAAGTCGAGTGGGGAGATGTAGATGACTGAGACTGAGAACCGACGGGGGGTTCTTGAGGTGATGGCTGATCGACTGTCAGTTGCCCTGACACTGGTGAGAAGAGTGACAAATGCTATACCTCCTCAGCATCGTAGGAGACGTTCCAAGGCTCCTCATCCCCTTCATGACCAGCAATAGCGGCAAGAGAGTTGACTGTTCTCGGTGTCATTGTGCCTGAGTTGGAACCATGGAAGGCTACCAGAAGGGATTAGCGGTGTAACGGAAGATCGCGATCGATGATAGACGAACCTCTATTGTAACGAGTCGGAAGAGAAGCTTGTCGATGGAGCGACGACTTCTCGCCAACTGCACCGATACCACCAACCCAATCCTGATCCACGGGCTCATCGTTGTTCCAGGGAGAGGTCTGGTCTGGAGTTTCTTCACTGATACTGTCCTTGGTGGTATTGCGTGCAGTGCGAGAGGCAGCAGTGATGGTGTGATGTCGACGAACACCACCCGAAGACGGCGGCGAAGAGGGAACGGGCGGGATGGGGTAGTTCTGAGAGGACATTGCCGGCGAGTGGGACGACGACAAAGAGAAACTTGGGATCCGTGAGAGATGGTCAGCAGATCACAACTGGGTTAGCAAAAATATTTATTAATTATCTATTATGACATCAGACACCAGCCCATCTCCTCATCCATACCACGATGGCTACCTGCCATCCTCGTTCGCAGGACGCAGCGCTTCATCCGCCTACGAACATGCCGCTCGTTTTCGTCCTCGGTCCCTCCGCCACCTCCACCCCGCTTCCAGCGACTTCGCACTGCAGCCAAGTACACTGGTATGCTCGGTGCCTCTTCTGTACTTGGGGTTCTTGCTGTCGGCACAGCCATCCTCGCCCACGATGCATTTACCTACCAGGACCGACACGTAGATCGCGTGCCAGTATCACCACTTGCTCTTCATCCGGAACGTGGTGGTCCCAAGAACCTTCCCATCGTTCGAGTCCAGGTGGATGACGAGGAAGACGAAGAGAACAAACGCTTGGCGGAAAAACCGAAGCTCGTCATCGTTGGTGGAGGGTGGGGTGTACGTATCCTTCACTGAAGACAACAACACTCACCCTGACCTGGCTTCACCAGGCCATTGGCGCGCTGCAGAGACTGCGTCCAGGAGACTACCATGTCACTGTTGTCTCCTCGGAGACATTCACCACATTTACACCTCTGCTTCCTTGTGTGTCACATACTCTCCACTTGACTAATAAGCAATACTAACTCTCTGATAGCCGCGGCCGTCGGTACTGTTCAGATACGCTCGTTGATCGAGCCTATTCGCAAAATTATTGCTCGTCTGAGAGGTCATTTCATTCAAGGCAAGGCCGTTGACCTTGTCATGAACGAGCGTCTGGTGGAAACCGAGATTGTGACTGACGGCCGTCGCGAACACGTCTACCTGCCGTGAGTCGAACATGCAAATAATCAGGATAAGCCCATGCTCATCTCTCGTAAGCTATGATAAACTCCTCATCGCAGTTGGGTCGAGTTCGAACACACATGGTGTCCCAGGGCTGGAGCACTGCTTCCAATTAAAGACAATCTCAGATGCACAATCTATCCGCCGTCGGATTATGGGTATGTTTGCCGCAGCTTTTCTGCCTCCCCCTCTGACTAACCTTTATAGATAATTTTGAGCTTGCTAGCCTACCAATCACAACTCCGGAAGAGCGCAAGCGCCTTCTTAGCTTTATCATCTGCGGAGGTGGTCCTACTGGTGTTGAAACTGCAGCAGTCAGTCCACAGTCGTGTTCTTCCCTCATACTATAGTCATGATCCTCATATAGGAAATCTATGATTTCTGTCAAGAGGATATCTTCAACTATGTGTGTTCTACTATACGGTTGGTGGTGTATGACTGATCGGGACCATTTCAGTTCCCAAAAATTTGTAGAGAAGAAGTATCTATCCATCTCATTCAATCACGCGAGCACATTCTGAATACAGTATGTGACAATATCTTCGTTATTCGTCCGAAACCGCCCGTTCCTGACTGTCTCGTAGTATTCAGAAGCTATCTCGGATTATGCAGAGGTATGTCCCTTCTCTCGGTGTTGCAGGACGCACTGAAACTCTGTAGAAAAAATTTGAACGTGACAAAGTCAACGTTATCACCTCTGCGCGCGTCGCTGCAGTCACCCCTACATCAGTTCTATATACTGTTCGTAACCCACTGACTAAAGAAACCGAACAACATTCAATACCCACCAATTTTGTCCTATGGTCCACTGGAATTGCTATGAATCCTTTTACCAAACGCGTCTGTGATTTATTGCCAAACCAAGTTCACCATAAAGCTATCGAGACGGACGCGTACTTACGAGTCAAAGGTGCACCAAAGGGAACTGTCTATGCTATGGGAGATTGTGCAACGGTTGTCCAAAATTGCCCTATCAAGGGATCCTCAGCTAACCAAACATTTACTTCAGATTGAGACCTCGGTTGTCAACCATTTTACGGAACTTGTTGATGAGTCGGACAAGAACAAGGACGGGAAGATTGATTTTGGTGAATGGGAAGATATGGGTGAGTACTTTGAAGATCTCTCCGCGAGCTTTGTGCTCAACGTCCTAGTCGGGAAGATTAAGAAGAGAATCCCAATGGCTGGCGACCATCTCGTCCAAGTACGTCACTAATATTTGGTCTGCCTCAGCGGATTTTTGATCTAATGCTACCCCATCAGGTCAGGGAACTATTCCAAATGTACGACTCCGATGCCGACGACAGCCTCTCCTTGAACGAGTTAATGAAGCTCCTTCAAGAACTCGGAAACAAAATTACTGCCCTCCCGGCGGTGCGTATTTGGATCTCGACTCCTGAACTCCACTGATACTTTCTCCCAATAGACTGCCCAAGTGGCATCTCAACAGGGCAAATACGTCGGCTCGCTCTTAACCAGGCTCGCCCGTCACCAACGTGAATTTGAAGTGTCAGGTCTTGCTAGAGGGCAACAGGATGAAGCTGTCGCAAAGCCATTCAAGTATCTTCATCTAGGGTCTCTTGCCTATATCGGCAACTCCGCAGTATTTGACTTTGGAAAATTCTCGTTGATGGGTGGCTTGCTAGCGATGTACGCGTGGAGGAGCATTTACTGGAATGAGCAGGTAAGTGCAAGAACGAGGGCGTTATTGATGATTGATTGGATTGTACGGTGAGTTGAACTGAGTTTAAGTTTCTCCTGGAGGAGCTAGCTAACTCTTCCCTCTGCAGTGGAATATGGGGACGGGATCTGTCTCGACTCTGATGGGTCTGTACCTCAACCTATAATTCAGCTTAGTCTATGATCATATTTCCTCGGACTTGTATTTTACATCTTGACTCGCCTGCTTAAATAGCTATAATGCTCTGCGTGTTACCCACCTCTATAGAATATGGTTCACCATCTTCATACTCGCAGGACCTGTTGAACTCATTCTTGCCAACTCCATACAAGCACGCCGCCCTTCCTCTCGCCCTCGCCCTCCCACTCCCTCCCGTGACGCCAAACTTCCACGTAGCCCTTCTCTTCCAGTAGCTCCCGAACGCCGGGCCTTTTGAGAAGGGCACCAAAAAATACGAGATGACGCGGCCAAGCATGTCGCCATGGATACAACCCTGTATTATCTGGGGGAATGGCACCTGGTATAGACGCCGGATACGGTGAACGAGGGAAGCTCGGATCCAGTGTTTCGGGGAATGTCTTAGTAATGTACGCGAGCGGAGAGTCGAAGAATATGTCAGTTTGGTCACGGTACGTTGAGAGGTCCTGCCCGCTAGCCAAACAAATGAATATAATTTCGCCAAAAAGCTGGGATGGGGTAGGGGAAACATACTGAAGAGGTGGCTCGCATCCCATAGACCAAACTTCCCATGTTGGGCGATGAAGGTATGCTTGGCCAGGAGTTGAATGGCAGGGCATGAGGAAGCCGACGCTTTGTGGCTGTTCCTTCAAGGTATTTTCCAAACGGATGCTTGCGTTCACAGGAAGGGTTCTGAGATAAGAGAGAACGCTGATCGGAGCGCTACAGTAGAATAGCACCACATAAACCGAGGCAGGAAATGTGAGAAGCAGGAAGATGATGTAAGATTGGCGAAGCGGAGGGAAGAAGCTTGAAGGGCCACTTTGCCGGTTCTTTTTGACTTTGGATATTGTCGAGCGAGGTTCCCTAGGTTGAGAGCGGGCTGTCATTTGCGAGAGGTCGACAAGGGATTTGGCGGCAAAGATGTGGAGCAAAGGTAAAATGGGATGAATGAACCGCCATTCTTTGTGCCCGGCTAGAGAATAGATTGTGATGGACCACGCCACGACACCGAGCATATTTCTCAGTGCAGCATCGTTGGTTTTTGGCTGTCGCGACATCGTTTTATAAACGCCATGCAATGCAAAAGGCAAGGCTGTGGTACAGAGGATGGGGACTCCTTGTGTGAGGTAGTAATGCCACGGATTCGAGCCATAGAACAGGGAGATGGATGAAAGATTAGTCTTGAGGAAATTATACGGTGTAAAAGTCAGTCGTCCGTAGTATAGTGAATCAAGTCCTAAAAGGATGCCCGACGCCGCCAGGCTGAATTGAGATGCTCAGTACCATGTGATAGAAGAGTGAGAAAACTTACACTACAACAAATCCCTCGGCTAATACCCTACTGATTATGCGAGGGTACCAGCGAAGCGACCAGATCAACTTGAAGTACAGGTAAAACCAAACGACGGCGTTGGTTGGTCGAACCATACACGCCAGCGCACTGAAGACTAATGTCTTGCGAAACTTCCTGCCTGAATTGCCGTCATTTAAGGGATCAGACCGAATTTCCAAGCCTCACTTGTTGTAAATCAGTTGCGGGCTCAGCTTAGAACTTGCATCCCAGGGATAGTAAGCAAATGCTACCGCGGACAGGGAAGTCTCTAGAGAGTTTGAGAGAGATCTTGAAAGAGCCAAGGCATGGAAGAACGATGACAGTGATAAAAAAAGCTGATCATCTATTAGTTCAAATGGACCGAGCAATCTCTCTGTAACACACCGCTGTCGGAACATAGTCGTTGCCCAATGTCACGCGAGCTAATTCACAGAGCCAGATATCCGTAGCTGCCGCAAAAGCCCCGTGCAACAACCTAGGCATGAAGATCTAGACTTCAAGCTCAGAGTGTGGTTCCAAACACACGAACGAGGACATACCCACCAGGAGGGCATCGCCCAATGAACCTGCATAAGCAAGACCACTGGCCTTCAAGCACCAGAATATCGGCACGTTCAAAGCAGGATACATAGCGCCTCTAATTGGGTGCTTATTCAACCACTCCCAAGTGAGATGCCCATATCCAAACTACGAGTCGAAATGCGGGCTCGATCGACTGAAAGTACTCGTCGGGCTGAAAGACGGTGCGCGTAAGAGCGGCGATAGTCAAGCGAACCGCTAGTGCCTTTGGAGCTATCTTCCCTATTTCCCAATAGCGTAAACATAAACACTTTGCTGTAATAGTCGGAGGAGGTTTCAGCAGCGCAGTCCCAATGGTCATAGAACGAAACGCGTAGGCACGTGACCCTCGTAACGAGACCAATGCTCCAGGACACCGAACTGCTGTTCACAGTGACAGAGAAAGTAATCCAATACTGTTTTGTTAACAGACATCAACAAGTACATAACATAAGTAATCTGAGCTTTCTACTGCTGTTTCAAGAAGATAGCAGTATATGGCGGAATAACGATGAACTGACTGGTCCTCAACGTTATGGTCGTCTGTGGAGAAGAAATTAAGAGGCTGTCCGGCTTTTCAAGTTTCTTCTTATGACGTACCTGCCATTTCGCAACACCCGCAGCACCACCAAAGTGACGGAGAAAGTAGCTGCCAGTTGGGACATTGGAAAGATCGAAGGAGAGTGCATGGTCGGGCTTTTTGTTAACTATGACCAGGGTAAGTTTGTTGTTTTCAGTTCCAGCGTAGATGCGCCAGGTGTTGGGATCGGGATTGGCGAGGTTGACTTGAGCGCTAGAACTTCCGAAGTAAGTGCCATATCTGTTGAAGAATTATTAATATGTGCATATGGAAGCACTAATGCTGACTTCGTACCCCCGGTAGAGCCAGTAAGCCAAGCCAACAGGGCCAAGCTCATCAGGAGTCACCCAGTATGTCGCGGCATCGACCCCATTTTGACCAAAGATACCAAGAGCATCAACAGTGAGAAGACCACCAGTAATATCATCATCCTTGGTTGAGCTCCACTCAGAGATGGAAAGCTTAGTTCCAGGGTAGTTCTGGTCGATCAGAGTTCTGAAACGAGGTACCAGCTGAACAGAAGTTGGATCCCACTGATGATTCTGTGGAGCAGTACCAATCCACGATTCGTCGATATAGCTCTTATCCTGTAATTATTTCATCAACCATGATCCTTCCTTATAAAGTCTTGTTAACATACCCACAAACTACGGGTGAGCCTCAATCTCAGAGCTTTGGCGGCACCATCATTGGCACTGGTGTCGGCCTGGAAGTAATAGTGGATATCGAGGTAATCGAGTAAGCGTTTGCCGTAGGAAGCTTCAGCTTTTTTCATCTGTTGCAAGAACCAAGGCAAGAAGTCAATATTGAAGTGGGCAGCAGTATCATCCCAGCCAATGGCACTCGTCCAGTCTGACATGAGTGTTGAGTTGAAGCCTGTTGAAGGAAGCGATCCGGCTTACAGAACCACCAAGAGCAGGTCGAAGGAGCTGCAACCTGAACCCCCGGAATAGCCTCCTTGGCGGTCTTGGCAAACCTAACAACACGATCAAGTTCTTCGTCGTAGCCAACAGGACTGGAGGAGGTATAAGCACAGGCTCAAATTGGATGCGTTAGGATGCGTACTTTGGGTGCATATCCTGGTGAGTGCTATGTGCAATCTCTATTTCATTATCAATGGCAATTATCTTGGGCTTGTTGACAAGACCACGGAGCCACTGCTTTGCGAGAGTTGTATTCCAAGCAGTATATACACGGCCCTGGTCTGGAGCGGAAGTGACCCAGGATCCGTTGGGGAGGAGGCCACTTCCAGCATCGGAGTTGAAGGGGTCAAACTTTTGCTGGTCTAGCATAAGCAATGAGCTCAAAAGTCTAGGCGCAATTCCATCCGCGTCCTCTACCTGGATACATAGACTTCGGGTAGGAATAGGATGAGTTATCCTTAGAAACCCAGTCAAGGCTTAAGAGGCGAGTTAGTCACAGAGAAAGAAACAGAAAGTGTTGACACTCACGCTGGGACAGTCAAGAGGGTGTCCGAGCCAGCACCCTTAACCCAACCAAGCCAGCCATCAGCACTGTCCGAGTTCCTATTCTCAAAGAACCAATCATTGCCAGCGTTTGTAAAATGACCGTTGGGGTTGTAGGCAGTGACAGCGTTCCCACCCCAGCGGGAAAGTGTGACACCAAGGTGCTGGATGTAGCTGGCACTGGTTGGGAAGTTGACGCCATAAATATGAGGGTTGATGGATTTCTTGACCGTCTGGACGATGCTGCCGTAGAGGACGTTGGGGAGAGTGTGGCTGAAGGACGCTCCGCCAGCAGTGATCACGAGGCTACCGGGTGCAAGGTTTTTTGCGAGATTGAAGTAAGTGATTGACCGGGAAGGGGCGTCGACTGGGACATAAGATGTTTGGCTGCTGATCGAGACCGGCTGAGAGAGGGTATCAGTTTGAGAGAGAATAAGTGGGAAAGGTTATTTACAGATCCATTTAAGGAAATCTTGACAGCGGAGAGGTCAACCTCGCCTTTGGTCGTAACGGCGACGATGTTGCTTGTGAGCGGTTCAGCGCTCAAGAATTCAGGTGTGATGGTGATAGATTCGACGAGAACAATATTATCGATGTGGTACTGGAGTACTGTCAGAACGACACATCTTGTGAACAGCTGAACATTAGACTCACGGTCGCGCCGCTTCCACCGGCTTGGAAGTTAATACGGTCCCAAGTTCCGTCGGGCTGTTGTCCCAATTAGACCAGACCGCCCCACCCTCCGGAAGAACTACTACACTCACGAGGGCTGTTCCGGAGCCTGGAAAGCTCTTGAAGTTGATCAATGCTGAAGTGAAACCATTTGAGGTAACTGTTGTGCTAATCGCAGACAACGGGATGCTCGGTGACGAAGTGCCATCGACCGAGGATTGAATCTGAATGGTAACATCCGGTTGGTCCCCCTTTTATCCCGTAAGCATTCTCCAACTTCCAACACCAGTCCCCCTCACTCACAGCGATGTCAAACCGTAGTCCCGCGTACCCCTGGAATGTGCTTGGCCTATGGAACAGTGACAAGGCAGCCCATTCTGACGAGGCGACTGAGATACTACTTCCGGAGGATCCAGCGAAGAGATCTGTGGCCGCAAAGTTCAGGTCGCTACTCCAACTCCAATTCTCCCAACCAGATGCAAGAGCACCGTCCGTGTAAGCAACCAAGTCATCAGCAGTGACCCTGGTGAGGGTCGCTGCCAACGCAAAAACAACGAGTCTCGCAAACTTGGTTCCAATGCGCATGGCGTGAGCAGTGAGGCCGCACGAAGCTCCCTCTTGGCCATCCCGCCCTGTATTAATACGTTTCAGCTCGTTTCTGAAAGGATGAGCGGACGGAATTCGGGATAAAGATGTAAGATGGGTAAAATACGGAAGAATGACAAGCGAGTATTTGATCAAAGCCGTAGGCGGCTGTACTTTCAGATCAGCACCATAAATATAGGTGAGTTGTTCCCATCATCATTGAGTCGACGGATATGACGGACGTAGGAACACAGACGTTCGGATCCACGTATAAAGAATAGACCAAAGGCGGACTAATGGCATAACGGGCAGATCCGCGTGCCATAGGGAAACACCTCACCCCCTACTCAAGAACCAAAAAATATGAGAAAGCAAAAAGAAGCCCTGATATCAACGCCTGCATCCCACTTCCTGGGTTTCCATAGGTGGAAAGACATTACACCCACATGTCGACTAGGTGGGAGTGTGGCGCCGATACGTTGAACCCTCTGGGTAAGATCCCGAGGCTTGAACTAGGACATGAGCCACAGTACCAAACTCAAGACCATAATTTTGCCGTCGTGTGCCCTCGACTGTAGGAACTCCGGTCGAGAAGGCTGTTCACCGGAAAATCCAAGGAAAGGATATACCATTGCAATGCCTTTACTTTCCCCTCCCATGCTTGGGGCTTGAGCCCGGAAGGCGTCTTTTGGCTTGATCGATCAGTCATCGGAAAAACTACTTGCTTCTGTGGACATGCTCGCCCACCCGATGAGGCATGTTTCTTGCTAGATACCATTCAACCAGGAGTGCAATCAAAGGTTTACCGACCACTGGTCATTGGCTCATTTCACGACTCTTTCTAGTAATTTTCAAATTGTTCATCAGCCCCTCGCACGCTCCAAGACGAATGTCAGCTAAATGAATTCGGTGACTGCCAGTCCGGAACCAGGTCGGGGGCTAAGACATAGTATACCTGCTAGACCTGAAGCCGCGCCGGAAATACGGCTATGCCTACGCCCCAGTTGAACCCTTCCGGACGACCGCCGGTCTATTCGCGATGGCCGCGAAGCATGCGTAGGGCTGTTGACATGCGTCTGGGTATCATGCTTGGGGAAAGCCTTTGGTATATATAGTACGTATTTCCCGTGGTCGCCCCTGTGAGCATGTCGAATGACCAAAGCCCAATCTTATTAGGCGTATACCAAGCACCCCCCAGGCCACCGAATATAACCTTAGAGCACGCGTACAAGTGACGACAGGCCGACTACGGCACCTCTACACAGCGCACATCTAGTGGATCGCAGACATTCTAACAGTCATCTGGCCTATCAACCTGGTATATTTCGATTGGAGGTAGTTTGTGGCATTGAATCGAGCTCCAGCGGGTCATCCGCCTGCCTGTTAGCGGCAGAATATTCCGACCCAAGCACCCATGAGCCAGGATTCCTGTATATGTTATGAGGTCCTTGATTTTTGCAGCGGTCGCAAACAAATAAGGCGGTGGCGAGGCTGAGTGAGTATCTACCAGAGATATAAGGTGTTCATTATAGGAATTGATCCAATCCTGCACGACCTGACATTGAGCACCTCTTGGCCGAAATCAGTTGCCAAAAGTTCATCATCTGGCTGGTTTCTCGTAGATGAGGCTCTGGAGGGGCTTAGAATGACAATGTCCAACCGACAGGGCATTGGATGGTCTCGGGTTGGTACCGGAGTTTTGAATATGCACCTCTCTCAGTCAGTGGCTATAAAACCTTTACCCCCAGTTTCTGCTTGTGACATTCGAGAAACCTCATCCCCCGCTCACCCTTCCTGACCTCGAGTAAAAGGAAATAACAAAGAGAAGAAAGCTCACCTATCTCTTTGAGTTTGTCAGAAACCTTGGTGTGGAAACAAAATCACGGTACATGTCTTCGATAGACCGCGCTCACAGACCTTCTCTCCTCGAAAACTTGGCGCAGTTGGCTGACGTCTGTTGGTCTTGCCCGACTAGACACCATGTTTCGTGATCAATGTTTTCCGGCGGTTTCTGCTCTATCGCTTCCCCTTTGACCTGAGGACTGCACGATATCGGAGCATCAGACTTCTCAAGCTTCCACGCGGTTTTTTCGCGTGACCGTCATGAGTCAAACGGATGCGGCGCCTCAAGGGCTGCCTCCTTCCTCTCATATCCAGCGCCGGAACTGCATACAGTCAGATGGCATCGTTCACGGGTGTAGAAGACTATCTGAAGCGACGAGATGCACTTATCACGGAGGACAGAAGTCTGCGGAGGGACTACATGATCTCTCAGTTCCGATCACCCCTCGAGCTCGATGCAGACGCGATCGTACGGAAGATACGCACGGAAGAGGCTGCAACGATATGGAAGGAAGACCATCCGCTCATCCCACATCCGTTCCCAGGCATGGAGTTCTTGACTGGTATATCCTGTGGCTTGTGCGTTTCTTTCAACGCTGAGATAGGTAACACAGGAAAGGGGCTAATCGAGAAGACTCGGATATTCCAAATTCTATCCAAGGTCATACTGTTGACCCTTTTGCATTAACGCAGGACTGACGTTGGGAGTGGCTAGATGCCAAAGGGTGCACTCCTTCATGCCCATCTGGATGCGACCGTCAATGCTTCTATTCTCCTCCAACTCGCTTTGAAGGAGCCTGCGATACATGTCCGTGTTCCAGAGCCATTAACAGCGCAGAATATATCCTCTATACTCCCCCAATTCTTGCCGCTGCCCATGGAATCCCACAACTTGGATAGTGCAGGCTTAACGTCAAGCAGTTACGTTCCCAATACCTGGGTGAATATCACGAGAGCTAGAGAGCTGTTTGATCCATCCTTAGGTGGGCCGGAAGGCTTTGATGGCTGGGTCATCGATGCTATGATGATTCGCCCCGCTGAGGCGTATGGAACGCATAACACGGTTTACAAGGTAGTCAATCTTGTCAATCTTGGAGCGATCTGAATCTCAGAGTAACGGACGACGTCCGATGATAGATCTGGCAAAAGTTCCAAACCACCTTTCGGGTTGCTACCGTGAGTCGACTGATTGTTGGGTGAACTTTGCCTGACTGGTCGGAATGAAGGGCTTGATACGATTTGCACCCATCTTTAG
Source organism: Lepiota brunneoincarnata (assembly GCA_023014365.1). Taxonomy (NCBI): domain Eukaryota; kingdom Fungi; phylum Basidiomycota; class Agaricomycetes; order Agaricales; family Agaricaceae; genus Lepiota; species Lepiota brunneoincarnata. Next base: position 1,015,074 of record JAEBUN010000005.1, read on the forward strand.
ACAGTATATCCGTCTTTTTTTTCTGAGTTCAATAGAGGATGGGATCCTGTACGTAGAGCCGAGAATCAATTTCTTCTCCAAGTAAGTGCCAAGTACAACTCTCTGGACTGTGCGCTAACGTAGTGCGGTATTTCAGGCTGATGGTTGGCGCTGACGGAAAGGAGAATGTCACCCACCGAGAAATGTTGCTCATATTCGGGCAGGTCGTCCACGAGGTTCAAGAGGAGCTAAGACAGCAAGGTCGTGAAAATAAGTTTATTGGCGCTCGGGTCAATTGCTGCCTCTAGCCCTTCACCTGGCCGACACTCATGTTTCTCCAGATCATCTACTCTACCCTCAAGCTTCTCGCGCCGGAGGAGTTGGACTGGTATTTAGAAGACTGTATTGCGCTCAAGAAAGAGTTCCCCCACTTGATTGCAGGTGATGATTTTCGGACGCTTCGATCATTGTGGGTGCTCATGTGGAAAAACAGGATTTGACCTTGTTGGGGATGAGAACGAGTTAAGGCCCGTTATCGATTATATCGGCCCTCTGTTCCACTTCCGCAAGCGGCAGGCTGAAGAGGGCGTTGATATTCCATTCATTCTGCATGCAGGCGAGACACTTGGTGATGGGAGTGCGGCAGATGACAATTTGTATGATGCAATTTTGCTGGGAACGAAGCGAATTGGACATGGGTCGGAAGCGATCTTGCATCCGTTGACTTGCAAAGTTCTGACATGAGAAATGCTTAGGTTCTCTCTTGTGAAGCACCCGAAACTCGTTACAATTTGCCGGGAACGTGGCATTGCCCTTGAAGTTTGTCCCATTTCGTGAGTAATCAACATGATTCTCCGTTCTGTCTCGTGTTCAAGTGAATCTTGGGTAGAAATGAGATACTGGTGCGTGTTTAGGTTCTCATCTCCTGTCCAGAGTGCTAATGCCGTTATTGGTTGACAGCGTCTAACATCGTCGATGCCAATGCACCCTCTTCCAATCCTGTTGAACAATGGAGTGCCTGTTGCCCTTGCTTCAGACGATCCATCGGTTTTTGGGAACATGGGTCTTACGTATGATTTCTTCCAGGTGGGTCGATGACTATGCTGGTGCTCAGAGACTCACGCCATAGGGTAAAAATCAGGTTCTGGTAGCCAGTGAGGTGACGGGCTTGACCACACTAGGAGCTCTAGCCCGAGATAGTATAGAGGTGAGCTGGAAATATTTCAGGCCGTTTGCAATAGTCTCATCGCTGTAGTTTTCGAGCATGGACCCGGACGAGAAAAAGAAGGCGCTGGCGGCCTGGGAAGCAGAGTGGAAGGTGTTTTTAGAGTATATTGTAGGAGAGTAGTCGTAGGGTGAGAATGTATACACCTGTTTGGCGGTAACACATAGGAGTCCCAACATAAGTGCTGTGGGTCTTTCGTCAGTGTGTCACCTCCCACCACGTCCTCCGAAGTACATAACCTACCTTGTGCTCTTACCCAGGTACGTCTACTTCCTGTCGTCTCCCACATTCGCCATCCTCGCCACCCCTCACACTCCCCACATTCATGCCCGTCAGAATCCACAAATTACACCTCAATCCTACCCCATACCCGGTCCCAAACCCCAATCCAAATCTGTTCCTAAAAGCCTTTGTATAAACTGAATTGGCCATGCCAGACGCTGACTCCAACCGCAAGAGGTCTCGCTCTCCCTCTGACGGCGACCAGAAGCAGCACAAGCGCGCCAACACAGGCGCAGCCCCTTCGGATGCCGCTCCAGCCAACGGTACGGGCTCTGCGACTCACCCAACATCCGACCTCAACATGACCACCGATGCCCCTGCAAAAAATCCCTCTGTCCCAGATGACAACGCAGCCTCTACTCCAGGGTCTAACCGTTCAGACAAGCAAAAAGAGGAGGGTGGTAAGTCCTCGGGGGAAGCTGGGACTGCCTCTTCCTCTGGTGAAGCTTCTTCCTCAAGTGCAGCTCCGCCAGTGCCGCCCTCTGCCAATATCCACATGCGCTGCTTGATCGTTACGCAGGATGCATCCATCATCATTGGCAAAGGTGGTTCTCATGTCAATGAGATTAGAGAAAAGAGCGGTGCCCGAGTGATGGTTTCAGAGAGCATCCCTGGGAATCCCGAACGTATTCTGAACGTTAGTGGGCCTCTGGACGCGGTGTCCAAGGTGAGCTTTGGGTGGCTTTATCTGTATGAGACTGAGTGATGGTCCAGGCCTTTGGTCTCATTGTACGGAGAATTAATGACGAGCCCTTCGACGTACCCTCTGTGCCAGGTAGCCGTGCCGTAACCATCAAGTTTATGATTCCCAACTCCCGCTATGGGATCTGTCATTGGCAAAGGGGGTTCCAAAATCAAAGAAATTCAAGACGCCAGTGGTGCTCGGCTGAACGCAAGTGAAGGAATGTTGCCGGGTTCTACTGAGGTGAGTAATTTGTTTGTTCTTTGTTGATAATTGGTTGATGACTAGCGACAACAGCGGGTCCTTAGTGTGGCAGGCGTTGCTGATGCCATCCATATTGCTACATATTACATTGGGACCATCTTGATTGAAGCGCAAGAGCGCATGCCATCTACTTCCCACTCCTCCTACCGTCCTTCCAGCAACTCCCGACGACCATCCAACACTGGTTCTTCTTATGTACCCGGTTACTCTCAACATCCTTATGGTCCCCCTTCACACAATCCCCCTCAACAATTACAGACGCAACAGATATATATTCCTAATGACTTGGTTGGGTGTATCATTGGAAAGGGGGGGAGCAAGATCAACGAGATTAGGCACATGAGCGCAAGTCAGATCAAGATTATGGAGCCAGGTGCAACTGGAGTAGGACCCAACGGTGCACCAGGAGGTAGTGAGGGAGAGCGTCTGGTCGTCATCACTGGACAGCCCGCGAATATTCAAATGGCGGTTCAGCTCCTCTACCACGTGGGTAATGTTTTGTGGGTGTGTTTCGGCTTTCGTTTAACATGGTGTTCTAGCGGCTTGAACAAGAGAAACAAAAGCAACTGCGGGCTCAACAACAACAATCACCTTGAACGGGTTGTCATAGCCGTTGTCCGTCCTCGCCGAAGAAGGGGATGAACAAATTTGTTGCCACACGTTCTGGTTACTCTCCTCCATGTTAGCCACAGCACCTAATGCATCCTGAGTGGACTGCGCGTTGTGTACTCATATTCTTGCATGTTTTATCTTCGTTTCTGTTATTTCTTGTTCATGGTTTTCCCTTTTTGTGCTCGGTGGTCTGTTTGCTTTGAGGGGGTCTCAAAAACTTGCTGTGTGCTGTGTAGTCAGACCGCAACATGGCAACTCTTTAAGGTATTTTATGTTGATTACGTAACACATTATTTTGAGGTAACCTGCATTCAAAACCTCAGTAATCGACTACTTTGACGCGGCGATGGCTTCTATCCTGAAAGCTCAGAAGGCGAATGCGGACAAAGTGGAGACGCAGAACAGGGGCAAGAGGAAAGCTGAGAATACAGAAACAGGACAGGAACAACCGGCGGCGAAGCGGCTGAAGAATAAACAGCGGGTGTTGTTACTGTCCTCACGAGGGATTACACACCGGATGAGGCATCTCATGAACGACCTGGAGGCGTTGTTGCCCCATGTGAAGAAGGGTATGTGATTTCTATGCAAAGAAAGTCGTTTTTGCTGATACTGGACGGGTAAACAGATTCAAAACTGGACTCGAAAAGCCAGCTGCATCTTCTACCCGAGTTAGCGGATCTCAACAATTGCAACAACACATTATATTTTGAAGCGAGGCGACATGAAGATTTGTATCTCTGGGCCGCAAAAACGCCAAACGGACCAAGTGTGAAAATGCATGTCCAAAATGTGCACACAATGGACGAGCTTAAAATGACGGGGAACTGTCTGAAGGGAAGCCGAGGGTTGGTTAGTTTTGACAATGGGTTTGACGAGACGGAGTGGGGTCGGCTGGTGAAGGAGCTTTTCACACACGTGAGTCCATACTTTGTCCTGTCTGAGGAGAACAATGGCTGTATGGATATTTGAATTAGATCTTTGGCGTGCCATCGACGGCGCGGAAGGCGAAGCCATTTGTCGACCACATTCTCACATTCTCATTGCTTGACTCGAAAATTTGGTTCCGGAATTTCCAGGTTCGTGTATATTGATGCACTTCCACGGGTCCGAGAATGCATTGTTCCCATAATGATGTGTATTGACTCAATGCTACCATACAGATCGTTGAAAAGGACCCATTACAGCCTAATGGACCACCCCATATGACGCTGGTCGAGATCGGTCCGCGGTTCGTGCTGACACCTATTCGGATATTTGAAGGCGCTTTTAGTGGTGCGACTGTATTTTCCAACCCTGGTGCGTGTGGCTTCTTTTGCATAGGGTGCCGAGTGGCATTGACACACCGATTATGAGCAGAGTTTGTGTCACCTGGGGCGGTACGATTGCTGCGTCGGCGGGAGAAGGGAGGAAAGTACAGCTACCGGAAGGATGCAAAGGAAGAGCAGGAGAAACGGAGAGAATCGAGGAAGCTGGCGGAGGATGAGTTGGCCGTAAGGAGGGTGTTCGCGTAAAGAGATCACAAACGGAAATCCAAGACGAGGACTTAGTACACTTTCCTTTTTGGGTGATAGTCTCAGGTCCATGTCTTGTTCTTTCCTAGCGAAAAATCGCTATAAAAGTCTGCCTCTTGTCCATACCAGCCGTTCATCACCTCCCCCGCAATGTCCGTCTCGCTTTCCATCTACACCCTGACCGACCATCTCGACATGTACGGCGAGCCAGACTCGACGTGAGCCATCATACCGCAACGCCCACTGTCTGGTTCATACTAACAGTGAAAAATTTAGGTCTGCATTTTCGCTGTCTGGCCATGTCGCCCTATCAGTCGCTTCTGCCCTGTCATTCTTTGGGCGCAGACGGACGGCACGCTTCCTGTTGCAGTCGCTCTCTCTGACGTTCGAAGGCCAGTCCGAAATGATCACCTCATCCACTGGCTACTCGGGCATGCGCCTATGCTCGGTCACTCGCGAACTGGTCCCTTTCGACGAACCAATCGAGCTGTCAAACGAAGGACAGGAAGATTCTGGCGAGCCCTGTATGCGTGACCATTATGTCACAGATTGTGTAGTTTCTGACCTTCTCTCAAGGTGTTTGGAATATCATTTTCAATATTCCTGTTCCGGGGTGGTTGCCTGCATCATCTACTGTTGGCTTAGAGGAGCTGGGTGTGCGGTATGGGCTGTACGCGACGGCCAAGTTGATCGATTTGGACGAGAACAGGAGCAGCTCTTGGGCGTTTGCAACCCTTTGCGCACCTTTCCGCTCCAAGACTAAGATTATGCAGGCCCGACAGCATATCAAGCTCCGACGGTTTGTGGCGCCGCCCTCTCCGGATCTACTTGCGTTTCCGATAGTCAATTATTTGGTTAACAAGACGATAATAAGCCCCAAGGCAGATGAGATCGAGAGGAAGCAGATCCCTTCCGAGGTTCTATCCAAGATACAAGTTATATTGTCGGTCCCAGAAATTGTCAGCATGGATGAAAATCAGGTCCCCATCATACTCAGAATGGGAGCCAACGGGTTGGCGAGGGACGAGTGTAAGCGGATTCAGCTCATGGATGTTTCAATTGATCTGCACCAGGTTGAAAAGCTTCGGTAAGTGCGCATAATGCTTGGTTTGATCTTGTTGCTGACAGTTACACCCAGGAACCGGCCTTCGTCCAACTACCGCAATAGGTTCCCTCTACCACCACCTGAGCAACAGCCCCCCAACGAGCCTCTCATTGACCCGTCCCCGATCGCCACTATTTACGAAGTTGGCATCTTCCCCATGTCTCCTCGATGCGATGCCATTGCAAGGATCTTTTCTCTGATGCCGTCCCACGAGAGCGGGCATTACAAGCTCCCTGGCAATAATCACATCTTTGCCACCAATGAATCCGCCGCCTCGACCGACCCGTCTGAGGAGCAATCGGTCTGGCACGCCTTGGAGATCGCCATTCCATTCACGAAGGAAGCAACGCCACTCAAAGATATCGACGGAAGCAATACCGTGCCTCTTCAGCCTTCAGCATCAAGCCCTTTCTTGGTGGTATACCATGAAGTTGCGGTGTCACTAACCTGTGCATACGAGCTGCCTGACGGTAGCGTTGCACAGGGCAAGTTGAGCTTTGCGGTTCCTATGTCGTTCGGCCTGGTCCCTCCTGTGCATCCTCAGCCTCCCTTCCTTCCACATGTACCTCGCAGAAGCTTTTCGTCTACGCAAAACCTCGACGCCCCTATTTTGCCTGCCATCGTGCCTTACGCAGCCATTCTACCGGCTTACTCACAGTTGTATGATGCGAGCGGGGAGAGGAAGATGGACTATTCGACCCCTCTGCCCCTCTATACTCCCCCAACTTCCCAGTGGCCCGGAACGGATGGTAGTTGCGATCATCGAATGTCGTCGGGAGTGGTGAATGTCACGCTTGCGGACAACCAGATAAGGAGGAAGTGGGAGGACGTTCCTCAGTCTGAGGTGAACGAAGCAGAAGGAGAGACAACTCCGCTGCTGGGGGTTTACTGAACCTTTTGATCAACACGCCAATACCCCGTTCATTTTCGTATTAATGGCTTGTATCATTCCGCTTGATTTCGCGCAAATGCATCTTCTCCGACATTCTTTCATTCCTTTCACCCCTCCAGTATTTGCACTAGTCCTTCCTTTGATACTAGCACTCCTTATAAATCACGGCTCTTTCAATTGTCTTCACTGTAGTTTTATACATATTGTAATAGTTTAATTCTACGTGGTCGAATGAACATCTCATATTGATATCCTTGGACGCGTCGCGTCGCGTTCGAAATCTCAACTAACCAGAACCAGTCACGTGCTTTCGCGTCTGGAGATGTCACGCGAGTCTTTGTGTTCACGTTTCGCATTTCTTACATGTCCGACGATTCTCTTGAGCTTGGTGAGGTTTCTCACTCTTTCTCCTACAACGGAAAACAGCTGATCATGTTCTTCGATAGGCGGCTTTGGGCCAACAACACCTGCACATCCATCTTTGAAGCCGAAACCTAGGTCCAAAGGAGGGCAATCAACATCCAAGTTGACCGAGAAGACAAATGTGAACGTGAATCAAACGAGAGCGCGCGAACGTAGCGCCGCGCCGATGAAGAGAGCCGGAGGGCCAAGTGGAAGGCCAGCAAAACGGAAGAAAGGGGCAGAAGAAGAGCTGGTGGTAGAAGTAGTGGAAGGAGGCGACGGCGAGGATGGGGATGGTGGTGAAGATGGGGAAGATGAGGATAAAGACGAAGAGGAGATAGTGGTTGCGAGTAGTGATGGGGGCGAGAGGCACCTGGAGGAGGTGGAGGCGGAGACGAGGGCCGGAAATGGGAGGCAGAAGGGTCAGGCGAATAGAAGGGGTCAGACGAAAGGGAAACAGCAGCAGAGATCATCAAAGAGGATGGCGATTGTACACGGAAGCGACGAGGAAGAGAATCGAGCAGAGGCTAATCATGTTGAAATACCGCCAACGCAGACACAAGGGGCGAAGAATGGGAAGAGCGGGCTCGGTAGTGCAAAGTCGGCTGCTGGGAAAGGGAAAAGTGCTGGTATGACTGTGAAGGGCAAGGCAAAGGTAGATGAGAGTGCCATAGGTCTGGATGACGTTTTGCAGGGAGCCGCCGGGGTGGGTGCTCTGATTGACCGGATAGGGAAGAGTGGCTCAGCGATGAATGGTGGTGGGAGTGCGAAATCGGATAGTAGAAAGGATGTGGAACTGGCGAGGTTGAGGGAGAAGGTTAATAGAGTGAGTAGAATCCAAGTCTGATCCCTATATGTGCTTACATCGGTCACTAGCTAGAGAAGGAGAATGAGACACTGTCCAACCAGATGGAAGAGCTGTTTAGAGTACGAGAAACGGAGGCGGAGGCTCTAATGCAAAAGTCCGCAGCTCAATACGAGGCAAAAATACGCGGTACTTGCTTTACTTGCCTTCACCTACTTTGAAGTTGATTTATTGCCGGGTCGTAGCGCTAGAGGACGTAAATCAAGCGCTAACAACTCAGTTAACGAAAAAGCAGCCACTAGCTGGCACTGGAAAGTCCTCAATACTACATCTCATCACTCGTGAAGCTGCGGACGAGGAGAGGCAGGACCTTGACAAGGAGATCGGGAAACTAAAGAGCGACCTAGCGGATGTTATGAAGCAATTGACACTGAAAGAGAAGGAAATCGAAGAACTGAAGCAAATAGGTGAGCTCATACGCATTCTCGCGGAAAGCTTTCACATTCTCAGCCCTTCGCAGAGAAAGAACTTAGGTTCGAGTTGAAAGCCGAGATTGATCGATCAGCTTCGTTGGCGAAGCAAGCACCACGACATCCGCAGCCTACACCCCGCTCTGGATTTATCGCTGAGGACCCGAAACACCGAGAAGCCGTCAAGCTGTATGAGGATCTAACGAACATTATTGTTCTAAATATCCGATCTTCACCCGGACAATTGAAGAAAGATGAATGGCTATTTACATGTTGCTATACACACACAAACGAATCGGATTCTATCAAGGCTACTACATACAGTGAATTTCCTTCTACTGCCGAACACCAGAGCGCATTGACGAACATTATATAGGTATCAGTTTCTCGCTACGTTCGTATGACGAGGAATCCGGTGGGGAACACACGGATTGGATTCAGTATCTTCCAATGCACCTAGAACAAGAGCCACCCGATTTTGTTGAACAATTGGGCTTTTTGAATGCCGCGTTCCAATTCGAGCGCAACCAACTGGCACTTTTTTTACGGACGTTATATACCACTGTTGAGGATATCGTTAAGTCCGGACGGGAGGGCGAAGACGAGGAAGATGAGATGGCGGAGGAATGATACCTTGTTTTGCTTGGGCACTCTTGGTGTGTTGATTCCCTATCCTCGCTTTATATTTATATCATGCCCAGCACATATTTGGATGAGGTCCTATCTGACAACTTTTTCTACCACCATTTAGCATGTATTGATATCCTCGATGTACTAATTGTTCCGCGTTCATGTTCTATCTTTGCGCTTATCGTCAGAGGTCGTCAGATAATCCAGGTGTCTTGATCCCTGTTTGAGCCCAAATCCTTAAGGCTGTTCTATCACCTGTCCGTAAAGCGTTCCCAACAGCCAGCCCGACAAAACCAGCGTCAAAACTGCCAAGTGTAGCTCCTGCTTGAATGAGGACATCGACCGTATCTGTATGAGATTGTCGAGCAGCCTAAGAAGAAAGAAAAGGCATCAGGGCCACGAAAATTGAAGAATCTTGGACAATCCACGTACATAATATAATGCTGTATGTCCAAGCGTATCCCTCAAATGCACAAGAGCACCAGACTTCAATAAAAGAGCAACCGCCTCTGTGCGCCCATTCAGTGCCGCAACGTGTAATGGCGACCTTCCAGATCCAGGATCCAGGCAGTTAACTATTCCGCCAGCAACACTTCCATGCCTCGCTGGCTCACCCGAACGATCATGATGATCCGCCTGCGACTTCTCATACTCAATACAGTAACTGAGACTTTCTACATCATTCCTAGCCACCGCCAAATGAATAAGGAAAGGTAGCAGCACAAACTCAGCTGTAGACGCCTCGGCGGCTGTCCATGTCCATGGCGCTGCGGCATCTTGTGCTCTCACAGCGGCGTCGAGAGCATCTGAGGTGACGGTAATTTCAGGTACGAGCGATTGGGGGCGAGAGAGTCTGACGAATTGGGAGAGGACGTGTTGGATGGTGTCAAGGTTACTCCCGATTGTCCTTGAGTAACTTGGGGCGGTTACGGAAGGGCGGGTCAGTTCGCCCCGGAGTGGGATACCAATCAGGTCGCGGACTTGTTTGAGGGTTAGATCAGGTTTGGAGAGGAGGTAGCTTAGTTTTGTCAGCGCACACTGGGGACACCAAGGAGTATATTGGGCACATCTGGTGGTAACGTAGGGCGTACCTCTGGTGTCATATCACTGCCAGGTACGACGCCGGCCTTGAAGTAGTGTCCTTGCGGTCTCATACGCGTCGGAAACGGAACCCTTGGTGCATTGAGAGATGGCCACGACGACGACATCCCCGATCACAGGCTTCTTTCAGAGCTGCAATGAGATCAGGGCGCTGAGGCGCATTGCCTGCACCGAACGTCTCAAGAACTACGCCTCTAATAGGTGGCATACAGAATGCTTTGATAGTTGTTCCTGCGATACCAGGGAACAGCCGAAGTGTCGCTATAGGATAAAGTGATGAGAGAGGGGTTATTATAGACCGGCGCTGCCGTACCTACCGACATGAGGACTCATCTCTATGATGGGGGCGTCAGTTCAGGGCACAACCGAAAGCAGAGGCATCATACCCTTGTGCGCTCTAAATTTTCGGAGACTTGTTTGGCGAATCACATCATCCCAGTTGACGACAATATCAATACCGACTAGGGATTCCATTAGCTCCTCGAAGAGAAAAGAAAGATCGTGGGTCAAGCAACCTTTGACCAGAGGAGGAAAATTGGGACTTTCGAAGGCAGCAAGATCGTAAGATGACATTTTTGTGACTCGGTTTCCCCGGTAGAGCGTATGGTTGAAATATGTGCAGCATTCTGTCCAGGCAGTAAGAATGTGTACAACTTTGATTGGGAAATGCAAACCTGGAATGATGTAGTGACCAGCGATGGTGAGAGCGCCCATCAAGTTGTCCACAGCATCATTACGAAGCTGAGACAAAGGTATCTGGGCTCCGGTGATGATCTATGCAATGTTTTTGTGGATGTTGGAAGCCCCGGCAATCAAATTATTAATCATACCACTGTTTTCCCGAGGTCTTCGAGCAGAAAACTTAGAGCGCTTGATGTGTATGACATTGTGTCAGTTCCATGGAGGACAACAAATGCATCGAATTGATAATTTAGCTCGATCTCGGTGGCGAGACGGATCCAGTCTAGTTAACAACTGGTGGGGATGCGGTGATACCGATGCAAAGAAGCGGCTATCTACCTTGAATATCCATGTTGCTGCTGTCTAATAAGGGGTTCCACTACTGGATATAAGCGATGCCGTTCAGCTCAAGTGGGGTGGGAGCTCACTTCAAGAATAGCATAACGAATTGACTTGCTCCCCGTACCACCAGGAACTCTACTGCGAGGAGTAACAAGGCTAGGCAAGTGAGCCTCGTACACATTCTCGGTCACCTGGACGCATCTCGGTTGATGTTTTGTGGTCCGCTCATCAGATATATTAAGGGATGATTCGCCAATTGGGCGAGTTGATCGCACAAGTAGGGTTGGGTGGACATCCGACTGTAGGTTGGGCTGTGCTGGTTGGGGGCTCGACCTGCCACTGCCGCTGCTCCACTCTCTGAAGCCCTGTACAGTCCCAGCGTTGGAGAAGAGGGAATCTTGCAGCGGGTCGTGAAAGCGGTTTTGGCTCCTAAGCGTTTCTGTTAGAAAATATGGCTCCGGCACATAGCCCTGGTGCCCGACGAGCATCCCAATGGTGCCACCTGCGAGACAAGACCTGTGAATGAATTTCGATTCCTGAATAATTGAGGTAGACCTGTGTAGATGATGAGAACCCTGGATTCGTTGGCGAGCTGGGTAGTGTCCATCGCGGCAAGGGCTAGGTGAACCTCGGAGGGACGGCGGGGATCATCCATCAATCGATCTTTCTTGGCACGTGGGAGTGGGATGGCTTGGATCGAGATACTTCAAAAGCCACCCCTTCCCTGGGTCATCTATTATCCATTCCTCCACCATGGAAACTCTTAGGACTGTCTTCCAGGCAAAAAACGCCAGCGTGCGTCCCATTTCAAGGCCACAGTCGATATCTATCTCATTGCTGTTTCATTCCAGACCACCCCAGCTCTCGTTACATTCGTCACTGCTGGCTATCCAACAAGGGATGACACAGCATCCATTCTGCTCGCAATGCAGGCAGGAGGAGCAGATATCATTGAGCTTGGTGTACCCTTTTCCGACCCAATTGCAGACGGTCCTGCAATCCAGGCGACAAACACCGTGCGTTTACGCATACACTTGAAGCGTTCATCCTTACCTTGCCCCAGATCGCTCTTAAAAATGGTATCGATTACGCGACGGTGCTCGGGCAACTCAGAGATGCTCGCAACAGGGGCCTGACAGCGCCAGTTCTTCTCATGGGTGGGTCCTACTTTCACAGTGGCATCCGACATGCTCATGGCATCCGCGCCAAGGCTATTACAACCCCTTGCTCGCTTACGGGGAGGACAAGGCGATCCAGGATGCGGCAGAAGCAGGGGCAAATGGCTTTATCATGGTCGATCTTCCTCCCGAGGAGGCTATCGCTTTCCGCGAGAAATGTGCCAGGGCTCGGTATGCTGTTCCCCTCGTCAAAAGCTATACGCGACTTGCTGATAATCGATTAGACTCTCCTATGTGCCCCTCATTGCGCCATCTACGACACTTAACCGTGTCAAATTCTTGGCTACTATCGCTGATACGTTCATTTATGTCGTGTCCAAGGTATTTGTTATTCCTGGCGCTTTTCCCCGATAGGTTTTAACATTGTATAGATGGGTACCACAGGTTCCTCCGACGGCTGCAAGCTCAATACTGAGCTTCCGGATATCCTTACCCGCATCCGCGAATATACCTCTGTTCCACTGGCCGTTGGCTTTGGGGTCGCCACAAGGGATCACTTCAATTACGCAGCTGATGCTGGAGCAGATGGCGTTGTCGTTGGCAGCCGCCTCGTCAGCGTCATCCATGGCTCTGCCGTTGGAGAAATTCCGACCAATGTTGAAGCTTACTGTCGCGAGATCTGCGGCAAAGGCCACCCAGAACACGTTCGACCACCCCCAAAGCCCAGCGCACATGTGACAAGCCCTACCTTGGAAGCACCCAAGCCAAAGGCGGGTAACCTTGAGGCTTTGCCGTCAAGATTCGGCCAATTCGGCGGACAATATGTCCCTGAGGCTTTGGTGGACTGCCTAGCCGAGCTAGAAGAAGCACACAAGTGCGCTATGGTCGATCCCGAGTTTTGGAAAGAGTTCCGTAGTCACTTTGGCTACATCAACCGACCTTCGACACTGTGCTTTGCCGAAAACTTGACCAAGGAAGCTGGAGGAGCTAGCATCTGGCTCAAGAGGGAAGACCTGTAAAGGCGACTCATTTGCTGTTTTGGCTCCTATTGACATACAAATTCTAGCAACCACACAGGGTCGCACAAGATCAACAACGCGGTTGGCCAAGTGTGTCTTCGTCCTGTTTTTTGGGGTTGACCGAAGTTAATGTTCTTTCAAGATTCTTCTGGCTCGTCGGCTGGGTAAGACGCGCATTATTGCTGAGACCGGTGCTGGTCAGCATGGTGTGGCAACCGCCACCGTTTGTGCCAAATTTGGTTTAGAGTGCGTTGTTTATATGGGTGCAGAGGATGTTCGCAGACAAGCTCTCAATGTCTTCCGTATTGAGATGCTCGGGGCAAAGGTATAAGTATTCTCCCATTATGATTGAGCATCCCGCTAAGTCTCTTGATAGGTCGTCCCCGTTCACTCTGGCTCTCGTACGCTCAAAGATGCGGTTAACGAAGCACTGCGCGATTGGGTAACCAACCTGTCAACAACACACTATCTTGTTGGCTCCGCCATCGGACCCCATCCTTTCCCTACCATCGTCCGTGATTTCCAGAAAATTATCAGTCAGGAGATCAAGCAACAGTTCAAGGAAGTTCGGGGAAAGCTCCCTGATGTTGTTGTTGCCTGCGTCGGTGGCGGGAGCAATGCGATTGGTGCCTTCTATGATTTCATCCAGGACAAGAGCGTACGTCTCGTTGGCGTGGAGGCCGGGGGAGAGGGTTCGTTTCCTTGGGCTTCAGTGCGACAGCCCAACCCTGATCATTTTCCCTAGGCATCGATGGCATTAGGCACAGCGCGACTCTGTCACAAGGTCAGCCTGGTGTCCTGCATGGGGTCAGGACGTACGTTTTACAGGACAAGGATGGTCAGATCATCGAGACACACTCGATCAGTGCTGGCCTTGACTACCCAGGTGTCGGGCCTGAGCATGCTTGGTTGAAGGACTCTGGTCGAGGCGAATATGTCGTTGCTACTGACGAGCAGGCTCTTCGAGGATTCAGAGCACTGACCCAAAAAGAAGGCATTATACCCGGTATGTTTTTCGAACCTGTGGAAGAACCTATCGAATTTCATCGGTCTCCTCAGCTCTCGAGTCCTCCCACGCAGTCTGGGAGGCTATCTGTCTTGCCCAGACGCTTCCTAAAGATCAGGACATTGTCGTGGTGAGTTTCTCTCCTGGAGTCGAAAATGAAACTAGGCTCAGCTAACTTTCCGTCCAGTGCTTATCTGGCCGTGGTGACAAGGATGTAGAACAAATATCGGAACTTCTTCCAAAATGGGCTAACGTTCTCGACTGGCATGTTGCCTCGCGCTCCTCCGCCAATACTTAACTTGGGGCTTTGTATAATTACAACCAACACAGTCACCGCTTGAATATCCGTGATCTATGTATTATGATACCTAATAATGTAGCTGATTAGCAGGGGGTGGCTGTGTCGAATGCTAAGAATGACTCGATTCAGCTGGGCTCCTCACAACATATCATCTACAACGGGCCCGCATCATGTCCCCAGACCGTAATGCACCCTATCATCGAGCTGTCGAGGTCTTGGCCTCAAAACTACGGCGTCGGTCAGTCCAATTTGGAAACACGGTTCAAATCTGGTGACATTGATGGTGTTATGCTACATGTCCGGGATACGCACGTTCTTTCAATTCATATAGGCAGATTGTAGGATCACGAACGACGGCGCTGGAAACGCTCCTTGTTCTCCGCCAGGTCATATCAAAAGCGCGATTCACCAATTTTGAGCAGCTTGTCGAGATTATCAAGAGCGTCGGGCTTAGACTGGTTGAAGCACAGCCAAAAGGCACGTTTTCCCGCTAGAGTAGCATGCTCGTAATTCTCATGGGTGAGGCACAATAGAATACTCTGTTGGTAACACTGTGCGCAAGGTCCTGCACCATATCCGAGAAGAATATCAAACGGCAACTCGTGGCTCTGCTACTGCTGCTCCTATAACCCAATTTTCAATCGCGAAATTCGTACTTCAAGGTCAGCCCAGGAAACAATTCACGGGGCCACTGAAATCGGAGAACCGAGGAACGTTGAAGGAGAACGATCCCGATGACCCGGATTCATTCGCCAAGGGCCTAAAACCGGTGTTGATGGAAGCGCTTCAAGATGTTTTGGATGAACTCGAGACAGTGTATGACAATGTGTCGAAAAACGCAAAGGACCACATCCATTCAGAGTATGCCCTCTCTTTTTCCAATTGCACCAGCATAATCTCGTAGTGACCCTTGATTGATAGCGAAATCATCCTGACTCTTGGTATGTCAAAAACGGTGGAGGCATTCCTTAAAACTGCTGCACATCATCAGAATTACACCGTCATCGTCGCTGAAACCGCCCCATCGTGCGTCCTAGGGAATTCATTTGCTGTATGTTCCAGCGTCTGATTGATCCCTCCAGATATGAGGGCCGTAAGATGGCAGAATCCCTCTCATCGGCAGGAATCTCGACTTTCCTCGTTTCAGATTCGTCGATCTTCGCGCTCATGTCGCGCGTCAATAAAGTGGTCCTCGGTGCACACGCTATCTTCGCCAACGGCGGGATGTTTGCCATCACAGGCTCACAAATTGCTGCCACTGCAGCGAGAGCGCACAGCACCCCGGTCGTGGTCTGTGCAGGTCAATTCAAGTTGACACCTCTTTGGAATTTATATCATGAATATGGGGCTCTGGATTTTGGCAATCCGAACGATGTATTAGGTTTTCAGGAAGGGCATTTGGTGGACAAGGTGGACGTGGTGAACCCCTATTATGATTATGTGCGCCCAGAATTAATTGACGCATATATCACCAATGAGTGAGTTCTACATTGGTATTTCTGGCCATTTCGTTGGCGTGACCCTCTTTCTTTCAGTGGAGACCACCCACCCTCGTCAATATATCGGTGAGATCTCAATGGGCGGCATTTTTACGATCTAAGAGACTGACTCCCCAACTCCCCAGCTTGTTGAAAGAGGCGTATGACGATGAAGATACTGAGCTGTAGACTAATCCATTTACTACATGTAATCTCGGAGTGTTATCAGTTCATATGTTCGCACAACACAAGACGTAAAAGCACATACAAGTTACTTTCTAAGGATGTCGAAAAACGCTTCTTGTGGTAGCTCCACTTTGCCTAACTTCTTCATCAGGCGTTTTCCTTCTTTCTGGTTTTCGAGATGCTTGAGCTTGCGTTCATAATGACCTACAAGGTTTAATCAGCGGACCAAATACCACCTCCCAGTATGGAAATGATGCACGAACCCCCGTAAAGGCCAGCAGTAACATCAGCCCGAAGAGCTTTAAGTGTTTCGCGGGCAATGACCTTCTTCCCCACAGCTGCTTGAATGGGAACCTCGAACAATTGGCGGGGGATAACTTTGTCTGAAAGGCAGCGTTGACACCAGTCGCGGAAGAAGATGGTTTAACTTACGGAGTTTTTTGACCCATTGTCTTCCAATAGCTTCTTGGGCAGACTTATGGACGATAAGAGCCAGAGCATCAACGGGCTTCCCGTTTAAGAGGAAAGTCATCTTAGCAAGATCACTCTTTTTGTAACCTGCATCCTCGTAGCTGGAGGCAATACTTTCCATGAGACGATGTTATAAGAGTGGAGAGCATATGAACGTACTCGAAACTAGCAAAGCCCGAACTTCGGCTTTTCAGCTGATCAAAAAAGTCCGAGACGATCTCGTTCAGAGGCAGAGTGCATGTAAGCATGATACGAGAGGAAGTAGCGGTTCCGGAATCGAGGTACTTATGGTCCACGTCTTCGCCTCGCTTTGAATAACAAAGGTCTAGCATATCGCCAAAGTAGTCTGAGGATGGAGCATGAGCATGGTTGCAGCTGGTATCAGGGAAGTGTGAGATACCTTCGGGAACGATAATTGACGCTTTCACGGTTGGCTTCTTGGACCTCCTTTACTCGGAGTGTAGAATCCATGACATCTGGAAAATCTGTCGGATTGCTAACGAAGACCTCTTTATTATCGCGCCAGTAGATGACTATTACATCGTATTAGCCCTAGAAGTGGTGTAGACCCAAATAACATGATCGCCCGACCTTTGTAGGGTACGGTCGGAGCAGTGATGATAATGTTGGCATCATACTCGTCCTCTAACCGCTGTCGGAAGACATCCATGTGGAGTGTACCGAGGAATCCCAGTCGGCATCCTTGCCCAAGTGCAGAAGACGATTCTCTCTGCACAGTAACACTCCGGTCCGTGAGGGTCAGCTGAAGACGATCAATACAGCTAATATTTCCACTAAAGCGTACGGGGACGTACACGGTTGATCGACTCCTCCAACTTGGGGAAATCGTTGTTGTCGATCGGGAAAATGCCAGCGTAAACCTAGACCCTAGTACGTCAGCACAATCCAGGACACCAGAAGCAGAGCGTGCACCATGGCTTTCGTAGCCTTAAACCCAGGCATCGGTTCTACCGGAGCACCGACTCGATGAAGTGTGTCACCGATATGAGCTGGCAGGTTTGACCGGTCAGCATGCTGCAAGATTACATGCGGCCGGAACTCTACCTTCCGACGATTGCTTCATGTTACAGGCAATATACCCTACTTGTCCAGGGTGCAGTGCTTGGACTGGTGTCTCTTCGGGATGCATGATGCCTATTTCTGTAATCTCATACTTTTTCCTTGTATGACATGAAGCTATCTTGTCCCCTGGAGTAAACGTTAACGTGTTTAACATGACTCCTGTGCAGAGATCTCGTGCCTTTCTTCAAAACGCCATGCTGTAAGTTTATTAATGATATTACCCCCCTGTATTTATCGTATCTGGGATTGTTGATTGAGTTTGGGTGCAAGGGAGAAATTTCTTTACGCACAACGAGTCGAACAAAAACGCTTTCAGTGACTGCTTTTCCGAACCGCCTGGCGGTGGTATACGATCAATGATTGCCTCAAGGACTGCTTCGACTCCCAAACCAGTTTTAGCAGATATTTTGATAATCTCTGAAGGATCAATGCCAAATATCGACTCTATTTGAGCGGCTATTCGTTCAGGCTGTGCAGCAGGAAGGTCTATCTGGAACATACAGTGAGCAAATGTAAACATAGACAAGCCATGAGCTGACCTTATTCAGAATCGGTATAATCTTGAGACCCCTTTCCTTCGCGGTGTGAAAAACGGATAGCGACTGTGCTTGGACACCTTGACTAGCGTCTACCTGGGAAGAGTCTTTAGTCACGACGCAAACTTTCATTAACCAGAGCCTGAACCCCAACGCACTAGTAACAAGGCGCCCTGGCAAGCGGCCAACGAACGTGAAACTTCCCAAGAGAAGTCCACATGACCCTAGAATAGCATGTAAATCCAGTCTTGTTACACACACTATAGTTGGACGTACGGGAGTATCAATCAGGTTTAGAAGATACCGCCGACCATCATGTAGATGAAGCATGCTAGGGGAAGGGTTGTTAGAATCGCAAAACAGACGATACAACGAGGAGCAATACCTAGCAGTCTGGGCCTTGACTTATTACTAGTCATCGTCACACTCCACAACACAACAACGACAACTTACCAGTGATACCCCGCTCGCGTTCAACCTTCAGTTTATCTAACACCTGTTGGTTCCTCCCGGTCTGCTTCCTCTCGATGGTGCCGGTCAACTACAACTGTCTTCAGGAAGTGCTTATGCAACCAGAGTGGAAACTATAAACCTCAAGGAGACTTTACGAACATCAATACTGTAATTATCGCAATAAAGGTTGGAACCTACCGGTCTGCCAGCGTTGACTTCCCATGGTCTGGATTCTATATTATTGAGCAACTTGAATGTGGGGGGAAAATAACATAAGCACCTATGTGTGCAATGATGGAAAAATTCCTGCAGGGAGTTCGTGAGTGCGTTCCAGGCATTTTGTGTACAGCAGATGGCTCACCGTATCGCGTTGCAGGGATATTCTTCCATCGCTGGGGGTTCCCGTACAGCATGCCTCGGGGAAGTAGAATGAAGGTGTCTTTGTGCTATGGCAAGCCCGTACCGAGGTGCTTCGAGGAGCCGGAGGCATGCTCGATGCCACGAGCATAACATTGGTAGTCGTCTGGGCCCCTAGTTCCAGCTGAATACACGTTAATGAATAAACATTCCGTTCCCGATCTGGGACGCGTCGTGAAATATTGAAGTAGCCAGCTTAGTCAGCGAACCTGCCTGACTTTCTGTATTCTCCTCATGTCGTTGGCTGAGGCATCTGAGGCGCGTAAGGCACGGTTACTTGCGCTCAGAAGGAAAAAAGCAGGGGAAACAGTCGACGAGTGAGTAAGTGTAATGCCTATGCACTCCAACACAACTCATGGAACTCTCAGAGCTTCAGAACCAATATTTAAGTCGCGGAACTTTGATCCTGAGTCGAGAACCGTTAAAAAGCATACGAGGGACGATGATGTTCAAATGGATGACACGGTAGAGAAAAACGTTGCTGGTTTGGCGGAACAGATCATACAGGAAGATCAAGTACGGCAGGCTCAGGAATTGGTATGCTCCCTCATTCTTGGGACGTCTACTTGTGCCAATAACACCATTTAGGATGTCTTTAACATTGCACCTAAACGGCCCAACTGGGATTTGAAGCGCGAAATGGAGAAAAAGCTGGCGAAGCTTGAGCGAAGGACGCAAGAGGCGATTCACACCCTCATTCGTGCGACCTCTAGTTCTCTTTGACTCAACTATTTGCTAATGCCTTCCGCAGGTCAACGTTTGGCTGCTCAAAAAGGGCAGTCTGATGATATTGTTGGTGCAATGAAAGCTCAAGAAAAGCAACAGCAAGACCTTTCTGATGAAGAGGATTAGGCATTCACAAGTTTCGTTTGTTTACGTGTAACTCTAGCATCAATATGTACGCTATTTCGAACTCCAAGCCCGATACCCGTCATTTTCTTTTACCGCCGATTCTGTATTCGCTTCTAGGAGCACCACTAAACCCTACCTCACACGATGTCCTGAGTAGGCCACGAGTCCTCATGGCCGTATCTAATGGCCGAGATCATTTAGGCCTTTCTAACTCTGCGTCTTCGCTACACATGCTGAAAGCCGTTATTGCAGTTACTTTTTCGTCTCCAGCAGTAGAATTACCCCGATCCAACTGCTCCCGTTAAGCTGATTCAAGGGAGAGGGGGGGGGGGGGCATTGGACCCTATCAAATCAGCACCCTCACCGAAACTTTGGCTCGTTAACGGCTGTAGAAGCGTGACCATGATCTGCTACCACCGCAAAACGGAAGGCCAGCCGGCGGAACCCCTCCCTAGAGGTCACCACTGGTTCCCCTTACTGGACCCACCCCTCGGCATTTGCTATGAGGGACTATGATAACTTGAAGTTGGAGCCTGAACCTGCCGATCCCCTGAGTGGTGATGAACACTTATCGAGTTGTTAATTCCTCAGTGACACTATCCGTACCTGGGTAAGAGCGTCCTTCCCCGGCTATGCTCTTGAGCCGACCATGAAACGCAATACTCGTAAGCCAGCCACTCCTCAGTCAGGAGTAGCTACACTTCCAGCTTTCGAGCCCATACTTTTATAGCAACCTGATGTTGAGGTCTTTCCTCGCTCGAAGGATCCCCTAGTTGGAGGAAGAAACGTATTGCTTGTCCCCTGCTTCGTGACATGCCCTCAGACACCCTTGTCTACTGGAAACCGGCCCACCAAACTGACCAGATGCAATTGAACACGCCTTGTGTTCTAGCTTTAAGAACATGCCCATCGCGTTCCCACCAAAATCAAAGGCTGTCGAAGAAAACTAGTTCGGGGTCCGGAATACAAAGTAAGCTATAGATCTGCCGCGTTTCGTGTTAGAACAAGCCCTTCTGGACCACTTGATAACTGCGGCGGTATTGCCGCTTAAGAGTACAGGGTGTCACGGGGAGAGCGGTGGGATTACCCAAAAAGGGCAACTCGGCATGGACGTGGAAGTGATATCTCCAATGTTTGCAAGTCCAGAGTCACACCCACAGCACTAACCACATCTTACCTCGCCCTCACAACACATCCCCCTCGTCCTCAACAGGATCCCCTCAACAATTATGACCGACTCCGAGCCCCAGGCAAACCGTCGGGTCCCAACACTTGTGCAACTATGCCAACGGGGTGCGCAGGCCGTCACCCCCTTCACCGAGCACGTCTGACCAACGTATATTACTACCTTATAGCGGCGGCAGCAAGCGTGGACTGTACGTATGCATGCATTCATGTTATTCCTATTGTCCCCCTTCATACCCTCCTAGCCATTGCCACTCTGGGTGATCTGAGCTATCCGCTGGTAAAGCCTATTCTGGAACGATGCTCGGTGGAACAATTGTTAAGGTTCGAAGAAACCTCTCTGGTATGCGTGTATGCTTTTCGCGTAACTCGGTGCTTATATCTCTCACAGCACCTACAGGATGACACCTTAGGTATGAGCCTGACCGCCGTCTTCCAGCATGTTGAAGGAACTCGAAACAGAAATTTGGATGCAACTATGTATTCGAAAATACCCCGCGGCGGTAGAGAGATATCTTGATGACGAAGTGCTAGAACCAAAATCATGGAAGGCACGGTATATGGCGAGTTCCCTTTCTTCGCATTCGACTGGCCCAGTTTGACCCCGTATCCAACAGATCCTCGAGAAAGAGGAAGAAATACGTCTTGAACAAGTTGGCTCGAAGCTGAGAACCCAGCGCCTTGAGGCTGAAGAGCGCAAAAAGGAACGAGAAGTCAAATTAACCGACCGAGTGCCGCCATCTAAACGCCAACGAACAGGATGTAAGTGGCTGCATTTCCCCAGAGGCACACAACTCACATGTTGATCACGACCCAGGGGGGACACCCGCGCAACCTAAGAGCTTACTGCAAAAGACATTTTCCTCAGCCTCGAAAATTCAAAAGGCCATGTACACTTCACGCATCCTCCCTCCAATGAATAAGGGCAAATCTTACTGTGTGCTTCCCAAACCCTCATGTCCCATTATGCCGGCACTCAATTCAAATGCGCCAAGCCGGGTCTCTGTAAACACTGTGGTTCACAAACGCCCAATTACCGGTCCAAGCAGCAGTTCGACAGCCAAGGTCACACCCACAGCATCCTTCCCCCCTTCGTTGGCTCGGCCATCCTCAAGTGTACACTCTCCCTCAAAATCACGTCCCAGCTCCGTTCCAGTTTCCCATACATCACCGCCTACTCCGGTGCAGTCGGGAAGTCCGCCTCTGAAGACATCGCCAGCGGCTTCCCCTTCCAGCATATCGGGTGATGCCCGTCCACTCAAAGCGGTGTTACCAGTCAAAAAAGATCCCATGGCCTCTCTCTTCGTCCCGAAACGCCGTGCGTACTCCCAACGTCCGGTGTAACGCCAACCCTTATCATCTACATATACGTCTCGCCTTCAACATCTCAACAGTTTCCCCGCTTCCTCTATTCATCATTCATCATTTTAGAACCTCAGCGCTCATCATATGTAGACCACCGCTGCCAGCTTCTTCGATTCTCCCGCACCTCAGGTCTTCTCACTCACTGTCTTATGTCCGCACCTGTATTCTCTCGACTTTCTCATGTTTTCTATTATGTGATGTGTCCAGCCCACCCCTGTATCTTTTCCATATTACAGATCGCACCGCTGGTTCTGGGTCTCCACGTCCATTCAAGTCCGTCCCTATTGGCTACTCACCTGCAATAGCACTTCCGACCTCGCATAGGGATTTAAATTCCCATCTTCCCGCACCACTCTGGTGAAATTTCCTCCGTAATTCAACAGACACTTCCCAGTGCTTCTTTTCCCAACACCATGGAACCCCTCTCTCTCTTATTGATCTCAATTTCCGATTCGCGTGACAATGATACATAGTTCTGCAAAAAAGGACCCCCAACCTCAAGGCCCCAGGCCCCAGTTCCCGCTTTCCCCTCTCCTCCCTCTGTATATACACCTGCCGGATCTCGTGAATTTCCCTCGCATTATTATTTAAGGTATGCATAGAGATCTCTGCTCATAGCCACTCAGATACCCCCTTCAATCCACTCCGGATGAGTTACTTAACTAGTATATACATGATGACTGGGAAACTCCTCGCAGTCAGACGCTACCGGTCAGGGACTCGTGCGCCTACCCGTCTCTAGCCAAGCCACTATATCAGCATGGGGTGACTAGGGGGACCCCAAACAGCCATTGTGACATGATGATAATGATATTTCTAATGGTCGTCCCGGACAAGGATTGCTCCTTCGGCCAGTTCGGAATCGGGCGCTGGACTGTTCCCGTCCCGCTGCTTCTTCCTCCTCTTACTACACACAACACCTACACCTCGAGAACCCGGTGGTCTATATTCGGGTGTATTGCTTACGTGGAGTACTCTGTGTCGTGATTGTAACCTCGAAGGGAAGAATTTTGGCAACAGAACCCCGGCTTATTCATGGCTTGGTGTTTGGAGCCTTGGCTCGATGTCAGAATGGCACTCGGTAGTTGCAGCCAGAGGGAAAGGGGATAGGAAAGGGAATAACTAGGGGCCCGAGCTCGTTCCCCATCTGAAGGTCCGGAAATCAAGACACCGTTGTTAGCGTCAGTTTTTGTTGCACGCGCGGGATATGAAACGTTGATTGTACACTAATTAGCTGTGCAAAGGGACGGGACGAAGAAAAGGAGGAAGCGGGGGGGAGAAAATATTGGCCATTGGTTACATGTTATTTTGTTGGTTGAACATCTGGAACGAACGGGAAGTTCGTGTATATATAAAACAGTCGTGAATTGTACAAAAGCGCTAAATATTATGCGAGACATGCAGATGAGTTGCGTTGTGGAGAGATTCCTATGCAGGGTGTAAGTAAGATGGAATTATGAGCACAGTCGCCCACATGCTCCAAGTTAGCTCTTCCGAGGTGGGGGTGTAATCGTATGTGGACCAGCAGCCATAATGATGGTACTGATCCAGGGTAAGGAACAGCGACGTTCGAGTACATCGCTATCTCCTTCACATAAGCAAATTGACTCATGTCCTCGCGGGCAGGTCGATCGCAGAGATAGACGATGACTCTCCAGCTGGGCCATCAAAATCACCGTTATTGCTGTCCCATCTCTGTCTTGTCTTCCCCTTCCCCTTCCCATTCGATATCACTGCTGACGTTGATGCATTGGACAGTCTGCCATGCCCGTCATCTGCACCTGTAGGCATCGGCGCCTCCCATATCCGTATCGTAGTGTCATCAGAGCACGACGCAAACATCCGCTCATTCTTCGGGTTCCACGCGACGGAATTCACACTCCCTTCTCCGTGGCCCGCCAACTCTTCAAGCAACGTGCCAGAATCTCGGTGCCAGACGTAGACCTTGCTATCTGTTCATTGAGTAACCAAACAAAGTCAAGATTAGGTGTGGCCATGCAAATAAATAGATTTTGTTAGGAGATCGCCAAGGCGAATAGGAAAGCTTGCAAGACAGACCTTCGCTCCCACTAACAACAAAGCCACCGTCAGCTCCACCAAAGCAACTCCGAATGACATGTCGTCCTTGCTTCTGTCCAGTGTACTTGCGGGCCACCCGATTTGAGTCTAGATCCCAGAGGCGGATTTCCTATGGCAAGAACGTAACCGAGTGAAGATGAACGATACCGCGGTGATACTATAAACGAAATTCTCTCACGTCTGGAGCAAGGTTGATGAGGGCATACCGTGAGTTCTCAGAGATCTTGACGCTAGTGAGCTCCCCTTCCAAAGCAACGGTGCTGTGAAAGTGGGAATGCGAAATGCAATTAGTACAGTTAACCCGATCAAGCTTTTCATGGATCAATAACTTTTAGGCGAAATACTCACAACTCTGGTTGTTTTGTCTCTAGATCATAAATGATCATCTTGTTATTGCTGCGAGGACCATTGCCCTGTGCACTGTTCCCACCAGATGCCGTGGTAGGTTGGTCACCGCCTTGACCAGGTCTCGATGGTTCAGGTGGTGTCGGATGGCGTTCCATGCCAATCGTTACGAGACGTGTGAGGTCAGGTGTTATGGCCAAGTCTGTTACACGAATTGGCGTTACTCCCCACGACTCATGCAATTTTCCGTCTGCATCCTAATATTGGTGGGGTCAGTCAGCAGAAACAGGGTCACCAGGATTGACCGAAGCCAAGAAAAAGAGGATCTTACCCAGTGAATGATTTTGCCGTCCAAGGCTCCTGATATAAATCCCGACCCATCGGGAAGCCATGCTAGTGCAGTGACGGTTTCGGTGTGTTCAGTAAGTGTTTCAGCACATACACCGGTCTGTCATCCCGTCAGAAAGCTGGATAGATAAAAACCACAGCATTTACCTGAGCGTTCCACATCTTGATATGATGTTCTGAGCTCGTCAGCAGTATTGAATCGTCCCGTGACCAAGCAAGGCATCCGACAGGATATGGGTGTTCTCGTAAAATGTGGTGTGTTGACCACTCCTCTAGAGGCAGGCCAGCTTCTGTCGAAATCTTATCCACACGATTGAAAATCAGCAGTTGATAAATAATAGAAGAAATGACATACCCCAGTTTTCCATATGATAGCTGTTTTGTCTTTCCCAGAGCTGGCTAGATATCTCCCGTCGTGACTCCACTGCATATTCCACACCTCGTCTGTATGTCCCTGCAAGATGGTTGTCGTAGTGTTTGGGAAGTCCGATTTATTACAGTGATGATCAGTGTACAATGAAAATGTCGATGATTCTAGCGGTGAGTTGTGATATACACATTGCGAATGCTGGTATTCTCGTGCTTGATGAAGGAGGGTGGCAAGGCGTCGCTGAGGGATCATGATGGATGATGGGATGTAGTCTGTGAAGGAACAGAGGTCAAAGAGATTCGAACAACAGGAGAAGACGGTAAGGACGTACACTGAAGGTCACTCAGTAGGTGTTGCCTTGATGAACCAGATGCACCGTCCCACCCGATTCGTTGCCGTAACTCCCCAGGATCCGAGCACATGAGAAGGCTTAAAAGGTCAGTCAGAATAGGTTTATCTCAAGGATAGAACAAGGCGCTATCTGACCTTGATAACGTATGGAGCTGTTCAGTGTCTGTGTTCATGGGCGCGAGCTCATTTCTGAGAACTTGAAGTGCAGCCGTTGTCTTCTTGGCCTCTAGGAGCTCCAAGTACTTTTGCTGGCTAATCAAAAACCTTGCATCCTGGAGGATAATGTGAATAGTAGCCCCAAAGTGCACAACCGACGTATCTTACACATAGCCCCTCCTCGTCTCCTTGGAACAAGCGCGACAGAGCAGCTTCCAGCCTTTCCCCACATTCCATCCAGAATATAACGCCTAAATTGCGACACCTCTGGCGACTCCATCGAATAACCCGATTCGGCTTCAAGTGTGGCAGCGGATTCGCTTAATGAGTAGACCAAGTGAGCAACCGAGTCATCAAAGGAGAACAACCACCGAGACATACATGTATCCAACATCACGCAGACTCTGTACCACAAGGCGAACAAACTCCTCCCTGTCCACAGACGAGCCCTCATAGAGAGCGGTGCCAGGCAAATTTACAGCAGTGACTGCGGCACCCTTGCCATGCTTTGGCACTCCGCTTCCATTACCCAACACCAACCCACCGCCACTTCCCGACAAGCCATTGGTGGAGGGCAGTGACGGCGACATGACACCATTTCCGTTCGTTGTCGTGGCTGCACGGCCATTCATTGGGGATACACCGTCGAGGCTGCTGGTGAGGGAGGATGGGCCAGGGATGTCAGGGGAAACGGATAGACTAGAGTTTTGATCTGACTCTGGGATTCTCATGAAGAAGGGATGTGAAGAGGTAGTACGATCGGGGATGGTGGAAGAGGAAAAGGTAGATAGACTTGAGTTGTCGACTCTCTGTCGCTTTCGGGCCCTCGTGTGTTCGGGGTCTGCCGGACGAGCGGTGTGTGTTGAGAGGGGTGTGTGTATGTAGTGAGCGGTAACAAGGAAAACAAAATAACGCGAGAAAATCGCCACGGGCGAGACAGCGGAAAACGAATAACGAACAATTAGTCATAATGTCAGGCTCCTTTGTGATGAGGGTTGGGGGGGGGGGGGGGGGGGGGAGGAGGGTTGTAAGAAGGCGGGCTTACCAGAGTTGATTATGTCAAGGAGACTGCTGGCCTGGTCGAGTTCTGATCGGGTGCGAGTAGCTGGGATAAGACTGTGAGTGGTGAGTGATGATGAAGGGGCTGCTGTTCTGGCGTGGGGAGGGCGAGGGGAAGTGGTCGGAGCGGTGGGGGATGGTGTGGGTTCCAGAGCAGGGACAGGATGGTCGGAGGTGTGGACCTCCCTAGCAGGATTTGGGTTGGTAAAAGGATCAATGGTTGCGAGAGATGGTGGTGGTTGTGGGAGAAGAAGGGTGAGCGTCTGGCATGAACGTAGAGGAAGGGGCTGCAGCCAACGCTCAGGGCAATCTGCGTCTCTCTCCTCCAGACTATTCGCACGAAATCACCCGCATTTAGAAACCGAATTTAACAATCGATAATATGTACACGTTGTCCGCTCTGAAACGTGTTTCTCTTCCAAAATGTGGCTACTGTGGTAGAGATATTAAACAACTAGGGAGAGAGATGGAGATGCGAGGTCATTGAATGTATCATGATGCTTTACTAGATAGCGATGCAATAGGAACAAAAATGAAGGCTCATCGAAAATGCCGGCGCCCTTCACGGAGAATGGAAAAGAAATAATGTTGAATATAGTGCGATAATTGCGCTTTCATGAACAAAGATAATTTGGAAACGAAGAGAAAAGATGACTAAAGGGGGTAATTGCGATAACAACAACACAGCGTGATGAGGGTTAGACTGGAGGACGATGACATGACAAGAGGCGGCGAAACTTGCTGGTTTACTGAAATGCGAATGCTAGGTGATGTTTTTTTTTCCGAAATGTTACAAACGAGGGGGTGTCCTGTTGAATGTATGTTGCCAGGGATTTTTTGTTTTGTCGGTGAAGAATGAAACCGATGTCTAGCCCGATACGGGCTGAAATTTTGATAGAACATTTTGGGCCGTAGGCCGAGGAAAACGCACATGGTGAGTCCAGGACCTAGAGGGGAATGCGTTCGACAATGCCCAAACTGCGTTCACGTTCGCGGTCGCGTTCCCTGCCAACCAAACCACTCCGACCGTTACCAAACCCGGGTGCATCTGTGGAAAACCCCATCCCATCCAGATCTTCAACTCGAGCCCGTCCGCGCCGTTTTTCATCGTTCCTACTGCCAGACTGAGATCTGTCAAAAATCTCAGTCTGCCGGACAGCGGCAAGAGTGCGGCCGCGATCCTCCACGTCTGGTAAGACCTTCGGAGCTGGGGAACTGTTCCTCCGAACTGCTGTCCTCCCGCGGTTGGGTTGGCCAGGCACCGATGACCAGTCCGTATAGTCCTTCGCATCGAAACGGGGACGGGAATCCTGCTCTACAAATTGCGGCACAACCTCGGCAACGAGGTGCCGAGTGCGGGTGCGTGGAGGGGAGAAGGACGAGTCCGAGCGTTGACCACTGTTGGATTCACCGGGCATGCGGCGACGTCCCCTCGGAGTGGTGTGAACAAGAGGAGGAAGGGGGCCATCGAGAGCTTGGGGCAGCCTCGACGCAAGTGCCAGTTTTGGAGTAGGAGGAGATGGACGAGCAGCAGTATGCCCAGAGGAGGATGAGAGAGGGGACGAACGTGCCCCATTGGCGGGCGAGGTTATCTGTAACAAAGAAAAATAGGCCGGTAGACTCGCACGATTGCGGGTGCGCTTTGCCCTTGCGGTGTCTCGTTTTGTTCTGGATGCATCAGATCCCTTTTCTGAGGGTGCATCACTTTCCTCCAGATCCAAGTTTTCTCGGGACGATGTGCCGAAGTCGGAAAATGTGTCATCGTCTTCGGTCGACGAGTGCGAAGTATGAGGGGCACTCCGCGGAAAACCTCGCACGTGGCTTGAAGAGTTAGAAGACATACGCTTATGGACGTGTGGTACAGTGGAGTGGTTATTGGTACCAGATGGGCGGCGGGCGTACTGCAGGGCTGAGGGCTTGAGTGGATATGGAAAGCCAAATTGCTTTGGGATTCCGTCATGGGCAGAGTCGGGGCCGTCGGTATACTCAGTCCGAACTGCGAGACCAACGTTGTCGTCGTCGTCATCGTTGTCGGTCGCGACAGGACCAGGAGGCCGACGATGCAGAGGAGGGGACCGAGTACGGATCGTGACCTCGAATGTTCTTAAGTGCAGAGCCGAGGGCGGAAGGCATAAGGGGTGGCACATCGCCGCCATTGGCGTAGCCGAGATGAGGCGAGGAAAGAGCACTGCTGGAAGAGGAAATGGAGGGGGACGTTATGTCGCGGCCTTGGCAATCGTCGCTGCAATAGGCTTGGCTGGAGGCGAGAGAGAAAGGGTTGGCACCACGAGACAAGTGGGAGTGAAGCAAGGGAGCATACCCGTAGTCGAGCAGGTGCTTGCCGCACACCAAACAGATTTCCTCAAACATAGAAGAGGGGTAGGGGAGGCAGTGAGGGATGGGAAGGAGAGACAGTGAAGAGGATTTTCCGGCCAAGGGGGAGGGGGGAAGTGTTGAGACGGGGGCAACTGAGGACAAGAGGGTCAGAGCTTATATAGGGAGATCCTGGGATGTCGCAACATTCGCAACGGAAAACGAATTTTTGAAAATGCCTTGGAAATGCCCATTTTGACCAATTTAGGCGACTTTGATCCAAGTCACACATATGACCTCGTCACGCCCTCCATTTCGGGACATGGGTCACATGTGTGATGTGATGAACATCACACCCCGTCACAGGTCCCGATTATGCTCTCCAATTCACTCCGGGTCACAGGTAGTCGTGGACCCCGTGGACTCATCACCTGGCGATCTATCCCGTAGGCCACAACCCCGGTCTTAGTCGCGCCGACAGGGGGAAGGGCTCAATGGAGAGATTCAAGGCAAGCCAGCCTCAGAGAACGACTGTACCACTCAGAGCCAACATCAGATGACTCGCTTCAATCCCCCTCTCCTGCGAGCTAACCCAACAACAACAATGCACGCATGTGGCGTGCAAGTTCTGGCTCGTCCTCAACCTGTACATAGCCAAATCCACTTTTGGCAATGTATGATGTATATACATGTGACTAGTGTGACGCGCCCTGTTTCCGCTTTTGGTGGCTGGGCGCAGAAGGTCGACGTCATGTATGACTCCCGCTGTTTTTGCGCTGTGCGTCACACTCCGCAGCCACTCGGATGCTGACCGCGAGCTCAATCCCACTTTCTCTGGGTGATTGATTACCTTGGACGTTCCCATTAGCGCGTACTGTCTACACAGTGGACCGTTCAAGTCACACATTACGTCCATGTCATTCGCTCGAGCAACATTCTCCTGAGCTATCTCACTTCTCCCGATCTATCGTAACAGGAGAACTATGTGGACTTGCATATGGCTCGAGTACTCACGAAGCCCACCAAACACATCGCAGCAATTCAATGAGCACCTTATTTTCGTCAGAAAATGATGGCTCTTCGATTCTTGATGGCTCCCAGCCTGAGTTATTAGTGGTTCACTTATACTTCACAGTCTTCGGCTTCGATTCCTCAGATTTTCTCTGGGTACCCGCGTCAAGGGCCACCACGAGGCCAGTCCCGGATCCTTGGGGGTGGGGGGGGGGGGGGGGAACTACGATTGCCTTCTAGCGTCCGACAATGCTTTTGGACGCCTTAGGCAATTCTCCTCTTTATCTCGCAGCAGGGAAGCCCTCGATAATTGGAGCTTGATCGGGTCTCTCTCCCTTATCGTAACTCAAAAAGCTGTTTGACTCTCTCGGGCTGGTGGTTGTGTGGTTCTGCCGTCGTCTCATTTATCAATAATACCTTGCGAAGCCTTTCTTTGAGACCGTGATACGCCCGTTTGATCGCTTCAGGAGCCGACTGATCAGACTCGGAGAACAGAGGGGCTTTCACTGTTCAAAGCCATCAAAATCGAAGCCTTTTGAGTCAATTTGGGACAATGGGGATCAAGTTTTTAGTGAAACTTACACGATGCGTGGACCGTCGGGTTGTTCGATACGTGCTTAGAACTGCTCGTTTTGCTGCTACCTTGCTGTTTGTGCCCATGAATAGACGAGGGGTCCCTGGCTGTGTGTGGAAGGAAGATCCACATAAAGAGCCTTTGCCCCCTATAAATTGGGAAAGATCTTGCTGCATTCGCCAAGAACCATCAACAGCATTGTGCCTGCCCGTGTTTTCCGTTGCAAAGAACCCATAATTGTTTCTGTCCCTGTAATGCGAGTGGAGGCAGTGTCGTGCAACGTTCGTGACTTGGCCAGGCTAAGCTAGTCACATACACTACGGGACTTGCTGTCAAGATTGGATGCCACAACAATGATGAAGGAGGGTCTTTGCAGAATCATGTGAGGGTCATAATATCCACTGAGTCAGGCTGATCGACAGGACCTGATGACACTCCTAGCACTAGTCGGCTGTGCTGATCACAATGTGTACATACAAGCCCAGGTGATCAGGTGATCAGTGACATTATGTACTGCTGATTGATATCTGTGGTCGGGACCCCGCAGCCGGTTAAGTCCGCAAATAAAGAGGGGAGGAAGGTATTGAATGAAGAGGTGCGAGGGGAACTATTCAGACGAAAGAAAGGAGTGGAGTCGGCGGAAGTTGAGAAAAGAATTTCGACTTAAGGAGTGGTAACGAGGAGACTGATCGCAGCCGTCTGATCTTTAGTGTGACACAAATGCCTAGCCAAATCTCTGGGACCACCGAACACTTGTCTTGTTAATAATAAGTACCACCCCGGTACTCGACTGGTGCGGTAAGTACTCAGCCGTGAATTAACGAGGCTGCTTTGTCAACCCCGGGTTTCGGGAATGGCTCTTCGGAGGTTTCGGGACTATCATTCCATTTTTGCAAAGAGCACCCGTCGGGCCCGGGGACCGCATCGGACAAGGACACACACACACATATACCGTGACCATGTGGACAATGGGGACTCGAATCGCAGCGAGTGTCCCAGCTCTTCAAGACAACTAAGTACTGAATCCTTCATCTCCGATTTCGGATTCGGGATTCTCAACTCTCCCTACCCTTCCCCCAACTTGGGGAAGGGAAAATGTTCTCGCTCACCACCCTGCACATCCAATCTTGGAATCAGTTCTAGACGAGCTCGAGCTTACTTCATCAAGTAGTAAACGTTAAAAATAATCACCCTCCGAGAACTGTTGCCTGGGCCATCCCAGACTACCGCTTCGCCCCCATGTGTAGGCCTGGTAGGGATCCACATTCCAATGTAACCCATATCTACCGCCGGATGAGGAATCTGCAGAACCGTTGGACTGACTGTTACCAAGGGCCAGCCGGAGCGCCTCGGACTCCCGTTTGTGTCACTTTCGTGCCCTCGTTGTATGTGCTCACGACATTATTCCCTTGTTTCCCTCTGACTCGTTTTTTTTTTTTCCTTCTTCTTCTTCTAGTTTCGTAGTCCCATTGTTCCCTCGTTGCGGTTGTCATCGTGACAGGGGAAACAAATGGCAATTGACATTTACGCAAATTAATGTACCATAGCATACAATCCCCCTCCGGTACCGAATCCAGGTAACTCAAACCTAGCGTGACAAAGGAAAGGAAATACAGAATTACAATAAAAAAAATCACAAAAAAAAGTCCGTTCTTCTGTTCTGTATGGACACGGACCCCGGGAATACATGAAGGGAACGCAGCTCAGGTTACCTAACACAAGGTGTGGAAGGAAAGAATGGCTAGCACCACTATAGCAACGTCCGTGCATCCTTGCTTGATTGTGCAATACCCGTGCAGTGGTAGCCCCCGGCTCCTGAGAATAGTCGCCACTCACAAAAATATAACATCAATTGATTCGCCCAACGATCTCACCTCTATCGACGCCCAGATCTTGACACTGACACAAGCGCAATGCCTTTTTGTCACCAGCATGTCTTCCGGTTGCATACGTCCCAGGAAAAAAATTACTATAAATTATATATGAATTATAATGTGCTTCTACTCTAAAACTCAGTTAGCGCTCATGAGGCACAATCGATCACATAACCACTATGTCCATAAAGAGGGATAATGGTGGGGGAAATCTATAGTAAGGCAACCAGCGCGCAGCCAAAACACAGGGAAGGGAGCCACAAAGGAGATGAGACCAGATCAAATCCAGGTGGTGCAACATCCAGGGTTGCCTCCTAAAACCGAGTATCATCAACAACCGCAAGCCTCTAAGCTCCATCTACTTGATGATATCCAACGCATGAAGGACAGGTATCTCCCAAAACACGATGAACACCAGACCAGCGCAACAGACAATCAGATATCCGCGAGAAATGAACAAGGCACTGCATTCGAATAGCTAGCACTCATGCCTATATTCACTTTGCAGACCTTGTCTCGGGAGGTGACATGTCCAGCGACCCATGTCGTGGTGACTCCACAGGCGTCTTCATCCCCACTTCCTGATCATCACGTCCATCGTTGTGTAGTGACTGAGGGCGTTCCGTTGACACCTGACGTTCAGGGACTAGGGACACTACCTTGCCATTCATAGGCGGGGGAGATGCACTTAGAACACGATCGGATGCGCTCAACGCCAGACTGCTCGCACTCGCCGAGGCTTCACTTCCAAGGGCCAACGTGCTCGTGCTCGCCGTCGTACTCTGTACAATGGCGAGTATCTTGGCAGGCAGGGGTGGAGGTGGGGGAGTTGACGTTGACGTTCTCGGGCTCGCGTTCTGATTCGGAATAGGCAAGGCTTTCTCCACCACGTTGCTATTGATGTTCGTGTTCGAACGCGACAAAAGACCTTTTAGACGCTGATTGGCGGTCAACGTATTGGTACGTGTGGGTGTAGGCATGGGCGAGGGAGCAGGCACGTTTGCACGTGGGAGCTGTTTCTCCGAAACCACGGTTTCCAACATCCCCATAGGGGCTTCTATGTTCCCAAGTCCAGAAAGTTCCTTATGCAGATACTTGGCATCTGCGAGTAACCTGCAAACAGAAATAACACCCCAACAAAACGTAGGAAGCGCCCAAAGTGTGCGGAAGAATATGTATGATGAGCTTGTGATCCATAACAACTGAAATGGGTAAATGAAATACCACCTCACCTTGCTTTGGCGTCTTGACTAGGCAGCTCAATCTTCCCGTATACTTCCGACAAGCGATGATTGATGCCAGCAAAGACCTCTGTCATGACATACTACAATCGTGACGGTGAATCGAAAGGGAAAAAAGTACCGTCAGCATCATCATCAGCAAAACGGCATTTTGAACGCGCAAGGTCAAGTCCTCGGGGGGATACTACAAGCGTGACTCGCCAAGTAATTCATTTCCCTCCGAGGGGGGAGAAAGAAAAAAATAGACAAAGTTCTCACCTCAACAACAGCCGCAGACAGGTAGCGTGAAAGAACTTTATGCAGGGTAACAGTTTCCTTGACCAACGTTTGCATATAAGCGTTAACACCGCCATCGTTCGGCTGGTTCCAATCTATCGCCTAGCGGCAGTAAAGAAAAAAAGTAGAGGGAGACAAGGAAAGCCAAAAATACGCAGCGCAGGGTTGCATCGAATGACAGCATCAGTTCGCAACTCGGCACAAGTACAGGGAGCGCATACCTTTAGAGATTCGATGTGAACCGTCAACCTGTCACCCATAATCGAAATGAGCTTCGCGTGAATCTCCGTCTGATGGACTTGATAATCCTATGTGCACATAAAAAGTCAGCCCTCTAGTGCCCTCTCCCCCGGAAACTCGTACTGATAACAAAATGGAGGAATCGAACAGAGGAGATCACGTTAAGGAGGGAGTCCCCCAAAGCGCCACTCATTGGGGGAAGTGAGCAGTAAATTTAAAATCTCGCTTCCCTGGTCCCCCACACCGCCAAACCAAACCCGACCCCATTACCAATCGGGGCGAATGAAAGCAAAAGATGAGGGGGATTGGGAAACGCAGAGGCCAGGGCACCGGGACTCGTGATATCCACTCGTTGGTCGAACACAGACATATACAGGCACATGCCGTGAAATACGGATACCAGCGCTCAACACACACTTGAGTTGTGGGGTTCAGAAAATGAAAGGAAGCGGGAAAAGATAGATTTTACGAAATGAGGGGATGACGCCACTCACCCGTTTCAATTTATCAAAATCCACCAACAAGACTGCTTCAGCTTGATTCAGGTGTCTCCTAAATGTCTCCCGGACATACGGTATAAGTTCGGACATGATACTCAACGACTGTGACGCAAGAGCTAAAACGAGGACATGATCATCAGCATGGCGTTTCAAAGAGTGCGTCACGGTGGCGGAGAGAAGCCAACATGCAGCATACGACCTGACCCCCAGAAGCACGTCGAATAGGGATGGACTAAGGACTAACCAAGATGTTTGGCGGTGATATGCTTCAACCCCGCACTCCTCATCGCGCCCGCGCCCAGCACGAGTTGACACGTCCGCGAATTGAACGTCATCAGGAATTCGACGACTTTGCTAATCGTATCCTTCGTTAGTGTGCTACAATCGTGTACAATAAGCACCCATAAACGGACAAAGAGGGAGAACATCGTGCCTGAGGTTTACCACTATCTTCAAATAATCCACTAATAGCACCAAAACCTCCTTGGTTGCAGCAACAACGAAGTATAATCTGTCCTCGATCTTCAAATGCTTAGAACCGCCCTTTGACAACACGGCCGACTCCTTGGACGCGGACGAAGGAACTTTATTACCCTCACCAGCACTCAACTCTGCAAAACTCTTTATGGGCGGCAATGTTCGCAAACTCGCAGGCGGGGCGACACCATCCCTCTCCTTCCCATTTAACACACCATTAACACCACCAAACACCGCACCATCTGCCTCAATCCTCAACTCTTCTGCGTCCCTTACCGCACTCCCAACAAGCACATCCACAACAAACTGCGCCTCCTTGCCTACCTCCACTTGGTTCCACATCTCGTCCAACACCACCTTTGCACACCGTTCGATCCGTCCTTGGTGAAATTTACTTAGAAACATAGAGGCTTGTCGGATGACGACACCCCGTAGGCCAATGATCATGCGTCGGCAAATGACTTCGCATTTGACGACGAAAGCCATAGAGTCGTAATAGAGTGCAAGAAATTGTGAGAGTGGGAGAAGGGAGTGGGATTCGGTGCGGTGGTGAAGGAGTTTGGAGGATTGGGTGTTTGCGAGCTCGGTTACGGATGAGAGGAGGTCATTGAGGTCTTCACTGACGTTGGGGATCGGTGGGGGTTTGTAAGTAGATTGATTTTTGGGAGCCGCGGAGATCCTTAATGGCTGTCAGCGGTAGGGTTGGGATGAGACGAGTTGATACTTGCCGGATTGAATCTAACAGGTTTTTGATGGTATTATTTTGTGCCTGTACGCTTTCAATCAAAGCCAAAAGGTGTCTGTACACCCCCTGCAACATTGGCATGAACTCTGCGTGTTGCATATTTTTCAGGTGTTGAATCAGTCCCGTTCTTCCAGAAGCTTAGTACAGAACAATACTGTGAGATGCAATTTACGCACCTATCTTCATCCCTCTCCTCGTCCCACTCCTTCTCAAGACCAGGTACTAATTTGCTTATAACGCTCCTCACCTCACTCACCACAATCTCTCTCCAGCTCGATATGCCATCTTTCATTCCTTTCGTCCTCGAGAGATTTTGAAGCAGAGGCTTCAACCTATCCCGTAACCGCTCATCCTGTCCCTTGGGATCACTGTGCCCATTGAGTTTGACCTCTTCTGCGCTATTACTCCGGCTAAGACGTTCCTCCAAGTCTAGTCTTAGGACAGTGACGAGCTCCTGGGATAGACTTGTCGCGATCTCCAAAGTCAAGGCACGCAGATGATTCGGGAGTTCTGAGAATGCGGTCAATGCAGACAAAGGGAATCCAAGCGTCAGTTTCTGGCTTGGCTGCACTTCCTCATTCTCTCCTTCCTCCAATGTGGGCGGTAACCTCCCGGTCCTCAGTGTGTCACCATCCGACGCCTTCCTTTGATCCGGCTGCACCTCCCACATCCTCTCCAACTCCTCCACAACGCTCAAGGCCTCTCCCCATTTCCCGGCGCCCACTAACCCCCTCACAACCTTGGTCATCTCTACTACTCCCCCTACACTTCCGATCGCGTCTTTCATCGTTGCAAGATTACCCACCTTGACAGTCCTTCTTACCACTTCCAGCCCTTTTTTTGCAGTCTTCTCGTCGACATCTCGCAAGAGTTCACGGAGCTTATTGATACGGTCCAGACAGACATCGGATTCGGATTGGAGGTCTTGAAGATTGGTAAGGGCGGCAAAGAAAGAAGTAGACCGGAGGGATATTTCGCGAACAAGGTGTTGTTCGACAGTGTCTGCATAGTGAGAGAATTTGTCGAGGAGGGGTGGGGTATGAGAGAGGGAGGAAGACGGATCGAGGATCGAATGATTATCTGGAGCGGAACCGTTGGGTTCGGAAGGCTGCTCGGTCACTTTTGCGAATGTGCGGGGGTCTCCCAGGTTAAAGTTGAGTTCGAAGAAAACAGAGGGTACGGTGTCGAGTGATGGGATTGTGCGGCTCTGGACTGGTGTTAGGGGGTTTGAGGGTGCGCGATTGGATGTTGGTGGAGATGAGAAGACATTGGTATCGAGCGCGCGCGGGCTAGTCATGGTGTCATTAGGAGAGGAATCGAGCTGGGCCTGGCCGTGTCTACCCAACTTGTTGTTCCGTTCGAATTGTTCCCACTCTGGAGCAATGGCATGCAAGTAAGAATCAAAGTCTTTGCGACGCACACGTGGAAGGTCTGCGGGAGGGACGGCAGGCAAGGAGGAATGGGGTTTTGGAGGTGCCTGCTTCTTGTGTGGGTTATTAAGCACTGTGGATATTGCTAGGGGACGGGAGAGTTCGTCATTAGTGCTCATGTCAGGTAGCAATTCATCACACCGTGAAAACCGTGTCTCGAACTGCTCCATTCGCCGGGCAGTGCGCCGAGAGCGAGACTAGCAGCGGAGGTATTCAGTGCGCCGAGAGGAAAGGGTGTGGGGGTGGGCTGGTTGAAGTAGTCTGCACCATGTCCTTCGGTGGTGCCAGAGACGCTCTCTGGTCCTGGACGACGAGAGGAAGGATCCCAGGTGAATCTGTAAGGTCTCGGGGTTGGAGTCTGGTCCTGTGCGGGTGACTGGGGACGAGAGGGTGTGGAAGAGAAATCGGACATGGTGGACACGTATTAACTTGTGTTTCTACACCCATGATCCCAAAATCTCTCGCAGCCTTCTTTGCTCACTTTCCAATCTACACTCACCCCCGCCCACCCCCTCAAAAGCACCTACAGGCCAGCTACGACCCCCACCCTGTGGCTCAGCCCACCCCCGGGCTACTCGCCAACAACCTCATCTACCACAGACAACCTTCTCAGTGCAGACGTCGAATGTCTTAAATGGCAAGCCTACATTGCTCTCCGTGGACTCAGGTCTATCTGTGTCCGATTCGACGTCTCTCCGGACGGCGCTATCGATTGCCGTCTCCCCAACCTCCACATCCCCTTTTCCGAGTCTGTCTTACCTAAAGACACGAAAGACACCAAGGATAGTGAACACGACGGAGAGTTGTTGGCGGCGCACATGATCCCGACGTGGGCCGACGCAAAGCTCGGTGTGGATAGCTCGGCGGTCGTCGACGAGGGGTACATGGACGAGAATGCCAAGGATGAGAGCAGGGCCTGGGTGTCTCTGCTCGAGGGTGCTGTCCATGCTGCCCTTGTACGTCTCTTCTTTACTTCCACAGGTTTCTAATTCTCAAAGGGAATAGATTCTGGCCCAACCAAAACCTACCTACTTGCATACCCTCCTCTATCCCCCAGCAACGAATGCGCCCCATCCCTTCGCGTCGCTGCTCACACCACCACCGGCTCCGCTCACAGGCTATTTTTCCCTCCTCCCGTCCTGGGGTACACGAATATCCCGGTCTGCCATCTTGACACAGTATCGTGAAGCCATCGCTGCCCTCTCTGAGCGTCTCGGCACGGACAAATGGTTCCTAGGCTCTGCGTATGTCATTCCTATCCCGTTACTTTGCCACTGCCATTGACTCGTATATTGTAGTGAACCAACGCCGCTCGACGCTCTCGCGTTCGCGTACCTCCACTGCATCCTTCACTCATCTGACTTTATCCGAGTTGAAGTCACCAAACGCGTCAACCTCGTCGCTTGGGAATGGCGTGTCCGAAGCACCATACGCGCTGCGTTTATCGCGCCTCTATAGGTATCATGTTGCTCCATCTAGACTAGATATATAATAGATTTCT
Organism: Lepiota brunneoincarnata; assembly: GCA_023014365.1. Classification (NCBI taxonomy): domain Eukaryota; kingdom Fungi; phylum Basidiomycota; class Agaricomycetes; order Agaricales; family Agaricaceae; genus Lepiota; species Lepiota brunneoincarnata. Next base: position 1,054,417 of record JAEBUN010000005.1, read on the forward strand.
ACTTGTGCACGGTTTCCCCGACTGTATCGGCACCGCTACCGTTAGCGCCCAACAAGCTTGCGCGTTCACCAGGCGGGGTCTTTAATCTCTTGCGCACCAACGCGATCATTTTCAAAAACCTGGTTATGAATTTATCAGCGGCGACGCTGCTAGATGGTGATGAATACGCGCCAGATGACGTTGAGGCTTTGGAGCACCACATTACCACTCATGTAAACGATGGTGTAAAATATGGGAATCTCGTGCCAGACTTCGAGGAGGGTGAGACAGAATCGTATGGAGACACTTCCTCCATAGACCAACCGAACCCCGAAGAAGGATGAAAGCAGGAAGACCCCATTGACGAATTGAAAGGTTGTTCCAGTGCGGCCAGTCTTGTCCAAGAACCTATGGGATACAACTCGAGCTAGCGTTGCACGTCAAATAGGAAATGCATACCAGTGAATATTCAAGAAAAATGTGCTGATCTCCCACAATAGACAGCGCGTAGCATAATACGCTACAAACGGTCTCTGCAACAAATTAATTCATGATGATGAGAACATTCCCCATCATCACGGTGGCAGGACGACACTTGCATAAGACATGGTATAGACCAGGAAACACGCAAAGCCGTGCACCACGAAGCCGATATCGATGAAGTTGATCACGGCATCGAAAAAGTCCCAGAGAAAGTAGCCGGCTGCAATGCCATGGACAAGACCGGTGGTGTCACTCCAGCCAAACGCCTTATCGAGCTCCCGGTCCGGTGTTTCGGTCAAAACGGCGTAGGCTGCCAAAGGCACGATGATGAGGACATGCACCTGGGACACCGCATGCATTACCCTGTGAGCCCGAAACGTTTGAGTACACCCTAGCTCTTGGATGTGCCCGAGACACGCACCAGACGTTTCTTGCATGCCTGTCTTTGGAGCCGTAGGCGATGGGAAACCAGCGAAGAGAAAGCCAGGGTGCAAAGACGAGGTGGACAAAGGTGAAGCCAAGAGAAGAGTAGAGGATGGTTAGGATGTGTTCTGGTATCTTTGTGAGGCCCAGGGTATTAGATAGAAAGTCCATAGTGGTGATGGTGATGGTGGTGGTGGTGGTGGTGATGGGAGAACGGCCTACATTACCACCATCACACCCTTTTCATGCGCCCACTCGCCATCTCCTCCGATGAATTCGCTCGTTACTTCAAGCGCACACGTCCACCCTCAGGTTGGCCACAGAACATCGGTATTCCCTTTCCGAACAACTTTATTACTCTTACTCACCACCCCCGCAGCCGTAGCAAACTCAGGAGGTCCAGACTCAACCTGCCTCCTTTTCCTCCTCCGCCGCCACATCGCTCTCACACCTAACACCAACCCTTCTCGCGTCTTCTCTCTCACCGTTGACCATGCCCTGCAGCCCACCTCCGCAGAAATGGCAGACCACTGCGCACGCTTCGCAAACGCACTCCGCGTCCCCCACACTACCTCCATCATCCCTTGGGGATCCCCGCCCTTTCCACCACTTCCCAAATTAGGCGATTCCTTCGAGGCCATCGCACGCATAGCGAGGTATAGTATTCTTTGGCAAGACATGCGGAAGAGTAATATCGGCGTCTTGGCACTCGGCCACCACGCAGACGATCAAGTCGAGACAGCGTTGATGCGTCTCGGTCGGCACTCCTCTCAACTTGGAGGACGAGGTATGCTCGGGTGCCGTAGGTGGGGTATGGGCATGCACGGTCTTGGGTGGGTTGGTCATGAGGGCATGAACAAGTGGATTGTCCGGCCCTTGCTCGAGTTGTCCAAGGTGCGTGGCCGTTCACTTGTGCGCCTCTCTCCTTTCCGCCCCTCCTCATGCACAACCAAAGGATCGGATACTAGCCACATGCGAGGAGAATAGGCTCGATTATGTCACAGACCACACGAACTTTCAGCCCGATATCACTCTGCGCAACGCTCTACGTGCAATCATCGCCAGTTCAGACAAAAAGGTGAGCTTTAAACCAACTTGTTATTTTCGGTACTTAAAGCCCCGCCACAGGAAAAACCACCAGACCTTAGCACCTTCCCCTCAGACATTGTGAAAAAGCTCGATGCAATCAACTCCACCATCTCCACCTTTGTCCACCTCTCCATCGACCTCAATAGCACCTCTGACCGCCTCCGGGGCGCCGTAAAAGCAATCGACACTTTCGCAGCCGACATAGAAAACCAAGGTACCCTTTTCTTTCCCCAGAAGTGTCAACGCTTCGTAATCATTTCCCCGTCCCCCAGCATCAAGCTACCTCGAAAAAATCCGTCTCCCGTCCCCGCCTGGCACCTTCCTCATCTCGACCCGCGCCCTCTCTAGCATAACAAACCCACTCGTCCAACGCGCCATCATCCTCCGTATCCTACGTTACATCTCCTTCCATCCCTGGGGCTCTCTCCGCTCCCAAGCCCGTCGCTCTCGGCACTCCCTCGACCAAATTATCAGAAAAGTGTGGAACCCCGCACCCTTTGAAGCAGGTATTGAAGTCTTCGTAGCTGGTGCTGGTGTCCTATGGGCCCCTGTCGTCGTGGATGCGAGTGAGTATGGTTTTGCCCTCGCTGCTGGTGCCGGTAATACTTTGGAGATGGGAGGCAGGATCAAGAGACCTAATTCCGGAAAGGTTGCGAGTGGGAAGGTCCCACTTGGGAAGGGAGAGGTCGGGTGGTTGGTGCACAGGCAACCGCCTTTCCAGAAAACAAAGATGGAAAATTATGGGGTTGAGGATACACTGAATGCAGATCTTACACCAACCCTGAAGGCTGCTTTAAACGCTTGGAACGAGGGCAAGGGAAGTGGACCGGAAGTGGTGGAGGTATTGTATGATTGTCGCTTCCTGATCAAGATCGACTTGTCCAAGATGCCCAAGCGCATCATGCAATCAATTCTCAACCACCAAGCAGAGGAACCGAAAATTGCTGTTCGACCTTGGACACGATATTTTTGTTGGCCAAAGATCGTAATATTTACCCGAGGACACCAACAACCCAAAAGCGCACCACACTGGCGCCCAGTAATCGGCGAAGTAACACTACATTCCAGTGTTGACTCGCACAAACGATCTCCCGTATTTCCTTGGCTTAGACAACAAGATCCTAATATGACACGTCACAAGCACACAAGCTCCAGGGAGCCAGTCACCTGCGACTGGGTAACCACCTCATGGATCCGCACTTTAGACGCCACCTGAATGCCCACCGCCCCCCGCATCATAACCTTGCCTTTATCCCCCCTTCGTTGTTCGTGAACTCCTCAAATACACCCACCCACACCTTGATATCAAAATACTCAAACCACTGGTGTCCAAACTTCAAGTCGGGTACCTGCCCTTGGACGGGACCGACAGAGACAGCTTTGGCATGAGGGATGACGGAGAGGATGTCGAGACTGGAGGTGAAAGGGACAACAAGGTCGTTTTGGCCGTGGATAACAAGAATTGGTATCGTAGAAGGGATGGCGGAATGTGGAGCGTTGAACTGGAGGTTGCTAAGCTGTGTGGAAACGTTAGCGTGTAATGCAAAGGGGACAAGAGTGGGTAAGACGTACGGCGCGTGCTTGTTGTACTGCAGATGGGGAATACCAGTTTTAGGTTCTCACATGAGAGGGACTAGAGAAAGCTCACGAATAGTCTTTGTCGGTCTATAGCAGGTCAGCCACTAAATGCACAGCAGAGCCAAAACACGCACCGTCCAGCCACCATCCTCTCTAGCAGTACCTCGAATCTCTCCCGATTCCTCGGATCTCTCAACCACGCCTCATCAAACGTACTTTCCAGTGTCGGCCTCGCGATCTCCTTCCGCTCTTCTCTAGTGCGTTTCTGGCCTGCTGGTGGAGGGGGTGGGAACCGGAACTTTAGGCCGTAGCGCCGATCACGGATGGGCGTAGCGAGAGTACCTGTGAGGAATGCGTGTGTGATACAGAAAGGGAGTGAGGTGGGGTTGGTACGGTGGTACGGTAAGAGGAGGAGTTGTTGGGTCACTGCGCCTGTAGAAGATCCAGATGAGTGTCGGCAGTCTAATAAATGAGGGTGTGTTACTTGCCTCCCATTGAGAATCCACAGATTGCGACTTGTTTCCATTGGAGAAAGGTGAGTAAGTCGAGGACATCGCGTGCATAGAGCTCGATTGTGATTTCTTCGTCACCCGAAGTGGAGTATGTGGAATCGCCCATCCCTCTGAAAACATCCATAGCCATTTACAAGGCAGGGTCATGTTTCGGGTGTGTGAAGGTAGAATTGAGGCCGAGATTATACGTATTAGCGTCCCGAGCGGGGCCTGAGTCCACCACAGAGCGTACCTGTGATCTAGGAGTAGAACTGCGCATGCAATCAGGGTCAGTTCCGAGAAAGTGGTGTATGTCTGAACTTTTACCAGGTCGGACGTCCGCCAAGGCATTCGCCAACCGTTCCCAATCACCCCTCAGCGAACTCATACCGCCTATGAGGACGATAGGAGTCTGCTTCCCGAGGTGCCGCGCACCGAGGATGTCGTAGGTCATCCTCCCACCATCGGAGTGGACAATACTCGCACCGTGTTGGTCTCTCGCCATTGGAATCGCGGTGGACGTTGGGTTCCGTCGGCTCTCGATTGGCTGCCACACAGCCTGAGAGCGGCCCTGAGATTAGATCCACATTGCACCCGACTGATCCATCGTGACATGTGTGCATTTCCTGAATTCCAAATTTACCACTCCCCTGAATGCCATTCACTTTCTCAAATTTGCGCAAATGCATCGTAGAGATGAAATTCATGTCAATTCGAGGCGAGTGACAGTGTGTGTGTGTGCAGAACTTGTCTATCTATGTGGGCCTAGCCAACACACACCTCCCGGCTGACGCCACACTAGTGTTCTTTGGGAACGAGATAACAAGAATATGTAAGAACTGATCCCACAGTGCAGCTGTGTTGAGCGGCGGTACGACAGTCTCAAGCCGGGGGTATTATAGGCTTTTGCATAAAGACGTGCAACACGTCGTGCCACACCTGTGGGTCAAAATATTCATACCACAAGTGTCCAAAGTTGAGGGTCGGGACCTGCCCCGGCTGTGACCCTTGCTCCACGAGTCGAGCCCATGGAATATATTTCACGATGTTCTGCCAGAAACTCGTCATTCTTTTTGAAGTTAAGGGAGCTTGGGCTGCTAACCTCACCACAGAACAAAGGGACGACCTGATCCAATTGGCCGTGAATGATCATTACCTGCACGCCTTTCGGCAAATTTCCGAGCAACTGCTCGAACGCAAATTTCCGTAGCTGTGGAATATCAACGTCGGCCACATTGGTGTTTCATATAAGCAGGGAAGCCTACTGCTACTCCTTGCTTAGCTATACACCAACCAATCATTCAGTTACTTCATGTTGTAAAAATACGGGGATAGCATACCGATCACCTCTCCTGGTCGGTTGCTATCATGAGGCCCACGGATTTCTCAGTCACCGCGCCGCTACCTGACAGATGTCCAAGACTGGCACTGACCTGAGATTATTATCAGTAATCCTGTTAAACAGGTGCTCAAACCGCCCGCGATTGGCTTCGATCCAGGCAGGGTCAAGGGTAGCCGCGATAACTCGTCGCGCGCCTTCTTTTCTCTCTTCGAGTGACCTAGGTGTTCCAGGAATAGTTGTCAGTGGGAGACCGGCAGTGTGTTGGACCCGGCATCTTGTGCCTACGAGGAAGAGGTGTGTCGTCCGGAAGGGTATGGTTGCGGGTTTGGTTGTGTGCCAGGGCAGGACAAGCATTTGTTGCGCGATTACCCCTGTGTTCCGTCGTGTTAGTACCATAGCACCGTGTCGTTCAGAGTGGAGATCCTTGCCTCCCATTGAATGACCGCATAGTGCGATCTCATTCCACTTCAAGCGGGTGAGCAGGAAGAGAAGGTCACGAGCTAATAGTTCGATCGTGATATCCTCGTCCCCGGACGGGCTTGATGTCGAGCCACCCATTCCCCTATAAGCGTAGGAACCGTCTCAAAATCAGTGCCTCGTTCCGTGGAGACATGGAAAAAATCGGCAGGACTCACCGATGATCATACAATAACACTTTTCACCACCTGTATCGTTTCGAGATACCACAACGAGAGAAAATAACCGAAATACCTGGGTGAGTCCTTGCTAGCATCTTACTGACTCGGTCGGAGTCACTTCGGATAGCCGTCATACCACAGATGAATACAATCGGGGTCGTTTGTCCCAGATAGTACGAGCCCAGGACCTCGTAAGCCAATTTCGCTCCATCGGGGAGGACGACCGTTGAAAATCCAGTCGCCATATTCGCAGTATCTGGTTCCTGGGGGGCTCTCTGCTGCTCGGTCCCGGTAGGGGGTACAGTAATGGGGAGGAGGTGTAAAATGTTTTTGCACAGGCCGGTAAACCCGTTCCTGACAAGACACTCAAAGCTTTTGTAGTGGAGATAAGAAGCGTCTTCGGAAGCCATAAACCACCGTGCCAGTGGGTGTGTAACAAGGGAAAATACAAAACTGAAGGGTCGTAATAAGTGCGAAGACCTCGGGGTGCACAGGCCAGGGAGATGCCCAAGGGGCCAGGGGGCAGCTGTGGGACTATAGCCATATGGATCATACATATAGATAGGCCACGCGTGAAATATTTTCGCGCCCGGTGGATCAGAATGAGAGGGCTAAGTGAGGGTTGACAAGAGCATCCGTGCTGCCCCTATAGCACCCGCGCACATCACCCACACCGCTAATCCAGGTTCTCCCTGTTTGCGGGTCCAATTACTGATCTTCTTCAGCACGTGCCCTTCAACTGCCCCGTTTCGAGGCAATGTTGAATTTATACCTAAGGAGTTCTTCCACTCAACCCGAGGTCTAGGCGAGGCCAGAGAGGTTTGGCAAGGAGCCGCTTTGATCTTGGGGCTTTTGAAAACTTGTACCATACCTAGTGAGCTTGATGTCCTGGGCCCTCCAAGGATCTAATCCACGTGGAGCCAAAGCCGATTTTGGACTCAAAATGAGTTAGCATGAGACTGAAGCTAACATCAGTGACTTTTGACATTCAGTAGCAAGGTCGGAACGGATCAACATCATTGACTACAGCTGTTGCTTAGCGGGATTCTACCCCCTTCAATCCACAAACTTGAAGCTGTGGCTCTGTAGCTGGAGAGAAGATTAAAAGCAGATGTCAGTCTCGTACATGATCAGGATGGAATTGAGTTTACCGTGATCTCGCCGCCCTTATAGCTTCCCTTCTTTTTCTTATTTTTCTCCTTTCGGAAACCAGCTCCGCGAGTGACAATGAGGTCTGCGTGAGCGCGTTGGCCGTAATCATTCGCAGGCCCACCCTTCGAAAACGGAATGGTCAGAACTTGAAAAATCGCGGGGCTAAATTTAAAGACCTTTGCCACATAGCTATTGTCGATGACAGCATCTGATACAACCGTATCAGCTTTGATACGTTGGAACCTTGCACCACTCTGTCGCCCTTTCTTTCCGCCGCCGTTAGTATCATTGTTTAACTGGTTCCCATTAGATCCCTCGCGTGGATTGTCTGCGGTGGTGGGAGCAGCAGCAGCACTATCTGCAGATATCTTGCGTTTTTTTGTTGTCGCCGGTCCTCCTTCCATCCCTTTGCCACTTGCCTTTCTTTTCTCCGGTGGCTGAACCTTGGCGAGCTTTGCGAATGTTTTCTTTTCAGGTGTGGGGTAAGAGTCGGAGTCGGAGTCGTGCGAGGAGCTGGGACTGGAATCACTGTCTGAGGTGCTGCCGCTCGAGCTTGGTGGTGAAGTAGTCTTTTTGTCTATGTTCATCTGCTGGGGCTTTTCGACTTCCAAGTCAGAAGACGACGAATCCGATTCAGAACTTGATGACGAGCTGCTGTCACTACCGGAGCTCTGCTTTTTAGCTGGCTTAGGGACTGCTGGTTCCTTCTTTAGATTTGCTGTAGAGTCGGAAGAGGTGTCAGTATCCGAGGCCGAGTTAGAACCCGATGAAGAATCAGAGCTCGAACGTGAGGTAGAGTCGCTGTCTGAATCCGGATTCTTCCCGTGTTTCTCACTGCTGGAGGAGAGGGTCCGGCTGGATTCGCGTTCAAGAAGGGTGCGTTTCGTAGGTGGTGTTAGCTTGGAGTCGGGTTTGGGAGTAGGGATATCGGAGTCGTTCGACTCATCACCTAGAAGTTGCATAGGTAAGTAACTTAGAGGAGAGTTCCCTGCCCGACTCACCTGATTCAGATGAAGTGCTGTCACTATCAGACGGGTCTTATAACAGGTTTAGAACGATATGAGTATTGGTCACTATCTTACATACTGCTCGATTCGGACGAAGACTCCTTGGCTCTGGCCGTGGCTTTTAGCTGGGCTTTTTTCTTTGTCTTCGGGAGGTCACTGGACGAGTCCGAGTCCGAAGATGAGCTAGAAGCTTGGAGGTTTCTTATGAGATGGTTTTGGTTAGTGGATGGTGGAAAATGCGTACCGTCAGACTCATGGCCGGGCCTGAGGGGCTATTAGCTGTAGAATTTGTGTGCGAAGTGTTGAAGACGTACGAAGTCGTTTTCCTCTTTTTCTGTCGCTTTTGTTGGAGCATCCATTGCTTAACGATATCCTCTAATGAAGGTCCCGCTTGTTGGACGCCGTCTTTGAGTACCACAACATCCTTTACTTCCTTTTTCAGTGCCTGAGCGGTCTTAGTGAGTGATTTCTGGATAAGGAAGGCGTGTATTAGGGTGTATGTTGCTGCAAAGCTTGGAACATCGGTCGGGTGGTATAATGGTACTTGAAATGGTACTGACTGGCGAGGTTTCTGTCCATGTGAGGTAGAGAAATACAAGGCTGATGGTAAACTTTTTTCTGATGGACATATGAAAAGGCAATCAAATCCCACGCCCCCCTCATTCCATCCAACAATGAGCACGATTAAAGGCATATCTCAGTCTGAAGTCGCCCATGATGGCTCTGCTCTCCGCATTGCCATAGTTCACGCCAGGTGGAACAGAGTCATCATTGATGCCCTCGTCGCGGGCGCAGTCACTAAGCTTAAAGAGCGAGGCGTCCAGGATAGCAACATCGTTGTTCAGTCTGTGCCTGGGAGCTTCGAGCTCCCTTTCGCCTGCCAGAAGTATGTGTTGTGTCGCCGTTCGGCTCCGCGACAGGGACGATAACATAATTTTCTTCAGGGTGATTGCTGGCTCCCGTGTTCAGGCAGCTGCTGGTGCCACGGACCTACTTGGGGGCTTGAACATTGGTAGCAGCTCTCCCAACCCGGGATCGCGTTCTGGCACGCCAGCACCCGCACCGGTGATTTCCATGCCCTCTGGCCCCTTTGACGCGGTTATTGCGGTCGGAGTGCTCATCAAAGGCTCCACGATGCACTTTGAGTACATCTGCGAGAGTGTCTCGCACGCTTTAATGCAAGTACAACTTGACACAGGGGTGCCGGTCATTTTTGGAGTCTTGACGGCGTTGAATGACGACCAGGCATTGGAGAGGGCAGGATTGGGACAAGGAGAGGACAAAGGCCACAACCACGGGGAAGATTGGGGGCTTGCGGCAGTAGAAATGGGATCGCACAGTCGGCGGTGGAGTGAGGGTAGATTTGTATGAATCCTAGTGTAGAAAATAACGAGTTTTTTGCTGTCCAGCGTTAGCCGGGTCGGCTTCCGGTCCACTTGCTCCTAAACCATCACCTTCCCCGCACCCTCTCTCACCTCCCCCCCCACGGCCCAGCCGTCCGTCGTCATGAAGAAAAAGGTGAATCCAACACCACACCATGCCTCTTTGCGGCTATAAAATAGTACATTCATTCAGGTCCTCTTGATGGGTGCCTCGGGCAGCGGGAAAACATCCATGCGATCACTGATTTTGTGAGCCAAATCCGCACATTCCGTCTCAACCGTCTCTCTAAAGTTCTCGCCAAGCTCGAACAACCCGGCATCTCTTACCTCTCGCCTAGGCGCTACTATCGACGTCGAACAAAACCATGTTCGTTTTCTCGGCGATCTCATCCTCAATCTCTGGGACTGTGGAGGCCAAGACTCCTTCATGGATTCCTACCTGACCACCCAACGCCCGACTATTTTCCAACAAGTTGGTGTTATGATATACGTTTTCGACGTCGAGACGCGCGAAATGGGCAAAGACTTGGAGTACTATCGTGACTGCCTTGAAGGTCTGCGGCATTACAGCCCGGACGCCACCGTTTTCCTCCTCGTGCACAAAATGGATTTGGTGAGAGAGTCCAAGCAGGCTCTCGACAAGAAACGACAAGAGCTAGAAGAAGCCAGTGGCGACGCAAGCATCTCAGTGTTTGGAACCAGCATCTATGACGAAACTCTCTACAAAGTGCGTTCCTAGCCCTTCAATTCCGCCTTATATCCTCTTCTTTACCATATTCATATTCACAGGCATGGTCAAGCATCGTGCATACTCTCATTCCAAATGCTGCTATCCTCTCAAAACATCTCTCAATCTTCGCCCAGGCATGTAATGCAACGGAGGTCATCCTCTTCGAGCGCACCACCTTCCTCATAATTGCCACTTCTTCGTCTGGTTCAGGCGTAGCTTCCTCTGCCGTCCCAACACTCGGCAAGGATGGGACGAACCACCAGCTTGAGCCAACGCGCTACGAGCGTACCTCCGAGCTTATCAAAGCCTTCAAGTACGCATGTGCCCGAGTGCGCGAAGAGTTTCATACCCTTGAATTGGACCTGCACGACTTTAGTGCGGTCTTGGATGAGCTGACTAAAAACACATATGTCCTGGTTATTCTTCACGACCCCACAATAGGTGAACTTTTCACATGTTATCGTCTCGTGATAAGCACTAACGCGTCTACCTAGAAACCGCTGCTGTTAAACTGAACATTCGTTTAGCACGTAATAAATTTGAGACCCTCCAGGCAGATAGTCTAAATTAGCACACCCCACTCGCCATTTCCTAACTACTTTTCCGATATGCTTTACGTATAGTCAATCACTTTATCCTTATGTTTATTGTTAATACTACTTAGTGACTATGCTTTTTTCTTATTTTCAGGCTTGCCGTTTGTGTTCATATTAGCATCATTAAATTATTATCTATGCTTAGCACGATATAATCATAGGAATGTCCAAGGGCATCGTCCTGAGTACATCGCTGACCAGTAAATACTCACCAATTAAGCACAGCAAGCAACTATCGCCTTTGCGGACGTTGACGCCCACTCGCTGCAACAACCTTGGCAGCTTTGGTCCCTCGGGGCGGCGTATAGGGCGATACTTTCAACTCCTGCTCCATCTGTTGTTTCACCGCACTTGCACGCGTCCCACTGATAGGAAACGAGGTCATCTCTGAACTACTTGATTCCACAGAGCCTCGACGCGTCTCCTGCGACCGTGAGAAAGGCTGAGATCTAGGGCGTTGAGCATCGAGAGGGACAGGTGTACTAGGAAGGCTGCCCTTTCCCGATGGTAAACCAAAGGACACCCGTGGCTTTGATTTTTGAGCCGTTCCGGGGCGTGAAGGTAGCGGGGGTGATGTCTGGAGTGTCGTTTGCACAGTCTTTCGAGCAAATGCGCGAGCCCGTATCACCAATCCCGGGGCAGGCAGTGGTTGGTGTAGTCGGTTCTGGTTCCGTGCACGCAGGGGGCTCGGACTTCCGGTGCGGTAAACATTGAACGGTCTTCTGTGTCTTGGAAGTGATTGCAGTGTAAGCCACTGGTCGGGTGAGGAACCATATAGCGCGAGCACTTCTTGTGCGCTCTTGGATGGCGTATCGTTCGGAGAGTGATTCAATGACCTGATCATTCGGTCGGTTTCAGCATCGTCGCTCTCAAGAGCTGGTCGTCTGGGTTTCGAATGCACTGAGCGACGTGGGCTGGAGGACAGCTTCCGACGAACTCCGTCCCCGTCCTCTTCGCTGCCATCCGGACCCTCTTCCTGGCTTGCTTCGTCTCCTTCAGCGCCAGCCTCTACTTCGCCCCTCATAGGCTCGGTTGAATCCGCTCGCATTGTACTCCCTTCGTCCCCACTTTTTTCTTCGCCTTCCTCCTCTTCCTTCTTCCCAACCGCGGTGCGTTCCCCTTCACCTTCGTCTTCCGTTCCTTCAATTCTTCCCTCGTCCTCCTTCTTATCAGAAGTCCCGGAGACTTTACTTGTATCATTTGGATCCACCATCAAGAAGTCCGCAACGCTCTGTTCATCTTGCATTGTCTCTGTCAGCGGGGCGGGGGTCACAGTGTTCTCCTTTCGCTCATCGACATGCTCCAGAGCATTGGTATTGTCTCCACGGGTACGTTCGCGTTCAGCTTCATGTTCTACCTCTCCTTCATGCACAGGATATAAAGCTGCCTCATTCCCTAGGCGGTGATTATTCCGTCTCCGCCGCTTCGGGGCTTGCAGGGGAGCAGGCTCGACCGAACGAGACCGAGATCGCGTGTTCCTATAAGGCGCCCATGCAGGCTCATCATCCTCCAGAGCTGCAGCGACTGGCAGTCGACGGGATGGGATCTTGCGGACTGCTTTCTTCATAGGCAAGGGGATAGGGGATGACCGCTTGTGCGAACTCTCCCGAGTTATAGATGATTCTGCTTGGCCATTGTTGTTTTCCGGAGGCACCAGCCCGAGTGGGATAATCATCGAGTGTGACGATGGCTCAGTTGCACTGGTGTTGTGGCTCCTTGCACCACTCCTGTGGGCCGATCCAGAACCAGTGAAGAGTGGGCTAGAATGAGCCACATTTCGGAACGAGGTAGACGGATCGAACGAAGGAGGAACCGTTTGCCTGACATACATATTCGATGGTGGGATTGGCGGAGGCGGAGGTAACATCGGACTGGACCGGTGGACTAACGTGGCGGTGGGCGGGGGTGTGTGCTGCAAATCATCTTGCCTCTCCTGCGGATGGGGGCCATACTGTACATGCGAAGGTCCTGGAGCGAGGAAGTCGTGTGCAAAGGGACTCTTATATCGAGGTTCTTCAGTCCCTTGATCAACCTCAGCGGACTTGTTTTTGCCTTTACGAGCGGATGTCGAGGCACGGGTGTGCCCGCTAGACGGTGCGTGCGTACGAATGGGCTGACCCGGAGTAGAGAGAGCAAGGTCTGAGCCATCCTCATTCTCGATTCGGCGCCGCTTCTTGGGCTTCGCCCCCTTGCCTAGGGAACTACCTCTGCGGGTCGGTTCTACGCCGAGATCGTACTCTTCTCCTGATTCGTGGCCTGAGCTATTGGCAATTTCAATGATATCGTCATCGGTGTCCTCGACAGATTTGCGGGCCCATCTGGGATGTTTATTAAAGCGACGGCTAAGACTGTAGAGCGCTGGGGGTTCGGGTGGGTAGCGGGTAGCGTAATCCTCAATGATAGGATCCAATCGTTCTCGGTTTTTCCTGTAACGCTCACGCCATGACTCCACAGTGTGTCGTTTTGCCCATTTGTGTTCTTGCCTTTGCTCTGCCTGAAATCACCCAGTGAATCAGCATACGCCAAGGGCTCAAGGACATGGACACCACTCACCATTGCCACAAGCAATTTATAGACACCCGTTGAAAGTCGACCACCGTCGTTCGGGTCTGGGATTGTTCTAGATAAGTACCAACAGAGATTATCGTCGTCTTCCCCCGTAAAGTTGACACGCTTTCTGCAATCCAGTTACGGCCTGCCGAAACAACCCAAGCTAATCCCTTACCTTCCACTGTAGCCACCCATCGGATATCGTTTTGGCACTCGATGTGCATATTCTCGACACCGGATGCACGTTTGGACAAAGCTCATAGGCTCAACCACAATATCTCGCAAACGTTTGTCTCTATCGATGGAGTAGCTCGTCTGTAGCTCTACACGAGTGTTCGTGAGCCTTTTCTCGTTAATGAGCACAGTATCTGCATCATATGCATCATCGAGAACTTTGCCTCCGTGCGACTATATCAAGTTGATCCAGTAACAGCTGTGGAAGGTAAAAACACGTACCTCAATATTTTTTGTCAGTGTTTGCCTTTGGGACTGATCTCTGATACTTGGGTGAAGGAAAAAGCCAATTGGTTTCCCAGGTTCGCGCTCGAAAAGACGAGGACCTTGTTCTTCCATGCTGAAGAATTACTAAGTGAAGAGCCTAAATCTGATGAAACAACTTTCGGTATGCGATCAACGCGACCGTCACGTGACTTGAAAGAGCGCGCTTGGCATGGCTCAGCACCCTCAAGTGCCCAAGAGCAGCTCCACCATTTCATGTACGCATTGCTGTGAGTTTCTGTGAAAGTTTCCATGAAAATCCACCGGTGCGTACAGGTCGTCATTAACGCTTTGACGCCCGGGCTCGCCAGACTGTTTGAAGTCTCTTGCCCCGATACCTGACTTTAGAACCTGATTCGTCGGGTCTGCTGGAACATCGCGACTCCGCTTGAAAACCTTACAATTCCAATTGGTAGTCGTGCGTCCTAGGGATAGCCAGAGAGTAGCGAACCTGCATCACACACGCGAGTGGCACAAGCTTTATTAGCTACCGTGGCCGACGTACAATGGTGATAATTTAATCCCTGTATCGGACATCTGGGCTGTATTCCCCCCCTTCCTTACCTTGCTGGACCTCGAACGCTTATGAATGGGCTTCGAAAAATGAAAATTGTGAAACAAGTATGTATCAATTCCCATGACTATACTGCGTCAAGCGACCACATCCTTAAAAGGTCAATGAAACCATACACCCCTAATGACACCGTACGAGATGTGGAGCAAGCCTGGAAGGGCTTGGGAACCGATACATGAACTAAACCGATGGCCTTGAATGGGAAAATGACAAGTTTACTCTGCCTGGCCAACTGACGCTTGAATACTGAGGCGAGAGCGAGAAATTCCAAGGCTCTAGGAAACCCAGACTAGCGCCACGATCATGAGTTTCAGATTGCAACAAAATCTCAGAAGGAAACATACACGCAAGGGCTATGACCAGATACAGGGCAAGCAACCTACATCGGCTGTCAAATCAGTCAACCCATAGGCCCCTGAAGCAACTCACATAATGCCTTCCATGTAGTTTGATTTTCCGTCCCTAAAAATAACATGCCTCAACCAATGACGGCCAATTTATTGGTCTCATAACTTACTGGATCAACGTATTTGTGAGGAGGACAGAGACAAAGAATACCGCAGTCTGTGGAAGTTCAGATCTCGCATTGCTTTGCTGAATCAAAAGACTTGCCTCGAAGTTAGCAAAGAAGAGTGTGAGATCGTGTCCGGTGCTGCGAGACAAGTCACATCAGGTGGGCAAAACCAAGTAGTTGATTCCTTACATCCATCCAACAATAACCAGGAGGGGGACAACCAATGCCGCAATTTGCTGGGGAGCGGTGAGGACAGAACCTGTGCTATCAGAGAAAGGGACATACAATTGAGCTACCAACACAAATGCCGATTGTCAGCTCCATTTTGTCTTTCATAGCCATCCAAACGGATGTGGTATGTTCAGCTGCGTTGGCCTGGAAGACATGAGCAATTGTTCCTAGAAACATGGAAAAACACATACGACAATGGGTAAAAGTATCAACCCGATGAATTTTTTTGGGATGTGGTAGCGGTCAGCAGTCTCTTCAATGGAAGCGACCACTACAGCAATCGAGTTAAAACAACCTAATTAAGGCTTCGCGCGCGCACACTCACAGTAATCCGCACAGAACGCGGTTACAACTGTTACCATGAGCAGGCTAGGAACGACGTCAGCAGAAGAGCAGACACAAAAAGACGCTGAAATAACCTAATTGTGGCTGAAGGAAGGTTCATCTGGGGTGGCTCTTTCTCCTCCTGGTGCAGGGGTCGCCGTTGTGCTCCGTTTTGACCTAATTCAGCGGCACTGGGCGAATTGGGAGAATGAGGGGGAGTGGGGTCAAAAAGATATGCATGTGATTTGAGCTGTTACAAGTGGATCGCATCGTGAGTCGACAGCTTTCGGTAATTCGACCCACCTGGAAATAGATGTAGATAATGTAGACAGCTAAAAGGATGGCCGAGGTGCCCCTTGAGAGGATTGCCAATCCCTGTGGATCTGCAGAGAGTATATGGTCAAGCACTGGAACCTTCTGGCCAAGTTTGAAATCCAGCTCACCTCCACTCCCAACAGTTGAATTGTAAGCAGCAGGGATAACTAGGGCTATCGAAACTATGAGGATGCGACCGGGGGTGAATGAGAACTAGGCTTACTGATGCAGGCCAGAGTCATAAGCTATTTAAACATGGTTAGTTGCTGTTTGCCCCATCCCCAAAGAGACGGCCTTACCGAACTCGAACTAATAATTCATCCAGTTAGCGAAGTTCCGGATAAGGAACAGCTACATACGCTTGTGCAGCAGTGACCTGAAAGTTGCTCTCTTGTCTGTAGCAGCCAGCTTGAAACATACCCCTTCAATCCTCTCAAGGTATGCAAACACAGAGTGTAACATACCCGCAAGGAAAGAACATCCGAGCACGAGCAAGATGTTAGACAAGATTGATCCGAGCATCTGAGGTTTTAATATGAGCAACCCAAATTGGTTGTGCGAAGAAATTACGCACGGAGGTCTGGACGATTTGGAATTCATCTAGATATGAACGTCAGCTAGAATGTGGCACAGCGTTTCCGGCACATACTCTGAAGCAGAGCTGCAACGCCCACGATGATTTCAACCGCGTTACCAAATGTAGCATTCAAGAGGCCTGCAAGAGTATCGCCGAGTTTAGCAGACATTTGTTCGGTACAATCACCGAGAAGCTGTTGCACAGCACAACATGAGGATCACAGAACGCGCGACTGAGACGCGCAACGGACCTTAGCCAGCGGGACAATGGCAAGGAAACTGAAGGTGAAACGCAACGCGGCATCCCAGTTAAGGTGATGCGCAAAAAAGCTCAGAGGTACAAAGAGAAGGAGGATGTTCAAATAGGTGTTGAAGAAGAGGAACCTATAAGAATCAGCCCAGCCAGGATCCCTTTCGACCTTGATCAACACAGTGAGGCGATTGTTTGAAGGAAGGGTTGTTATCACTCACTGAATCATTGTGAAGGAGCGGTGTGGTTTCTGAGTGAGTGGTCGAAGCCATGGAAGCAAAAGAGCGACGCAAGAACTAAAACCCGTTCTTTTAACAACCAGCTACAAAACAAGGCAGTGCAGGTCATGACATCACGTGTGCCTATTCGTAAACTTATACCCGCATCTCGTCTGCATTATGATCAAGTGGCCCTAGGGACAAATGCGATGCATCCCCGTATTGCACCAACCTCCCTCTCTGTCCACTCCATTCGATAACAGAGACAGAGGTATTTGGACAGATGGCCATAGCTATTCCCTTTTCGGGCCGCAACCTCCTGCTTCGGATCAGATTCCTCACCAACGTGCCAATGAATCCACCATGTGAAACCGCCAAGATATTGTACGGGTCCTCTCGTGGCGGCAGCGAGGCGGTGTGTTTGGCTATATCCTCTTTCCACCAGGCCATCGCCCGCTCAGCGAACGCTGGCCCAGCTTCTATTGTTGATCCCACCCCCAACGACCCGACTCGTCTGAGCGGTTGTCCTTGTAGCTCACCCATAAACTCCTTCGGTCAGTAAACCGACGACGATATTATGCACATGTAACACTCACTCGTTCACGCAATCCTTCACGTTCGCAAACCTCTAGATTGGCCTGGTGCTCCGATATCGCTGCCGCAGTCTATCATAGATAGTCTCAAGATGTGCCTCTGGTCTCAATATCCGCACTCACAGCCGTAGCTCTACTCAAGTCACTCGAAAATGCTGCATCGAACGCGACAGACCGCAGCGCATGACCCACTGACTTTGCCTGTTCCAATCCAACCTTATTTAAAGGCACATCAAGTTGTCCTTGGATGATATTATCCCGGTTCGCGTCCGTCTCTCCGTGTCGGACAAGGTATATTCTTACAGTGATGGTCATGGAAAGCGACAAAGGATAAACCATTTTCATCTATCAGAGAGATCAGGACGGATAAAGGGTCATGGACGTTACGTAAACTAGGACTCGAGTTCTCTTGTCTGGAAAAGAGTCGTTATTTTATGCCCCACTTCAGGGCCCTCCGACGGCCAATTCCCCTGAGCTCGTTCCCGGTACCTTGCACTGGTTCCATACGAATGACCTACATCAAAGACAAAAGTGCAAACCTAACGCGTCACTTCTCCCAGTATTTTTTACACTCAAATCGCGGCTGCAATGGCAACGGCTACACTTTTGATCCGATCTTCCGGAAAGATACCTGGAAGGATGTGAATATACTGATCGGCTTTCTTCGTTTGTTGCTCTGTTAGGGGCTCCCCGCTCCTTGCTCCAGCATACGCCTTCAAAAATTGATCAATGGGGATCTGATGTCACAGACCATACATACCACATTTCCCAGAGCTACAAGAGTACGATACGCGGCTTCGGACTCACTTCTTTCCGTTGCCAGAAGCTTCACATATAACCACAATCGTCAGTGGGTCCTGTGTAAAAACCGAGGTCAACCTACCCCAAATACCAATACTAGGTATTGGTCCCGCTGGACGCCATCCACGGCCGACCTTGATATCGCACATGAAACACTGCGATAAAAATGAAAACCATTGCATCAGGAGTCCACTGTGAACTACGTACTTGAACAAGAATGTCGCAAAGGCGACACGCTGTGCTTTGTTCAGAACAGTGTAAGGAAGTTGTCCGAGAGCCTCGAGAACCTTGGGGAGAGAATGTTCGAGCTGGGTGCCATCATCTCCTAAGCCAGGACTCAGCACTTACTTGCGTTAACCACGGGCCATTTAGCTTGGCACCCTCCTGCACGGTGTTGGCCAGTGTACGTAGGACAAGCAAGGTATTGGTCTCGCGAGCTTTGGGCAGAGGCGATGACCAGGGTTCGTTCCACTCCGATGCCTTGAACAATGTCTCAAAAAAACGCTCCCTCAAACTGACCGTATTAAAAACGTCAGGAGAGAACCCAACCAAGAGCCTGCTGAGGTCAAATACTGCCGTACACTAACATCAGCTAGGGCGATACACCGACTAAAATATTCCTACCAGGAAAGAGCTGCGAGCTCGGCCAACGGTCGAGGACCTGAATCACGGTTTCGACGTGATTTTGCGTAAGAGAATTTGACGGTTGACGAGGCGGATTAGCAGTGAAATGGGATAAGTATGCAAAGATTTCATCAATTGTGGTTATTTCCTCGGGATACAGAGCGAGATTGGAGGTGGACTGGAGTTCAAACAACCTTATTAGTCCGACTAGGTATACTTAGCATCGATTAACCTACAATTTCGTGCTGCAAAGCTTCATTGAACTGGAAAAGTTTTCCCTGCATGGCTTCTACATTGGCTTGCTTAAAGGTGGATGCCGCCATCTTTCACAAGAGTAATCAGCCTTGGGCCGTGAATTGAACGCCCATACATACCACGGGCAGTATATTGGCGGCGGGGTTGGACGCGGCCGGGGCTGCTGCTGCTGCAGGAGCCGGTGCCCCATGATTATGGCGTAATGCACCAGTGAACGGGTCCCCGGTGGACGGAGTGGAAGGGGTTGGCACGTCGGCTTGGCCCGTACTCCTGTAACGTGAAGCACCCGTGAATGGATCCGCATATTCCTCGGCCGACCGGGTAGCCACTGCGCCTGTACTACGATACCTAGATGCGCCTGAATGTCATGACGGTTTAAACTCATACCAGCAATATAAAAGTAGATAAGAACCTGTAAAGGGATCGACATACTCGTCACTTCCAGACCCCAAGTTGACACCGGACGTATTCTTCTCAATAAACTGTACAACCTGGTCGACATAGGATAGAGGGAGCTCATTGGCTTGTAAAAATCTTTGTGCAGCGGCATATGGGTTCTCTGGCATCGCCATCAGCTCCAATCGAGCCCGGCACTCAGTCGATAGAATATCGCACCTGCAACATTATATGGCAACTTCAAAGGAGGGACTCCGTCTTGGATGTCAACATCAAACACGTAGTCATATTCCTTTCCTTCATATAGCTGTTTTCTTCCTGAGCCAACGGCATCCACCACGTCTCCGATCTTCTGCCATTGAGAACTAGTACTGTCCCACTGTCCCAATAGTCAGTTTCTGGGTTTAACAGCAAACGCGCGGAGACGCACTTGATGAGCTTCGACAACATCTCCATTCCTGATCATCTTGACTTCGCCTGATTTCTTACCTACGAGGCTGATGAAAGAATGCAAGGCATTGATGAGGTGGCTATCATACCTGGAGTTGATAGGACCTCTGGTCCTGGTAGGTCACTCTTCCTCACATCCCCGACCTGCTGGGAAGGCAGTGCCTGAGAAGCAACTTGAGCTTCATATTCCTTCAGGTCTTGTTCCGATGCCCAACGTTTTTCTGAAGTGCTAAAAATTCGGATGACACCATCACTGCATCCGCTGACAATATCACCATTTGGCATGGTCGAGACCGTCCACACCGAGATGGCAGGGTGAACAATAACCTGAGAACATTCACCGTCTTGAGGCGGTCAGATGCCAATTCATGAACTGCCACCGACATGTGCTTACCTTGCCAAATGCGAACAGAGCGGTCCTCACCGGCAGATACAATGTCGCCGTTTGGTAAAACGGACAAGCTGTAAACGAAAGAAGTATGCCCGGACAGGGTATAAACCAGGTCTCCCCCTAGAGTCCAAACCCGAACCTCACTATGCGAGGTGAGAATTCGAAAGATCACTGAAGCGTCCGCCGGCATACCTATCATTGGAACATGATGCGAAACCAATATCAGGAATCAAAGCGAGGCCACGCACGGCATCCTGGTGGCCCGTAAATGTCTGTATTGCTTTGTGCTTTTGCCAAAGCTTGACAGTCTTGTCCGCAGAACCTGACACAAACTCAACACCAAAAACCGCGAACCATGCTCAAGGAAAATCACCAGTCAAGACCTGCTCATCATCGATTGCTTTGACAGCCCAGACAGATTGTTGGTGCCCCTTCAAATCGTATGCCAATGTGAAGTTGATCCATACTTTTGCAGTTCTGTTAGTGGTCAGAGCCCAGTACGGGGCTGTGGTGAACGATATACCTGTCCCATGACCCTGAGATGATCGATCCACTTGGCGTAGCATCTAATGCGCAGACATTATCCGTATGACCGAGAAGACTGAATGTCGGCTCTTCCTTCGGCGGATCCAAAGAGAATATGTTGATCACAGTTTCCTGACCTCCTGTTACAACAAAACCTGTATGCGGTAATGGCAATCAGCGGGATCCTGCCAAGGACTAGGAAAACCTAGTTGCCTTTTGGTGCGTGGGACGTCGGTGGCAAGTATGCTATGGCATTGACATAGCGTGTACCAGGCCGAAAGATCGTCGCTGGTGAAAATTGACCGTTATCTGATCCCTGCCACGAAATCGCGGTTGCGTCGCGCGATGCCGATAGGACGAGGTCATTGTGTGGTGTGCTTAGATCACGCACCTGCGGGAATTTTCAGAGAAAAATCATGCGCTGTGGGACAGATAACTTACATCGGAGGAGTGGGCCATCAACGTGGCTGATAGCTTGTAAGGCATTGGCAGTGGTCGCAACAGGGTGGGGAAAGCTGGGCAACTTGAGTGTTACAAGAGTGTAGACGGGAGCTAGCAAAGGCAACGTGAGGTCACACCCGATGGAGTGGTTATATGGATTTGGTGTTCGCAAATACTTCGCGGGGGGTTCTGATTTGCATAGATAAGATAGACAAACACAAGTCACAAATCATTCTTTAGCTCTTTAAGGAACCCTGTGAAGGCGCGACCATCCCATGGTAAGTAGGAGTGTATAGATACCGCGCTGTTACAACTTCTGCCACTGAAGATGTGCACCACACTAACGAGCCCAGGCTGTCGTAAAAGCAACAGACGGGAGATACGGAGGTGTATACTATGCCGTGCACCATTAATCCATCTCCTGCGAGGGCCTCCCTGGCACTAACCACCAGTCATGTACGGGATCCTAGTGGCGATCAAAGACCAGTGAGGGGATACAAATTTCTTGGTTGCAGCACGTGGGCTTATATCAGTGATTTAGGGCCGGCATCAAGGCTTCCGCGGTGGGTTCTCATGTCATACCCCCCGCAATGCAAAGGCCACTTGATCATGTTGCACGTCGTACGCCCAGCACAGAAGAACCACAGTGAAGCAATAATAGACATAGGGATTCAGGCATGATTAAGTCCAACGTTATCTGCTCCGACCTTTCCACGAAAACGAGCGTGCTAGCCCGAGGAGCCGGTCAACCTCTTATTCTGCAAGGTCGACCCCAGTTGTGACGGATATTTTGATTCTTTTGTTAGCTGAGGCGTCCCGAACTTCCGTGCCAGGTCTTTTGGTACCGTGAACTGACGCAGTTTGCGGGGAAATGTCGGCTACCATGTATATATCGTCTTGCATTTGACTTTCATTTGCGGCAGAGTGTATAGGTTCAAAGGCTTCAGGTGTATTATCCCTTTTGACGGGCTTAGGACCTGAGCACGAGTTATATTTAGCGACCTAAGGAGCCAGGTATCAGAAAGTGCCATTGTTCTCATTTCAGACCAACCATTTCAGCGATGCCAAGGAGTTTGTTTTCAACCTCGAGACAAGGGTCGAAATACTCCCGATACTTCAATGTACTGAGAATCGCCTTGTTGAATTGGTATCTTGATTTTTGTATATTGTTGCGGCGCTGTTTTGCCGCACCTTTCTTCGGGCGAGTTTTCGGTATCCCCAATGGGTCAATTTCTACGATGTGTTGTTGAACGAAGCCTAGCGCGCAACTGTGAGGTGATATTAACTGTATTTTGGTCGAGGGAACGGACCCTGATCCTCAAGTCTCTTGAACATATGTCGGGACTGGATAAAATTCGTGCCTTACATGCAATTGAGACTATAAACTCCTCGCGATGTTCAGAGACATACCCAGTCGCTTTGCAAAGTCTGCAGGTGTTATCACACCCATTTTCTCAGCAGTCTTAATCGATCGTCTTCACCAGGTGTTAGTCACCGTACTCCTAATCTCGACTCGTCACCCACCGGAAGAGTGCCAGGTCCCGGTACTTCGTCATCAAGCGGGGGTACAAGTCGGATTTGATCAAACTCCATGAAGAATCCGACCGAAGACGACAGTCGAAACAGACGAACTTGGCCGGTAAGCGTTTGTCTTTGATTGAGTGATATCTTAGGTCAAGCCAGTGAATATGATGATGGGTGCCTGAAGAGCGGAACAACCTTACCCCATACACCTGATAGTTTATGACAAGGTAAAGAGTTGATCGGCGAATAATGACTACTTGGACTTGCCAGATATGAAACCGCCTCCCACATCCACCTTCGCAAAAGCAGATCTCATTCTCCAACTATTCCAGATTCAACGTGAAAGCCAATATAACGCGGAAGAAAGGGGGAGAATTTACCGATATATCGCATTCGCATTTGGACCCTTCGTCTGCTCCTACAAGATTTGGAGCGGATCGAAGGGTCCGTTTGTTCGGCTGGGTTTCATTTCTAGCTATGTGGTCCTTTCTTAACCTCGTAGAGCGTTTCTGAACTGGGGCAGTATCTTGTATATCGTGGCCTAGGATGAGTTGACGTGAGAAGGGCACCCAGGGAGAGTGCTCTGCTGACCTATTGAAGCAGCCCTTTGCATGCCTGTATTGTCATTCAAGGACATCCTGGCTAGCATCTGCGTTTCGTCTACTTCTAAGCCTAAATCACCGACTTCGTTTGTTTGATCCATCTGTGCAATGGTTAGGACAATAACAAAAAGGATATCGGGTAGTGACCTCAACTATTGGTTCCGGCGCAGGACTTAAGTCACTTGGAGGCAGTGAGGAACCTTGTTTTGGGTCAAAAGCCAAATCTTGTGTTTCGTCGTACTCCGCTGATAAAACTTGGCTCTGCAAATTCTAGGGAAGTTATTGAATGTCGCTTGCCATGTAGAAAGAAAATACCAAATCATCGAGATGCATCGGGACGGATTCGGGGTCGCCACCAGTAAACAGCCCCCTTCCGATCCCTAGCCAGTGGCATTTCCTCAATTGAGCCAGATTGATTTCTAATCCCGAGGGGTTCTGGGATATGGGCGTCAGCGATTCTTTTGAAGGAGCCGTCAGGCTGGCGGATATAGTCAGGATCGTCTTCTCCTTCGGCGTCCATGTCTGGGTCCGCAACATCAGTCTCAGCAGACCAAACGAGGTTCCTCGCCTCGGCATCTTTCTCTTGTTGCTCAATTTGCTGTACGCGAATCGCTGCTTCCTGCAGAGAGGTCAGCACTTGTGGTGTTGAATTAGAGCTTGTAGTGCCACTGAAGGCTGCATCCTGATGGTCTGCTGACGGAAGATAAGTAGCGATAGAAGTGATGGACAGGTTGACACTTCAGGTGCAGGTGAGTATTACATATGCCAAAATCTCAAGGACGCACGAGTGGTGGCCTGTCGAAATTCTCCCAATGCTCCACTTGTCCGGCACTTCATCCAGATTGTGGGTCATTAGATACCAGCGATCTTTCTCTGCATCACCCGGTTGAAAATGCGGTGGCTCATAATCCGATGGCGTGTTGTCAGTGTAAAATAGCTTAAAGGTGGCGTAGCGACGTTCTGCCAGCAACTTGAGCCGATTAACGATCTGGAGCCGGGGTGACTCATACTTGGTAACATGTCCATTTGACTCATAGCGTGAATGAGGGTCTTGAGAAGGGTCTGTGTGGGAATGAGCTAGACCATCCATGATATAGTGATTGAAAAAATCACTTTGACGCTCTTCTTCACGTCCCTTAGGGTTGGCATTCTACCACATTTGGTTGCCTCTATGACCGGGTCTTCCTGGTGCCCTACTTTCGGCCGTTGTATATCGTCCCCAAGTGTCATTATAGGCACAACAGAATCGCCCCCCGGAAGCTTATGGTACTGAGGCCGTGATCAGCTGTGGATCGAGACAGTCATCTTTGTACGAACTGACCCGAAAGTTGAATGTGTATGCCTCGGCAATGCTATCAAGAACGGTCAATACTTCTCTTTGCTGTGTTTATATGCGCGTTACTTGTTCGGGTCTTTGTTGTCCTAGGAGTGCTCATGAGGCGCCATCTTACTAGGCGGGCTTGTAAGGAGAGATTACCAGATATATAGCAAAAATGAAACTACGAAGGTATTGCTTTCCGAGTGCGTCAAAAATACCGTATTCCTGACTTGCGAGGTGATTTCCTAGTTGTGTAGGACGCATATAATGACTGACCAAGTAATTCAGAATCCTATCAGCCTCTTCTGAGTAGCCGCGTGTCATTGTCTATAAAGCTGGTCAGTAATTGTTATGCTTGTCCTGATGTCTAATCATGCCATTATCTTGAAACCGCTAATCCTTTGCCGAGAAGCGTCAACATTGGATGATATACTTGATTGTGAGCTTGGAGGAATGGCGTCGTCGGACGTCGTAAAATGGCCTTAGTGAAAAGGTATTTTTAGCATTAGGAAACTGGTATGAGGAGAGCTATTAACTTTCGGAGAAGTTGTCATCAGGAAGAAGGTTTCTGGAGAATCGTGTTAGAGCGATTGGGTCTGGAATAGTTCGTCTTACCTTAGGAATGTTATACAGCCAAGTCCTGCCCGTAGTAGAGTCTGGATGACGGCTATGCTTTGCGCCGATGATATCGTTTGCCGTGGGCGGGTCTGCTGCAGTGACATCATGGCCGTAAGAGGAGGAAGGCACCGTAGTACAAGTGGTCGGGCTGGACGTAATATAGCTGAAGTCACCTGACGTAGCAATCGGTCGTTCAAGCTGAAGGACCAGCTCAAGCCGAGACTCGGGGGGATGAAAACCATAGCCCAGACATAGCATTATGCAGCAATCGAGTATACAGCCTATCCCAGAACCAAGTCAATTATTGCCCTGCGCCAATCAGTGCAGTGATCCGTGAATCAAATCCCTCACTCCGAATGGGCATTTCTGGGGTATGAAATGGATTCTTCATGACAGCATCGGCGTAGATTTCATATACTTTCTGCAGGATGACCTCTGCGGTTGTCTCTGCGGGGGATGTTAACAGGACAAACTTTGTCCCTGGAAGGCCCTGCAGCAAAACTGGTGTCCGATATGTTAGAAGAGCATACCAGTTAGTGTGAGGTGAATTGTGAGCTTGAAAGTTTCGCCTTCGATGACTTCTGCACCAGAGCTGGACCCAGTGGGCGACAGACGGCTAGTGATGGCATGAATACCGTGGAGCGTACCGGCGAGGACGAGATATTCGTTCGAGGTAAGCTGTGCCAGTCCTTCTATATACAGTGTGAGCACAGAAGTACAATTGTCGTAGCGCATCCAGTTAATGACCTGCAAAGTTGCGTTGATATACGAGTCCACCGGCTTTATTAATTATCTGAAATCCATAAATACCAGCAGCGGAGGACATTTGTGGAACGCACCCAAAGTCCATAGATCGCCATATCTGTGTTCACGATGAGAATGTGTTTGCTTCTGGGTGAACTGTAGGTCACAGCCACAAATATATCGGGCCGGGCAGAGCGCTTCGGAGGTTGGAAGTTGACAATGATGCTGTCGTGGCAAGTTCGCTGGTCTCGAATACCAGTGTTTTGCATCCTATGGTGTTTGGCCAATTCGCTGCTATCATTGCAGGCGTCTCTGCTTGGAGAACGAGAGCTTCCACAGCTTTCTTCCGATGAGCTCTCAGCACTCGTGACAGCGGTTCCTGACCCAGTCCACAAGCTGGACCCGTCCAACCCCACTTCACACCTATCAAAGATTCTGATACCCAGACCTCGTAAGTCATCTACTATCCGTCTCTATTCTGTAAATAGCTCAAGAGAGTTCTCAGCCGATACTGATAACAACACCATCGTCCGAAACTATATTATCACTACGCTGAAGACACTGAATTGGCACATAGAAGAGGATGAGTTCACCGATGATACACCTATTGGAAAGAAGCGCTTCACAAATATCATTGCCACCAAGGATCCTTCCGCCTCCCGTCGGGTGGTACTTTCTGCTCATTTCGACAGTAAATATTTCTCAACCTATCCTCAGAATCAGGTGGGTCCGAGCCTTTGGTTTCAACGTGACATTCATGTCTGTCTTCCAGTTTGTCGGTGCAACAGATTCTGCAGCATCCTGTGCTATGATGCTTGACGTCGCAGAAACGTTGAACCCATTCCTTGAAGCCCGTAAGAAGCGCTACGAGACAGGTTTAGACGACGACGACGACGACGACGATATTGCGGACATGACGCTGCAATTGGTGTTCTTTGACGGGGAGGAAGCTTTTCATGACTGGACAGACACAGACTCTATCTATGGGGCGAGGTGGGCTTTCCTTTGTCCAATATTTACGACACTATTTATTCAACATATTCCAGACATCTCGCGGAAAAATGGTCAACGACATATATTCGATCTCACAACAAGAGACGCCTCTTAGGCTTCCAAGAGACTGAGATATCCACAATAGAACATCTTATTCTCCTCGACCTGCTAGGTGCACCCCAACCTCTTATCAAGTCATATTACCCTGATACCGCATGGCTATTCGACGCCCTTATTCGCACCGAGAAGCGACTTGGAGATAGTGGCGCTTTCAATTATGGCAGCGAAAAGTCGATGGGACCGGAGAATTGGAAGAGTTTTTTCCTCCCTCGATCGAAGTCCATGTTCGCATTCGGCTACATCGGTGATGACCACGTTCCGTTCCTAAAAAAAGGAGTTAGTGTGTTGCACCTCATAGCCGACCCTTTTCCTCGTGTTTGGCACACATTGAAGGTGAGAGCTTGTCTCGAATAGTCTGCAGGCTTGCAACAGGTTAGCTTTAGGACGACGCCACTGCCTTGGATCTCCCAACTATGCGTCGTTGGTGTCTTCTTTTCCGGGTGTTTATGTCAGAATATCTGCATCTCCAACCAGAAAAGCTCGAAAGAAGAACAGAGCCCCACAGCTCCGGAGATCAACCTGTAAATTGTGTAACTTGGGTCTCGTTCTGATCAATACTAATTACTGCCAGTCAGGCCTTGGGATCGGAGCATGGCCAATATGAGAAGAATATCTCAGATTTAGTGAGTAATATTTTTGCTCTTGTGAGCATTTCGTCTCGTACTAAACCGACACTTAGTAGAGTACGCGTCCTTGATGTACGCTCCCTGTAGAACTGTTCTTTTCAGGACCTGCGCCTCTCACTAGTGTCCGAGACTAAGAAGTCTTGGTAAGAAGATCCTTATAATGTTTGATGAGTGCAGAAGCGTCGGTCGCAAGCTGCATCTCTCAACGTCAGTAATATGGATCGGGCTCTCGGAGAATAGCTCCACCTTTTCCTGTTGCCTGCTTTGTTCAACTTGCAACCTCGCATTTCGCGAGAATTCGTTGAATGCAATCTTGCGCTCGGTTGCCGCCTGATTTACTGTGGGGGTCATCGACACGGGGATGGTGAGCATGGTGCTATGTCGAATACCCACACATTCTGCTCGCGCTATCGATGACAGCACTACGCTCTTGGCCTAATTCCTCAAGAAACACACCAGCACTCTTTTGCCACTGCATATATGCGCCTTCTTGAGCGGTGCACCGTCGAGTATAGTCTGTGAGGAGGCTATCGGCCGCAAATTCCTGTGGCCTCAAGTCCAGAACCTGCGCTCGCGTCCGTTCGCTGTGCGTGAGACAGTAAGAGTCGTCTCCAAACTTGATAAGCCTATGACATGCAGGAGTTCAATGCTGGTTGCGACTAAGGTCCTTATCGAATTCCTCGCTTCTTCGTATAGCTTACGTCTCTTGACCTGAAATGTTTCTACGATAAAGTGTCAGGGAAATTTGAGTAACGAAGGATTTTGTGGGACCTGAAGTAGATTTCCGGCTCGACACGCTTGAGCCAGCTGCTATGGTAACTTTTGGTTAGAGAGAAAGAGTACCTTGTATCCTCGGGTTGTGCATTTTCGTCTTCGCTTCCATCACTTATGTTTTGGGCGTGGGTTTTGGCGGGTTGCACCTTCTTTCTTGGCATATTGATAATTGAACTGTTTAGTGGGCAAAGTTTCATGGAATAGGGGTGGCACTCCCGCTTACGTCAGATGTTGTGATGCTCTGACGCCGTGACGCGACAGGACGCCGATAGTTCCTTGGAAGTCTTCGGTCAGATGCGCGATGGACTGGTGAGGAAATGTTTACCCTCCTCCTATGAAAATTGACAAATACCTCGCTCTTAGTCTTGAATTAAATATACATCAGCAAATTCTCACCGATATTGCTACATACGACTGCGCACCAATTCGGGGAGTCGGGTTCCACAAACGACTTGCTGTCTCCTAGGGTTCAGGCTTGCAATGGATCATGCGAGCCAGAATCGGGGGCAGAACATGATGACCTGGAAGAGATACAAGTTAAAAAGCGCCTCTACATGGTAATTAATCATCATACTGAGTTGGAATCCCTTCTTACGCTTTCCCAAGACAGCGTCATGTCTTCAGTGTAACATCGCATTCGGCACCATGATCGGCCACCTGTCCCGTACACATATCGAGGAAAATGTTGAAAAACTGTTCCCCACCCTGCTCGATGTCTTGGACGATATTCCGTTCATCGACTTTGACACATCCCTGTTTTGGAAGGGTAATTGCCTCACCCTTAGTGCCAATGTCTCTGCGTCGCTGAACACTGTGTTTTAGATTGGGCGTTGCCTGATCAGCTCGTTTATTCTACGATATCTGCTCTTTTGCAAGTCTGCAACGAACAACCTCAATATGGCGGGGATGCAATGTCATCCATATGCTCGTATATTTCGAGGACAGTCGAACAAATCTCTGATAGCAGCTGTACGTGACGGACTTCATGGGTGCAGAACATACTACTCATATTTCGTTAGCCCTCGAGATCCTCGTCCAGGTCATGCCCGCATTGCATGGACTATATCGTGCCATTAGTTCCACACCTTACAGGTGGAATGTATTTCAATGGAGCCATCTCTCCCAGGAGCTCAGAAAGCTGTGCTCCCAAGCGGTAGTCGAACGCTTGAACCACTTGTTGGTTGATATACTGCAGGAGGAAAGCGTCGATGCAGAAACTCTGCAATTCGTCCAAACCTTCGTTTCCCGCTATATCTCAGAAGGGCGACCTTTAAGTGGTTATTTCATCGTTTGTTGCGTAATTGAAACAGAGTGGACGATTCTCGCGCAAGTGCTCGTTCCACCAACTGTTACTGGGTTAACAGATGTAGAAGCTGCCGCAGCAAACAAGGCGTGGTCGGCACTCACCCGAGATGAAGTCATCGACACGGGTGGTTTCGACGATGAAATACGTAATGCCCTTCGATCGATGGTGGTTTACGCGATGCAGTGCTTTATGGATTTGTTCATTCAAATCCAAGAGATGGAGAGTGAGCCGTCAATCGACACTTACGCCTGGGAGACGATGTCTGAAAGTCTTGTGCGTGGTATCTACCATTCCTTTTTGTCTCATACTCAAGTAGCAGAAGAAACTGGCGTCGGTCTGCTGTATTGCCCTAGGACAGCTTGACGATAAGTTATACTCCCGCATCATACTCTTATTGAGTCATGAATCCCCTATATCCGACAATCTTGTCCAAGAGGCTGCACTCAAGTCAACCACTATTCTTGTGAGAAAGTGAGTTTGGGATGCCATGTTCTCCTTTTTTTTTTGCTAATATTAGTAGCTTCCCGGAGATTTCTTCGACGATGGCCACGCAGTTGCGACGGTTTGTTACGTCCCCACTCCCCCTTTTCGACTTCGAGTTTGCTCCAGAAGGACGGGCTCCTCCGTTGGCCGCTGCTGCGAGATGTCTGGCTCTATGTATAAAGGTTCGCTAAAATTTCGCTGTACGCTTTTCTTTGACTCATCTGTCCAAGTTGACACCCGGCGAAGATTTGATCATGTCGAATATGTATTCGCTGCTCAATTTCATTTCGGCAACCAGCAAAGATACGCACGATACTTCTTTTTCTGATATCCACGAATTCGGAGCGCTCCAATCACTAGAGACTGGTTTACGCGGTCTCTCTGAAGACGAAAAGCGCCTGACTGGTATCAGCACCATCTCCGTTGTTACTCGACTTGCGTTGGAGTTCCAAATAGAAGAAGTTCGTGAAACCTTTAGTATCTACATACCCAGGTTCCTGACGCGGTTCCTTAGGTGACGAAGCTTACGGTCTCTATGCTTCTCCAGCGTTTGCGTTCTGCAGAGCCTACGGTTGAAGCTGCCATTGCATACAATTTGGTTGACCTGGCTCTCATCGCGCCTAAATCCTCTTTCGTTGATATCATCCGGGCATTTTCTGGCATTAATCGTTCTGCCAACCCTGACGACCCCAGGTTTTCTAATAACATGGTATGGCTACGGAGCCCCGACCCAAAGAATCTACTCAGCTATGCCTTCCTTCCTCTAGGTCCTCGCTGCCCAGACAAGACTCGCCCAGGATTTGAACCGACGTCCTGAACTCTATGGACTATACCTGGTGGAGTTGCTGACCTTGTTCATCGACAAAGGAGTGGCCGTTCAGAACTTGAAGATAGTGAACCCTCAAGTTAAGGTACCCCCAGTCATGGAAAATGCTAGTGTTATTGCTTATGTGACCCGAAGATTGATGATATGATCGAGCAGCTGGCCTCCCTCCTGCTCCCTATCGATGCCCTTCTTGTTCACGACAATATGGATCCTCAGGACGATGCCTCGCAGGATGATATTTCACTCTTTAGGAATTTGTGGTTCTTGTGCGTTCTGTTTAGTTTCACTGGCGCGGATGACAAGGAAATTACGGCTATGGACTGGCTCCGGCCTGTATTGACTCGGATCGCCACCAAAACACCTCGCATGGTCATCGAAGAGTCTCACGATGCCTTTGCGAGTGACATCGAGTACAACTCCGTCATTCGGCAAGAATATGCTGACTCGGTAGGTCCATTAGTTTCTTGTTTGCCATGACCTACCACTCACCGTTGCAGGTAATTCTCAAACATCGCGCTCATTTGGCAAAATATATTGCACTTCGGTCAAGCGAGTTTCGTAGCCTTTCCTCCGGGCAAATTATTTTCCTCTTGACTATGCATGACATCGAAGGCATGAGGGCATCAGAAGGCCTAACGTCTTCTTTAGTCACGTACTTCACCAATGATAGCCTCAACAAGAATCCGGTTCTTAGTGTCTGTATGGAAGCGATTGCTGAGCAGGTAGGTGATAATGTAGACAGAGTGCTAGTTTGGCTCATACTTTTTAGGTTATGAGGGGGTGTTTGGCAGCTCTAACACTCAAGGCCTCTCAACAAGCTCTACCTAAACAACTCTCAGATGAACTCAGACAATTAGTAGTTGGCGGTACTCATCGCATTGCGAAAGCCCGAGAGGTCGCACTGAAATATCTGAGCCGACTTTTAACCTCCTTCCCGTCTCTTCTGTGCGATTCTCATCTGGTATATACTATCCTCGAAGTCTTGACTTTGCTGCAACGTGCAGCCGAGAACCAGTATCTGGATGAGGTATGTGCCATCCGTTGAAAAGCACCAGCTCAAACAGACTCGACTTGTTCTAGTATGAGCCGACGTGGGAATACCACTCTGACCGAGCCAATATCACATTGCAACTTACGGATAGTTACCAAACACGGAATGAAATTCTTACCAATTTACTGCGAAACGCCAACACCTGGTTTGAACTAGCGTTGGGACGTGCGCCGTTGGAGCTGCAGTCTACCTTGCAGGTTTGTGCGTATTAGTTCCATCAGCCTGGATACTCAGTCTTCGTTTCTAAATTCAGAAATATCTTTCAATCAACCAATCTGTAACGGGCACCGATTCGGCAGAACTTGGAGCTTCGGTCGCTGAACGTTTTGGAAAAGATGTCGGGCCCGTCCAACGACACTTGTGTAAGTTTCTATAAGGAGATTCACGGACATTATTCACTCAACTCTCATCAGATTCGCTGGCATCACTTTCGTCGCACTGGAAGATGGATCAAGCGAAAAGCTTGGCGAGTCAGATCGCTATCAAGTGTTACTACTCAGGCGAGGCTGCTGGTCTCAGGTTTTCAGGGAAAGAATGTGCATACCCTCCCCAATTTAGTGTGGTGTAATGCTCATCCTTCGATCTGCGTCATAGATACAAAAACGGTTCAGGGCATTGCACCTCATGACACTCCGGAAAGCGAGATCCATGCACTTCGACACAAAATGCAGTCGACTATGGCTGATGTTAGGTCGAAACGTACTACCCTAACGGTTCAAGAATTGCGGCGCCTTTTGTATCGCTGTGCGGCTGTGTTAATTTCTTTGGACTACGTAAGTCTTTGCGGGTTGACTCTCGGGATGCTTAGCTCAGCCTCTTCCTCTAAGTGTGATTACGATCTGTTACATTACTTGGTCGCTTTGCCTTTTGCAGGTGCAACCCCGTCTGCTTTCGTCGTCGCTATTGAGATCTGGAGCTGGGTTATTGGCGAGAAACCTGCTTTTGAGGTCGCCCTTTTGAGTGAGATTCTTTACTCTTGGTCGATTTCTATCAAGCACGAAAGGGGCATTTTCTCCACAAGCCTCAAGTAAGTGGGGGTTTCCATGGTGTTGACCCTGATCTCTTATATTTTCTAGCCATCAGGATGCTTTCTATTCGCCCATCACGTATGCTCCGACAGACAAAAATACTATAGAGAGCGGGTTGAAGGCCGCTCGTAAAACTTTAACTCCTCACGTTCTAGTGCTTCATTTGTTGTATAGCCGCTTGCAAGCTGCGAGATACTATCAACCCAATATCATATTCCTCATCCAACAACTCGTTCTGCGTTCCACTCACAGTTACAAACGCTTCAGGTTGGCATTCTGGTCTAACTTATCCAACGTAATGAATTACTGACCCTTGGCTTAGCACTCATGCCTTAGCTCGGGAACCTCGATTTTCCTTCTTACTGTTTGGATTCGAGACACTTAAGAGCTCTCATCTTGACGTGGTTTGCGAGAGCTTTTTACGGGAGTCATTATATACTCTGGCTTATTCCTGGTACAGCGCCAGGCCGCAGTGAGCCCCTTGAAACACCTGTAATCCATAATAACCACTTAAGCGATGAAAGGTGGACATATGGTGCAGACAGGGCGCAGGTAAATGCGGATATCAAGGTGCTCTCCGAGTTCCTGTCCTACCTACAGACGGATGGTGTTCGTGGACTGCCCCCAATATCAAGCCTATCTCCCCTCCAATCAGCATCACGGGTACCTTGTGAGTGCACAAAGCAAAATTATCTTTCTCAGGCTAACTCCTTCGAAAGACTACAGCAACCGACTGAGAGACCTGAATACTCCCTTACGTCTACTCACAGAATCTGAACTATTCCGGTTGTCAGTATGGGCCAATCCTACAAACGACCCCAAACGATCTGCAGAATTCATTGGATCTACGGAACGTAGTCTAGTAGAATCTGCTTGGTTAGGTATCATTCGTACAGCATGGAACATCAACCCGGCCATTGCTGTATATTTGACTGAACGTTTTAAGTCACCTCTCGTACGAAACGAGGTTGGGCGACTTGTCCGCTCCAGCCCCAAGGATGTACTGGATGTCCCGGAAGCCGTGTGTTTCCTCTTGGGTGATCGCTTTGACACTACCGTCCGTCGGGACCTCAAGGTGGGTTCCAGTTTCGCATGAAGTTCCCCAGTATTAACTAGTAGTTGCTAGTACCTTCTACTATGGGCGCCCATTCCCCCAATCGTTGCCAACACCTTTTTTGAAAGTCGATATAATAACCACCCCCAAATTCTTCAATATGCCCATCGGGTTTTGGAACAATATCCCGTGGAGTTAACTTTTTTCTTCATTCCTCAGGTAGTACAAACACTCCGTTATGATGCGCTTGGTGAGTAAGCACGGCTCCTGGAACGATTAAAATTGACAGGATCCAGGCTATGTCTCCCAGTTTATATTTGAGACGGCGAAAATTTCTCAGCTTTTTTGCCACCAAATCATTTGGAATATGAAAGCGAATTGCTACAAGGATGACGCTACAGAAATAGTGAGTGTTAGTCTCATCGAACTCGCGTTGGACTGACGTCATGTTTAGGAAGATCCAATGAAACCTATGCTGGACAAAATGACGGACATAGTGGTCAGATCACTTTCCGGAGAAGCTCGCAGCTTCTATGATAGAGAGTTCAAATTTTTCAATGAAGTCACGTCGAATCTCCGGCAAGCTAAAGCCATATATAAAGAAGACCAAGCCCGAAAAGAAGGTTATCTTTCTATCTTGTAAACTCAGTTGTGCCCTGCTCATTCACCAACAGGCAAAGATTGACGAGGAAATGGCGAAAATTAAAGTCGATATTGGAGTGTATCTGCCTAGCAATCCTGATGGTGTTGTAGTGGACATCGATAAGAAGTCAGGAAGGCCTTTACAAAGCCATGCAAAGGTATTTTGTATATTTGGATACCCAACCCACTTGATCAACACCCCCATTAGGCTCCTTTCATGGCAACCTTTAAGGTTAGGAAGGAGCGAGTGGAGGTTGACAACAACCCGGATTCTATTCTGGACGGCGGAGGCGTAGAACGACGCACAGAATATGATGTTTGGCAGCAAGCGATCTTCAAAGTTGGGGATGACTGTCGCCAAGATGTCCTTGCATTGCAGGTCATCGCCATGTTCAAGAATATCTTCACAAGCATCGGACTCCCACTCTATCTCTTTCCGTATCGTGTAACCGCAACGGGCCCAGGGGTAAGGGACCATTCTTTGTAAACCACCTTGCCCTACCTTTAACCAAACGTAGTGTGGGGTGATAGACGTTGTACCCAATGCTACGTCGCGAGACGAGATGGGTCGAGCCAAAGTTAATGATCTATTGGATTTCTTCACTGCGAAGTATGGCGGTCAAGACACAGTTACATTCCAGAAGGCTCGACTCAACTTCATTCAATCAATGGCCGCGTATTCAGTAGCCTGTTACATTCTGCAAATCAAGGACCGACACAATGGTAATATAATGATAGACGGAGAGGGTCACATCGTACATATTGGTAAGAGCGTTTAGTTGAGGTTCTGACCTTGTGTGCTCACGCATTTCATGTTCTAGATTTTGGGTTCCTATTTGACATTGATAAGTGTCTTGTTTGAATACTCTATCCCTATTTGCTGATTTTGGCCTGATATCTACGCCCAGGAGTAAGCATATCGTACAATCAGCGAAGAAAAACTCAACATTATCTTGCATAGGGTGTCAAATTCGAGCCACACTCGTTCAAGCTCAACCATGAGATGGTCATACTGATGGGCGGACGTTATTCTCAAGGATACCAATTGTTCCAGAGCTTGACGGTCAAAGCATTCCTGGCTATCCGACCCTATTCTGAACAGATCATTGATACCGTCCACTTGATGCTGGATACCGGTCTTCCCTCTTTCAAGGGAGAGTCAACCATCAGAAGGCTGAAGGATCGGTTTGCGCTGCAGCTGAACGAACGTCAGGCCGCCGAATTTATGATGAGTATCATCCGTAATGCCCACGAGAATGTGAGAAGCACTGCATATGATGAATTCCAACGGGTATGCCCACCGTGCTCACCGATCTTTTCGTCTTACCCACCCCTTTTGACAGTTGCAAAATGGTATGTTTAGTGCCTTATCCGGTATTTGCATTAACTTTGATCTGGTCTTAGGTATTCCATACAAGTCTTGAGCTGGCATGTAACTTCTATTTTAAATGACACATGCATTCAAATTACTTTGAGCAAAATAGTTTTTGGTAAGAGTATGTGTTGCAAGGCTCTCTGCAACATTTGCAATCAGACATATATTTGAGAGTGAACAGAAACTGCTGAGGCACTATAGCCAAGTGGTTACGGCGACAGATTCGAACTGAAAGTACAATCTGTTCCTCTTTGAGGGCGCAGGTTCAAATCCTGCTGGTGTCGGTCTAATTTTTATCATTTGTCAACTGGGCGTACTGCTACTATGCTATATAGCATATACTATGTGATTAGGCTTGCAGTACTAAATTTCTATACCAAGTAACACGTGGACCGGATTGCCTTCGTCTGCCCAGTAGCGGCCAACAATAAGGGAGCAGAAATCTGTGTCAGGCTCAAGAACCTCGTTGCGAACCAATTTTTCATGAACATCGGGGATATTTCCCAACAAGGGCTGGAGTTGCTTGGCAAACCCAAGCAGAATACTACGGTCTTGGCAGTGATCCCCTCGCTCGAGGCCTTGTAGAAGGTCACACTGGAGATGCATAATCAGCCTACATGCTTTAACCCCAGCGGGGGCGGCGGAGGTACCTCATCAGTCACTAACACCTCCATCTGAGTTTGATACCTGTCTTCCACACGCAGACTCATGTTGAACCTGTACCGGACGAATTCATGGTCCACGTCCGCACACTTGTAACATGCTCGCCTTCCTTCGGATATGCTTTGGTGTTTGATCAGGCAGGAGCGATAGGAAGCTCGAAAGGAGCAGGACTCACTTTTGTTTACACTGAGAACACCAAGCGCGGATACACTGATCCAGGCGAAGTGGATAATAGTCGATAGCTCGTGCGATCACCCTTAGCTTATGCATTCCCTGTGTAAAGGCTTCGAGTTCTCTGATAGCATGGCTGGGTCTGTTAACAGATTCCGATGTTTGTGGAGGGTGGATGCTAGATTGTTGCTTTGAGAGTGCCCCGGACACACTTCGCTGCCTTCTTCCGCTCTCCCATTGGCCTTTGCGCCTTCTCGATGTTAGCAACAAGGAAAAGACGTGGCGAGTTGACACGTACTCAAGAAGTGCATTGAGGTCACGACTGGGTTTCTGCTCCTTTAACGGGTGTATAAGGATATCCTGACCATCTAAATCCCCTTGAAACCTATATCTAAAGACACTGTCCCTCAGACGTAGGTTCTTGATAGCCAAATAATCCTTGATGCGGAATATTTCGGCGTACTGCGACTGCACCCCTCTGAGGAGGATACTAACGATAAGGCCCTCCAGACCTCTTGACCACTCTTTTCCGTAGGAATACGTTGAAAGCTTAGGGTGGGCAGTGTAGTCCGTCACATGGAAGTATACTTCATCACCGGCTTTTTCTATGTGGACCAACTAAAAGCAATTCTAAGTTAAACCGCGTAATATTTAGAAATCGATCGCTCACCTGTACAGTACAGTTGAAGAGCTCGTTATCCTGAGCATCCTTGATCAATTTGTGCTCGAAAATGTGTCCATTGGTTCCTTTTTGCTCTCTCCACTCTCCCTTCCATCTATATCGAAACATCCTGTCAGTGACATGCATACGCAAGAGCCAACCTAAGACGCACTCCTTGTCTTGAGTTTGATCTTGGTCTCCCGGCTCTTTCTTATGTCTACATCGAAACGCCTTGTCAGCGTCATGCATACGCAAGAATCGACCTAAGGCGTACTCCTTTTCTTTGGTTTCCTTTCGCTCTTCCCACTCCCTCTTCCGTCTATATCAAAAACACGTCAGGGTCATGGGTACATAGGATTTGACCCGAGGCGTACTCCAACAGTGCTTGGAAATGTTCGCTGTGGTCTTCAGGACCAAGCTTAGTTATCTTCTTCTCTACGACCTTGCCTTCCACATAACCACCATGACTGGTGATCATGCGAGCGTTCCTAATCTCATAATACGACCCAACTTCGAAAGATGGGCCCATTGCAGCCGCGCCATCCCAAAGCTCGAATTTGACGACAAATTCGTTCAGTTCAGTCGGACACCATTGTGCTCGGCAAGAATTGACCAAGGCGTTTTTCGTGTAGTCAGTTACGTGTAAGGTATAGACGCCATTTTCGTTCGGAATTGCATGCAGGACCTATGTGATATTAGAAAAGCTTTCATAGGTACCACTTGCACATGAAAACCAACCTCAACAGTGCAATTAAAATATCCTTGGGGTTCTACATGTGGACCGGCATCGCTTAGTAGCAGGTGACGACGGAAAGCTCGCCCAGGAGTAATGAAGCCATCTTCACCTAAATGATACACCTGACTGGGCTGCTGTGCTGCATCCTTATTTTTTTCCTGCCACCAATCCGACAGCTGCTTGCAATAGCGCATCTCATCTTCCGAAGCTTTCCAAAAGGGCGAGAAACTGTAACCACCGTCGGCAAGCACCTGAGATTCAGGCGCATCACCTAATTTAGGTTGCAGGATACGCCCTTGGCTCCTTGAATATATCGCCCACTGGAACCTGTTGTGGTAGCCTACACCAGAAGTATTCCCTTCGTGGGATTGCAGCTTCCAGAATTATGAGCTGAAAAAAAGAGGCAATGATCGTCAAAGCTTACCCGGATGTTACGTGCGATAAGAATATCACCGGGCGTTGCACAGGGGAGCCATTCCATATAATGCTTTGTAAAGCAAACGATGCTAAATTCACGGCCGTAAGGAGGTTCTGACGCTTCCATCAAACTAGGATCTTGAATCCAGACTGTGGTGGTGAAATCTGATACGCCCACTAAGGCGAAGAGTATCTTTGCATATGAATATGTGACTAACCGCCATGCCTCGTCCTTGAGGGGGATTTGATGTTCATGACAAAGCCAATCGCATTAACCAGAGTACCCACGCGAGTCGCGTTGCTCAGTGGCTGATAACCCGGCTGCATACAGTATTAGTGAAAGACTCCTGACAGTCATTACAGGAGAAAATACTTCTCGATTTTGCAATCTTGCCATCCAAGAAGCAGGACCATCTTCAGCAGTCTCGGCGGCGGGTATATGCTTCAAAAAAAAGCTCTCGATTTGAAATAGGTGTCAGGATGGGGGACGCCTTACACCGAGTTTCACAATTTGAGGCGTTTGGGTCAGCGTTCGGTGTGAGTCAGCAGTTTTCGAAGTACTAGGGACGGGTTGCGCGGTTCCATGTTCTACTGGCTGCCGAGCTGGTACCTTTGCAACCATAGCTGCGGCCGCCCGCTCTTTCTTCCTCCGCTTCTTTTCAGCTGTCTTGGATATTGGAGGAGCAGATTGAGGTTGCTGAGACACAGTTTCCCTTGCTTTTCCTTTTCCTTGGGCGGGATTTACACCGACTTGCTGAGCAGCTGTGTTCTGTTTATAAACGTTGGCGCTACCGGTAACGTCCACTTGTGATGACACCGGAATGTCTGGAATCCCAACCTGTTTTGCGATTGGACTAGGCTTCTCTTTGTGTTGTTCGTCCAAAGATTTCGACGATGTCGAATCACGCCCCTCCCGCGAAGGAGTTTGGCCAATACTTGCCCCCGCTGCAAAAGTGCGGGCGACATCCGAGAGATGAACGTTCACCGGTTGTGCAGGAGTAGAGAACCAGTCATCGAGCTTCTGTTCTTCTCGCGCTTTCTTCTCTTCCTGAACTACACAACAGTTCCCTTCAGTACAAGTCAGTTCAGAGTGTCATATGCTTACGCTGCCACGTATTTCCAAAATGCTTCACATTCTCCTTAGCGTGTTTCCACTGAATAACCACGCCCTCCTCGTATACCAACTTGTTCGTAGATTTCCCATCCTCAGACTTAACAGAGCTAACGCCATCCAACGATAGTTGGACCTCGTCCCATATGCATATCTTTCTCCGTTCGTCCTCCAGAAGCACGATCCAATCCCCCTCGAATGTCACATAGACCTTGTGCACTTGGGTACCGGAAACACAGCATTTCATATTGACGGAAAACATCCGTTTTTTTGGAACGTTATCCCAGATCATCGTCACTATACCATTGAAATGCCCAATAGCACTGGTTACGTTGCCGACGTTGCAGAAGCAGTTTCTTAGGGAATTGTCATCGAATATGTCGCTTGAGAGGGTTTTGCGTTGTTTTTTGTTGGGGGGACATTCTTCTTCACTTCGTCCGCGCTTCATGTATGACAAGGGAATGTTTAGGGGTAAAAAAGAGTTGACGCGACGCGCCGGCCCTTTGTTTGATCACGTGTCTACACAACCCAATGTCCGAAAGAGAGCGAAAGGAAAATATATAACAAGTGACTAGAAAAAGTCCTTGACGATAAAGCAGAAGAATGCGGAAGCCGAACAGTGGTAGTATTCGAGATCGTAGGAAGTGTATAAGGTGTTCCCGTACCCAGAAAGTATGTCTGTTGGAAGTCCACAGAGTAGGTCGTACCATTGACGACCGCATGCACGTCGACAGTAAGTTGAAGTCCAACGTCTTCAAGTGAGACCGTATAGAATCTGTAGCCTTGTATAGACGTGAGAGTGGAATTGGGTTGCATCTCTGGAGAAACCTTCAGAGGAGGGCCATAGCGTGGCATAGCACTATCAAAGGCAGTCATGTAGACACGGTCTGGCGATGTATCGTTACGAACCTAAGGACAGGATGAGCCAGAGCATTTGACCGGATAACTGTACGCTACACTTACCGCAGCGACAATGTGATAGACTTTTGTTGCCTCGTCGAATCCTTGGGAGTCAAGAGCACTCAACATGGGTACATACAAAATGCGGTCCTGGTCCAGTCGATACCCGGCTCCACCATTGTCGATGCTGGTAGGATTTCGATCCATCGTGCTCGTCTTGCTCAAACCAGAAAAGAGAAACAGATTTCGAGGGATCAATCTTGACAACAAACTGGTAGTTGAGGAAGTAGATTCCAAGCCGCTGTGTTACTGGGGAAATGTTGGGTTCATCCTGGTTGTGCGTCGCGGAAACAACAACATTGGTATATACAGAACAGTCTCGGGCATCCCCATATCTGTCGCACCAGAACATACGCACTATCCGATTTTTGCTGGGTGTAGTACCGATAGGCTGGGTGAGCTGGTACCAGCTCATTGAGAAAGAGTGAGGATTAAAAAATCGAGTGCCACGAACCCGTAAGGATGCCTTGAAAATGAGGTCTCCTCGCTCAAGCGTCAGCTGAACATTGAACACCTTGGCGTGCAAGAGCTCAATTTCCTCAGTTAGGCGAACACTAGAGGGAACCATATTAATCATCTTCTCCAAGCCAATTCGACATGACTGGGAGAAGGCTTCCGTTGATGATATACTTTCAAGAACATCAGTCGAGTAGGAAACTAGAGTATTCATTTAAGTCACCTCTGCATTGTCACATTATTGTCGCTAGAGAAAATGCGTAGATCAGAGGTGATTGTCCGATTAGCCTGTACAACCAGTGGGTTTCTGGTGCTGCCATCCAGATAGTGTTGCACCCTAAGCAAGACAAATGAGCTCCGTTTTTTTGGTGACATCTGGCGCCGGAAATCAAACGCACACCGAGTTATCAAACTGACTTGAGGTATCAAATAAATGGAATGTAGGCTTCGTCGCGTCTCCCTCCTGAGGCACGATCCCAGGGAAATCGAGACTCCGTACGCCTCCTAGAGTATGGCCACAAGCGACCAAAGCAATCATTTCCGACTGCGAAAACCCCTGTCGGCGGAAGATCTCTGTATGGGTCTGCAAATCCTGATGGGGCTCTGGAACCCCAAGAGGTCCTGCAGAAAGTGCATCGATGCGGCCACCGCGGTAAGGTATCCTTGGCCCTCCACAAGAAGCAACGGCAAAGATCGTTGCAGCGGCAATCACATCGGAGCCTGACGGGTGAGGGGTCAGTATATCGCGAATCCTGGGGTGTAGAAAGTAACTGACGAGACACGTATTTGTTAGAGAACGATTCGAAATCCGATAGACTGGCATTCATCCCCCCTCCGATATTCTGCCGCACAGGGTTACAGCCCGCGTTTGGGACTCATTGCCGCTTCACCCACCTCCTCTCGGTCCAGCTCAAAAGCTATTGAAGCGTCAAGCCCACCCGTTCCTGCTTGAGCATCATGTGTGGCAGTATCATGATATGTCTGACATGGAAGCGGTCAAAACCTAAGACCTAAAAGCACTGTCTGTGATGAAGAGACGCACGAGTCGCAACCACTCTGCACCAATCGACGCCCCCGTATCCGATCTGGTTTTACACGGATGTTGCAAGGAGGCCATGTTTGATCCATCGGATCTCCTTCCCTCGTACAAGAATGTTTCCAAAGCGTCATACTGTGGGGAGGGCCAACTGTAACCAGAACATAGTCCGGCTGGGAAAAGAATGCTCGTGAAGACGAGCCAGAGAGGTAGGGGAAGGTGATAGGGATATATACGCATGGGAGAAAGAAAGAGAAAAGAGCGACGAGGATGAATTAGCGATCAGACATAAAGTCGAGTGCGGTCCTTGATGAGAGTCAGTGTTGCCAAGCGTTGAACAAAGTGGAGCATACAAAGTATGTTTTCGCTCGGCCTAGTCGCCAAGTTTTGTCCCTCAGCCTTCTTCTCGTCGTCGCATTGATTGCGGATTACATCGATTCTTTTAAAAAGCCCAGGCAAGGAAATTCTACTTTCAGATCTCCACAATTCTAGTGCCTACTGGAACCACGCCCCATGAACCACGCCCACTGTTGACGAGAGCCTCTATCGGTTTTTTTGGAACTCCAGCTTCTCTCGTCGAGTAGCTAGTATCGACCTAGAGAGGTTTATCACAAGATTTGCTCTGGCGCTTTGGAGACACGGGATCTTAGTGACCTTGTGTCTCTTCTTGTGTCCAGCACACAGTTGGAGTTTCCAGTCGTCGCTGAGGTTAACCTTCGTTGGCGAATGTCGGTTTGGATACACCAACGATGGCCACCTAGATACACTGTATGTGCTCTTTTTTCCTGTACCATCCCCAAAAACTCAGGCGCTGCTCAAAGGGCAATCCAACAGGTAATTGCTTCCCCCTGCGCAGGACAACTTAA
The DNA here is from genome assembly GCA_023014365.1 of Lepiota brunneoincarnata. Lineage (NCBI taxonomy): Eukaryota > Fungi > Basidiomycota > Agaricomycetes > Agaricales > Agaricaceae > Lepiota > Lepiota brunneoincarnata. The sequence continues at coordinate 1,097,994 of JAEBUN010000005.1, forward strand.
GCTTTACAATCCTCAAATCAAGTCGTCGTAGAATACCATGCTCAGTACGGAACCCGGTTCACCTTGGACATTAATTCACTACCCTATCTTGGTTTTGAGAAACGCCTACGTTCCGTACTACTCGCCGTTCCACCCAAATGCCTTATTCTCCTCCGAGCCATGACCGCTAGCTTTGATATCAATGCGAAGGATGATTTCTCTCTTTGTGCACTCCCATTTCTTCCCCGGCGATACACAAGAAGGACACATGACAATTCACAGGAAAGTTGGACTCCTCTCCTTGTTCCGGTCGATCGTATCGTGGCATTCCTCAATACCTAGGACTACACCATCCCGCAAATCATAAACGACACCTCTGCTGATGTGCAAGACCTACGGTACAAAGTTGATAGCTTTCTGAACAACAAAACCCTACGGGTACACTGCATACAAGAGCACGGTCTCGACGGTTGGCGCGAACATAGATTACGACTAATGTGGGAGGCAGCCCTGCTCCGTACGGCAAAGCTTGCAAGTTGACATATTATAGTAGAGCGGAACGGGTGATATGCTATTTAGAATTTAGACTTGGATATGCGGTATGTATAAGAATAGAACCCTGTTCATCAATAGGAAAGGGTATCAGTAACTCAAAGTCTCCATGATTGCATCGAGAATGCGGATAGAATCGGGCATGTGGAATCGCTCGTATTGGAGAGCATTAGGAAGACTAGCAGACAGGTTAGCATGAAAATAGCGAGAGAGAAGCACCGACGCACTCCCAACCGGTAACCCGCTTTACTGGTGCATTAAGCTTCAAGAAGCACCGCTTCTGGATCTCAGCGCTAATTTCAGCACCAACGCCTGCAGTCATCCCAGCTTCATGGACAATAACCAAGCGGCCTGTGCGGTTTACACTCTCCATCACTGTCCCAACATCCCAAGGAAGGATTGACCGAAGATCTATAAGCTCCACTGTTGCGGACCTGAGAGACTCTGGAACTAGCTTTGCAAGTGCAGAGGGAGGATTGTGGAGCAGGTTAATTGCATTTTCAGAATGGAAGACAGGCGTGCCCCATGTGAGCAACGTGAGATCAGTGCCAGAAAGTAGTATTTCTGCCTTCCCTAGCGGGAGCTCGAAATCGTCGACTGGGACCTGTTCCACTACAGAGATTGTGTCAGCAATGATGAGAAGAGTAGTTCAGAGAATGGCTTGTACCTGCCGATCGGTACAGGACCTTGGGCTCCATGAAGATAACTGGGTTCGGATCCCGGACGGATGCTAGAAGGAGACCTTTCGCCTGGATTGGTGAACGAGGAATGACAACCTTCGGATATGTCGGAAAATGCTTCGAGTGTCCGTTTGAGCAAGCAACCCACCTTGAGCCCTGATGCACCCATAAAGAAACCTTCTGGCGACTGTGAGTGGTAGAGACCGCCGTGACCCTCGATGGACGTTAAGATGGACTCATGGGATATGCGATAGTTCAGTACATACAACTGCCATTGTTGGAGTTCGTATTGTGAGTCCTCCAACGTTGAAGGTGCCACCAGACCTGTAACGGATTTTGGCTGCCTCGTTCACGATCTGGGGAGACGAGTTATAGGGTGGATCGCGTTCCATGGTTCCGGACATACCTGATCAAATGCCGGAAAAATATAATCCGCAAACTGAATTTCTGCAATGGCCGTGTGTCCCATCATAGCAAGTCCAATTCCAAACCCCGCAATGCCCTGTTCTGTCAGAGGTGTGTTGAAGACGCGGTCCCGACCTGGTGACGCCCTTGAGCAGCAGCACGACCTCGCTTGTAAAAATACATACCGAATTCTTCGGCAAGTCCCTAGGGAAGTAGGTAGGAGAATGTATGATAATTGAGATGGTTGGCAGGACAGACCATTGTGCATCTGAAGACACCACCAAACGCGACATCTTCCCCGAAGACTACTGCATTATCGTCCTTGGTTAGTGCGATACTGGAAGAACATGAGCCAACTGGGATTTGGCCGAAGCAAGAGCAGCTCACCTCATTGCGTCCCTGACGGCCTGGTATGTGTTCATTTTGCGCGTTTCGCGACCACCGACGATATCAGCGGTATCCTCACCCACCCAGTTGACACCGGGTGTGCGTAAAGCAGAGTCGCGAGTGCCTTTGAGGAGCTTTGAGTCTGCAACCGAGGGTGCATGGCCGCCGGCCGGGGGTGGCTCGACCTTTGTTGAGTTGGAACGGCGGGACTATTGAGGTGAAGTCAGTGAGCATCGGATGAGGCAGAAAGAAGGAGGATTATGCACAAAAAGCACTGGGAATCTGTTGACGGGAAGACGACGGAGAGAGGACATTAGAGAGAATGGGTGGGTAAGATCCGGTGAGCCATCAAGGTAAAAGACATCATTTGAGTGTTTTGTGTGTGGTTAACATCATCCCGCATCATCATGGAAAATGAATCCACCTTTGTCGCTCCGGAAGGTGTCTACTCCGTTACGGAGGAGCACAAACCCTCTCTTGCCCAGTCCCACACCGTCGCAGCCAACCCCGTCGTCTACCCTACAAAAGTCTCAAGCGTCGTCGTTCGCGTCCCAGCCGCGAAACAGGGCGGCGCCCCCGGCTTTGCGCAACTGCTCGGAGGGGGGGGTAAGGAGGCCAAGAAGGATAAAATTGCTGTTTCAAAGGAGGATGGGATCAGTCTATCCAGTAGCGACACTCCAGACGAGAACGACCCAGAAAGTGGAAACCTCACGAGCCCTTCATTGCCTGAGCATCAATCTATCTTTTCGCCTACGTCGGGTCTTGGGAGGAAGAAACATGGTGCTAGACCGAAGCATAACATGAGGACCACGTCATCGACCTTTGTTACCCGGATGCAGACTGGCGAAGGCTGGTCGAAGACCCTACAGTCCAAGCAAGGAGACATCACTCTACTTTGTTACAATATTGCGAGGGGGTTCCTGTTCGTTGAGGCTGGCTCCAAGGCAAAGGTATGCTCGGTCTCTCAATCCCGCTCTTGACGCTAAGCACTCACGCAGGAACCCCTTGCAAGAATCACATTTGCTGCGTATCCAACTTGTCATGACATTAATCAGTCGACAGCTTCTTACGAACACCTTGATGTGATAATCGGATTTAGTACTGGGGATCTTGTATGGTTAGGTGCGTCTATCGCCTTTAGCAAGTGATCCTGATCTGATTATGAGCATTTCATAGATCCTATCACTTCACGCTATGGGCGCCTTAATAAACAGGGCTGCATATCAAATTCCCCATGCACCGCGATACGTTGGGTCCCCTCGTCTTCGACCCTATTTCTCGTATCCCACGCAGATGGCACAATTGTCGTCTATGATAAAGAACGCGACGACGGCACTTTTTCCCCGCAAGAACCCACAGGCGGGAGGTCTAGCTTAGACATCAGCGGAACTGCAACCCTCGAAGAGGCCGCGGCGCTGCTGCAGAAGGATTGGGACCCTACAGACAACATCTTTGTCACAATGCCACCATGGCACCCTGTCACTACCGGAGCCGTTGTCAATGTGGCCGGAAAACTCGACAAGGACAAGGCTGCCAAAAACCCTGTTAGTCACTGGCGGATTTCTCGCAAGGGTGTTGTAGGTGAGTCGTTGCTTACACTAGCAACACCGTTGAGATTTTTTCTTTACCCATGAAATAGATTTTGTCTTTTCGCCTGACGTAAAATATGTTGCGGCAATTTCAGAGGATGGATGTCTGAGGGTGATTGATGCCCTTGCAGAACAGTAAGAGTCGAAGCCATCCGCTACCCGGAAGCACCCCTCAGTTCTTTGCCATAGGCTCGTCAACTGCTATGCATCGTATTTCGGGGCACTGACTTGCGTTGCGTGGTCACCAGATGGACGTTTTATCCTCACTGGTGGCCAGGATGACCTCATTACCATCTTTTCCCCATGGGAGCAACGTGTCGTGGCTCGGTGTCAAGGTCATTCCTCATTCGTGTCCAGCATAGCCTTCGATGACCTGCGTCACGACGGGCGAACTTATCGGTTTGGTAGTGTTGGAGAAGACAATAAGCTCATCCTGGTCAGTATATATCTTTTACCAGCCCTCAGAAAGGCCACTCACCTTTCGCCGCTCAGTGGGATTTCTCTAGCGGTGCCCTACATCGCCCTAAATATCAGGTATGTAATTCCAGACGCATCCCACCTTGCATTATACCGAGCCGGGTTCTAAGGCCGCCCATCACCAACGCATGTCAATATCATCAACTACCTCACTTGCCTTCCGACGCGACAAGTCAGCGTCATATCTACCCACAGGCCCACAGCTCGGTTCAGAGGGCACGCCACCACCACGTTACCGTCCCGCACCATCCCGAAACGAGGTCGCCATCGTTCAGCCCGTCCTTGTATGTTTTACCGGGCAGTGTTTCCCCTCGCATATACTGACTTGGAGGGGTTCAGGTTAAACCTATTGAATGCGATCTATTAACGGACATTGCCTTCCTTCCCCGATGCATACTTACTGCAACCAAGACTGGTCACATCAAGCTCTGGGTCCGGCCATTGGCGTCACGCAGGGATAACGCTAAAACCACACTACCCGATGTGCAAAACTTGATATCTTAATGTATTTGTACCGGGGACTCCGTTCTTTGATCAAGTTCAGTTGGATACCTAATTTAATATTTATACCATCAATATTTACTCCTGTTTATTTCGGAAGTGCAGTCATTTGTCTGTGGCCCGCAACAAATGGACCCACCAAAGGGATGCCAGTCGTAACGGCAACACTCCTTCGTCAACCTTCTCATTTCCCGCTCCTTCTCCCGAAACAAAACCCACCACACCCGATACCTGTCCCTCGAAAACGTGTATATGCGCATATCAATGCAATACGGGATTTGCAACGCGAGATGGACGACCTAAGTGACGAGGAGAACGAATTGGAAGATATCGTAGATCTTCATCTCTACACATTGAGATCCTTCTGCTGACGAATAGCCATGGGAAGTAGACTTCGTCGATACATAACAGAGGATACTCCTTCCTCGTCCCTATTGGCAAATCCCTAACTCAGCAAGAAGAGAAAAACGACGTGCGTAATCGTGCTGCACGCGCCCCGCGGCGCCATGCTAATGGCCCCTGATACTTAGGCGGAAGACGATACAGATGAGTCAGAATCTGGGTCTCCGGGCGCACCTTCAGCTGCCGAAGATGAAGGTGAGAATGAGTCGCAACAGGATCTAGATGCGAGTATGGAGGACCTCGATGAGGATGTAACGGTCGACACAGCCGCGGCTGAAGAGGAGGTGGATGAATTGGCTGAGGGGGATACAGAGTATGAAGAAGAGCCTTCAGATGCAGTGTGATCCTAGTACGCGATTTCCGCTGAAAATATTTGTTTTTCTCGATTCTCCTGTCCACCGGAGGACGGATTGACTATTGGCTTCTAGATAAATTATCTGATCCAACATACTATACACTAAGCAAGATATCCGGTGACCCTTCTGGAACGAAATCTCAAGCATTATTGTCTTCGAGGACAAAATCCCATAGAGCGCGAGGGTTATGATAGTCATGGTGAATGATGTTCATTAACCACCTCTGATCTCGTATACCTTCCAGGAGCATGCGCTCCTCGGAGCCTGGGCGATAACACGATGCCCAATCGGACCAGATGGAAAAAGCTTCCTCCTGTACGAACACCTCAACCTAAGAAGCTCGAAACCTTGGGGACCCGTATCTCACCTTCCAGGACAAGAATGATTCGCGCTCGATAATTGTGGTTTGGACGATTTCCTGACCAGGGAAGACGCCCCATGTTACAGCGTTCCTACCGTCTTCCGGAACATTGCTTCGATATTCTCCCTGCCAACAAAAGTCGATTTACGACATCGAGGCTACTGCAACGCCCCCTTACCTGGTAGTTTCCCGCAAAGTAATGCACCCAGCCCTTCCCTTCCTCCTCGATCCTTTTCGCAACCATTTCCACATCCTTCGTTTCACAGAAGAATTCCACAAAACTTTTTTGGAAAACATAGCCTCCCCTTGGACCCCATCCAACAACTTTGTCTGAAGAACTAGCAGAGTTCACGGCTGGCTGTGATCCGATGGTCCACCACCCTCTTTTTGTCAAGTGCTCGAGTTCTGGTAGGATCATTAGCGACTCGTGGGAGAGAGGTGTGGGCGAGAATGGAGTGCTTGATATGTTGGAGTGGAGGTATCGCAAGAAAGATTGTGTGATTTCATCGAGGGTCTTAAGGTTCTTCCACTGCTTAAGAGCCTCGTCGACCTGGTGCGTAAATTTCAGCCTTTTTATAAACCCCCAAGGTCATGAAATTCTGCCCACTCACTGCGATACCTGAACCTCCCCATGGATCTTGAGCGCCAAAAGCGGGACTCTTGAAGTCTCCAAATCGGCCGTTTGGAAAATCATCCCAAGTCGACGCGTTGTTCAACTCTCCTCGACCAACTTCTCCATTCGTCACTTCATGAGACACTAGCATTTGAGTTGCGTCATATGTTGCTGTTGTCGCAGTGACGACAAGCTCCGAGTCCACTTCAGATGACGATGGCCTGCTGGATGCATCCTTTCCAAGACGGTCAGTAATTTTCCAAGTAGCCCCAGAAAGGCTCACAGCGATGAGGCGATTGTGGTGTGAGGCCGATACCCCCGTCCACTGGAGTTTTTCCAGCACCCGTTGCACGCTCTTTTCGAGGTTGAGGGTACAGAAATGGACGCCCAGGACTTCTCCGGAGGACACTAATTTGCTAATCATCTCTACGGCGAGGTCCACGCCGTAGTCCTTGACTTGTTGATCATCATGCTGTATTAGAAATCAGTGACGACCACAAGAGAGAGGGATTATGGGGCGCACACTAATGGACTTCAACGCCGCCAACACGTGTTCTGGAACCCTTGTCCCGGTCAACTTGGTCAGTCGTTGGAAGGAGCTGTAGGTCTGTATGGGCATAACACAAGGGATTATAGGAACAATAATCCCTTGATCCACCGTCAAGTAGCCTGGCATATTCAATACATATCGGGCTTACCGTTTTGCCGGACTTTCTGGAGCCACTGAAGGAATCTATCGACATCGTAAAAGAGCTGTGTCACGATGAAATCAGCACCGGCATCGACCTTGGCCTTGAGATAGTCGAGCTCTTTCTCTTCGTCGGTGATCCCATCTGGATGCCCGTCAGGGTAAGCTGAGGTATTTTTAGCGCGATAGATTGAGTAGGAAGCGTTGGACGATACCTGCTATTCCAATGCAGAAATAATCACCGTAGGACTCGCGCAAGTATGTGACAAGATCAATCCCATGTACGAATCGTGGGTCGGAAGGAATCCACTCTTCTTGTCCTCTCGGGGGATCTGTAAAGCAAGTGTCGGACAGATTTACATGAGTTATATTTGCATACCTCCTCGCAACGCGAGAATGTTTTCTATGCCGCGTCCCCTGGCATCCTATACCCCGCATAAGCGATTACGTTGATGAATGGGGCCAATTCTTCACCTTTAGTGTGGCGTCTACGGAACCAACCCCCATATTTGTGCATGTAAGGTGTAGCAGAGTCTCAAACCCATATTCCTTCTGCGTCAACGTTGCGAGTGCCAAGCTCCTCTCCTTTGTCCCACCACCTGCACCCCATGTGACGCTAACACCAAGTGGTCCAAGGGCCGCTAGACGCGAGATTCTTGAGGCTAGATTCTCGAAACCCTAAACACCCATGCATGAATTCTCTGTCACGGGAGTGTTGAGATAAGACACACCCTGTCTGTACGCGGGGGAAAGAACTCAAATGTGTAGAAGGGTCTATTAGAAGGCTGCTGAGCGATTTTGTGGGTGAACTTCATGATCAGTTGCAGGCGTATCAGCATCTCTCAATTAAATTAAGTTAACCGGAGTGGTCACGTGTATGTCCATAGACACGGCAGCAACACTAGACATTCGACTCTCCTGCTCTTTCTTGGTTTATTCCCTCATGGCCGAGTCCATCTCGTCCCCCGTCGGTGCAGACTTCTCCTCTGCACCTCCCAAGCGTACAAAGATTGTCCTTCTTGGCGACCAGTCTGTTGGCAAGACCAGTCTCATCACCAGGTGTGCTGTCCCACCTCTACCTCATTATTTCTGTGGTTTATAGTGTGTGGATTAGGTTTATGTATGATACATTTGACAACACTTATCAGGCTACAATTGGTATCGATTTCCTGAGCAAGACCATGTACCTCGAAGACCGCACAGTGCGGCTACAGCTCTGGGATACTGCGGGGCAGGTACACGAGCCACTGCGCATCTCTCCACACTTGTGCTAACGACACTATCCAGGAACGTTTTCGTTCACTGATACCCTCGTACATTCGTGACTCTTCAGTGGCGATCGTTGTCTTTGACATCACGAGCAAGTCCCCACTCAAGTTCCCCTCTCATTGACCCCCTCTAATCACCCCTTGCTCCTTAGATCGGCAGTCATTCATGTCGACGTCGAAATGGATTGAAGACGTGCGATCAGAAAGGGGGAACGATGTCATAATTGTACTAGTAGGAAACAAAGCGGATCTCTCTGACAAACGGTGGGCCTGAACACGACGTTCCTACACGAAAGCTGTGCAACGCTAATTCATATTTGATCAGGCAGGTTACGTTGGAGGAAGCCACAGCCAAGTCTACGCAGCTCAATATCATGTTCATGGAGACCTCAGCAAAGGCTGGACATAATGTCAAGAGCTTGTTTAAGAAGATCGCCATGTCGCTGCCCGGGATGGAGAAAGACAACCAGACAGATGCCAACACAAGTACGTCGCTACTCCGCCCATTCCCCGCACATTCTAATATGCCACTACAGAAATTGACGTTACGACACCGGCGACGGGCGGAGTGCCAGACGCATCTTCATGCAACTGCTAATGGAGATCACTTCATGATGTATATAACCCCTCCCCAGACACACATACACACACACACATTACCTATGATACCAGTTCTATGACATAGTCGGATATGAGCCCAGGCTTGATCAACTGGTTGCATCTAGATTAATTCAAGCAATTTCATGTCGATGGTGTATGCGGTACATGCCTCTTTACTCGGAATGGATCAGCCCCTGTTCATTGTATTACCAGCCCCTCTTGGATGGTCGTCTGTGTATTGAGCCCAGTTTTCGTCCTTCTGACGTTTCTCTTCCGCCTTTGCTTCACCCTCGATTGTACCATCCATCTCGGAGTCGACCGCAAGCTGTTCAGACGTCGTGGGTTCGCTGAGAGATGCAGGACTTGAACATCATCAACTTTGAGTCAACGGAGAGACTTTAAAATGCTTACCCGCCCCGAGTGATGATATTTCCCCTTTCCCTCTCGATCGCAAGATACTCGTCCACAGTCATCGTAGGCAGGTTATGCCCCGGCCCGAATACCTGAGCTTGCAATCTGGCTCTCTCGACCAGATCGGACGGGAGAATTGTGAACGGGCGCAGGGGCTACAAAAATTCGGCTCTACCCTCAAAAGCACCAAACTGAAGTAGCAACTCACCCGTCCTTGTTGATCCAACAAGGGACTCTTGCCGTCTGACCCCTTCCTTCCAGCAACGGGTGCATCTAAGCGCCAGGCGTGCTGCTGATCATTCCCCTCTTCTTTCCCTCTTCCCTCTCGCTCGTCTTCTAACAGGGGCACCTCAGAAGGATGGGATGGTGCATGCCGGAGGAGTTCCAGCTCTTGCGCCATGCTCTCCAGCTGGTTGTGTGTCTGGGCATAGAGTATACGGAGGAGGAAGATTGTGGTTTCGCGGAGGATGTCGTCTGTATTCGAGTCTAGGTCTTGTTCTGACTCATTAGATGTGGGTGAGGTTGAGGAGGGAAGGAGAGAAGCGACGAGGTCCAATTCGGTTGGGGAGTCAGCGGGGGATGAGGCGGAGAAATTCCTTTGTTTTTGGAGTACCTAGAGAAGGTAATGTCTGTGAAGGGGTAAAACACAAGGACCATAAAAAGCACACCTGCATTCTATCTTTGATCTCTTTAGTCTTTTTGTACTGGTTCACCTTTCTCTCCCTCCGTTTTGCTGGGTCCGTCAACGCGGATGATTTATGGGAATACAAGTCCTTCTCCTGTTTTGGGATGATATCATAGTGCTCTACCTGGTACAAAAACGCTTGAAAGTGTGCCTAAGAAAGTATGGGAACTGAAATAAACGGAGGCACCAGGAGGAGGGAGGGATGGCGTACCACAGCCTTGGCAAGCATCTCCATCCGATCAGATCTCTCCGTCACGCGCACGCGATTTTCTACATCTCCCAGTGCATAAGGCAGAGTGAGATATACCAAATCCTTTGTCGGTATATCATCCAATGTCTCGTTTGGACTGAATAGGGATAGATCGCGGATGCGGGTATGGACTTGTCCTAGGTCTGTGAGGCTGGACTGCACCAGTTCCTAGGAGGCACGTATTAGAGTTGAGCGGCGTTCGACGTGCGAGGGGAGCCTACTTGTGTTTCATCCGCGACAGTAGGCAGATTGGACGCCCTGGACGCTGTCTCGAGGCTGCGTTTGAAGAGTGCTGGCAGTGATATTTCTGACATGAGTGAGGGTGTGATTAAATGGTGGCTGTGCATCAACCGCCAACCCCTTTTGTGTGTATTCTACAATTTAATTACAAGCGGAAACGATCATGTTTGCTTGCGTCTCCGCTTGACGCGCTCAGCCAGTGTCACTCCAATTTCAGTCTCAGACTCGCGCTGCGTAACAAAAGGTGAAGCAGGAGACCGTACTGGTGGCCCAGGCGTCAGGGGAGGTGTCGGTAAGCACTCTCCCTCCTTCGATACCTCTCGGAATTTCCTCTTTGGCGTCGAAGATTTCTCCCGATGTGCAGTTAGTATAGGTTTATGATCGGCAAAAGCCTTTAAATCGGCAGTGAACATAACCTACGGAGCATGTTAAATGAGGGGGATTTAGTCAAGATAAAGCGGACCTTACCGAGTGCGCCCAACCAGCATATGGTCCCCATACAGACACGAGTTTGGAATTGACCTCATCATATAACTTCGGGGTCATGGAGGCCTTTCCCGTGCCTGAACCTTTTATGGCATAGTACTTGACCGCAATCTGGTATACGTGTGTATCTACGGGGACGACCTCCTTCTATATCACTCATAAGCAAATGGAAAGAGTGCAAGACATGTAACAGACCTTGTCCAAACTCATCAGTAGGACACAGTCTGCGACCTTTCTGCCGACACCAGTCAGTTTGAGGAGCTCCTCCCTTGCTTCGGCCACACTAGCCCTACGGAGCCCTCGCAGCCACCGCTCAGATGCTTCACTGGGATCATCCGGTAGAGACTCAGAACCGTGAGTGTCGACAAGGAACTTCGCGGTTTTCGGAATGAATTCTGCGCGATACCCAAAGCCAAGAGTGCGGAGGGTGGCAGCCACATCCGGTTGGGAAAGCACGGAAGGCGGCGGAAAGGGGTGGTACGTCAAAAGTTGGTCAGGGTTGCTTGCGTCGGACAGGGATAAGAGCGGAGGTGAGAAGTGGTTGCAGAGAGCGTGGACCATTTTGGTTATACGAGAGATATTGTTGTTCGCAGAGCATATGAATCTAAGGGGAAAGTGAGAGGGGGGGTAAGGAACAGATAAAGCACCTACGACACGATGTTCTCCCATGGGTCTTGCCTGAGGATGCGTATCCCGCAGAAGCGGTCGCGGAATTTCGCAAAGACCTTGTCGCGAAGAGTCCACTGATCATATAACTGTTCGAGGTCGATTTCTAGTTGAAAATAGTCTCTGAGCCAGACGAGAGTCTCTGCATCGCGCAGAGGGAGTTGTGCGGGAGTAGGCTGTGGGTCTGGGTAGACGGCACGATAAAAAAGGGTGTGGGAAGCCTGGCGTAGACAGACGACGCGATCTCGAAGGCAAAGCCGATACTCATGGGTGGGGTCTGCGGGGTCCGTGACAAGCAAAGGAAGGATTGACCAACGAAAGGACTGACCGCACTTGAGGACGGCAGGGAGTGAGAGCTGGAGACGAGGAAGGGGGAGTGAGTAAAAAGTCATTGAATTGGAAATTGGAGGCTTCCCTCGACACCCGCAACACCCACGATGCCGCCTCTCTGGCATTGGGCTTTCAGCATGCCTGACGGTGGCGAATCCTTCCTTCCCCGCATCCAGTCCGTCTTCTACTCCGTCTTCGACGTCCGCCAGGGCCCAAAAGTCGTCTACCAGGTCCCAGAGGGTCTCATAGCCTCTTCTGGTAGTATAAATGGTCTAGCCGCCTCTAGCCCATCCGTTCCACCCACCCCCTCTGCAGAGATACCTTCGCCGTTCATCCATTCACCGAGCACACCCACGACCCCCAACACCAATGGTGTCACCTCACGCAATTCGAGCAACTCCCTGGTATCGCCCACAGCAGACCCTCGTTCCGGCGGCCGCCGTAATCTACCTTCACCGCAGGTCCGCTCAGCTTCAGTCCAGCATCCGCTCGTCAACTTTGATGATATTCATAAATATGTGATACCTCCGAGTGGGCTGTGCGGTCGTCTTGTCATCTGTTCTACTCAGAATCACCGTATAATTGGGTTTCCCGTTGCGCTGAAAGGACAAAACTATGAACGCAACTACTTCCGCTATAATTTGTGCTTCGTGTTTGACAGGGGCGCCGACCTGAGTTGCTATGAGCCCATAGTCCGCAAGGTTAGCCGTGTCTTGAACGCGTGTGAGGTGTGTCCTTTCTCAAATTGGCCCCGCCTGTCGCTCATCCGTATCTCAAGGAGGAATCCCACTTCTTATCTTCGCCGTCCAAGTCTCCCGCTCTCTACGCCATTCTGGAGCAACTCTATGAAGATTTAAATTCGTATGCAGAAACCTCAATCTCCATTGACCAGTTCAACTCGATAGAACTCAAGATCTTCCCATTCTACCCTAATCCCCCACCAGTCCATGACTGGATGGTCCCACTCGCTCTGATCAATCTTTCCAAACGAGTTGAGGACAATTGGGACCTCACAATGGCAAAGGTATGTCAGCTCATTGAACCAAAGCTATCGTTCATTGCCTTCAGGTTTGCGAATTCATCGACGGCACCAACCACGTTAGCCGGATTGCTTATCTTGCCGATTGTGATATAACGCTGACACGACAGGCTATTTCACATCTATTGTAAGTATTCGTGTTACAATGCCCCAAATGTTTTTTCCTGAAAACTACTAGGTACTACCAAGTTATAATGACGATTGATATATTCCAATATTCAAACATGTACTCCCTGCGTAAAAGTATTCAATGGCTCGCCGATGAGACACACGTAAAACAAGAATGTGGGCCATATGTCACCAAGCCAGGTGGGTGACTTGATCCCCCATTTTATCCTAAATCTCATTTGTCAAAGGCAAACCAATTCCAGATTGGCCAAAACTTCTGCACCTCTACTCTCGACTGAAACCCGGAAAGACCATCTTAGAGTGGAAAGAGGAATACGAGGTCGAGAAACTTGGAATAGACATCCGCCGCTTCACCAGCTTTGGAGTTATTAAGGTCAATAACCTGCAATCCGCTGTTTTTGTGATTGACATTCTCCTAGGGTTTCCTGCGACGAGTCCACCGTTGGCCAGTCTACCTTCCACCTGATCCCTCCCAACCCCAGAAGACCCCTGCAACAACCGCACTAACCAACATCAATGCCTCTTTCGACCTTTCCAACCCCCTGGCCCGCAAACGTGGCCACAGCCTTAGTAATGCCTCTCTTCGCTTCCCCACATTCACCCAAACCCAGATCACCGGCGACATACTCCCCGGTCCCCACACAAGCAATCCACTCAGTCGTGTGCGCCCGCAAACCACCAGCGCATCGACCCTTACGTTTCCCAGCTCCGAACAGCCTGTATCCTCTCATGCAGCCGCTTTACACACCGGCAATGGTCTTGCTGACAATATGTCCAACCTTCCACCACCTTCCATGACGGTCACCACTCCCGCAACACACCGTGCCCGCAGAGCTAGTGCAGCCGAAAAGATTCTTGAGCAGCTCCGGCATCGTGATATCCAGAAATCAGTTGCCGCCCAACAGTCGGGATACTCAAGTCCGAGAAATTCATGGATCCATTTCCAACAGCGACAGCCACCTGGCGGGATGGGTGATCCCAGTGATTCATCGACAACGCCTCCATATCAGAATGGTGGTAGTGGTAATGGTATGACGCCCACGATGGGGAATTTACCGACGCCGACGTTGACTACAAGGAGCCTTCACGGGGTCGGTGGCGGGTCTGGATCCGGGCCAGTACCCGGATTAATGTCGGGTCTTTCACAGAGTCAGGCGTTGGGAATAACAGAAAATCTCGCTCGCGGCACTGCACCCGGGAAGCGCGCTGAAAGGCGTCAGTCGCTTATTTCGCCCGCTGTCCCCCCTCCACCTTCACCCGTCACATCGAAGATGGCATTGACGCCTTCGAGGCCGAGAATTTCGCGCTCTCCATCCGCCACCCAACTTAGTCAGGGGTCTGTGCCGGGAATGAGCCAGGGGCAGGGCAGGAGCACTAGTGCGCTCGAGTATCCACCACAACTGATCCCGCTGCTTGATGGAGAGCATCATACCGATGAGTTGTGTGTCCGATTTGAGGTTGGTTGGCCATTGCTTGAACGGTGGCTGGAGATGATTGGTGGTGGGGAGATTGAGAATGAAGCGGGGAGAGTTGTTGTGATATACCGCTGATAGAGAGGTTTCTGGTTTATCTCTTGCGTGTCTTGTGGTCGGATAATAAAAGGTAAAGCATTGTTTGTAGTTGTACAGGAAAATCCAATGGTAATCCCAGGTTGGAGAAACACGGGGACGGGATCATCAGAGGTATTTGATGTTCAAAGAGAGACTAAAGGGCAATGTACTGGCTGTAACTGTCATCTCTCCACCTCCAGGGACCAATTCCGATACCTTCTTCTCCAGGTTCGGCCGGGTGGCTTGTTCTAGCTGTGGAGGGGCCTGGAGGTAAATCTGTTTCTTTGGCGTTGAGAGAGACGGTTTCTTGATTTGGCTGTCAGGGCGGATTCATTGAGTGAAAAAAGCAAGATGTAGTTTGGAAGGGATGCATACATGTCCTGTCTTTCGGTCAACATTTCAATGAGTTGTTCCACCGTTACTTCAGGACTGATCGAGAAATCGAGGGATTCACCCCCACAGACAGGACAGTCGACGCGTTTCTCGTGCTCAAAGGTATACGAATATATACCCTCAGTGCCCATGAGCATGAAGTAATTGTTGAGATATGCGGCGGAGCTAGTGGCGATTTTAAATGCTTCGTTACAGCATGCGGCTAATTCGTTCCGCGAGGTTTGAGATTCAGTTTCGGGGTTATCAGGAACAGGAGGTGAAAGGCTGATGGTGACGAACCTGCGATGATGGCATTGGTAGATGCGATGGCAGGAATAATATTTTTCACAACGCCTTGGGTGAGGGACCATGTCACGCCTTCGATATTGAATTCTCTGGCCCTTGCTGCCGCAGTTTTGTAAAGCCAGGAGATATGGTCTGGGTCGTCTGTATCCATTTTCTTGTCTGCAACACCAACCTTAAATCTTCCGGAGATACAGATAAAAGATACTGTTGACTTACCCCCGTGCACCCGGGGCCATTCCAGTACAGAGGCCCACTCTATACAGTGTTCGGGCAAACGAGGCGTGTTGGCAATAGTGCAGATCGGAAACACTGTCTGTTTGTTGAGCATTTCGAGGGAACATTCATAGCATGAGGTGATTGTGGGGAGGATCACACGAGCTTGGCCTTTGAATCCTGGAACCCTTATTCAGGTATACACCTGCGAGTCGCTAGAAGAAACACACACCTTCCGTTCCTCCGTCGATCAGAGGCTTCAGACTCTCTGGGATCTCTGGATCGACCAGGTTGACGAGGGTGGCGTTGATCCATCTCCGAGCCTCTACCGAGTCCAATCCGCAGACGATGAGGTTGAATTGCATGTAGTAATCATCGTCCTTGTCCTGGATCTTTCCGAAGTACCTACAGAGGCCAGGCGCAGTTTAGAGTGATGAATTAGATGAGATGGCAAAGCTCAGGTACACACGGAGTGACGGTTACTCCCGGCACTCGCTGCATGATAAAATCTGCAGCTACTGTCGCTTTTGGCTTCCCTACGTCCTTTGGTCTGTTGAAGCGCAGACTTAAATTCCATCCTCGGACAACCAAACATCAACGGACACACCTGAACAGGAACTGCCTGTTCAAATTACTGATGTCAATTGTATCCATATCGATAACGTGGATATCCTTGAATCCTGTCAACGCCAAGTTCGCGAGAATTTCGCACCCCAGACCCCCTGCACCAATGACCAAGATCTTTGCTTGATCACGGAGGAAAGATTTCACCTGCAATTGGAGGACGGATAAGCCATTTGCACCGGCCAGTAGAGGCGAATTGAAACATGCCTCATCTCCGGCTGAAAATCCAGGGTCTGTGCGTGGGCCTGGGTTGTCGAGAATTTGGTCAATGTGGTAATATTTCCCTGGCCAATCTGCAATCGCGGAGCCATTTGCAAGTGTAGTCATAGCGGTTAGATATATTTGTGCGTCTAAATCTTTGAGGATGGAGAAGGCACGAGCACGTGACTGACAGAGAAAACGACGATAGGCTTTTATCAAACTTTTTCATGTCCTCCCTCCTCACATTTAGCGGCCACCAACACCTCCGACAACGGCTAGTACTATCCATACTTAGCGGTAAGTATGTAAAAATAGACAAGATACGATCAGAGGACAAGAATCCTGGCCTTCGAGGTCCGTATGTGCATCCTTCTGGTCGGACTTGGTAGTAACCAGCCTGCTTAGATTATGAAATCAGTCTATTGAGATTGTTGGAGAGAGTGACAAATGGAACTGTCATTGAAATATCTGTCACTGGTGAGTGCGCGAGTAAGATCGGTATTGTGGTTCCTGGGCCAATGGGTTGAAAGGTACTGCCCTCCTCCTCAAGCCCGGTATCATCTCCGGAGGGCCGGTGATGCACGATACTCCCCTCTCCCGCTCCGTAGGCTATTTTCTGGAACCTATCATTATGCTTGCTCCTTTTGCCAAGAGACCCATCAACCTCACACTAAGAGGTATCACTACAGACGACAATGACCTTTCTGTTCGCAAAAATTCCTCCTCTTTCGGTTTGTTGGGGTCGAGATTGAAATTACTCTCAGGTTGACCTTCTACGAACTGTCACCCTCCCGCACCTCCAATTATTTGGCCTGTCCGACGGCCTAGAACTACGAATAAAAAAGCGCGGAGCCCCGCCAGGCGGTGGCGGGGAAGTTCAATTTCTATGCCCGATCGTGAAGCAAGTGAAGACTCTCAATTTCATCGAGCCGGGGAAAATTAAACGGATTCGAGGCATTTCGTACGTTGGCTTCGTCACTGCCACCTGGTTGACCACTTATTTCTGTGACAGACATGCCGTTCGGGTTAGCCCACAGTTCTCAAATCGCATGATTGAGGCTGCCCGTTCCATATTAAACCGGTATATTCCCGATATATACATTTATTCCGACGTGTATAAAGGCGACGAGAGCGGGAAGTGCGTTGCTGTCCACTCTGACGTGCGGGGATGGGCATACTCACGACCACTGGGTAACAGATCACCAGGTTATGCCCTCAGTCTATTAGCGGAGTCCACTACAGGCGCAATCCATTGTTCCGAGGCCATTTCACAGCAGGGTGTCGCACCAGAAGACATTGGTCTTAAAGCAACACGCACTCTCCTTTCCGAAATTAGCAGAGGGGGGTGCATCGACCAACGACACCAAACACTCGTCCTACTCATGATGGTATTGGGGAGCGAAGATGTGGGACGATGTAGAATGAGCGAACCCACAGCAAAGACGTGCGTCTAGCTCTTTCTTCCTTTCGTTGTTTGTGTGGTGAGGTATGAGTACTGCAGGATTCAATTCTTGAGGGATGTGCGGAGCTTCTTTGGGACGTCGTTCAAGGTGGTATCTGCGGATGCCAATGACACGGAGTGCACTCAACTATTATACTCGTGTTATGGAACAGGATATGTGAACGCAAACCGGACGCTCGCGTAGGGGACCGAGTCCCTCCCTGTATTGTAGCATTCCCACAATACATCACTTTACCCCGCATCTCCTTGGCATGCACTGAGGTTACAGTCGTATTCTCGAGAAATGCGCTATGCCTTTCGCGACCATGTGAAAGCGGCGAAGCACGCCAACCCCGCCGCAAATCCAACGACACCAGACAAAGCACAAGTTTGGGAAGACCACAATCGCTCGGCTGACCCAGTGGTGATCTTCACGCCCAGTGCTAGCGGCGACGGGATCTCTCTCTTCTCCCACCCCTCATCCAACAGTTTCTCCATCAACTCCTCATCCTAGCTGCTTCAAGTTCATTCATGTCCCATTCGTTACACAATCTCGTCATCCATGCCATCCTCTGCTTTCCTATAGAGCCGCCCACACCCGGCGCGTGCCTCTTCAGCTTTGTCCTCAAAATCCCGACCTTTTCAATTGCTGCACCTTCGGAGCCCGACAGTGCTTGGGTGACCCTTTTTCTCACAAGATTCGCCAGCCGTGGCCCGTTGCCATTGGTCGAAATCATAATCTGCAGAGGGCCGTCACGGATTTGTGAGCCAAAATAAAAGTCGCAGAGTTCTGGGATGTCAGCAGCGTTCACCGGTATTCGGTGGCTGCGGCAGTACTGGCATATAGAACGGGAAAGGTCTACGTCGTCGAGTGCAGTAAGAATCATGTCATATCTGAGTAATCCGAGCTCCTCGGGGTTGTCTTTGTAAGCTTTGTCAAGGTACGCGATACGAGAAGGGTAGTCCCTAATGAATCGCTGCGTGCGTGGATGGACGCCGGAAGACGGTGAAAGGACGGTTATAGAGGCATCGGTGACGAGGATTGAGTCAATGCGTTGGGAAGCGACTTCGCCGCCACCAACAATGAGGACGCATTTTCCGGCGAGCTGCCATGCAATAAGCAGAGAACCACCGCCGATTTGCGTTTGTCCAGGTGGACATTGTGGCTAACAAACAGGATCCCTGTTGCGTGGCTGTGTAGCCTATTTGTCCGCATTTGTCGGCAGCTAAGTTCTTCAATCCTTGGAACAGAACAGCCAACTAACATGCCTCCCAAAGCTGACATTAATAAGGCTGGCTGGGAACAGAGCGACTTTCCCATCCTTTGCGAAACATGTGCGTAGTTTCACTTCTCGCATAGCTCGATCAAGTAGTGAATACACTTGCAAGGTCTTGGTTCCAACCCCTTCATTCGCATGGTGATTAGTCAAGCTTTTTTGTCTTTCCATACGAATCCTCACCTGACCTCATATACAGTCAAAACAAGAATACGGTCGTTCGTGTGGTACCTGCGCACGCCCCTTCACTGTCTTTCGCTGGAACCCCGGCCAAGGCGCTCGATTCAAAACAACCGTCATCTGCCAGACCTGCGCTAAAATCAAAAACGTCTGCCAAACATGTCTACTTGACCTCGAATACGGCCTCCCAACCCAAGTCCGCGACACCGCTCTCGGCTATCAGAACGAGGCACCCACGAGCGACATTAACCGCGAGTACTATGCTCAGAACATGGAAACCAAGATGGAGGGGAACAAGTCTGGGCTTGACGTGGGTCGGGCGGCTGCTGCAGGAAAGGAAATGTTGAAACAGCTTGCACGAACGGATCCATATTACAAGCGCAACAGACCGCACATTTGCTCGTTTTTTGTCAAAGGGGAGTGTAGTCGCGGAACGGAGTGCCCATACCGCCACGAGAAGCCGGCGGACAATGCACTAGCGCACCAAAACATCCAGGATAGATACCATGGACAGAATGATCCTGTGGCCAAGAAAATCCTGAGTACACATGCAGAGACGCAGGGATTGAGGCCCCCCGAGGATGTCACCATTGTAAGCCTTTTCGTCTTTTTTAAAAAACAGTATTGACCTACAACCCATCGAACAGATTTCACTC
This sequence comes from Lepiota brunneoincarnata, assembly GCA_023014365.1. Classification (NCBI taxonomy): domain Eukaryota; kingdom Fungi; phylum Basidiomycota; class Agaricomycetes; order Agaricales; family Agaricaceae; genus Lepiota; species Lepiota brunneoincarnata. Next base: position 1,117,908 of record JAEBUN010000005.1, read on the forward strand.
TTCCTCTCCTCGCTATCCCCATCTTCAACGGAAAGTAGCATTCGCACACGTGTTATCCAATCCCTCCCCGCCATCCAACCCGCGCAACTGAAATCCATTGTCCATGTTGCCAAAACAAGGCATGACATCTTCCGTTCATTCTGTCATCTTCATCATACTCAACAGTGCTTGCTAGATGTGCCTTTGTAAATTTCAAAGATCGTGAGTCGGCTGAACACGCTGCGCAAGCATGGGCGAACGGCCTAGAAATCGACGGAGAAAAGGCCATTGTAAAATGGGGTCGTAGTAGACCCAAAACGGCAGCAACCCCCACATCTCCACCCTCCCCTGCACCAATTGCCAGTACGGGAGTTCACTCGTAGTTGATTCCCTGTTCCCCCTCCCTTCTCCTTTTTCGTGTACACTATTTATTTGCAGGCGTATTCACGCTAAGTAATTCGGATTACCCCACGTAAAGCGCTAGTAACAAAACGCTGAGTATGCTTCTATCTCCCATATCCGTGTGTATCCAGGCACTTCCAAGGTACATACCTCCGTTTGTCAGGGGGATCGATAAGCGTATTGACTAGAATCCATGCCGTAAGATGGATACAGAACAACTAAAAAAAATATAGCAGATAACCATCCTCCCTGGGAAGTGTAATACTAGAAATGGTCAACCACTTCATGCTAGGCTACCCAGTCCACAATGAGGAAAGGAGTACAATTGCAAGCAAAAAAGGAGGGGAGAATACACGGGAGCTAAATGGAACCGTCGCAACGGAGGAAGGCATGAGGGAGCTACTAAACTTCCTGGACGCGGCAGGAAGATCCAGAAAACGCTCAGATCACAGGACCACCCATACACACACTCACAGTAGGCCACAGGAGACGATTACCAGTGACAGTAAGAGCGAGTCACGCTTACAGGGCAGACACCATTACCAACGCTCTCTAAGCCAGGGCTGAAGTAATTCACGGAGTCGGTAAAAGCACATTGGTGCCTTGTGGGATACTTCTTACACCGTGACTAGGAATTTAGTAAAAGTCCGTCAAAGGTGATGAACTATAAAATGATGTAAAAATGAAGGCAAGAATGCCACAGAGAGAGTTGGGAGTTTGAGTTAACGAGCTATCACCATCTCTACGATTTATGCATCCCTTATCGACAGTCTGGACCAACAGCAGTGAACCAAGTTCCTTCAAGCCAGAAGACCGCCAACAGCAAGGGCGGTCAACCAAGTGGCTGCAGGCAAGACCTGGTCACCGTTTCGGACAAGCGCACGTCCCAAAGTTAACAAGGCCGGGCCCAGCTGCGATAGCTCGAGGTAAGCGGATTATTTCCAATGGACATTGGGACGAGTGATGCTCACGGCATATACCGGTAAGACCCCAACCGATACCAAAGATCGCGGCACCGACGACAAGCCTTTGGTCAATTTCACCCCCCTTGGGCACACACCACCGTCCACCGAGATGTGGAACCTCGCTTCCGCGGGCATAATGATATAACAACGCCGCGAGTGGCATAGTTCCCGCCGCAAGGAAAGCAAGGGAAGGATCGAAGCCCTGGTGGAAGGGAAGGAGGAGGAAGCGGACCACGCGATAAGGAGACGTGAGACCGGAGAGTTGGAGTGCAAGAGCGAACTGCGCAGTGCAGCTAAGGAATGCCAGGTGACGGAGGAAGTGTTGCGGTGCAGGATCTATACTCTCCTTGAGGGGTGTTTTCGAGTCTGGTTCTTTCACAACTGGTCGCTGATATGCAGTGGAATGGGCCTATGAAGAGACGATTCGGCGTGTTATCTTTTGGTTCTGCAGATGAACTTACGAGGAGATAAAGTAGTACGGAGACTGCATGGGGAACGATTTGTGCAATGAGAAGCTGACGAGCGGCGATTCCTAGTGACCAGTCGAGAGGCGCGGTGGGACCCAAATTACTGTGAGCTATATGTGCCGTAACAACACCAGTTAAAAAAAATATGGCAGTTGCCGCGGTCGATCTATTAGGCGATATTAGCCAGTGGCATTCATGAGACAGGTAATGCACCCACCGCGCAGAGAATCGAGCAACACCGCAGACCATGTGTCTAGGGAGTGGTTAGCCGAAGCGCACCTTATTTCACATGGCTTACCTACCCAGAGGTGCAGCCACTGGCAAGCTTGAGATTTTGGTGAGATTGGAATAATATCGCAGGAGAGACCTACATACTCTTGTGCCCAAGCCAACCAAAAAACCTGAAGTGGCAAGTATGGAGAGAGAAGTGGCCGGGGGTTGCGGTTTGTCACCCTCGATGAAACCAATCGCCATTCCTCCCAAGATGAGACCTATGACGGCGGTTAATGCTTCAGCCCCACCACGAATTGCACGGTGGAAGAATCCAGAAATCCCTAAAACGTTTCCGGTGAGGAGCATAAGAGTATGGACGGAAATTGGGAGGGTAATGCCCCCTAGAAGGGACCGAATGGGAGCAGGAGCAGCCATAGAGGAAAAGTGGAACAAGACATCTCTCATTCCCTTCCCCGATTCATCTAAATAATAGCCGGATCTGCAGGGGGTCACGCTGTCACACCGCCGTTGTTACAAAAGCGAAGGTCGCCCGCCGGTAACTTTAATGGCAGAAATGTTCTAGTACTGGTCAGTGATGTCTATTTCGTTCACATTCCTGCTCACCTATCATTCTGTTACTCCGGAGATTTTCTGGGAACAATAGGCCTAGGCCCGACAATTTCTACTCTCGTCGCATTCTCATGCTTCAGCAATCTCTCAGCTGGAGGGAGGTACCATTGCAATGTGCGAATGCTTTACCCTCCAACCATGACTCTCTATGCCCCATACGCATTTATCTCGGCTACTCGGACCCTTTGCCATTTTGCACACGAGTCGCAAAGCGAGATCCTTCATCTTTGACGCACCTCTCCAGCATCGATTCCGCCGTCGACCTCGCCATATACACCCTGGAATTAATCACTGGTGGACCAGCCAGTCCATTACCCACAACTCTAACAATCCTTCCTCCAATTTCAAGCCATCCAATTGCAGTTATCACTCAACAGCCCTCCCGCCGTCAATCCCGGATTTGTTCCCATCCGTCCTAGATGTGCCTCCTTCCTTGCCTTGCGCCCGTGCTCCTGGTAAAGCTCATCCGAGGTGATTTGTCCACCACTCAGCTGTAATTGCGCAGGGCTCGAACACTATTTGAAGGCGGCGACATGCAAGTTTGACCGCGTTTAGTGTTGGCAAGGGCTGCCCAATAGCGGAGGCTGCCACATATTTACCTAAGTCTCGGTATGATTCCTGTTGTGCTGTTAACGAACATTCCTCAAACCCATATAATCAAACACCCATCTTTCCCCACAACTCCCGACGGTCACTACATGAGTCTGAATAAATCCTGTGATTGCCCAAGCTCCCCTCTTCTCCCCCACACACTGATATATGGCGTATCGATACACACACTTTTTTAATCCGATAGCTATTTATTTGGGAGGGCGAGGTGATGGTAGAAGCACGAGAGGGGAATCCTGTGATGGGTATGACAGCTGATCGGCGTAGTGAGGTCCATTTATAATCATGAATGCATGACGCCCCAACTGCCCCCTTTTACATACAATGTATAGACGGTAGGAGTTGATGCGGACACCAACAATGCAAGTCGTGAAAGATAAAAGTCCATAGTCACGAGAACTAACTAATAGTTCAAAGGAAAAAAGTCACGAATCCCTCTACGGGTCTAGATCCCTATGACACCACCGAGCCCTCCGCCGCCAATTTGCTAAAGTGATATGTCAGTTCTAACTCCAAAAGCATAACTGGAATGAAGCTTACATCAAGAGTGCTCTTATCCACTGGGCACGGGAAAGTGAAGGTATTCGCAATGACGGGAGAGATCGTAATAAAAAGTATCCGTAGTCCCAGCTAAGAAAATCAGCATCTCACCTCATATGGGTGAAGCAGACGAGGCTCACCGTTATTTTATAGTCAACATCGAGATCCGATCTATTCGTCCCACACTTGGTTACTAGATCTGCAAGAACCCTGTTCTGAGGATCTGCCGCAGTCTTGTATTGGACATCGAAAGGGAAAGTCCAATCGGTTTGTGAGTTTGAGCGGAAAACGACGTTATTTGAGGTTCCTCCGCCGATGGGTGTATTGTTGATGGGATAGAACAACTGGAATTTGAAGTTCAGCCATCTTAACAAAGCGAAGGGCGGTTTCAACTGACCTCAGCCTTGATTTGTTTGAAATTAACCGAAAAATAATTGGGATTGTTGACCCTATAGAGGAAAGATCAACAATTGTTCGAGAATAATGGGAGCCGTCGGCGTACGTGATGTTCAAAGCAAGGTGAATTGTGAGCGAAAAACCATCATCAGTTTGCTGAGTCGTGATCTGTGGCACAGCCTTGGTCACCAACGAGCATGCACGGATACCCACAGAACACACCTGACTACCACCCTGCGCAGTGGGCCCCACATCTCCAATTACAATACCAGGCGGCCTCACCCACTGGAAGATTATCAGAGAATGATACGAAGTCGGGGTCGCAACAACTTACCAGAGCGAGCGCCAGCACAATGCTCACAATTAAGAAAACTACTATCATGAGAGTGCAACAGCAGAACCGCCCAATACAACGACCTCGACTCCCCTGCAGTTAGTCACCCGTCAGAATCGATAGCTACCCAGATATCCCCAACTAAAGCTTACCCTCGTCCATAATGCCCCCTGATGCTGGTATCGATACCGTCTCAAAGCGCTTGCAGTCCTACCAATTACGATCAGGATATGATCGTGGTCTCCCAGAAGCTCGAGTAGGAACACTACTCACTTTGGCCTAGAAGGTGAAGGTACAAAATCAGCCTCTGGTTCCTTCCCCTGGGGCATAATCCCCAAGCTGCTATGCTGAGTAGGCTGTCGCTGAGGGGGATATACGGGATCGTCGGTGTAAGGGCGCTCCAAATGCATGTCAGTCCCATAAGCACCATGATTATTGGTGTAAGGGTTGTAGTTCGAGTATTCGTTTTGGTTGTAGCCTGGGCCAGCGTCGGTCTGACGGTGATCGCTACCGTAGTAAGGATCGGAATACTGGGTCCCGGTAAGACATGTCGAGCGCCTCTTATCGAGTAGGAAGTTCTGGTGTTTAGAAAATAATCTGGGATAATTAATGTCGGAAGGTTGTGTAGAATGCGATGGTGAGGAGCAGCATGAGTGAGGAATGGTGCATGCGCAGCTGGAGTCGCTAGCACCGCATTCCCATCAAACCGGGCACTCCCGTTTTGGAATTACCTGTTTCCGGTCTAAGGCCTCAAAGAAATTGGATGCAGCGATGTTTAACGTACTACTATACATACACACCAACTGTAGCTCGACTGGATATTAGCAGGGATGAGCTCTTGGTTCCTTTGAAGCCCCCGGGTTTGGCTCCCACCGACTTGTTACCTCAGCGAGACCACTACCAGAAAAAAAGCCTTGTGGTCCACGAGATATACGCGGCTGATCCTGCTCTTGCTGATTGCTTTGAGGGGGTAAAAAACGGCGATTTTGAGGCACGAATTGGCGAGAGCCCGCTCGAAACATGGCAGGGGTACTGAGCCTAGACTGATTCGTGTTTCTTGCTTGGGGAGTTGGCGGCGGGCCCATGGTCCCTAGACGAGGGAATGGGGTCTGCCGAGAATCATCTGCAAAACTGGTATGTCGTATGGCTTTAAGCTGTCCCCCAGCCTCCCCTTGTGTGTTTGTTTGACTATTCTTTGACCCAGGCGCCAGCTCCGCTCCCGAAAACGAGAGTACACGGTCGCGTGGTGTCTCCGGAGGGATATATGCAAACTTCCTGTATCAAATTCTTTCAGTATATGCGTTTTTTAGTTCCATGACGCAGATACTCGATATGCTTAGACATTGGCCGTGGTCTTCCCTGATTGTCTCCATGAACAGGCTGCCGTTGGGCAGCTTGGGGTGAGGTGGTGTACTGTGTGTTCTCCCCTGGATGGATGAGTCCCGGTGCCTGTTTGCCTGCGGGAAGGGTGAGTCTATTTGGTGTTGTGGAGACATGTATTGGGCTCGAGTCCGTTCTTGGTCTTGGATGATGCTCATGCCTGTATAATCTCGATCATCATCGCGGGGCCTGACAGACTCGGCAGTATTACCGGTACGACACCCCGAATGGGCGTTTCCCGTTGTGGTTAACCACAGCTGAAGGTTCATAAATGCCCTCGGAGGGGAACTGCTGATAGCCGCGGTGTTTTTTCAATTGCTCGTTTTCTTGTAGTAATAACTCGTTCGCCCTCCAGAGCCGGGGCTCCGTGAGTTGGATGGGTAGCCATGGCAAAATGATGTTCAATACCTCTTCAATTCCATGATTTCGGACCGCAGTTTCTCGATGACTGTTCGTATCTGCTGGTGCCTAGATCGATAGAATTTGATCTGGCGAGCCATCACTTCTTGTTGAAACTTGAAGGTTTCAGATACAGTTCCAAAGATTTGGTTTGGTTTGTTCGCACCTTGGCAGCGAAAGCAATCGAATCGAGGGCCATCGGTATCGACCTAAACCAGTCGACCATGGGGGCGTCAAGCTGAAGGCCATCGAATCAACCCAACGCTCGGAAGATCAAGGCACTTTGTAGACCTGTTGCTGGAGAGGTACAAGCTGGATTCCTGGTGGATTCACATAATGCGCAACTCTGGTCGGGGTCTAAAACGACGCTAAGAAAACGGGTATATTCCAGCGAGAGATAGACAGACTAAGATGGTTATTGCAGACAACATGACCGCATTCAGTCAGCCAGAATGGCACGGATCTCCCGGGGTCGGAGGCGTAAGGGAGATGACATTTTGCACAGCTCACAAATTCCCAGAAATCAAGGTCCGCTAGTGGATTTGTTAGGGAGGACATGGAGGTCAGAGCAGGATGTTTTTAGTAAGTCAGACGTCTGTTGATGTTCATGATGATCATTATATGCTGATCTAAATGTGATTCATTGAGCTCCGATGATCGATCATGTGGTCTCTCCAGCGTGTAGAACCCTGGGGGATTCTGTACCCTGGGGAAATATCTATTCAGGTGCTCCTGATTCGCTGTTGATATTACTATTGATATTGATCTGCCGTCGCAACTTTGAGGGTTGTCGCAGTATGTATTGTGTACATCTTCTGTAGCCAAATTGTGGGGGACAATGTAATTAGTACCAATAACGCACTATGTCCTTTGCGTCCTTGGGGTATAATTTTCTTAGCGGTGTATTATCCTACGATCCTGACAAGTGCCTGTCCTGTTATCGAGATGATATCAGTCCTTTCAAGAGACACGGATGATCAAACCAATGCTATCCTTGGAACAAGAGGACAGGAGGCATGACTCTCAACTGCGACGCCATGACCATGGATACGAATTCCATATCTACTTCTCCCTCCGACCGTGCTCCTACGGTGGCTATAGAACAAAAACTCAGGCCAGTCTTATCTAGAGTCATGGCTTCCGAGCTTCAAGGCGCTATACAGCCACGTGACAAGCCAAAAGTAAATACAGCGTCGCACAGCTATGCACAGGACCTTTGCAGCGCTTGCTCACGGGTACCAAACAACCAACGGTTACGGGGCATCCTTGCAAACGAAGGGAATAGAGTGTTTAACACACCACGTCAACTTCTGCCCCAACAGATGAACCAGATTTCGACTCGGGGGTGGACCTTTAACGAATTACTTAGAAAGGGGAGGCGCTTCAAACCTGTTCCTCGTATCTCATGTTGCAGTGGAGATCTGGACAAAAGACTACAGAAATACGAGGATGAAGATATTCCGCTGGTAGTTGAAGGGTGGCAGGATACGCCGTGCTGGCCGAATGATATATTCAACCTCGACTACTGTCGTCAATATTTTCACGAGGAGAACCAAAGTATATCTGACCCCCATCGATGCTGTTCAATTTCTCATCCGCATGTTCCAGAGATAACAGTTCGCAACATGCACACACGCGTTGACAAGCTCATGAGATTCGACGTTTTTTTGGAGAAGTCGCGAAATATGACCACATTTACGGGACCCGAAGGTGAGCCTCATTACTCCAACTTTCTAGACTTGCATCGTTCAGTTCGCCCCAGAAACGGAACGCTGGTATGGAAAGGACGTCGAATGCCCCCAGAAGTGGGAAGAATGGCTAAGGAAGGGAGGTGTTCTCCCTGGTAGGTTAATTCCTGAGGGTAGCTGCGACCACTTTGCGTTTCGACTGAAGCAGGTACGGAGGTCGTGGCCCGATTTGTCTTCGCTCGTTTACTATTCAACAGCATGGACGCTCGGATATTGAAACATTGATGTGCTATTTCGGGGTGGCCGACACTTATACACCATGCCATAAGGATCTGTGCGCTTCATCTGGCCAGAATCTCATGTGTTATACCGAGGGGGGAGGTTCTTCCTTCTGGTTCATGACAAAGGGTTCAGATTCCATTAAGGTGACCGAGTATTTTCACACTCTCCAGCAAGAGCTGGATCACGAGAACTATACCATCTCTGTGGAGAGACTTGCCGAGGCTCCCTTCGACGTTTATGTTGTCGAGCAGAAGCTTGGGGACTTGGTCCTGGTTCCCCCACGCAGTTGCCATCAAGTCATTAATTTTGGAGGAATGTCTATCAAGATGTCTTGGTCAAGGATGACACTCGCGGGGCTGTCTACCGCTCTATACCACGAACTGCCTTTGTACAGGAGGTGAGACTGAATGAACCATATTTTACCTGCTACTTATCATTTCATAGGGTCTGCCGGCCAGAGGTTTACCAGATCAAGAGCACCATTTGTCACACCTTATTCCATTATACCCACCAGCTTAAAGCCAGAATACCCCAGATTAATCAGAAGCGTCGACCATTGTCCAGTGCCACACAATCTCGCAGCACACTCGTGAAACAGCTATGTGCCACCCTACCGCTTTACGATCGCATCCTCCTCGAAGAGTTTTGCCCGTCTTTCGACTCAGCAGTTTCCAAGGCAGTAGGAATCAGAAGTCAACGTGCAACTGCTTCATTGCAGAAGAGGGCATCAAGGCTCATGGAGGATTTTTATACTTGTGATTTCTGTGGAGCCGACATATTCCAAAGCTTCTTCCAGTGTGTACATGGAGCGGACAACCCCGGTGGTGAGGGAGACGGTTTCGTCCTATGTCCTGGATGCTATGTCGAGGGCCGCACGTGTGTTTGTGAGGAGATGAAACCAATGCAACGTGACGACTTTACATTCCTTTTCGATGTTCGTTGGAAGGCCCTCGATGTCCTGAGAAGATGCGGTATCTCTGTGGAGGCCTTCGGGGGTTCGGAGTCATTAGAAGAGCAAAAAAGGTTCGGCTTTTGGATTTGTTTTACTGCGGAGACAGAAATTTGATGGTTTGAATCTAGCTACTTTTCCCGCCAGGAGGACTGCAACGTGTTTCGCGCGGCCATGCTCTTGTATCATACAAGACAGCAACGAGTATGTTCCGTCAGGCCTCTCGAAACATGCTGACTGTTGAACTGTAACAGCGGCAAGATCGGAAACTTTGTGGCACCATGGGAAATCATACAGTTCCATCGATATGGACCCTGAATTGCAAGAAGTGCCATCGGGCTAAATGCTTCCCTCACCTTCTCAAGCTCAATCGGATGCACTCCATCCGAGGCTTGTTGCTTCAAGAACAGGACGGGACTCACAATGCATTTCACCAGTCTCACAAAGAGGGACACCCAGTATATGAAGAGGGTAGGAAGCATTTACTCGAGGCGCATGGCAGCGGCACACAGCCCCCTGATTTCAACTTGCAAATGGTTTACAACTCGTTGAAATTTGGGGTTTGCGAGCCTATCAATCCCACCCATTGGACCCTCGGTTGGTATGATTTACCTGCGTCATCAAGGAGTAGTGCCGAACAACCCAAATTGCGCTTTTTTGGGCGATTGGATGCAACTTCTACGCGGGTGGACGACCCACAGGACGGTTCTCTGACCACCATTGGTCGCCCGCTTCTCTCTCCTCTAAGTTCCTCCCAGATGACCAAGAACAGAGCGTATGTCGAGGTTCTGCCCCGTAAGCGCCCGAAGGTCAAGACAGGTCTTGGTAGAAATGTATCAACGCGGGTTTCTGTACCGCTGTCTCTGTGCGACAATCGAGGCGATTCCGGTTCGGGGGGGGCATCTAAACCTCAACTAACTAGCGCCATATCTACGAGAAGGACCATTGTCCCCAAAGTACCCTGCCAAAACGAACCCAAAAACCGAAACGAGACACCTGCGTTTGACAGTTTCTCTCTTTTTGATGATGACTCAGAATTGGTATGTGGGGTATCTGTTGTAATCGAGCACGTCGCTCATTTTGCATTCTAGACCCCGACAAGCTCAGATAGTGAGAGTCCCGGACCGTCTATTTTGGCTCCAAGGAACCGCGGGGCTTCTCTAAAGCGACACAAGCTCATGGATTTAGGCACGGACACCGGCTCTGAATCGCACCTAGCAAAACCGTATTTTCGAAACTCGCGAGTCAGGGGCGAAGAATCCACAGAGGGAGCGAGTGAGAGTGTGTCTGGCAGAATTAAACAAATTACTGCGCCTTCGGCTTCACACTCCCTCAAGAGACCAGCTCCTGTACAGGACAAGGGTGGCGACAGGCCCACAACAGTCACGATTCTTGAACCACTTCGCAAACGGTTACGACGAGAGAAGGCTCCTGGACTCAAATCTAGACCTGCAGACAGCCCTTCTGAAGTTCCTGAAGCGACCAATTTCTCGGCTTCCTTGAGCAGTGCGCTGAATGGCGCATACCACTCTCGACAGAACGGGCGTTCGGACCAGACGGACAGACCTGTCCAAGAGAGCACGACAACGACCAGGGTAGACAGCCAAACTATCGAGGAACCCTCCAGCATCTCCACCCTTCTCCAACCTGAACCGGAGTCCGCTAGCAGTGTCACGACCGAGCCAAAACGTTCAAGGGAGACGCCATTACTGACTTCGACTCCGAGCCTGTGCCCGAACCCCGTTATCCCAGTGACCCCTGACGGATCCATAAACACTATTTCAGAATCTTCTGCAGGTTTGAATACTAAGGACGATACCAGTACTGGGGAGTTGATGCATTTTTTGGGTTCTGCAGAACTAGAGACTGTGATAGTGAAGACGACAGAACGAGTGGTTGAACAGCTAACGGGCAAAAGTAGCCATTCCTCTTCCTTTCCCGCAGCTGACATCATTGGTTCAATGATGGTGGCATACGCAACGGCCGGCAGTCTATGGAATAACAACCGAACATCGTCTCCCGCCGTATATCCTTTTAGTCCTCATCATGATGCAGGGAAGTGCCAGGTGGATTCATTTTCTGGGGCGCGGCCTCCGCTGGAGGGACTTACCAGTCAAGGTGGGTATCGACATGGTTTTGCGTAGAGCCTGGCTTAAGGGTTGTCTTCATCAGGCCAGCCGTTCCAGCCGAGGCCACCACCTAAGAGCTTTCGACTGAAGCAGCGGCCGAGTTATCAGCACCGGGGTGGCAGAATCGGAACTCTGGAACATCGGCCTCGGCGCAACTCTATGGACCAATGTTGTGCTGATTTGGTGGCTCGGAGGCAATGGACTCCCCATGAGGCGACACCACCCCGAAATCACACTCCAAAGCGTAGCAATGATAGTGACATACCCTATTCTCCGCGGCCAGAATGGCCCCCTGGCGGTCGTCCCATTCCAGAACGTTCTTGGCAACGATTTAACGCTCGAGAAGAGTATTGGACAAGACCGCGAGACAAAGGCCCTACACGACATTATGGAGATAGACCAATAACTGCGCACTGTCAGCGGTTGGACCAGACCAATGCTGATTTCCGAACTCAACAACCCCACTTCTCAAGAATTCCCCGCGACCATCCTTCAACACAGATTCGCGTTGACGCTACCTCTCCTTTCTATCATCGTACGGAACGACCAGATATTAGCTCGTCACCTCGGAGATCCTCCTCGCCGCGGTCTAGAAATCGTAAAGGATACTTCACACACCCTTGGAATCGGGCCCAGGCTCAAGGCAGTTTTCGGGAAGGAACCCCAGACTACCCCTCTCACATGCGTCGCCGTGAAGAGCCCTCATTTGGACGTCCAGAGCGGCATGCACACTCGGGAGATAGCCATATGTCGTACCGTTCACGTTATTTGCCACGCGAGGATTCTCGAAATCATGGCCGTGTCTCGCAGCAAAACGGCGACTCACAAAGTCGGACAACCCGGACAGGTCCACTCGAAGTTACGGCACGGGTACCACCACACGCCTCTGTCGAGGGATCTCCTGGAAGTCCTTCAGTTCAGCCGGAGGACAAACAGGAGCGGATTCATTGCCAATCAATAGAGCCTCCCCTGCGCGAAGAGGGATTGCGACCGGAGACACACACCGCCCATCGTAATCTAGCACGGGCTCAAGCGAAGCAATCAGAGGCAGGAAGCCCGGAGAGCTCGCGGCCCCATGTGAGCCCTAGTTGGATAGGAGCACAAGACAGGCGAAACTCGGGCACGGCTTCCTGGACTCGGGAAATACACACCTCATCCCAGAGCATCTCGCAGCATCCACTGCCCAGCTCAAATCCAAACATTCAGAAGAACACCTACCCCCTCCCAGCAACTAGTCATACTTTTGAATCCCAGCAGCAGACGATATCCAACAGATTAGAGGAGGCAGCGCAAAGGGAACCCCAAGGAAGGGAATATGACGATCATAGGGCCGTTACCCCTCCAACTCACTTGCTACATGCTGGGAATAGAAGCGATTCGACAATAGGTTCTTCCCAGTTACAAGATCACCAGAGCAGGAATAGTCGGAGCTCCGACGAGCCGGAGGAAGCGTCAGTCAGCAATCCGCGATCTGTTTATGAGGAAGGGTTTAGTGCAGGTGAGACATTCCAACAAAAAGAATTCCTTTGAATCTCGTCAGACTTAATTCCCTATAGGCCGTCCCACAGTAGTAGAGCCCTCTAAACCAACAGAAGAAGATCAGTATTGGGAGGATGAATATGTAGGAACCTTGGAAGAACCACTGGGATAGTCCAGGCTGCCAAAAAGCGAATTGTTCGGAGCAGCCCGATCTTAGGTTATCAAACGCCGGTATGGACTTGGTTGCTTGGCCTCATCGAAGTGAACGACTGTTAGGCCTCAGTCGGACATTATATATACCCTTACGAGTGTCAGGTTAGCCAGATTTTTGTATTCCGTGTATCATATCTCTCTAGTTGTAAATGCGAGGCATCCATGATCAACATCGCATCGTTCTCACAACACATTACTGTTTCGTTTCCCATTGTACGATATAGACCGACGTATAAAATGTATAATCTGTATCTTAAAGCGTCACGCGGCACGTGAGGGAGAAGAGGGAGGGCAATTAGGCGAGTGCAGTGAAGGGTATATATAAATGGGCATAAGGAGAGTTATGAAATCGTGAAAGGGGATCATTTACACATCAAACCAAACATGAAGGGAAAAACAAGGGGGGGGGAGGCGGTAAGAAATTCATGAAACCTGGACAGGAGTGAAGCAACCTTCTAACATCGACAGGTGAGGATTCTGAGAAGAGTATTTTTCCGTGGCGGCTCATCCATGTCCTGACCAAGATAGTCACCTCCATGAGGTAGGCCCGCCTGGCCTCCAGGAGCGCGGACCTGACTAAGAACAGGTGGTGCTGCGGCTACGCTATGTGACATTGGTGACGCACGAGGATAGCCTTGCTGGCTGTTGTAACCTGGATCACCACCTTCATACCCATCATAAGCGCCATTGGCGGCATTCGCATAAGGATGAGTACCACCTCGTGGTAGGCCAACAGGAACGTTGACGTGTGCAGCGCCAGACTGGGGTGTTTGCTGGCCACCGCCTGGTATCAGTGCAGGATGAACCTTTCGTGATTTTGAGCCATTAGGAACGAGGGCAGGAGAGGGTGGGACAACAGGGCCTGCCTGCGAACGCCGACGTTCTTCGCGTGTATCACGCCTTCGATCAGAGATTTGCTTATTGACAGGATTTTGTCCCTGCTGCTGGTAGAACAATCAGCCAAGACTAGAGAGACTTAACAGTGTGACACTTACTCCAGGAGTTGCTTCCCATCCTCGCCCCTCTGAAGCAACGAAGCCGGTGAAAAAGGGATCCCAAACGAAAGAATAAAAAAAAAAAAGGGAGGCGTACCGTTCAGGAGGTTCCAATCAAACACGCCGTCATCTACGTCCCCGTTATTCTTCATCACTTTCGCAAACAGCTCTCGCAAGAAGTCATAATCAGGCGTCTCTTCGAAGCCGAGCTTGCGGACATAGTTCAGATAAATACCAAATTCCTCTGAAAGAAGTCTGTTCAGGCTTGTTCCATAGGAGAATCCGTGATAGCATTACATACCAGGGAAACCTTCACAGAGTTCCTTGATAGGTGTCATCTGCTTCTTCTCACCAATCTTCTCGTATTTCTGCTTGTTTGTGGCCGCCTTAAGGCCTTGCCACGGCAGGCTTCCCCGCAGAAAATACATGAAGACATGCCCAAGAGATTCTAGGTCATCCCTCCGCGACTGTTCTAAATGTGAAATGAATGAGTCTTAGCTCGTATGACATGCAGGAACCGCATTGCGCATACCCCTCCCAAGGTGCGTGTTGATGCTCATGTATCGCGCGGTGCCACTGAGACTCTTGCGCTCTCGATACGGGATATGCTGCTTGGTCTTTGGGTCGCGGTACTGTTTAGCCATCCCAAAATCAACCACATGGATGACTGCGCACGGGTCCGTGAGCACAGGAATATAGCTCAAAAGAGCGCGAGACTGACTATTGGCGCCTTTGGTCCCCGGACGACCTATCAGGAAGTTGTCTGGCTTGATATCGCGATAAATGAGATTCTTCTCGTGTATAGTCTGAACACGGGTTATCTGCAGGCAGGCATGAGTGAAACTGGACAAGTGTAAGTCTAAAATAAGATGAAGACCCACCATCTGGCGAGCGGCCATGCAAACGGTCTTGTTGGAAAATTTCCTCCCGCACATATCAAAGAGATCCTCCAAGCTGGGACCCAGCAAATCGATCACCAGGATGTTGTGAAGCCCCTCCTGGCCGAAGTGGTAAATCTGCGGAATACCGGCTAAATTTGGCAGGCGAGTAAGTCGGCATGGGATAGGGGACGATGGTCACGAAGGCGACGCACTGCACCCCGCAAGAATACGATAAGACCGACACTCGTCACGGAGTTGAGGAGCTTCAGCCTTACGGGGTTCCTACATGGTACAGGAGGATCAGGAGGGATGAGTGTGTTGCTGAAGGGTCGGTGGAGCTGCGGGGCAACGCACAAATTTGATGGCAACCGTCTGGGAGTTGAGCAAATTGGTTCCTGTAATGAACGGGGAAGACAGTGTCAAAAGAGACTAGTGGGGGAAGGGGTGTCAGAGGCCGGGGCCGACCTTCGAAAATAACACCAAAAGACCCCTCGCCGATTTTCCTGCCGACGCGGTAGTGAATACCGACGAGGTTTGCGGTGGTGGATGCGTGCTGATGAGAAGACATGGGCGCGGAGGAGGGGGGTAAAGGGGTGGAGAAGGAGGGGAAGGGCCTGAGAGGCCGATGAGGAGAGGAGAGCAGAAGAGGATTGTGCGCTAACAAAACCGGGCTCGGCTCACCCAATCAACTCCGCCCAAATACTTATGTACACAGCACAAACAACGATTGTACAGTACAACTAAGGGCTACTAGCTCTGCGCATGCCAAGCACACGCAGACACCATTACACACACAATAGCTAAAGCAATCTGACCTGCTCTCAGCCGGTTCCGTTCCCTGCCTCCAAGCCTCCCCCCCTACCGCCTTATACCGGTCCCATTGGGGCTTGCGCGCCAACCACCAGAACAAAGACACAGGACCCGGGAACGTCGCGACGATTTTTCCATCCTGCCTGTCTTGGTGGTAGTAGGACATGCAATCTGTCCACACTGAGTTTCGCAGGCGTCTCTGCAACCAGTCATTGTACTCATTGGTTGCCTCTTCTGTGATCTCAAAGGATTTTGCTTTGCCTTCGATGACGGGCTTCATGACCTGCAGAGCAAGGTCAATCTACCCTCAAAAGTGTAAGCACACACAACATAATCACTCAGCGGTGGAACCCGCTCACCTGCGCTTCCTCGCTGAAGATCACAGAGGCATGCCCGGTGGCCACATTGGGGCCTACATGGGATTTGGAAGTTAATCATAGACACGCAAATCAGATCAGAACCTACCAAGAAGGGTGTAGAGGTTCGGGAAGCCGGGGATGGAAGAGCCCAAATATGCGGTCGCGCCGCCCTGTTCTTCGAAATATTCGTTAATGGTCTTGCCGTTGCTGCCCTTGACCTGCATCCCTTTCGCTTCCTATCGCAACCAATTCCAGCGACACCCTCGAATGAAAACGTGCGAGGACGTACAAGGGAATAACCCGTTCCAAAAATGATAACATCCAGGGGGACAACTTCTCCCGTCTTGAGCTTAATTCCCTCCCCCACAACCTCCTCGATACCTTCCCACCGCAGCGACACGTTGGGCCTATGAAGGGACTTGAGGTACCCTGGGTCAACGATAATTCGCTTACACCCAGGGGCTACGAAGAGATACTGTCAACCCACAATGCACCCTCCGACGTCATCGAGACCTACAATAAGTTGGAACAAGCTTGTCCGCGTACTCCTTGGGGGCCTTGCGTCGGATATAATTCCCAAACAGCTTAGATTATCGATGAGATGCATAAATGAGAAGATTCTTTACAATGTCATCACCTTTCTGGCAAGGGAGATCAACATCTTATTATCCTTGCGGAAGGCTAGAGCACTTAGGTCGGACTGTACAACAATGCCGGGTGGTGATCTCCGTCAAATGCATGATAGAAGCACATACCCTAGCCATGATGAAATTGCGGTACAACCTTAGGACAAACGGCACATGCCGGAAAGCCCATTTCGTGCGAGCAGAATATCTGTAGTTGCCCTATATAAAAAAAACCCAGCGAGCTCGCGACACCACCTTTTGTTTTACAGAATACAAGACATACACGAGGCACGAACCATTGCGGAGTGCGGCAAAAGTTGATGACCTGGACCGAAGAATCCACTGAAATCTCCGGAATAAACTGTGCCCTGATGAATGAACACAATGAACCCCAGACTCGGAAAGCAAGAAAACCTTCAACCCACGCAGAGCATCCATTTCCGATGACCCCAACCCTCTTGCCCTTGAGGTCTGCGTCATGTCGCCACCTTGCCGAATGCCACGCCACTCCCTTGAAGTTCTTCAATCCAGACTCAAGGCCCTTCGGATACACCGGGTCCTGAAATCCACCAATCGCCCAAATCATGACCTCCGCTTCGACAATACTCTCCTCCCCCGTCTTCTCATTCTTGACAGTCACCTGGTATCTCTGTTTCTCGTTGTCCCATTCCGCGTATGACACAGACATGGAGAGTTCGGTATGCGGGATGAGATTATACTTCTCCCAGAGCGTTTCCCAATATGCCCTCAGTTCGGGTTGACCTACATAGTAGGTTTCCCAGTCCGGGTTGAGATCGGTCGAGAGAGAATACCAGTGTCCGGGCACATCTGAACCACAACCCTACGTATGATCATTGACGTCAAACGGGGGAAGCGGATAATGTGGGGAGAGCGTACAGGGTAAGTATTGTCCTGTGACCGAAAGCGCAGAATGAGCAACGGTTTCCTATTGCGAACAACAGGGCTTACCCTCCATGTTCCACCAACTGAGCCTGCCCTCTCATAAATCTACGCGATAGTGATTCCGTTGAGAGCTATGAACGCGTATAAAACAGATTGAACTTGCAGTAAAATTCTCAAAACCCAGCTTGCGCTTGAGCTGGATTGCAGCCGAGATACCGGCTAACCTACACGATTACCCCCGCAAAAGGCAAAAGGCGCCGGTGGCCAAAATGATGGGGTTGATGAAAGATGCGTTGCATTTCAACAAACTAACCCATTCCCGGACGGATACAAAAAACGACGCACCCAGCACCAACGATAATGACGTGCGGACTGCGCTTCGAATCACCCCTAGCCATGCTAGGCAGAAGGTAACGGTGCGAGAATGTCGGTGAGGGGAATAGTGAAGATGAACGTAAATGTGAGAGAGGGACGCCACCGGACAGACGCGCAAGCTGCGTCAAAAAAAAAAAAAGAAGACAAGGGAACGGCTGAGCGGCTGTCGTCTTTTTACCCCTCCCGATCCTGCAGGGTTTCATTCATTTCAGCGCATCCAGGCAAACGATCGTATAGGAGGAACACTCACTCGAAGAGAGATATCCTTCGAGTAACGGAACAAGATACAACTGCGGCGCCCTTACATACACACCCACAGCCAGGACATGGGCATATGATTAATTCTCCTACGATCAACGACACGTCCATCACTTCTACCTTCCACATATCGTCAAAGTGTCCCCACGCGGTGTCTTCATTGAAATGAACCGGAGCGGCGACTCTTTACAATGTTCGCGGGTCGTCTTCCACAACATTTGGGAGCGCTCGGGCGTGCAACTCCCGGAGGTCTTCGACGCAGGGAAGATGTTTAATGGGGCGGGCGCAATGCTTTCCGGTGGGCTGTGCCGCGGTGGGTTCGATCAAAGAAACATTGTCTTTGTCCGGCACGGGCGCCAGCAGCAGCCCAGACTGCACATGATTCCCAGATTTCATAATATGCTTTGCACATACCAGATCAAGGCTGCTTGGCTCTTCTACTATCAAAGACCGTATGGGCTAGTTTATGATTATCTCCAGAGAAGAGGTGTTATTCAAATAATACACGCCAATTAAATCGCTTATCCTAGAGTGGGCACGAACGACGCCACCCGCCGCCACCGCCACAAAATGGGCCAGGTCAGGGCTTGCAATGTGCCCACAGGTGATGGTTGCCGCGTCAGGGTGTAGTTGATGCCCAACAAAATGATACATGTACACTGAACGGAGGAAGAAAGACGAAACAAAAAAGTCCGAGTACCCTCCACAAATTCAAAATGAATTTTTCATCGAAACTCGAAGCTAGAACTCGACAGCTCGGGTACATGCGTAAGCGACAACTGCTGGTACCTAGAAACAGGGGCTGAGCAAGAGACGGCTGTATAAGAGGGGGGGTGATAACCTACGGTTCCGAGTTTTGATGGTAGTAAAATCCACTCATAGTTGCCACAGGCGCAGTATACGGAGTCAGGGATGGTGTCCGCTTAGCTGCGTTTGTTTTCCTTGCACTCGAACTCCGCCTGGTACGATGCTGCTTTCGACCGCTACGCTGCTGCTCCTCTTGACGCCCTTCCTCGCTGCCATCTAGATGGTCGCTAGTGCTGTTGGCAGAGGCTGTTGCGGCGGGATTGAAATCGACACAGACGTAGTAGAATCCTAAAAACGGCATAAAAGCTCATCAGAATCAAATCAAGATGCTGTTTGTGATTAAGCAGATGGGGAAGGTAAGCGGATCGAGCGGGAGAAGCAGATAAACGGAACTGTGGGAGAAGAAAGCCCGATGATGAGGTATTGGTGACACTCCTACTGACCTGCAAAACTAGCACCACTGATATCCTGCACTCTGTGGTCTGGAACTAGGAACTTCTCCTTCCACCTCATAAAGACAGCGCCCCGATCTCTATCGTCAATGGTCAACCTGGGTCGTTTGGCCTCGTGCCTAACGTAGCGAAACGCAGGGAAGCGTGACCAGTGGACGAGATCCTCGTTCTCACTTGCACCCCAGTTCTGTGTCAGGAACCCATGGCGACTCCCGATGATCTCAGCGTCGAAGTAGGTCGTCAGCTCTGGCCAGTCATCTGTCAGTCCACGGATACACAGGTATCCACAAAGGAATGATGTAGCGAAATCGACATCCTAACCGGGCATGCAATGTGCACACAGACAGACAGATTGCGAGAACGAAACAACCATGAGTTGGTGTACAATAGACAAGAGAAGCAGAATCGACGTACGACGATCGTTACGGTAACATCATAGCTATTTCGACCGCTCTTCTGAGTGCCCTCGAACGTTGCACCGGGATAGAGGCAGTGATTTACACGCGTACGGACACGGATGTGCGTAATGTCGACCAAGGGGTCCGGAGTGGATATAATGGCTTGCACTGTTGGGAGTTTCGACTGCGGCTCGCTGGAGTGGGGCAAGTCCCCGGAACTGGTCACGGAGGGGTGGCTGAGGTTATGAATTACATCGGGAGGGGCGGGGGGGTCTTCAAGCCTGCAGTGAACCGACAAACCGTGCTGAACTGTAAACGTAGCGGGAGGGTCGATCTTTGGGAGGGAAATAAGAAGAGGGATGGAGAGGGGAAGAGGGGGGAGAGGGGGAGAATCGAGGGAGGAGGGAGGGTCTGGTGAGCGCCTTGTATGGTGGAGGGGGGCAGACTGCTCGTGGAGTGTCTGGTATAAGGGAAGATCCTGGTCTATGAAACGTCTGTTGTTGTTCTGGGCACGGAGAAGGACCTGCTCGCGACAGTTGGGGCATGTGGCTGGTGCGTCGAGCTCTGGGACAAGGACGAGTGCACAGCAGGAAGGACATGACTTTGGCTGGTTCTGCTGGTGCTGAGGGAGACTGGAGTCGGTATGTGGCTGGGGATTGTGCGAAGGCATGTTATGGACGAGGCAGTGTAACTGTGTATAAGAGGCGGGGGGAGATACACTACAGACCACGTGCTAGTATCTACTAATTATTCTTTACCACGCTTCACCCCAGCGTTGTCCCCGTCGCAGGTCTTGTTTCATCCCCCGTCTTGCTTCCATTCACCGTACTCGATACCGTCGCCTCCTCTCTCACCTTCTCTTCTGTCCCCTTCATATCCTCGCTTCGCTCACTGCCATTTTCCCCCACAACCTCGATCGGCGGCCCCCTCTCTATATCTCCAGAATCTCCATTCTTCTCGTTCTTGCCTCCATGCCTTATAATGGTCCGTTGCAACGAATACTTTCTCAGGAACAAGACTGACCCGTCTGTAAGTATCGGATCACAAGCAACTACGATTCTGGCGTACCCATCACAAAACACACACCCAGCACCGGTGTCATCACCAACCAAATGGTGCTTATCGACTTGGCATATGCATTAACAACCTCTGCCCTTTGTACAGGGTCCTGCAGACGCCATTCAATGAGCTTCCCCAATCCCGATCTTTCTCATGACGGAAACCCTTACCGGGATCGTCTTGAGCCGTCTCACACTCTGGCTCAGCTGTCCAGCACTAGTATTCAGCGATAAATTGGGTATCTTCCGAATCTTCTTGGCCAGGACCTAAGCGAACGCACTCAGCCTCTGCAATCCAAATAATATCCGTTGACGGGCGTAACCCACGCTTGAGAAAATGGCCTGTCCGACTGAAATTCCAACCGTTCCTCCGAGGGTCCTATCAATATCGGTCAGCGATCACGAATGACACACGATGTCCCATCGCACGCCACCCACCTGATGAACCCAAACGTTGCTGTTGTGGTGGCCATATCTTTGAGCGGCATAGCTGCCTGCAAAGCAATGAGTGGCACCTACACCAAACACGCCCCTTAAGCACAGTCCGCAATCCGACGACCGTTCCTTACCTGGAAGAGTCCCCCAAGACCAAGCGCTGAAATCAACGGGAAAACGACTTTTACGGCGCTAGGTGGGTCGGCCTCGTTAGCCGTCTCTAAGCGAGAGTGGATAAACCATTCATACGTCGAAGACGTCCCGTCAAGCATGATCATTAACCCCATTCCCACTGCAAACACCGCAAAAGAAACCCATATCACCGCCTGGTATTTGCCCGTTCTGGTAACGAGGAAACCCGACATTGCTGACATCAGTGCACAACCGAGCGAAAACGGCAACATCCTGCAAATAGCCGTTTTGAGTGATCAGGCCAAAACCATACGAGAAGACGGCTCACTCGATTCCTGCTCTAGTAGCTGATGCACCTAGAACCTGAAAGTACAAGGGGAGGTAATAGGCACCTTGAGGACACATCAATGGTCTGTACGTTTCCAAAAATAAAAATAGCATTACTCACCACAGAAAAATGCAACAGCGTGCAAAAGTGTTGTGATAAGGACGATAGCTGTGGTTCTCGTCTTCCAGGACTTTAACAGCGACGCGGCCAAATATTCATAATTCCAAACTTACTTTGAACAAACGCGGCGGAATGATAGGTGCGCGTTTCGTAAAATACTCATTGATCCCACCAGCCACGAGGGTGGCACATCCGACAACCAACAATACAATCGTTGATACGGAGGACCCTGAGCTTCTAGGTTAGTGCCTCAGCCCAAGCATGTAGTGTAGGGGAAATACCCACAGCTTTTTTCGCTTTCGTTGAAGCCGAACAGAATACAAAGAATACCTGATGTAATCAGGAACAAGCCAACGAAATCAAATTCTTGCAAGTGTTGCTGAACCGTCTTCCCGTGATGGGGGTTCAGCTTTAAGAAGAAAAACAACAGTGCTCCACCGAATCCACCCGTGGGCCTTTAGAGTCCAGAGTTAAGAAAGCAAACCAACTTGGACTAGAAAGGACTCACAAATTGATGAAGAAACACCAGCGCCAGGTAACATGATCCGTGAAGACCTAGGAGCAGTTTAGAGCCGGAATAAAGCAGCCCAAACCGAATTCAACTTACTCCACCCAATAATGGTCCAATGACACTGACCAAAAGGATGAGCATAAAACGGAATGGAATCAATGGCACAAGGAGGCGAACCTTGCCACTGCCCAAGTGGCTCCAAACAATCCTCCGTACTTTCCACGACTAAAGGATGTTAGTATGCTTGGGATAACGCACAAACCGAATCGACGCACTCTTGTAAAGACACAATATCACTTAGGGTGATGTTTGCCTGGTTTGACAGTATAAGTGACAGTGGTGCGACAAACGTTGGAGACGAACCATTTGTAAAATGCCCCCTCCTCCCATCCCCTGGATCGCTCTCGCGATAATCAACCAAGTCTATACCACGAAATTGAGCAGCACACATGACATTGACCAGTTCTTCCTCACCATGCTTTGAGCCGCACCACATAGAGCGGAACCGATCTATTACATGTCACTAATGAGTTAGCCAAATATGAATGCCCCGAGTATGATTTATACTTACCAAGAAGGCAAGAATACCAGAATATAAAATGGGCTTCCTGCCTGTGATATCAGAAAGCTTGCCAAATAGCGGGGACAGGCTACGAAAGTGTGTGAGGTCCGTGGTATCTGGAGATTCCAACATACATACGTTGCAGCAGCGAGCATATATGCACTGACCAGGAGCCAGTCATTAATCTGGGTGTTCAATCTGATGCGACAGATATACTCACGTTCCGACCCAACTGTACTGACTGCCACCACCCAGCTCACTGACAATGGTGGGCAATGCCGTTGCCACGATCGTCTGCGTGGTGGGAGTAAGTACGAGCAGAACAGAGGCCACAAGGAATGACAAATACCTGATCTAGGGCAGCGAGGAAAACACATAGCATCAAACCTGCAAAAACCTATGGACGCAACCTCATTAACCCCTCCACCGGAACTTGGGAATGGAAACATACAAGTGACAGTCGATTTTCTGGTAGATGATGCTCTTCGTTGGCTTTCCATGATTCACCCGGCTTTGCTTTCGCGCCGCTTGATTTCTGTAGTTCCCTTTCATGGACGTGCTTAGGGGGGATTTGTTCGACTGTGTCCGAGGCCATAATCCTGTGGAAGATATTATAGGGAGGAGCAGGGAGGGAGGAGCCCTGATAGCGTGGAGGCGGATGGAAAAGACACGGAAGAGGCTGCTTGGGAGAAGGGACTGTTATATGAGAGAATCGCCGATTGCGCTTGCCGGGAATGCCGCTTGAAGATTGACTTGTTAATTCCACCCTTGGATTTACGACACTCTGTGCCTGCCGCCGTAACCATACATTGAAATGGTATCATTGGCTACGGATACACATCCGGCGGCATACATCATTGTTTTCGGAGGGGAAAGAGGGGGGGGGGGGCTCAGGCTTTTTTCTTGATCTGGCATTGTAATCCCACGTGCGGGGAGGGGAATGTCATACAGGAAGCCGAGGCATAATTATGGCACAACCACTGCGTAAGCAACTCGGCAAATGTTGGGGATGTAACGCGCAGAAAACTGTGCAAGGGTCCCTGCCTGGTGATCGCGAGAGACGCGTCGAAAGATCTTTCAACTTTAACGGCAGAGTCATACTTGCATGGTAAGTAGGGCTGTTGTGATGACTGAGATGGTGATATCACCGGAGCCGCCCTTTTTCGGAGTTCTCCAGCTCAAACCTTATCTGTCTTAAGATTTCTTCTCACTTTTACCTCCACCCCCACAACTGCATTTTTGTTGCTCATACCTCTAGAAAACCCATACCATGACTGATCAAGTAACAATCCCCACATTCAAACTCGTCCTCGGTAGGCCATAGTCTCTTTGGAGGCCAACAGCTCAGATCTGACGTGATCTCCATCGATGTCTCTTCTACTCCCAACGACGCGCTTTTTTGCCGTTCTGACCCGTTCTGACACATTGTGCTGACCATCGCTTTGACTTCTAATCCGCAGTTGGTGACGGTGGTACTGGCAAGACCACTTTTGTCAAGGTACGCGCAGCAGCTTGTGAAACTCCCCCGATCGCTTGGTGATCTTGGAACCGTGCAGCGTCACTTGACTGGTGAATTTGAAAAAAAGTACATCGGTAGGCAATCCTATCTACTCCCGTCGTTTTCGTGCTGGAGGTTGTCCGGATGGTTGATCTCACAATTCGGTTGCAGCCACCTTGGGTGTCGAGGTCCACCCTCTGTCTTTCTCAACCAACTTCGGCACCATCTGCTTCAATGTTTGGGACACTGCAGGACAGGAAAAATTCGGTGGCCTGAGGGATGGCTACTATATTCAGGGCCAGTGTGGTATTATCATGTTTGACGTCACCTCGCGCATCACATACAAGAACGTCCCCAACTGGCATCGTGACCTCGAGCGCGTCTGCGAGAACATCCCTATCGTCCTTTGTGGTAACAAGGTCGATGTCAAGGTGCGGTCAACGCGTGAACGGGCGGCGCAGACCCGTTGATTTGGTTTCGCTTTAGGAACGAAAAGTGAAGACGGGCGCAGTCACCTTCCACCGCAAGAAGAACTTGCAGTACTTCGAGATTTCGGCCAAGTCCAACTACAACTTTGAGAAGCCCTTCCTTTGGTTGGCGAGGAAGCTTGTCGGGTGAGTCGAACCGTGGATCCGACACCCGATACTGGTTACGAGATATCATCACGTCAACAGCAATCCAACTCTGGAATTCGTTGCTGCCCCTGCTCTTGCTCCTGCTGAAGTCGCTGTGGACCCTCAGCTCATGGCACAGTACGAACAAGAACTGAAGCAGGTATGATTAAGAATGATATCACTTCCTTGCCCGCTCTCATAATTTTTTACACCACAGGCCGAAGCTGTTCCTCTTCCCGAAGAAGATGACGATCTCTAGGTTGTTTGTCAAATGGGCAGCCTTGTTTCTGGCTTAGTCATGTTCAACTTTCTCAGATGCGACACTACGAATACACTTACACCCTCCATCTCTTGTTCAGTAGCAAACCTGTAATTAACGTTCCCCTTATATTCCCGGATTCCGAGGCACATCTTGCACATCGAGCTTCTGAGATGAATGGATTTCTCTTTCGCCCAACCGCGAGCCGGACACAGGGGCCCGGGCAATCGCCTTGAACAAAATACCTTGGGAGAGATGGGGTGATTGGGATAGTACCAGAAGCTATTGTTTGACGAGAGGGACAGCAAGGACTCTTCCTCAATGTAAGAATCACGACGTGCTCCCGAGCCAGATTTCGGCCGGGGTCCAATATTTGTTTGGTTTCATTGTCACCCCAATGTTAGTTCCCTTTCCGTTGGCGAAGCCACATTTCTCTTTGTGACTTGTCAGAACCCTGAGGTTGGATTAGGGAATTATCGTCCGTAATCCGGGTACCCTGCAATAAGGATTCTCTGAGCTATGTACTTATGGCTCCTCGTTTGCCATCTGAGTAATAATGGGTCCACCCGCACACATAATATTTTTGGTCCCTCCGTTCAAATTCGTCATGAGGTAACACCAGATCGATAATCTCCTTGAACCTCGACAACTTGTTTGATCACAAGACCCCTCTTGTGGCGGTCGGTAAGATCCTACACAGGGTTCACAAGGTTGATCGGCATGTTTTTTCCCCTGGTGAATCAAGGGCCAGGAAGGATTCTCGCCAAGAGAGTGCTATTGGCCCCGTTATCTGGTTACGGAATGCTTCCAGCTCGCGTTCCGGTTTGTGCAGCTTGGCTGACATCCTGAGCGAGCGCTGTCGTGGCGCTACTAGCAAAGGTGCCCGAAGAACTTACGAATTCTTCCTAGCTTTTCTCCCACCGCCTTGGCTGCGTTTCTCGGCCTCCGGCGCGCTCACCGCAATTAATTAAAATGAATACAGCGCGCCTTCCGCGTCCCACAACGTAGCTTGTTATAGTATCATTCTTTTATTGGGACTGTCCGGATTGTTCTATCTCACTGACTTAATATATGGGGTTGACGCACCCGACCAGCTGCACGGACGAGGCGAAGTGAAAGAGAGCGATCGCACGGCTCGATCTACTTTGGAGTGCCGGGGAGTGCTTTTCAATGAGTAATGTCGGCGGTTTGGATATCAGGACTAGTCTTTGAGGAAGTTGCCGCTAGCGACTTTTTTTATCCTGGCCTGCAGGTTCTTGTGTCCGGGAACCTCTGTTCGCCATAAATGTTAATTCATGTCTGGTCCCTGTTTTCGAGTGGTGGGTGACAGTAGCGAAAGGGCAGTGCGTAGCTTGAAGGCCGATGAAAATCGATAGATAAGTGGGAAAAGAGGTTTATTTCTTCCACGACAGAAACCTACACAGAGTCCACTGGAAATGTTACACATCCGAATACCAAGAGCGCAGACGGGAAGGTACACTAACATGATACCTTATAGCAAGAAGCGGGCTGGAAATGACGATGGCGAAGTCGTGACTCAACAGAACCGGTCACTATACATGAGTGTCAGAATGTGTGGATATTGTCAGAAGGGTGCTGCCCACCTCTTCAGCTTTGGATCGACGATCAAGAAGTGCCTCGGCCAGGCGACCCTCCTTGCGGGCTGCTTTGAGCTGTGGGGACATTATAAACATCGACTTGCCACCAAGTAGTTTGGTGTTGACCCACTTCCTTCTTATCTTCTTGGGATAGCACAATTCTTCCAGCCCCCCAAGTCTGGTAGAGCCGGCTTAAGAGGATGACAGATGAGAAATAACAGGAAAGTTTGGTTGAGGGGAATCCAAGCTTACTTTGTACTCGACTCGTCGATTTTGGGGGGAGCAGTGACTTCCTTTCGCTTCCTCTCTTCTTCATGTGCTTCCTTCTTGTACTTGTTCTGGATTTTCACCCAAAATCTCTCTCGGAAGGCGACCTCTTCGCTGTCACCTCTGAGCTGAAGAGAACCTCCCGCAACTTCGTCAACGCTGAGGTATTTCTCGTAGACGTTCATAAAGGCAACCATCCCATCAGGCATGATGACTGGTGTCCACTCCTCTTGAGGGCCACGGGCATCGCGATCAGCCGAGACAAGGCCGTGCTTATCACAAGAAAGGAATTTTCCTTCTCCTACACCAGTACGGAGGTTGATTGTCGAGGATCCTGCAACACGGGTAGTAACCCAAACCTGGGCGACATCAGAGGGAGTCTGTTCCAACAGGGAAGTAGGCCCGGAGTCGTCCTCGTTTTTAAACCTGTCCAAGGAGTGGAGGACAACACGGTTTGTCGTCGAGTTGAAATTGATGGAAATGGGGGAGGGATCGGAGGGATGGAAGATGAAGGTGGGGCCGCGAATTTCGTGCGCCTGTTCGAGGAAGACCCAGGTTTCGGGGTCTTTGTCCTCCTCTCGCCGCTTGCCGCTGCGTCCCTCGTCGACATCGTCGTGTCTCTTGCGCTTTTTTCTTGCCTTCTCGCCCTTGAACTTGAGTTTCGTCGAGCGCACTCGGTCATCAGCCATCGTCAATGTTACACATATCCGACTTCCAAGTCGCTTCCTAATGTGTTGCACGTGACCACTAACTACCACCGTGGGAATCCGTGCCACACCTCCCCATAGTGGTCTTCCCCTCATCGCATCCACCGTCCTCAAGAACTCCGCTGAAATGAAGTACAACCCCGGTATGTCACAAGATTGCTAGACCTATTATACCTCTGTATCCCTTGGACAAAATATCGTTCTTTTGGTGGAACTCTTGGCTGGATGTAGACCTTGGGTTATGGATAACTCTCATGCACGGAAATGCTCATATCGTCATTTCTAATAACAGATGTTTCCTCTTCGCGGCGCAAGTCCCGCAAAGCCCATTTCACGGCACCTTCTTCCGTTCGCCGCAAGATTATGTCTTCCGGTCTCTCCAAAGATCTCCGGGCTAAATACAACGTTGGCTAAGCATCCCCTGTACTCAACGAGCCAGATGCTGAAATTCCCACAGACCCGTTCACTACCTATTCGTAAAGACGATGAGGTTAGGATTGTTCGAGGAAAATATAAGGGCCGTGAGGGGAAAGTGACCCAGGTTTACCGCAAGAAATGGGTCATCCATGTCGATCGAGTTCAGCGTGATAAATCAAATGGCGCAAGCGCGCTCATCGGTATCCATCCCAGCAATGTCGTTATCACGACAATCAAATTGGATAAGGATCGGTGTGTCGATTGCGTTTGTCATTCGAGTCGAGTCGCTCATTCATGATAATTCAGTCGGACAATCCTTGAGAGGAAGGACAGGAAGAAGGCAGGTAGTGGTGACGTTGAGATGGTCGACGTACGTACCGAGAGCTTCCAGAGCTCTTACCCTTGTCTCACTAGTTTTTCAGTGATTCCCCAATCCACCACTCTCAAATATACTCTCCTGCATACTTTCATGCACTTAAAAAGTTATAATACATCCATATATGTCACTCGGTTCCTCAGAGCGCGAAGGTACATTGATAGCTCATTGAAGTTACAAAGCTTTGTGGTATTTCGATGGATTAACACTGGCTGATCAGAAAATGACATCTTCATCCTTCGTGCTCAAAAAATTCGTGGACCCTTCATCCTCTGGTAACAGTGGCTCGTTTTCCGAGGTCATGCTCTGGTTGGATTCTTCTGACATCTTTGCAGCGCTCTCTCTCTTCTTCTTTCCTTGAACTTTCTTTAACCTGTGGATCGTCAGCGAACAAATATTGCTTCAGTAAAATTAAACATACCTGAAAAACTCTTCGCGATCCATCTCATCCAGCTCGCTCACAATGTACTTGATAGTGTTTTCCAATCGTGGTATAACAACATGTTCAATAGCATTGACTCGGCGGTTCGTCGCACGAATGACCTCATCAAGGATAGTGAATGCTGTCTGGAGCGATGCGAGCTCAACTAGTGTTTCGAGGGCTTTGGCATATACTTCTTTGGCCTTCATGACTTGTTGTCCACCCCGGCCCAGACCCGTTAGATTGAAATCTAATCCACCTTGTAGTGGTAATTCTTCCAAGATTAGGATGCCAGCATACCTGAACCCGGCACACGATCGGCTTCAAAAGCCGGTAGCACTACTCCTGAAACATTCTCTTGCTTAGCCTTCACTCTGAACGTCGCCAGCTTGGCCTGCTCTTGCACCAGATAAGATATATCGCCGGTCGCGTATGTCACCTCGGCCATCGAGAATGAGGCGAGTTGCATGACCTTGCCCATCTTGCGTTTCGCCTGATCTTGTTCTCTTCAATTCATGTTAGCTATATCCCAGACAGGTCGAACTTGCCTCGTCGACTTTCTTGAGAATAGCCCTGAACCTCGTGGTCAGTGCATCTCGCTTTTTGGCAAGCAATGAATGTCCAGTTTGTGCGCTCTTGAGCCTGAGTTTGGTGTTCGTTAGCGCCATGCGCGTGGCGAAGATATTCTCCCGAGGACCAGTGCCAGACATGATGGAAGGCAGGCGAATATGTCACGATTCAGGGCAAGAGGTACACTGTGACGGGAATTGGGGACGCGGCAGTCATACTCTTATATGGAAGTGCAGAGCCCTACTGAATTAGGGGGCATAGCTCAGTTGGGAGAGCAGTAGACTGAAGTCATTAATATTCTAAAGGTCCCGCGTTCGATCCGCGGTGCCCCCATTCTTTTTCCCATACATGGGAATATACCGTCGCGATTTTGACGGTTCAAGCGTGTCTCCAGCCGAGGAGAGGCCGGTTCACCCAGCACAGCTGGTAACTTGCGTGCTTCCTTGTGATTTTTGGGACCCTGGGAACTTGGGCCAGTGCGAATTTACTGTGAAGCGTGCCCGGCGCCCGTAAATCGAGGCAAATACATCGCTGGTTAATTTTTTCCCTCCGCTCAGCTGTGAGTCAATTTCACTACCAGACTCCTTCCCAGTCGTTGGGATGCTTGCTTATATATTCGTGCTCACAGTCCCGACGATTTACGGATGAACGCCCGTAAATCGACGCAAATAAGGCTACTTGACGCATCATAAGCGGAGCATCCTCTATTTCGCTACACCCTTACTAATGAATAGACTGTAAAATATGTTCCCACAACCGCAGGCCTCTGTGTAACTCGTACACTATAGATGGGAAAGCTGCCAATAACAGAGGCGGAGTATTTCCATTGATCTGCAAATTACGTGGGCGAAATTCTAGGGCTGGGTGTGCAATTGCTTCAGGAGCCCTGGTTGAGGGACAAGGCACGATAGATAGGCTATGCCTGAGTACCCGACAGGAGTGATTTCGTTGTCTTCTCCCGGAGTTCGTCGGTCCGTGTGAAGTATTCAGTGACGCCGAACACCCCGAGGACGGTGGGACCGCTCGCCCTGGGCGTCAGTAGCGGTAATCTCCGCAGTAAACCTGGCAATCAGTTGCATCCTCCTCATTTGTGACGAAATGAAAGTCAAAAGCGCAGTGAGCACGCAAGTATGTGGGCAATAGAGAAGAGTAAAAAATGAATGCTCACGCGACGCCAGCAGGATTCGAACCTGCGCCCTCAAAGAGGAACAGATTTCTAATCTGTCGCCGTAACCACTTGGCTATAGCGCCTGATAACTATCCGGGTCGTGTCGGTACGCGGAGGGGTCATTATCCATCTTCTGATCCGTGAAGTTCAAGTATAACGGGGTGTAGGGATGATGGATCGAGCTCCCTTCTATCAACACCGCCATGTTCTTCGAGATCCTCTTTCTAACTAGGGCGCTATAGCCAAGTGGTTACGGCGACAGATTCGAACGCTAGTTTGAACATCTGTTCCTCTTTGAGGGCGCAGGTTCAAATCCTGCTGGCGTCGCTCACTCCCGTAATAGTCATTTTTTCTCTGTTTTGTTCGCACACCTACATTACTTGCTGCTCTGCAGTCCTCAATGTCCATCCGGAGCGGATCCCCTTTACCCAGTTGGAAGGCAGGATACGTACTTTCTCGACCAATGCTAAGGGAATTTTCACACTCCAACGGAGTTGCTTATCGAACCCTCGCGTCAACGGTTCCGACACAGGTTATAATTTCTGCCGCTCTGGATCAATTTCCCAGAACTCATTACATCCGCGGTCAAGAGCCCCACCAAGCTCGGCAACTCTCCATAATCAGCTTTCACCTTATCCAAGGGGGTTGGACCCCAAGCGCATCTACATATGTCGTATTGCGGAGGTCTGAAACAGTCTTCCAAGGCTTGCCAAATCAAGATCCTCCATGCAGGTCAGGGGTCAGGCTGTGCGGGACATCATTGTTTGTGTTGAGCCCTACCTACATCCACACACTCTTACCGGTCTACCCCTACTTTTGTATAGACTTAGAATGAAAAGGGTAAACCACCAATGTCGGGGCGCTATAGCCAAGTGGTTACGGCGACAGATTAGAAATCTGTTCCTCTTTGAGGGCGCAGGTTCGAATCCTGCTGGCGTCGTTTCAGTTTTGTTTTAACTTACAAGTCTTTCGGACGACAAATTTTTAACAACTAAAACAGAGTTCCTGTTGTGTGGGGGCATAGCTCAGTTGGGAGAGCAGTAGACTGAAGTATCTTGGTTTCTAAAGGTCCCGTGTTCGATCCGCGGTGCCCCCATTTTTTTCCTCCTGTCCGCAATCACAGAATCTTGTCGTGTCGATCGAAACACAGGCTCAGACAAATACCATTGATTGCTCGGACTACACAAACTATTTAATTCGGAAAGCACATCCTTCCTACGCCTTCCTAGTGAATGGTGTATTTTCCATAGTTTGTCTCCGGATCAAAGACCTGATAATAGTTAGTTAGAGATACCGTGGAGGGTATCATAAAGTTCAGAGACTCACCTCCCACCGAGAGGCAGGGAATATGTGTTTGTTGCGTTGGTACCAGCCTCTCTCTACCACCTTCCCGGCATGCGACTCGTCCTTCTCTTTGGTGGCATCAGCTAGGAG
Source organism: Lepiota brunneoincarnata (assembly GCA_023014365.1). NCBI lineage: Eukaryota > Fungi > Basidiomycota > Agaricomycetes > Agaricales > Agaricaceae > Lepiota > Lepiota brunneoincarnata. The sequence goes on from JAEBUN010000005.1 coordinate 1,150,301, forward strand.
GCGCACATCATCGTGGACATCGAAATTGAACAGGGGTCCCGACTTTCCTCTGGCCTTGTTGACAATAAAGTCGTAGAAGGTATAATGCTAGAGTAATTATATAAGGGTGAGCAGACGTTGGAAGGGTTGTCCAACGCACGTGTGGTATGATCAAGTCCTCCTGGAGGGAGTGTGAACTAAAGATGATTTAGAGGTCGGTAAGAACGGACCTTAATGTACATGAGGTTGTCAACACTAACACCCCGCAGTTCTGGGAACTGTTGCCTACACTTTTCCAGAAAAGTGGCGATCTCATCTCCTTTCTTGCACTGTAAACGATTCGGTTATTCCTGGCATGGTTCGAATTCATAACACTTACAACCACGCTTTTTCTATGGCCGCTACCGTCCCAGTAAGAGTATGTGATTTCGATATCCTCCCCTTTGAGCTGCTCCTGCCTCACCAACCATTCAAGCCGGAGGCGTTCCCGCTCTTTCCGCTCTGCTTCTTCACGGTCGCGGTCAGGTAGGAACGATGTGTCTACATCAGGATTCTTGTGTGAGCGGCTGCGTTTAGTTGGTGGAGTTTCTCTCTCCTCATCCTTCTCTTTTGACGAACCCTCTCCAGAACCATCTTCAGGATTCTCCTCTTCATCTAAAGCGAAAGATAGAGTAGGTTTTGCTGTCTTTTTACGTTTCTTGGCCTTCCTTGCGTCATCCCTAAACATATTCTCCATACACTATAAGTGGTGATGCGTTCTACACGAGGATATTATGGGTGATGGAGGAACTTGAAGACATACTTGAGTTCATTGGTACGAGCTGCCTCCCTGAGTTTTTGTTCTTCGAGCTCTTTGCGCCTCTGCTGGAAGTCTTCCAATTTCACTAGCCCAACAGTACTGTTCTTGAGGGTGTCCTCCATAGAGTCATTCTGGCCAACAAAACGCTGCACCGAAGGGCGCGCTTTCTCGGTTTCGTTAATGAGATTCTGTTTCTGCCGTTCGTATTCCTCTCGCATCTGGTTACGCTGCTTGGCAAGCGCGTCTTCTCTACGACCTTCCATCTTGTTTGAAGCCATAGCGAGTGGTAAGGCGGGGAGAGGTGTGTGACTTGTCGTCACACAGCCTCTGTGTCCGTCTTGTGACTGCGAACAGTTTCTCCTCCAGTTCCGACAGGTGACCGGATGTTGCATATCCTCGGCGTACAGCTGAGAGATCACTGTCTTGCGAGAGTGAGCGCTTTTGTGAAGTAATATTCCGTCGTCTCTGAATTCGTAGCCCACAGGTTGCTCTCATTCGCTTCTATGGCATTGGCCTGAAGACTGCCCACCGCCTTTGTGCACGTCTTCAAATACATGACCGCGCCAAAATCAAGGACCTGACGCCTTACCAGGTCACGGCTCTTGCATCCTTCCTTTCATCACCAGCAACAGCACCACCGCTTCCTAAATACCCCCTCGCTTCCCCCAATTATGTTGCCCCACCTGCATCAACACCCATACAGAGTATCCAAGCCAAATTTGCCGCTTGTTGGGAACAAAGGGAAAAACAGGATAAGGCCTCATCCTTACCACGTAACCCCCAGAAGAAGCCTTACGTCGAACCTCTGAAAAACCTCAAGATCGAGTCGGAGTTGAGACGGGAGATTCGGGAGAATATTGCTCACCAGAGGATGATCGGCAGCTATGTCGGAAAGCGACATGCTATGCACCTCCCTGTCAGAGGACAGAATACACAAAATAATGCAAAGACGGCGAAGAAGCTTAACCAGCTAGATCGCCATTGAGGAGTCATTTGCTTGTCGCGAAAATAGTACCCTTCTGCGTGTGGTGTTGCATCTTTTGCGTCTCAGAAGGCGTGTATCGGCGGCTGCAATATGCTTATAGACTTATTGTATCTTGGAAGTACAGACTAACTAGTGATTCTCGGCTGTGACGTGGGGTTTATTTGGTGTGACACCGTCAGTATTCAGTGCGTTCAGTGTTGCCGGCTTCGGGGGTCAGCCAGCACTTGACCAATGGCGACAAAACAATATAAAAGTATCGGCGAAGACCTTTGGAAAGGACGAACAGAAAAGATCGTGAGGCCTTATCTGATCGTTTGCCTTCCTTCTATCTAACTCACTCAGAATGCAGAACTGTTTGCTCTAACGTATGGCGGGCTCGTAGTCCAACTCATCCAAGACTACGAAGATTATGATGAAGTCAACAAGGAGCTTGAGAAGATGGGATATAACATTGGCACGCGTCTAATTGAAGACTTTCTTGCTAGGACTGGTTTGGGTAGATGCACAGACTTCAGAGAAGTAGGTGAGGTTGTTGCAAAGGTTGGCATTCACGTTTTGCAAACCTAAGTAGGGATATTGATCTGCTTCGAGGTTGGATTCAAAGCCTTCCTCAATGTATCTCCGACCGTCACCCACGGCGCTCCGCCACCTGCTTCCCCGAGACCTGATTCGACCGGTGGTTCTATGCAGCAAGCGTCTGGGTCTTGGTTCACACTGACCCTGGATGAAAATCCTCTAGCAGAATTCGTCGAGCTACCAGATGATGTCCTGGAGGGTGGCCTATGGTTCAGTAACGTTTTATGTGGAGTGATTAGGGGCGCCCTTGAGATGGTGCGTATTGGATCAAGAGATCCTCCACAAAGGCTTATTCTGCAGTCCTCAGGTTCAAATGCAAGTACAGGCCGAGTTCATCTCCGATGTACTTCGGGGTGATGAGAGCACCGAAATCCGCGTGCGATTGGTGAAGTACCTGGAGGAGGAGGTACCGGTTGGAGACGATTAGCTAGTGCTAAATGATTCTGTATTTTACGAGTCGCGGATACTTATATTCATTTCTCTTTATCTCACGGGCTGTGTTCTGCTGGGTCTGCTGGGTCTGTCCTTATCAAACTGAATGTGTTTGGCGCTGGTGGCACTGAATAACAAAAATAGGCCCTTCAATGCGGTTTTTGATCTAGCCCCCACCCCCCTCACTGGACCTATTAAGATGTCAAGGCCAGAACTTCAAGCACCACCGGAAATCGTATGGCTCCCTGCTTTGATGCCCCGCTTGCATAGCTTCTGAACACTCTCAATTGATGATACAGTACTATGGGGATACAGAGGCTAGAAAGTACACACAAAAGTGCGCGTTCTAGATGCTTTGTTGCGTAAACGAAAAGCTCAATCAGTTTAGCACTCGAAATCAACAGATACAGGCCGAAATGACATACAGAGCCCTAGAGCTTCTTAATCTACCACCAGATCGGCCTGCCTTCTTGCTTGACATCGGTTGTGGGTCTGGGTTGTCCGGCGAAATCCTAGATGAAGAAGGTTACGACTGGGTAGGCTTAGATATCGCTCCCAGCATGCTCGGTGCGTCCTTTGCAAAGTATCATCTAGCTACGAACGTGGATTTATCTACGCAGAGGTCGCGCTGGAGAGGGAATTGGAGGGTGACTTATTCTTACAAGACGTCGGGCAAGGCCTCGGGTTTCGACCAGGGAGTTTTGATGGTGCCATCAGGTCGGTCGTTTCGTGGATAGCGTCTCTAGTACTCTAATCACAGTTTCCTGTAGTATATCTATGTTACAGTGGTTACTCAATGCGGAGACGTCTCACCCAACGTCTTCCCCGCCTCATCGACTTCAACGTTTCTTCACAACTCTTCATTCTGCCCTTCGCAACCCTTCCCGTGCGGTCTTCCAGTTCTATCCCTCCTCAGACGATCAAATACAACTAATTACCTTCGATTGCACAAGAAGCCGGGTTTGGAGGTGGTATCGTCGTTGACTACCCGAACTCCAAGAAGGCGAAAAAAATATTTCTATGTCTTCTTGTAGGGGGTGGTGGGAGCCAGCAGGAGATACCAAAAGGTCTGGAAGGGGAGGAAGGGGAGGATGGCATGGCCAGATTCGAGAAAAGAAGGGAAAGAGAGAGATCCAGGGGCAAGAGTGCGAAGCGCAAAGGCGTAAAGGATAGGGACTGGATTCTCAAAAAGAAAGAGGTGAGTGTCGCATGTTCTCTTTCGTCTGGAACATGTTCATGGTATTGGTTAGTTATATCGGAGGCGAGGCAACGAAGGGGTTCCTAGGGATTCGAAATACACTGGACGGAAACGCAAGCCTGTTTTCTGAGTTTCTCATATAGGTATTCTGTACAGGCGTGTGCTAAGAAGATTGCTTAATAGAACAAGTCGCGGCAGGAGACTAGGGCTTCTTTGGCCTCATGGCGAATGAAATGACCTTGTAGGGCAGCCATACTCACTCGCCTACCAGCTTGCATTTCTTCCGCAACGATACCGTGAAGTTGGCGTGCCATTTCCTGGACTTGACTGTCCGAAATGCCTGTGTCGTCGAATGATCCACTGTAAAACTGGTTAAAGAGTAACTGAGCCTGTTTTGAACCGGCATCATCAATCAGCTGAGCGAGATCGACCCGCCCAGGCCGAATAAGGGCGGGATCCAGTTTATCAAGGTGGTTTGTCGTCATGAATATAATACGCTCTTCACCGGATGCCACACCATCAAGAGCGTTCAGGAAACCTGAGAAGGTGACGGAGGACTGGTAACTGCGTTCGGGAACCAGTGAGCGGGGTATAGCTTCAGGGGCCGGAGGCTTACCCGTCCTCCGATGTCTGTACACGTTTGTTGAATGCGGCATCGATGTCCTCGATTAGCACAAAACTCCGCTCTGGTGCGTTGGACAGGAGATGAAATAGTTTGTCATCAGTGAATCCTCGTTCCGATAAATTAAGCAAGCATATATCATATGAGAGCGAGCCCGCCAGAGCTTGAATAAAGGAAGTTTTTCCAGATCCGGGCGGACCATAGAGCAAATAGCCGCGACGGTATGGTATACCTGTATGATATGAATACTGATGAGCATATTCAGCTAGGGACAAGGATCAACTTGCCTCTGTCGGCATACCATTGACGCCGCTCGAGGAAGGCTTTAATGTCTGATTCTATCTTTTCTGAAACACCTGGTTCAAGTACGACACTGTGAAGCGGTCGTTTTCGCCTTGGCTGTCCAAACGGCTTCCATTCAGTGCCCCATGCGGTGTGTATCACAAGCTTTCCCTCGTGCCCATGCATAGCCAGATCTCTGGCTTCGGTGAGCAATTGAGGAAAGAGTGAGCGATCGCGAGACAACGCTGTTAGTGTGACGGTTTCCCAAGGTATCCCGGACATGAGTTGCATTGACCGTGTTTCTCGTTCACGTTTCACCTGTCAGGTAGGCGCAAATAGTGAGGACAAGCATATAATTGCGGAATGTTCTCACCTGCATCCAAGCACCGTGGTATTTGAAGTAATGCGTGCCCGGTCCCGCAACAAGTTTGAATAGGGCTGAAGAGCTTCCGTTCTTTCGTTGTTCCACCATTGTTTCAACACTCAGTTGGTGACTCCTGGCCCACGGAACACGGAGGTTCTGTTCTGCAAGCAGGTTCTGATGTGACATCCATGCAAGGAACCATTCATAGGCACGGTCCTTGTTGTTGATCTCTAGAGAGACGAGCATGCGCCGTCGAAGTGCGGTGGTGCCAAACACAAGTCCCTGGCGCAGAACTGTAAGCCCCACTCCCAAACCCTGAGCGTCACATCAGCGTTCGGGCGGATCGGCGTAGTAAATGTGGGGTTTACCATTAGACCGAAACCCGCTTGAAAATATGGGCTGCACTTGATCGAATGATATTGTCAGGAGTTGATGGTGGAGGGAACAATTGTCGGCGCACTTGTCTCCAAATACTCTGCTGAATAGAGAGCCTGCTTGGGATGCATTATCTATCGCGAGGGCCGGGGATGGAGGGGTTGAGGTTGGAGGTAGTGACTCCATAGAATACGGTGTTCAGCGGGAGGTAAAGGGAGCGAGGACAAATTTGGAAACGACGCGTCGCGTCTTCTCGTCACATTTCCCACACTCGCGCTCCTTTCAATGCTTCCCCATGTAGTAAAGCTCTCCGAGGCCTTAAGCCTCTTGGGCCTCGACGAGGTGAGTCCTTTTACGCGTCCACGTCCACCCCTGACCTCTGGATTGTTCCCTCTCCCCACAGGATTGCACGCCGGAGGAGCTCAAACTTTCGTACAAGCAGGTTCGCTACATCGCTCCCTGACATGATGCAATAATTCTGATAACAACTCAGCATGCGTTACGCACACACCCAGACAAAAATCCCAGAAACCCAGAGGCCACGGCAGAATTTCAACGCGTCGGTGAGGCGTATAAGGTCGTCGAGGCTCACTTGGAGAGAGCCAAGTACCGTTATTGTTTCCCAGACTTTTCTGATGAGCAAGTTGACGTTGACGTCGCGGATGTTTTCTGTGACTCTAATTTTGATGACTCTGAGTATGATTGCGAGAGTGACGACCTGGGCTCCGGATATACACGCCACTACTTCTCTCCCGGTTTCACGGACTATCTGTGCGTCTTTGCTATCATCATGCTACCTGGTCGCGCATGACGGTCAATCGCCAGATATATGTTCGAAGCTATAAACAATGATTGTTATCAAGCTCGCTTCAAGCATTCTCGGGAGGAACAAATAGCTGCTGAGGCCCGCCGCACTGCGGAGGCCGCCGCTCGCAAACAGCGCAAGGCAAAAGAGCGGGAGCAAGGTAAGCATATGCTTCATGTTACATACAGACCGACCAATGTAGAACAGAGCAAATCAACGCTAAGCACAGACGCAGGGCTAAAGCTGAACAGAAGAAAGCTAAAGCCAAAGCTCACCAGAAGAAAACTGAGGAAACTCTTCGTGCTCGACACGAGCGTACTCAAGCGCTTCGTTCCGCAGTCTTCAATGCTGCACGTAACGGAAATTCTGAGAAAGTCAAAAGTGGCATTTGGGAGGATGGCGTTGACGCAGCTGGTGGCGAAATTAAGTATGAAGAATTCGTCAAAGATAAACCAGAGGACCCGCTTGAAACTCTTTTACATATTGTGGCAAAAAAAGGCGACATCGAGCTTTTCCAATGGCTAGATGCTCACAGTTTGTTATCAACCAAAAATGCACTTGTCATTTACTCATTATATGCCCCTAGATGCCGAGATGGACCAAAAAGATTCGAAGAGTTACACGGCATTGCATTATGCGGCGTATCACGGGCACATTCTAATTGTCAAGTACATCTTCGAGGCCTATTGTCCCAAGGAGCCGGAATACGAGAGTGTATACGAGACGCCCGCACACTCGAGCCTCCTCCATTTGGCAATTGAGTCAGGGAAACTGGAAATAATTAGAATGGTCCTCGAGAACAAACTTTTCACCGCCGAAGATTTGAGTTTCGGGTGGTCATGGGCGAGCCAGGCAGTTGATGCACAAGAGAGACCATGTGATTTCAACAGTGATAAGCCCACGGACATTTTGAAATTGTTTATGTGTTATGGAGGCACTGTTCCTCTTTCAATCCCTGCAACTGATCTCAAGATAGAGGAGCATGGTGACCGGGTTCAGACTAGAACCAGTCCACATGGCGGAGGAAGTTGGAGAGAGAGAGGCTCAGGCCAGGAGAGAGAGGTTCGGGGTGGAGCAGTGCCAGACCGGTACTACTGTCAAGGCCGTGGTAAGGGGCGCGGTAGGGGTCTCGGTCGGGGATGTGCTAGAGGACGTAGTAGGGGACAAAGCCGGATCTGAATATTCCCCGATCCCTGTCCATCGTGCTTTTCGATCGCAGGAATCACGATTTTATCTTGCATCGTGTATTGTTATTCCAACACCCGTTTGACCATGTGTCAGTCTTGGAATTTTATTTTCCCAAATGGATGCTGATGCAGCGGGCATCATTGCCCCTTACCGTTTCTCTAAATGTCGTAGTGGTTTAAACCTGGTCATCATGTTCTAGTCTATTTTTGGCTCCCATGGCTTCAACAAGCAACGTGCATCTGTATCAAACAAAGATAAACACTCCTTGGACTTCTCTCCACTTGTCAACTGGCCTAGGTCTACACAGTCAAACCTCTCTTTGATATCCAATTTTCGCGACTCATATTTAATCAACATGGGACGACTGGCAGAAATGCAGAGGAAACTTCTAGAGGTACGTGTGTATCAATTTTTTATGGGACGCTCGGGAGGGCAACCCCAAAACTGACGAAAACGCTCAAATCCTACTGGTGAAACAGCAAATGATGGGTCCAGAAGCCATGGGAGTCGCGAATGCCAATCTGCATTGGTCAGACGAGAAAGTTTGCAGGAATTTCCTTTGCGGAACCTGCCCCCATACTCTTTTCACCAACACGGTGCGTCTATTTCACACTATTCTTGTTCCCCTTCCTGCCCTTTTACTTCTTGCGGAATGGCGGCTCCGGCCCCTGGTATCAGTCCATCTGAGTCAGAGATCAGGAGGCCAGAAGCTTCAGGCAGTTGACAGCCACCAACGGCAATTCGGGAGAGGGTGGACAATACACAGTACCACAACGATGCTGACATTCATCTCGGTTTTCTTTTGACTTCCAAAAATAGAAAATGGATCTTGGTGCATGTCCCAAATCACATACAGAACGCCTAAAGACCGAGTTCCTCGCCAGTAGAGAGGCTGAACCAAATGGGGCCATTTTCCAAAAGTTTCAGCTTGAATATGAACAGAACATTTTTGCATTCGTGGACGAGTGCGATCGACGCATTAGAGCTGCACACCGCCGTTTGGAGAAGACGCCGGAAGAGAATGCTAAGACCACAAATTTGGTGCGTAAACGTTCCCGGTTTCCTGATCGAGTGTACGTAGTCTGATACATGATGCCTCGCTGTAGATGCGTGAAATCGCAGAAATTGAACTCGCAATCCAGGGAGGTACGGAGAAAATCGAGGCGCTCGGTGGGTAGTTGTTGCAGTTATGTAAGTGCTGTTCGAAGGTTACACATCGAAACAGGCGAACAAGGCAAGGTCGAAGAATCGATGCGTGAAATGGCAGCCATCGAGGCCCTGAAGAGTGAGAAGGCTGACAAGGAGGTGAGCCTAATTTTTACGTTCCTAGTGAGACCAGAGCACTGAGGTATCAAATCATGGAATCCTGTAGCGAGAACTGCAACAGTTAACGGATACCTCGGGAGCCTCGGGACACCAGAAACTTCGTGTTTGTGATGTCTGCGGTGCGTATCTGTCCGTATTGGACTCGGATCGTCGTCTCGCCGATCACTTTGGTGGCAAGGTTTGTGAATAGTTACCATGCTGGCATGAAAGATAATGCATTGACAGTCTTTCGAATACTACAGATGCACCTTGGCTATCACGAGCTCCGCAATATGCTGAAAACGTTTAGGGAGGAGCGCGAAAAGAAAAAGCAAACAGGCCCCTCGTCTGGCTTGGGGGGTTCTGGTGGTGGATTGCCTACAGGATCATCTCGCGACTATCGATCCTCTCGTGGCGACGACTACCGCGACCGTGACCGAAGCGATCGTGATCGAGGACACGACCGGCACTCTTCTTCGCGATACGAGTGAGTATCAATTGAGCAACATGTTGACCTCGTTTTGGAACGCTGATCCGTTATCTGAATACATTACAGTGATAGGCGGAGGGACAGAGAGCGCTCGAGAAGCCCAGGAAGGAGGAGGTATTGATCACGCCTTCTTGATTTGGTTTCACGTCAGGTTCTAGCTGTACATAAGTTGGTATGCGTGAGGAAAAGAGAACGCAGAGATTGGGTGATTAACCCATTGGTAAGTTGATGATGATTAGGTTTTCAACGCAAGGGCGCCGCTGTCAAAGCAGGAGTTTGAGATATACTGGAGTGGTTACAGCGTCCGATGACCTGACTCAGACGGCCAAGCGTGTTGCACCTGAGCCATCAACAAGGGGAACGGTGTGCAGCGAATACATGTGAGCAGGTACAGGGGCGCAAGACGACTAACTAGTGACGCGTATGCTACAATACAACATGGCAACGTGTATTCCGACTAGCTGGATAGGGAACTGCATTGTCGCAGGGACAAGAAGAAGCCGTGGGAGGACGAGAGGAATGAGTTGAGGCAGTACCGCAAAGGTATTGCCCTGTGACAGGGGGTGACTTCGGTGACGCAGCGCGTGACCACCATGAAGAAAAGCATGTGACGGATGTGTGACATCTGAAAGGAAATATCGCCCTGCGACGGAGCTTGGATCTTGCAGCCTCGTAGGCCTTTGCCTCCGCCTCACTGTCGACCCCCTTCTTTATCTCTTTCCCCTCCCTTGTTTCAATATTCGTCCAAAGCAAATCGATTCATCTGGATCTTCTTCTGCTATTTGCCGCCTTGCTCAGGCCCTGAGATACTTATTTAAACACCCCGCTCATCCAGCCGGGAGTCATCACAACAAATGTCTGCTCTGAATTCTGCTCAATTCGAGCAGGACGTCCAAAATGGCGTAAGTGCTATGGATACAACTCCAATCACTCAAGCCGTCGATCCCGCCTTTTTATCAACAATTCCGCCACCCCATTCGGAGTCCGCCCTTCAATGCCGACTTCTCCAGAACTCCCAAATATATATCGACAAGCCTGATCCAGCCAACAGTGTCATGGCCCCCTTGCAGGTTCCTATACCCGAGCTTTCTTCCTCTGCCTTCATCACCCCAATGGACGCCATCGATGCTGCTGCCTCCCAAATACATACTGCATCCACTGCCTTCGTCGGTGATTTTGGCCCTCACGCCGACCCTTTTGCAATGGTTACACCCATAGAGGGCCCCATGAGCCTTGAGCTCTCTCCAACGAACCACACCCTATCGGCTTCACCGCCTCAGTCCCAGGTTCCATCACCAGGCATACATGGCTCGGCTTCTTCATATACTGCGGGCGTGACATCATCACTCGAATCTGCACTGGACCCGACAGGCGTCTCCATGGGTCGTAGTCGCGCAAACACTTCCGTTTCTCCTCCAGATAACCCCATTCCTTTCTCCCAAGTATCTGCCCAGGCAGTACTATCCATGTCCGTCGCATTCGCCACATCTGACCCTGTCGCACCAGAAGAAGCTGATGCTCTCGCTGCCACGGAACCTCACCGTGTTCTAGTCCCACTATTAAAGCAGTGAGTGACCTAATTCTCGCTCGGTTCTCGTCCCATCAATGAATCCTACCCCCCCCCCCCCCCCCTTTTTTTTTTCCCCTTTTCTAGCATCGCTCAAACAGCTGAATCGGCGGGGGAGGCACTGTCGAAGCATGATGACGCTTCAGCAACATCGAAAGTCGACCACCTCAAAGCCACTATCTCAAGAGTGTCCGAGATGTTGGAACTGCTAACTGTGTCCAAATCAGATCAATCGCGAAAGCGCTGTGCTGTTGAGTTGGAGGAAGAACGCACCGTGAAAGCTCTCAAAAGGGAACCCCCGGAGGATGTGCCCCTATCATTGCCTCAAATCGATCCTTCCATGCCTGTTCCTGCAGAACAATCTCCAATATATCCTACGCCTCTGTCCGCATTGCCATTAGGTAGTGTCAGCCGACCCATCGCACCTCTGCCGCATTCACACTCACAGCCACCTTCGCGTGCGCCTACCCCCCCTAAGGGTTTGTTCCCGGCCCGTCCTTCATTCAGCCCTTCGAAATCCAACGTCGCATTGACCTTCCCGGCCTTCCCACCCCCGTCCCCCGCCGTAGAGTTTCCTCCAGCTGCTTCTCCTTTTGTTGGTGTTCCCGCAGGACCTGTTACCCCCCAATGGAATGAATCCACTGTTACAGCCACACGTCACCACCATTCTCTGTCCGCGGGTGCCATCGCATCATCACCTTTGGAAACGGTTTCTGTCACAGCTCCTGCAACTTCTGTGGGTCGCCCCCTGGAAGCAGTACCGGTGATCCCCCAGTCCATCACCGTGGGATCTGCGGGATCGACTATAAGTCCACCAATTGGACGAATGTCGCGCTCGGGCTCCATCACTGGCGTTCCTTACGGTAATACGTTTGCGTTCAATTATGTACCTAAAGAGACATCATCGTCATGGGCAGGCCTATCGCAACAAGCTCAAAATCAACCTCCTACGCCTCAAACTTCTCGGTCTCAATCGCAATCTAATTGGTACTTTGGGCCATCTGAACACTCTGCCCCCTCCGCGTCACCATCCACAACTTCCGATGTTTCAAGTACGGTGCCCAACACGGCGCCTAATACCACGCGTAGTAGTCCGACAGACCCTGAAGACAATGATGACGAGAACGACTCGGACGGAAGTGAAGGTCACCGGAAAGTGGCGATAAGCAAAAAGGCTAGTTCTTTGGATTCCTTGGTGGTCCAGAAGCTGAGCCTCATGCATAATACAGGCATCTAACGATGACCATGGTGCCAGTGCATCCTCACCCTCATCTTCCGACGTCCCGGCCGAGTATCGAGCGGAAGTGGATAGGATTTTTTTTGAATATCTCAATAAAATCTGTTCCAATCGTAGGTGTTCCCCGTGTGCGTGCTGCAAAGTCGAAGCCCATCGTCTCACTTTTCTCATTTGTTGCAAGTTGATGCTAGCGATTCTAAAGGGGAACCAATCCATCAAACACTTATGGCGAAGAAAATGCAGCGTCTGGATGAATCTCCGGATTTTCGGCCTTTCAAGTTCCGTATTCAGGCTTTTACCCTGGCTTTCTTGGAGGAGGTGGGTAAAATTCACGGTCGAGGACCGTCCCGTCTCCTGCGAGACAATTTGATTGGTGCTCAATCGTGATCTTTTTGATAGCTTGCCAGGCAAGGGTACCCTGAGGAAAAGATTCCGATGAAGAAGGCGAGTCTCCTGCTGCGGTGCCGTCTCCGTTCTTCCCGCTAAAGTGGACTACCAGGTTCGGAATTATCTCTGGCGTCAACCGCATATCTTGCGATTTAACGAAGATGGGAAGAAGGCCAAATCAAAGGGAAATCATATATGGAATATTGAAGCAAAAAAGGCGGGAGATGGGCATTGGGAATTTAGGCCCTTTCATCGAAAACTGGCGGGAACACCCCCCAGTGTGGCTTACTGCAGTTTGCGGTGGTCGTGGACTCCGCGCATCTGGGATCCTCAAGCTTCTTGGCAGAACGTACCTGTGACCTATAGCTCCCCTAATCTCCCCTCTTGGCTATCGTGGAAGGACGACGTTCTCTCTGGAATACCGCCGCCTGACGCCGAGAATTGCACCATCACGGTGGATGCGAAGGTAGATTCTTTCACCAGTGATTCTGTGGAAAGCCCGTAATCAAATTCTCGCAGTTTGTGATTGATGGGCAAGAAGGCCACCTCTCGCACACCTTCAACCTCACCATCGCACCTGTTTCATCAATCGATACCACCTCGTTTTCTCGCTCCCGGCGACCCTCGTTGGTCGGTGAACCACCGAAACGAAGCACAAGCGACTCTGCACTCTTCCAAGCTCCACAACGGTACGTCACCTTCCCCGTTTTATCAACCTGCATTTATTTTGGTTCCTCGGGAACTTCCAGAGCCAAAGCACGTGGTCTGCCTGCCCCTCTTGAATCTGCTGACACACGCGTCATCCGTGTATTGCAAACGGCCGCACAACGTGTCACAGAGGAAGCAGAGTCACAATTAGTGTCGGCTTCCCCGCCCAAACACGACCTACAAGATCTCGTTAAACAAAAACACGTATTGGACCAAACGGTTGATGCATATGACAAGGCGTTGTCCGGCCACGGTCGCAACGAAACAAACCTATTGGCAGCCGCAGCCCAAAACGTTGTCGTGCAGGCCGCGCACAAAGTCTACGCAGATCGAGGCGGCGGCGTTCCCCATCCCCAAAGCGAAGCCGCCATACAGAGCGTTACCGTCGGAGAGTTAACCGAAGTCACTCAGGACGCGATCGCCAGGGCCGTCAGGAGAAATGGAACCGGCTCTACTGAAGTCGATATCGTTGTGACCGCAGCTGGTATCATTAAATCGGAATCCGACGCTGCATCAGTAGCACACAATCAAGTGATTCCGCAACAGATTCGTTCCCTATCTACGGGAACTTTACCTACAAGGCCGAACCCAACCTTGATCAACAGCTACCCTATTAATCTCTCTCCACTTCCCGAGTATTCCTAATTATTTCCTCTTTTTTTTTTTTTACTCAAGGTACACTGGCAATTGTCAAGGACTTTCAAATTTTACTCTTTCCTATCTTTTTGGTCATGTGTGTGTGGTATTTTCTCTTTTTTGGGCAAGTCATTTCTAAGGCTTGAAGTGTACTCTTTCTCCTCTTTTGTTTGATTATACATGGGACTCTGCTTTGTGATTTGTTATCTTGCAATGCTTCTTTGTGATCTTAGAACTCACCCACATTCTGATTCTCTCCTTCCATGGGTTCTTTGGGGATTTTGTAGTCTTAATATCATACGAAGAGTGTATCACATACTGTACATGCAACAGCATCATATGCATTCACCAGTGTGCAAGCAGAACAGACCTTCTCAGTCAATGTTGTTGAACACATATGCGGCCCATTTTCGCGCGAGCTATGGGAATGGTCTCGCTCAGGGTCGTGCTCGCTGACTCCACCAGAGAGAAGCGTCCCCCCGAATCCTCGTTCTGCCTCTCTGTATTGTCTTTTGGTGGGTCGCCCCTCGTCGGAATCAATATCGATCTCATGGACCTCGGCCTGTTCTCGCAACTCCAGGACTTCATCGGCAAATATTTCAAGAGAATCCACTGTTGTTTCATTATCATCAAGTTCTTGCCCTCGAAAGAAGAGTCGTTGGCAGATGGTGGGTATCTTGAACCCTTCCTGGATCTACCGTCACATTGAGTTAGCCTTCTTAAGCCTGACATTCCCAAACCATTTATACACGTACTTTCACTTTGATGTCTTTTACCGTCGTCATCTTCGTGACCGCGAATCTCCGTTTCTCATTCTCGCGCGCTTCACGACGTCTTTTCGATTGACGTGTATTGTTCCTATTTGCGTATGTGACGATGGGCTGACGGTTTGTCGATGTGTCCGACTTCTTTCCACGAAGGAGTTGGACCGTTATGTCCGTGCTTACCCACTCCGTTTTCCTGGGGCAGTCATCGCTCATTGGGATTGTGAATAAATATAGTAAAAGTGACGACGCACCTTTTAAGACGGCACGCCTCGCAGGTAGGAATGTCGGATTTGTACAATCTCCCATCACCATCATCCTGAGCATCCCTAAGACTGATCAGAGGGCCACTGTCATACCTGAGAAGGAATTGGATATTGTAAGCAACGTGGTCCGAATGGGACATGGTAGGTATTAATAACAGCTTACAGAGCTTCAAGGATTTCCCAATCGCTTCGACGAATTATGTTCACAGTCACTTCGATGTCCGAAGGACAGTTGGGATCAAAAACGAGTAGCTCATGTTCACACAAGAAGGTGGAGTTGTCAACTCGATTAGGTCGCAAATTTTCCGCCGGGTTGTTCAGCCAAGAAAGCCAGCCCTTATAGAAATTGATGGGTACGATGGTGTAGGCGCCTTCGTTCCCGGCAAACGTCGTGCCTTCGTACATGTGTTTGAGCAATGCCTATAATAAAAAAGAATGGTCAGTAATCTAATTATTGGACAACAGCATGGTATACTTTTTCCTCGTCCGCACGTCGTCTCGATTCCCGCTTGTCTTCCTTTGAGATGTGGGCTAAGGCTTCACATACGACACAAGGTTCCGCGTCGCTGCGTATTGGATCCCACGAGGGAAATAGTCCGTTAAAAAGCCGAACCGCCTGTGGGGTTTTTAACGTTCGTGAGATGGCCATGAGGTAACGATTAGCTGTACCTCTCCAGATATGCTTCGTCGGTTGAGGCTACTGAGTGACAGTGAGCCATGCTCACACCGTACATCTTCCCCATATCCAGGTGAGTCAGGGCTTGGGTCATCTTCAGATAACTTGTGCATCCTCGGTTTCAAAAGCCTCCAATCTACGAGGTTCAGCGAAAACCCGACTTCGCGAAAGCAAGTTACTAACCTCTGAGCCACTTCTTGGATATCCAATATCCTAGAGAGCCTTCTTTCACCTCGGAGATCTCGTCGAACTCCTTCACTAGTCTGGGATGTTCAATGTTGTAAAGTCTTTCTGCAAGCTACAAGTAAATTGATGAGGATAGCTTGGACGAAACAGGAAGATACCTTTGAACTCCATGACTACACAGTCATTGCACACGTCCTGCGGTGAAGGCCGGTAAATATCTCTATATTGTGTAAGTTCAGCCATTTTGTGATAGGCGACCTGTGATATTTATTAGCTTGGTACCTACGGACGGGAGGAATGAAATACTCGTTTAATGCGCTTCATATTTTTTGCTTTATTTGGGTCCAACTTCTTGTGGATGCACAAGATATTATCATCGAAGAACGGGTATTCATTGAGCGATTCCCGAGACTCTGTTTCTAGTCTGGCATTGTCGATATCTGGTGAAGCTTTAGCTAGGTTTATGCAATCTCTGCTTAACCATGCCCGCAGCCACTGTTGGCTTAGAATAACAGAATCCTGGATACCATGAAATTAGACATGCTTCTTGCTCCCCAGCAGCCTAACCTACGTCTGCGGCCGATGTTGCGTTCCAACTCCTATATAGGTTCATGACTTGCTCGCGGATTGATTGAAATCGTGCTTTGACGGCTTGTTCGCTGACGATACAAATGAGATTAATTGCCTCTAGTGCTGTCGCTCCTACCTATGAGCATATGTGCTGCAGTCCTCTTCGTGAGTTTTGTTTAGAGTATGAACCAGCTCGAGCGCCTTTTGTGGAAGTTTGGAGGCCTTTTGGTCCTTGGCGTTCTGATGACCTTTACGCACATAAATAAGCATGTACGCATCTTTGGAGGAAATCATCCTGATCATAGCGTCATCGATGGATATATGTTCTCCTGATCCAGGAGCCCACCTTGACACTGGAGGTTTTGATTGACTGAGGGTTAACGCTCAGCTATTGAACCAGAAGCACAGTGTCCTCCAACTTACTTCAACTCAACTTCCTCGTCGCTGACAATCCTGCGCTTCTTCTTCACGGGTTGCTTCTTTAGTTTACTTTGACTCGGAGTCAGCCACAGGGGCAAGCCTGCAATTAGAACATGTTACCTGGAAGACTCCTCATCCGCCTCACTCGGTGGCTTTTTGTCACCCAGTGTCCGGATTTTTGTCACAATTTCATCGTTGAATTGGAACCACGATTGTCTCCTAGTAACCTGTCATACCAGCATTGGTTGTTTTTCCATAGATAAACGCACTCTGTGTCGTAGACTTGTGCTTCGTAATGACCATGATAGGCGCTTTGCCCCTTGTGCAGCAATATGCCCTGTAACTCGTATGTGTCACCATCTCCGTCTCTTTGTGTGCCGTACTTCAGAAATTGACTCATATCCAGTGCTCTGGGAAACGAGACCGTATATTTTGACTTTCTCCTCTCCATAGTAGAGGAGTCATATACGAAGCGGAGTAGGGAAAAATGCAGGACCGGTGGCAGTTGTCTGAGTTCCGTGTATCTGGTTGCATCCTGCAGGCCATCACACTGGGGACAGCGATATCTAGAATCTGATTAGTCATATATCTGCTGGTGGTACCGCCCATACTGATTGTCCCCTGTCAGATTCTCCTCCTGTAGCAATCTTGTAATGCAATCCTCAAGGTTTGAGTTCCCCTGCTAGACGTTAGATGTGAATGGCTGATAATAAACGATGTACCTCGAATCTGATCTCTATCTCTAAGAAATTCGTTGACCTTTCGGAGCGGTATTGGCACGTGTCACAAATTGTACCATACACCTGTGTCCCTTGAAACTTCAGGCGGTCAAGGCTTTTGAACGCGATGAATGCGGCAACAAACCTGATCAGAAACTAACGACTGTAACTCTGGCACGGATTGCTTCCTAAATTCAGCGTCTAGGTGAGATATGAAGAGTTTAGAGAACCTGGGTAAGACATGAGCAGGCGTCCAACGTTATGCCTAGAAATTTTACTCTTGGGCATCTTGTTGTTCCGCTGTCCGCAGCTGTAGGCTCTCTACGAGAGATGTTGGGTTGAAGACACTGCACGAACTTTCCTGCAATGCAGCGAAGGTCACCTGCAGCTGAAAAAGGGGAGAATCCTGAAAACCTGTGAACGCAAAGACGAAACCAGGATCACATGTCGCACCTTGAATCCTCTTTCTTCAGTGGGTTGGCAGTCGTAAACCCCATTTCGAAAGGCAAGATTTCGAAACCAAACCTCCACCTGGTATGAAAGTCATGCGAGACAAAGAGACAGGTGAACATACCTGTAAAGAAGCATTGGCATAACATGTAGCTCCTAGGTTCTGGGCGGAAGTGCTAAGTGGCAAGCAGGCAAACTTGAATTTTGATATGTACCTTCAATCCCACGGGAAGTTCTGGGTCCCGACTGTCCTGCAACGGGTTGTGACCGAGCGCTGCCGCGCTCAAGAAATCTCGCAGTACATCCTCTAGTACACATCGATACGGTGAATTGTGTTGGCTGGAACATACAAGTGGTTACATACCCTCACACTCCCACTTGTCCTGTCCGAGGTAATTCAGACAATTTGAATTATCTTTGCAAAACTTCTTGGAGCATTTCTCCTCTTCGTCGGATATCACAATGACATCTTCTGCGGTATCACCTTTGGCAGGTTCTTGCAGTCCTGTTAACATCTGAGGTAGTTTTGTACGCGATATCGCATATTTGTTGGCGCAAAAAGGATTGTCGTTCTTTTCTGAGAACCCACATGCGATAAGCCGGTGCTCCTGAGTGATGTCCGCGGGTCGCGAAACCTCGGAGCCAACCCAAGACCAGAAGGCGGACTGTGTGTTTCTGATAGGTACTAGGTACCGCTTAAGGGACTCGCCGGGGGCAAGACCCTTTTCCAGCACGGGGCTGCGCTTGCGACGCCTCGGAGGCATTGTCAGGCGTGTCGAAAGTGTTTATGCGCGTGAAGGCAGGGTGAACAATCAAACAAAACGGGTAATGATTTTGGGTCGGAACTAACGTCACGACGGCCGTCACCTCCTCCTGCTCATACTTTGCTATGGACGGGGAACCTCTCCTTAATACTTCGTTCCCACAACGGGCACTATCCAGATTAAAGCAAATGTTCAAGCCAGGAGGCACCACTACCGCGAAACGGCTGCGTAGGCGCCAGGCGCTGATCTCCTTGTTTACCCGTTATCTTTCACAGCTCATGTGTGTAACCAGTTCTCTGTTCTCAGGCGCCTCCAAGCCTCACTTCTGAATAGAATTGTGTTTCTGGCTGCTGGGTATCTGTGGTTGTTGGTGTTGCCGTCCCCTAGGCTTGGTCGGGGGACCTATATCGACGAGAATGCGCTCCAGCCTAGCCAGGTACTGCCTCCATTCTGTAGGTCGTGTGACGCTAACGACTGGAATTCTTTCAGGTGAACACATATTGGAGCTGGGGGGATGTCCATGCTGCAGATAAGTACTTGGAATCGGTGGAATATTTGAGAGATTCCAATGCAACCAGTGAACAGTGAGTGTCCCGTGGCTAGACCCGCGCTGGAGAGACTCAACGAATTATAGGCGAGCCCAATTTTTTATGAATGAGTTTTTCAAACTTGGGCTGCTCTCGGCTACGCAGAAATATTCCTTTGCGGCAAGACCATGCGCCCAGGTGGGTTGTCTCAACTCCCTATCATTCTTCGTGTCTGAGTCTATTACAGGGGAATAATGGCACAAATGCCTACGCTGTTTTGACTTCGCCTCGGGGGCCTCACAACGAAGCAATGATAATTAGTGCGTCTTGGCTGAGCAGGACAGGGGAAGGGAACGGCACCTTGAACCTTCGAGGTGTATCAATCGTTCTTGCGTTGGCCAATTTTCTGAAAAGTGAGTACTCGGGCATCTCCAAAGCGGGTCGCTGATAATGCATGTTCTCAGAATACTCCCTATGGGCGAAGGATATTGTTTTTGTCATCAGCGATGGTTATCTTGATGGAATGCATGCCTGGTTGAGTACGTATCACGGTGTTTCTCAGTTGAGTACGTCTACGGCACCGTAGGATCCAAAACGAACGCCTATCCTTTACCTGTCATAGATATCAACGCAGAGCCCCTGGAAACAGCATCTGGTGTAATATGGACGGCCCTCAATATCGACTATCCAGGGCATTCTTTTTCCCACCTCGGACTTTTCTTTGGTGAACCCCATTTTACACGCAAACCAATGACGTTTACTGAACTAGGCTTTCAGAGGGTCTAAATGGCAGGCTTCCGAACCAAGATTTGTTGAATTCCGTTCAACGAATTTCTCATTATACCGGGCAAGTACCAGTGACAATATATGATCACCTCGACTGGCGAGATCCTTCTGTTCGACCGACCGAGCTGACCTTCTTGCCTGCCCTTCTACGCCACAAGCCTGAAATCAGGGAGTTTGCTTATCGAGCTAAAAATATACTCCGACATGTTGGGTATCAAGCAAGGGGGAAAGCAAGCGGTGTTCATGGACTTTATCATCAGTATGTGTCAGTGTCCCTACAGCGAATGTATCCTCATAAAATCCAGGTTCCGCATAGACGCTATCACTCTATTCGCTGTACCAGCCACAGGGCCTCATGGCTTCCATGCTCTTGGACGGTGAGAACCCGTCCATTTTTTTTTTCTAACCGCTGACTCACGCCGATCATACCCAGTATTATAGAATCAAGTCTTCGCACGATGAACAATCTTCTTGAACGCCTTCATGCATCATTCTTCTTTTTCATTCTTACAGCACCTGATCATTTCATGAAGATTGGGAGTTACCTACCTAGCGCAATCCTGATTAGCGTTGCGATGATGTTTCGAGGGTTGCGATGTTGGGTGGATGCCGGATGGAAGTCCGATCGACCTCACGGGCATCGGAGCGATCTGTCCCCCAGAATTGTTGTATGGTCCAGACGATCTCGTCCTGTGCTGCACGCTCTGGGCACGATGCTTTCGACCCATCTCCTCGGAACCGCTTTATTTTTCGTCGTGAGAAGCCCGTGGTTCTCAGATAACCGAGTGGTCAGCTCCCTTCAATATACAATTGACCCAATTATTCACGGCTATTTATAGTTCAACCCACCCCTTGTTGCATCAGCATTTGCGATAGCTTCGCTTGCGGCATTGGCACTCCCTTACCCACACGGTCAAGACATCGCCCCCAGGTGGCAGGTCTTGAAAGCCCTTAATCTATGCCTCGCAGCGACCGTAATATCCGCTATCACAGTGCTCAACTTTTCACTCGCCGCGTTACTGGCTGTCACACTAGGACTCCCATTGTCTCTTGCATCCCCTGTCTATTCAAAGCTGCAGCGCTGGTTCAAAACCATCTCATACATTCTCCTTGCTTCAGGGTGGCTGTTCTTCCACGAAGAAACACAGGATGCGATATGGCAATGGGAAGTACTATCGGTGTGGTTCGCTCCTTTTATATGTCTTATCTACACTCCTCTGGTCATCCAAGCGAGCATTATATGTGCATCGTCGCCCCAGTGACATAATACACGTCTAATACGATTCACGAAGCCCAACTCTATGACACCTCTCATGTTATTTCCATAGCAGCTGGATCCTCTGAACCAAACAAGTCATCCTCCTCCCTGCTACCCCCTTCCCCATCCTGATCGCCCGCTGTTTCAGGATCGGTATCCTCCGCTCCGTTCATATTGATACCCTCTTTCTTCATTCGCTGTTTCTCTTTTAGTTCGTCGCGTTGGGCGAGCTTCATTTCCAGGTCCACCGTCAGCTTCTTCAACGCATCTTCAAACCGTTTCTACAGATGCTATTCAGAAAGAAAAGAACCGAGATGACCCGGAAAACACTCACCCTGATGAGGGGATTCGCTGAGCTTGCGATTTCATTATTCTTCTTCGCCACTGCAACTTCGAGGTCGCGAATTTCCTCATTGAGGAGCTTCCTGGCCTGGGCATCCTCGTCATCGTCATCTTCTGAATCCTCCTCTTCACTCTCATCATCTTCATCCTCATCATCATTACCCCCCTCTTCTTCATCTCCGAGAGCAAGGTCTAGCTCCGCGGCTAGCTCCTCGTCAATGTCACCCTCCATTTCATCCTCGTTTTCTTCATCTTCATCATCTTCACCCTCTCCCATGTCCTCTCTTGGCGTAGCCGCATCACCCAGGTCGGAGATTGCGGGAGTTGGTGCGTCTAGAGGTTCTTCGCGCTCAATGAATTCCGAGTCGGATAGGTCGGGGTTGACGTTATCCAGAACATCTGTATAATGAATGAAGGGTCATCTGATACATGACGCAAGTTGATACAAACCATATTTGACCTCGAGAGCTAGAGCATCCTCCTCGAGAAGCCGTTCCACCTGTTCCTCAACACTCTCGATGGTCTGAATAATAATAGTTCGGCACACGATATGAGAAATGATACATCCATAAGAACTCACCCGTCGATTTACTCGCTTCCTAAACCTGCGTTTTCGGGTGTAGTGTAGTGGAGGTGTGATCCCATGTGGCCAAATGAACTCGTCGATGTTGAAATTCTTCTGGGATCCTAGTTGTTCGTCGTTTTCAATTTTTTTCTCCACCGTCAGCATCTACTGAGAGTATCAGTGCGCACTATAGGGCGAGTAAAGGGAATACATAACCTGACATATATCGGCAACCTTGAACATCTGCTTGTTGTCTAACGTCTTCTGAGACTCGATGATACAGGGTAGATCCACAAGCTTCGCAGAGTATGTGCTAGGCCCTATGTGGAACACAGCTCTACGAGAATCTTCCCCCGAGTCAGAGGAGTGAACACACACAACCGAGATACCCCCACCTTTGAACTTGAACCACACATCATTCGTCACTTCTCTTGCTTGGACCATTTTCCTGAGCTTCTCAAGATCCTCCCCAGGCGGCATTCTGAGGATAAACTGCTCTTCAAACCCCAAATCTTCCTCGTCCGAGTCTAGCTCCCTATCGTATGGACCCAAAAACGACATTCCAGGCGCCTGTGCAGCGGCTTTCTCGCTCAACTTGAGCTTGAGCTTGGGCTGAGCTTTTGCCCTCGTTGCTGTGGCACGCGTTGTTCGTTCTGAGCTGTCGCCTCCCGGATTATACATGGTACTCCCACTGCGCAGACGAGCCGCAGACGCTCGTTCAGGTAAAGCCCTTTGTGATGTCTGAGGCTGCTGGACCGAGGATGAGGTCCCGTTTGGTGGGGCAAAGGTAGTCGGCTGAGTCCCGACATCGATATCATCAACAACAATGAGGTCTTCTTCCATTGGGCATGTGTACGTGAAGATGTGATTACTCGTACTACAGTTTGGAGAGCCACCATCGGTCACGTGCCGTGCTTAAACAAGACGTCGTCATCCTCTTCCTCTCCCTCGCCCTCCTCATCCTCCTCCTCATCTTCTACTTGCTCGTGTTGAGGGCCCACCACGATTCTAACAGGAGAACCCATTATCGCGAAATAAGCAACTACACTGCCCAACGCCAAGCCGAGAAATCCCCACGTTAGCTTTTCGTATTCGACATCCTCTTCTGTCCTGTCCTGGCTTTTACTGGCTTTTTTGAGTGTACTGTGCGAGGGAATTAAATCCCAAATAGAACCCCGCGACGAACGCACTTGGACCTTCGGTCCATCGCCGCCTAAAACTATATCTTGAATTCGTTTTGCATGATCAGCGAGTGTCGTGTACCACTCCTCTTGCAAGTTCCTTGATGAGAGTATCCGGGAACGGAGGGGTAACAAGGAGGAGTGTGTGTGCTGCAAGCATGAGATCCAGGGTTGTTGGCCTATCAATCGGGTCAGGACAACGAAATTGTTGGCTTTCAAAAGACCTACCGCCCGTCGTAGACAAATTGTTTACCCTCAAGCAGCCGAGCATAAATACCGAGGATGTCTCTCGCTTTTTCTTGAATCTGTATTGTCATCTTTACACTCATGTAGCAGCCTTCGCAAGAAACACATACCTTCTCTCGCTGGAAGGCATGGGTGAACCTTTGCTTTGCTTCCCGCGTTGTATCACCTCCCTTTTTCTCAACCCTCAAAGATGGCTTCTTTTCAGATTCAACTTTTGGCAGATTCCATAGACCGGTAGCTTCCAACCGAGGCTTGAAAGATGCGCGAATGCGTCCTGGGACATAATATCGCTGTGGCAGGCCGTACATGTTCACAAGGGCAGGATGAATAACCGCCTCCCAATTCGTAGGGCTGGAGTAGAAGGTGTGATACTTTAGCGTGTAGATTTTAGCCATGACTCAGCACTCGTACACCACAGGGACTTACAACAAGATTTCCGAAGTGCGACTCGACATGAGAGATCCAAGCAACTTTTTGTGATCGCTCTAGAGGAGTGAGAGAAGAATCCAAGTCGGTTTGATCCGACCTCTCCAATCCCTTTATATACTTGACGATCGAGGAGAATGAACTAATGGTAGCTTGGTTATGGGCCAGCAAGGGCAGTTGTCCTGCATAACGTTGGAATGATAAGAGCCAAAACTTGTCACCGAAAAAGTTACCCACCTACCGGATGGTGAAATGTCGGGATTGTTGCATTCCGAAATCGTGAATTTGCCGGGAACCGTCAACTGAAGGTATAACACCGTCGCAAGGCAACCCGGATCGAAAGAGGGCAAGCCCCACTGTCCGGGCCACACATACACTGTGATAGGTGCCAATGTCTGTCCACTCATCCAACAGTCCGTTATGTGGGTAGGCCGGACAAATGGTGGTGGTCTGTTTGAACCCTTGTGTGTTATTTGGCAAACGTCCCCGATTCAAACTTGGTAGTCGCCCATTGTTCACCAAATGCAGAATGATCCGAAGTTGTTGAAACATTTTGATAAAGACGTGACACCTGCATGCATGCGCCCCGGTCCCTTCCCTTCCAACTCTCACAACCCGAAGAAAATGCGATTTATTATCTCATGTGACAGAGCCACCGGCGGACCGCCTTCATCACCGTCAGGGCAAAGGCTTCGATGAGATTGTCACGAGGCCCAACGACGTCAGCCTTTAATTCCCGTTTAAGCAGCCGCAACCTCCCGCTTGAAGTTGTTCAGAATATGTCTGGTCGCTCTGGGATGCGACTGTAACTCAAATCGACTATCTCCTATCTAAAAAGTTATGAGGCGGACAAGCCATCCGTATTCTTGGTCTGCTGTGATATCTACGAAAACTGCTCAGGACCGTCAACCGGTCCGCTAGTCTGCGAGACACACAGAAGAACCTGGCAGAAATTCGGACCTTGACCATGTAAAGTGAACTTATTGGACCTCTGGCTCTCCTGTCGTCATGGGTTCTATCACGCAGATTCCTTGATATCCTCTCAGGTGACAAGATGCAACACCACATCTCATTCATAGCCGGGGACATATAAAAATACTGGTGGTCAAGGATTGGGAGTTTACCTTGAGAAAGTCATGAAACTAACTGCATTTACTTCACTTCTGGGCCTTGCGACATCCTGCTCAGCGCTTCTCGCCTTCCCCGGCGCAGAAGGTATCCAGGTCCCCTAGACCCACCAATTTTAATCCAACTTGATCCCACAGGCTTTGGAGCTCAGTCAACGGGTGGAAGAGGGGGTTCAGTTTACGTCGTTACCAACCTCAACGACTCCGGCGCAGGGAGTTTCCGTGACGCTGTTTCACAATCAAACAGGGTGTGTTGCACCGTGCATCGAACACCATCGTTCTCGCGCCTATGTCCCGCTGTATAGATCGTTGTCTTTGCGGTTGGGGGTCTCATCAAAATAACCAGTCGCATTGTTGTTAGCAGCCACGTCACCATTGCTGGTCAAACCGCGCCTGGACAGGGTATTACAGTGTATGGCAATGGAGTTTCTTACTCGAGCGCAAGCAACACTATTACTCGCTATATCCGTTACAGAATGGGAACAACTGGTATGGAGACTTCATCACAAGGCCCCGTGCAGTTGCGTGATATATCTGCTAGGCGACTCCGGCAAGGATACTATCACTATTGCCAATGGTGAAAACATGATCTTCGATCATGTCAGTGTATCTTGGGGTCGAGATGAGACATTCTCAATTAGCGGAGATGTCACAAACGTAACCATCTCCGATTCCATTATTGCACAAGGCCTGGAGACCCACTCTTGCGGAGGACTTATTCAAACCGACGGAGGTGTCAGCATCCTCCGCACTCTGTATATCGACAATCAAACCCGAAACCCCAAAGTTAAAGGGGTTAATGACTTTGTTAATAACGTCGTACGTCTATTTTGCCCCACCGATACCACCTCCTGGCTCATGACGGATAGGTTTATAATTGGGGAGGAGGAGGAGGGTACATTGCTGGAGATTCAGCTGGAGACTCCTTTGCCAATATCATAAACAACATCTTCATCAGTGGCCCTTCAACTTCTGTTACTGCGTGTGAGTAGCCCCTCTCTGACAGTTTCACTAATGGGCTCAAGATCTTTGACAGTCACACGTGGAAATGCTAACTTCCATGCTTTTGTATCCAACAACTACTACGATCCCGACAGAG
Organism: Lepiota brunneoincarnata; assembly: GCA_023014365.1. NCBI lineage: Eukaryota > Fungi > Basidiomycota > Agaricomycetes > Agaricales > Agaricaceae > Lepiota > Lepiota brunneoincarnata. The sequence continues at coordinate 1,176,608 of JAEBUN010000005.1, forward strand.
CGAGTGACAGCCTCTCTGTGTGCTTTATGAAAGCCTTATTAACAATTTCTCCTAGGACGGCACCCTCAACGGCTTCATCCTATCCCCTACTTCGGCCAACTATTCGCCTATCGATTTCCAAGCTACTAGGTATCCTTATCCCACCGTGAATAATCTTCTGTCACCACTGGATGCCCTTGCCAAGGTCAGGGCATCGGCCGGGGCTAGCAAGTCGAGGGATAGCATCGACAATTATCTCATCAATACCGAGCTAGCATCTTTCGGGAAAGTGGGCGCTTTGATCACGGACCCGACAAAGGCTCCCATCAACGGCCCCGGTACAATCGCCGGCGGAACGGTATTTTCGTTACTCCCCGTCTCTGAGGTATGCAACTGACTGAAACCCATCCAAAGCCACCGAAAGACTCTGATGGTGATGGAATTCCTGATAATTACGAGATTGCCCATGGCACAAACCCAAATGTTAAAGACTCTGCTAACATTGCTTCAAATGGGTATGCAAGTAAGTTGTTCGCGACAATCATATTCTTCCTTCAATTTCTGACTACGGGTACTAGATATCGAGAACTACATCAATTCTTTGGTATGAAATATGTCATATATACCAACGATTCGATCAATGGAAAAAGCTCGACGAAAGCAGTGGGACAACCATATATGTACAAAAGAAAGCATCATGGACAACGAGAAGAGAAAACAGCAGACATCATCGACAAAGCATATTTCAGAGCAAGCATTTCGTTAAGTAGTGGATTCCGTTAAATTCGTGACAGGGGTCGCAAGGGTTGAATCACCCTCTGGTGATTCGTTTACGCTCGGCTTTTGGAACGGGAAAATGATCAGACCTTCTCCTGGATAATTGACTGGCCTTTCTTCCTCTATCTCAGCTGAAGCTTTCAAGCTGACAGTTCTCCTGAATTCTGTCATCGGTCGTTTCGGGCGCTGAGATCCCTGTTACCTTATATCAACACCTTCCTCGTTGTCGAAAAGAAGTCAACTCACCACGCGATGATAAATCGGGTCGATTGAGGGCTTCCTGGTGCTTGATGGAGGACTTGGACTTGGGGTAATGGTGACAGGTAGCACACCAATGGGCATACTAGCCACACGTCGTGGCGGTGGTTTCGCCATTGTCACAGCAAGAGCATCAGCATCTTCAATGATCCCTTGGGCTTTGAGAAACTCTGCGGAACCTCAGCAAGTCTCTTCGATGCTGACGGGAGTGCTTACCAGGACTTCTGTAGCGAAAGACGAAGGAGACATGAGTGCTTGGTTTTCTTTGTCCAGGATTATCATAGGGCTCGACTCTCCAGGTTGATGGATATTGTTGGAAGGCGGACTGTTCCGTCCCAAACCTGCGGACATGAGGCTTTGCTCACTGGAATATCACTTGGCAAACTTACCCAATACGCATGCCATTCTTGCCTCTGCTGGCTGGAGGGAGCTGTTGGATAGTATTAGGGGGCAGAACAGACGCGAACTTGACCCTTTTGATCCGAAGGACAATTGTGCCAACGTCCTTTCCACTCGGAGTAGTGTCCTCGAAGTTAACTGCAATAACTAATATGAACGTGCAGAAGCGGAAAGGTTACAACAACACAACTCACCCGCCTCATTGACTTTCTGGAAAACAAAGGCCTCTCCAACGCCGGCCCTGTTCTAACTCCCCCTCGCCAAGCCATGCCTTCGCCGTACAAGAATCTGCCGGGGGCCAGATAACCGTCCAACATAATATATGCGCAGGTTTCGACTTTTCCTCCGTGATCCTTCCAATACACTGAGAATGTCTGCAGCTGCCTCAGCGAGTTTCTATACGTAATACAGGCACCCTATACCTTCCCCTCTTCACTGGGTACCCAGCACGATACTCGATGTGCCGAGCCGTCAACTGCAACCAAATACTCTGGCAATGGGTTCCCGTCGACTACAATCCAAGCTGAAAATCCGCGATGGGTAAGCATTCACAGGTTCCTGTTGCGCTGGTCGCAGAATGCGTGAGCGCGGGACCGATGGTTCGTTCAGGGTCAAATCAACAAGTAGCTTTCACGAACTATAAGTGAGAGATGGGTAGTAGGAGGGACGAGCCATGGCTTACAGACAGATGGAATATGAAATAGCTTCAAAAGGAGGGACGACTCTTTAGCAGAGGTTAATGTAAGTATACTGGTCAGTTCAACTTGTGTGATCGGAACTATTTCGAATTTTCTTGATCGCGTCTGCTCACGTGATGTTCCGTAAATTGAACCGCGTTGTCTCTGCTCTTTCCTCGCGTACGCCCTCGCCTCCCTTATTCCTGCCACGCAGAAACAACTGGAACGCTATGCCACCAAAGAAAGAAGGTTCCTTGAAGCGTCGGGCATCAGAGGTCGACGACGATGGCTCTCAGGACTCCTCAAAGAAACCGAAAAACGATGCTTCTAAGTCCCTGGACAACTCCCAACCAACTAACAAGGTGTTACCTGAACATTTTGCCTTTCCGCCACGGATACAGGACACGCTTCGTATTGCGACCTGGAATATATGTGGCTTTGCTGCCAGCCAGAAAAAGGTGACACCGTCCAAGCTCGGGTTAAGTCAAACCACTGACATCCATCATGTCTCCAAATAGGGGTTTAGACACTATGTAGAGGCCGAGGATGCTGATATTTTGATCTTGACCGAGACAAAGGTATGGGTTCCGGGATCCCTCGTTAGCCCTTCTAACTTGACAGCCCAGATTAACGACGTACCGATGGACCCTATCTTGAAGGCAAAATACCCCTACTCCTACTGGAGTATTTCCGAATCCAAATCCTATTGTACGTCCAAGACAGGACTGAGACCACTCGTTATTGATGCGTGATAGCTGGTACTGCGATCCTGTCAAAGTATAATCCGTTATCCGTTACGAGGACACTACCCGGTCACCCAGACCCCAAGTCTGTGAAGGGTAGAATTATCACCCTCGAATTCGACAATCACTTCCTCATAGGAACGTACGTCGTGAACGCTGGGGTCGAGTTGAAGGTACATAATATCAATCCCATCAAGCAGGCAGCAGCTGACATCATAAAGACCCTTGATGCAAAGAAGGAATGGAATAAACATTTTGAAATCTATATCCGTGACCTGGATAAAAAGAAACCGGTAATATGGGCAGGAGACCTCAATGTGGCCCCAACAGAGATGGGTCAGTCATTTATCCTGTTTTGGCTTGGAGCTCCATTAATTCTCGGGGCTGCAGACCTTGCTAATGCCAAGAGGAATTGGAATAAGTGTCCAGGCTATACGGAAGCGGAAACAACGTCTTTCAAGAACGTTCTTAACCCCCCAAAGGACATCAATGCTGGAAAATTCGTCGACGTCTGGCGGAAATCACACCCTAACGACAAACATTATACTTATTTCTCATACCGCTTCAACTGCCGACTCAAAGGAATTGGCTGGAGGTTGGATATGTGTAAGCTCAATATCTCCGATGCAGATTCGATTGAACTCATAGTTGAACGCAGTTGTCCTAAGTGAGCGGATCGCCGACCGGGTCAGGATGGTATGTTGTGGCCCAACCATTATTTACCTTTATCACTGATATCTGAATCCCTGCTTCAGTGTGAAATCAGAAGCGAAATATATGGGGCCTCAGATCATTGTCCTGTAGCCATGGAAATCGAGGGATGCCTCTAACTTGTCCAAAGACCATTATTTACATGGCAATGCACTCCACCCCTCTTAGATATTCGGGGGCATAGCTCAGTTGGGAGAGCAGTAGACTGAAGTTAATGTGTATTCTAAAGGTCCCGCGTTCGATCCGCGGTGCCCCCATCCCTTTTCGTTTTTATTTAGCATGATACGATCTTCTGGGTGGCTCCCTACAGTATAGGTTTTGTTCTTGCTACAAATGGGTATTCGATATTCAGTACTCGCCGAAGCGCACATGTCCCGTCTGCTCTGCGTGCGCACGGGCTTCCTTCTCTCCCTTCAGCCCCTCTCCACATTGCTAGTGGTTTTCATGAGAGGATAATCAAATCCAAAAGAAGGGGGAAGTTACCTCGCATTTCAGATCAAAAGTGCTTGTATTGGTATATGCCTTTTTGGCTCGTAGAACGCCTGCCAACTTTTTTGCGGCCGAAAGAATGGGATCAGAGCCATCGCTGGAGTATTCCTGCGGAGATCTTTAGTCTACAGTAAACTCATACTGCTAGCAGTACTCACTACTACAGGGAATAGTGTCTGATGCCACTCACCAGGAGCATCCGCCGTCGGTGCAAGTGACGCCGCATCGTAATGTATACCAGAATACACAAGGACGCAGCACATGCCACTAGTCTCACTCTCTCCTGGAGAGAAATGGTCTATACGGCCGGTTTCAACGTCTATGCTGGCAATCTCAGTACGATAATGGTTCGCCAGGATCCCCAAGTTCGATAGCGCCTCCCCATGTCGTTGGTTTCAGTATTGTCTGGATATATTGTGCTGGCGGCATTCTTCCCGAGTGGTTAGGATGGACCCCTCAAGAAATGTATTTCAAGAACTGACCCTAAAATGGCTTCGTTGAATGTCTCGGGATCCTTTCGAATACCTTCTGCGACGACTGCCAGAGAACATTGTATCGATATATGTGAAAGGAGCCACCAGGAATCTCACTTCTTCGTAGCTCCTGTGCCTTACTGATGCTTTGTTCGAATATAAGCGCAACTGCTGAGAAGAGACAAGAGTTGTCGTCGGGAACTATCTGGAAAAAGTGAGTTGGTTATTGGAAGATATTAGGGATCAGAATTGACTCACCCTATGGACTAGCACGCTCCCATCACCAATCTCCACAAAGTCAGATCCACTGGATTTTCTTGGTATTGTCGATGATGAGGGTAGATGGGTAGGCAGCGAAGTGGCTGCGTCTGACGATCTACTCTGCACTGATGCTCCTTCAAAAGGACTTGGACCTGGAGCCTCGCTCAGAATGATCTGATCACCGCTCTTGATGCCTAAGCTTGAAAAGGGAAGCTCTGGAACAAGTGTTAAAGGCCTTGGAGGGTATCCGGTTCTGACTGTCTCGTATGCAAGCACTTTAGTGGGCAGCTAACGTTGGAAACAGTATGGAGGGCGCACCGACTTGGCGCGAGGGGACGATATCGCTGGCAGAAAGGATCTGTTGTTGGAAATCTTTGACGGTAAAGTCATCATTATCGAGGGGGATCTGAAGGGTCACTACGCCCTTTGGATGCCTCAGGCGTATCGGGGCCATTTTCCGTAGCAGTGGAGACAGAATACTCCCACATCGTCTGTTTGGTCAAGGGCTTCCCCTCTTGGACAACGGGCCATAAACAGTCTATCTACATATAAACCTCTTTATCTCGTATTTATCGTGCCGTGATGCGATCATTTGATCTTTCTGTTCAGACCCGAACATACAAGTCAAGGCTTGAGGAATGCTATGTCCCTACACCTAATACGGGCGGTAGATGTAGTAGATGAATTGTCCAAGAGGGGGTAAAAAGACAGCACTCTACTGTGACGGAAGTGCTACCTTGAACGGTTCGGTGACCTTGTCCTCGCGAGGCGTACTGGAGGGTATCCTGGATCTCTTCAAACGTTTGTTTCATATCGATGCTCTCAATTCCCTTGGTCTCGATGTCCCTCACTAAGGTTCTCCACTCCTCCTCAAGCTCGTCTTCAGAGACCAATGCGTCGACCCCAAGGGTACACATCGCCGCCGACCCGGATGGCATTATCAATTTCTTGGGCACCCTGGTTTGCTTCTGCCAATGCATCCATTGTCTTATCAATGCTTTCGCGTTGCAGTGAGGGATGAGCAAGTATCGTGCGTAGTGTAATTGTTGAGGATTGATAAGCTTTCATGATCTAGGGAGATGGTCATTGGGTAGTAGGCCTTCAGATTAGGTTCTACTCGGCTAACCTGTATATCTCCGGCGGTAGTCTCAATTGAGAGCAATGTGCCCTCCAGGGTGCTCAAAGACGCCAGTCTCTTATTAAAAAGCTCCTCGAGCTGTTTCCGCGACTTCAGATAACTGAGAGCCAATGATTTCCGTTTATGCTGCAGAGACGTCATGGCCTTGTTTGTACACCTGACCGTAGAACCCGTTAGCACGAGTAGGAGACTATAGAAAAATACATACTCGTCCATCTTCCGTTGGATGCCATCAATCTGACTATGCATGTTGGCTATGGCCGATTTCAGCTCAAGAATACTGCGGTCCACCGCTGTTATAACACCTCCATCGTGCGTCGCGGTACCATCCACAAATTTCACAACCTATCTCAATAGTTTGACTTTTTAAAAACTGACGCAAAACTACTAATGTTCATACCTCGTTGTCCAGCACCAAAACTTTGCGTTCCCGTTCAAGATACTTGGTAATGACCTTGGCGTCCTTTTCACCGAGCGGCTGGTTTGAGGGGCCGAAAATGTCCGCAAACGACTTTCGGAACCCGTCCCAAGTATAAAGCGCGTCGGCTGGACCGGTCATCTTCGAATCTTGCAAGGACAAAACGGCGTCTGCTGCTTTCTCGACCAGTCCAACAAAGACGTAATCACCCCACCAGTCCGTCTCCTTCCGCGACTGCGAGCCCGAGCTTAGTAGACCTTCATCCCCGACAATACCAGCTTGCTCCAGTGCCCACAACAACGGCCTTCCCACGACAGAGAAAGCAATGCGGTACGGTAGCCAATCTGGGTCATATATCGAACCTCTTGAGGTCATGAACTCGGACAGTGAGATCAAGCTTTTGTTGGCGCATAGTTCGTTCTTGCTCGGACAGTATCCTGGCTGAGGTCGAAGCGCACACTAGATGGACAGCTGGGTGACTCACGATGACGGCTCCCAATGCCAGCGGCTTCCCTATCTTCCCCAACCTTACTCGATCTAAAACACGATGATTTGCTTGTAATACAAGTCTGCTTCCTGTGTTCCCGTTCGAGTCTTGCTGAATTCCGGAGCTGACCATGGTTTCAAGTGCCTTTCGCCACCACTCCACGTTGGCATAGTATGCTGTAGGATTGGATTGTTTGTGGCGGGGAAAGTCGGAATAAAGTGCTTGTAGCCTAGCCATGGATGTACTAGAAAACGGCTCTGCAGCAGTAAAGGAGCTTGTGGGTGCTGAAGTGCCCAGTGTGGCCATTCCGAGGGGTAGCAATAGGCTGAGGAGAAGTGGGATGCCCAAAGCATCGACGCGTCACATCACATGACCTCATTAGATAGAAATATCTCTTAAAAATACACTGGTCCATGCTACATTATTCACAAGTTTTATAGAAATCCTACGTTGTGGAATATCTCCCCATCCCTACGGGTGGCTCTTCGTGTATAGTCGAAGGCCGGAGCGGAAGACTGCGTAGAGTGTCTCCTCTCAATGCCCGATTAGGTACAAGATTGGGGTGCACGGAGCCTGGATGACCCGAGAAACGACTGTATCCGTTTTCAAAGTTAGACTCCGAATATCTGCCAAAAAACGCCGACGATTGTGCTGCGGGGGAATATGTATCCTGAACTGGGGAGGCATGCTGCATGAGGTCGATTGAACATCAGTCAGTAGATCTAAATACCACCTAGCACAAAGTAGTGACCCACCAGGAGGCTGCTGGGCAACGATATCTGGGACTGACCTTGGCTGGCTTGACTCTGTGCGACGGGTCTGTTTGTGATGTCCGTTTCCGCTGAGCTAGAAACAAACGTTGAACTATCTTGCGTTCTCACTCGTCGATAAGGCAGGTCATCAGGGATTTTGACATCCAACAATTTCTGATAAATATCAGACTGAGATGCCGTCCGTATCCTCTTCTTTTTTCGAAAGCGCCGGACGCAAAAGTAAATGCAGAGGATTATGGCCGCAGCAGCCGCAACTGCTCCTACGGCAGCTCCGATTGTCACGGCCTTGTGGACGCTTGCGCCTTCAGAGCCTGGGGCATCATCACCAGCCGTGGCCGTGGCTGCTGCGGGGTCGTTGGCAGTTAGAGAGTCGAGTGGTGGGCTGGGAGTTGAGGCAGGCGTGGGGTCATGAGTCGGAAGTCCAGGATCGTGATAGAGTCGGCATACTCAGAATGGTACCAGAAGAGGGCGGCGGAATCCCTGAATGAGATGTCAGTCGCCACTACATCATCTAGACACCAGGTCTTTACCAAGGATAGCCACCCTCTCGGCCGTATCCAAGTCAAAACGGGTGCAGCTCGACTGTTGAGAAGGCACGGTCAGTGTGCATTATCCGGACGCTCGGAGACGAATTCCCTAACTTGCGGCATGCTATCAAGCGCCCATGGGGGAACCCGTATATCACCGAATACACTCTTCGGAAAGCTACGGCAAAATAAGTTTTTGAGAAGATAGAAGGGGGTGCCACTTACTTGGCAACATATGCAATAGCACAGTGCTTCATCCACGACGGCCAACTGGGCGGATAAGAGTAAGACTCGGAGAGCAAGTGGTGGGCTCAAAAATGCGAACTCAATAAAAGGGCGGTCCTGGCAGGCCGCACAGACGGATAATAGAGAGTAGACCGCAGAATTGCAGAGGCAAATATCATTCGTATTCTCGTGGTCGGGCCCAATGTAAACTTGGTTTGGCGCCAATGGTGCCGTAGCTGTATCGCTCGGGTCAGTTAGCGTGGTCACCAGAGAGCGCAGCGCTCACTAGTGGTGTCATTGCGACAGTGAGCCTGTACCAAGGCAGCGACTAGGCAGGGATCTTGACCTTGGTCATTCCTGGCCTAGATCGATCAGTAATTACTTTGTTCGTGGGAGTTTAACAAGGACATTGCGCACCCAGTCAAAAGAAGGCGGGCATGTAACATGGGACTTCTGTGCAAGCAATGTTTGCGGCCAAAGCAACGCTCCTGCCGCCGCAAGCCAGTAAACCATGGCTACTGATCGCGAGGGTAAAGGGAGCGAGGCGGGGCGCAACGATAGAGTTGAAGGATAAATGACAGGGGGCACATCTTCGGAGAGAGGGGATACAACATGAAACCCATTTTTACATCACCTCTAGCCTTCCAGAGCACATGCCAAGTCTTAACCTGTCGGGGAGCCCGAACATTTATGTCAGGCTCCCACCACCACACCCGATCGGACGGTCATACGTCTTCATGATTGGAAAGAAGTATTACCCAACAGCCTTTGGGCAAGTATCTCCGCTTTAGCTGCGTGTTTTTGGAAATAGAAGGACAGCCTTTAGCACCATCTTTGTTCTCTGACGTTTATTGAGGGTTGCAGATGGTCTTAATAGATTCGAAGACACGTCCGGTTTGCTTAGGCCGAGGGAAAAACGAATGGATTCGTCAAACATCTGATCATATGGCCGTTTTGAATGGTCTCATATAGCAGGGGGTTCGCAGCTAATGTTACAATCAGTATCATTTCAAAAGTAACTTGTAAGGTTCCTTGGGCCACTGTGAAAGCCTGGACAAGATGTTCCACACTGTCAAACTTCCGCAGCCCCAGTATATCCACGGTGAGCTGTGTTGTGAAGACTCTGAGGGCTGACGAGGGTTTGCAGGCTGTTGATACCGTCCAACGAGTTCCGCCTGTGGGCAGTGGTGTAGAGTGATGTCTCGGGGGATAGTGGCCTACCACTGACTTCGGAATTACTCTGTAAAAGAATTTGAAACATTGGGATTCATCCGTGTTATAAGGCTTGGGAGGTTTCACTTACATACATATACGGCGTAATGATGGACGCCGGATCCGATAGGGACTTTGTGTGTGTGTGCCCAAAAGATGAAATAGGTAGAGCGGGGGGTTTGTCGTCGATAGGGCTGAGGGGGTCATCCAGAGGCGTAGGTTTGGGATTCCTTCTTCTCTTCGCTCGGAGCAAGAACCAACATGAGAGCAGCAACACAGCGATAATCCCGATCAGGGCGCCGACGACGCTGCCAGCAATAACACCTGCACTTGTGCCGCCAGATCCTTGTCGTGAGGGTGCTGGTGTAGTGGCAAGAGTCGAACTCGGAGATGGCAGTGAGGTTTGTGGGGTTGGCTCGCTACTTGTGCTGAGTGCAGGCGGACTAGAGCCCGGAGGGAGGGCCCCGCCCCTTATTGTCACTGCTCTATGTGTTAACTTCCGCTGCGACCGTCAGAATAGCATGTGGTCCAACCTGCTTCAGCCTCGATCGGGCTAAATGTACCACCAGTCTAACCACACTATTTAGCTTAAGAGCAACACCTTTCATCGCAATCCTCACCAAGGAAATATTGAGGTAAGCCCACGATGGGACTTCGATGATATTAGGAATTGACCTTGGATACCTAAAAAATACGGAGCGGGGTAAGTGTATGTACAGGTTTCCGTCCAACGGATGGTCACCAAAATGACAACACGTACTGGCCAACGTTCACGACAAAGGTGCAGTTAGTCGTCCACTCGTCATAGGGGACGAAAGTGCGACCTTGGCATCCACCACAAGCGCTGATAACAGAATAGGTGACCGAGTTGCATGAGCAAGGATCTGCTTGAGCAAAGGTTGGTCCAAGGTAATGATGTCCCGGAGGGATTTCATTCACATCATGGCCTATGTGTCGTTTATTAGATGCTTGGTCCACAGAATAACTCGATAAACGTACCAAAGCCCGAGCAAATGGATTCTAAATATGCTCCCACAAGACAGGGTGTTTGTCCGCGTGAGTTAATCGACTGCAGGGATCATGTATGAATAAATTGTTTCTTTTTGAAGATTCTTGAGTTTATTCACCCACCCACTGGTACCCGGGTAGACAGCGCGTTACATTGGATAGTTGGGCAAGACTCCGACTAGCAATCGCCAGTAATATCGCAGTGAGTGTGCATGCGCTCTTCAGCATCGTGTGGGGGCGATCACTGTCTACTGCCAGGAGGTGCGACTAAAGCCATTCTGGACTTGCGGCCAGGAACAGCTGCTGGACGTGTTCATCAACTGATGCGCGGTAATGACACGGACCACGAGGTCCGGGCGATGGAATAGGGCAGTGTACCCCATGGGTTCTGACCTAGGGTCACAGTACGATAGAAATCACGAAGTTGATAGAAGAAGCTTGGGTAATCATCTCGTGCGAAAGAGACAGGGTTCGGAGCTATTCATACTCCCTCATTAGCATTCGTTGTACTCACGTCCAACAATAGTAGATCCGTGTGGACAGCATCCGTGCGACTTGGATGCTCAGATAGAAGATACCACGTTCATTAGCAATAGAATGTTTTAGCAGCAAGACAGGAACAGTAAAAAGTGTCCGAGGTACGTATTAATCGAAGAACACGGAAAGTTCAGACTTCTGGAGCACCTGTGTATCGGCCAGGTAATGGCATTTGTGGAGGTGCATGCCCTACCTGTGCAGAGGACCCGTGGAAAGTGTTGGAGCTGATATTCGGAGGTGGGGGAGAACTAGTAGCGGTGGGGGTATAGACTGAGCTGGGAACAGGAGCGGGAGTGGAAGGGAAAGTGCTGGGGTCGGATGGATCCTAAACACAATCAGACACGAGAAAAAGCAAAGTACGCGAGTGGAAGACATACATAGAGCCTCTGAGACTGAGAAGCAGGATATGGACTTGTGGTGGGAGTGTAAACCATCCCGGGGTCGGGGTTGTACGGAGCTGGTGTATACGGTATCGTATTGAAAGTGGATGAGGTTGGTTTTCCTCGGCGCTGGCGACGGAGGAAGAAAAAGAGAAGACCGGCAACCAAGGCCAAGCCGACAATGCCTCCGATAACGCCTCCAGCGATGGCCCCAGCGTTCGAGCCAGAATCAGAACTGGAAACGGAATCGCTGTTGGCATCAGTGGTGGAAGTCCTGCTAGGCCGGGAAGTCGAGAGTGTCGCGCTGGTACCAGGAGGAAAAGTGAAGCTAGTGCCGCGAATAGTGCCGCTCGTAGGGGTTGGAACAGCTGTAGACTCGGGACGGTCTGGTAATGACTTGTTGAGGTGTTTGTCAATACAAGCAAGCTGTCACTTACTCGCTAGGTTTTGCGCTATAGTCACATTGAAGCCGTTGGAGGCCTGGTTTTTTTCTGAGTAAGGGAGTCGATTCAGTGCAAAAAATTCCACTTACTGCAACATCTGCATAAGCCCAAGCGGGAACTCTTACTCCGTCTGGAATTGCCTGAGGAAAACTACGGACGACTTAGGATTGTTCCATGTGGTTCCACAAACCACTCACACATTATTGTAAACGTTGGTACAATTTGGACGGTACTCGTCCCAGCTGTGGCATCAAATTAGTGTGATGTATCGCAGGAGAAAAGGGCGAGGCATACGTGATCCAGTTCCTTGACTGGCATCCCGCACAAGCGCTGAGCATTGAATAATAGACCGAACTACAACGACATGAGTTTTGGACGGCCCGCGATGGCCCAAGATACACAAATCCCTGTTGAAGCGGGTCGAGAGTGAAAACTAATTTTGCACGTTGCACGTCAATCCAACATCACATCACTGAATCGGTTTGTTAGTTGTAAATACTCACCACCTCCGTTGCATGCACCCGCCAAGTTAGCAGTGACTTTACATGGGTCGTCGCCTACGGAGTTGAAGGCCTATATGATTGAGGGGTTTGCGGGGCGCACGGTGGTTGCAGGAAGACACAGTACTTACCCAGTTGAATGCGGTCGAAGTACAAACCACATTAGATATAATCTGGGCCGTCACGGAGGGGAGGAAGCCAATTGCCAAGTATACGAGGCGGGGCATGGCGGAAGGGGGAAGCGACCGCGGTTTAGCTCAAGGCCCAAAACGAGTGGACGTTTTTGAGTAATTAGGCTTGATGACCCTGGGGATTTGCCTGATTCGTGGGTGCCCATCAAACTGGAGGCCCCAACATTGATGACCGCTCACCCTTGGTTCCGAGATATGCAGGACATCAGCTGTGTCTGAGCCAGCACAAGTATAGCTGCAATAACTTGATTCAAGTACAACCAAATCCCAAGGCTGCCCGTATTTGCAGGCGACAAGGGTCGGGTATTGGGCCCGTGTCGGACGGAAATGACAAACACTGCAGCACAGCTTTTTTGAGAGGCACGTGTGCACAGGACTGATGACCCAGTGACCGGTGTGACTTGTATTCACTATTTATTTACTCATTAAACACATCACGCATAAAGATCCTCTTGTGAAGCTTTGACCCAGTTTGGTCAATGGACCCGATTTCCTCCTCCGTCAAATCAGGCACATTCTTGGTGTCCAGGAATTCTTTTATCCGAGAAACCTTGCTTGAAGTGCTAGGTGCACACGCTATGTTTAGGAACTCTCACCGCAAACGACCACGTGGAGACTCACGTTATGACCACAGCATCTTTCTGTAAGAGCCACTTGGTGAGGACCTGACCTTCGGTGACTGGGGCACCACTGAGTTTGCTCAAGCCGGGTTCGAATCGTGGGCAAAACATCCTTCAACGGCCCGTCGGGCACACGAGCAACGGGAGTCTGACCTCCATAGGAGGCGATCTTGATGCCATTCTTCCGGCATAATTCGACGATAGGTTCCGCGGCCTTCCAGACATATGGATGCAACTCGATCTATGTACCCTCAGTCACTGTCGCAGAGCACTCAAGATACAGGGAACGTTACCTGATTGACAGATGGAATTATAGTTGCCTCTGGCAGGATTTTATTCAGATCCTCCACTTTGAAGTTGGACACCCCAACAGACTTGGCGAGTCCTTCGGTCTTGAGTGCCTCGACCTGCTTCCAGACATCTCTCAGCTTGCTCCCTTCCCTGTATGGTACTGGAGTGTGGATGAGAAAAAGGTCGACATATTCCATCCCAAGCTCTTTGAGTGATTGAACGAGTGTGTCTCTGACTGTCTCTCCAGGTTCCAAGTGGAACCGGAGTTTGGTAGTGACAAAGAACTCTGAACGTGGCCTCTCAGAGAGCCTGATACCCTCTCCAAGAGATACTTCGTTCTCGTACAATTGTGCCCCATCAAGATGGGTGACGCCGGTGTCGATGGCCTGGCGCACCAACTCGGACGCATCTCTGCGGTACAAAGCTGTCCCCGTTCCAAAACCCAGCCAAGGGATACGAGTATTGTCGTTGAGGATGAAATCGATTCTGGACATAACTAATAGAGCTGCAAGTAAAGAGGATGCGATAGGTTGGTAAGAGAAAGTGTGATACCCCCCCCCCCTCCAATTATTTATCTCTTAGAGACTGTTCGCCATGTGTGAATTTGCCACTTGTGCGATATTGTGCTTCTCGACTCTCGAGTCCCGTCCATTTGCGCCGGCCCTAAATATTTGACTCCTTGTTTCCCACACACCCCAATTTGTGTCTTTACATCTTTTAACAACTACGCAGGCGCTGTTCTACCACATGCCGGGCTGCCCCTCGACATTGGCACTCCTTCATCTCAGCAGCCTCAGATCGAATGTTGCATTCTTTGGCCGATCACAGTGGTATCCATACCGATGACTGCTGTCGGTCACCTAATGTATCAACATCGTTAAAATTGTCAATTAAAACATAGTTGGTATGTAATGTATTTAGCAATGGTATCTGTTTGGCTATGTCAAGTGTCTCTTGAGGCCAACAGGTTCCTAACCAGCTCTATTAGTATGTTTTGGGCAAGTGAGTTGGATTGCACTGACAAAAAGGCTGTTTCCTTGTGATGATTGCGGGTGATGGGTAAGCGAAGCCTGGAACATTGGAGGAGGCTCGATGCCATACACGGCTCTGTACGCCGCGGACGGAGCAATTCTTCGCCTGCGTCTCCGAACGATCCACCAGAGTATCAGACCTCCAATCAAGAGAAGTGCAGCCAAACCCCCTATAGTTCCACCGACGATCGCACCTGTCGTTCTCGTTCGTCGACCAGGCGGGACACTTGCGGTAGGCGATGTTTCTGTTGCTATAGCTGAGCTTGGTAATTTGTTGAGCCCAGCTTGTTCAGAACGCGAGGAAGCGGGAAGCGAGGAATTGGAAATGATGCCCAGAGAAATTGTGGTGGGGATTGTCTGCGATGCGGGCGCCATGGAATGGTGAGTAGAGCTGGGCTGGGGGGAAGGTGTGCTGTTGGATGACTGGAGGGCTAGCGGCGATGGTGTGGATGCGGGTGGTTGAGGGGTCGGTGGTGTCTGTCTCGAGGTGGATTCTGATGGTGTTCGTGTCGTGGTGGGGTGAGGTTTAGAACTGGTAGTGGTACTTGAGTCTTGTGGTGTAGATGTGTTTGTGTTTCCGGTTTTTGTTGTGGGCACTGAAGATGAACGTGTGGCTGTCTTGGTTGGATTCGGAGTGGATGATCCTTGCTCGCCCTACAAGGGAAAAGCTAAACTTTGCCGAATGACTCGTCAAAGCCAGGCGACGCACGCTGAGAGAAGTAGTTGAAGGCATAGAAGCACAGAGAATCAATTCTGGGAGAATGAGAAGTAACAGCAAACAGCTCTGCGCTGAAATAGAAAGACAGGATCGTAAACTGCGAGGGTGCAAGGGACGTAATTTTGAAGAGGGGTGCATAGGATTAAAACTCGCGTCTGGCCTGGAGAAAGGGGGTGAAGAGCTAGGGGGGAGATCTAGGTGGATGGAAGGGGTAGTTATGGGTTTCTTCGTATCAGGTGGCTGATGCCTAAGTATGCTTGCGGGGCGAAGAGACGATACTCATCAGAATGCTGCGTCGGCTCCCATGCACACATATATAACCATCATGTCCTTTTGTGCTTCCACCGCATTGTTACTGTTGTTTCCATGTATAGATGATGAGGTGCAAACGCCGGAAGATGGAACAAGAAGCGGTTGGCGGCTGTGCGAAACTGATCTGACGGCTAATCTTGGCTGATGGTGACGCCGTGGCTGCTCAGTCACGTTCTGGGAATGTATTTGTCAGACTGTGCAGTTCAAGCCACCGCCGAGCACCAGTCCCATCACCCAAATTATCGTCGTTCCTCAAGACCCGCAATGGCCCCCTCCACCACGTACGTTCCTTGATTATCCTGATGCATTCAGCACACTGATGCGTATCTGCTGTTAAAATAGCGTCCCGAGTGCTTCGGTCAGCTAGAAATTCGAACTGAACTATCGATATATTAAATCTTTTTAACAGGAAATTGAAGTGCCGGAGACTCTCCTCAAGAAACGCAAACAAAACGAAAAAGCCCGGGAGGAGCGCCTTGCTTCAGCAGCCGCAGCTCGTAAGGTGAGCTTAGACTATCCGTCAGAAATCGGCGCTTCTATTGGAGAGGATGTATACATTATATTTTCGACATGTGGCTAGTGGGACTTTCTTCACCGTGTTGCCGTCAAATCCATCTTTCGGGACTGATCCTTGTCTTTTGCTTTCGGTTGGGCGCGAAACTCATTCCGTGCTAATTATACCTCCAGGCCCAAAAGGCGAAGCGCGGGGTCATCTTCAAGCGTGCGGAATCCTATGTGAAAGAGTACCTCTCCAAAGAGAAGGAGGAGATCCGTTTGAAGCGTGCTGCCCGTGCCTCGGGCGATTTCTACGTTCCCGCACAGCCCAAGGTTTATTTTGTTATCCGTATTCGTGGGTGAGCGCATTCTCCTGCCGTTGCAGTGAGCTGGATTTGACGACTTTCAGTGTTAATGAAATCGCCCCCAAGCCCCGAAAAATCCTGCAGCTCCTGCGGCTTTTGCAGATCAACAATGGTGTGTTCGTGAAGGCCACTCGTGCCACCCAACAGATGCTCCGCCTTGTAGAGCCCTATGTGACATACGGGTAAGATTGCCATCCTTCCACCAAGTTTCAAATCAGAACCAACTGCCGGCAGCGAACCCAACCTCAAGTCGATCCGTGAACTGATCTACAAGCGTGGATATGGCAAAGTCAACAAACAACGTATTCCCCTCACCAATAACGGCGTCATCGAGGAATCGCTTGGCAAGTTCGATATCCTTTGCGTTGAAGATCTTGTGCACGAGATCACCACCGCTGGTCCTAACTTCAAGCAGGCATGTATATCGATGGATGCACGGGGTTATCCTCTGATCTTTGTTTCAAGGCATCCAACTTTTTGTGGCCCTTCAAGCTTTCTAACCCCACAGGCGGCTGGAGGACACGCAAGTTCAAGCACTATGTCCAGGGAGGTGATTTCGGTGATCGGGAAACGAGCATCAACAAACTTATCCGGCAAATGAACTGAACTGTTCTCCTGGGTGCGTTGTGCGATAACACTTGAGTAGGGGGTCGACTGTGGTTGAGTTGGACAGCAGACGTACATGCATAATGCTAAAATACTCTTTCCCGCTTCTGTACACAATTGCATATGTCTATGACTCTATGCCTAAGGTGTTGTTACTCCCGCAAAGCCCTGTGCTCGGGGTCGTGTTTAAGAGCTTCAGCACACGTAGCCTGGGACACTCCAGGGTCGTAGGGACCGGAGTATACGAATGTGGAGCTATAAAAATGGGAGCTCGGTGTTCCGCGTCCTTATCTTCTCCACTCACCAGCATGTCTCTGCCTGGTCCAACACGTCATGACTCCATCAACCGTACGCTCGCGTCCAATACTCGGTGGGCAGCAGACGTGAGGCAAGCTGAACCAGACTTCTTCGGGGAGTGTCTGAAGGGCCAGTCTCCTCATGTCTGATCTTTCTCTATCTTAATGTTGTTCTTGTAGCCTGATATCCTAGACAGATTTTATGGATTGGTTGTGCAGATTCCCGGGTTCCCGAATCGGTCGTCACTGGTTCCAAGCCAGGTGATATATTTGTTCACAGAAACATCGCAAAGTAAGTTGCTCCCTGTCTCCAATGGCGAGTACACCTAACGGGGCCCTTTTGCACAGTCAACTCCACCTGGACGACGAGAATGTCTTGTCGGCTCTGACATACGCCGTTGACTTTTTGGGCGTGGAGCACGGTGCTCTTTTCCCTTTGATACCCCTTGATACCAGTCCAACCGTTTCTCCCCCTCCAAACAGTTGTCATTGTTGGTCACACTGAGTGTGGTGGTGCGGCAGCATGCCTAGAAGCTGCTCAGAAACCCGGCTTTAACCTTGAAGGTCCAATCGCAACTATTCCAACTCTTCCCGTTGAAGCACCTCTTAACCGTTGGCTTGCGCCTATGACCAAGCTTGTTGGTTCCCTGGGCCTCTCGGCCACTCCCCGTAATGAGGCACTTCCTCTCGTGGTCGAGGAGAACGTGAAGCGCCAAGTCGAGAGCCTCTGCAAGACCACCACCATTGTGAATGCCTGGACGAAGGGTACTCCGAAAGGTCAAGATGTTTGGGTTCACGGATGGGTGTATGATATTGGGACGGGTAAATTGAAGGACCTCAACGTCTCGAGGGGACCTTAGACGGGTTCAATGTTTCTTGATGTAAGGCTAGCAAATAGAGAACATGTAAAAGACACTATGTATATCCAATGGAAAGCACATGTTGATGTCACAGTCCTTTGTGGTATACTCCAATTCAAGGCTCCCCACATTTTTTAGTTCACCATCTTCACGGGTTAAGCAAGCCCCCTCTCCATTCGTTCGTTCCACCCATGTCTGGCCAACCTGAACGTCTGCTGGTCCAAATTGCGTCGTACAATACAAACCTGCAAGGCGTCCTAGGCCTCCCGCAGGACCTCGTGGACTGGCTGGCCCCAACACTCCGAGTCTCCCACTTTCTGGCAAAGGATAGGAGAGCACCCGACATTGTCGCTGTTGGCTTCCAAGAGCTCTTGCCCTTACACCTCGGATGTACGTTTTCTAGGCTAGCGTCTACCCCCGTTACAACTGACGAGCAGCTGGGACTAGTGTTTGGATTCTCCAAAGCCGTGATTGAGAGCAGAAATGCTCTTATTTTATCACAGATAGAAGCACACGCGCCGAACAAGGAACGGTACTCGCTCATTGCAAAGGTGGTGAACGTCGGCGTCGCACTCCTTGTCTATGGACGTGATGATGGCGTTGCACGTCATACTTGTGATGTGCAAACACAGTGGACTGGCTGTGGCCCGCTCTTCATGGGCAACAAGGGCGCTGTTGGCGTGAGGTTTCGGGTTTCAAACCCGGATGAGGGTGCTGGGGAGACCTATACGTGTGTTTTTGTCCTTGTTGCCGGTTGCGACGCTAACTCCATTTTTGCGTTCTTTCCTACGTTTCATGGAACAGGTTCGTCAATGCCCATTTGTCCCCGTTTGCTCACCGAGTCGCGCGTCGGAATGCAGACTATGAATATATTGTACGAACGCTGTTGTTTCCTCCCGTCAAACCCGAGGATAGGACCCCTAGCACGATTTACCAGACATCACATTTGTTCGTGCTGGGAGATCTCAACTACAGGCTTGAGCTACCTAGCACACATCCGAAATATGCGATCAGCAAGCTTCCCGAGTTTTCTGAAGCCCTGTCGTCGGAGACGCTGCGAGAAGAACTTAAAGAATATGACCAGCTGACAGTGGAGAAGAGGAAAGGCAATGTCCTCGTCGGCCTCCGTGAGGGAGATTTCTGGAAATTCAAGTGTAGCTACAAGTATCTTCCTGGGGAGGTCGATAAGTACAGGTAAGGGCAGTCGTACTCTGCATTGTATTGGTACTAAAATTCTAGTCTTCAGTCTGTCGCGAACGCCGTCATGGACTGATCGTGTCCTGTACACTACCTTCACCGATTCTGCCGAGGACACTGCCAGGAGTAATATCACCAATGTGCTGTATACAACGATACCTTCCTATACCACCTCCGATCATGTGCGTCATGATTTCATCTCGCCAGCTGCAATTTTTGTTCACAGCCGTTTGCAGAAACCCATTGTTTCCCTTCTTCTTATGCCTCAAGCTACAGCTGTCAAACATTCATCAGTACCCCAAATCCAATTACCAGTGTCGTATCAACCCACCCCTGATCCACGGGCAGTGTTAAAGAGATACATTGGACGGTTTATTGGCCGTTTTGTTGGCATCATTTGGTGGATCCTAACCCTGCTTGGCGCAGGCTCTGGTGCTGTTGGAATCTTCAACTTTATCGTGGGGGTTGGTGCGTGGACTTGGTATAGGAATAGGTCGCCTTTGGCCAACAGCAACGTTTAAGGCGTTTCCTGTTGACTACTATATGTATCATAATATAGTGTTTTTATAATGCAGTGCATTATGTAATTGTGACATCGGGGGTAACAGTCCACTGCTGAGTTCGTCCGACCAACTTTGTTTTGTTCCTGCTGCCATGGCTGCTCTCGCATCGTACGCCGTTTACGGTCTCGTCAGTCCGAGAAGCAGTGCTCACACCAACTTTTCAGACTCTTACCCCAACCAGTCCATGCACCCAGTATCTCTGACGATGAAGGCCAGGCCCAAGTATCCTCTCAATCAGTCATCGCCCGGCCTGTAGTCCCGCCCTATGGCCAACGAAGAGGGTGGAAACCAGTGACCCAGGACGACTTTGGTGGGTTTCCGGCTTTGTCGCGTCTTTACATTTCTAATGATAGCTTAAGGTGACGGCGGTTCCTATCCTGAATGCCATGTTGCACAATATCCCCTTGGGATGGGTAAGAAGAAGGTGCGTTTCAGAAGGATAATCGGCCAGGGTTTCTGTTAATAGGCCATAGGCGTCCTCTGGCAATACGCTTGCTCTGCAAGTCGATAGCGAGGGAAACGTGAGATACGACGCAATTGCACAACAAGGTCAACGTGCAGGGAAGATTGTGCAATCCCAATTCAAAGACCTTGTTCCCCTTGCACATCGTAAGGATCTCACGGAGGAGCAGCGGTTGATGGAGCGACCTTCTGAGGAGGAGGTGCAGGCGACAGCGGAGAGGACCAAGGCTGCTTTGGAAAAATTGGTAAACGGGAAGATCAAGGCCGCGCAACCTAAAAATGTCCCAGATGCTCAAGGGAAGACGAGCTTTGTACGGTATACCCCTGGTCAACAAGCAAATGAAGGGGCACTGAAACAACGAATCATCAAAATGACCGAGGTTGTTGAAGACCCACTGGAACCCCCGCGTTTCAAACACAAGAAAATTCCTCGTGGACCACCAAGTCCACCGCCTCCAGTACTGAGGAGTCCCCCACGGAAGGCGACAGTAGCCGAACAAAAGGAGTGGATGATTCCACCATGTATATCCAATTGGAAAAATAACAAGGGTTTTACCATCCCCCTTGACAAGCGCCTTGCAGCTGATGGTCGGGGTCTCCAAGATGTACGTCACTCTGTTATACGCCCTGCACCTTTCCTAATTTTGCTTCAAGGTTCATATCAATGACAATTTTGCCAAATTTTCCGAGGCTTTATTCATCGCCGATCGCCACGCTAGAGAAGAAGTTCGACAGCGTTCTCTGATGCAACAGAAACTTGCACAGAAGGAGAAAGAGGCCAAGGAAGAGAACCTACGGATGTTAGCGCAACGGGCTCGTGAAGAGCGTAGTGGCATCGCGCCGAAACCATCTGTTCGGAGTCAAGCTGCTATGAAGTCGTCATTAGCAGCATACGGAAGCGGCAGTGAATCGGGAAGCAATGCAGGGTCTGGCTCAGAATCGGAGGATAGCGCCGAGGATGAGGACGCACGCAAGATTCGCGACCAGATGAGAGTGGAGAAGAGGAGGGAGCGGGAGCGGGAGATGCGCATGAATAACATGGGACAGGAACAGCGGGCGAAGATGTTGGCACGACAGCAGAATCGCGATATCTCTGAGAAAATTGCTCTTGGTCTTGCGAAACCCACCATGTCGAAGGAGTCGATGTTGGATTCACGCCTCTTCAACCAGGAGTCATTATCCAACACCTTTGGGGATGATGAGTCGTACAACCTATACGACCGACCTTTGTTTCATGGTTCAACGGCCGCCGCTGCGATATACAAGGCTAGAGGAAATATCACAGAAGGCAACGATGATTCGTTTGGTGGTGGCACCGAAGAGGGGATCGGAAACGCTCTCAACAATGATAGGTTCGGTATTGGCCAACCCCAGGCCGGGTTCGAGGGTGCCAAGGAGCAAGAGGTCCGCGAGGGGCCCGTACAGTTCGAGAAGGACACCGGCGATGTCTTCGGTCTAAACCAGTTCCTAGACGAGGCCAAGACTGGCAAGAAACGAGGGTTAGATTCTACAGTGCAAGTCTAATCTGTTTTGGTTTTGTGCATGGCTATACTCACTCCTTGACCTCCAGCGGCGGCTCAAGGAAACGACAACAGCTGGGCAAGGCTGAGGACAGAGAGTAAAAATTTTGCAGCCTGACTATTTATGTATTTTCCTATATGTCGAGTAAATACCTTAATTGCATCATTAAATTTGGCCGGCATTGTCCGACTACGCCAAATCCAAAATTTGGCAGAGGCACGCGGCTCACCCGACACCTCACCTCCTCCTCCTGCCGGGATGCCAGAGCAAAATGCAGGAGAAGCCAACGATGACAGTGCAGAAGGTTTCTGGAGTACGCACCGTGCTCAGGTATACCGGCATACCCTACTTCCTGGCTTGACAAACGGCCGAAACTACCCTCTCGCAACTGGCTCATCTTCCTCTCTGTCACTTCGACCATTGCCGGGTACTATTTCTACGACCGCCGCCAGTGTCAGAAGATACGTCAAGGGTATGTAGACAAAGTGAAAGAGCTTGCCGAGCTTCCATCTGGTCCCTTGGACAAACTTCGAAAAGTCACCGTATATGGCAGCAAATGGCCCGGGGACGAGGACTATGATCAGAGCCTAGAGGTACTTTAGAAAATACGTCAAGGTACGCGTTCTTCCCACTGTTATGACCAAACCAAACCAATGTTTGCTCACACACCTCTCCCAGCCCATTCTCGTCGCGGCCGCAGTGGACTATGAGATGATTGGATCGAAGAGGCTAGGAGAGCTCTCGAATCGCGTTGCAAATGAGGTTCAACGTCGACGGCGGTTAGACCTGGGCATTGACAAGGAGACCGAAGCCACCAAGGCTCTCCCCACGTACGAGCCTTTACTCCAAGTGCGCCAGCGTGAACTCGATGGTGGGATTATAATCGTCGGACGGCCAACTTTCAAGGAATTCCTACACGGTCTCCGTCGAGGCTGGACAGAGGATCTGCAAAAAGTTGACGCGGACGAGGTGCTGGCCCGCGAATTGGAAGAAGACGGTCACTTTGACGAACCCGAAGAGCCCGAATCAGGTGCAGACTACTCGGACCAACTCCGCCCCACTCAACACAAACCTCCCTTCTACTCACCAATCCAGCTTGGCGCACCCCGGACCTCAAACCCGTCGC
This sequence comes from Lepiota brunneoincarnata, assembly GCA_023014365.1. Taxonomy (NCBI): domain Eukaryota; kingdom Fungi; phylum Basidiomycota; class Agaricomycetes; order Agaricales; family Agaricaceae; genus Lepiota; species Lepiota brunneoincarnata. The sequence continues at coordinate 1,199,677 of JAEBUN010000005.1, forward strand.
CTCAACCTAGCCCCCTTAATGTTCCCCCTCCGGCCGAGATTCCTCCCCTCCCCCCCATCCTTCTCGTCCCCTTCACTAATTACCTTGGCTTCACTCAAATACCCCTCATGATTTGGGATTTCTTCAACCAACGACATAAAGTGCGATCTGGTTCCGAAGCGGCCTATAATCTTGTCATGAAACATACGCGGCCCATCATCCCCCCCTCCGTTGAAACATCGCTTCTCTGCCACCAAGCACGTCTGCCAACACTCCTCAAGGAGATTTGGACTTTGACAAGATATCCGAGTCTTATATCAAGAAATCCCTCGACTCTATTCCGAAAGACATTGAGAAGGCGAGGAAAAAGTACTATGAAGAACTCCCTCACAAGTTGAAGACGGCTCGCGCTCTTGCGCGCGGCACACGAGAGCCAACGAAAGAGGAGCTCAGTAATCCTCCTCCTACTGAGGTTGAACTCCGCCAAGAGAGGCTCAACAAGGAACGTCGATGGCAGGCCGACCTCATCGGTTGGAATATCGTTAAACCTAGTTCTCTCGTTAATTGGGATGACCGTTTCCAACATGCCATTCACATTTTCACAAGTCCCTCGTCGCCAGATGTTGTTTCACCTGATTCATAGACCCTTTATTTATCTCTATTGATACATATAATACACAGTGCGCAAGAGCTTCATTACAATTTGGACTTCTTTTAACTCATTTCGACAAGTTCGCTATTAAGCCATGCATCCAGCTCTGCAAATTCTTCTTTCTCTGTTGGCCTCGTGTTTGTGCAAGATACACTTGTCATTGGCGGCGAATCCAGTCGAACATTCGAGGTAGAGATGTGTGACACTCGTTGCAAGGCCGGAACCCCGAGCGAATTCGCCATCCTCAGTGGATTTTGGACTTTAAAATATTCAGGACTATCAGACAAGAACAATGGGTCATCTTGTTGCTGGGTATCCTTCTGCTGGCTGAGCCTTCGTATCAGCTTGCAGGTCCATCAAATATACTCACTGTTTCGACCGCAGCCAACCGAGGACGCTTCTTTGGAGTAAGGTCTTCGCGAGCCCGAGCCGTAGTTATCCTTGTTGCATCATCTACACCACCGCATACCGCAAGCTCCCGTGTTTGCAAGCAGCTGCCCGAGGTCGGGAAGATCGATATTATCATTCTCAGCTTCTAAATCCGTGCTGCCAGTTACTTGAGTCTCCACTCTCGTGAATTGGATCCTAGGACCGGGGCTTAATTTCCGTTTCCTGCCAGTAAACACCGGTGAATCCAACTTCAATCTACGGCTCTTCTCCATTTTGCTATTCCTTTGAACATCGATTCCCTCATGAAGCCGCTCCAAGCCTTTCGCCTGTCGCTCAGCGTTGCCTCGAGTATTCGCCAAGTTTTGAGCCGCCTTGTTCTTCTGTAATCCCCGCCTCCTGTTTTCATTTGTCTCTTTCGGGATACATTCTAAGCCGCTGAGACGGGCTTGTGCCTTCCTTCCCCCCGGATGGGGTTTTCCCTCTCCGCTGCTGCTCCAATTGAATCAACCATGAACGGTAGAAGGGTGGCGACATACCACAAGTGCAATCCGGATTTATCAGTGCAAGTGTGATCACACCTGTAAGGAGTTATTCACGTGGTGCCTGGACAATCGAGGACATGGCCTACTCGTGGCTCCCATTTGGTAGCTGTGTTAATTGATCCATGATTTCGTTGGACAGGTTACTAGCTCTTCGCTTTTCTGAATCGCAGTAAAAAAAGTAAGTGGTCGAACCGCAGTATCAGAGCAAGGCATACGACTCGTCCCAGGGAGATCATGTGCTGAGGGCAAAACAACCGTCCCTTCGACCTCATCAAATTGCATATTCCAGAATTCCGGGTCATTTTCAAACCGCTCCAAATCCAGTGCCTTACAAAACCCGATTAAATCAGGACTAGATAACTCAGCCGGAAGAACATACCAAATTAGAGAGGGGACGAGTATCCGGCGTGGGATACTCCCCCCGTGAAATGTCCGGTCTCAGGGTGTGTTTTTCCGCCGTACCCGCAAACGTTTCCTATGGCACAAGCGCACAATGATTGGTCTGGAATGTGAAGAGGTGCAACGGGATTTTGATACCGATGCGATTAAAACGATTACGTGCTGACTCGGTTTCCTGAGTTCGGCGATGACGCAGAAATTTTTGGGCTCTTTCAGTGCCTTGGTGCTAGTGGACAGTTAGAGATGTGGGTCATGGCGAATGTCCACTCACGGTATTCTGCGAAAATCGATTAACTCAAATTCCGATGTTGTGATCAATATCGCCGTCATATCCCTGTAGCGAGACCGCTGTTTCTTGGTCTTGGCCCAAGCCCCTGTCTCAATAATCCTGCAGTCGATTTGAAGCTTAATGCGGACGGGGTTCTTGCCTCCGTTGGACGATACCACTATTTGCGATACTTCTAGAAGATATTTCGGAATTTCTGCCAATGCAGCAAAGACATCGTGACCGAAAGGGGGTTTGCGATTGAGCAGCTGAAGCAAAGATGTAGACAACATCGCAAACAGTGACGTACAGGCCACGCACGGTTTCGATTTGCGCAGGGCTCTGTTGGCGGAGAGCATCAAATGAGGTTATTCCATGTTCAGCGAAAACCTGGTGATAGTTGGATGGCTTTCCAGATGTGATTATACGACATAAACCTGCCTTGAAACTGGAAAGAGCGTGGCTGCATGAGCACCCGACAAAACCGAATGAGCTCTTAGCTCACGATTTTTCGCCAATCTGCTCTATTTGTCTGAACATGACTGGGCGTTCTTCCCATGCCTTGGCTGACAAGCAACGAGTACTTCAGGTGGTCCTCAGACAACCGCTTCTTGTGCTTTAACGGAACTTACACTTCCAAACCATGCAGGATCTGTGCACCTAGTCGTCTCGTGATCGCCACCTCGACAACAGCTGGAGGATTTTTCATATTGATCACGACTGGACCGAATAAATGACCACACCTTTGGCAAGCCTAGCAGCGTGCTTGAATACGGTGAGAGCGTCAAGGTACGGCTGAGTATCCCCCTTTCTCATTTCTGGAGTATTCAAAGGAATATTTCCGAGAATTGCCTTGAGAGGGGTGAATCCCCCGGAAGAAAACAGGAATCATGGAAGGTACCTGTATGAGAAGAAACACTTTATCCGCGGTTCCTTCTACTTTCTTCATCGTGAATCGAATGTCGTTGTGAGTACGTAGTTCATTGTATACCTGCCCAGTGTCAGCCCGTCAAAGGTCAGAATTCACTAAGTGACTATTTACAGATTTTTCGGAGGCCCTTAATTTTAAACCCGAAAACCTGGAGACACATCGTAAGAGTCGAGCCAAGCCCACTACTCCGAGGATTGTATACTCTTCAGCGGAAGCTATGACCTCAAACTGTTGAGCCTTACGTGAGGACCTCCAGAGGGCAGTGTAGGAGAAAGGCTTACTATTTCTCGCAGGCTCGGCTTTTCTGATAGGCCCAGAATACTTGCCATCTTTCCTGAGAGGTCAGTCTTGAAAATGGGTAAGTTGGTTGCACGGACCGTTGACTGTCGAATATAAAACTGGAGTATGTTGATCAGCCAAAGTGCCCCTTGTAGCTCGATCATACCGAGATGAACCTTGCTCATAATATCCCCGTAATCAGTCGACTCCAGTCCATCGTTATCCACATCTCCATTTTGGACGCGCCGAACGAGATTCGTAGTTTCCAATTTATTGATGCTTTGAAGCACGACGTCATCCAGCTTCTCATGCCAACTTTTCCTGGCCTCGTGTTGCAACGCATAGCGATCAGGGTTTTGTTGCATCCTCTGATAGAGGAAAGATCCAAGTAGCCAATCTTTCGCCGACCGTATGCTTGTGATAGTTCCCAAGGCAATTTCAGAATTCAAATGTTCGGACAGGTTGTGGTGCAGTGAACTTTCTAGGATGGTTTTCCCTTGTGTCAGTGCCTGGTATTTACTCACCAGCTGCGGTTCACACAAAATGATCGCCAGGCCATCCTTATCTGCGCTAGTCAACCTCATGAGACCAGAAAACGAAGGAGGAAGTACCGAATTGAGGTCGGCCCTGCTAACATGTTAGCAATCGTGATAAGGAGACAAGTCGGGTGACAGACAGCGCGGCCTATCATTTGCATGATATCGAGGTCCGTATATTCGACATTCATGTTATTTTGGAAAAGTTTGACACCTCGAATGACAACAGTATGGGCAGCTTTAGGCGCGATTAGAAATGAGTCTGGGGGAGTCCCCGTAACTTACGGAGGTTGACACCGACCGACAGGGTCTTGAGGGGATAAGTTACGAGAAATGAGTAGGGGCAACTCAGGTGGCTCACGGTCGTTGCAACCAAGATGCGTAGAGTACGATTCAGAAATAAACCTTCCACCATTCGACGGTCATCCAGCAAAAGTCCTGCGTGGTGAACCCCGATTCCGCATGCAGCAAATTCTAACAAATACAGCTCAGAAAGATGCCAAAGCGCTTGAGGTGACTTTGAACCTTCCAGACGCTTATCGTGGAATCGATAGTCAAATCTGAGCGACATCGTGAGTACGTGGAGATGAGTAATTCAGGGATGTACTTTGGGGGCCTAACCCAAGGCAACCTCTCCTTTTTTCGTGCTGCCTCTTCATATGCCTTGAAAAGAGTTGCTGCAGAGGTAATTGTACCTGAGCCAGTTGTCAGAAAGCTCGGGATCCCACAGCAATCGACATACCCTTCCGGGTGGGGCAAAAAATTAAAATTGGTTTCAGAGCCGAATGCTGTTGGAGAATCGAAAACAGCTGGTTATCCAGGGTCGTTGCATACTGGAATTCGTTTTGTTTGTTTGAACGAGGGACTCCAATTACTAGACGCTTGAGCTTGCAAGGTCGGTATTCTTCCCCGAACTAAACCTTTCAGTTGAGCGGGATGCCCTTGAGAAAAGCTTCACCGCAGACCTCGAGTACTTTGCAAGATGAGGTAGTTTTCTTGCTACTGCTGATCCAATTCGCGATATCTATGATGTTCGGTATCGTCGCTGATACGAGGAGGAACCTAATGGATCCACCACGAGTCTTCATCCGCGATATCACAACTTCAAGTGTGCTTCCCCTGCTTTCGTTCAGAATATGCACCTATGACCGTAGCTGGGCAAGGTGGCGTAAGGCAAAAACCGTAATCTTACTTCGTCCACGAGGAATAGCTTGATTTGCAATAAAATACCCTCGTGGTCTCCCCTACGACCGCGTGAGTGAGTGTATTCGTTCGCCAGGTCATGATATCTACCAGTTTCTGGTAAGGCTGTCCCACTTCTCTGCCTGGGGAAAACGGATGAGAAAGCGGAAAAACGGTAGGTACCTTGAAATGCATAACCGTAGTGACTCTGCGAACGGGGCATTAGCGGTCTGAATGAGCACTTGCTAGGAGGAAGTACATGATGGAACATTTCTCTGCGTCTCCCCAAGCACTCCGGCCAAAGTGCACGGTGTCCCCCGTAAGCTCGCAGGCTATCCATGGCTAAGCCTGCAGTCTACCGCGATGAATAAATCACCCACTCTTGATGCCTAGCGGGTTGAACTTCGCGGCCCAATCACGGGATCTCTCTGAACAAAGAGACTGAGGAATGTTTAACTTGCGTAGCACATGAAGCTTGTTGCGAGAGACCTTGGTAGGTGCCATGTACACAATCTTCGAGCGGGCGATGTTGTCTTTAGTCAATAACGCGATAATGGCCAATTCAAATAAAACAGTTTTGCCACTTCCCGTAGGAGCTAGAGTGAGAGGTCAGATATTCAAGTGAGGACTTAGACGATGAGAGATATGCTCACCACTGACGACCTGAGCCAAGAATACTCAGCTTGATGTGGATCTAACATGCTGTTATGCTTACTAGATCATGGTCAGAGGCTGTAATCTGTGAACAGTGAGCTCAGTGGTGGATGGCGGAGAGCAAGGCCGGTGCTTACATGGTCCAGACAACTTGATTGCATAGCATTGAAGGTCGAAAAATTGAATATGCCGCGGTACATATCGGCTTTTTATAATTTAATCGGCAGGTTCGGGGTACAACGAAGCACGAAGGACAAACGCAGTTCGGATACGGGACGTAAACGGACGTCATGCACTGAATTCAGGACCCCTCGTCGGATGCTGATGTCCTGTTGAAGAGTCAAAGCGTGTCGTGTTAAAAAGGTTCCGATGGCCCACGTTTTCAATTGGACTCTGGACTGCTTGTAGAGCGAACTCTCTTTCAGTATGCGTTCCTCGGTGTTTTGAAGATTACCCACGAGTGCTTGGGCCAGCTCGACTGCTATAAGAACGTACTGATTTCGTGGCGTTGGGAGTGTGCCCTTGTGACAATGTTTGATTATCAAGCGTAGATAATGGCTCAAGCCTGACGCTGCCCTCCCATGATGATACGGGTCATCGGCATCATGGCCGAACCCTGTGTATTGGCGAGTCGGAGCTAAATTTTCCACAAACGGCCCTCCGGAGCGTGGTGGAGGTGAAGGCGAAGATGTCGCTGGTTGGTTTGAGCATCCCTATCCATTCCAGACAGCATATACTCACCCCATTGATTCAAGTAATCGTCAGGGTCGTCAATTTCTTGCCACCTCAAGGCCTGTACATCGTGGTCAGATTTTGGTTGATTGTCATCGCAAAGGGATTCAAGATAGTCGTATTCATCAGCGGAGTGAAATAGATTATAGGCACCCCGGGACTGCATGTTGAGCGTCGAACAGACGTTAACGTGTTCAGCTTATGGGCTCGACGCGTGACGTCACACCGAGTGACAAATCATAGTACCTTAGTCACAATTAGCGACCGAGCCCGAATTGGGGAGAGCGATCAAGATCACAATATTCACCACCACGATTCCCATCCACATTTGCTCACTTGTACATCGTCAACCTGGAATTCATGGCTACAAACCAGGCAGCACAAAAGGAGGCCGCTCGAAAGCTTGAAGAGTATATTGAGAAGTGAGCCACCTTGAATTTCCTCGTTTGCGCTCTCAGCTCATGATAATCAAGAATTCACTACTCTGACCGCTACTCCGACGATCATTACGAATATCGCCATGTTATTCTACCCAAGCAGCTACTGAAGATGATACCAAAACAATATTTTAATGCTGATGAATCCGGGACATTGCGTCTGCTGGAAGAGCATGAGTGGCGAGGCATTGGCATCACTCAGAGCCTTGGTTGGGAGCACTATGAGGTCCATGGTTAGTGCACCCCCACGTGAACTGGTCCACAAACTACTTTAACATACTTCAAGCCCCGGAACCCCACGTACTTCTCTTCCGACGAGCAAAGGACTTCGTGCCTCCGAATCAAATTAACCGCAGGAAGTGAAGAAATTTGCTTCTTCCACCCACCAGACGCTATCCTGATTGTCCGGCGGTTGCTATGGTCAGCTAATAAGGAGCACTCTCAGTTAGAGTTAATTTGCCATGTGCTGTGTAATTATCGTGTTGTGCTGTCAATCGCTGTTCGTTTATTTCAATTCCTTCCTTTCAACATACAATCAATCATACGAGACTACAGACAACAATTAGATGCACCGAAACTTTGGGTGATGTAGATCTGTGGCATTCAAAATCTGGGAGTTGGGAGATCACCCCACTGCACCATGGGACCAGGGTCAACGGAAGCCTCCAATCCTTCTCTAAACGCTTTGGCATCCTGAATATATACTACGCCGGGCAGTGTAGGGTTGGTATCTTCCCCTTCAACGGGATGCTCCGAAGCGAGGCAAGATATCTTGACAAGAAGACTGTCAACATCTTCTCGTCCAGCCAATGCATCTCTCCAGAACTGAGTGAATTCTGCAAGGCTTGGAAGGCCGTCCGGAAAAGATTCCCTCCATTTCGCTTTGGTAGTATCAAACCCAGCCGACTGCAACTGACCCTCAAATGCTTGTGATGCAGCTTCGCTGACTCTCCTTACCCGTGGTTTGCGCGATACCATATGGACAGAGATCTTGGAACGGGTTGGCGATAGAGGGTCAACGTGAGAACGGAAGAGTTGCAGGACATCGTCCTTAGTGATGGAAGCCAGCTGTTTGGCATCATTGGAGTCTAGGAGGGTTGAGTCAATTACGATTCACGAATGGCAACATGAAAAGAAGATATACTTCTCAAGAAGTCCCAGTGTCCGGAGCTGACATGGTTCCAGAATCGTTGAGTCTCTTCCGCAAGCGTTTTGTTGGTTTCCAACCATTTCTTCTCGAGACTTGCCTTGTGTTCTTCGAATTCTTCATTCGTCATTCCTTCAAGCTTTGACCTCATGCTATCCAAAAACGCCTCAACGCGCTGCTCCAGATATCCGGGCGTCTTTTCGCTCTGTACTAGAATACACAGACCTCGCTCACTGGATCCAGATAAGCTCCAGGAGGAGCAAGAAACAATGTAGCCGAGCTGCTCTTTTGTTCGAAGGACGTCGAATGCCGGTTCGCTTAGTATTTGTGTCAGCAGTGCGGCCGTGGTGCGAAGGCGCTGGTCAACCACAGGTCCATAGTGAAGATAGTAAGTCAATGCTGAATTGGCTTGATTTGGGTTGGGTAAAGGAAGGGACCAGATGTAGTTTGAAGCTGTAGTAGCGTTAGATCGTGCCAGCCGAAACATTCTGAGCGCACCTGAGGGAGGAACCAGGGCTCGGCCATTCAATTCCGCTTGTGATAAACTAGTTGGGCAAAGACCTTGCTCTGCTATATCCGCCACCCGAAGAGCCTCCTATAAACAGGGGTGAGTCCATCGATTGATCACAAGACAACTACGCACTCACGTCTTTATAGACATTTCCAGTAACCAGCATTCGAAGATGTGCAGCCGAAAGGAGCTCTTGTGCGTGTCGGTCAACCTCATCCACGGTTATGGCTAACGTGGAGGCAATCGGATATCAGTATTGATGAAATTGGCACCACCCATCGTGCTCACAGGGAAGTTCCTTCAGCTTTTCCTCGATAGTCCATTCCCTTGCTGTCAGGAGATAGCGGCAGAAGTAATCTGATATTGAATAAGATTGACCCAAGAAAAAGTTGTGCCAGTCCCTTTTCGCCTATGTCAAGGAAAATCAATCGGAATCGATGGTGACAATGAGACGGGGAGTTGCTTACCTTTTCTTTCATCACCGCCAAACGCTCGGGGTTGGCTCTGAGTTCCTTGATCTTTCGAAGAATGTCTTGCACGAATATTGGCATCTTGTCGTTATATCCACTCATCGACACGAATATCCCGGTTGGAGTTGAGGTAAAGCTGAATGCCAGACCAGCTAATTCAGCGTCATAAGCAAATTCTGTCAGTGCATCATTGACGAGATCGGCAAAGAGCCTAGGTACGGTAATGTTAGAAAAAAAATAGCTTTTCATTGTCTGGAGACGAGCCTATTCAGGACAGATGCCCGCGGTGACGCATTACTCGCACAACTACAGCAACCAGTGAGAGTTAATTGGAATGGATGGTCGTCCAAACTTACCTGCGAACGTCAATCCAGACGTGAGACTTCGGAACCCAGAACTGATCATCTTTCTTGTGCCAAAGCGTAACCAGGGGTGTTTGCCGAATCAGGTGAGGTCGCTTCACCGGCTACAGGAGATTAGTTGTCATCAAAAGGCAACGGAAGTAGCGAAATAGTACCTCAGAGACCTGGCGCTTGTCAACATCTAGGTTTGTTGGGATGAAGGCATTGGGTCCCGGAAGGAACAGGTCTGGAATATTGTTGGATCCCCGCGCCTACAATATTCCGTAATCAACATGACGGTCATCATCATGAGTTTGAGGAAATGGTACACCTGTTCGATGAGGTCCTCATCGAAACGTTCGACATGGTACTCCGTTCCATACCATGGCTCTTTCTCCCATTTTAGGCCAGGGCGAATCTTATGATGTCGGTCACCGTTTGCCATTAACATAATTCGAGATTCCTCTATCCGGAAAGAATCTAGGTATTGGCGGATTTTGGACTCTCCGCCGCCAGCAGCACTGTCGACGTTCCAATCCCAAGACATCTGTGGGCCGCTGAGTAAATAATTGGGAGAAAGAGGCCAGCTCATGTGCTCAGATATCCAAGTCGCGTATTGGTCCGCTCGTTTCTTTTCTGCGAACTGGAACCGAGTGGACGAAATCATTGCTATTTCACTCTGATGGAAAGGTTCGAGCCGAGAAGATTTGAGCAGAGCAAGATATTCGAACGCAGCCAGAATGACAGAGCGATGGTTTCCTTGACTCGAGGTTAGCCAGCGCCATACGATAACTTGTTGAGTTGCGAATTACGCACTGAATCCTTCCTCTGTGAGATGAACAGTGATTTTAAACATGGCGAAAGCTCTAGCTAGACTTTGAGGCCCGGCACTGAGTGAGATTATCCATCCCTTGCGTTTTAAGTATGAGTGTAATGATCCGGGGCCTTCATGCCCAACCAAATGCGAGATGAAATTGCCCGGTTTGTGACGCCAGAACGGTGGTTGATACTCCAGGGGAAAGTATATTTCCAGCGCACAGAAGTCCATGACGGTTTGCGCAGATACCAATGTCTATAAGACGTTCAGCACTTGAACACAACCCCGCACAAGATACATACCCCTTTTTCATCTGGTCCGAAGGGGTGCTGAGTAAACATGGGTGGGAGGTCCTTACCACGATTAAGTGTTGGAGAAAACAGTTTGGAGGCTAGGTTGGAGAGCTCATCCAGAGACTCTAATGCATAATCAGCAGAGCAGAAAGTGGCGTGGGCTATGGCAGATTCACGAACCTTTTCCAAGGATGGAAAGATTCATACGACTGGCGCAATACTCCTGTGCCCACCATTGGATAAGCCTTTGGCGTACCTCACGTCCAACTACTCCACCGTCTGCCTCGGCCTCGGATGGAGCTGGAGAGGGAAAACGAGATGAGACGGGGGAGGGTGAAAGACCAGGTTGCTGCAATTGAATCGAGCCATTACTGCTTCCCCCCAACTTTCCCTCTGATTTGAGCTTTCTCGCGGCTTTTGAAAGGCTATCACGGTTACCAGATCCAAATTTGCTCCAAACATGTCCAGGCATGCTCAAGTGTTTGTTGAGCTGGAACATACGCCAAACGTCGGACTGGTGGTTTTTCTTGTGTTCCGAGTCAACTGCGTTCAGCTCTCGAGAAGTGCTCGAAGGCGCAAACAGTGGTGAATGAAAAAAACAGGAGAACCGCTCAAGGGCTCCAGCCAGCGCTGATGTTGTGATATTGAAGTAGTAATTGGTGTTTGTGGTCGAGGTATACGCGTTGGACCCTCCATTGTTTTTTGAAAGATACTGAGTCGATCTTAAGACGTTCCATCCTCAGCCAGAAATATGAGGTACACACCTCTTGGTATTCATTTTCGCGAGGAAATTGGTCGGTTCCCTACAAGACCATGAGACAGAGGACAACGAATCAATAAGCGAATGCTCACCATGAATAGCAGATGCTCGCAGAAATGTGCGAGTCCAGGCATATCTGGCTAATTGCAGGCATGAGAACCGGACCAAAATCACCTGGAAGCGAACATACAGGATCGGAAAGATGCCCAACGGTGATATCGAGACTCGCTGCGGCTTTGTCTGTCTCTGGGTGGTGTACAAGTGTCGCCCTCAGCCCATTTTCTAGTCTAATGATGCGATACTCCCTCTCATCTCTTGGTGATTTATCGATGGAGCCCGTAAATACAGAATAAGGAGGGATGGCAGGATCGGTAGGCACGACACGTTTCCAATCGGACCCGGAGAGCGTTGTCATTGGTGATGAAGAGATCCTGGAAAACTTGGCACAAAAGCGCAACCGGGTCAGTCCTCTGTGTGTGATGGACCGCTGCACGATTCCATGCATTTATAAAGCAGGACCTTTCGCTTGTTGCAAAATGCCGAATAAACAACCACATGTTACGTAAGCCACTCCTCCCTGACTTGTGTGGTACCCGTCTAGGTACCCGCCCAGTTCGACCACGCAGTGGGAAGTTACCGGTCTTCAGCCACCAGCCCCCTGCAATTGTACTTCTAGGCTTGAGAAGGAGATCCATGAGTTGGGAGTTACATAGATATTACCTTGTTGGGTGTTAGCTCTGTGCACAACATGGAGGCGTGGGTACTAGTGCAGGGAAAACGCATGCAAGTCTGAGGAGAACTAACAGTTAATCTCTGATTAGACAGCCCCCTGGTGAGATCTATGCACCAGAAGATTGCGAGATGGGGTGGCGAGACATGCCACAGACTATTTGGCACGGGAACCGTCGAGGATGAATCTTTGAACCTGCACAACCTCTTCTTACTAAGGTGTGCAATAGGATAGGAATGGACACGAAAAACGAGGAGTTAGATGTCGCTAACAGACGACTCCTTAGCTTCTACGGAGCATCCCTTCATAGTTCGCCTGTGAGTCCCCCCCCCCCCATCTACCAAAGAAGCCCATCGGCCACGTTCGACTTCTACTATTGCACCGACTGAAGCGATGGCCCACGGCCTCAAGTCTTCAGTCTCCAGAAACTCGGCCCAGTGGGGAATTATCACAAGGGTTAGGGGTAGCACCGAGCTGACTTACGGATTCCCAGTCCCCCGAAGCTCAAAAGCGGTGCTTTGTACTGTCTCGTGGAAAGTTAAACACGAGTGTCAAGTGCCAAGGCCATGGTACGGAGGGTATCAACCAGAGAGCCGAGTTTCAACCATCTTCCTTCGCAGCCTCGTCGCGGTCTCACTGTATATCACCATTCCAGCAGCCTTTCACAGAATGGACGTACCTGTGTTTTGCATGGAGATTTGATATCTAATCTGCAAGGTTCATGTGCGAGTTCATGCCGATGTTTGCCCACACACACGCCACAGGATCCGTATTCAAAATATTCAATGATTCAGTGAATCACAAGCCGGTTGCTGTTTGTCTCTGCCGAGCTCCCCTAACGATTGGTGCCTGATTCTACATGTCAAAAATATCGTATTGCAATCGACTGTAACAATCTGTATGAAGCAGCGGTAAAGGATAGATACAGCGTAAAACTTGTGGTCGCATCCGAGCCTGCGGTCCTGAAGAGTGTTCGGCCCCAATTTGTCGCCAGCTGCGGCCGTCGTCCTCGAAGCCTTAGATTGAGCATATGTGCTAGTTTGGGGTTACCAGGGGCAAGTCGGGTAAGTCGATGTTCAGTGGGAGCTGTATACACAGCTGAAGTATAATAATAATAATAATATAGTAACAATGTTTTACAGTGCATCCAGGAGGTATTCATATAGCCAGCTTGCAGAGGATTCGCCACACTTTTTCTAGTGATGCAGTGTATTTAGCCAATCCCCTTCGTCCAGCTGTAGATCCAAAGCCAGGTAAGGATATGAATCTGAGAAAGTCTTGGAGAGGCGCGAGGCTCAGTTTCTCCCATACCAAGTGGAATACATTCCCAGAGAGCGAGTCTTGTGGCGAGGCTATGGTTGTCGAGGCTGGGGTCGTTCTAAATGCTATGGATGATTGCGGAGATGTCGAGGATGGTATGGGCGGGGTCGAGGCTTCTTGCCGTGTAAGGGATGGGGACTGATGGAGGGAACCGAATTGCAGAGGATCATGTGGCGAGTCAGCGATCACCGTATGGATGAATGTGGCAGTAACAGTGACTGGATCTATGTACTCGGTCGCAGGGGTGCTGAGATAGGGTTCATTTCCTTTGAGGTGATTTTGTACTTGCAGCACCTCTCGGCTCATGCGTTGGAATAGTACAGCGAATGCAAGGACACAACAAAACAGCGATACGGTTGTCATCCACAACCACGGAGAGAAGCTTGCCGACTTCGCTGGCCTCAGGTCGAGGGTAAGCTGTGGGGAGAAGAGCTCCTCCTGAGAGAAGTGGAGCATCCTGCAGCTGCCGCGCCTCCGATGTTGATGCACGAAGTTTGAGTTCTCTGGAAAGCATCTGAATCCTAGAAAGCCATACACATCATTGGGTCGCACCGAAGGATTCAAGCGTTCGGGTTTGACTCACCTGCCAGATCTTCGAGTTTGACTTCAAGCCTTCCTACAGGCAGGGTAAATGTTGGAAGTAATATATCCAAACGTCCCCGAGTGTTCCAGCTCAAAAACCAAGATAAGTTGAGAACCTGGGTTTTCACAATATAATCGATGACGACGTTTTCTCCACTGGAAGGGCCGATATAAACTTTCACCCAATTCGTCCATTCTTTGCTGTCGATCACCTCGAATGGGGCACTGTGACGGGCTTCGCTATTAGCTCGATGTTGTCCGATATTGGTGGTTTCACACCGGACGGGTACACCATCAACACTTGCACCTGCAATATGGACATTTGGGGAGTGTGTTTCACCGCCTTCAAGTAATAGTGTACGTGAGGAACTCGGGCCGACTCGGGCTAACCCAAATTCCAACCAATCTGTCTCAGTGTTGACAGGTGCATTCAGGTGCACTCTGACAGCATAGGCATCGGGTAATGGACGATGGCAAGAGAGGAGCGGTGTCACAGTTGCCATGACTGAAGGGATTATAAGAGGGCCATCCCGTATTTGGCGGTTCGTATTCAGTAGTCGGGAGGTGTTGTACGGTATGCGCAGTTTTGAGGCGTCGTTCAGGGTTTGAGGGCGACCAGGGAATCTGGTCTCATGCGGACTGCTAATGAGCTTGAGCGCGATCCTGCCGCCATCTTCTCCGCACCGGGTGGAACCGCCTTTTTGGAGAACTGTCTTCCGTGTTTGTGGATCTCTGTGAATATCGCCCGATGGATTGTACACTTCAACAGTCGCCGCGATTCGATCAACCTCGTTACGAACCACGATGTTCGTCGTTTCCGCGTCTGCCGCCAACACCGTGAATTTGGGTAAAGTTATTGGTTCGGTGGTTTCGACATGGTCCTTGAAAGGTGATGCGCGAGGATCGTGGATACCGTTAACCCGGGATAGGGAGGGACGGGGGGTTACAAGAACTGTGCCAGTTATAGTGAATGTGAATGGGGTTTTAACTGGGGGAAGGATATCGTTCATATTGAGATGCAAGGTCAAAGGGACTCGGGGGGAGAAGGCAGTGTTAGATTGAGAAAATGAAACGGAAGATAAAGTTCCAAGATTAGATGAGGCTGAAGCCGTCGGATCATTTGAACTTTCGAAGGAGTAATCGGGGACATTTTGAGAGGGTAGAGGGGCCCTGAGCAGTGATGACGTAGAAGAGGTTCTGGTTCTCCCATCTGACTGTAAGGGTTGAGGGTCCTCTGTCGACGATGATATGACGATTTGCGGGGAGGACTCCATGGAAGATGTTCGCGACGAGAGATTGAGGTCTTGGCGTCCTGTACCAGTGACATTAAAACCTGTATAACCAAGCCCACCAACGACACTCCACTCAGATGAGGAGCCTTCAACCCAGGTAACCTCAGAGTTTTTGGCTACCAAGCCCACGTCCATGCCGAGTAGTGTGGCCACCCCTGGGAACCAGATGCCTTTGCAAGATGCTTTATACTCAACGTCCATTACAATTCCCTCTGGCCCTTCATTGTTGATCCGCTGTTTGCCCCGGATTGTGCACGTCATATCGCTTTTGACGTCTTTGACACCAACCCTCCGTCTGGTGTCACCTACAGCTCCAGTCATATCAAAGGACTTCATTGGTTTTGCCCAACGGACACGAATACGATCTGTACTGGGGAATGTACCTTGAATTCCAAACCCGTCGGAAAACCCCGCAGTTGACGAATCGCTAGATTCGTCATCTGCGAGGTGGTTGTGGGAGTTCGAACGCGAGAGACGGGTGGAAGTGGTACGTGTCACATGCGGATCTGAGGTGAGATCCCATGTGTTGGCATCATCTTCAAGTGACGATAGCGATGCAAATGACGATGCCGTGTTTGAAGGGGAAAATATTCGAAGCTTGATGTTGTTATGGAGGCAGCGGGGGGTTGGTATTGAAAGCTATACGCGAAAAACGTATCAGATGGTGATATCGTCGAGGATGTACAACGTGTGCAGAAAATAACTTACGAGATATGGAAAACGGGGGGGTCGCATGAGATACGGAACCCACATATCCACGGCAGCCATGAAGTGTGCATGGTTGCGCTCAGTGACTGACAGACGCCGTTTATGTCGGTTTGAATAAATTGAACGCTCTGCTTCGTTCTCACGACTAGGAAAGTGCTTAGGTAGGACGTATGCAATGTGATAATCGCTGACTAGTATCTGTCCAGTGTACTGGGAGTCGACGGGAGGAATGGTTGGAGCAGCTTCAGCCTCTCGAGGCCGACTCGTTGAAGCCGTAGATGATGCAGCATTCTGGGTTGAACCGAACTGGAACGCCGGGTTGAAAGCTGTAGTTGAACGCGCTGGCAGATTCAGGGCTCGAGCTGCATTGTGCAGCAACGGCGAAACGGAAGATGAGAAGTTGTAGGGCACTGAATTGCTGTCCAGAGGATGAATCTGAGATGTTAGTATTTTGACATTTTCCTCTGGTGCGGTTGCCGTTAGACCAGGCAAGTTCACTGGTTACATGACGGTCTTACCAGGAAATAGTGCGACAGTTGATCCCGGTGTGACTAAATCAACCGGGATGGAGAGCTATCAAGGATGCCGGTTTAGTTGGGGTGAACTTATGGTGCCCTAATACACACCTTCATGTACATCCTGATTGATGCCCCATCTTGTCCCTGCTTTGCTTTTCCTTCGATAGCAATGCGCGTCACGATGTTCATCTTCACAACCTGCCCGGCAGCTGTGATTGTTGAACAGTAGCTACTGGTCGGAGGGCTCATGGCTCGGGGAAATTTTGATCTGGAAGGCGTAGTGGTTGTGATTGAGGCTGTATATGCTGCAGAGCTTCGTGATGATGTAGAAATGGGCATGGTGGGATGCGTTGGATCGCGTTCCGGGTGGCAATGAGCGCGTTGGACAATAATATGATAAATGGCGTGCGCAGCAGTGTCGTCGTCAGGGGTGCAGCGGGACTGCTACGAAGGGAACGTTAATGGTGCTCCGCGCTGTTGAATGTGTATAAGGACGACACAAACAGCGTTGTCAACGAAAGAAGCGCGTCCAAAGCTTGACGCGTCCCGAAATGGGACACCCCCGGTCTTGCGCACAGACCGGGCCGGGGGCCCTGATGATCGGACTATGTATGTAGGCGGAAGGACTTGTTGGCAGCCCATAGCAAGTAGTCAACAGGGAAATATGGTACAGAGAAGGGTAAGTACAAAGGCTAGAAAATAGGTTTCGAAGGACTACTGGGCCCAAGGAGTGCGAAGTAGTTCAAGTAGGTGGCCGGCCTCTTCGCGATAGTTGATCGGCTCAATCCGCGAGATCCCGTAGCGTACTCGTACCCGATCCTGCGGAATAATTTATCAGCGTCAACAACATTTCCAGATTACACACAACATACATCGAATGAATCCTTTTTGGCACGGCAGGAAAAGTTGTATGTGTGGCAGTTGGCCTTGTGGATGATGGTATTATATTTGCTCATATCTTGCATCTAGATAAACACTTAGATTATGACCAAATTGAACATGTCGAAGACACATAGACGTACTTGGATGTCGTTCAATTGATTTGCAGTCATCCCGAAAATCGTGACGCCTGCATCATTGAACCCTTGCAACCATGCCTGACCAGACCAGTCGGCAACAGCCATAGAGATGATATACCTATGTCATTGTCATGAGACCCAGAAAAGAGAAACAGTAATGTATTGGACTTGCCGGTACTCTGGTGCTTCAGCTTTGTTGCCACACTTATCGCATACCCAGTTGTCTCCTACCATGTTCATCTTTTTACTGCAAGTCTGGCTAGTGCAAGCGGGGTAAGCCACGTTGTCTCCTTTAATGTGCACGATAGTCGCGCGGGTCGAGAAGAAGTCGGGTTTGTCTCCCATCCCCAACTCGGACTCCTTGATTTCATTCAAGCTGCGGGCTTCTGCCCTGTTGAAACCAATTGCAGCCCCTCCACCGCTACCGCCGATAACTGTCTTTGATTGGAATGACATATCCGCACCCTGAGAGTCATACCAGCCACGCAGAGCAAAGCACTGTTCGATCGGTGGATCAATTTGCATGTGACTCGACGTCGTCATTGACAACGATACACCTGAAGCTGTGAGCGACGATATTTGTCGGAACATTGTAATCCTCACCTCCGAAATCCCCGACTTTGATACCTTTGAAAGCCACAACGGAGCTCGGGTCGGCACTGAATGACTCCGCTTGCCTACCCCAACATGTTAACTGCACCGAACAGCCCGTCTTGTCAACCAATGTAAGTTCTCGTTTCGGGATCTGTTCGGTTATTAGAGTCAAGGTCAGTGCTAGAGGGCTGAGATCGCTTACGACTCGGTTCGTTTGCCTCGTCGTGATTTCCGCAAGGGGCCCTATCTCTTTTACAACACCAATGACGTCTAGCTGGCGTATCAGAAAAATATGAAGAACCCCAAAAAGAGCCATAGTACCACAAATGGCATCCTTGCCCAAGTTCTCTAGCTCAGAAAGAGGGACAAAATTGAATCTGTACTGAGGAAGGCCTGTGGACTCGTGGCACTAGTGGCCAATTAGTTGTGTGCCATACAAGAAAGCTAAAAGTCACCTGCCTCTTCAATTTGAGTATTCTTTTCGAGTGTCAATTCGTAGTCGTTTGATATATTGGAAAACTTTTTTTTGGCGAAATTAACCCGAGCTCTGGAAAGGTAGTAAACCTTGGTTTCCTCTAGCCTCGAGTAAAGTTCATCTGCGACGGTGTTGAAAGCAGTAGCTTTGATTTCGCCAGTGTCATCCATAAGCGTGACGTTGAATAGCTTTCCCTCGCCACGTGAATTAGACCAAGTTTTGATTTCACTCTTGTGAGTGACTCGAGCCTTGATGGTCCAGTTGTTTTGATATGGGCTTAGGCCTTCGATAGGAAAGATGGAAGTCGAGCGAGAGTTGCTCTTGTTGATCTGATTTGCAGAGTGCTGCTGTGGTTGCTGTTGCGGAGGATTATTTTGAGCCATTGGTAGGGAAGTACTCGCGGCGGGTGTGTTCTCTGCATTAGGATTGGCGTTCGCTTCAATGAGCGCTTTGGGGTCACCGATCTTTTCGTTCGGGTTCCCAAGAACACGCACGTTGAGCAGAATCACCAACCTGCGGAGTAGTTAGGTGACATATATCAAGAGAAAGCGAAAAGAAAGGACCGTTTGTCTTGAACAGTATTGCATGTGGCCTTCTCGATCGCAGCTACTGTGTATCGTCTAATTTCATCACTTTCAACCAAGGAATTGCATTGCGTTGCTAACATGGCTTGGATGAAGTGAGTGCCATCCGATATAATGAGACGATAGCGGTCGCTGTTCCCAGCACCAACTTTCTTAACCGACAGGAACTGCATGACATGTTCTCTGGCGTAGGACTCTTCGTCATATTCAGAAAACTGCAGTTGCGCACAGCTGCCCGTCGTTAGTTGGAGTGACATGTTTGAGAGCGAATGTGGAGCAATGGTGCGCGCGTCTCCGTGACAAGTCCAATAATGGCTGTAACGCATTTGTGACGGGACGCGTTTTTCGTGAGAATTATTATTATGTAAAAATGGGTATATTAGACTCGAGTGAGATCGACAACGAGTGTTCCTAGACAGGGACCCAGTCCCCCCAAGTCCCCAAGGCGCTTGGTGGTGCCAATTCCTTTCGTGCGGCCGGCGGAGACCGTCATTAAATTATTTCTTGAACCTCAACCTGTCTCGCCTTTGAGCACTTGTACCTTTCCGTGCGTGCAGCCCAAAAACGTGCTCGCCCTGAACGACACATGTCTGGCAATTCTCCTTCCGGTACATACATAATCTATATGATCGAGTTGACTTGCTTGACAACTCATTCGTCTCCGTTTTGCGTTGTCTTGTCAGAATGGAATTCATGACTGCCAGATACGAATTTATATTCATTCCAACACCACTGCATACAATATTTGACTACAAATATGGTTATAGTTACCGCGAATGGAATATATAAAAAACAAACAAACAACAGGTTTGAGGGAGTAATGTTATGCCTATTAAACCTAACCATATGTTGCAAAGGTATTATGGAAATTAATAAGATGAGATCGAGGGGCATCGACTATGGGTACCTGGGCGCCAGTTCGAAGCGTTTCAGACAGACCTATTCAGACCCTTCCTGGAAGCGCAGTCTGCTTGGTCGCATCACGCCCATGCTTCAGAAGGACAGTGAGCCTGTTTCCACCTGTACCGAGGGCATTTTCCTCCGCGGGGACGCCATTCTTCTGAAGTTTTGCCCACATACTGGCGACAGGACAACCAGTAGCGGATCGAGAGTGAGCCATGGTGACAATATAACGACAAGCGATCTTGATATGTTCGGTTCGAAGCTTTTGCAATGCCGCGATAGCTGCATTGAAGGGATCACGAAGAATGGACTCCTCCTTCGCCAACTCGCGAATGGAACGGGAGGAGGATGAGAGGTAGGCGAGGTACTCTCGATGCTTTCCGGGCATGTATTCGCGCATCTTCTCCATAAACTGGGTCTGGCGATCCTTGGTTTCGGTCGAAACGGTTGAAACTGTTTGACCTCTATTTTGGACCATCTTGTGGTCGACATCGAGGAAAATGTCGAGGGCATGCATGATACTGCTCTGGCCAGCAGAAGGTCCGCTTCGCAGCAAGCTATCGTCGTTGTCCACACCCTCGTACTTCCACTTGGGCCCATCGCTCCCACTCCCGCTAAACCAAGGACGAATTTGCCAGTAAAATACATGAGGGTCACATGTCGGGCGGACGGACTGGATGACTTCGTTAATATCACCAACGATTCCTGAGAGACGTGTGAGATCCCGTGCAACCTTGCCAACTGCGGCGTAGTCGCCGGCATTTGGAGGAAGACGGTTATACTCTTCGAAAATGAGTAGCATCTCGACGCCGCACAACTCAGCCCTCGCGGATGCGAGATAAAAATTGGCTTCGTCCTCGGTTCCGGAAAACAGGTTGACAAAACGGATGTTGTGCATAGATAAGGGCTCGTCGGGATTGATGAGCTCGTAATTCCATAGAACGGTGTCGGCAAATGTGAGAACGGGGGCTATCTGGAGAACTTTCGACACTTGCACCAATGGCACGGAAATTGATCGAGGGACCACCAAGACGTCTTGTGGGGTTGGGTCCAGGGGGATGGAGTGAACATAGAGATGAACGAGCCATGACAAGACGTAGTGTGCACGCTGTAGCAGACGCAAGTCGGACCCAAGTTCGTGCAAGGAAAGCAATGGCCACTGTGGAAGTGCTGTTAGAGAGTGCAGCCGAAAGAAGGTGCGTAATTCCTTACCGAGGCAACATCTTCCCGCCATCTTCTGCTATATTCACGCTTTTCTTGAGCTTCCTCTGACTCGGATTGGCCAAGGCTCAGACGTCCAACGCCAGCAGCCAGACCTTTCTCCCAACGGTCGAAGGTTTGGGGTAACCGGGAAAGGGGGGCAGGGGGGAAAAAGCCAGTATGAGGGTTAATATCGAAATCCCTGAGTGAGCGACGATCGAGAATCGCGCGGCGAGGAGCTGAACGGAAGTAGGAATTGTACAAGGAGAGGATGAGGCTGAAGAGGGTGCCCAAGGCGTGCGGTGGGGAGAGAAGAAGCTGAAGGAGAACCATTTGCGAGTGAGAGAAGAGAGAAGGGGGGGTTGTGTGCCTCTAGAAGTGCGAAGCGCAGAGAGTTGGAATATTGAGTGTTGCGGGCCTAGCTGTTGGCCTTTATATGAAATGGGGCCACGCCACTGATCAGCATTGTCATAGAGTATATGAGCACGCTACATCTCTTCAAGGGGGTTGGTGGTTCGGGTACAAGATGAACTGGGTTGATGGATGCTGTCCAGGTCCGCTCCCGCCCGGAGGTCGACCCGCGCAAGCCATATGTATTGTGATGAGCCGCAAACCGCTAGGGTCAGAGGTCAATATATGAATAGTTCTCGATCATCGTTGCGCAAAGGAGGAGTGATTGAAATATGTATACAGATCCGGATCGCAAGATATATGCTTATATAATGCATCTGTATTTTATTCCACAAAAGCACCAGCAGCCGCCCAGATCCTGCTGCATCGCCGTTGGGATTCGTTTGACCGATGCCGTTTCTCAAACATAATCAATCCAATCATCATTAGTAGTTAGCTCTCCCCGTTGTGCTTTTCCTTTAAAACAAGGCTGTACGTGACCTGACAACGGACCCCAACTTGACCGAGCCGCAAGTACGTATTCCTTCCTACCTTCACCAAATTTTTTTTTACGTTTCCAGGGTCGCCACCCCTTTAGCCGCCCCAAACGAGTTTCCCTCATTTACTTGGACATCCGTCATGGACCATGATCAATAAATACTTGGTTTTCTGAATTCAGGAACAGCCCATCATACACATACCCACTGAACATGAAACACGGCTTCTCAGAATGGAATTATCGGCCATGCAGGATACCTACCTACCTTTGACTCCCTTTGCTGTGTCTACCTCAGTTGCTATATGCCATTTGAGACCCCAAGCGACCAAGGTCTAGAGCCGCGACAAGGGCACCCAACAAAGTCCGTACCGTACGCCTGTGTACGACCATTCGGGGAACGATACCCTTTCCTGCCCGACATGACATCTGGTCACATTGGGGCACTGTATCCCCTCGAAATGGCATGGGCACCCGCGGAATGACACACATAATTTGTCGCTCATGATGATAAGTAACAAACATATTGATTAAGATGAAATGGGTATAACAAAACCACTCTCACGAGTTACGGAGGTGTTGGCTGGTGCTTCCATTTCAGCCACACCAGATTGCCATCAGCATTATCCTCCACTTCACACTTCCGCTCCGCAACCTCCATTACCTTTTCCTTGACACCCAACTTGCCTGATCGCGAATTTTCGAATCTTCTTACGAGTTCATCCAGGCGCAGGCTCGTAACTCCGCCCGATTCGTGGGAACCAATAACCGCCCTACCAATTTCCTCCTCCGTAGGTAAGGCATACCGGGACGGCTCAAGAACAGCACCCTCAAGTGGGGGTTTCGGAACCGCCAATTCAGGTGCCGACGTCAGATAAGGTGAAGCCGGGTCAAAAAAGCGGTTGACGAGCTCATCGGTAACCCCAGTCAAACTACCCGGTACCCATTCCGGCTTATCCTTCCTCTTTTCCTTAATGACCGCGTTCACACCTGTGATGAAATCGGGGGTTGCCTCGTTCTGGAATATCGGGACTCAGTTCACACAAAACTTGATGCCAGGGGTTCGGACCTACGCAAAAAGCCGTCGCTATTTTCAGTTCCATGTTGAGCGCTTGTAACAGTGTCATCTTCTTCCCTTTTCTGATGGCTTTGAGAGCAACCTTGAGACTTGTGGGACTTCGCATATCCAACATTTCTAATGTGGCTTTCGCAAATTTTCGAATCGAAGGGTCCTTGTGCTCGGTGAATGTTTGGAGGTCCTTCACGATACCTTCAACACTATTGTGTCGGAAAGCATAATCTAAAGCAACCCGAATGGAACCAGTGAATGGCGTAGGCGGATCTTCGGGCTGGCGCTCCGAAGATAGTTCCTCAATTGTAAGATCAATTATGGTTGGATGAGGTTTCTCGAGCGCTGATAACCGATCAATAAGCGTTGGAACCCTCCTTGATGGGACAAAGTGTGTTGCGCAGCCAAGTTCACTGCAGGCAAGAGGTATCATTTTGTCTCCTGATATGGAGCAAAGCCAGAATACTTACAACACCGCACGCCCTTGCAGAGAGTCAGAGGTCAATGCGAGATAAGTCCCCAACTCGCCATCTAA